>CM060903.1:1314108109-1316608109 GCA_030737815.1 Allium fistulosum | reverse complement strand
ATTTTCGAGGAGTTTGGAGGTGCGATCCCAATGAGAGCTTCTCCATGTTGTATTATGCTTAGCCTCCAAGTTTCAGGCTAATTGGATTAGTAGAACTTGAGTTATTGATCAATCTTTATTGCAATATGTTGTGTAGCCTCATTCTAGCCGATCCCTCTAAAGGGAAGATGGCCGATCCCTCTTGCTTGCTTCTTTTGAGGTACGATCCCTAGTGTCCTCACATCTTATTCCCAAAGTTTCATATACATTGGACTTGAAGATCTCAAGATATCGATTGTTTTACATTGAGTTGCACTTGTTTGGTTGAAGTAGACCGTCCCTTTGGTTGAGAGGGAAATAGCCGATCCCTTTTCTAGATTAAATTATATTCCATAGTTTGAATATTCTGCATTGCATATCTCTCAATTTTATTCGATCATGGCTTCATATTATCATCTGTACTTGATTAGTGGACTGCACAATCATCGCTTTGGGCTTACTGGCCTTGATGACAATCGAGTCTAACTTGTCCAATCAGTTCGGATATAGACGGTCAAAATGCCGGATAACACTTGTCCCCCAAAGTATGTCTTTTGTTGAACATGACGTGCTTTGAATCGAAGCAAGTTAGAGTTGTTGGAAAAAATTCCATCCAGTTTTATGAAAAGTCACTATCCCTCCATCGAATTATTTTCCCAAAGTGTCGTATCTCTCTTTGATCATCATGACGCTTGGTTGATTTCCAATAGTATAAATTCAGGATATATTCCGTCAGTTGCTATCTATCCGGTTCTACAAGGCTAGTAAGCTTTGGCTATCTGATCCAGTCTCAACTTTGAAAGCTTTAGGTGAGAATTCAATTTCTGTCGATTTCAAAAATTGAACTTTTAGAATATACACATGCATGTTTAGGTACACATTCTTATCGTTGGCTCCCGGATGCGTTTGCATGCTCACGGGTTGTCGCCAATTTTCATTGAATTAGATGCAATTTCATTGCATTGATGTATCTATTTACTTTATATATTCTTTATGTACATGTTTTCATGCATATAGGGGTCATACCCGATCCTTTTGCTTTTTTTTATGTTTATAGGGATCGAAGTTCCTCTAGCCGATCCCTTTCTTTTCCATCTTCTCTTTTTTTGTTATAAGAGGGAACATAATTCTCTTATTTTCGCTTAGGGATCGCATTCGATCCCCTTCCTTTTTTTTATGTACATAGGGATCGGATTGGATCCCCAAGTCGAGGGATCATACCCGATCCCCTCATATGTTGGGGACTTAACGTTTTAAGCTTTGTGGAGAAGATAAAATAGGACGATCCCTACAAGCCCTCATATATAAGCCGACATTGCATCCCTCCATCCCTTCACTTATTCACTTTAGTTCAGTTTGCTTTCGTTATCTCCAAGCTTGCCTCCGAACCCTCTCCTTCTATTTTGTCTCCGATCCCTCTCCTCCCATTTCACCCTAATCCCTCTCTTCAAATCAATCACCGCCTCCATCTCTTGATCCACCATCCTTTATTGCTTTGGACCACCACTCCACCTTTGATTTGAATCGAAATCCAAAATCTCTCTTCGAGCAACCCGTATTTTATATATTTAGGTAGGGTTTCTTGCATTTAACTTTATTTGTGACGAGATGATGGGTTCGGTTGAACTTCATTTCAAGCATGGGTTGAATTGGTAGGATACAAGATGGATGGTGGCGAACGGTGGCAATATAGGGTTCGATGAGGTGGTAGTGGAGAGGAAAGGAGAAGAGTTAAACATGAAGGAAGTAGAGGGATTGGTCATGATGGAGTATGGAGGGATCGGTTGTGATGGAGTAAGAAGGTATCGGCCGTGATGGAGTATGTTGAGGAGAGGGACCGGTCTTGTGTGTTGCTTGAGAGAAAGGAATAAATGGTTAAGTGAAGTGTGGGAATGGATAAGTAAAGGGATCGGTGCAAAGGCATGTCATAGGGATCGGTTATTGGAGTTTGAGGAGGGATCGGTGATAGGGTGCTCGGCTAAGGGATTGGTTGTATTGGTTTAGGCATAGGGATCAACTATAAATAGGGATCAATCATGTTGGTTATGAGGGATCAGTTGTTTGCTTTAGGAGAGGGATGATATCGGCTATGGGGACTTAGCCGATTTTAGGCCCTTGAACCAAGATTGAGCCCTTAAACAAACCATTCCATGTAGACTTGCACGAATGATTAGAACTAATCTCATCTCAATGAATTTGAATATATGACTATAACGGACAACATGATTTGCATATCCATTATCAAACCTAAAATTGAACGCCTAAACTTCTGGGACTTTGAATATGAATTAAAACTTAACAAAGTGACTTCAATAATGAGCTTCATACTTCAACAAGTTGATGGTCGATCCTAAAGCTTACATAACCGATCAATATAAATGCCAGTTGAGATGGTCAGCGATGTCGGTCACTCTGGTTGGCACTTTCTTGCTATTTATGGATGTTCTGTTCCACCCACAATCTCCTGAAAACATCAGGTTCATTTACAATTTCAAGTGACAGACGAGAAGCCTTTCTTATACTTTCCTCGAGCCTGTTCCCAACTGTAATGTCCTGACTGGTGCTTGGAACAAGCTTGGTGTCTTTAAACACGAATGGTTCTACGTTCGTTGTCCACCTGGCTTCGCGAGGCGATGGTTGGAAGGATGTAAGTGTTGCCTTCACTTTATTCTCAAATTCTTTAGCCCAAGTCGTATCCTGAACTAATAAATACTTTGAAATTTTATAGGTGTCCATCCACAACCTGAAGGCTATAGTTTTTCAAGGGTGGTTTTTGCAATCCGCGCCACCCCAGTTGAGGATAGGGACATCAGATCACTTGTAATCAATGAGTGGTTATCTCTTTTTAAGCTTTTAGAAGAAGGTCGCAGTATCGGTCTTCCAAGAAGCATTGCGTTGCAAATAAATGTTGTGGAACAAGAAGGCGACACCAATTGTCCAATCATGCCCCCAATCAAGGAGGCTTAGGACGATGCCGAAGAAGGTGAAATTAGAGGTGATGAAGCCAACAAGCCTAGCGATGATAATGCAGGTCCGGGCAACGCGCCTGTGGTTGAATCATCACAAGGCATGAAATCTCATGCTCTAACAATAAAAGGGAAAAGCTTGCTTACAAACTCCGTAGGAGAAAAACTGCCAAAAAGCCCGAGTTTATGATCACCTCTGTTGAAGAAAAGTCTTCCTCCCAGCCTTTAAAAACTTCGATGAAAGGATTTTCGAGTCTCTCGATCCCTGATGATATCATGACATTTGACTTTCCTAACATTAGTGTTGGGGGGCTTAATTCTTCCACCATGACTGGTGATGACAATCCTCCCACTAGCAAGGGGAAATCACTCCTATGAGCAAGGCCACGGTAACTGGTCCGTCGGGGGGACACTAGGACACTCACAATCACGTGCACTTCACTGCACGATTTTTGTCTATCTTTTATTTAATGGTTACTTATATGCTCTTGTTTGGTTTGTAGGTGCTATGTCTTATTCTTGTGCCTTTGATCGTTTGAGAGGCTCCTCAACACAGTATGGATGCAGACGTTGTCCAGACTCGGGCAGGTGTCGAGAAAGGGATGATGGTTGGGAAAGAAGTCATCGTTCAAGGGAGTCTTCACCCTCCAAACACAACCCAAATCTCAATCATCTCATCAGGAAGTTCAGCCCAATCCTCTTGCATATAGCGGCGATCAGACCTCTTCTCACTTTCCCTAAATGTTATGCCACCCGAGCATCATTCGGATTCATCTGGTTCTCGATAGCCTTGTGATAGCTAGTCGAGCAAACGTCCTATTGTTACTTCTGACCCAGCTTTGACTACTATAGCTCCTGAGCCCTCTATGGCAGAAAGATTGGCCGAACTTAATGTCAATTTCCCAAAAATCTGCTTTGATGGGCTAAAGTTTCTTCCTTCTATCCATACAATTCTAGGGGGTGCTAAAGCGAGTTCACTTGTATGTGTCAATGATGTTTTTGTGCTACATGAAGCATTCCTGTATTTAGCCGAGAAAATCTCTGAGGTGTCTACTGAAAGGCAACATGAAATCGACCGCCTTAAGCTAGAGGCGATCCATGATAAAGATATAATCAAACACTAAGAGGATGGTTGGAATGAGATTAAGGACATGTTTGATCCTTTGATTGTTGAATACAATGCTAAGGTCCTAATCCATCATGACTTGAGTTTTCTTGGAGAGGGCTACCTTGAATCGCTTGCCGAGGCTTGTGAATATATCGTTGAAATGAGGAAGAAATCCCTTGGCGAAGCTGATTTGGATGAGGAAAAACGAGTACGGGAGATCCTTCACGGGAATGAACCTTTAGATCTTTCCACTGCAAGGCTCCGATACTTTGATATTTGGCACCCTCAGGAAAATGGAAAAACATCGCTGAAGCTTTGGAGTCCGATCCCAAAGGTCCCCCTTTACTTCAAATAGACGGAGCATCAGTTTCACTTCGCTCGGGACGAGATCCGAGCTATGATCCAAATAGAACCAGTTATAAACCAAAGGTGCTAACCCCTATTCATGAAGGGAGCACTCCGACAACAACTAAAAGTCAATTGGGCATAGGTATCCCGCCCTACTCTCCATTATTCGAGAGGTTTCGTTCTTCATGCCTAATAGTTATGGGCTTATTTTCTTATTCCTGCAAATATGTAGGTCTTCCGGCTCCCAGTCAAACTCCAAGAAGCAGTGCCGTTGTAGAGCAACAAACGACATTTACTGAAATTCTAGCGGCTACCGACATTCCAGGGCTCGATGCTCAAGTTATTGGAGCTCTTGCTGACGAAAGGCCAACGATCAACCGTTACCAGATGAATCTGATGATGTTGTGATCGTGGGTACCTCTGAACACACTGATGACCTCAGCTCGAAGGAGCGCATTGAGAAAGAGGAGTCCTTGAAGAAAAAAGCTAAAGCTGAACCCATTGATGTGGACGTCGATGATCCCTCGTCCCACTGCAAGTCATTCCACCCAGCAGGTTGGTTCTCGGAGAACACCCTCCAACCTCTGAAAGCTCTCCTGCCAAGGGTGGTAAAGGATCTAAGAGAGGGACAGGCGAAGGCTCGGTTGGGTCCACTCCTAAGAAATTCAAAAGGGAGAAGAAGCAAAAGAAGTAGCTATCACTTTGGCTTAGTTTGTATATAGCTTATGTAGCTGTTTTTATTTTTATTGGTTGTATATGTGTATGTACGACCCTCACTTTTGGATATACTTCCAAGTTTAATGCGTAAATAGAAGTTCTTTATTTTATGTTGAACTCTTACGTGAACTTGCTTAAGTAGTCAAGCTATTACCTTTTCATTTAATGTACTTGTAATTCGTTACTCGTTAATTTGGATAATCATTTGTTAATTTTTACTCAAGGCCTCTATGTGGTCGTGGCCTCAAGTTGTACCAAACACCGGGCTCAAGCCTTGATGTTACACCGTCGAATTTATAGGTTTAAGTGATTACACTCCTACCCACAGTCTTGGGTTAGCGGAGTTAGATAGTGGATGGTCGAACTCCATCCTTAGCGAGTTTATACTCCTCTCGTGGTTTCAGGTCGGAGTTTATGGAATAGTAAGTGGTTGAACCGCACTATCTGTTTATTATACTCATATCTTCACTCTGGGGATAAGAGTTGGTTGGAGAGTGATCGGATCACACCTAATTTGTGTTTATACCTCAGTCCATACTCTGGCGACTTAGAGTCATTACGGAAAATAGTCGGACCGTACTTTCCTTAATTGATTGATTTTCCCTCAGGTCCAGGGTTTGACTTAGTGAGTGATTGGTCATGTCACGATTGTTTTTGATTCATGTCTGTCCCATCGCTCGGTGGGATTAATTTTCTTATTGGATGGTCAAGTCACATCCATTTTTTGTTAGGTACATCCATTGAGTTGTGAGCGAGAATCATCGAATGAACGATCGAACCACATTCATTTTGTTTAGTTCAGTTGTGAACTTATGTAATCGACTAGCTCCAAACTTTGGGAACCTAATCGAACATGTCAACATTAGTTAGTCGGGTATCGTAACTAATATGTAATGCTACAATAATAAAAAATATGAAAGGAATTTCAAACATTATTTTCCAAATGGAAAGAAATGACTTAATCTGTCTTATTACATATCTAGAAAATTAAATGCTAAAGCAAATTCGGAAATTGAATACTACTAAATGAAAAAGAAAAAACTAAGTGAAATAGCATCGTAAATGCTTGCTATTCCACGCCCTTGGGAGTGTGATGCCATCAACAGTCGCTAGCATGAAAGTTCCCTCTCCAAGCCACTGTTCAATGACATACGGTTAGGCCTGTCAATGGGCCAGGTTCGGTCCGGGTATTATAAAATCCGAACCCGAGTCCGATTATAATAATTAAAATCCGAGCCCGGCCCGAACCCGTAGGGTATTTCAACCTAATATCCGAGCCCGACCCATAGGGCTTTTTAGGCCCGTTAGATAATAACCGTATACCTAACTCGGAATATTTATGTTAAATCCATATTTTAAAACTGCAACTTTGGTAAAATTTGTATACAAACAATGTTAACATATAAAGTGAACCGTGATGTAGTCAAGTTAACAACAAAAGTATGCAAAAATATGTACATGTAAACAAACAAAATGGTAAATAAATAACATACACGCTAATGTTTTGATACGACGGAAAACTAATAGTCGGGTCGGGCCCTAACCGGGTCGGGTTTTGATAAAACCGTACCCGACCCGAGTCGGGCCCGAGTTGGGCCCGTGTCGGGCTTGGGTAGTAAAACGCAAAATCCTTACCTGCATTAATAGGGCGGGTTCGGGCCGGTCTCGGGCCAAAACCCGTACCATTGACAGGCCTACATACGATCCTTCCAAGTAGGATTCATGAGTGATGGGACAGAAAAAACCCGTTTCAAGATGAGATCGCCAATTTCAAAGGTTGTAGGTTGGACTTTAGTGTTGTAGTATCGGGTGATTAGGTGACTATGTGCAGCTGCCCTCAAATTAGCTTCTTCACGCATCTCATCTACAAAGTCTAGAGATTCTAAGAGGATATCTCTATTTATTCTGAGGTCGTAGTAGGTCACTCGATGAGTAGGGATTTCTAGTTCAACAAGAATGACGGCTTCAGAGCTATAAGCAAGGGCGAATAAAGTATGGTTAGTCGCGGTCATATGGGTGGTTTTGTAAGCCCATAATGCTGTTGGGAGTTTATCCATCCACTTGTCTCTAGCTTATTCCAAACGTTTCTTCAAAATGGACTTTATGATTTTGTTTACAGCTTCAACTTGTCCATTTGCTTGAGGGAGAGAAACTACTGTAAATCTCTTTCCAATATGATGTCGATAGCAGAAGTCTTTAAATTCAGCACTATCAAATTGAGTTCCAATATCAGTTACAATGGTTCGTGGAAGGCCAAAATGACAGATGATGTTCCAGATAATGAAGTTGATCACTTTCTTCGTTGTGATCGTGTTAACGGTTCTGCTTCGGCCCATTTGGTGAAGTAATCCATTGCTACGATGGCGTACTTCGTGCCACCTTTTGAGATCGGTAAGGAACCGTTAATATCTATGCCCCATGCGTCAAACGGCCATGGACTGATCATTTGTGTAATTTATGTCGACGGAGCTCTCGAAAATTTTGCATACATCTGGCACTTATCGCATCGCTTAGCGTAATCAGCAGCATCTCGGTTGACAGTTGGCCAGTATACCCATAAAGGAGTATTTTCTTCGTTAGGGTCTGCCTTCCAGTGTGATCGCAAATTCCCCTTCATGAACTTTCTTTAGGACTCATTTTATTTCATTACGAGCGATACGCCAGAGCAGGGGAACAAAAGAACCCCTTCTATACATAACTCCTTCATAAATGATATATCGCGAAGCTTTGTAAAGGATTTGTCATCTTTCATTTCTCCGTTTAGGAAGGACTCCGTGTAGTAGATAATTTTTAATCGGAGTCATCCACCACTCCTTCTTAGGCTCTGTCTCTAATACCCAGTTTATTTTCATCTAGTTTATGCTCGGAGCGTCTAGCACTTCGACTGGAACCAAGCCCATTTGTTGTGCATCCCCGGTGCCAGCAAACTTTGCCAATGAGTCGGCCTTTTTGTTTTGATTCCAAGGAATGTGCATGATGTCATAATACTCAAAGTCAGCCAATAGCTCTTGCACTCGGATAAAGTAAGGAGCGGGTCATTGTCCATTAGCCTGGTAATCTCCCCTGATTTGGTATACCACATACTGGGAATCACAAAAGATTTCAAGAGGTTTTATCCCCAGTTCTCTACCAAGTTTGAGTCTAGAAATCAGAGCTTCACACTCAGCTTTGTTGTTTGTTGTAGGGAAGTCAAGCTTCAAAGCGTAGCATATTGATCGATCTTGCATGATCCCGGCTCCAGAACAACGATCGTTGGATGCTCCATTCGAATATATTTTCCACCGAATGGTAGGGGCTCCACCGCTCTCTGGAAGATCATCCTGTGTAGTGAATTCTGCTATAAAGTATGCCAGTGCTTCTCCCTGGATGGCTCTTTGAGGAAGGTAAGTGATGTCGAATTAGCTCAGTTCAATGTTATACTTGAGTAACCTTCTAGACGTCTTAAGTCGCTATAGGACCTGTCATAACGGTTGATCGGTGTAAACGTTGATGGGATGGGCCTAGAAATATTGGCAGAGCTTTCATGAAGCAATCAACAAGTCGTACGCAAATTTCTCTATCTTCGGATAGTTCCTTTCAACTCCTATTAATTGCTTGCTAACATAATAGACCGGTCTCTAGATTCGATTCTCCTCACGAAGAAGTGCGGCACTTATAGCGTGTACCGACAGGGCCAAGTAGATATACAAGTGTTCGTGATCCACCAACTTTGACAAGATGGGATGTGATGACTCACCTTTTTGGACGATTTAAGTCGACAATAAACCACACATATCTAACACAAACCATTCAAAAGGGTGGATTGTCAATGACGTTTAATAAGAAAATTAGAGAAAAGAAGGAAAGCTAAAACACAGAATCTCGCAGCGGAATGACAAAATATAATAATCAGATAAACAGTTCATGAAGCTGTTTTACAATATACATTTGATTACACAATTTTTACAACATAGTCGGAGTACAATCAACAAACATACCAAATATGATGCAGTAGAATAATACTAATAATATAGTATACCAAACTCCGTCTTCGTCCTCCAGAAATAATGTCTTCAAACACTGAAATGCTCAGGCTGACCCGAGCGTAATGAAAGGACAAAACACTCGAGTCAGAACTAAAAGTTCTTATGTAAGTTAAATCAACAACAAGTAAATATGAGTGTGATAGCTTCAGAGATGTTTACGAGAGTTTACATCTCCTATCCAGTGTATAATGTGAATGCAATAACTTAAGAGATGTTACGGGATTTTCCATCTCCTAAAGAATTCGTTAAACTATCTATATGTAGTAAAATACGCTATATATGTAATGTCTATTAATAAAATAAATATTAAAACAGCGTTAAGGCTTTACATTGATCCCTCTTAACACATTTTTAAGCATTTTCCTACAGTTTGCCATAGTAGCATCACCGGTAACGTTGGTAGCCAGGGAGGCGCCATTATAAGACAACATTAAAATAAAGTCGTAGAGGTCGCGTATAAGGATAAAAGTATGACAAGGCACGTGAGGCAATGCCCAAAGTAGGATACTACCGGTTCGGGTTGCAGGGCTGGTGGTAATGCATCATAGCCACGACCGCCCATCACGTCCAACACTCCAATAAACAAATCAAGGTGCAACGATCAAGTCAAAATCAATATAGTAATACGAAGAAGTGTGCCCGCTAGGGGTAGCTAGGCCATTTAGCCCTGACAAGCCATCCTGTTTTAGACATTTCAAATTGGCACAAGTGTCGGGGTCATCCATCATCGTTCTCTTTCTTCAAATCCAGCAATCGTTCGCCAATCCAACCACTTCATTCTGGATCATCCACCATGTACACAGTTGTTAAAGTGGTTCTGGTATTGACAGAGAGTATGGCAATATTCGGCCTCGATCTCTTTAACAACCAAACATCATTTTTCACGCCAGTTGGTTCTTTTACATTTCAAGAATAAGTCATATTTCATATCAAAATATCAGATTCACTTCAAAATCATTTCGAATTCAAAACAGCTTATACCTTCATATCAAAGCATTCGTATTTAAATCAATGATTTAAATCTAAATAATTCCCCTCTAAAACAATTTCAATATTGAAAATGGTTTTGAATAATTAAAATAGTTTGAATATTGAAAGTAGTTTGCATAATTAAAATAGTTTTAATATTGAAAAATAGTTTGGAATAATTAAAATAGTTTAAAGATTGGAAATTGTTTTGAATATAAAATAGATTTTAATATTGAAAATAGTTTGGATAAATAGTTTATATATTAAAATAATTTATATTAAAACTGTTTCTTCCTTTTCAAACGATTTGAGCTCATGTTCCCATTCCAAATCACAACAAATTCAATTTTTCAACTTCCAATTTCAAGTCAACTTCATATTCAAATTTCGATTTACATCAGCCCTAATTCAAAACATTTTCAAACTTTACATCAAATTCAATTTAAACAGTCCTATTCAAATGGTTGAAGGTCTCAATTCAAATTTCTCATTTTTAAACAATTTTCTTTTAAATCCATTTCACGTCCAAACTTGAAAATACCAATTTAAAACCATTTTAAATAAGTAAATTCAAAGTCTAAATTAAAAGTTTAACCTTCCAAATAATTCACTTTCGATAAACTCAAATCATATTCCAATTTCCACTTTAAGATTTCAAATTAAATCCTTAAACAATTTCAATTCCAACATTTTAAAGCTCGAATTTAGAAAATAATTTAATCCATGTAAATCCAATTTTTTTTCTTTAAATCAATATCATTTTAAACCAATTTAAATTCAAGATTTTGAAACCATTTAATTTAACCAATCTGTTGTCCGTGTATAATTTTCTACCATATGGCCAAGTGATCTTTTATTCCAATTTTAATTACATGGATGGATATATATTATTTCAATCCATAATTAAATTACATAGGTATATATCATTTCAACCTATTTCTTAATTCGTTTCCATAATACAAATAGCAATTTATATAATGTCAAATAATAAATAGGTAATAACAGGGATATATCCAAAATAAATAAACAACCATACATCCAACATCAATCAATAGCATACAATGACAAACAACATCCAAATCAACCAACATGTCACAACAGTTACTATTTATCAATTGATGGTGTTTAACCGGCAGTTAATTTCAATAATAATTAAGATGTCAATTTAATTCAATATAAATTCAGTTTCAACTAAATGTTAATTTAAACTATCAAACAACAACAAATAAAATTCTTATCACTTCATAAATTTAATTCAACTAACATAAAAAGATTTAGTATTACGTGAGTGGGTTAAATCACTCACCTTTGATTTATAGCCGATTAAAAATCCAATAAAATCCCAAAATTTCAACAGTCTTCAAATTCAACCAAACCAGTTTCATGTTGTCCGAAATTTCGATACAAATCCAATGGAAGAAACCGCGCGTCAATTGGAGTTCTTATGCAAAAGTTATGCAAGTTAGAAGATTTAAATTAAGAATTAAATTAAAATAATCTTAGGGGCAATTTGGTAATTAACATTACCTTTTCACCAACATTAGAACCCACTGTCGACGTCCTCTTCTTGCCGCCGCACACGCCTCCAGGCCACCGCGCCACGATCGAAGACCGCCATCGTGTGCGCCATCGCCTCCTCAAATATTTTAATTTACATTCTTATTATTAAATCAACAAATACCTTATGTGTTAATCAATCATGAATTTCCAAATTAATTTCAGACGGATTAAATGATAAGATGAGAAATAAAACAACAATACCTTTAAGTAATTTAAACGCATTTATAAATTTATTGTTTACAACAAAGGTTAATAGACTTACTTACTAAATAATTGATTTCTTGTTGCATGCTAAAACCAATTAAATTAAATAACCTATGATTTCTCTTTTTAATACACCATTTAATTTTATTCCTTATTAAACTTAAAATTATTTCAATTGATTGAAATTACATTAAAACAGTTGTCAATAACATTCAAACAATATTATTAAATTATATTTTAATTATTTTTTTCATTAATAAATCATAAAATTTAATTTCTCACAATATTAGACTCCAAAATCTTAATTATTTAATTTAATGTTTTTATTGTCAAAATATTTAATTTAATTATTTAATTTCTCACAAGTTCCTTTTCCCTCTTCTAATCAAGTCGAAGAAAGGAATGCATTTATCGATGGCTTTGGAAATAAATCAACTTAGGGCGTCAACCTTCCCATTTAGGCTATGTACTTGTTTGATGGTCTTTGGTGCCTGGATGTTGCAAATTGCTCGAATCTTCTCGGGATTAGCTTCGATTCCACGAGCATTGATGATGAAACCCAAGAACTTTTCTGATGCAACACCAAAAGAACATTTCAGAGGATTGATCTTCATTTTGTAATATCAGAGGATATCGAACATTTCTGCTAAGTCTCTAATATGGTCGCTTAATCGTCATGACTTTTACAAGCATATCATCCACCTATACCTCCATCATCTTTCCAATCCGATCTTAAAAATTCGGTTGACCAACCCTAATAGGTTACTCCAGCATTTTTTAATCCAAGTGGCATTACCACATAGCAATACAATCCAACATCGGTAATAAAGCTGGTGTGCTCTTGTCGGGAATATGCATCGAGAATATGCATCGGGATTTGATTATATTCAGAGTACGCATCCATGAAAGATAGCAATTCGTGTCCTGTGGTAGAGTCAATCAGCTGGTCAATTCTCGGAAGGGGAAAACTGTATTTCGGGCGTGCTTTGTTTAAATCTGAATAGTCAACACATGTCCGCCACTTTCCATTCGCCTTTCTTATAAGTACAGGATTAGATACCCATTTAGGATAGAAGGCGTTGCGAATAAACCCATTACATTACTTTTGAACCTATCCACCTCCTCTTTAAGGGCGGTAGATCTCTTCGGATCCATGCTACGCCTTTCCTGTTTCACCGAGACATGCCTCGGGTCGATGTTTAATGCGTGGCTCGCAATGGCAGGCGAGATCCCATACATATCAGAATGGGTCCATGCAAGTACATCAAGATTCGCTCGGAGAAAACCAGCAAATTATTTTCTCATCGGGGGGCTGAGCTGTGATGCGATCTTTAGGACCCATGACGGTTCGTCGTGGCTGACCGTGATGTCAATCGTCAGTTCAGCCGGTGCAGCCTTGGTCTTTTTAGGTTCCTCCTCGTCATCACTCGGATCTATGTCTTTATAGAACTGACTATAGCACCCAAGCCTAGGCCCATGCATTGGTTGTCAATCTTCGATGGATTATTGCAGAGAGACTTATCCGCACCCTTATCTTTCTCCTTTTGTTGAACGTCCCTCAATTCAGCCAAATAGTAGTCACATCAGGTCGTCTGATCACCTTGCACAACTCCAACACCATTATCAGTTGGGAACTTCAAAGTCAAACACCACATGGCAAGAGCTGCCCAGAATTCAGCTAGGGCTGGTCAGCCCAGAAAAGCATTGTTTGGAGAGTCAACATCCAAGACAACAAATGGAAACATTTGTATTCTTCTGCGGTCACTTTCTCCCCATTCCACGAGCAATTCGACATAACCGCCAGCTTTAGTCGCAATACCGTTAAAGCCATGAATGCAGGCTTTAGATGGTTTCAAGTCCTTGGCTTTCATCCTCATTTGATCGTAAACATTTTCAAAAATTATATTTACATAACTTCCACAGTCAACCAGGATCCTCCTCACTATGGCAGGCCCGATCATGACCAAAATGACCATTGGGTCGATCGTCGGTGCCTCCACATTATATGCATCTTTGTTTCTGAATACAATGTCGTCCGCCATTGTACGCTATTGTTTTGCCGGAGCCCCATCTTATGTACTTGAATAACACTCAAAATTCATATGCTTGATTGCGCTAGCATAGCACTCCATCTCGTACCAGCTCTTATCAGCTGGATGCGGTCCTCCGACTATTATATTGATCACTAATCTTCCACCAGTCCGTGCAGGCCCCTCGGCCCTGTGCGGTGCTTGTCCTTGGTTGGGGTCGGATATCCCTACCTGCCATCCTGTGGGGCTATAACAAACTATTATAGTTTTCTTTCCCGAATTAATTTCTCGATAACATCTTGGAGATGCCTACATTGATTCGTGTTATGACCATAGCATTTGTGGAACCAACAGTATTTTCCAGTCTTCTTTTACTTCTCCATCGATTCTTTCGGAGATGGTTTCCTATACTACATGGTGTTGCATGTAGACAAGTAGACGTTCTCTAGGATGTATTCAGTGGTGTGTAGGTATTATACATTGGAATCCTTGACTTTCCACTTCCAGAATCCCTCTTTCGCTCACGATTCCTATCACCGCCTTTCTTTTGCTGATTCGATTTATTTTGGACATTTACTTGAACTTTTTCGAAACTCTCCCCGGATTGTTTCACCGAAATGTTACTCTGCACTCCCTCTCCATTTGGTCCCACAACATTCTTCTTCCTAGAGCATCTAGCTTCCTCTTTCCTCAAACACAGAGCTGCTTTTGCATAGAAATTCTCCAACATTGTAGGTGGCTTGCCAGCTAACCAATTGCTAAAGTCAGATTCTAGATCAATCCCTCTTGTTACCACCATCAATATTAAATGGTCATTCGGATTAGTGACTTCTATGACGGTTGTATGAAATCTCTCCAAATAGTCCTTCAGCGATTCTCCCGAAGCCTGGATCATGTTTTATAGGGACATTACATTTTTTGGGGGCGAGTTGCATGCATACAGAACTGCTCCACAAATTTTGTTGCCAAATCTTCAAATCTAGAGATTGACCGTGGGGTTAATCTTGTAAACCACATCATTGCTATGCCAGAGAGAGTAATAGGAAACATCTACATTTTGTGGCATCATCAGCTTGTGCGAAGTACATCAGCCATTCATATCTCATGATGTGGTGGCTGAGGTCGGTTTTTCCCTTATAGGAAGGCATCGACGACATGCTGAACCTCCTTGGATACTCCATGTGTAAGATATTATCAGTGAATGGGGTGTGGCTCCTCAAGATCCCTCAATCATCATTGGTCAGGCCTTGGCTCTCTCTTACTAGCTGCTTGATCATAGCCATTAAGTCCGGTGTTTGGATGTTGGAGCAAAGTGGTAGTCATGCTCCACCTCACTTGAATGGTCTGGTCGATGTCTATGGGCCGTTCCATTCCTTTTTGGCTTAAAATCCTCTCGATGCATATCACGCGTATTCACTTCATCTTCATTCCAAGGAGGTAAGTCTGCATCCACCAAAACTCTAGCATCTAAATCAACCGCAGTGACTCTAGCTTGTGCTCCACCAGGAGGAGCAAATTTCCTCCTCTAAAGGAGGGATCAGCCTCGATCGGTCCTGGCAACCCAGTAGGTTTGCTTATTGATGTCCAGATGCTTCTACATGATATTCGTTAATTCTGTGACATCTACGTCTATGATAATTATCCAATGAACTAGAAATCTCCAATGTAGAATAAAGGGTTGGCTCTTTCCTAGTTTTCTCGCGCTGTTGATCCCTGAGTTGATTCATTAGATTAATATTGGTTTGAATATACTGGTTCAACTGTCGGTGCCTATCCATGAGCTCTCTCATTAGATTCTGAAAATCGGCTCTTATAATGGAATCAAATGGATTCTGGACATCAACTGGATTGGTAGCATTAACGTCTACTAGAAGATTGCTCTGGCCTCCTTGTTGGATGCTAGCGTTCTCGTTTCCTTTTGTGTTTTGAGAGGTAGATCTGGTGTCCCTAACAATTGTTGATAGTTTTCCTTAGACTTTTGTAAAAAATGAATAGAACGGATAAACTACTTGAAGATAATTCCGGATCTTTTCCTAGGATTTATGCAATCCAGTAGTAGCAAAGGGATCTAAATAGAGCCGAGAATCTCCTTCTCAGTGAAAGCACCAAAATGTTTGCACCAAAAATTGGAACAAACACATAATAGAGATTTTGTAGAGAAATAAATGAAGAATATTAATTGTAAACAGAGAGAATATAGCAATAAAGCAATAAGAATTAAGCAAATAGCAGAGTCACAACATTTATAGTAGTTCGACATTGTTTGCCTACGTCCACTTTGAAGAGATAGCTTTATTAATCACTTTGTAAACCGAGTACAATAAGGATTGGATTAAAATCCTTAGTTACAAAAGAGTACAAAGCAACAAGCAGTATAAAGATCTCAAAAATGAACAATCAATATGTATTTATAGAGGAAGATAGTGAAATATATCCCTGAAAATTTGATAGAAGGATCTCCAAAACCATAGGAGCCTACAAGAGGGACCGCATGGCCCTAATCCCAAGAAATAGGAATCAAGGCCGATCCCTATTTCAAGGATTCTGGGAGTGCGATCCCTATAGGAGCTTCTCCATATTGTATTATGCTTAGCCTCCAAGTTTCATGCCAATTGGATTAGTAAAACTTGAATTATTGATCAATCATTGTTGCAACATGTTGTGTAGCCTGATTCTGGCCGATCCCTCTGAAGAGGTCCGATCCCTCTTGCTTGCTCCTTTTGAGGTACAATCCCTAGGGTAGACTTCCTAGGGTCCCCACATCTTATTACCAAAGTTTCATATGCATTGAACTTCTAGATCTCGAGATACCGATTGTTTTCCATTGAGTTGCACTTGTTTGGCTAAAGTAGACCGATGCCTTTGGTTGAGAGGGATTATAGCCGATCCCTTTTCTAGATTAAATTATATTCCATAATTTGAACATTCTGCATTGGATCTCTCTCAATTTCGTTCGATCACAGCTTCATATTATCATTTGTACTTGATTTTTGTACCTCACAATCATCGCTCTGGGTTTACTGGCCTTGATGACAGTCAAGTCTAACTTGTCCAATCAGTTTGAATATAGCCGGGTTAAAATGCCAAATAACAATGATATTGTATGATGCGAAAATATGAAATAGATTCCAAGTACATTATCAAAATATGATTTGATAGTTGTATCCGAAGGAATATGATCCATTGGCCGCAAATGTGTCTTTATGAGAAAGCCAAATGCAGTTGGAATATAGTGAGCCATATTGATAAGAATATTACCATGAATTTCAATCGTTGAAGTTAACGTAACAGATTCACCATTCAATGTGCTTAAGTTGATTCGAATTTTACTCACAAAATTATCGCATAGTATGGCTTTATGTTTTGGTATATATGTGTTAAAATAGAAAGTTCTGAATATTGATTTAGACTAGTCAGTTTGCTCATAACAACCGTAGTGTCTCGAAGTCAGTAGGAGCAATATTAAGTTTGTGGGTTTTTGGATACGATTCGAGAATGTATATGAAAGTATCATTCTAAAAAACATCAACATTGAACAACTATTTTGATAGATGTATCAAATTGTTTGATGATCAACCAAAATGCAGAGGAAGCATGTGCTTATAAGAAAAAAGTTAAATAGTACATAGATATTTCTAAGTCATAAGTAAACAGCACGCTATAGATTTTATGATGAACTTGTACTAAAATCAGTTTTAGTTGTTTTAATACTCAAAACTGGATTGGTAAATGATCTCTTCTATGGTAATTATAAAAGATATTGGGAATGTCCTAAAACGATAAGCAAGGACACCTTATGAAAATGTTTAATACGGAACATGTAAGATGGATTCCTTATACATTGGCTATAAGAATTATCATACACGTTATATTGTCTATGATATCGTGATTTTATGTATTTAATACATGAGTAGATATCAAATCCAAATTGATATCACTAAGTGGTAGTTTGGAGTGTTCTTGTGTATTTATGAAATACTAATATTTGTTTACAAAAACAAAAAAACTCCTTATGAAGGAGTGTTCAGATTCAAACTTTATAAATGATATTGAGTATAATATGTCAATAATAAAATTTAAGTTAAGAATCTTTAAGTTGGAAATGTTCGAAATAGAAGAGATTGTGGTTGATTCAACGAAAATGCTAAGCACATTGACTTGAATAAGGTCACAATAAAAGCAACGTATATAAAATAGATGCACAAATTTATAACCGAGTCGATGGTGATTCCAAATGTTGAGAATTCCATAAAATTGTTATATGATAACAATGTCGTGATACAGTTCGTAATAGAACTTAGAGCTCACTGGAAGTCGAGAGACATACTATGAATTGTTCCATATGAAAAAGGTATTTTACCAGTGTTAGAGAGAGTTGATTGACATGGTAAAAAATTTAAACCCAATAGCATACCCATTCATTGAGAGACTGACCCAATTGGTTTTGAGGAAGATTGGAGAAGTTGGAATAAGATTCCATAATTGACCCCATGTGCAAGTGCGAGATTGATAGAGTTAGGGGTATGCCTTAGGGGCAATTATGTAATTTGTTACACTACTATATACTTGATATAATGTGTTATATTAATTAATCAATTTAAGTAAAAGTATATTTAATATAAAATCCATAAATGATATGTTTTATGATAGTAGTTACAAAGTGTTGTAACATGAGTAATTTATCATAATGAAAACAAATATACCATTTTTAAATGTTCCTATTCAAGATGCGTCGAGACTGAATATTGATGTATACATTAAGACTAAAGTATGTAATGCTCTTCAAATGTTGGATAGTATATTACTCATGAATGATGGGGACACCAAGGGGTTACGTACTAATAGTTATTGTATAATTATGGAATGACTGACTTGATAGTTTTCTGTTGGTTAATATAACAAAGGTAAAATAGAAAATATCAATGTAACTGATTTACATAGTTCTCTCGACTTGAGAATATTGTGGATCTTCAATATAAAAGCTCTGCTTTGACTATAGTCAAATCATGGCACGGTGCCTATCGAGTGACTATAGTTAGATCGAGTGGAAGCATTGTGAGTGATGCGCTATTAAAGAGAGGATTCATATCCTTAGTTATATGGCGTTAGTATTATGATCAACTTAAGTCAAATCAAAGTTAAAGTCTCTAGCCAGAGCAATTCGATTAATAATAATTGTTATTATTGAATCAAGGACCAAGTGTTTGGACTATAGAGTTTAATATGAACGATATTGGAACTCTAAACATTACCAAATTCCATTAATACAAAGTGATATTCACTACACCATATTGGCAGTTTTGCAACTCCTCCATGCGGAAGAATCGCAATGGCCCAAAGCTGTTGCTAAATAGCAACGTTTATCAGCCGTCGTAAATGATTTAGGAATGGTTATGGACCGTTTTGATTTCCCAACGGCTAATATCTGTTTTGTAGATTTCCTTTTTTTAATCTGTTGACCACACACAAACTTGCGTACAGAAACCCCCCCTCCCCCGTTCCCAAAACTAAACGCCCCAAAATAGTTTCATTTCCCTCCTCCGCCGCTTTGCCCTAATTAATCGCGCCCCCATTTCCCTCCTCTGCCCTAACACCGCGCAAATCGTCATCGACTGCAAATCATCATTAACCTGAGCGACTGCAAATCCATCGACCATAGATCAAGCGTTGGAACCCTCGGCTGTTCGAAATTGAGCAATAAGATTCGTTCTCTTTTGATTTTTATCATTAGAAATACATGGGTTATGTTGTTTGGTTGTCTCTGTTTTAGATGTTATTTGATTTGAAGGTGGATATAATTATAATAGTCAACTAATTTTTGTTCTGGGTGTGTTTGTGGTAACAGAGTAATATCTGGCTATCTATTTGGAAGACTGGTTTCTTTGATTCATGTTGTAGCAATGAGTGAACCTCTGCATTCTTTTGTCAATTATGATGTTATATTATATCTTAATCTTTCAAGGATTTGTTGTGTGATTAAGCACCAAGTTGTATGAAGAAAGTCAAAGAGTTTGAACATAGCGAAGGGTAGACATATGCCCCTTGTAGTTTATTTGCTGGTCATTCATTTCATTAAGATTATATCATACTCTACAACTCATATTCTTAGCCTTTGTATATTTATCAACTTTCTGTATAGCGCCTATTTTTTTTCTCAATAAAAAGAAAAGAAAAAAAGTTCGCATTTTTTTTTGTTTTTCTAAAGAGGATGTATGAACATGGCAGTCAGACCTATTAAATTCTCACTATGCTTAGTATAATATAATATACAACTTTTAGTAGGAAATGAGAAAAGGGCAATCTTATATTTTGTGTGAAATGAAGTATTATTCTTATGCAATGGTCTTTGTAATAAATGCACAGTATTTAGTGAATACTGTGCAAAAGAATCTGATTCCTACAGTGGTGGAACTCTATCTTTATAAATTTGATAAATACAGAGCATGCTCGGTAACTGTGGAACATGAGAAAAACTTCAATAAAGTTGATTTTTAAATCTTGAACAGTGTGCCTATTTTAGTACTACTAATGATTGTGATGGGCCATAAATCCTAGTCCTCCATCCATTCTACTATTCGACACTCTGTATTGTTTATAAGTGTAGCTAGAATGCTGGATTAGCTTCAATTTTTTGGAAGTATACGATTTCGTCTATTCCCAACCATTCAAAATCGACAATGCTTAGCTCTTTGTTAAAATTGTGTCTAACTTCATTCCGACTCATGCATCGGCAAGATCATAGCTGTTTATCTCCTATGAGCATGCAACTTGAAAACATATTATTTTTTTTACTTAATACCTAATAAACATATGCATTATTTTTAAAGCTTATTTTCAGTAAGCTCTTATTATGCAAATCTTGAAGCATTGAATCCTTCATTTCTCTTTTTTCTGTTTGTTTTACCCATTTGTACAACTCATGTAATATACATAAGAGTCACATGATTGATACAACTTTTGTTTTTTCCTATTATGACAGGCTATTTCTTATTAATTGGTGGGATCGCTCATGACATCAGCATAAGTGGATTATCCATTGCTCTAATCAGTAAGCAACGCATACAAACTTCTTCCTTAATTATTGTTAATTGCACTGTATTGCAACGCTTTCATGCATTATTGGATCTTAAGTTAGTACTGTGCATTTCATTTTCAAGAATCTTGTCATAGTCAGTTTATGCAATGCTTATAGACAGCCGTTTCCCACTTTCCTAAGCCATCCAAAATCTATACAGTACACGAATGCTAATGCATACAAATTTAAAATATCAAGAAATAACATATTTGGTATAATTGTGATTCGTCACTCTTTGATTATAATAATCCAGTTATGATAGTTTTATTTTTATGATGGCAACTGTCTATCTAAACTAAAATCAATTAGTTTAAATAGTTTTTTATTCGACATTTTTTCGATGCACTCATCTGAATTTTGTAAGGACATACTGATGATGATGTAATGAAGAACAACTCTTTTCTATACGTTAATCAAGAATATTCCTCTACTCTAATAACTATAAATATATAATTAAAAAAGTTATATTGATTTATTAGTCAGACTCATGATAACTAGGAAGCTAAAGTGCTTGAATTTCTAGAAATAGAGCAATTTAACTCCCTGAGTAGGTGGTGCAGTTTACATTAAATATCATTATAAAACTAGCTTGATAACAAAGCTGCATGCATCTTGTTACTCTCTTATGTATGATTCATCAATTCCTCGTTCAGTTAAAGTCAGTCGATTACACTATAAAAGAGACTTCTCATCTTTCAATATTTCCTTCAATTCAGTCAATATTTATAGATTATTATCATGATACTATATTTCTATTTATTTTAGTTTTTATTTTTGAATTTTGATATAATATATCTCTAGCGCCAAGACCTTTGATTGAAAACCCGAGTGTATTTAAACTATAATAGTTAATTCATCATTGTAGTTGTCTATTTATATTTTTACTTGTATGTTTGCAGTTTTGAGGTTAACGAGCTTGAGAAAAGGTTGGCTGATCTTAGAAATCCCCGAGTCAGGTACTAGTTTATACTTTTTACATTTGATATTTTAGGCTTTTTCTAATTTCTATAAATATGACTGTGTAACAGGAGAGTAACTTTTTAGATGTTTTTGAATTGAACTGTAGAATGTTATAAATTTTGGGTGAAGATGTTTATAGTTGTTCTGAAGTCATGTTAATGTTTGAATATATATTTTATAATTCTTTTTATTGAATCTTATTTATTTCATGAACAGTTTATTAAATTTAGTTAAGCATAGCAAAAATTTTGCTTCCATCTTCATCTGTGAGTTTTACAACTATTGTTGGATATCAACCAACTTCAGCAAATGTTTGTTTTCTTCTAGCTCTGCTTAACTAATATACATGTTGATACTTGATTGTAAATGCTTATATTCCATTTCCAGGCAGTCATTTTATAGGTAGGTGTAGGATATTTTATCCTAGTTATAACAATGAATGTACTGTCCTTAATTAATGGAATTTATTCATATAGTTCCAAGAGAGGATAAACAATCTTCAAGCAAACTGGTTGACTTCCAGAATACTAAGGTACTTACTTCATCCCTTAGCATTCATTAAATCAATTTGTTAGTACATAAAGTATTTAAGGAGTCTGAAAAACCATGCTGCTGTTCTAGCTTGTTTTTTATACTCTTTCGTGATAAGTGGGATAATCATTTTTTATACTTTAAATTTGTTAGCGTCATGAAAACTTCACTTCAAGTTTTAGCTAAGGTCAGCATTCACCTAAATTGGAGAAACAGAAAACTTGATAACAAAAGGTTAGAATTAGTTTAATTTTGCTACCTAATTGAAAAAGGAAAATTTTTCAATCATCGTTAATAACATTTTTTTTCTATAATAGTCTACATATGATTTGAATATATGACTGACTGTATAGACTGTATTTCAGATTTGAAGGCGAAAATCTTATATAGTTTAAATTTAGATTAGAAAATTGCTTCTACTTTTTAATCCACTCCTACAGAATCCAAATAAATAATCATGACTACTATTGATTGTACAAACTCTATTTCAACTTGATTGACCAAAGGAAACAAATTGATATGTGACTCAGAGTGGTTACGTTGAATTAGGAGATGTGAATTACAACAAAAATTCCTAAATCGCTAATAATGATGAACCAATCAAGAAAATAATATAAACTTGGATTCTACCCAAATAATGCTAAGAAAAAAAGTGAAAATACACATAAATGATCAAACAATGCACAAAGTCATACTCAGGAAAAAAATAGTCCAATAACTGCTTTAATATTTTTGTTGTTTGGACAAAGTAGTCTCCTAACTACTTCATATTGAAGTATATGTTACCAACCTTCAAATGGAATCATCTCACATACACATGCCTTCTTCATTTTAAACCCATTTGCAGTCCATTTATATCAACCATCATGTTTGGAAATTTAATGATTATATCTAACGATTACGTAAGAGAGAACAAACATAAAGAATGGGAGAGAATGTTCTTAAGATAAATCACTAATTTATCAAATTCATAGGCTGATATGAAGATGCTTTAAAGAAGCTAAGAAATAAGCCATCACGGGTCTCTCATAATTTACCAATAGCATGAATAGTTCTTAGATGTGCAGAATTACAATGGTAGTACTATAGGCATAAAACTCAATAATTTTTCCTTTAAAGTAAAGGCTATAAACCTTATCTATAACAACATAAGTCTCTTATATTTCAATAAGCTTTTTCTTGTACCCTTTTTCCTAAAATATAACATTTTGTTGGAGGAGTGGATTTTGCAAATATCATATCAAGTAATAACAGTCCTGATGAATGCAGCAATCCCAAAGTTTCCTTTTTTTGCCTTACTCCTTCATACTCAATCCCTGATCTGTTTTCATACATGTGTATTAGAACTTAGACGATATCTAAATTTTTGATACAACCACAATTTAAATAAATTTAGAAGTAGTAAAGGAAAAAAACAAAGGAGTGATAAACTTACAAGAATTGACAATACATATGCTTGATATGATTAGGAGGAGAAAAACAACTGTCTTCATATTGAGTGGAGATTTAATATATTTGAGAAACAAGAATTTTTTTATGAATGAGTTGAAATTAATTGGTGGGATATTTATGCTTGGTTAGAGTAATTCTACTTATTTATCAACTACGGTTGTGTATCATACATCATTGTTATATACCATGGATTTTCATTGAATAAATTAATTCTAAGTTAATTCCTATCCTACTTCAGTTATATTATGATATTATTTTGTAGAATAAGTTCCATTATATGACAAGAGGTAATCAGTTATTTTTGAAATATGGTGCCATTAGTCATCAAAATATTAATAGATGAACTCCAATGCTACAAAGAAAGTGAACATAAGAATTTATACATCAAAATAGTTTGAGTTGTGTTTGTGTACGTCATAGGATAATATAATGAGCTAATAGAAAAATAACTGACAACATATCATATATGATATAACTAGTCAGTATGTCTTCTAGTATAGACAAACAGTGGATGAAAGAATCCGATTGAAGAACTGCATGATATGTGGTGGAGTGCAGAAGTTTATTGATTTCGTTGTGGAAAACAGTGGTAATAAGGGAATCTATTCTTGTCCTTGCACACATTGCAAAAATATGAAAATGAAGATTAAATTAGAGGACATTCATTATCATCTACTTAGATGGGGAATCGTCCAATCATACATAGTTTGGCATTTTCACGAGGAAGAGTCGGCGGGGAAGCAAAAACAACCCGTTAGTCAAGCCATAAGTATCAATGAGTCTGAACTTCCTAGGATGGAAGATCTGGTTAATGATGCCGATAGATTTCATCATTTTCAATCTACAAGTTCATTGCCCGATAATATTAGAGAATCACCTACGGTTGATGTCGATTGGCAGGCCAATCAAAATAGGAAGTATAAATCACTTTTTGGTAGTGCAAAAGGGCCATTGTATCCTTCATGTCCAAAGGGGATAACAAAATTGTATGCCATTGTGAAGCTGAATAGCTAACTCGGTACTGCTTTTCTGATAATGGTTTGACTGCACTCCTCGAATTTATAAATGAATTACTCCCTGAAGGTAACTCACTACCAACAAAGTACTCCGACATGAAGAAGATGATTAAACAAGTTGGGATGGATTACAAAACTTATGATGCATGCATTAATGACTGCATTTTATACTGGAAAGATGATGCAAACAGAGTTTCTTGTCCAATTGCAATGAACCAAGATATAAGACAACATTCAACGAAGAGAAAAGAGCCACCAAAGTACCTCAAAAGACGTTGAGACATTTCCCTTTAATTTCTAGATTGAGGAGATTGTATATTATACAATGGATAACAGATGCTATGACTTGGCATGGCCGTGCCAAGTCCGATTCAGCTACAATGCGTCACCCATGTGACACTTCTTAATGGCGAGCAGCAGATTCTTTTGACAAAACATTTACTGATGAACCACGAAATGTCATGCTTGGAATAGCAACAGATGGTTTCAATCCACATGCATCTCTAGCTAATCGTTATAGTTGCTGGCCAGTAATTGTAGTACGTATAATCTTCCTCCATCAATGTGCATGAAAAGGGAGTTTTCAATGTTGACATTTTTGATTTTTGGTGTAATATCCCGGGATTTCGAGGAATTTAAAATGTGATAATCTCTTAATTTAAATTGATAAAATTGTTATTTTCAAATATAAATAACCAAACAATAATAATAATAGGATGTTTTAATTATGGTATAGATTGAATTATAATAAGAATAATTAATTAGTTAATTAAGTTTAATTATTGATTTTAAATAGATTTATCACTTTCAAATTTAATAAGTATTGTTTAAATATATATATATATATTGTCTTGAGTTGTTTTATATCAATTTCAAACTAAATAAAGTGTTTATTTAAATAGTAAATAATTACAAAAGATATGTTTACACTTAAAAATGAATTAAAAATATTGTATATAATTTTATTAGGATATAAATGAGTTTTATTGTTTTTCTTTTAAAGGTTTCATTTATTTATAATATAGAAAAGCATTTATAACTAATAAATATATTTATCTATTTAGGAAATAAATATATAAGCTTTTATAATCTTTTTAAAAAAATAATATAAAAAGATTAAGGACAAGTGTTAAAATTTTAGACATATTAAATACATGTGTGAGATAATTAGCTAAGGTATATGACAAGTGTCATAAGTTTATTTTTATTTTCTTTAATTTTTAAAAACAAATCTTTATAAAACTATATCCTCCTCTCTTTCTTTTTCTTGTTTATTTTCTCACATCTACAAGACAAAAACCAAATCAGAAATTATTCAAACCGAAATCATTCTCAAACCAAATCTGAAATCTCCACAAACAAATCTGAAATTCCACTCAAACCAGAATCAAATCTCCTCTAACAATTTACTCTGAAATCATTTATCCTCAAATCTGAAATTACCTGAATTCATCTTAAACCAAGAATCTAAAACCTGGAATCATTTCAAAGGCTTAATTCTCAAATTCAATAGCCTGTAACAATTGTTTTCAAGACCTGTTAACATTCTCCTGTTTCAAAGATTCAAGTCTGAATTATTCCAAGGGTTTATGCAATATAATCTGAGGCAACAGCAAGTGTCAAAAGCATTTCAGTTTTTAAAGCAAGCTCTACTGTTTTTAAAGAAATGAAGCAGTTCAGTTTCAAAGCAAAGTTTCCAAAGCAGTTTCAAGTTTTTTTTAAAGCAAGCAAATTCATTTCAAAGCTTCTAGTTCTCTGTTCAACATAATAGGTGAGTAAACCTTTTAAACTTAAAAACATCAAATATTTATTGCATGTGGATAAATGTATTGATGATTGCTTTGCATGTCTGTAATTATGTAAGTCTTGTATATTTTTTAGGTGTTAATATCTGTTGATTTAAACATCTTATTATAAATCAAATCCTCTGCCTTTAAACTGAGAACATGGAATACCCCTTAGATTGATGCAGATAATATATGATTGAATTGACTTGGGAATGTATGTTTGAAATATATATATGCATGTTTGTTTTTAGATCTAAATACATGTTGAAACCCTGTGTGCCTTTGTTTGAGTGAATCTCTGTTCATATTTACAGAGTTTGATTTTTGACAAAAAAATTTCAAAATCTTTTTCTCTAATTCCCTGTTAGCTTAGTTTTCAAACTATTTAAGTTGTTTAAAACAGAAACTAGAAAATTTAAAAATAATCTAGATATGATTGGTACACATATTATCTGGAAATCAAGAATTCCAGTAAAACTTCCAAACATGTTAAAATCAAAACATCAGTTTTCTTTGATTTATTTTGATAATTGAATCACTATCCTAAAACAAGATTTTTTAAAACAAAAACTACAATTTTTAAAATTGTTATGAGTGTACAGTTCGTTGTTAACCAGAGTTGGGTTTTTGGGTGATTTCTGGTGACTGGAATGTTTTTGGTAGTCGAGATTGCTGATGGAGTTAGGTGAATGATCAGTGTAGTGGGCAAAAATGGAAGGAGTGGTGGTAGTTCATCGTGGTGGCAGCGGTAGGAAGAACTAAAATTTTAACCTAGTTGGGTTGGGGGTCGAATTGGTGATCGTTGCTTCGTCTCTGATGGGTCGAGTGGCTCGAGGCTGCAGATATATGTAGCGTAGGAGTTTGGCAAGGTATGGACGAGGTCGCTCAACCTCTGGTAGTTGAAATTGGACTGGCGAGACTTTTTCTAGCGATGGGTTGAATTCCAGTTTCAATTAGATGGTTCGATTTTGGATCGTGACTTCTGGTGATGTTTTGATGTTTCGAATGGGTTGATGGAGAGTTCGTGGGTGTGTAGGAAGCTCTGGCGATGATCGGAAGTACGTCGTGGGTGGTGCATGGTGCACAGTGGCACAGCGTGTCAGCGTTGATGAGTTGGGTTCGTGAGTTTTTTTTTTTCGAAGTGGGTCTCGGGGAAGAAGGCCTTTAGCTCGGAGTTGTTTTAGGGTAGTACGCGAATTGTCGAGTGATAATTGTTTAAAGTTTAACAGTTTAAAAATCTAAAACTAACAGTTTAAATTTTACTCGGGAAGACAGGGCTTTAGTTCGGGTTTGCCTTCGAGTTGTTTGTGAGTTAAGTGGAAACCAGTTTTAACAGTTCAAAGTTTTTATAAACTAAATCTCTGTTTTAAAAAGGGAAAAAGATGTATTTGTTTTGTTCAAGTTTATATAAGTTAAACCCAAGGTAAATATTTAAAAAGGTAATTAATAAGGAAACGGGTTGTCTTAAAACTTAATTTAAGTTTAATAATGGAATGAATAAGGATGATGTATTAAATTAAATTAGTAAATAATTAAGGATTAATTAAATGATTAAGGATTAATTAAAATGGTAATTAAGAAGTACTTAATAAGTTTTGTTAAGTAACAATTAAGTTTTCTTAATTAATAATTAAGAAATTATTAATTTATAATTAAAGTTAATTAAGGATTAATTAACTGTTATTAAGGTTAGTTAATTATCATTGAAGATTAATTAATAGATAATTATGGATTAATTAAATTGGTAATTAAGGTTGTTAATTAATAATTAAGTTTTATTAATTAATAATTAAGAAGTAATTAATTAGTTAATTAAGTTTAAGTAATTAATTATAAAAATATTTAAGGATTGATTACTTTGTATTAAAGAATATTGATTAATAATTAAGGTTTATTAATTAATAATTAAAGAATAATTAATCAAGGATTAATTAATTTGTTTAAAGGGTAATTAAGGATGAGTTACTCAGTTATGATTTAGGAATGAATGTGATTTATTTAAGTTAATTAATTTGTTAATTAATTAAAGATAGTCACTTGGTAATTAAGTATAATTACTTAATAAGATTGGATAAGAGTAATTACTTAGTGTAAGTAATTGATAATTGAATTACTGTATGTAATTGGTGTAATTAATCAAAAAGGATTTATAAAAGAAATTAAAGTAATTAAGAATAGTTAATTACTGTTAATGATTATTTAAGGTTGATTAATGGAAGTAATTAATTAATGCATGATTAATTAATGTAATTAATTAAAGAATAATGTAGTTAATTATAGTTAATTAATTAAAGAAAGTAATTAATTAAGGATCATTAATTAATGTAATTAATGAGAGTAATTAAAGGTTAATTACTATAAATGATTAAGGATAATTAATTTGTAAAATTAATTAAAGAATAATTACTTTAAGTAATTAATAATTAATCAAGGATGATTAATATTTAATGATTAATTAATTAAATGGATTGTAATTAATTAATGATTGATTAAGCAAGAATAGGAATTAATTCTTAAGTAATTAATTTAATTTAAGTTGATTAAATTAATTATAATAGAGATTAATAAATGGTTGCTTATGAATGATGGTTGAGTAGAATGTCTGATTTGGTTGATATCTATTGGATGAGATACTATGATATTCTGTGAAATGATATTGGATATATCTGTGATAAATGTGCGATATTTATCTAAGTTAATGCTATGTGAATTCAAGTATTGAATTGAATTGTTTAAACCTTTAAACAACTTGGCCTTAAAAGATACGTTTTGGATTTCGATGAGACCGGGATCGGGTTTCCGTATACCGGATTTCCAGGTCTGGAGACCCGAATACCACATCGATCCAAATTAACGATAGGTCGTGAATCTCAAGTGAAGATGAAGATTCAGAGTGCAAGGGTTATTGTCGTTAACTCTGAGGGTGATTCCAAAACGAGTGTAACGAGATAATGCCTTCGGTTTCGTTCGAACCCGGAACGAACTTGTATGGATTGAATGCTTTCAGCACATCGTCAGGTGGACGATGAGCATTCTAAGTGATGTGTTCTGATTAAAGGTAATCGTGACCTCAAGCCTCACAAACCGGGAATGGCTAAAACAGGGGAGGTGCAGCAAGGCTTCGTGGGTAGCGCCCACTGAGAGTAAGGTCATCCCTGTCTAGATGTCCCTTTCTATTTCGACTTAGTGGTACGGTTGCAGTACACAACCGTGGGGTGATTTTATTCGGAATTATCCAGTAAGGGATGGTTCCGGCTTTGTGTTGCAGGGGAGCGGGCGTACTCCTCGGTACGGTGATCTAGGCCACGTACTGTGACGGGCGGTACCCCAGTAGCCCTGCCATTGTATGGAAATCCAACTTCCAATAAGTGACGTACGATTTAGTTGTGCCCAACTATGTTGGAACGTGAGATGTAAGCATTCCAGCTATTTCTGTATTTTACTTGAAAATCCTAGACCTATTATAATACAATCGAATTTCCTATCAAATGTTTTGGTTAGCGTAAGGTAAAAACTTACCCATGTTTATGTGTGGGAAGTCTTACGCGATACCTTTGATTTCAAAAGGTTTTGAAGTTAAGCAAATTTAAACCGTTTACTCACACCAGACCCATGTCTGACCCAAGTGTTTATTTCTGTTTTATATAAACTCTTGGGTACTCAAATTTTTACGAGTAGCCAAGAGAGTCAGGTTTTCTTTGACGAGTTATCTGGAGGAGCAATGGAGCAGGAGGCTTCAGTGCTGTAGAGATATAGTAGTTCCGCTGTGTTGATCTCTGAGTCATTGTTATCTGTGTTGTATCTTATATTGTAGAAACTAGACAGGTGTTTATAACTGTCTAGTATGTGTTGTATATGTTGTGTAACTCTGATAGTTGTTGTATATGATACTATGTAATAGTTTATGTTATTAATATAATTTATTCGTTCCGCTGTTTAGATTCTGTTGTTGTTTCTTTCTTTCTTCTCTTCTTTTCTCTTTCTATCCCTTTCTTTCTTATTAGCGATACGACTTTCTGGTCGATGAAAGCCGGGTCGTCACATTTGGTATCAGAGCGATAGGTTGAGTGAATACCTAGGCTCTGGAGTGGTGTCTATCTTAAGAGAGCGTATTTGTAATTTTTACTATATATATATATATCTATTCTACCTATTTGTTGGATTATCTGTTCGGGTTTTCCAATATAAGATATAAAGGTAGATAGGGTGGTGGTGTGTGTAACACGACAACTACCAATGGTTGGAGTTTGGATGTTTGAGGTTGGAAGTATATTTGTCGAGACTGTAGACCTAATACCGTCTCGAGTGAACCTTGATAGTGGTGTAAAGATTTCTCTGATCTCTGAAGGAAACCTGTTTAGGTTCGGAGTCGATCATTGAAGTATAAGTTGAATCGCGCTCGTGTGAGCGGATTTTTGAGGAGTTTGAATCTGTCCGAAGAGCTGAAGCAAGTGATGGTATCTTGATACCTCAGGAAATTGTAGCTGTGTGATGAGACGCAGTGACTATGAATGCTCCCAAAGAAGTTTTCTTTTGGAGTAAGTTTAAGGAAGTATATCTGCATTCGGTGATGTGGCTGAGTTCAGCATGATGTTTGTGTTCGGTTTGAGGTTCGAGTTTCTCTAGAAGCTTTGGATAAGGAGTCTTTGGCATCTGTGGCAGCAGTGCAGCTCAAGTGTTCTGTGTTCCTGTTGGAAGATCTTTTGGCTTAGAAGTTTCTTAGAAGTAGAGTTCAGAAACTGCAGAGTAGATTCATTTTTCAAATGGATTGGTCAAGCATAGACTGTTCTGATGGATTAAGAAAGAACAGTAATTTTTGGATATTGGACTGGATAGAATCGCAAAAGTGACTTGCGATAATTGAGTATTCTCTTGGGAAATCTTTGCTTGGGTTTGAGGCATCTCTAGAAGATGTAGGAGTTATAGAGTTGTCAGAGATTTTATGGGAAGTGTTAATCTAGTTTGTGTTCGAGTTCATAGACGACATCTAGATCAGAGTTGAGCAGCGAAAGCTTGGTAGTAGTTGTTCTAGAGTAGAAGCAACCGGAAGTTGCAGTGTTTGGATTAAAGGGTTCCTACAAGAAGCTTTTCAAGATTTGAAGGTCAGATTGGTGAGAGAATCTGTTTTGTCTTGATAAAAGAAGTATTTGGAATCTACTGATGATTGAGGAGTAGAGTTTGAGTTCTGGATTTCCGTAGATCTTGAGAGGATCCATTTATTAGATTGTTTTTGGTCCTGTTTATTTCAAGAAGCATCAGCAATGGTTGAGCTGATCAGGAAGGTTGAAGGCATCTCAGAATCGTCAGAAGAGTTCTGTGGATTAGAGATGGAGAATTTGGAATTCGAAGTTAGAAACTTCGTTGTTATTTCTTCGGAAAAGGAAGCAATTGAGTTTGGGTAAGATTAGAAAGATAGCTCCGAGTATATTAGATCTTTCTGAGTTTTTGTGAGGATATGTGTTTTGGCTTCGGTATTGAATTACCAGTTTGGATTTAATAGAGCGAGTAACCCAGTATCTGTATCGGGGAAACTCGGGATAATTTTAGGGAGTTTATCCGGATCTATGTCCGGATAACTAGAGTTGTTTGTTTGTATGAATTGTTGCTTGGATGAAATTGTTTGTTTGGATGAATGGTTGTTTGATTGATAGTATATGGCTGTTAAGTATAATTGAATTGTTTTAAAATTGGTTGAAATAAATATAAAAATTTTTGGATTATCTTTTGTTTTAAATTTCGAGGACGAAATTCTTTTAAGGGGGAAGGAATGTAATATCCCGGGATTTCGAGGAATTTAAAATGTGATAATCTCTTAATTTAAATTGATAAAATTGTTATTTTCAAATATAAATAACCAAACAATAATAATAATAGGATGTTTTAATTATGGTATAGATTGAATTATAATAAGAATAATTAATTAGTTAATTAAGTTTAATTATTGATTTTAAATAGATTTATCACTTTCAAATTTAATAAGTATTGTTTAAATATATATATATATATATATTGTCTTGAGTTGTTTTATATCAATTTCAAACTAAATAAAGTGTTTATTTAAATAGTAAATAATTACAAAAGATATGTTTACACTTAAAAATGAATTAAAAATATTGTATATAATTTTATTAGGATATAAATGAGTTTTATTGTTTTTCTTTTAAAGGTTTCATTTATTTATAATATAGAAAAGCATTTATAACTAATAAATATATTTATCTATTTAGGAAATAAATATATAAGCTTTTATAATCTTTTTAAAAAAATAATATAAAAAGATTAAGGACAAGTGTTAAAATTTTAGACATATTAAATACATGTGTGAGATAATTAGCTAAGGTATATGACAAGTGTCATAAGTTTATTTTTATTTTCTTTAATTTTTAAAAACAAATCTTTATAAAACTATATCCTCCTCTCTTTCTTTTTCTTGTTTATTTTCTCACATCTACAAGACAAAAACCAAATCAGAAATTATTCAAACCGAAATCATTCTCAAACCAAATCTGAAATCTCCACAAACAAATCTGAAATTCCACTCAAACCAGAATCAAATCTCCTCTAACAATTTACTCTGAAATCATTTATCCTCAAATCTGAAATTACCTGAATTCATCTTAAACCAAGAATCTAAAACCTGGAATCATTTCAAAGGCTTAATTCTCAAATTCAATAGCCTGTAACAATTGTTTTCAAGACCTGTTAACATTCTCCTGTTTCAAAGATTCAAGTCTGAATTATTCCAAGGGTTTATGCAATATAATCTGAGGCAACAGCAAGTGTCAAAAGCATTTCAGTTTTTAAAGCAAGCTCTACTGTTTTTAAAGAAATGAAGCAGTTCAGTTTCAAAGCAAAGTTTCCAAAGCAGTTTCAAGTTTTTTTTAAAGCAAGCAAATTCATTTCAAAGCTTCTAGTTCTCTGTTCAACATAATAGGTGAGTAAACCTTTTAAACTTAAAAACATCAAATATTTATTGCATGTGGATAAATGTATTGATGATTGCTTTGCATGTCTGTAATTATGTAAGTCTTGTATATTTTTTAGGTGTTAATATCTGTTGATTTAAACATCTTATTATAAATCAAATCCTCTGCCTTTAAACTGAGAACATGGAATACCCCTTAGATTGATGCAGATAATATATGATTGAATTGACTTGGGAATGTATGTTTGAAATATATATATGCATGTTTGTTTTTAGATCTAAATACATGTTGAAACCCTGTGTGCCTTTGTTTGAGTGAATCTCTGTTCATATTTACAGAGTTTGATTTTTGACAAAAAAATTTCAAAATCTTTTTCTCTAATTCCCTGTTAGCTTAGTTTTCAAACTATTTAAGTTGTTTAAAACAGAAACTAGAAAATTTAAAAATAATCTAGATATGATTGGTACACATATTATCTGGAAATCAAGAATTCCAGTAAAACTTCCAAACATGTTAAAATCAAAACATCAGTTTTCTTTGATTTATTTTGATAATTGAATCACTATCCTAAAACAAGATTTTTTAAAACAAAAACTACAATTTTTAAAATTGTTATGAGTGTACAGTTCGTTGTTAACCAGAGTTGGGTTTTTGGGTGATTTCTGGTGACTGGAATGTTTTTGGTAGTCGAGATTGCTGATGGAGTTAGGTGAATGATCAGTGTAGTGGGCAAAAATGGAAGGAGTGGTGGTAGTTCATCGTGGTGGCAGCGGTAGGAAGAACTAAAATTTTAACCTAGTTGGGTTGGGGGTCGAATTGGTGATCGTTGCTTCGTCTCTGATGGGTCGAGTGGCTCGAGGCTGCAGATATATGTAGCGTAGGAGTTTGGCAAGGTATGGACGAGGTCGCTCAACCTCTGGTAGTTGAAATTGGACTGGCGAGACTTTTTCTAGCGATGGGTTGAATTCCAGTTTCAATTAGATGGTTCGATTTTGGATCGTGACTTCTGGTGATGTTTTGATGTTTCGAATGGGTTGATGGAGAGTTCGTGGGTGTGTAGGAAGCTCTGGCGATGATCGGAAGTACGTCGTGGGTGGTGCATGGTGCACAGTGGCACAGCGTGTCAGCGTTGATGAGTTGGGTTCGTGAGTTTTTTTTTTTCGAAGTGGGTCTCGGGGAAGAAGGCCTTTAGCTCGGAGTTGTTTTAGGGTAGTACGCGAATTGTCGAGTGATAATTGTTTAAAGTTTAACAGTTTAAAAATCTAAAACTAACAGTTTAAATTTTACTCGGGAAGACAGGGCTTTAGTTCGGGTTTGCCTTCGAGTTGTTTGTGAGTTAAGTGGAAACCAGTTTTAACAGTTCAAAGTTTTTATAAACTAAATCTCTGTTTTAAAAAGGGAAAAAGATGTATTTGTTTTGTTCAAGTTTATATAAGTTAAACCCAAGGTAAATATTTAAAAAGGTAATTAATAAGGAAACGGGTTGTCTTAAAACTTAATTTAAGTTTAATAATGGAATGAATAAGGATGATGTATTAAATTAAATTAGTAAATAATTAAGGATTAATTAAATGATTAAGGATTAATTAAAATGGTAATTAAGAAGTACTTAATAAGTTTTGTTAAGTAACAATTAAGTTTTCTTAATTAATAATTAAGAAATTATTAATTTATAATTAAAGTTAATTAAGGATTAATTAACTGTTATTAAGGTTAGTTAATTATCATTGAAGATTAATTAATAGATAATTATGGATTAATTAAATTGGTAATTAAGGTTGTTAATTAATAATTAAGTTTTATTAATTAATAATTAAGAAGTAATTAATTAGTTAATTAAGTTTAAGTAATTAATTATAAAAATATTTAAGGATTGATTACTTTGTATTAAAGAATATTGATTAATAATTAAGGTTTATTAATTAATAATTAAAGAATAATTAATCAAGGATTAATTAATTTGTTTAAAGGGTAATTAAGGATGAGTTACTCAGTTATGATTTAGGAATGAATGTGATTTATTTAAGTTAATTAATTTGTTAATTAATTAAAGATAGTCACTTGGTAATTAAGTATAATTACTTAATAAGATTGGATAAGAGTAATTACTTAGTGTAAGTAATTGATAATTGAATTACTGTATGTAATTGGTGTAATTAATCAAAAAGGATTTATAAAAGAAATTAAAGTAATTAAGAATAGTTAATTACTGTTAATGATTATTTAAGGTTGATTAATGGAAGTAATTAATTAATGCATGATTAATTAATGTAATTAATTAAAGAATAATGTAGTTAATTATAGTTAATTAATTAAAGAAAGTAATTAATTAAGGATCATTAATTAATGTAATTAATGAGAGTAATTAAAGGTTAATTACTATAAATGATTAAGGATAATTAATTTGTAAAATTAATTAAAGAATAATTACTTTAAGTAATTAATAATTAATCAAGGATGATTAATATTTAATGATTAATTAATTAAATGGATTGTAATTAATTAATGATTGATTAAGCAAGAATAGGAATTAATTCTTAAGTAATTAATTTAATTTAAGTTGATTAAATTAATTATAATAGAGATTAATAAATGGTTGCTTATGAATGATGGTTGAGTAGAATGTCTGATTTGGTTGATATCTATTGGATGAGATACTATGATATTCTGTGAAATGATATTGGATATATCTGTGATAAATGTGCGATATTTATCTAAGTTAATGCTATGTGAATTCAAGTATTGAATTGAATTGTTTAAACCTTTAAACAACTTGGCCTTAAAAGATACGTTTTGGATTTCGATGAGACCGGGATCGGGTTTCCGTATACCGGATTTCCAGGTCTGGAGACCCGAATACCACATCGATCCAAATTAACGATAGGTCGTGAATCTCAAGTGAAGATGAAGATTCAGAGTGCAAGGGTTATTGTCGTTAACTCTGAGGGTGATTCCAAAACGAGTGTAACGAGATAATGCCTTCGGTTTCGTTCGAACCCGGAACGAACTTGTATGGATTGAATGCTTTCAGCACATCGTCAGGTGGACGATGAGCATTCTAAGTGATGTGTTCTGATTAAAGGTAATCGTGACCTCAAGCCTCACAAACCGGGAATGGCTAAAACAGGGGAGGTGCAGCAAGGCTTCGTGGGTAGCGCCCACTGAGAGTAAGGTCATCCCTGTCTAGATGTCCCTTTCTATTTCGACTTAGTGGTACGGTTGCAGTACACAACCGTGGGGTGATTTTATTCGGAATTATCCAGTAAGGGATGGTTCCGGCTTTGTGTTGCAGGGGAGCGGGCGTACTCCTCGGTACGGTGATCTAGGCCACGTACTGTGACGGGCGGTACCCCAGTAGCCCTGCCATTGTATGGAAATCCAACTTCCAATAAGTGACGTACGATTTAGTTGTGCCCAACTATGTTGGAACGTGAGATGTAAGCATTCCAGCTATTTCTGTATTTTACTTGAAAATCCTAGACCTATTATAATACAATCGAATTTCCTATCAAATGTTTTGGTTAGCGTAAGGTAAAAACTTACCCATGTTTATGTGTGGGAAGTCTTACGCGATACCTTTGATTTCAAAAGGTTTTGAAGTTAAGCAAATTTAAACCGTTTACTCACACCAGACCCATGTCTGACCCAAGTGTTTATTTCTGTTTTATATAAACTCTTGGGTACTCAAATTTTTACGAGTAGCCAAGAGAGTCAGGTTTTCTTTGACGAGTTATCTGGAGGAGCAATGGAGCAGGAGGCTTCAGTGCTGTAGAGATATAGTAGTTCCGCTGTGTTGATCTCTGAGTCATTGTTATCTGTGTTGTATCTTATATTGTAGAAACTAGACAGGTGTTTATAACTGTCTAGTATGTGTTGTATATGTTGTGTAACTCTGATAGTTGTTGTATATGATACTATGTAATAGTTTATGTTATTAATATAATTTATTCGTTCCGCTGTTTAGATTCTGTTGTTGTTTCTTTCTTTCTTCTCTTCTTTTCTCTTTCTATCCCTTTCTTTCTTATTAGCGATACGACTTTCTGGTCGATGAAAGCCGGGTCGTCACATTTGGGCCAAAACAACCAGGGAAGGATATTGATGTTTATTTGCAACCATTGATAGACGAGTTTAAGCAGTTATGGGAAGGAGTCATTGCATTTAACTCATTTAATAAATCTGAGTTCACAATGAAAGCTAGGGTGTTGTGGGAAATTCATGATCGTCCTGCACTTAGGACTTTATCGGGTTGCACAACATTTGGATATTTTACATGTCCTATATGTGGGGAAGACACTTGTGCTTATTATCTTTCCGAAAGTAAGAAGATGTGTTACAAGGGACATCGAAGATTTCTTCCTTCCAAACACAAGTTTCGAGACGGAAAAACAAACTTTAATAACAAACAAGAATATCATCGTCCTCCATGGCCATTAAATGGTTATCAAGTTGAAGAGAAGGTAGCGAATATCAAGATGAAAGTTGGTAAAAAAAACCGAAATTGGTCGAAAACGAAAAAAGAAAACCGATGAGGAAGAACTTGCCAATGTTCAGGCATGGTATAGGAGGTCCATCCTCTTTGATTTGCCATATTAGAAAGCAAATTTGGTCCGACATAATGTTGATGTTATGCATACAGAGAAGAATGTCACTGAGCATCTCATTAGCACAATCATGGGTCATAAAGACAAGTCAAAAGATGGCATCAACGCATGCAAGGATTTGAAAACCATGGGTATAAAACAAAAATTATGGGTGATGGAAGATCCTGAAACAAGTAAAATAACCATACCAAAGGCAACTTTCATCTTGAGCAAAGAAGAGAAGTTACGATTTTGCACCGTTTTGAAAAGCCTGAAAGTGCCTAGCAAATTCTCTTCCAACTTCCATAACAATGTGAACATCAATCCTCCTGAACTAACAAATATGAAATCGAATGATTACCACGTCATAATGCAACAATTACTTCCGGTATTGCTTCAACATTCTTATCCACAACATAAGGATCTACGTAATGCTATACATCGTATAAGTCTATTCTTCAACATTTTATGCTCAAAGGTGATCAACAGGGAACATCTTTTAAAAGGAAAGGCTAGTTTGGTAGAAGCAATGTGTGTGTTTGAAAAACATTTTCCACCTGCTTTTTTTGATATCAACATCCATCTTATGGTTCATTTAGCCGATGAAGCATTGATTTGTGGCCCTGTTAGATATAGGTGGATGTATCCTTTTGAACGGTAAATTACTAATTTCAGTTTTGTTCATCATTATTCAATTTAAATAGCAACTGGTTATATATAATTGATTACCTTCATAGGTTAATAAAAACATATAAAGGATATATGCGCAACAAAAGATATATTGAAGGATGTATTGCAGAAGGATATATCGTACAAGAAGCTAGTCTTTACTACATGAAGTATATGCCAGAAGGAGGTGATGGCACTTATAAACATACTCATGACTCTTTTTTAGATGAGGATGATGAGTTTGCTAGTGAGATGCCTCTAGGTAATGGTAAAGATATAACCTTAACCCTAGTGCAGTCTGAACAAGTTCGTAGATGGGTCCTTAATAAGTACGATGGATTGGATGAATGGGAGAAGTAAGTTCACAAATAACTCCTGAGGTCACATTATTGTAAATCAACTCATATATATGTTTTGAAACGTGTATGTCATAGGAGGTATAACATCTATGTGAAAAGTACTAAATCTCAACCTCGAAGTGGGGTTACATCCGTGGAAGCTTGTCAAAGTTTTACTCTATGGTTACGTGGCGAGGTATATATTACATCTTATTAAATATTTCACGTGTACTTAAGTGGATCATACACCTTCATGAACACACTTTTGATTTTTTTTTAGTTGGTGAAGACCAACGATGTTGACTGAACTCTTTGGTGGCTGGTGATGGGCCAAAGTTCAAGGCGCGTAGTTATATGAAGTACCAAGTGAATGGGTTTACATTTTCCCCGAAAATTTACGAAGAGCAGATGGTAACACAAGACAACAGTACATGTATGAGAGCAATTACAAAATTTAGAGCGAGTGGGAAGGATAAAAATTATAAGGAAGCAGCCACAATGTATTACAGAGTTGTTCAAGAGATAATTGAGTTGGATTACATCGACTTTAAACAAACAGTATTTTTTTGTGATTGGGTAAAGGTCAAAGACAAGGTCAATGGTTGCATGATTGATCCTGTTTCAAACTTGATCACAGTTAACTTAGAGAAATTAAAGACCAAAGATTGAGTGACTGATGAGCCGTTTATTTTTGCATCGGAAGCGAGTCAAGTGTTCTATTCCAAAGAGTTAAAAAATAACGGATGGTTTGTGGTTTTGCACACACCAAAACGGTTGACTACAAACGTTGATGAAATTGAGTTTCCTACTGCTTATCAATCAGCTTTCGAAGATAACAAAAAACTAGAAGACCTTACCAAATGCATATGTTAATATAAGATGTATTTCTTAATTGAATTGAGTTGAATTTCAAGCGTGACTGAATTTATAATTTTTTCACTATGGATATTATTCAGCGTTTGTAATGTTAGTTTCGTGGTGGTTATTGGTTTTGTTTCAAAACATTTATAAAATACTCCAAAAAAGCATGTCTACATTTTAACTATTTGCTTGTTAGGTTGTTAAAATTTAATTAGTTGTTAGTTGTTTGTATCGAGGCTTGGAGATTATATTCCCTATATTTTCGTATTAAGTTGGCATTGGTTTTTAAATGTTGGTTGTTGATTTTTGTTCGAATGATTGTGGTATTTTCTTTAGAGAGAGAAACGATGAGGAAACTGTTTGTGAAAAATAAGGTTATGTCATGGTCATGCACATTTATAGTTTGTGGATTATTAATCATGTATTGCTAGATGCTAATGAAATTAAGATGGTTTTATTTCTTTTATTATTCGCATATCTAATTAAACTCATATATATTTTTATCAACCAAGGCTTGCTTACCTCATCCTAGGAAAGGACATGTATTTTATACTTAACTATAAATTTATAAGTTATTTTTGATGTATATAGGCTATTGTAATGAATTTATAAATTTATCATAGGAAAGGGCATGTGTCCTAAGAAAGGACATCATATGCAGCAAAAGCTGTGGTATGCTATTAAAATATATGACAAGCTCTTCTACGCTTAAAAAATAGTTAAATACTTTTTTGTTAAATGGATTCTTAGCTTTATTGACATAGTTAGTGAGTACCATCTTTAAGGTTGTCATTGCTGCATATTCTGACCTGGGAGACCTAAATTATTATCTTTGTATGAGAAAGCCTGTTTAGTTTTGTGCACATATATTATTACACACTCTTAGCATCAACTTTCTCTGGAAAAAGCTATGCATATCCATACTGTATTCGTAATGTATTTCATAAAGAAATATTAACATGACATTAAAATCCACTAATAAAGTGGCAAGAGGCTATCCAAATTTTATAGCCTGCTAAAAATCAATGCACTGATTTGCCAATGAACCAAGTATTTATAGCATCATAATATAAAGCTAAGAAAATCAAACTTGTAAATTCAAATTTATTTCTTTTGCTTTAGTTTCAAATTTAAATTTTTCTGGATTTAGTTTCAACATCCATTAATGAAGTGGTAAGTGGTTGTTCAATTTTAGTAGCCTGTTAAAAATAAATGCAAATCAATGCATTGATTTGCGAATAAAGAAAATACGTATAGCCTCAAAATATAAAGCTAAAAACAATTATTTCTTACAAAAAATTAACTTTTTATTCAACATTTCAAACTGTTATCCAAAATTATGTTTGTTCTTTTGATTGCTTATTGATAAATTGGATTATTCTTAAGAAATAATTACACCAAAACACTGTATTCTGTAATATATGTAGATTGAGCTATATGCATTTGATGCATTTGGTTTCACCGTTTTTCTATTTTATTTTTATTTTTTTGAATAAAAAAAACTTGTTTGTACTAAACATATACCATATTTGAAATATATTCTCGTCGTTAATATTATAATCTGAAGTTGAATTTCAGGAATATATATAATACAGTTGATCAGGCAAAGTGCTCTTGAGGTCTTTGTGTCATAAATTGTCAGTTTTTCTTGTAGACAATTTGGAAATGCTTAATTAAATTATTATGATATTTGGCAGGAATAAAAATATTAGAAGCTTATTCAAAAATAAGCTATTTCCTAAATATTTGAATGACATAGCTCAATCCATTTAATATTCCAATAATTTGATGCATCTAAGCGTTAAATGAGAGTGAGGTCCCATTAAGCTCCTCTGGTTTATATAAGAAAAGATAAAAAAACATGTTTATTAGGAGAGTAGGAGTCCGTGTTAAATAATACAAAATGACCAAGTTTAACCTTACACACCAGATCCTTCATTTCCAAGCAGATTGAGTGCATTTTGGTTAAAAACACAACAAAGACAGCTAAGTAGCAGTACCATGGGCATGGTCTGTTTCCTCGTATTAGTCCTTTAATTAATATCTCATAGTTAATGATAAAATTTTGAAAAGGATCCCTTGCAATGATTTGGTTGGAGTTTTCTACAAAATATACAGAAAAAGTTCGCACTAAATTTTAGAAACATTGTAAATTTATTGTGCAATGTATAGAAAAAGTTCACATTAATTTTTTTAGGTGAATATTTACGTACTGATATGAATGCTTCCTTAGTTTAGTTTTTCTTTATTATTTTAATTTTTTTTATAAAATATGATTTCAAGTTAGCATTTGAGGTGGTATTTTGTTGTTCAAATTAATTTATTATAAATATGCTCCTTTCGTGATTTATTTTTCATTTTTTATCTTCAGATATTCACAGGTACTCATTATTCTACAGATGATCTTGTGTAAAGGTACATTCCTAGTTTGCACGACATCAATTCATACTTTATTTGTTTGCTGAGCTTGAATTGTTCTCTTTTTGATAAACCTTTTTGTTATACCAAGTATATAACAATGCAATTAATAGATACACCTGTAAGATCTGAAAATTTGAACTCAACGCTTATCCATACTTTATTTCTGAGCTTGAAATATTCAATTTTATCCATAGTTTATTTGTACTCAACGTCCAGCCTCCTTAAGATCTGAAAATTCTGTAAGCAAAGTGGATAAACATGAATCTGTCTTTAATGATCTATAGGATAAACATGAAATAATGAATTAAAATTGTTCATATTAAACACCTAGCCATTTTATCCAACTGTGAATGAATTTTTTTTATATATGCAGGGAGGTGCTGATAGTGTTATAGAAGAGAGTAACAATGTCAGAAGCCGCAGAAGCATTAATCCATTCAATAACGCAATCATCATCTACACAACCGGAGAAAGTTAAGGCAAATGCATTTGGTGCTCGAATTTCAGATAATGCTGGAAGAATAGGCAGTCAAGTTGGTAAATCGGTAGGAATGCAAGTGCCAATCTCATATGAAAGTCGGGATAAAGTACCCAAAAAATATAAGGATGCCCTTTGGGCTGAATTACAGGTAAGTTAAAATATATCAATTTCGGTTTTCTCTGTTATTATATTTTGCCACATTGCTTTTTTAAGTAAGCAACTCTTAATCTTCACAAACTTTTTTTGAACTAGAGTCAAATGAAAAAGAGTTTTATTTAAAAAAAATGTGCGAGTCATTTAGGAGATACAAGAGCGAATTGAGGACAAGCTACTATGACAAATTTGATAATGATGAAGAGAGGAGGAAAAATTGTCCTCCAAAAATCAACCAAGAAGATTGGGATGGTTTCTTGAAAAACGAAGCAAAACCTGGTGCACACAAAAGAAGAGATCTAGGCAAAAAAAAAGATCATTATACTACTATGGCCATCACACTGATCGTATAAGTCACACTGTAGTAGAACATAAAATGTTACATTTGTTTTGTCTTTTTTATTAAATATTCTTGGTAGCGTTTGCTCTAAATTTCAATGACACTTGGATAATGTCAAAATGTAAAATGCAAAATGGATAAAAATGCATGCAGAGAAGTTTACTTTCTTCACGCATTTGTCCGCAATTATTTCCAAATAACGTTTTAAATAAATTGTATTAGGTTATTGGTCCAAAAACTTTAGAATCACAAGTAATGAAAACTTAGGAATTTCTACATTTATGAACAATTTCAAGTTTTTAAGCCAAATTTATCAAAGATTTTTTTTCTGAACATAAGAATGAAATGAACTAAACCCAAATATTAACATTATTTCAAAAATAAAGAGCTGGCAATAAACTTCAAAACCAACTTTATGAAACAACAATTGAGTTTTGTTTTGTTTGATTCCTGTAGTTACGACACAGAGTTATAGAAAACTATTTTGCTCTAGCCGAAATTCCTTGTGTTCTTTTATTTACAACAATCTTTGTAGTTGTAGTTTGTTTGGTTGGTTGGTGCTTTGTTTTCATGTGCTCTCTCTGTTGAACACCAGGAACAACAGGAAGGCATTATTGATTTTTTGCTTCTTTTATTTCCATGGTAATCATTTTAGGTACTATTTGTTAGTGCCTCATCCTCCTAATAAAATAAGATTATCTTTTATCCCTAACCATTCCTGTAAGGAAATTTGACCGTTTTGTAAGGAAATTAATACGAAAACATTAATGGATTTTCCTTCCTTATTTTGTAAGGAAATTTGACCGTTTCCTTCCTCAAACGTTTCCTTCCTCATTTTGTGGTCAATAGAATCTAAAGGGTTTTCCTATTAATATGCTAATCAATAAAACGGTTATAATCTAGAGCGTTAATTTCCCTCATCTTGATCTTGATGGACGATCAAGACTAAGTCTACAAATCTGGAAATTTGGTCCTCTCTCTACCTATAAATATTAACCTTTGCCCATCACAAAGGATATAGAAAAACACATAAAGAAAGATATAGGAAAAGAGAGAAACCATTTCCTTTCTCTATTGAAATAACTTTCGACAACAACCATTGCTGATTCATATACAAGATGTCTGGAGGTATGTTTTATTGATTCATTACATATGTGATAATCATGTAATTCTAGATCTTAGGGTTTATGTTATTTGCAAGATATAGATTACATGTGGTATCAGAGCAAGGTTTTAGAATTCATGATTATCCATCAATATATATAAAATGAAACTAGCATAGATCTATGATATGATGTTTGTAATTTTACTATAATAATGATGATGACTATTAGTGTTAATATGATTCAAGTTTAATATTCATATTATTTAAGTTGCTATAGTAATCATGATCATCAATATTATTCTATTTACTGTATGCTTAGATCTAGATCTGGAAAGTTTATATTTCCGCAAAAGTTAATTTTCCTACCTTAATGTTTGACCTACCGTATAATATGGAACAACTTATTATATGCGAATACTTTTCAAAAAGTATACATATTGAAAACAATTGTTTCCTAGTTTGACATTAAATTCATGATCTGGAACTTGCAAGATAATTGTTTATATATGATTTGCAAAATAATTGTTTATATGTTAAATTCATTTATGGAATTTACTTGGAGTTACTAGACATTTATTATCCTTGCTGTGGGTTACTTGAAAGAATGGCTAATGTTTATGCGAAAAAAAAGGAGGTGATCACCCGGTTCGATCTGGTTTCCCTCTTTTCTCTCTTGTTTTAGTTTTCACTTCCACGCTTAATTTCTTTGTTTCCTCTGGTCTGATGCATGCAGTCCCATCCACAGGCGGCTGCTGCTTGCACAATAACGCATGAAACATTAACGTTTATCATTCTTCCATGAGTATGGTTCTACTGCCTACCCACAGGAGGCGCTAAACCTAACCTCTTATTATGACATGTGTTTTATTCTAATAAAGAAGCCTACATTTCTTTTATATCTGCAGTTGCAATGCCCTCAAACCTTAATTCGCACGCTACGTCTATCATTAGACTCAATGGAACCAACTACTCAGAATGGAGAGAGCAAGTTGAGTTTTCTTTGGGCGTACTTGAACTGGACATGGCTCTCCTTAAGGAAAAGCCAGCCCCACTTACTGACACAAGTACGCCTGAGGAAAACAAACTCCATGATGATTGGGAACGATCTAATAGGCTCTACATGATGTTTATGCGAATGGTGATTGATACCAACATCAAAACCTCCCTACCCAAAACTGAAAGCGCAAAAGAATATTTGCAATCCATTGAAAATCGGTTCAAGACTGCAGACAAATCCCTCGCTGGGAAACTTATGACAGATCTTGTAACCATGAAGTTTGATGGTTCTCACTTAATGAGCGCTCATGTCATTGAAAACCTTGCTGCCAAACTTAAGAACGTGGGATTGGTTATGGACGATGCTTTTCTCGTCCAATTCATTCTCACTAGCTTACCTCCTCAGTATGAACCATTCAAAATTCATTACAACACTATTACGGAAAAGTGGAGTCTAAATGAATTGACTAACAAACTGGTTCAAGAGGAGTCTAGGAAAGGCTCGCAAGGCATTAAAGTTGCTTATTTCACTCAAGGGGTTGGAAAACAAGCTGGAAAAAGGAACAACTCACAGCATAAAAGAGCACCACCCAAATCTGATGATGCCACTCAACCATCCAAGAAGAAAAAGAAGGATGATGTCTGCAAATTCTACAAGAAACCTGGACACTTCCAGGCAGATTTCATTAAGTGCAAAGCATGGTTCGAAAAGAAAGGTAACCCAATGGGTTTCGTAAGTCATTTCGAATCAAATCTTACTAATGTACCTTCTTCTACTTGGTGGATTGATACTGCTGCTAAGGTTCATGTTTTGAATTCTATGCAGGGATTCATTACGATCCAAACCACAAACCCAAGTGAGAATTTCATTTTCATGGGGAATAAAGATAAAGCTCCAATTGAAGCTATTGGAACTTTTCATCTTATTTTAGATAGCGGTTATCAGTTAGATTTATGTCAAACTCTTTATGTTCCGTCAATTTCCCGTAATTTGATTTCTGTAAGTGTACTTGATAAATTTGGATATTCTTTTAAAGTTGGAAATGGAAATTTTATTTATTTAAAAATTCTAGTCTTATTGGTTCTGGAATATTAATTGATGTACTTTATAAACTTCATCTTAAACAAAATGCTAAAATCCAACTCACCCTGCATGGAAAAGAAACTAAAGGAAAGTCATCCAAGAATGATTCTTACTTCTTGTGGCATAAAAAACTGGGTCATATATTCAGTGAAAGAATCAAGAGGTTGGTGAAAAATGGTGTCCTACCAGACCTAGAATTCGCTAATATTATAGCATATGCTAATTGTATTAAAGGAAAAACAACAAAAAACATAAAGAAAGGAGCCACAAGAAGTACACAACTTCTTGAAATAATACATATAGATATTTGTGGACCTTTTGATGTTCCAATATTTGGAGGAGAGAAATATTTCATCACTTTTATCGATGATTTTTCACGTTATTGCTATCTTTATCTGTTGCATGAAAAATCTCAGTCAGTGGATGTTGTACAAGTGTTCATTACTGAAGTCGAAAGGCAATTAGAAAGAAAAGTGAAAATCATTAGGGCAGATAGGGATGGTGAATTCTATGGAAGGTATGATGAAACGGGACACCATCCTGGACCTTTTGCTAGACTTCTTCAAAAACTTGGAATTGTTGCACAATACACAACGCCTGGATCTCCATGGCAGAATGGTATAGCTGAAAGGCGAAATCATACATACATGGAAATGGTTAGATCCATGATGAGTCATGCAAATTTACATATATCATTATGGATGGATGCATTACGAACAGCTGTCTACATCTTAAATAGAGTTCCAAGTAAGGCCGTTCCAAAGACTCCTTTTGAACTTTGGAAAGGATGGAAACCTAGTTTAAGACATCTCAATATTTGGGGTTGCCTAGCTAAAGCTAGACTGTACAATCCAAATGAAAAGAAATTGGATTTTAAGACAGTCAGTGGCTACTTTATAGGTTACCCAGAAAAATCTAAAGGATATAGATTTTATTGTCCTAACCATAGTACAAGAATTGTTGAAACCGGCAATGCCAAATTCTATGAAAATGGTGAAATCAGTGGGAGTACAAAACAACAAGAAGTGGTCATTCATGAAATAAGGGTACCTATTATCTTACCCTCTATTTCGAAAGATATTGGGAATCATCCCATTGTTGAACCTGTTCACAATGAGGAAAACCCAATAAATGATCAACAACTCCATAATGAAATTATCACCAATCATAACGTTGATGAAGTACCACAGGAACTAGTATTAAGAAGATCTCAAAGACAAAGAAGATCAGCTATTCCTAATGATTATATGCTTTATCTAATAGAATCTGAAGGAACTACGGACCCAATTTCTTATTCACAAGCCATTAAGGATGTTAATTCTCTTAAATGGATTGATGCCATGAAAGATGAACTGAAATCTATGGATAATAATCAAGTTTGGGAAATCGTTCAATTGCCGCAAGGACATAAAGCAGTCGATTGTAAGTGGGTCTTCAAGACCAAACGTGACTGCAATGGTAAAATTGAATGATATAAAGCCGGACTTGTTTTCAAAGGTTTTAATCAGAAAGAAGGCATTGACTATAATGAAACCTTTTCTCCTGTTTCCAAGATAGATTCTCTTAGAATTATCATGGCATTAGTAGCTCATTATGATCTCGAGTTACATCAAATGGATGTGAAAACAGCCTTTCTAAATGGAGACTTGGAAGAAAAAGTCTACATGCATCAACCTGAAGGCTTCATAATTGAAGGATAGGAAGATATGGTCTGCAAACTTAAGAAATCAATATATGGACTGAAACAAGCTTCTAGACAATGGTATCTAAAGTTTCATGAAATCATTACCACTTTCGATTTCACAGAAAACATAGTTGACCCTTGTATATACCTCAAGTTCAGTGGGAGCAAGTTTGTATTTTTGATTCTGTATGTTGATGACATATTATTAGCTAGTAGCGACCTTGGTTTATTACGTGAAACTAAGGATTATCTCTTAACGAATTTTGAAATGAAAGATATGGGTGAGGCTTCCTATGTGATAGGAATAGAAATATTCCGTGATAGATCACAAGGAATTCTAGGATTGTCTCAAAAAGCATATATTGAAAAAATTCTTGAGAGGTTTGGCATGACGAATTGTTCCTCTAGTCATGTCCCACTGCAGAAAGGAGACAAACTTGTTCTTGAGTAATGCCCAAAGACTCCTACGGAACAAGAAGAAATGACCAAATATCCTTATGCATCTCTTGTAGGGAGTTTGATGTATTCATAGGTCTGTACAGACCTGATATCAGTCATGCAGTTGGTATGCTGGGTAGATTTCAAAGTAACCCAGGAATCGCTCATTGGAAAGCTGCAAAGAAGGTACTGAGATATCTAAAGGGAACAAGGAATTACATGCTCACCTATAGAGAATCAAGTTACCTACAGGTAACTGGTTATTCTGATTCAGACCTTGCTGGATGTCCTGACACTAGGATATGCACTCTTGGCTATGTGTACCTCTTATGTGGAGGTGCAATATCATAGAGAAGCCAGAAATCTGAGATGCTTTTCGGATCCACCATGATGGCTGAATACGTAGCATGTTATGAGGCTTCAATTCAGGGAACATGGCTGCGTAATTTTGTCTCACAATTTGGCACTTTGAGTTTTATCTCTAAGCCACTAACTGTATACTGTGACAATGAAGCTGCAACCTTTTTCTCTAAGCATGATAGGATAACCAAAGGTTCCAAACACATGGACCTGAAATACCTACTACTGAAGCAAGATGTTAAACTAAAGAAAATTGTTGTTGAATCGATAAATACAGACTTACAAGTGGCAGACATATTCACAAAAGGACTACTTCCAAAGACCTTTCAGAGACATACTGATAGCATTGGTCTTGGAGATAGTTCCTAATTACCTCCTTATTATGTCATCTATTTTGTACTTAGTCAGACATAACAATTATTGAGCTCTTAATAATTTGGACATCTTTTATTTCTGTTTTATAATGTGTACACATTTATATTTAGATAAATGATAACATAATCAGTCTTTTACTTCAAGACATTATGTGACCATTAAGTTATGCTCATCTACGGTCTAGTTATGAAAGTTGTCAATGTCATAGTACATGGAAGTAAGTATGTTGCAAAATAACATGTACACGTCATGACTTCCATTGACCACTGGATTAGCCAAGACACTTATGATAACTGATTAAAGAAAAGTTTAGCATATCATGCGCGCCTTATGACCTTAATACGAAAACATTAATGGATTTTACTATTGACCAAGTGGGAGACTGTAAGGAAATTTGACTGTTTTGTAAGGAAATTAATACGAAAACATTAATGGATTTTCCTTATTTTGTAAGGAAATTTGACCGTTTCCTTCCTCAAACGTTTCCTTCCTCATTTTGTGGTCAATAGAATCTAAAGGGTTTTCCTATTAATATGCTAATCAATAAAACGGTTATAATCTAGAGCGTTAATTACCCTCATCTTGATCTTGATGGACGATCAAGACTAAGTCTACAAATCCGGAAATTTGGTCCTCTCTCTACCTATAAATATTAACGTTTGCCCATCACAAAGGATATAGAAAACACATAAAGAAAGATATAGGAAAAGAGAGAGAAACCATTTCCTTTCTCCATTGAAATAACTTTCGACAACAACCATTGCTGATTCATATACAAGATGTCTGGAGGTATGTTTTATTGATTCATTACATATGTGATAATCATGTAATTCTAGATCTTAGAGTTTATGTTATTTGCAAGATATAGATTACAATTCCTAACTTAAATTAACAGGAACAAGTCCTTCGGGACATTGAAATGTATTCCTTGATGCAATATATGAATATAAATTTTGGATAGAGTGATATCATTCATATGTTGACATTATCATTGGGAAGAAGCTTCAAAGATAAGATGTTTGTTACAATGAAGCTTTGAAGACTTAAATTAACCTAATCTAAGACAAAAATAAAATATATTCTACTGTATCATTAAACTAATTAAGAGTGAGTGTATCTTTCTTCATCAAAAAAATATATATTACCGTAATGATTCAAAAACTTATGAGAATAAATTGTTACTTTCAACCATATTTTGTTATGTACTGTAAATATAGTAGAACTAGTGGGAATGTTGATTAGGGCTCTGCACATAGACTTGCATTGCCTCCAAAGATTTTAGCCATAATCAGCAGCCTAAAAACAAACAAATTTACTAAGAAAATATAATAGGAATAATAAGTATACTAATATATTTAAAATGTATAAATACATGGTGCATCTACTTTTGTTTTGCTGTGGTAATAATGTAGAAATTAAAGCTTAAAGATTTAACCTTAATACACCATTTTTTATTAATTTTCAAATCAAAAAATCTACACCAAAAAAGATAATACTATGGAAAATTTCTTTGGTTCCCTGAAACAGATAAGTAATTATACAAATTACTCGTCAGTTAAGAATTTTCATTGTTTGTTATAAATTTTACTTCCACATAAAAGTAAGATGGCTGTAATTCTTGTTAGTATTAAGTAGGCACAACACCGAATCAAAACTAAGATTTAATTATCATCTTGACTTAATTAGGATAGGAAATGAACTCACCTTAACTCTTTTATATTTGATTTAATAGTCACAACGTATATATGAGTGTATAACAGTGTCAATGGAGCTGAATCCAAAATTTGAAATTCTCACTTTAGCTTCTTCTCATTAGACGACTCTTGATGGTTCCAACCTCATACAAATGCATTATTATATTTTGGAATCCTCTTATAATTAGTTTTCAAAAGAAGCTCATGGGTTATATATAAGCTTCTCAAGTAAATTTATATTGTTGTACTAAAATCAAAAATTTTAAACTGAAAAGCACAAAATGATTATTCTCAACATGCTCTTTAGGTAAATATTAATCTAAGCGGGTGGATCACGTCTCATGGTTCAGCTTAACATGCAAACTATTATATAGAGAACCGTTTTTTGTCGCACATTAATGGACAATATGAAAAATTGTTCTTTACATTTATGTTGATCATTTTGATATCATTTTTCCTAAATCCAGTAATCTTATTAGATATATTAACATCGGTAATAGTACTATTAATTCTTTTGAGAGTTGCTACTCAAAATCCTTAATGGGACATGTAAATCCAACAATCTTAATGATATATTAGCTTCAGCAACGGTATTATTCTTTTGAGAGCTGCAACTCAAAATCATTGATAAGACATGTAAATCCATAAATTTGTATGTGTTTAACAATGAAAATGAAGTCACATAGAATTTCTTCATTGCTTGAATTTTTCATGTCATTTTTTTAAATGTTTAATAATTGAGAATATTAATTCATTGGACACGGCGGCTAAGATTATTAAGCCAACATTTTGAGAAAACATTATAAATTGCAGTTGGGGTTAGTGCGTAGAATGTGGAAAATAAGAAGTGGGTGATAAAAAGAACAAAAATAACCCTATCTTCTGTATAAAACCAAAAGGTTATTTTAGACATTTCAAAAGCTTCATTTGAAGGTATTCCTATTATATATAGATACATATACTTTTAGTTTATGAATATTACATATTTTCTCTTATCACATTTAATAAAGGGTGGTAGATGCATTAAGATAGATGGAAATAATATGAACATGAAGTATGAGTGAATTAGATTAAGTCCATGTAAGACATTATTGCACCTGGCTTCCTGAAAACTAATTTCTTCCCACAAAACTAATTGATCGCCACTAAGATGTAATTTTAATCAATTTGATTAATTTTGTCAAAATTAAACTAATTGATACTAAATTTGAAAGATTCGAGTCACATGCCTATGTATTGATGATATTTGAAATAATAAAGAGTGAAAGGATGTATTATGTACCTTTTCTATAATTGAGTAGCATAAGTCTATAATTCTTTCACCCTATTTGAATTTCGAGGAAGCTGTGGTAAAAGATGCACCAATTCATGTTAAAGCTGCATTGTATAGGCATTACTGCACACTATATATGTTGATTCAACTTATCCTCGTCTTGAATCTTATAACCTTTAAACCTGTAAAAGTGAAATCAAATACTAAGTTCGTATTGGAAATTACTCCAAATTAAACATAATTTTACAATCAAACTAGACAGGTTATTAAAAATGACAAACTGAAATTTCTTCAAGATGAAAAAATCAAATTTCAAATTTACTCAAAAACTGGAATTTTATGATCCTGGTAACATTTCAATGTTTAATTGTGCCAAATCCAGATTCTCTTGCATATGTTTAATTTTTTATGTATCAAAGGCAGCATTACCATAAAAATTAAATGTACATTATCAAAGTAGGTATAAATATTTCACATTAACTTATATAACTTCACATGAAGCAATCTAAAATTTAAATGTATTAAAATAAATAAAGAGAATAATCATTCAGTTAGTGCAATTTAAAATGATCTAATGAACTAATCGCTAAGCACAATTTATGTAGTGGATGCACTATATACAAAAAATAAAGATTGTTATGTGTTGGAACCTACATTTATTTCATGTGTTCAAGTTTTTAATCCCTGGCTTCTACTTTACTTCCTGCATGCATTTATGAAATTGATATGCAATTGATACAATATGAAATAGAAAAAAATATATTATCAATGCATTTCTCATTGAAAGAAATATTTTTGAACTACTTCTCTATTTCTATTTATACAAAGCACATTAATTGTTATCAATGCATTTCTCATTGAAAGAAATTTCTTTCAACGAGAAATGAGAAATAAGAAATGCTTAAAAATATATTATCAATTCCATTTGTACAATGTGCTTTCAGTACTAGGAGGTGAAGGAATTTAGAAGCAGGTGCTTACAGAATCAATTTTTTGCGGTGATCACTTTGAAAAGTAACTTTTGCGTCATTTGACTTATATTCTCTTAGATCATGGATTGTGAGTATGTGATAACTTTCCCTTTAATTAGCATGCTTTTTCTCTTGAAAAGCACAAGATACTCAAGTTAGATCAAAACATGATAAGTACTATATTATTTGGTTTAAACTCGCAATGTGAGTCTCTGGACTGAAAGAATGAATCCAAAAATGCATTAGATGTACTAATTAGTTGTTCAGTCAAATTAAAGTAATTTCCCTCTCTCACAATATGCGGTAACTGATTGTTTAACTTATTCAGTTACAAATAAAGAAGCATTTCGTGCATTATTTTTCTTTTTTGTAGTTTGTACTGTATTGAGAACTGCTACTAAAGTGGTAATATTTCTAATTTGTAGATTTATCTGCCTTGGGTTCAAATCCAGGACTTCAAAAACAAAGTTTTGCACTTTTGTTTGATCCATGTATAGCTCCCATGTTTTTGTAAAAATGAAATAAAATTAGTATCTATTGATACAAGAAAAGTAGAAGTACTAGCATAAGTCAAAGCACATTGTACAGATGAAAATATATATTATCAATGATATCAACAAATGGAATTGTTAAGCAATGTGGATATCATCTACCTAGTCTAACGCATCAATTATTTCCTTTTTGGCTGCAGGCCAGTGAAAATCCAGAAAAAGAAATCACAAGTCGTCAAGTATGGAAGCAAACTCACACAAAAAAGGATGGTACCATATCAGATTCGACTTCTTCCTACTTCGTAAGTTAAACAATCTATTGTTTTAGATGATAAATTAATAATGATTTATTATGACATATATGTTTACATGTTTTATCAGTCTACTGTTTTAAATTAGTAACCTATCAATTAATAGCAATATCTCAAGTATTATCATATTTTAGGGTAAAATTGCAAAAGTAAAGGAAGCAATCAATGACAATGATGAAGAAAATTTGCCATTGGATGAAGACATCTTGTCATAAGTGTTTGGCAAGGATACAAGGGGCTAGACTCGCAGTATTGGAACCAAGATATCAAGAACACAAGTAATGGCTTCTACTATTGCACGTAAACAAATCAAAAGGACCAAAGTAGACTTGAAAGCTAGGATGGACAACATGGAGGGTACACTGAAGTCGTTGGTCGACTTGTTCAAGGGATACATGGATAACGGAAAACACATACCAGACATTCCTTCCAATGAAGGAGGAAGTGGGACACGACAGGAAATTTTTGGAAGATTGTCGAACAACGAAGTTAATAATTCATTGAGTTCGTCTGGTTCGGCAAATCAAAAATGTGAAATCCTGAACTTTGATCTAGAGGTCATTGCAACAAGTTCTGTATGCAGAGAGTCGATGGCATCCATTATACATGGGAAGCCTGTATCTCCAACACACGAGAAGTTGGTTATGGACAACATACTACTACTAGATGAGAACACAGTCAAACAAAATCATCCTCTTGCTACGACCTTTGGTGAAGTTGGAATTGGTGGTTTTGTGTGCCATCCAAAGATTTCAATTTGATATCTTTAGACGCGAGATCAGGTAATAGTCTAATTTTAATCTATTTAAACTTATCTTTGTCCATCATAAACCGTTTCTTGCTACTCAATGTTTTTCAGTCTAATTTTAATTGGATGTGTTTGATAATCCTATGTCAGTATGCCTTAAGCGAAATTCCGATTGACTTGTTATAAATTCTTTTGGCACTTCCTGTTTATAAATATCGTTCAACATTTATCAGTGAATCAATGTGACACTCAACATTTACGATCTGTTGTCACCCTTTTTTTTGCTCAGTAATGCATCGTTTGAAAGTTTAAATATTGTTTTTTTACTTTTCTTTTTATGTACTTTAAAATTTGAGAGTCAAAGTGTTAATGAAAAATAGTTGATATTGTTAAACCTGTTATTAGAAGGAAAAATTTGCGATTAACGAGCTTATAAATGAATACAAAATTTCAGCCTCTTAGCCATTTAATTTACACAAAACATACTAGTATAAATCGCACGTACGTGCATCCGATAGCTTTGATGGGCACAACATTTTTATCTCAAAAAGTTACGTTGATGGTGTCGGATGCAAATTTATAGTGAAATTATGTTTAAGAGTGATTGGAAAGGAGATGGTGGTGGAGGTTGTAAACGGACGGTAAGATTCCGTTGGTGGACATAGGGCATTTTCGGAATTTCAAAAAGATGCGGTTGATATTTTATTCATCAAATACTTATTATTAATAGTAGAGATAATATACATGTATACTGAGAATACGATTCATGTCGTATATACTGCACATAACTCTAGAACTTACGTGTTCATACCGATTGCATTAATCGCTTGGTTTGCCAATTCTTAGATCTCGAGTTTAAAAATGAAGTGGGCTATATATTACAATGCAATAGAAGATAAAATTAATCCGACGAATTACAATTAATCAATTCATAACATGTTAATTAACTATACTGTTATGAGTAACATGAAATGTTGACATTCATTAAATTTCAGTTTTCGGATCACTAAATATAGTTAACATAGAGAAAGGTCAATGCGTAAGATTCACTTTTCTAATTGGTCTCACTCATTCCCAAATATGTTTTTATTAATTGCTTTTTCATTTAATTAATCATAGTCGATCTATGTTAATTAATTTCACTTGCAATATTTTATACAGTTGACTTGTAACAGAAATGTGTTGCAAACTAGCTTTTACATTGTAGTTTAAGATTTCATATGAGGTAGATAAGAGACCATGTTTGATATGGTAGTTACAGTTGAATATGCTTTTTCAACACTTATATCATAAAATTTTCAACCGTTTCTGTGTTAATGTTTTGAAGTTTAACAGCACAGTCAGCGGTTCTACAAAGATGATCTCTAGTTAGTAAATACTATGCATGCATCCTTATACATTTTACAAGCACAATTAACTTGATTAGTAATGAGAAATAATAGTGTTTAATTCGATGTGGCAAAATGTTCTCTTGTTAGACTTTACACGCTGGATTTCGGAAATCCAGTGAAAAGTTGGACATCAACTGCCAGCTTACCTTAATTAATTTTCTTTCCCGTGTACAAAAACAGACAGCGCAATTTACTCTCTTAATCACACCATTCCTTATGTTATATTACTATTACAAGTCACATGCTCTCTCTCCCTGACTATCCTTTTACTTTCCTTTAATATTAATTTAATCACAGTACTATATTACAAATCTTACAATATTCACTAACCTTTAAATTTTTAAATTTTACAATAGAAGGCTACTGTGATAATGTAATGCTTTTACTTAAATGAGTCTCTTAGAGGAAAATGCCCTCTCTTAACAAATACCGAACTCTTTAACCGTGTCATAGTTCAAAAAAAAAAACAAAAACAAAAAATTGTATTTAAGTGATCGAGAACGTGGAGCCTAAAAGTATGCCAAGTTATTAAATGAAGAAGCCAAAAGCCAGTAGCAAAGTATATAATAAATCCCTTGACAGCTACTTGCTTTAAGTTTTCAATACTTGGTTTATCATACAACACTTTTAAAATTTGAATGTGGAAATATCATACAGTCATTACAAAGTTAAAAGGCTCATTACGGTAAACGGAATATAAAAGAAAATAATGTTACATTTAATGTTATATACATTTGTGTCAAAGGATCAACATACCAAGTTCAATAACTTTTTCAACATGGATTCATTCTCTCACATTTCAATATCCAACCATGTTTAGAAGACAAATAAACCAAGGATACAAAACTAATCCCATAGATCAACTTACATGAATTACAGTCTAGAGCCGAATGGCTTTGGATAAAAGTTTTTTAAAACTCACCAGGAAATGGCGAAGAAAGATATGAGTGCTGCTATTAAAGATATTTTTACTTCTAGACAATATATTAATGAAATTTACCATACTCCCATTACTTTATGTGTACTTACCTTTATTCTTTAACTAACTGTGTGTTTGTTCATAATGCAGACGACGCAGAGAAAAAGATTAGCCTGAAGTAAGGAATGATAGGTAGTTATGGATTTCTGAGTTCTTCTGTAATATTAGTTGGCTTGAAAAAACTCTTTTTGATATACGGTTTTATGGTGTTTCTGTAATATTAGTACGTAATACTAGTTGTTGCTGCTGTTGAACTTTGTAGTGTTATGTATTGTTGCTGCTACTGTTGAACTATGTAGTGTTATGTATTGTTGAACATTGTAATTAAAAGATTTGTTATGTTTGGTTTTTGTGTTGAATCTATGAAAAATATTTGGTTTAATGATCTTTCTTTTGTGATATTATGTTAAATTTGAAAATATTTGTATTGAGTATGATAATGAAATGAATGTTACTGTAGAGGTCAGGAAAAGCAATATATTTAAAAAAATATTAAAATTAGCAACGGTTTTGAGCCGTTGCAAAAAAAGAATTACCAAAGTTGCACAATAAGACTTTACAACGGCTTTCAGCCGTTGCGAAATTAAAATTAGCAACGGTTCTTAGCCGTTGTAAAACAAAATTTGCAACGGCTTGGAGCCGTTGCTAATTTTAATTTCGCAACGACTGAAAGTCGTTGCTATGTTTTTACCACTGTAAATTTTGCAACGGCTCAGAACCGTTGCAAAATGACATTTCTGGTGTAGTGATTGTTTTGATGAAGAGAATTGGTGTAAATAAAAGTGACAACATGGTAATGCATAATAAAGTGAAATTGGATTTTACCGAAACCAGGTAAGCAATATATTTGGCCAAAATGTTACACCACATGCTAAGTGATGTGTGAACATTAATATCTGAATAGTTTGATATTAATCGCTGATGAAATTTACATATGACGAGTCGCACAACCGAAATGATGAATTCTCTTTTGACCAAACGATTTAATCACTACAAGGGAAAACACGTTTTCCGACGGCCAGAAGTCGTCGGCGGCCGTCGGAAAAAGCCGTCGGAAATGGCGTTGTCGGGAAGCAGTACTTCCGACGGACGCTGTCGTATCCACTTCCGATGGCTTCCGACTATTTCCGACGGTTTTCGATGGTTTCCGACGCCCGCCGGGAACCGTCGGAAACCGTCGGAAATGGTAACTTACATGCCGCCATTGCCCGTCGTGAGCCGTCGGAAATTTTGACCAATGAGCTGTCGGAAGCCATCGGAAATCTGCTGTTTTTTTTATTTTGCTGCAAATTTAGCCTTCCAACCACATTTCTCTTCCAAACACTATAACATCAATACTGCACAATCCAATATACAATAATCCAACCAAATATCCAAACTCAAACTATAAAATATTTAATAAACACACAAATAAATAAAATTACATCAAAATATAAATAACCATTCCAACATTAACAATAATCCTAACAATAACTGTTCTACCATGTTGCTAATACACAAATTCATCAATATTCTCCTACAAGTCCTTATACAACCATAGAATCAAATGTGTCAAACATAATTATATATAAATCAACAATTACCTACGCCGTCTACCAAATCATTCTAAATTAAAACAAAACATACCTGAACGAACAAAAAAGCAAGTAATGAATCAATCTCCTGCAGATCCAGAGCCAGCCGAGGAAGGAAAGAGACCACCACACTGCTGCTGCTGCATGTACTCTAACAACTGTGCGGTGTGCATGGCCTGTTGGCGGTTCTGCTCCTCCAACTGGGCAACTCTAGTCCGCAATTCTTCTATATCTGCAAGATCGCTCTGAGGTCTACTCCGCCGTCCCCTACTCTGACTACTGAACTGCAATAATTGAAAAATAAATAAAATCCAAGTTTATTGTTTTGAAAAGGTGAAAATTAAGTATTTTAAGAAAAAGTAAATTATTTACCGTTAAATTGCCAAATTCGTATCGTCGACCATGCTCTGCTGGATCCATAACGGACTCAAAAATAACGTCTTCCTCATTGGTCGTCAGCTGATCTCGATCCGTGTCAGTAAGGAGTTTCTGCCGCTGCTCCATAAACTTCTCCTGCATTAACAAATTAATAATATCATATCTTATGTCATCATAGTTTAACAATTAAAACAATTATTAATACTGAATAAAATGAAATATGCTTACATGGCTTTTGCTGGATTTTGCATCCTGCCATGTGTACGAAACAGTCCCGTCTGGATTAACATGCTCGACAGCATGCGTACGGGTGAACACGTCCATATAGCTGACAGGACCATGTGACTCGGCTTCCTGAAGTTGATTGTTACTTACAATTATTATACATTTAAAATCATATAGTATAAACTATTTACATTTATTATTTAGTAAATTTACCAACTCCTGCCGATACTGCTGAAACGACTTCGATCCTCCGTGATGAGTGACGGGATTCTTATTTCTATCTGCAGAGTTTCTATCCGACTTTGCCTGTACATTCAAAATTTGATACATTATTTTTCGATCACGTCAAATTAATAATTCAAAAAAAATTAGTATACTTGCCTTCGCCTCGTCCGTCTCCCAGTATCTCAACCAAGCTTGCCACACGCTCTCTCCCATCCACCGTGGTTTCTTACCGGATTTCTTAATCTCAGATATCGTATCCCTGTAGTTCTTGCGCATCTTCTTCATCCAGTATGCTCGTGCCAGCATCATATCGTCTGTCTGGATGTCTATCTCAGCCTGTGTTAAAAAAAAGATTACACTTTAAACGATATAAATAGTAGAAAAACGACAAAAACGAATTAAAAATGAAAAACAGAAAAATATCCATACTAGGACATCCTGCCATATGCACTCTATGATGTGAGGAGGGATGTTATCCCACTTCGGCCAGCAAGCACTCATCCTACTGCGATAGGCAGCTCTAGAGGCGTCCAGCACAACCTTAGAGGGAAGTAGGTCGAACCCCCTGTTTTTAAGTACGATATAGATAAGTACACACGTATATCATAGAAAAAATAAGATGCTGAATAAAATTTAATTCGTACCCATATGCTCTAGGGACTAACGATACAACTGCACGCTGTGGCTCTTGCGATGGGCCACTGCCATCGCCTCCTGACGATCGGGAAGAGCTCCTACCTCTACATGACATATTGATAAACCTGTGACATATACACATCATTATAAAAGAGAATAAAAACATGATAATTTCCAACGGTATAAATTGCTTAATTAATGACTGAAATGGAAATAGAAATGGAAGTGTGTTATACCTGATTCATAATGGGTGTACTATTCCAACGATAAGCAGAGTTCATTGCATTTTCAATAAAAATTGCTAAATAAATGACAAATGGAAATAACATAAAACATGCAAACAATAGTAAACGGATTTGGTTTCATAGTTACATCAATTTCATAATACATCAAGAATTCAACATAGTTACATCAATTGCAAAAAACAGATTCAGATTTATATCAGTCATCATCGTCTTCTGATTCAGATTCGGTCTCGTTTTCGACGATATTTTCCTCTGCATTGTCAAACGCTTCTACCAAAACATTTGATTCATCAATCAAAGGACCAAAATCTATATGATCGTCTGTAATTATTATTTCGTTATTTTGCTTAAGATCTGCCTGATAAGCTTGTTCATCCGGAATATTCTTCCCATCGAATGTGAATCTGGCCTTTGTTTTAAAAACTGCAGACCAATCTGCTTTATCTCTTTTTAGAGACGGATAAGGAGCGTAATAAACTTGCAATGCTTGTTTGGCTAGTACAAAAGGATCATACTTGTGATAGTGCGATGTATGCTTTATTTCGATAAGATTATAATCTTTGTGCACATTAATTCCAGAACCTGGAACATTGCTAAACCAATTGCATCTAAATAGAAACACCTCCTCCGCGGGTCGTGAGAAATATGTCAGTTGCAAAATTTGTGTCAGAACGCCATAAAAATCATTTAAATGATTTTCTGGATCATCACTACCTTTAACAAATACACCAGTATTATTTGTTAATTTTTCTGCACCGTATTCTTTGGTGTTAAATTTATATCCATTGACGAAATATATTGGATATGTCTTGACCACTCTTTTTGGTCCCATCGCAAGATGTTTCAACCCTTCGTCAACAACACAATTTCTCGGCTCATAAACGTAATTTGAAAACCAACCGGAAAATTCTTTACTGAGATCTCCGTTCGGATGTTCATGTTCATAAACACTGTTTATATAAACAAATTATTACATTAGGTTATACACGCGCATGCATTATAGAAAATAATAAAACACAAATTATTATTTCAGATACCTAACAAACGGTGCAACCTCGGCACAATTTAGAAGAATATAAGTGTGTGCTACATGAAGATCTCTATCGTCTAACCATATTTCTACACATTTTCCAGAAGGCCGACCATATTGTCTAAAAATAGATAACATTGCTTGAGAGGACTCTTGTTTGTCACCTTCGTCATTACGAGGAACACTTTGAAATGAAATATTCACATGGTCACTGAAATAGTGAGAGAAAAAGAACGAAGCTTCTTCTTCGATGTAAGATTTACATATCGAACCTTCAACTCGTGCTTTTTGCCTCACTTTTTTCTTCAGATGATTCAAATATCTATGCAAAATTAATTTATATTAACTTCATCTTTCAAATGCAATTAAATTACGTTATAATATATTACATACCTCTCAAATGGATACATCCATCCATATTGGACAGGACCTCGAAGTCATGCTTCAGATGGTAGATGAACAGGTAAATGTTCCATCACATTAAAAAAACCTGGCGGAAATATTTTCTCTAATTTGCAAAGCAATATAGGAATGTCCACTTCAAGTTTACGTAAACGTTTCACTTTTAAAGTAGTCGAACAAAGCTCTTTGTAAAACATACTAAGCTCTGTTACTACCTTCCAAACTTTTAACGGCAGTAGTTCTTTGAACATTACGGGAAATAAATTTTCCATCATTATGTGACAGTCGTGACTTTTCATTCCGCTCAATCTACCATTTTTAAAGTCAACACATCTACGAAGATTTGATGATATTCCATCAGGAAATCTTAACCCTTCCACCCATTTTAACACAGTTTTAACTTGATTATTATCTAATTCGTAACATGCTTTTGGTTTTTTACTGTCATTTGGTTTCATATGAAGCTCAGGACGTTTGCATAATTCTTCTATATCACGTTTTGATTTCAAATCATCCTTCGTCTTCCCTTTCACATTCAAAATTGTGTTAAAAACATTATCAAATACATTTTTCTCATTGTGCATCACATCTATGTTATGGCGAAGCAGAAGATGTTTCCAATACGACAACTCCCAAAAAATAGTTTGTTTGCACCAGTTATGAACAACTGATTTGCCTTGAATTTCTGTTTGCTCGCCAGTTTCATATATCTTTGGATAGTCCTTAACAAGTTCATATATGTCTTCGCTTGACCATATCGTCGGTGGTTGTCTGGTTTCTACTCTATTAGCTAAGTTTTTCTTGTCTCCTCTGAAGAGATGATTTACATGGAGAAAATATCAATGACAGTCAAACTATGAAATTTTCTTACCATGAGGTAAAGAAAACGCTCATGTTTCATCCATGCAATATGGACATGCTAGGCAACCGGCAATACTCCATCCCGAAAGCATTGCATAGGCAGAAAAATCACTTATAGTCCACAACAAAGAAGCAAACATACGAAATTTTTTCTTCTTGGACACATCGTATGTTTCTACTCCTTCGTTCCACAGTATTTTTAACTCCTCAATCAACGGTTGTAAATATACATCGATTCCTTGTGTCGGATCGTCGGGGCCAGGAACGACAACAGTAAGAAACATATATTGCGTTTTCATACACATCCATGGAGGTAAATTATACGGTGTGACGATAATGGGCCAGGATGAATATTTAGAACCAAATTGAGAAAATGGAAAAAAACCGTCCGTACATAATCCTAATCTAACATTTCGACTCTCCGCTGCAAAATTTGGATACATTTTATCGATATGCTTCCATGCTTCTCCATCGGCCGGATGTGTCAACGTACCATCTTCCTCTGTTCTCACGCTATGCCACCTCACATTAGACGCAGTTACAGAAGATGCATATAATCTTTGAAGTCTTGGAGTTATGGGAAGTAGTGCATACGCTTGTACGGAACTTTCTTCCCCTTCTTTTTTCTTGGTTTGTATCTCTCCTGGTTACAAACTTTACAATTTCTAAGGTTTGCGTCTTCTTTCCAAAACAACATGCATCCTTTTAAACATGTATCTATTTTCTGATACGGTAAACTAAAAGCCGACATAAGTTTTTTAACTTCGTAGTGATTTTCACACATTTAATTATCGGGCGGCATATGTCTTTTTGCAGCTTGTACAACAGCCATAAACCCAGCTTCAGTGATGTTGTATTTTGACTTCATCGCAATGTATTCTGCGATTACTGACAGCTGAGTGCCGCTTTTACAACCATCCCAAATAGGTTTCTTAGCTGCATCTAGTAAATCATAATTTTTTTTAGCTTCAATATTTGGTTCTTCAATATTTCCATCATCGTCGTCAACTTCAACCATATGAAACATTGATCGTGCTGCATCTTCGACCATATTTTCTATACGGGTCGTTGAAACTATTTCGTTAACGACACTTTCAGACTCTACAGAAGTATTTGCTACAACTTCTCCATGCCGATCCCAAACATAATATTCAGGTGCGAAACCGTGTTTGCACAAATGAACTTTCACAATATCTGGTAACAAATACTTCAAATGTCTACACCTACTACACGAACAACGAATTTCTGGATCGTTTCCATTATTACTTAAAGCGAATTCAACAAACACGTTTATACCATTATAAAAATCTTCTTTTATTGAGCCCCTCAGTCCTTTTCTTTGGTACATCCATCTCCTCCGATCAACAAAATAATCAATCATTTTTCCTATTTGACAAAATGAGAAGTTCAAAATTTAATATTTATTTTGAAGAATACAAATTCGAAAAAGATTATTTTCATGGTCGTATAATATTTTGAATTTAAAGAACAACTTCACAAATTTAAAAATATTTTCAAATAGGGCACATTTTATTTTTGAACGTAACGATTTAAAAATATATATATATTTTTTTGCATTGGTCAGGCATCCTACTTCCCATTACAAACACAGTAAGCATTTATATTTCGTATATTACTTCGTCTCAAACGATTCAACAAAATTTCGACAGCATTTCCCTTTTGTTCCCTGCATTGTACACAAATGCATGTACGCAGGAAACAAAAAAGAAAAGTTAGGCCGAAATTTTATGAACCGTTTGAGACGAAATAGTATACAAAATGTAAATGCTTACTGTGTTCATAACTTGTCCAATACAGGGACAAATCCGAAAAACATTGTACCAGATGAATATAAATGGTCGTTTTTCGAAAAGAATGACTATTTATACAACGATCATGTACAACACTCGTCAGACGGGGCCAAAAACTCTCTAAGGGACATTTGTCAGTTACATGCGCACATTTTACGAAAAAATACAGTTTTACTCACTGTTCACATTTACAAAAATATATATTAATTTAACACATTTATTCAACGTATTACATCAACTTAAGGCTGTTTTAACATTTTTGTCATTTTTCAATACACACAATATAATTTAGAGTAATGCATTTTTTTTGTTTCATAAGTAAATACGCGCACAATATAATACTCCTAGTTCATTCAATCAATTTATCTTATTCCAATTAACGTATACAATCGTCGAATCAAGGCATACACAATAATTTACATATACATGAACAACCACAAATTATACGTGTTTTTCACAATTTCACGATAAAAGATGAAATCGGTATACCATGTGATGCTATAAACTGTTATTACGCTATTGGAAACAATTGCAATCACTAATTTGTCCTAATTTATCAATTTATGCAAATCTAGAATTAGGCTAAAAACTGAATTTTTCACAAAATAAGAGATTATACCTGAGATTAAGAGTACCGGAGGTTGATTAGGGAGCCTTGGAAGATCCGGAAGCTAGAAATTAGGGATTGGAAGTTTGGAGGTTGAATTTGGGGGGTTTTTTGGGGGAATTTTCGTATGAAGAAGAGGAGGAAGAAAGCTCTCGGCTGGAGCTATAATCGCATATTTCCGACGACTTCCGACGGCCGCTGACGGCCCGTCGGAAGCCGTCGGAAATGAGCCATCGGAAGCCGTTGCCCCAAGCTGTCGGTTTCCAGCCCTTTTCTAGTAGTGAATTAGTTTGTAATTTTGTAAATTAATTAAATCAAATATTTGTGAAATATTAATTATAAAACTTTGATTATAATTTAAAGAATAAATATTATTAAATATATTTATAATAGTTATAAATATATCAATTGATATATGATATCGATAGGCGATTAAATTAGATTTAATTAATTAATATTTTCATTGGGCTTAAATGTAATTATGGACCATAATGGTGAGTGAGATTTTCAGATTCAATATAGGTATGTGGGCGGCTCAAATTAGGGTAAAAATGTTAGATTTTGGATGGCTCGGTTTGAGGGAGAACTAATATGGATAAGATCCACTATTCTCTCTCTCTTCTATCCACTGTTTAAACATTCTGAACCATAATTGCATATGACTTTTGCTGCCACTCCTTCCTTCCATTTCTGGCCGAAAATATTCCATAGATGCACCATCATATCAAGCTCAAATCATTTGAAAGTCGATTAATATCCGATAGTCAAAGGTCAACGGTTCAAGGACTAGCAATCTACTGAATCGAAAAGCTTTTAAAGGAGAGATTTCATCCTTTTAAGGTGTGCTTCAAGGCATTGATTCTTAGGTATGATTTTCATTGAATTGTAGTTTATAATTTTCTAAACAATATTTTACTGTGTATATATATATATATATTATTATATTGTTAGTTTAGTTATATGTAAGTATACACTTATAAATAAAAAATAATTTTTTTTATATGCAAATCAGATCTGTACAACTGCCTATTATATATATATTAATTATTATTTTATTAATTTATATATATGCATATATATATATAATAATTTAACTATACATATATGATTTATATATGATTACAATATCATTCTATACCAAAAATTGATCATATAATTTTATTTGTGTATCTATATAGAAATAGTAATTTTCATCAGTAATATAATAATTTTTATAATTATTTATTATTTAAATCATCACACTATATAAATAAATAATATAAAATCAAATATGATACGAAAATTATTTTTTAAATTATATAAAATTATCTTATTAAAAGATAAGCTCTTGGACAGAAGATAAAAATTAAAATGTCATTTTTTCTATTTCAAATAATAATTATTATAACTGAACGAAAATTAATAAAAATAAAATTTGATCGGAAATAATTACAATTTTTATTTAAAACTTCAAAATATCATTTATGATTTACTGGAAATTTAAAATTTGGGAAAATATTTTGAAAATGATTTTTTATCAATATTTTATGTAATTTCGAATAAATATTCAATTAATATATTTTTTTAAAATATTAAAAAATAATAATAAATTTTTTAATGTTGTACATACGATCTGGAATTATAAAAAAAATATTTTGTTAATTAATATATAAATATACATATATTTTTGATATTATAAATATATTATGTATATATATATGTATCATTTTAGATAAAATATTATTTTATCATTATATATAATATTGGTACATCTACTATTCACATTTAAAAAAAATTATATATATAATTATTTTTTTGTTTAAATAACTTATTTATATTTAAATATATATTACAATATTTTATTTTGAAAATGAGATCTTTATTAATGACGAAAAGAACACTAAAAGTTCCACCGCCTTAAAAAAACCTTGCTAGAGTAGCAAGGAAAAAGAAAACGGCAGCCCTTTTACATTTTCAATCACAAAGCAAATACACTATACATATAAACAACAGAATGAACACCCCCAAACTCAAACAGAACACGCTCCAGCCTAGCCCTATATCAACACAAATAAACTTATAGGAAACCCTATATTATGCAGCCCCACAATTTTCTATCTTGGATCAAATAATAAATTCCAACTCTGAATAAATTCCATGTCCTCCTCTTTAATCTTCGAAAATCTCCTGAGAAACTGAGACCGTAGGTCTACTTCGATTAGCTTGTCACGCTGCTTCTCAATGAAACTTTTACCTTCGAAGACCCTCCTATTTTTTCATCCATATATGGTGAATAACACTAGCAGAAGCCGTAAAGGCGATGTCTTGATGAACTCCTTTGCAGGGAATCGATCACTTATGAACTCTAGCTATTCAATTAGAGATGGATCGGGTTCTAGGGAAAAACTAGACGCCTTCGACTTGATTCCATAGATGAGTACTGAACTTGCATTTAAAATATAGACGTGCATGTGATTCTTCATCGATATTGCATAACACACTCTAGCTGAGTCTAAAATACCCTACGAACTTAATCTGTCTTTCGTAAGAAGTCGAAACAAACAAGCCTTGTAAGCAGTAAAACTAAAAAATTTAGTAGTTGTTCGATGCCAAATAATTTTACCCCAGCTAACAGTAGCAGAAATAGATCTCAAATTGTTTTAGACTATTGAAAATTTAAAGAAGTTTGAATATGCTATTTTCCAGTAGTTAGTATTTTATGTTGGATCTGTTGGTAACTTGTGAAATAATAGGGATAAGTTCTCCGGTAAAGGAAAACCTCTTTGGTTGGAAAAAAACCCCTTCCAAAATGCTGCTGACATTTAAATTAGCTACATGGCATAGACTAAGTCTATGCCAGCCTAAAAAATCGACCATCGATTTGTGGTTCAACCAAGGGTCGAACCACAATAAGTAGTATGCCCATTTATGATTATTCTTTCCATTAATCTTACTGCAGAGTCTCTTGCTTTCAATATGTATTTCATAGTGCAAGAAAAAATATTGTTGATGCCATGACCCAAAATTGGTTATTGTGTAAATATATTAGTCATCCATGTACTCCACATGCACTGTTTTGTAGGAAGTGTCCATACTAGTTTCAGTAACGCTGTTTGATTAAGATTTCTGAATAATCGAAGTCCAATACCCCTTTCTGCTTTCGGTCTGCATTATAAGTCCTAAGCAATTTTATGACTTCTTCCAACCGAAAAAAAGTCTGCATACATTTCCTCGGTTTTGTTTAAAACTGAACTGGGTAAGTGATAGATTAGCAACCAATACATCACAATTGGTGTAATAATAGACTGAATTAATTCAGCCCTTCCTGAAGTAGAAAGTAAATCACTATCCCATCCCTTAAATCTAACATACACCTTATTCAACAGTGATGTACAGTGGGATGCGTGAATGTAATCATGTGATAGGGGGACATCTAAATATTTAACAGGTAGACTATCAGCCTGCATCCCCAATATAGATAGCAATTGAACTTTATTCTGAACATCTCTGCTAAAGTACACTTTAGACTTGACCTGATTTATATGCAACCCAACAGTGATAGCTAATAAGTTGAATATGTTAATCACAGAAGCTGCATTAGAAACCGTAGCTCGTAAGAATATCATAACATCATCAACGTACAACAAGTGAGTAATAATCGGCTGAATTGATGATATAGGTTGTAGTTGGTTCAAATCAAAGCATCCTCCATTTGAAGTGAAAATAATTCCATAGCTACACAGAATAAATAGGGGGAAAGAGGGTTGCCTTGACGCACTCCCCAATTTGAAGTAATAAAACCATGAGGAACTCCATCAACCTTATAATAGAAAAAATAAGGGTGCTAATACATTAGTAGATCACATTAACTATTGAAAGTGGGAAACTCATGTTAAGTAACATGTAGTACACAATTTCTCTATTCACCATATCGTATGCCTTTTGAAGGTCAATTTTGATACACATTTTAGCTCTTCCTTTTTTTTGTCGAAACCATGGACAAGTTTGTGAGCAACAAGAATATTTTCTCCAATATTTTTGTGACGACCCATATTTCAGAAGGTTTAAATCGACAATAATCCACACATGTCTAACTTAAACAATCCGGAATATAGATAATCAATAGGATTAATTAAGAAAAATAAGAAAAGAATAAGTAAACAAACAAAGGATCTCGCAGCGGAATGATAAAATATAATATCAAATAAACAGTTCATGAAGCTGTTTACTATACATTTGATTAGAATTTATACAACATTTATCAGAGTTATGTATACAACAGGGATAAATAAAATAATGCAGTAGACAACATGATGCAGGAATAATAATAATAGTAATAATATACCAAATCTTCGTCTTTGTCCTCCAAAAAATGATCTTCAGTGCGCTGAAATACTCAGGGCTGACCCGAGCGTAATGAAGAGAAAAATCACTCGAGTCAGGACTAAAATATTCTTATGTACGTCAAATCAATATCATGACATATGAGTATAACAGTATCAGAGATGTTTACGAGATATAATAACTTAAGAGATGTTATGGGATTTTCCATCTCTTAAGGATCCATTAAACTATTTATATATAATAGTATACGCTATAATAGGTAATGTTTATCAGTAAAATAAATATCAAAATAGCGTTAAGGCTTTACATTGATCCACCTTAACACATTTTTATAGCATGTAGTCTATGCAGGTCCTGTAACACAACCAGCAACGTCAGTAGCCAGTGAGTCCCTTATAGGTACAATACTAAACCAAAGTCGTAATGGGCTCGTATAAGGATAAGTATGACAAGGCACGTGAGACAATGCCCAAGATAGGATTCTACCGGTGTACCCTTTCTGGCTGATCGTAACCCATACGTGGCCGACCGTGACTATCAATACAAACAAAAAGGTGCACCCATCAAGTCAAAAATCACAATAGTAATATGAGGGATCAACGTCGCTAGAGGTAGCTAACCTCATTGGCAAGACATAGGCTCTTGTTTTAGCCATTTTAATTATGACACAAGTGTCAAGGCTATCCATCATCGTTCTCTTACTTCATTCAAGTAAACGTTCGCCAATTCAACCACTACATTCTAGATATCATCCACCGCGCACACAGTTGTCAAAGTGGTTCCAATATTAAAGGAGAGTATGCCAACAAGAGACCTCGGTCTCTTTAACAACCAAACGTCGTTTTACACACCGGTTGGTGCTTTTATATTTTAAAAACAATTCGTACTTGATATCAAAATATCAACTTAGGTTATAACGTCATTTAGCCTTATTCTCTTTTAAACCAAATTGAAATGAATATAAACTCTTCCACGTACTTAGTTTGGAAATTCAGAAATTTGTTTAAATAGTTATAAATAGTTAAAATGCTCTAGAATAGTTTAATTATAGGTAAAAATATTTTAAATTGATTTAAGATGGTTAAATAGATTTAATTTAGATTAAATAAAATTAAAATAGATTAAATAGCTTAAAATAGATTAATTAGATTTAAAATAAATTAAAAGGGGTTTAATTAGTTTAAATAAATTAAATTGGTTTAAAATAGTCAAATAATTTATATAGTTAATATTAGTTAAATAGTTTAATAAATTTGAAAATCTTAATAATTATAAATATATTTTTAAAACAGTTTATATTAAAATATGAGTTTGGAATTTATATCAGTTTAAACTATTCATTTCATTTCAACATATTTGGACCATTTCAAATTTCCAAATCGACAAACCAAATTTCAATAAACTATCGAATTTCATATCGTTTCAAAAACCATGTTCCAAATATCAATACGGGTTACTCCAGTTTCAAAAATATTTCAAAGTTATTTTCAAACAAATTCGATAACTCAATTCCGATAGAATTTCATTTATACATAAAAGTTTAACTTTAAACTTCTGATTTACTTCCTTAAAGAAAATTCCTTTTTAAACCAATTCGCATTTCAACCCAAACTTGATTTTCAATAATACTTCAATTTACATAAATTAAATTTTATTTCAAAACAACAATTGATTAAATTCAAAAATTGAAGGATTTTAAAATCATTTAATTTAATCAATCCGATGTCCATATATAATTCTCTACCCTAGGGTCAAGTGATACGGATATTTATCCTTTCAATCCGCAATTTAAACATTTTACGATTGTATATCATTTCAAACCGCAATCCCGAAATAAATAAAAATCCATAACGAACTTGCAGTTTATAACGGTAGAAAATACAACATCCATTCAACCAATATCAATTATCAACATCCATTACAATTATCATCCAAATCAAATCAATAAATATCAATATAGAACTGATAATCAAACACAGGTATTTAACTGGCAATATATATTCAATAATAAATTAAATAACGATTTAATTCAAATAAATCCAAATTAACTGAGATGATGATTTAAAATATACCAAACAATCATAAATAAATTTCTAATCACACTATAAATTTAATTTATCAAACATAAGAAATTTTAGAAGTTGTGAGTGGGTTAAAATACTCACCTTTGGATTTAAATTCAAAATAAGACCAAAATTCAAACAGTATCCAAATTCGCCTAAACCAGCGTCAAAATGTTCGGATTTTCATTACGATCCCAGCAGAAGAAACCGCGCTTGAATCAGACCTCGTATGCAAAAGTTATGTTTCTTAGAACAATTGAAATAGAAATTAAAATAAAAGAAAAACAAACAAACACCGACCTATTCTTGAGCGCCATGTCACCACCCTTTATCACGTTCGAAACCCTAACAGAGGCGCGACCTCGACTTAATCACAAACGTAGCTGCCACCGGTTTCGACGCTATCGCACGCAACCACAGCCACAACTACCTCGATCAACCACCACCCCCACGCTGCCCAAGCCGAGCCGCCTCCACTAATACCCATGCGAATGCCACCAGTGCCCCATAGCTCGACCACTGCCATGATGTTTTGACGAATTTCCAGGCAAACTTTGGTCATCTACGCGGCAAAGGAAGACCATGGATGCGCCCAGCTCGACGACCACAACAAGCTCGTACCCCTTGATCGTTACCACGACGCAGACCAACCGTTGAAAGATCGAACCCTAATATGAACGACTACGGTTCATCTTCGATTTCCAGACAGACGGAAACCCAAATCGGAAAGAAAACAACAGATTTAATTTGCGCTCGTCGAGAGCTTCAGATCGATATATAATTCGATATATATCGAGGAGTTTGATTTTTGGATTTGAATTTGATTTGCAATTGGATCTAGAATTAGTTTGTCTGCCATTGAAAAGAGGAGATAGGAAGGAGATGTACGTACAGACAAATGAGTTGAGAAATACTAGGGTTTATAACAACATATTTATAGACAGGTCAGAAAATAGAGAGAACGGATCGGATTTAGTTATAACGTTGAACGATAAATGGTCCGGAAAGCCCGTTCTGTCTCCGGAACGAAAATGGTAATCCCATATATCAAAATAGATATTTTTGATGATTTCAAATTCAATGGAAGAGGTTTAAAGTCTAAATTATATCATATGAAGAAGTTATGGTAAAATCAATTTATTTCAAATTGATTTCAATTGAATTAAATTGATTTCTAGGCGTTTCGAGCCCGTACGATCAAACGACAAGTCTGATTGTTACGAAACTTGAAATCCTATAATAATTCACCGCTACAGATCCGATGAAACTGGTTTTGTCGAAATCCGAGTTAGTGGCCAAAATGGCTATTTTCATGTTAATTAAATAAATTAATATTAAATTAATTAATTTACTTTTTTTCAGTTTAAATTTAAAAATTTACAACTTCTATCATTTTTGATTTCTTAATCATTTACAATATTTTAAACAATTTAGATGTAAACTTAAAGTTGATTAATCCATCATTTCAGTGTTTAATTTCAATTTCATTGAATTCAGAAATTATAAATTTTCAATATATAGTTCCATTTAATTGACCTTTCATCCTATTATTCAATCCATTATTATTAAATGGATGAAATTAACATTGGTTCATGATTTATTACATTACTATTCTCAAATTTCATCTTAATTTCAATTAACGTAATATTTAAATATTTAATTACATTTATTTGCAATTAATTCAATTATTATTATTTAAATTCCAATAAATTAATAAATCTTGATTTTCATTCCTTTAATTCAACTAATTGTCATAATATGAATAAAATTAACATTATTTCCAAATATTAACTTAATTTACATTAACATAATATTAAATTATAATTATTGAAATTTATTTCCAATTTAAATTAACAGACTAAATAAATAGGTAACATACAATAATTATTACCATTAACTTTTAATTACACTATAAGTTTATTACTTTCAAACAAATATTAAAATTACTTACAGAAGATTGATTTTATTCAATTACCATTTATTATGTTAATTCATTAATTAATTCAATGTTTACATTTGTTTTCATATATTTAATTTATAGCCAAGCTATAGCATTTACATTATTTCAATTTATTGTAATTTCATCCAAATGGTTAATTATTAGTTTTAATTATCATTTGTTACTTCATTTCAGTATTCATTTCATTATTAAATTACATATTTTTATTTCTTCCAAATTAATCACCAAAACTTATTAAATTAACAAATTTAATTATCGAAATTTACAGATCGTTACACATTTACTACTCCTAAACGCATCCAATAGTCAAAATCTTTAAGTTCTTCTAAAAGCTTCTAAGCATATTTCGTCTTTTATATAAGCTACACAGTAAGCGAATGTTTAATATGTTTATAGAACCAATTGAACTAATTTGCATAACAAACCCAAGAAAAACAAAGTATTCACATCAGATATGCACCACAAAACTAAAAAACTACACACACACACACACATATATACAATTATATATATAATTATTTATATATACATGCACACAGCTCACACTTTCACTCAACACACACACACGCATATGCACATACACAATGTACATATATAGATATGCACCTGGACACATGCTTTCACAGGTCGAAGTACACAACAGCACATCCAAGCATATTTATTTATTTGAAAATTTAATCTATATATTAACATACAGAGATATGGTAATGAAATAAATACTTACCTATGTGTGATGTGGTTGCTCTGTTCTTCTTCTCCTTTTAAATTTCCTCCATAGCACATATCATTGCATAGAGCACCATTAACGTGCATGAAAATATAGTGATACAGTGCTAGGAACTACGAAATCACCTCTCGTCTTCACCGATGGTTCTCTCTCCACCTAGCCGACTCGTCAACACCAACGCCAACCTCCCTGGACTACCCAATCAAAATGTGTCTTCAATGGGTTAGCTACAAGTAACCAAAAAAGTCACGACCTCTAGGTGATCGCACCCTCCCAAACTCGCACCGATGAAGCTCCTTTCGACCATGTATCCAACACTACAACCGTCTCGACCTAACTCCATCTGCATCTTTATTAATATCTAATCCTTGTTTTAAACCCTAAACTTCGATCATCATTGCGTCATCCCAAACTCACCCCAAAAATCCTCCTTCACATCGAGAATCTAATGCTGCAGGTGGCATCATCTAATTCTTCATAATTTGGGAGAATTTATTTTTTTAAGGAATTTGGCCATTTTTGCGGTAGAGAAGAAACCCTATTAATCCATCTTATTAGCATCTTTCTCTATTCCACTTTTTGCTCTTTACTAATATAGCTTCTTACTTAAATTGATGCTCAACCCTAATTATTTGATTGCGAATCAGTGTCGAGATGTTATGAAGCTATGATTTAAAGTTATTTTTAATTTGTACATTTAATTTAAAATTTCATTTGATTTATGAAATGGGAAGGTTAGGGAACAAAGACCATTTTCTAAAGTTGTAATAAGAAAAGCACACTGCTTATATTTATAAATGGAGTGAAATGTCGAGAGAAGGGAATTGTTTGGAATTTAGAATCATCAGGAAACAAGATATTCATGGGCTTTGGGTCATTGGGCTTCATCTTATTTTCAATTTTTTTCTTCTTTTGTTTATACTTTAAGAAATAAAAAATAAAAATACGTAATCCTAAATAATATACAATCTTCTTATTAAATCACTTTCCAATAAATTACAACTAGGATTGTTATACGTGGATTTTCAGGTCTGAATGGTCACTAGTTCCCTATCATGTTGGAAATCCAATTCTAATACGATGCTTTTACGGTTCTGATTATAGAACCTACTTTTGAAAAGTAGCTAGTATATCATCAAATTTAATCAATGTAATAATTTTGGCTATTTTAATAGATTATTTGAAAAGTGTTTTCAAAAGAATATCACTAAAGATAATATCAAATTATTTTGGTATAAGAGTGTTGGTTATCATAAGGTAAAAACCCATCTGTATTTATGTGTGGGCATGATCTTATGAAATACCCTTCTTTTCAAAGGTTTTGGTTGACATCAGCATGATCTATACATTAAAAAACTTCGAGTATCCCACGTTGGATTATCAAGCATGATCCGGATATTTTTATTACTCGGGTCAGATCCGAGTAGTTTCACGTTTAGGTGAAGACGCTTGAAGTTTTCAGAGAAGAGCTAGAGATCTTCATCTACATATAGACGTATTCTATTATCCGCTGCATCTATTGCGTTTGTTTTTATTTTTCAGCATTTGTAAGGATAGAGAGTTTGTAACTGTCCAGACCGAATCTAGGTTAGACTTTGATATTGTATTCAAAATTTTCCGCTATAAAGATTATTGTTGAAATAATATATGTTATTCCATTCGTGTGAGATTATGTTCTATCTTTATTTTCTTTTTCTCTTAACAATCTGGCTTTCTGACACTTGGATTTGTGGCACGTGAATACCGAGGATGTATTAATGCCGATTTTTGAAGGTCGAAAATCCCGTTCATCACAAACTATATATATTATAAAATAATTTTCCATAATTTTATTTAATTATTTAATCATTTTATTTTAATCATTTACCAATATAATTCCAAAAACTAAATTTATTCTTTACAATCGAATATTTTTTTTAATTTTAATGTTATTACCATAATGCCAATTACTTAATCCAAATCCTAAAATAATTAATTAAACTAGTAAACCCAGATTTTTTATTACTCTTTAATTCATCACTAATTATCTTGTTATAAAGTTTCGATAAATTCAAATTATTTAATTTAAATTCCTAAAATCTATTTCATGTTATATAATTAATTATCCTTGAAAACTGGGTTGTTACAATAATGGTTCACTATCCGTAGCATGAGGTTGCTCACTTTAATTCAGTAGCCTGTATCATTTCTTAACTTAGTTAATGCGGTCACTTTCTAAAATAGAAAGTAGTTTTTTGATATGAGATAATATTAGTTTAATTCATAGCATGCTGGCCTTTATATTGAAAAAGGGAGAAATATAATTAGCATGTACAGATGATATTGTTTTGTGAATAAAAATTCTACTTAATGAGAAAATCCACGTAAGTTTTCAGTTCATTAAAAGTTATCTGCAACAGCTTTTAGTAAAGGAAGTTTTGTGATATGAGCTAGTAATTTGTACATGCATACATTTTGGCTTCGTATGCCTAAATAATGTTGTACTCAAGGTCACTGTCTTTGAAAGCTTGTAGAGCACATCGGCTTAAAGCAACATTTATTACAATTTCTATATTTATTAACCAATTTTGAATATCTGGTTGCGTTTAATTTAGAGATAACAAATTCACATTTATCTGCTTTTTTGGTCCAACAAGATTCTTGTATTTCTGTAGTTATAGCTCATCTGAATTGATGCTCTTATATTATATGAACTATAAATAAAGTCGAGAGTTTTATGATGGCTAAATGCATTTAATATTGCAAGCATACACAATGCATGTTCGAACTGTACTCAATTTGTATCTAGTTGTACAAATATGTATTAGGGCCATTAATTATATGGGCTTCTGAGCTACAAACATGAAAAATCATCCATTTTTGGTTCACTGCGTTTATACATAAAAAGCAGGCCCTTTTGATTCCAACCAAATTAAAGATATTTTTTGATATAAAATTGCAAAAATTTAGAAGTCCTGAATAGATTCAGGATAATATACATTTCGAATCTTTATCATATTTTCAGTATCATCGTTTCCATTGTGTATTCACATTTTTTCATTTGATGCTATCATTATTATTTAAGAAAGGACCCGGTTAAAAAAAGAACTACAGTTTGATTGGGAAACTTGGGCAGTGTTTAGTTTGAAAATTGGACTTTGTGTTTTGTGTTGTCACCGTGTACTTGTTCTATGTCTTTTATTATTATTTTATTTTATTTTATTTTATTTTATATATATTTATATACGTATATATGTGTTGATCTTACATTTTTTGTATAGTTTTCTAATTAGCAGTTACAGGTACAGTTAATAGATTGGATGGATTTTGCCAATCTAGAGGATTTGAACATTTATCACATTTTATTTTGTTGTATATTTTTATTATGGACCTTAGTTACATGGCTTTTGGGAGGGCTTTTAATATTCTCTTATTTGTATGAGGGGTTTCGCTACCGGCCAAGCTTGTTGGCAGCTTCTTTTTAAATGTAGAATAAAATTATATAAATGCTCTCCTTCATGAGGAGACCACTCATTTTCCTTAAATAACACATTATATCAAGTATATAATAGAAAGAAAACACCTTTTACTTCGAACAAGATTGGTTATCGAGTTATATATGTAACAAATTACATATTTTCCCCTATGGCATACGCCTAACTCTATCAATTTCCCATTTGCACTTGGATCAATTATGGAATTTTATTCCAACATCTCCAACTGGTTTCCTCAAAACCAATCGGGTCAGTCCCTCAGTGAACAGGTATGCTATTATGCTTTAATTATCTACTCTGTCAATCAACTCTCCCTGATGTCGATGAACTATTTTATCATGTGGAATAATTCGGAGTATGTAACAACCCTACTATATACGCTGTAAATAAATAAATTTAATTAAAATAATTTTTTTCAAATTTGATATTTGATAATTTATATTTTGAAAATAAATTTTTAGTTAATTAAATTCTATTTAATATAAGATTTTGATTTAATAAATTGAAATAAATTCTTTTTGAATAATATATTGAAGTTGAATAAATGTTTTAATTAAATATAAATACTTTTATAAATATAAATTAATTTAAATCAAATTGAAATTTATCTGCAAATAAATTAAAAGGAATTGTGAAAACAAAAGATATGAAATAGATTAAAACTAGAATGGACTAGAATTAAAGGCCCAAAACCAAAAAAACCATTTTAATATACTACTTTCTTTCACATTCTGGAAACCTCCTTTATTATTTTCATTACAAGCCCATTCCGATCCCTGGTGGTGACTTGTGCCCTAATCCTCTTTTCCAAAATAAACACATGTAATATTAAAAGGAAAAAAAGGAAATCGAAACCGCAAGCGACGCGATGGAGGTGCGACGACCTAAGACTGACGACGGCGTACAATGTGACAGAGCGATAACGAATGGGATGTTGTGCATTCGTGCATAGAGGAGGAGCTGGTGTGCATGCGAATGGAAATTGGTGACCTTGAAGTATCGTGGCTTGGCTAACAACGTTGGTAATTCAGGAGCGAATGATGTGGGTGCGTGCGTGAGTGCCAAATTGAGGGAGTTGTGTTCTTCAATTACTGACAATGGGCAACATTAGTCTGTGTTGTGGTTTGGTGCGGGCAGTGTGCATCAAGTTAGAGGTTGCTGGTAGTACTTGAGGTGGCAATTGATGTTGATAGGCGTATGGACGGCTTCAGGCGATGGGGAAGCAACACTAATTGGTTGTGCTAGGTTGAACGCGTCAATTTGGTGAGTCTTCTCACTCACAACTATATCTATTTCATTGCATGCTATTTATATATTATCCTAATAGTTGATTGCAGTTGAATTTATTAAGATTATCGATGGAATTGTTTAGGTGAATTGTTATTCGAGATATTGGATTGATTGTGAGATTTTGTGTTTGTTAGATCGTTAAAATGCAATGGAGATACTGTCTCATTGCATTTTGATGTGTAGTTATTTTTATATGCGTGTGTTCATTTTATGGATGATCGGAATTTGATGTAATTAGATTTGGGTCGAACAATAAAATTTGTATTGATGATTTGTTGTTGATTTTGGAGAATTTTGCTCCATGGTTTTATTTTAGACATTGATTTTCTCACCTTTAAAATATTTTTGAAAAACTTTGAGAAATTATTTATGATGTTTTAAAATATATTTTAAAACAGTATTTAAGTATATAAGTAATGATTTGGAAATGAAAATTTGATGTATAAAATCTTTATTTTGGAATTATATTTTATAGTTAGAAATAAATATGATTTATTTGAAGTTTTAATATATATTTATTGTAAAATAATAATTGATTATAGAAAATTATGTCTGACTTCTATAAAGTGATTTTGAATGTTATATATATATATATATTATTTGAATATTTGATTAAATTGTTAAAGAAATATTTTGTCGAACTTTATTATTTCAATGTTTGAATTAAAATTGGGATTTTGTGTATGATTTCTACATCTTTTGATTTCTCATTTCTTATACAGATTTCGATATTATAAATGATTCACCGTTGATATTGATTTGTTGAGTGATTTGGTATGATACAGTGATGACATCTTTCTATGCAATTTTGTGATGAATTTCATTCTATGTGAGAGAAATCTGAATAAATGGAGTCACAATACCGTCCGGTATGAGACTTTTGATAATATTTCTCCGGTTAATCTTTGGACTCATTATATAGAATATTGAAGGAGCGAGTGTGATGTGTGAGCACCGTATAAACGAACAAGTAACATGCGATGGTTTGAGACGCCGTTGTGTTATTTATTCAGTTATCCTTTTGCTCGTGGATTACACTCATAGAGGATTCATTATGTAAGATGGGCTCGCTGCAGTGGGTCACGTGTTTAGCCATGTGTTGAATATATCGTGCGTGTGGCAACACAAGTATGTAGCTGTGTATCGGCTATTATATGATATATATTTAGTATTTGTCCATTCACTGTCTGACTTCCTTTATAATACAGTAGTTGAACCAGATTGGCAGTATTCATCTGAGCGGCCTGATTGCGGTGGTCACACCCCGGATCTGTGACACCCATAGCCGTGTGTCGACAATCTATATAGCATGTGTCGGCAATGTAGCCCCTGAGTGTCACCTAGGCCAACAGTTTGTTACAATTTGTGGCACGTGTAGGATCATGACCAAGCACATCATAGTCGTGTAGCATGTTTATGACATGCGATGGATATGAGTCACGATGTCTGTTGAGGTAACCAAGACTGTAGGAGCCATATTGGTGGAATACGTGTGCCGTGTTCGCCAATCATGTGTGTAGTCTTCTAGAGCAGTTGTGTTTGTTAGTCTCCCGTATGGTTCTGTTGTGTTTGGTATATATCAAGACAATGAGTTATGATTATACCTGTGACTGTGTCCAGAGTATGATCAATCCCTATATCCTTTTTGGCATGTGTCGCCTAATATTCTTTATCATGCATGTTTCACTAAATATTTTCTTTTCATTGGCATGTGTAGCCAACTACTATTTATTGACATGTGTTGCCTATTTATCTTTCTTAGGCTTGTTTCATCGATATTTTCTTATAGGTGTATATCACCAATTATAGCTTTCCCTGGCGTGTGTCGCCACTATTATGTTTGGCTTATGATGATCATTTATATTGATATTAAGGATATTTTGTTGTTGAGACCGAGTGATATACTTGGGTAAGCTATGAATTAGTCTGATTATACATGATGATATCTCATTATCGATGATTTCTGGATTTTGATGATGATTACCGAATATGAATGATTTACCCATTTGATGTTGTTTCATGATTTCTGCTTTGATGTGTTTTTATATGGGTGATGACTTTTTATGCTGGGTTTTGTGATGTTCTACATATATGGCATTTTGGATTGTTTGAGATAATATAATTATATTTATGCCTAATATGTATAGAGTTTTATATGTTTATTGTCCATGGATTTAGATATAGTCTAACCCTTTTATTATTTATATAATATTCGGGTCAGCCCAAGACATTTCAGGCACAGGAACTATGAGACCAGCTTGTATTTATGGGCATAGAGGAGACTAGATTATTGTAGATTATCATTTTGTATTGTATAGCCTCTTGTGTGTGTATCATTGTGATGTGTATAGGACATATACTGTATATTATATATTATCGTTGTGATTGACTCTGTGATCTTTGATATTTACTGTATATTATGTATTGTTCTATCCTTAAGCCCTGCACGTTTATTGCTTTGTGTCGATACCGTGTACATGTAGGTGAGTTATTTATTTGAAGTTTGAATACGTATTAGTTTTAGCCTAAAGGAATATTCACGTGTGTACCCCATATTGCCTTATTCTCCGCATTATCTGACAGTATTACTCTGTGTTACTCTTGGATATTATGGGTATAGAGGTGGGGGTGTTTCAGAGTATGTCTCTCGACTTCTAGTGAGCTCTAAGTTCTGTTATGAACTATATCCTAACATTGTTATCATATAACAATGTTATGGGATTCTCAACAGCTGGAGTCACCCTCGGCTCAGCTATAAATTTATGCATTTATTATATATAAATTACTTTTACTGTGATGTTTGTCAAGTCAATGTGCTCATCATTTTTGGTGAATTGGCCACAATCTCTTCTATTTGGAACATTTCCGACTTGAAGATTCTTAACTTGAATTTTATTATTGACATATTATACGTAATATCATTTATGAAGTTTGAGTCCGAACACACCTTCCTAAGGAGTTCGTTGTTTCTGTAAACAATTCTTTAGTATTTTGTAAATACACGAGAACACTTCAAACTACCATTCAACGATATCAATTTAGACTTGATATTTGTTTCATGTATCAAATGCATAAAAAATCATGATATTGTAGACAACATAACATGTATGATAATTTCTATTGCCAATGCTTAAGGAATCCATCTTACATGTTCTGTATTAAACATTTTAATAAGGTGTCCTTGCATATCGTTCGCGACATTCCCAATATATTTTATACTTACTATAAAAGACATTATTTATAAATCCAACGGCAAGTATTAAAACAACTAAAACTGATTTTAACACAAGTACACCATTAAAAATCAGTAGTATGGTGCTTACTTATAATTTAGAAATATCCATGTACCTTTTAACTTTCTTTCTTATGAGCAAACGCTTCCTCTGCATTTTGATTAATAATCAAACTATTTGATATTTTTATCAAAACATTTGTTCGATTTTGATGCTTTTAAAATGATACTTTCTATCATTTCTTGGATCATATCCAAAAATCCAAAAACTCAATATCACTCCCACTGACTTCAAGACACTTTGGTTGTTATGCATAAATAGTTTACTCTAAATCATTATTAGAAGTTTCAATTTCAACACATACGTACCAAAACATTAAGTCATACCATGAGATAATTTTGTGAGTAAAATCCGAACCAACTTGAGCACATCGAATGGCGATTCTATTATGATAATTTAACAATTGAAATTCATGTGGTTATTTTTATCAATGTGGATCACAATATTCCAACTACATTTGACTTTCTTAAAGTCATATTTGCGGCCAATGGATCACATCCCTTTGAATACAACTATCAAAATCATATTTTGATAATGTACTTGGAATCTATTTTGGATTTACGCATATCATAGAGTCAACACTCTTAATGGTAGTTAAACAACCAAGGATTATTTATTCTTGACATTGACAGGAAACCCATAGTTTCTCTTTAATGTACAAGAATACTTATTAGACATTCTAATGCGTTGTGTTCATTTAGATTTGCATAATTTAGTTTCATCCCTTGTAATCAGTATTATCATTGATCACATCCAAATTCATTTTATACCAATAATTTCTTAAAGATATTCCTTCGCTATGAAGTTGGTATTTCTTGAAACAATAGTTGTTTCTCAATGCAACGGAATGGGCATTCATAAACATTTTATGAATTGCCCTATATAAAACCGATTTTGCATTAGTTTACTATACATTTACGATCATACAAAATAAATTAGTCATCTAATGACTATCGTTTCCAAAAAAATTTTGGGATGCTTCTTATAAAATCCCTAATGTACAATTATTACGTGTAGTTTTTCGACTCACACAACCTGCCAACTCCTTCTCTTGGGATATGTAGGGGTTTCTAATAAAACCTTATCTTGTATGGTTTTGTAAACCAATCATTTGATGATATTATTTTGAATGTCCTTGTGTACCACTCTTAAATACATACCTTATAGAAAGTATTTAACTCACGTTCACTCATCAGTAATTGTGCTTTGTCCAACTAGTTTCGATTACTCCTTATCAATATTTCATTATGTATTATAGGGAGGATTGACTTTTAAGGTTGAATCTTTTATTCATCTTTAGGTACGTTTGGAACTCTTTCCAATATACTCACCCATTCGATCAAATCAAATCATTTCTATCGCATATTATTTTATTTACTTTCATTTTATATTCTATGAGCTTATCATAGAATTATACATATTTATCAGATACACATGTCCGTGTCTTTCATAACTCATCAGTGAATATTACAAAGTATATGGAACCATTTTAGTATTAATAGACTTACGATTGCATACATCTATATGTATCAATTCGAAGAGTTCATCAACTCTTATGACGCTCCCACTAAATGGGGACATAGCCCTTAATTGTTTGAGATATAATTAACTAGTACCATATGATTCATAATCAGGTAATAAAAAATTATTTCTCAAAACTACGTCTTAGTCTATAATACCAAAATAATTGTAAATAATTTTGGATACTTCAGTATTTTCAAATGCGTCACTTTTGTTGTGAAAACAAATACCACATTATAGTTGTATTTCATAACGAATATTCATAATATTCTCATTGAAATATAACTATCTATTTTTTTACACTGAAAAATAGTCATTATTTCATAAATAATGTTCGGTATGTTTTACGAAAACAATTTTCCTAACTTGATGCAATCAATAAATTATTACATGTTACTCTCCCACTATTTCCTCTATTACTATAATAACGTACTGAATTTGGAGGTCCATCATTTAGTTAATATAGATCATTAATTTCATATACAACAACTAGCTTATAGTGAAGAGTTCTTTGATCAAATATCTTGAACTCAAAGAAATAAATCTCATAGAAAAAAATTCTGTATGAAGATACAATTTGGATTAGAAATCGCATTACTCATTCCACTATTAGGTTATTAATTATTATTATTACAATTCTCGTTTTCGATGTTTCTTTATGAAGCCGAAGTGACTATTCAGTCTCTTCATCCCAACTATACCTTAAATCATATTTGCTCTTACACATTCGTTTCCTTTCTAAATGGTCAAACCATTCAAAAGAAAACCCTTACTATAGTATCATGATGAACTCTTTACCAAAGCACATTTGATTATCCTTAGCAATTAAGGACATCATTACACTTTACTTAAACTGATCAAACTGATAGTTCATTGATCAAATTCTTAGATATATATTGTAGTTTTGGTCTTGTGTTACATTTAACACAATGTAATCAATCAAATTGAATGTTTGATCTCGCACTATGATTTATTTGCTTATTTCAGATGAACTAATTTTATCGAAGTATCGTACATTACGAACTGTGACCGTTCACCACATAACACTTATATGTGATAGTATATGGATCAAATATCCATGATCTCGTATCATTTTTGATTTTGAAACTCATAGAATGCAATACACGGTCTTGACCAAGTAAACAAGTGAGCGACCGTATTATGAACATATTAAGTATTTGTAAAATTAGGCACTTGCATAGGTATATAGAACATTAATAAGCAAGAAGTATTAATAATAAGTATATAATTATATTTCTATTTGTCAATCTTCAATTATGTTCATTTGTATATCCTAATTGATAAACGTTTTATCAATTATATTAAATGCACTAATTTATCAATGTAGATTATTATAACATTATATAGCATGTGTTCTTACAATATTAGAAATGATAAATGTTATCATTTCATTTTTCTAATATGGCTTCCACTATTCTTTCATGTTTCACCAAACCCTAAACTGAAACATAGAAGTCTTTCGACTTCACTTGCGGATGTTAGCACTCGTCCGTCTTGAAATTCCGACCTTGAGTTTGCTTAATAAGTCATAGCTCCATGGACGATGGATAACTCCTTATCGATTGTATCATATACAACTCCTAACCCTTGGTAACTTTTCCTAATTTCACTTCGAACTTGAGTTTGCTCAACAAATCGAAATGAAATTATTCACTTGTACCTACCATATCGTGCTAGCCTAAGTATAGTGTATGTACCTTGAGTTTGCTCTGCAAATACATATAGTTATCTTACCTCATATATTCAATATATTAATAATACTACACATAACATCCCTAGCTTGTATTTGCTCAACAACTAAGGAGTATGCAAGTAATTTATTAATATTTATGGTAGAGGACAACATTATATTTAAGATTCATAATCTTTAATATATTATATTGAGTGATATCGACTTATGGAATAATGTATTTCTTATAAAATACCCTCGTGAGTCAATTGTAGAACGCATCTGAAATCACGGTATATGTACAATACATATGTATTTATCCCTTAAGTCTATTTAGGTTTCTTTGATGTTCCACCTTTAGTTTATACATTCATATTATATAGGTTTCATTATTATATAACTTTTATATTTTATATTACTTATATAATAGTTTTATGTATAATATTATATTAATTAAATCTTATTTAATTAATTTAAACTAACTAACATTTTAATTAATTTTATATTATCTTAATATAACATTTATATTAAATATTTATTATATACTATAACCTTTATAACACAACACATATATCATATATATGTGTTTATTATTTAATTAATTAGCCTTTTAATTAATTTATTTAATTAAACTATTTTAATTAAATTATATTAATTTCAAATTTCATTTCATGTATATAAATGTATACTTAAGTTATTTTAAACATTTTAAAACAACATAACATATATCATAATATATAATACATGTATATATTTATTAATTTATTTTATTAACCTTATTAATAAATTTTGAAATTTTGAAATTAATATGTATTATTTTTCAAACATTTTGAAAAACTTTATTATATTATAACTTTTATAATATATATATATATATATCTTATTTTAATTTTAACTTTTAAATTTAAATTCTTATATTTTTTTTAAATTTCAAACAATTTTGTAAATTAGCCTAAGGCCCAATTCAAATTGGGCCTCTTCTATTAAGGACAACCTTTGGGCTCACATATATATTCGGGCCAGGCCGATAGCTAGGTAGAGCATAGTACTTGATTACCCAAACCCAATCCTGGACATCCTACTATTTGGGCTGTGAGCTTAATAATTAACCAAACATGACTAATACAGACCACATAGGCTATTGGGCACTAATACCATTGTAGGAACTGGGCTAGCCCGTAGCGGAAGTATGATGGGAGAACGGATCCTACCGTTCACTTGACAAGGTATATGAGGCATATAGACGTATTGGGGGCATCGGAGGAAGTCATGGCTCGGTGCTTCCCTTTGTATTTGACAGCTGTAGCAGCACTATGGTTCAGACAACTGGAAAGCGGTTCAATTGGCACTTGGACGGACCTGATTGAGAAGTTTATGAGGCAATTTTGGGTCCACATCGTGAGACCCAAGAATGTGATGACTTTGACATCGATGAAGCAGTGGAAAGGAGAGTCGCTCAGGGATTTCTTGACCAGATTCAATGCGGTAGTGGCTTTGGTGGATCGACCTGATCCGTCGATGGTTTTGATGGCAGCAGTCTCAGGCGTTGCAGATAATTCGGATTTCAAGTTATCATTGGAACGGGACACACCGATGGATCTCGGGGAGTTCTACCATGAAGCAGAAAGGTTTCTAAGACAGGAAGATGCGCAGGTTGAGAGAGAAGGGAGAGAGGCTGAAGCATATGCAGTAAGGGGTGGAGGTCCACCCAGGGAGGATACAGACAAAAAAGATAAAGGAAAAAGGAAAATAAATGATAATGGTGACACTTCAAAAAGGCTACGGAGGAATTCAAAATTTACTTCCTACATGGATTTGACTGAGACCTTGGAAAGGATTTACTTGGATACTCAAGGGTGCCTCCAGTATCGAAGGCTGGCAAGAAGGGAACCTTCTGAATACGAGCGGGCGTCGGAAAAGCATTGCCTGTTCCATGAGCTGGATGGGCATAACATGAACGACTGCAGACATTTGAAGGATATCACTGAAGAGCATGTGAGGAATGGTCATTTGTAATAGTACATAAGGAATCGAGTTGTGGCAGTGGAACAGGAGAAGCCGCCGCCCACCTCAAGCGAAGATGGCACTGGATCCAGGCAACGTCATCAGCTTGTTATCAACTGAATGGATTTATGGATTTGAATAAGTAATAAACCCTGAAGTGATGTGGCTAAGTCACTTACACATATACGGGATCGAGGACGGTCCCTAGGCATGCTCTGAGATGACGGTAAACCGTGATGCTTGGGTTTATGAAATCTTGTTTTCTTTTTATTTACTGTGGACTCTGGTTTCATTCCTGGTACTGTGGCTATTTGTTTTCTTGGTTGTACAAACTTTCATTTTGTTAGTTGGATTCTATTATGATTGGATTTGGATTAATATAATAAATAATATCGGTTACACGATTACGGTCCCAACCGGAGAGACGGGGCAGTAATCGCAAGTTATGAGTCCCTTCGTCAGAGAGCGATGGAATGGACTCGAACAGAATATAAAAGTCCTTGGTCGGAGAGCCAAGGCCGGAGAATATAAAAGTCCTTGGCCGGATAATATAAAAGTCCATTGCCGGAAAGCCGAAGCCGGAGAATATAAAAGTCCTTGGCCGGAGAGTGGAGGCAAGAGAATATAAAAGTCCTTGGCCGAAGAGCCGAGGCCGGAGAATAAAAAGATCCTTGGCCGGAGAGCCGAGGCCGGAAAATATAAAAGCCCCTGGCCAGAGAGTCGGGGTCGGAACGGGATAACGCAACCCGGAGAGGTCATGGATTCGGATTTCGGCTTGGGATAAATGGACCCAGAGTGGTCCTAGATTTGACAAAGGGTACGGAGCGGTCCTGGATTTGGATATCAACCTAGAAAGGCTAAGGATTTGGTTACTGGACTTTGAATCGGACATCGACTCGGAGCGGTCGCGGACTTGGATATGGCTATAGCACTTAAATAGGGTGGTTTGGTAATAGGTTGGATTACGAATCGGATGGTATGACTACGGATGGAATATGGAATATGGACTTTGGATGCTGAATTTGGAGCTATTCAAAACACACCTTCCTATCGCAAGGCATGTTTTGGGAGGCAAGTGTTATCCCGCCTTTTGGCAAGGCCATGACACCAAAGAATTGACTGAAAATGGAAAATAATCAGTCCTGACGACCGATTACCTACAAAGTTCACTATGGATGCTGGTAAATTATGTCCGAGTCCAGATCGAGCTACAATTAACATGACGCAACAATCAAAACTACGAAAGTCAGCATTTTAAATTTCAAGTCGATCGGAGTTCGTATGCTCTATTTATGGATCGATCACACTATGTGAAAAGCATGTTTTGTTCGTATCCATCAGTTTGCATCGATCCATTTCGCATCCATCACTTTTGCATCGATCCATTTTGTATCCATCGGTCCACATGACTCAATTTCATATCCATGCTATTCGTATCGGTCAAGTTTGCACTCGTTCCTTTCGTATCCATCGGACGAGCACATCTCCCAAGTCGATCAAGGTTGTTCACTTCGTATCGATACATGTTTCGTATTGATCAATCAGATGATCGATACGAAATCCAACCCCTTCCATCGATATGAAGTAGCCCATGGATTTCTACTTCTTATCGATCGTGTTGGTGTATATTTCATATCGATCAACCAGATGATCGATAAGAAACTATCGCTTACCATCAGTACGAAGCCAACACCAGGTAATCGATATGAAGAGTGCGTGCCATGCATCGGTACGAATAAAAAGACGTGGATCGATACGAAGAGCATAACACCCGATGGATACGAGGGAAGAAGCAGTCAAGGCGGCATAAAAGATGGAACTACCCTAGCTTATCGCTCTATGTCACCATCATCTGATCGATACAAACAAGATCGATGCGAATGGCATCGATACGGACTGGACAGCCTTCAACAAATTCGAACTTGCATCGATCATAACTCAAAATCTACAAGTCCAAATGCTACCAAATTTTCACAGGAGCTTGCGTATAACCTCAGGAATGTCCACGATCGATCCCAAGCCAAAAGGAGCAATTTTGGATCGATGCGAATTTGGTTCGCATCGATCGTGAATCAATTCGGAATGTCAGGGGATCGATCACATGGGCCCACCGACATGAGAGAAAGGGTCTTCCAAGATCTGGGTGAGATATTTGCAGCCTACACCTATAAATAGCAATCCAAGAGCTTCAGAAAAGGGACCTTTGGCTCTCATGTGTGCAGACTCTGCCGAAATCATAATTTTACTCGAATTTACTGTTGTAACTCATTGTAACCAGCAAGCAAAAATCAACAAAGTCAATCATTTCATTGTGGATGTAGGCCATACGCCGAACCGCTCTAAATCTGTGTGTTTCTACTGCTTTCCTTTTAATTTTCTGAGTGTTCTTCCTATTTAATTCTATTACATACAATCTATCTGTGATCTGTGACTGTAATTTGGTGCTTTCATTTGCAATTGGGTGTTTGTGAGCAATTTTGGCGCAAACAGTGTTCTAGAAGATGATCTGATTCTTATAGATGGTAATCCTTACATTATCACTTCTTGGAGCCCGTCTGTGGGCAAGGTATAGGAACAGGTTTTATCTATTCCTGTTTGGGTGCATTTTTCACACATCCCATCTATTTTGCAATCCATGATTGGGCTTGACTGGCTTTCCGACCTAGTTTGCAAGATAATTTGTTTTGATTCTAACATAGTTTCCAGGAAGCGTTTGGTATATGCCAAAACACTAATCGAGATCTCTCCCAAGAAGCCATTGCCTGCTATGCTTGAAGTTAGAATTGTAGAGGACTATGATGTTGAGGTTGTTGTTCATTATAGTTGGAAACCCGATATTTGCATGACTTGTCAATCTTTTGGCTATCTCTCAGATGTTTGTTCTCTTCAGCATGTTGATGATCATGTCCTTATGCTGATAGGACCCCACTTCCCCGCCCATCAGTCATGAAGTGGGTCCCAAAAGTTCGCCATGTTCTAGTTGCCTCTCCTTTCCAGATAGTTCCTCTCGACATTCCTACTCCTCCTGTGGATCTGGAGGAGGTTGATGTTACTGTCTCTTCAGTCATTGTGCCTCCTTCTGACTCTATTATTTGGAACTCCAGTGAGAAGTCTTGGGTTCATGTCCCTTCCGATATGAGATATTTTCCTGAGTGTGATGATTATCATAAGTTTGTCGGTGATGTTGATGGTGAGAGTAGGCGTCCTTTCTATCACATTAAGGGTGAAGGTCTAATCCTAACTAGAGTGGGTGACATTGGAGAAGTGAACAAGAATTTGTTTCGAGACATCACTTGGAATAGGAAATTCATATACACTGATGCTTCCATCGACTTTGTTCCTAACCTAGCTCAGGTTTTCTCTGGTTATGTGCTTATCATTGGTCCTGACTCGGTTGATGATTGTTCTAGTTCCTCCTTCTCTGAGGGGGGTTAGTCATGGTAGTTAGTAGTTTAGGCATGCTGCATAACTGTTATTTTATTGTTTTGTGGTATGGCCACTATAAAACCATCATAGTTGTTCTGTGCATGAGCAGAACATCTATTTTTCATTTATTAATACAACGGCATGACCCACTATAAAGCTGGCTAGCTTTGTTAAAAAATATATATTAAAACATGTATTTATGTTTTGTAAGCCGTGAATAATATGTGTATACATATGTATAATAATAATATAAATACATACACACACAAATATATATATATATGTATGTATATATTTATAATATATATATATATATATTAATTAATAACATTATTCAGATATATATATATATTTTTGTAAGTCATGCGCACAACACAAAAAAATTATTTTTTATTTTTATTTTAAAATGCATTTTTAATTAAATATTAATTCAACATTAATTTCAAAATTTTTATTTCAAAACTTATAATTTTAGAAAATCCTAACTGATATTTTATGAGTTGAAGAATTTTTCCACATTTTTTTGGTTTAAATTTATTTTTAATAATCTATTTATTTACAGCCGTTTCAAATAATTAAATTTTAAAAATAGGAATATTTTTGCTGAAAACTTACCTAGTTCTAATTTAAAAATAATTTTTCATGACATTTTCGAATTAATATAATTTATCAATGAAGTAAATTGATTTAAATAATATTAAATAATAATAAATTATTTATGAAAATTATTTTTTTGCAATCGAAAATTAATATCACTATAATACATTATAAATAAAATTATTTGACTGATTTTAACAAAGATATAATGCTACAACTAATTATAAGATATATATAATTAAATAATAGATATATTAATTTATAAAATATAATAATTATATTATTTTATATGGTTGTACTGACCTGGCATATATGATTAAATATTTTTTATTAACCATAAATATATACATGCATATAACCAAACTAATTTGCAACAACATTGCTTGCATATCAGAATCGTCGCCTAACTAACAATATAACACACACACACATATGATGAAACGTTATACTAATAATTATTAACTATAAAATCATACCTTAATCCCAAAGCATCGAAGTACACCTTGAAAAGATAAACTCTCCTCTTTGAACATTTTTCGATTCAGTAGATTGCTAGTCTTTGAACCGTTAACCTTTGGCTATCGAATAACGTTCGAATCTAACTTGATTTGAGTTTATATTGATAGAGAGGCTAAGGTATGAATTTGGCTAGCAAAGAAACAAGGATGAGGCAGTAAAAGGTCTAATCTAGTTAGGGTTAGGGATGCTTAAATAGTAGATAGAAGAGAGAAAAGAGTAGATCTCATCTCATACTAATTCTCCCTTAATCTAAGCCAACCAAAATCAAGCTCCCTTACATTATAATCAAGCCGCATATACCATGTATGTGCTGCTGAAATAACAAGCCCTATGGCGGGCCTTAAAACTATACAAAATATTACGTAATTAAATCCAATTTAATCGCTTATCGATATCGTATATCGATTGATATATTTATAACCATTATAAATATATTTGGTAATATTTATTTCTCAAATCATAATCAAATTTTATAATTAATATTTTAGAAATATTAATTAATTTATAATAATTATAAATTAATTAAATCGTTTAGTCAAAGGAAAATTCATCGTTTTGGTTGTATGACTCGTCATGCGTGAATTGGTCAGCGATTAATATCAAACTATTCGAATATTAACGTTCACACGTCACTTAGTAGATGGTGTGATATTTTGGTCAAATTTATTTCTTACTTGGTTTTGGTAAAATCCGATTTCACTTTATTAAGCGTTACCCGATTGTGACTTTTATTATACCAATTCTCTTCTTCAAAACTATATCGCTTTGGCTTATGGAATTTGGTAATGGTCAAAATCCCAATATATCATCCACATTCAACTCTATAGTCCAAACACAAAGTTCTTAGTTCAATAATAACAATTATTATTAACCAAACTGCTTTGGCCAAAGACTTTGACTTTGAGTTGATCGTGATAGACACCTGCCTATCAAATATATATTTATGTTGACTTGAGTTGACCAATTCTCCCCCTAACACACCCCTTCCTCATCAAAGATAGGCGTTTGCCTGTCATAAGGGGTTGCAGGCACCTTGTACCATGCCTTCCTAGCCATCTTTGCCCTCTGAAGTTCCAAATCTCGAGGCAACTCCTCGTCACTTAGAGGGACCTCAATGACATCCTTCTCCTTCTACTTTACGGGGACGACTGTCAGAATAGTTTGGGAGTGAAGCTGGATTGGTCGAAGGCTACAAAATTGAACTTCCCGGCCATTGAAACAACAAAGAACAAAAGAGTTAGTCAAAATTCAAGGAAAAAGCAAATGAAGTTCGAGTAACTACCATTTGTACCAGCCCGACTCCTATTTCTTACAAGGGGTCGAAATGATGAGGCCGAGCTACGAACGCTAGTCTCGTCCATCCGTGCATGAGACTCGCCCATCGATTTACCCTTGTATCCAGGATACGAGGGGTCGCACACAAGATTTTGCTCGAAGGAGGCACCTATGTTCCCACTAATTCCTTGATCTTATCCTCCCTTAATATTGCTTTCACTGGAACTTGACTCGGTGTCCCTCTCTTCAAGCGGTGGCTCGAAGCAAGGGACGGGGATTCGGTTAGCTGTTGTGTGTCAAACTGTTCCTACTGCTTCGAAACAACATCCACTAACTTATTAAGATTAACTTATTGACATTCCTCTCTCTCCTCATCTGTTATAAGATCATCGTATGCTCGGTTGGCATATGTGATCGACCGGAGTCTGGTTATTGAATTTGATTGTTAAGTAGTCCCTCTTTACTTTGACCAGCTTCTCTGCTTCGGCCGCCTTATTGATCTGTTTTCTCCTCTGTCGCTCCTCGGCCATTGTCTGGCCCTACCTCATCAGCCAAACTGCATGGAGGTTGGTGTCGGTCACCAACAACTTCAAGTCTTGGTGTAGGGAGTCGGCCGCCTTCATTCGGTCCAGGACAAAGTGGTAAAGTCAATGCTAAAAAAATCAATCTCATCTCCTATTAATGAACAAGTTTAGCAATGGAAAATAGCGAAGAAGATGAAGGGAAGAGAAGCAAAGACTTCTGAGGGATTTGGAAAGTGATGTTCTACAGCTCGGGATTGATCCCTTATGGCACAAAGTAGTACCTTGTCATCTAACCGGGGGCGGCTTTGCTATGAACGCCCAAGAAAATCGTATGCTTGGTGCCGACCTAGAAATGGTAGTATTTTCCTATCCGAATAATTGGTCTCATTTTGCAATCTGAAGGTCATCTCAACAAAGTTGACGTCGGGCTTTGGGAGGCCTAGCACCATGCAAGTGGCATAAATACCAAGTAAGAACCAGTAGCTGTTAGGCGTCAGCTGCTCGAGGGAAAGTTGGTAAGCATTAAGGATGGAAAAATGGAAAGAGTGAAGGGGAAGCATAACCCCCACCTTAAAAAAGCCTATCGAAAAGGAAAGGAAGCTGGCCGGAGGTTGGTTGGGACAATCGTTCGGAGTTAGTGGAGTAAGACCCTTTTGGGATAAGAGACGTAAGGATGAAGAGAGATCCGAAAAACTATCTTTCGTGTATAATCATGCACAATCTTGAAAGTTATCGGTTTCGGTGCATAGACCAAATGATACAATGCGAGCAAAAGTTCCTAGATTTATGGAGATATAGAATAGCATATAAGTTATCATGCTCGCATATCTATCATTTGAGTCTCCAATAATTATTCCAATATACATATTTGATTTGACCAATGGACAAATGTGCAAACATACGTTTCATGCTTGTTTGAGTAATAGCAATAAAATTTCCCAATATCATGCTAAGATCAGCTAGAATTTTCAAAAGAAGATGCCATTCATTTGATGTGAAATAAAAATGAATATTGAAAATTTGCATGGTTGAAGTAAAGCAACTACTTTTGAAGTAACAGAAAGAAAAGCAATGACTGGAGTGGGAGAGTCAGAGTCAAAAATGGTTTCTCGCTTCTTTCTCTTATTTAAAACCATGCATGAGACTTTCATCTCCCACAGCTCTTAAGTGATGAAAGAAAGAAGAACTCGTCTTCTTTCTTTTTTGATAACCTTCCTCGTGTATGTATAATTACGAAGATGTTCTGGGAGTAACGAAGGAAGCTTCAAATTTATGGGTTAAGAACAGGAGTTGAACTCCATAAGGTTGAATTGCCCGTTGTTCCTTACTAGCTCAGTAGTAGAGCGGTCGGTTGTTAACCTATTAGTCATAGGTTTGAATCCTACTTGAGGAGATTTGATTGATTCTTAATTTCATTAAAGAATGAAAAATTGAATGAAAGGGCTCGCTTTGACCATTAGGGGTAGGTAACCCGTTCCATATTTTTGTTTCCATTGCATTTTATCTCGTCGTATCACATTCTGTTTTATGATATTTGAGAATCGCCGTCAATACATCAATGTAGATCTGAGGTAATCCCTTGTAAATAGTCCTGTGTCTATTTACAACTAGCCAATTAAGAATTCTCAAATGATGTACTAGCAGTGCATTAAAGATGCAGTCATCGATTCTCTTGATAGACCATAATTAACATGAGTAAACACATTAATGATGAGGAATGCATTTTTTCTATGCTACCAATACTTGTACTTGCTCTGCTATTCTGCCCAAGCCTGGCTGAGGAAGAATTACGGGGAGTAAAACACAAATATGCTAATTCAATTATGGTTACTATATGTAATTAAAAAGTCTTCACGATAAAATAAATAAGAGCAATGGACCATCACTATGTTGACTCCATGACTGGCCAACAACTTAGCCAGGTTAATCTTATCCTATTCTAACTCAAAGGCCCTAAAAGCGGCACCCCCGCTGAAGATGATAAGCCGATAGAAGTAGAACCCGAAGCTGTCATGTGAAACAAAAGCGGCTCAGTCATACAATAACCCAATGGTCAAATCCTAGCAAAGCCTGGAGGTACGACCTCCGACATGACATGGTTGCTAGGTGACCGTCTCTGTGGCATACCCATTCCAGGCACCCTATGAAGGCTGACTGACGACTCGACTCCTAAGCTAAATATCTGCCTTACGGCCCCTATTGATTTCCTATATTTCGCTTAAAGCCCATACACGCAAAATTAGGCCCAATTCATGACCCATTATCTTAGAAAATGCTAATATTATCATATAAATGTTTGCAGACCCACTCAAGCCCATCAACGTCGATTAACCATCACTAGCAAGGCAACGACGGTTGATCGATGCCATAAGATGGCCGGGGAAGGCGATTTTCGATTGTAGCATGAAAAGATTGAAGCTTATGGGCTAAAATATTACAAAATTTACAACAAAGAAATCAAAAATCAAAAGCTATATATATATATATAAGCAACAAAAACTCAGATTTTTCCATGATAGCGAGGCCAGCCGCAATAGAAGAAGAGGTGAGGAACTCAATTTTTTCGATCGGAGAACGTTAGAAGAAGTTGAGGGTTTTGAAGGTGCTCGAGCTTTTTAATGGCTTTTATGATTTTTGTTTATAATAAAAAGTAAAAATAAGAAGGGGCGAGCTTTTGTAAACCTGTTCTTTTAATCTTGACCGTAGGATTTGAATCGACTATAAATCTTGACCGTCTAGGTGTACTAAATGCAATTGTCACTTCACCCATGTCGAAAACACACATTACCTGACACGGCTAAAAAAGTGAACTATCATAGATAGCCAATGGTGTATTGGCACGTGGTGAGCGCATTAAATGCATGACGGACTGGCCAATCAGCAAGATCTTATGATTTGACAAGCACGCACTCATATACGACTACGAGCTTAGGGAGAAAATGTTGCTCAATTTTCTCGCAAGTAATTAGCAAGCCGATTAAGGCACGGTCTGGCCCAATCAAAGCCAGTCCGGTTATTATTTGATCGGCCCAATCAACGCCAGCTTAGACTCGATTGGTTCCAAAGCAGTCCATCCACTCAGTAAGGCATCAAGCTAAAGACCAGCCATCTCGGCCCCTAGGGGCACTCACAAAAAATTCATCGGATGAAGTCAAAGCTAAGTATAGCCTTGTCCGATCCACTCCAGCCTAGCTCGAAGATGATCAGCTCCCTCATGCTTACCCAATCTCAGCCTGACCCAAGTTGGCTCATCTATCTCAACATCGCTTCAATTTTGACATGCCTTGCTCCAAACTGCCTCAAGCAACCAGCATACTCGAGAAGGCCAGCTCCAGTGTGACCTGTCCTTGGCCTGGCTTTAGTACAGCCGCCCTTGATCAGTTCCAAGCAGCCCATATCACCCCATATCCGACCTGCCATTATCACCCCAGCTTGGTCCTTTCTATTTTCAGTCTCGTTCACATCTTCAGCAAACGACCGCCAGCTTAGCAAGCCTTGCCAAATAAGCACACAAAGTAAATGTCAAGCTATCTATCCATTTGTACAAAGCCCTGTAGCTAGGCGACTGAAGTGCTGGCTACTCCTGTACTAAGCCATCAACATTTAACATGCATTAAATGCAAAGCCCATGCATGGTACGAAGGGAATATGGGTATATTTCTCAACCACACATCCCTTTGTACCTTTACAACTGTCTTCCATCCGTCCATGTGACCAGATCAACGGCCAAACGCTCTTCCTACCCTTTTTTAGCACAAACATAGTCAATTATCATCGATCTTAGCTACTATACATACCTCATGCACTGCCACTTTTGGAAAATATAAGAATTCTGGCTATTATATACAATTTAGAGCTCTTCATACAACAAGTTCTTAATATTAGCTACCTCATTAGTCTTAACTCTTAACTGCTTCCTTTTCTTATTATTCTCTTGTAGTTCCCTATAATTGTAAGATAGAAATATAGTAAAAGAACTTCATAGTTGTAACGACCTGCTATTTCAAACCATTCAGATCGACAATCATCCACACATGTCGGACTTGAATTGCTCAAAACAACAGATTGTTAATTTATATTTGGCAAAACTCAGCATATACAGTAAATAAATCAATCACAGAATCACAGACATAGAGTAATATAATAATAAGCAGCGAAATAGATAAATAGTAGTTCATGAAGCTACTACAGAATATCAGAGTCTGAAACAAATACAATAGAAAATCCGAAGTACATAGAAGTCAATAATACAAAAGCAACTGTCAAGTCTAAACATAAAATCAGAATAACTGGAAGCTGAATAGATATAGACAGTTCTTCAAGCAAAACTCCAAGCTCCAAAGGTGAGCCTCAAATGTTGTGACACTAAGTCTGACCCAAGCATAAAGCAAAACAAAAAACACTTGAGTCAGGATTAACATTCTTATGCAAGTAAATCAACACAAGTGAAATATCCAAGTGAGATGCAATAAAACTTAAAGAATGTTGGGATTACATCCCTTAAGGATCCGTTAAACTATCTACATACATAGTACAATATGCTACATAGATATTGTCTACAGTAAACTAAAATATTAAAATAGCGTTAAGGCATTACCCATATCCCCCTTAACATATTTTTATATAAATGTCATAGTCTATACAGTACTGCAAACTCCACCAAACCGGTGGGCTATCAGGGAGCACTCCATAGGTACGACACAAACCAAACTCGTAATGGGCGTGATAAGGCATGTGACAAGGCACACGAGGCAATGCCCAGGGTAGGATACTATCTTTTTGCGGATCTGGACTGGTGGTAACGCATAGCAGCTACTACCTCCCACCTCGAGACACACTCCCATAATCAAAGGTGCACCCAATCAAATCACAAAGTAATAGAATGGTATCGAAGAAGCATGCTTGATCGGAGGTGCGACCTCACTTGGCCCGGCTGACTCCTGTTTAGTCACATCAAGCTGACTCACGGGAGTCAGGGCTCGTTCATACCTCATATAGACGTTGCTAAACCATCCTACTTCATTCTGGATTCTCCACCACGTACACAGTTATTAAAGTGGTTTTTGGTATTGGTAGAGAGTATGACAATATCTGATCCCGGTCTCTTTAACAACCAAAAGCTTATTTCACACTGTGGTCATTTTCATTTTAAACAGCTCATACTTCATATCAAAATATCATATTCATTTAAAAATCATATCACTTTCAAAATCATATTCACTTTTGAAATTGTATCACTTCCGAAATCATATTCACTTCCAAAATCATAACCATAAAATAGTTTAAACCATCATATCAAAATATTCGCATTTAAATCCATCAAATCTAAATCATAACAGTTCCAACTTAAATAGTTTAAATATGGAAAATAGTTTATATATTGAAATAGTTATAAATTAAAAATAGTTTATATATTTAAAAATAGGTTATAGATTAAAATAGTTTATATATTAAAAATAGTTTATATATTAAAATATATATATTGAAATAGTTTCAAGTTAGAATTGTTTCTTCCAATTTCACAAATCAATTCAAATCACTTTAGTTCCAAAGTTCAATTTAAATCAAATCTCAGTTCAACATTTCAATCCAATTCGAATTCTAAATAAAACCATTTTTAATTTATATCGAATTCAAATCCCGGTTTGAACTACAAATTTAAACCACTTCCAATTCAATAGGTTTCAAAGTTTAAATATCCAGTGTGTTATGGCGGCCGCTGCATCTTCGTCCTCGTCTAACCCTAATTCTTCAATCCCGACCTTGTCTTTGGATTCTCAGGAAGGAGAAGACGACGAAAATTGGCAAGAGGTAAGGAGAAAAGGAAACCAGAAGATGGTGGCAAACCCTAGCTCTACTCGAGTACGATCGTCGTATGCTGATGCACTCAAATCTCAAGTTTTTTCAACTGAAAAGACTAAAAGCTGGACAAAAGCTACTGGATGCAAAGAAAGTATAGACAGTAATGTTTGATTCTATGAGAAAACGGTGGATGACAAAGGAGACTTTGCAGAAATCGATGAGGAGGATTTTGCTGAGGCAGAGAGCATGTGGAAGAACTCGATATATATTTATATGGCAGGAAAAAGACCGTATTATATTCATTTTAATGCATACATTAAAAGAGAATGGAAATTACAAAGAGGGTGGAACCTCTTTGCAAGAGAAAATGGCTACTACATGGTTAAATTTGAACTGGAATCTGATTGCCAAAAAGTTATTGATAATGGACCATGGTTTATGGATAGAAAATTACTCTTCATTAAAAGATGGGAAGCTAACCTAAGACTGGAGAGGGATATGCTAGATTCACACCCTATTTGGATCAGGTTAATGAATCTCAATTTAGCTCTATGGAGTAGTAGGGGTATCAGCAAACTGGCCAGCCTCATAGGAAAACTAATTAAGATGGATGAAGACACAAAACATCTCAGGAAGCTTAATTTTGCAAGGGTTCTGATAGAAATTTCAGCAGAGTCAAAATTACCTAACAAATTAAGAGCTAAGGATAGCACTGGAAAGGAGTATGTCCAAGATGTGGAATGTGAATTTGTCCCTCCAAAATGTACACAGTGTCTATGTTTTGGACACACACAAATGCAATGCACAAGAAGCAACATACAAGAATGGAGAATCAAAGGAAAAACAGTGGAACAACAAAAAGAAATTGAACGGGAAAGCAGTTCAGAGAAAGAGGTAAGCAATATATACCAAAGCCAAAATGAAAAGGTGCCAGAAACATTACAAGGCCCACAAAAAGTTTCAGAGGAGAACAACAATACATCTCCATCTTTACAAAATACACATAGCACTGTTAGTACTTTCACTGATTCAATACATCAAAATATTGTTGATAATCAAACACTCCCTGACTGCCCAAGTCTTGTAAAGGAAATCCCTGAGAAAGACCAAACAAGCCAGCAATCGGAGTATTTGAACAACTCGGCATAGCAGAAGGTACAGGAACAGGTGCATGATGATTCATATCAGAATGAAGAGGAACCTGAGATAGTTGAAGACATTAATAAAATGAATATAAATTTGAGTTCTAGTGATGAGGAGATAAATGATGATACGAAAACAAGAACTTACACTAAACCAAACCTGGAATACATAGAACAGTTCAATAAGAAAGCAGGTAAGCATGGTCCAAAGAACATTGCTCCTAGGAACTTGAGGAGTAATAAAGCACCACCTTCCCAATGACAATTATTTGCTGGAACGTTAGAGGTCATAATAGTGACGAAAGACAATTAGACCTCTTTAATTTAAGAAATAAATATAAACCATCATTACTTGGTTTACTTGAGAATAAAATGAATAATGACAACATAGATAATTTTCATTCTATTTTGGGGGAAAACTGGAGTATATATCATAATAACTCAACTACTTGCAAAGGTAGGATTCTAGTTGCCTGGTGTAATGATTTCTGGTCATGTAATCTGACAAGCAAGGACGATCAGCAAATTACAGTAAAAGCTACAAATACTGGAGGTTTGAAAATTAATATTACTTTTATTTATACCAATAACCTTGCAATAAAACGTTCAGGTCTCTGGAATCAAATTACAAATATATCTAAACAAATGGATGGTCCATGGTTTACAATGGGAGATTATAATGCAATGCTAAAAGTGGAAGATAAAGTTGGTGGTCTCACATTAAAAGCGTCCCATCTGGAGGAATTCAATGATTGTGTCATTGCTGCAGGGTTGACTGAGGTTGCCCACGCTGGACTGAAATATACATGGAGAAGTGGTGAAGTTAGAAAGATAGCTTGCAAACTGGACAGAGTATTAGCAAATACCGAAGCTATTAACATGTTTCCTTCAATGAAAGTTACGATTTTGCCTTGCTCTACAAGTGATCACTCCCCCCTCCTTGTTGAATTAATTCAACTCAATATTGAGAAAGGTAAGCCATTCAGATATGCTAATTACTGGCCTTTGTGTAAAGACTATTATAATGCAGTTGACTTCTCCAAGTTAGATATTTTTGAGGGCAATAATTCTTTTATCCTAATTATGATCCTCAAAAACATCAAATTGAGACTCAAAGAATGGAACAAATGTAGAACAAAGCAAGTTAACAAAGTTGCTCAACTTCAGGAAATTCTAGGAAAAATTCAATCTGAACTGGACATAGACCCTTATAATGATGATTTAAACAGAGAATTCTTTGAAGTGCAACATGAACTCAATAATGCTTTACAAATTCAAGCTATGGAGCTAAAACAAAAAGCTAAGGAAAGATGGCTAACTGAGGGTGATGAAAGTTCAAAAAAAATTTATACAAAAATGTTTCTCAGATAGAACTATAACAATATTTATAATGTTGTTGATGACAAAGGTGAATTAGTTTCTAATACGAGGAATCTGGAGAAGGAAGCTATTGATTATTTCACTGACCTTTTTAATGGATCCTACCCTATAAAGTTACCTGACATTAAAACCAAATGCTTGGTTTCCGAAAGTGGAAGGCATATGCTGACCAGAGACATTGAAAGCAGGAAAATTGAGGAAGCTATTAAATCCATTCATCATGATTCCAGCCCAGGGCCAGATGGGTTGGGTCCTCATTTCTATATAACCCACTGGAAGGATCTGAAAGAGTAACCGAGGTTAGCTTTCCAGGAAGCTTTAGAAATTGGAAAATTTGTAAAAGAAATGAATCACACTTTCATCTGTCTAATTCCAAAAAAAGAAAAACCAGTTCAGATTCAGGATTATAGGCATATCTCGTGTTGTAATGTATCCTACAAAATCTTGAGTAAAATCATTTGTAATAGAATTAAGCCAATTCTACATGACTGCATAAGTGAATGCCAAAGTGCATTTATTAAAGGTAGAAGCATATCTGAAAACTCTCTACTAGCTCATGAGTTGGTAAGGGATTTTAAAAAGAAAGGATCGGATAAAATATACTTAAAGGTGGATCTTTAGAAAGCTTATGATAAAATAAATAGAAGGTTCATCATCCATATGCTTAGAAGTATGGGATTCCCTGAAAAACTTTTAAATCTCATTAAAGAATGCATAAACTCTCCCACATACTCAGTTCTAATCAATGGAGTTCCAAAAGGGTTTATAAAAAGTAATAGGGGGCTGAGACAAGGAGACCCCCTCTCCCCTTATCTCTTTGCTGTGGCTATGGAATTTTTCTCACTACAAATGGAAATTTATACTCATAAAAATATCATACAGCCAGTTTACAAAGTCCAGCCTCAAATAACTCATTTGCTATATGCTGATGATCTTATTATCTGCTATAAGGCTACTAATAATGCTATTATGGGTATGAAAGAAATATTCCAAAAACTGGAGAGTCTAGCTGGTCTGAAAGTAAATGAACAAAAGACAAAATGCTATTTCAATGAGTACTGCAAGAACAAAGAGGTTTTTTGCTCACTTCTTAATTATGAGGAGAGTTATCTGCCTGTTAAATACCTGGGAGTGCCATTATCTACTAATGTTATTACTGATAGAGAATGTGGAGTTCTAGTAACAAAAATAAGAAATAAACTACAAAGTTGGAGTTCGAAATTATTATTGTTTGCTGGTAGAATAGAACTGGTTCACATTGTTATAACATTTATGGTCAGATTTTGGATACAGACATTCCAAATCCCTAGTGCTTCCATTGACAAAATTGAAAGAGTATGTGCAAATTTTATTTGGAGAGGGGGGATTCATAAAGTATCATATCAAACATTATGTAAACCAAAAAATGAAGGAGGAGTGGGTCTGAAAAACCCCAGGGACCTCAAAAAAGCATATGCTACAAAACTGGAATGGAAAATTCTAAATGGTAAAGGTATTTGGTCAGTTTGGATGAGAAGCAGATATCTCAAAGAAAATTTTTGGATTCAAAAAGAAGATACAAATGCATCAGGCACATGGAAAACAATCCTCAGAGCTAGAAGTGACTTGAAAAATTTAGTAAATGGGAGAATAGCAAATGGAGAGTGCACAAGTTTCTGGTTTGACCCCTGGCTAAATAATGAATGCGTTATAAACAAACTAGGATGGGACAGTTTTAATGCATATGGAGGAAGAGACTTTATGTTAGGAAAAATTATACAAGAAAATTCATGGGTTTTTCCCCCTGATTCTCCAGCAAATCAAACAGGAAATAATGAGTATTCCATTAAGTGCAAATCTATTAGACTTCTGGATTTGGAAACCAAATGATAAAGACTTCAGTTTAAAGACTGCTTGGGATCAACTTAGGGAAAGGAGTATTGAAATTGAATGGGCTCAAATTGTATGAAATAGAGCAAGTACCCCCAAAATGTCCCAAACAACTTACAAGGATCTGTTATACAGACTTCCTACCAAGGACAGACTTAAAAAATGGGGGATTATACAAGATTCGTACTGTGTTTTTTGTAAACAGGAGGAAGAAAACCATAAACACTTTTTCTTTCACTATACATTTACAAGACAAATCTAGGACAAACAAAAGACAGTCCTGAATTGCAACTTACAGGACCATTACTTAAGTGACATTGCGATTTACCTGACAAGAAGCTGTAAAACCAAAAGCCTGATGGGGAAAATTGCTTCCATTCTGATGACTACTTTTGTATGGCATGTGTGGAGAGAAAGAAATAGAAGATTATTCCAAAACAAACACAAAAATGAACATGCTATCAGCGAAATGATAAGACGAGATGTACGAATTATTATGAAAAGAGCAGGAAAACTCATAGATCAATCAGTTGCTGAACTAGAGGCATTGAAGAAGATGGGACTAAAAGCACATAATAATGAGATTCAGTTGGAGCAGCCATGGAATCCTCCATGAAAATTTCTAAGGAAAACGAAGCAGTTTTTTTTTCTTTTCTGGTAGAAATGTAGACTTTTCGTATTAAAGAAGTTGTATTGGGTCGGGCCGACCTTGTGTGGGCTTAATAATAAAGCTTTTATCCATTTTCAAAAAAAAAGTTTAAATATCCAACAATTTACAATAAATTCAATTTGATAAATTCCATTTATTAAAAAAAATTCAACTTTAATTTTATTTAAATTTGACATTATTCACTTAATCATTTTAATAACACTTAAATAAAATCTCAAATTACAAATTTAAATCAATATTAAATATTAAATCTCAATATTATTTAATTTGAAATTATTCACTTAATCGCCTTTTTAAATATGTAAATAAAATCTCAAATTGCAAATTTAATATTTAATTACAATTTTATTTAAATTTGAAATATTCATTAAATCACCTTTATCAAAATCAAGTTATTAAGTTATACAATTATATCCTTCAAAATCAACAAGTTTCAAATCAATACTTATTTAATTTTAATTCTTAAATCAATTAAATTACAAGTCAACTTAATTTATCTTTCCAACATAAATTTTATTAAAGTTATTACAAAATTTATTTTAAAATATTAATATTATTGTAAATAAATATTTGAAACAGATTATATATATTAGTTAAATTAATTCTTATTAAATTTTATTAAATTAATCATTATTAAATTAAATCTTATTATTATTAAATCTATTTTAAATCTTATTTTATATATTTAAAATAATAAATTTATAAGTAAAATTTATAATTTACATTTTAAAACTTAACTTATAATCTTAAAATTTCCAAAACATATAAAAAAATCTAAATTTTACACATATATTAAAATTTAAAATATCTATACATATTATATTTAAAAATCAATATTTATTAAAACCCATATATTTCCTTTCAAACTTTGGAAATTATTTTCAAAAATAGACCAACGGTGTTCGTATATAATTTTCTATCCTATGGTCAAGTCATACAGATATTTATCATTTCAATCCGTAATTTAAATTTAATATTTACGGGTATATATCATTTCAACCCGCAATCCTAAGATTTCAAAATTCAATAAAATCGCTTAGGTTTATCATTTCAACCCATAACGATTTTCTCTAATCTATAAGATCGTTCGGGTATGTATCATTTCAGCCCATAGGGAATTCCTAACTATCGGGGAACTTGTAGAGTGAGAAAAATAAAATAATAATATAAAATGACATAGCGTATCGATGGCAAATATGATCAAAATTGTCAAATTAAATATGATATACACATACTAACAGGTTATTGGTGTCAATAATGTTAATTATAATAGTTGAACAAATGCGATTAATATCATATCATACTTAAACGATTTAATTACTAACAAATTAAATTTTAACAACATATTTCAATCGTCATTTCATGTGAATTGAATTTACTAAATATAAGAATGTTAATCGTGAGTGATTGCTCACCTTTCGAGGTTAGAGAAATAACAAGAGTAAGATGCAGACGGATACGGATAAGCACAGATCAATACGCGGAATAGCGACAAAGCTAGAAACTGCTGCTGTGACCATTTCTGGACAGTGGCGAGACACAAGCAAAGCGCGATGAACTTGAACCGATGAAACAAAATATATAATATTTTTAAAATCAAAAATTTACTCACATATTTAAAATAAACCTTTATATATATATATATATATTATATTTTAGAATCAATATTTAATAAAACCTTTATATATTATATTTTAAAAATATATATTTTTTTAAAATCAAAATATCTATATATATTATATATTAAAACACATATTTCTTTCCAAAATATATTTTTTATAAAAAGGAACAGAAAAGAGCAGTTCCACTGAAATATATATATATATATAGACAACTTGTATTATAAACTTAGACATGCTTAACTTTTCTTTCAGAATAGAACAAAAGTAGAGAGAGGGTGACTGCGAGTTCTTGGAGGGGTTATGGTGTGTTGCGAGGTGAGCTGCCGTGTTTCGGTGGAAGGGATATATAGAGCACGGAGGAGCAAGGCGGGTTGGTTGACTAGGAGCGGACATGGGTGGCAGTTTGTTTGGGAACTGGTTTGCTGGGTGTCGAGGCTTTGTAGTGGGAAGGCGGCAGTCAGGAGTTGTTCGAGTGGAGTGATAGGCTGCTCTGGCGGTCAAGGTGGAAAGGTATGGGTGGTCGGCTAAGGCTAATGGAGGGGAGGGTGTTAGGTGGATGCGGGTCGCTTGAGAGAAGGAGGAGTTGTGGTGGAAAACTAGGTGGAGTTGGCGGCCGCGGAGGGTGCTTTGGCTGGAAAAACGGTGGAGCTACGTCGGCACTAGTGGTAGACATGAATCCGGAGGCGGAGCGAGGACTGAGGAGGGGAAGTGGAAGGGCGATAGCATAGGCATTGACTGTGTTTTCAATGGAGGCTGGGTTGGTTTCAGGGGAGGATAATGGTGTAGCTTACTGGTTGTTGAGTGGAGTGGCGGGGAGGAGTTTCAGTGGCTGGAGAGATAAGGGGAGGGGGAGGAATCTGGAGTGGAGAATGGTGTGATGCAACCAAGGCTTGAACGGCTGCCAGAGTGAAGCGGCTATGGGTTGTTCGGTGCTTAACAATGAATGAAGCAAGTAGGTGGAAGCGAGCTGATGGAGGGCTATAGGTTCGAGTATGGTCGACTGAAGAGTGGCGATGAATGATGAAGGCTCGGTGGCTGATGCGGTAAGTGGTGGAGGGGAAAATATGCGTGATGGAGGAGAGGAAAATGATGGAGTTCGGCCACAATGAAGCACAACAGGCTACAGGTAAAAAAATTATTTAAAGCTTTATATTATAGATAATATTTCTCTCTTTTGAAGCAAACCGTGAACGAAAATGAAAATGAAAGGACAAACCCACATATATATTGAATAGTGGGAATAGAAAAGGTTAAGCAAGAATTTCCGGAAATATTAATAGCAAGTGACCTATTGTTTTCTAATGGAAGATTAATGAATGGACAAAGGAAACCCAAAAGATTCAAAACGGTTACCGGTACGGCTAACCGTTTTGCAGATTTCGCCGCGTACCGGACACCGAAATGCACAAATGAATATACTGTGGAGATTGGCACGACGAGACGAACAGAATGGTACACAGATATGAGTGATACGATCATCATATCAAAACTCGATATTCGCTGCCAAAAATGCTGCTAAAACGCCGAAAATAAGATAAACGGGGCTATAGCAATCCAAATTTGGCGAAATGAAATATGACGTCTCACTCAGAAAATAATAAGCAATTTTATTATATAAAAAATATTCAGGTTTCGGAAATATTAATTTCCATCAAATTTAACTGATATTAAGTTGAAATTGAAAATCACACAACAGAACTAACTTACATATTTTTCAATGAAAATTTGTCACTTGCTATGTTTAAATAGACGCATACCAAATATCAAATATTCATTTCTAAAATTTATTATTTATTTTCATGAAAAATTTAGTTAACTACGTTAAAAAAATAATTAAAATTTATGAGTCGTTACAATAGTGAATGTAGGCGACATTACCGAACCACTCTATATTTGGTGTCATTTACCTTAATCGCTTAGGTTCTTCTCTATTTTCCATTTTAGAACCTAGTGTTAGCAAGCAACCTCTATGCATTAGTCTAGTTACGAAGTTGCCTAAAAATTAAGCCAACATTTTCATTCATCCATTGGACCTTAGACATCTATTTCCACATTATTTCCTCTTACGTGATAACTTTGTCTAGTTCGTCTTAAGGTTTAAAAGTATATTTTGCTTTGAAGAATTTAGGGTTCTTTCTAATTTATTTAATTTTAAGATTTCAGAAGAAGTTTTTATTTTATATTTCTAATATTTCCAAAAACATCTTTATTCCAATTTTAAGAATTTAGGTCCTAAAACTTACTAACAAATACTTTGGCTATATTAGACGAATATTTAAATATTATTATTACTTGTAGAAAACCATTTGTTTGTAACCAAATCGGTGAAATTAGTTTCTAAGAGTTGCATCTTTTCAAATTTAAATGTTTTATGAGTTAAGTGTTGGGTCTCACAAACTAGAATAATATAACATGAATTAGAATACACGGTTGGAAGCTCATTAACATGCAAAATTCGAAACCCGTCTTCCATTCCCTCGCTAATGAAAAATGATCAAGGAACGCCATCGAAAAGATTTTTCTTGAGTTTAACCAAGTAAATCACATATTATTATGTGGTAATTTAATTAAATCACCATTAATCTCTACTATTAATGATGAGAATTCCATGAACAGAATTCAACCATGTCTTTTTGAATTTTCCAAAATACTCTTTACATATTTATAGAATATAAATGACAACATCTAGTTGGTCGGCTGCATTTGGATCCTTGATTGGTCTGCTACAAATTTATAGTATAGTTGTAGTTATTTGAGATTTGTCATGTCTTTATGTATTTAAGAATATTGCCTTCGCATACATTTTTTTTCCTTGAAGTCATGTACATGCTATGTGTGGCGTGCAGATATTTATATCTGTTTTAAACAGGTTGCTTTCGTGAAACATAGGTCTCACATGGAACTGTGTATATAAATGCTAATTATATCTTGAGTTGGTGCTTTCCTGTTGACATGTTTAAACTATATTTCCTACTAACATAATATATACACATCACCTAGATGATGTCTTTCTATTGAGATGTTTTAGTTTACACGTGCTTTAATCATATAGGGGTCCACATAGATGTGTATCTCTACCAACTTTGTTAGTTGTTATTAGAACAACTTACTCACATCCTAGCTTATATACAACAACAATTAATATACTTTTAATGATGTGGGACTAATTAAAAGAATAAGCTTTAAAGTACGATTACTTTAATGTGTTTAATGTTGTTGCATCCCATTGTCCATTTAAAGTAAAATTACCTTATAAAGATCATTGCCTTTATTAAATGAACAAGGTGTGGAGGGAATTATACGAGATGGGGATGATGTAATTTTTTGGGCTTAGAGCGTTGACTGTATAGCTTTCAATGACTAAAGTGCAAAATATATATTACTCATGACATGCTGACATGCGAATGATGTATATTATGCATGCAAAACAAAATGCATATTAAGTTGGTGACTGCTAAGAAGTAAACATATATTATACAAGTTGTACAAAATGTATATTACATTGGTGAGTGCTAAACAAAATGCATGCAAAAGCTACAAAAGTAAATATATATTATTCATGACATGCGAAAGAGATATGCATGCCTAAATGCATGCAAAATATATTATGGAGAGACGCGATGATATATGGGCGAAGGCTCTGGCATATATTTTAAACACATGACGGTCTATATTTTAACGCACGATGACCAAGTAAATATTTTAATGCGCAACAGCTTATATTTTACGTGCGGTGAGTGGGTAAATTTTTAACAAATGACGGTCTATATTTTAAAGTACGACGACCAAGTAAATATTTTAACGTGCAACAACTTATATTTTACGCGTGGTGACTAAGTAAATTTTTTACGTGTGGTGGTTTATATTTTAACGCACGACGACAGAGTAAAGTTTAAACGCACGAACGTAAGTAAAATTTTAACGCGTTAAAAAATGTGAGCTTTTAAGGTGCATTAGCCTACGGTTTTAAAAGGTGGAAGATGATTATTTTATAACACTTGAAATATTCTTACTCTATTTTGGAGGTAAATTTTACGTAAAAAAAAGTGATTTTGTTAAATATTTTGATAAGATTTCAAAAGAAAAGAAAATTGTATTAAACCATTTTTGGAAAAAAAAACTATTACTTTGGAAAAGTAATTTGTGTATAAATTGGCTATAGTATTGAATATATATTTAATTGATTGTTGATATGTTGTATGTTCATTTTATACATTGATTATTTATTATTGCATATATTGCATTGTTGACATGCTCTCTTATATATTATACGATATCACCTGATATTATGACCTTGGGAATTGAGGAACAAATGACCAGTTATGGTTGTTTAATAGTGGATATGGTCAGACTTAAACTCCTAATTGAGTAGAATTGCAACCAGGATATTGTGAAGATCAAAAGATGACTCGTTGACAATCCGAGAACTAGATTAAGATTTAAAAATTAAAGGAGGAGACTGGATAAGATTGTGCCCTATCCTCCAATTTCTTAGTCCACGGTTGGTCAGGTCTGTGATTCCATTGCATAGGACCTAGCCGGAGAACATGCAAAAGTGAGGTTACGCAAAGACAGCATTATTCTTTGCTAATTGCGTAACAGTAATTTCATGGAGTTTAATATCCATAAGTCTTCCTATTTTCAATTTTCAATAACATTTCATTTAATGAATATAATATATCTAATTAATTATGAATTTGGGTACATATTTAGTAAGAATATATCTATAACAAAGCTGTACATGCTTCGAAAATTGCTACAAAGTGCATTGTTTAATTAATACATGCACATTGTGATTAGATGCAGTCCACCTAGACGTGCTTATATACTCGTAATAAATTTATTTAACTCCTCCATGATAGAAATGTCACCTTCTCTAGGCATGCACTCATCTAAAAATCTAGTCACATTGAAATCACCCCTAGCGTCCAAGGACTGAAGGTGGGGGATCTAAACTCTATACAGCCACTCTAAAGAATTCTCCTATAGATCTTATTGTGGAGACTATAAACATTTGAGACATTTAATAAAGAGTCGTCTCTTAAATTAGTGAAGATAAGATGCATCGAATGAACGTGAACAATAAATTATATGAGCTAAACATAGTTTTGTTTCCAACCCATCAGTAAATTTCCCGAACTACGCCGAACAGGGAGACAACCACGGTTATTAATATAAAACCCCCCTAAATTTCTGTAGAAGTGATAATCGAGACACTCAATTTTTGTTTCTTGTAATAAGGCTGTGTTAATATTATTATCTTTTAGAGAAGTCCTAATTTTATTGCATTTATATCGTTTAAACACCTAACATTCCAACTAATGTATCTTATGATCCAAGTAATCGTTCCCTCTCAAGTTCCTTATTTCTAATATAATATATATCACCCTGATCTATGTTAAAAAGAACCCATCCTCCTTGATAAATCAAGCCCAGTACTAGTAGGTAAATCATTTAATACTGTAAAGCGGTAAGTGCTACCTAAGCAATATGTCGAACCTGAGCTAGAGCCGGTAGCCCTAGTAGTTGAGCAAGTGGATACACTATGGAGCCTTGCGCTCCTCCTCATTGAGCTACCTAGGTGAAGAGACTTACGTCAAGACGGCCGATTTGATTACTGATCATCCAAATCCAAAATTTTAACGGGCTTGACCGACCTCAATAAATCATGGATAGCCACATCCACATAAAGTTCCGATCCAATAAATCCAGAATTCTTCTCACCCCCATAATACACTACAAGAAAACACGATATTGGTAGCATTGTTTAGTAGCGTTTGAACATTATATGCTACCATTGGTCATTTAAAAGTATAAAAATAAACAAAGAAACACTACGGTGTAATCCCACCAACAATTCATCGAAATTTTGGTGAAATTGTTATATAGCTAGTCATAACTCCTTTTCTTCCCCGTAACAAATAAACTTTTTTCTTAACATTCTCCCTTAAAAAAAATTCTTCGATCTTATTCGATGTTATTTCTCTTTCATCCTCTTTTATTAATCATTAATCATTGTTTTTATTTACAAGCCCCCTCATCTTCATCTTCCAAAATCACCACTTCTCTAGTCACACTTGGACTTTAGTAAACAAAATCTAAGGCCATGTTTCTCCTTTTTTATTTTCATCATTCATTAGCCAATTATACTTGACCTGCTCTCTCCACCTAAGTGCCACCCTCCTTTGGAACCATCAAATCCGGTTTCCTCTTGTATTTCAAGGTTGCAAGTCTTAGGTATTTTTTTCTAATTTGAGGTTGTAAGTTGAAAGCAAAGTTTGTTTCACTATATTACATATGTAGACTTGTTGGCGGATAATTAATATCATTTCATATTATGTTCCATGAAGGAGGAGAGTTCAAAGGGCCTCGATGAGAATATACATCTTAGCTTGTCTACGTATATTCTTTTTTCATGCTGATGTGCATACTCTCGTTACCTGACCATTAACTTATAGCATCAGGGCCGGCCTAAGGGCAAGGCAACCGAGACATTCGTCTAGGGCAACGCCGCCGGAGGTGGCGGAGAGGGCAACAAAAAGTACCGGATGCTTTAAAAAATACTTATTTGTAAAAGTAGCAGAGCAACTAATTGAACAAACATCACATAGCTCAGTGGTCTAATGCCTACCTTTCATCTTGTTAACCTTGGTTTAATTCCTGCGGCCATTGATTTTTTTTTACCCACTCATTTTTCCCATAAAATTTGCCTAGGGCAACAACGACAGCAGGGCCGGCACTGTATAGCATTATATGTTAGCAAGACGGTTCCAACTTGAAATGACGTAGAAAAAGCAGTATACTAGACTTTTAAGGAGTCCGACTCAACAATGAAAAAATGCTTACAACAGTAGATGGTTATCTCATTATAAATGTCCTTCATAAATACTTATTTCAGTTTGACACACTTTATACATTTTGATTTCTATTTAACTGTGTGTCGACGAATATTGGTGGAAAAAATACATGTATACAACTAAAATTGGGAAGCACATATATTGTTCCACTTACATATTTCGGTGAAATATTATTTGGTTCTTTATTTTATTTTATTCATTATTTAAAGAGAAATGCACTCAGTTTATTTATGCTCAAATATTAATCATCTTAATCCCTATAGACGTTATTCATGATGAGGTAAGTATTTAGTTTTTAATCTTTACAATTTAATAATGCTATTTTGTGTTGTAAGTATTATTTATGTTATAAGTGCATTAACTGAATTTTTATGTAAATATTGTGCAACATCTATTCCCTTGGTAACATAGTGCAACTCATACAAAGTTAAAATGTGTTTTTTGTATGACACTCTTTGGTTTCTTTTAATTGAGGGTTGTAAAATAATTGTTCAAATACATGCATGATTTATATAGAACACTTGAAAAATAAGATCCATTTCTATTCAAATATTAAATCAAGTTTGCAATAAATAATTTCTTATTGCCAATATCTATTTTAGTACAAGTCAGTGACTTAGACATTGTCTCACATATAATAGATATGAAATTCGTTAAAATATGCATGTGGTAGTGGCACATATGTGTGTTTTGGTTTACAAATATTTGAGAATGGCGCATGATAACTATTGTTGTTTGAGCGGACATAAGGTGAAGAGAAGCTACATTTATGTTAATTTATGTTTAGTTATAGGACATATTACAAAAGTATGTGATAGTTCAAGTTCCATTATAATAAGAGTGTGTGATAGTTCAAGTTCCATTATAATAAGAGTGTGTGATAGTTAAAGGTTCATTATTGGTAATCGTCTAGTGTGGTGAAAAATTTGTAACGTAAATTAGTTGTGCTTTTAGATAGATATACATAGAGGATGGACCTTGAATCTACTGAATTTGTTCACCATGTAAAACATAGACTTATAGTTTCATAATTTACCTAATTTCAAATTGGTATTCTTGCAATCCTTCTAGTGGATGCTTTCTAGGGAGGAAGTTGGTCCTACTATTCAAGGTGCAGTGAAAAGTGAGGGATTATTATTTTCATTCATTGCGCTTTTCATTTGTTAACCTACCCATTATCTTCATTATGAAAGAACCATGGTAATAATATCAAGGTATTGGTGATAATTATTTTCAGACGAGTTCTATGGATGATACTTCATTCATTGAAGTCCTTAATATTTTCAAGACTGGTGGCACTTGTGGGATGTCCAAGGATTCTGTTAACAAGCTTGAAAATATCAAAAATTTAATAAAGAATGATACTTATGACCGTTTGGATCGACTTATATAAGCTACTTTCTTACGTTTTGAAGTCAAAATAATAGATTTTGGCTTTTAAAAAGCAAAAAAGTAGCTTATTTAAGTCGATCAAAACATGCCATTACTTTTCTTCAACTTGTCTTTAGTTTCATTGCATGTTGCATCAAACCGTAATCTCTCTCTCATTTTTTTTGACTCGTGCTTTTTTTATATACACTAATTTGAAGATGTGTTAACAGACGATGAAATTAATTTTAATAGGATTTTTAGTTGTGAAAGTAGCAAGATGTTTAACTTACTGGTACAAGTTTCAAAGCAACTTAAGGTAAGTTCAAAATTTCCTTTCATGGACCTACCTTCCCATTTCTCTCACAAAGATGATTTGTGGTGTTTAAGAGACTTTGCATGGACCAAAAGAATTTTCTTTCCATCTAACATTACATGAACTATGATTCATTACCTAAATACGATTTTGTGACATTTCATCGCATGTAAACTTTTCTCCTTTGACACTGCATTCACATTTCGCTAAACTTTTCTCCGTTTACAATGAATTAACATATTACTAAATGCCACTATAGCAAGAGATTAACTCTATACTTCTTGGATTAAAAATAATAATCCTGTTTTTGCTAGGCACTTTAAATTTGTTAATGCATTAATATGTTAGCAAATTTTCCTACAAGACAATCGGTGCCTCAATGATTGGAAGGGTTACATGTATTAGTATATTTATACAAGTTTATCTAATTTATGCACTGCATATAGAGTAAGGTGGAATTTTGTAGTGAATGTTCTCTGACTAAACATCAAATTTGTTCATCTAGACTCACCTGCAAGAGCAATCAGCAATAACTTTTGAAAAGATTTGAACAGAGAAATGTATTTGTTTTATTGATATATGAAATACAAGTTACAATATTTGTGTTACAGTAAATTGTATTTATAATAGTTGTATGGGCCAAAACACAATATAGCCCACTGAGAATAAAAAGAGCGGTTAAGATATAACTAGATATCTCTACGGTAGATATCTCTTCAGCCATGTGATAAAAAAGAGCGGCTACATCACAGCCTCATTTATTTCCCCCCTTCGAACCCTAACCCGATTTCTAGGGTTAGAGTTTATGAGACGAAAAATCATGCGATTCTCTGAACGAGTTGATGTAGATCATAAATTCTTCATCGCTCGCTTTTGCTCTTGAGTTTCTCGAGGATCTGAGCAGTTGTACTTTGAATTGAGAGCAAGCTGGTTACTTTGATGTTCCTTCTTCTTCTGTTCTTCGATTTCTCGAAGATTTGAGCGGTTATGCTTCGAATTGTGGGCAAGTTGGTTACTTTGATGTTCCTTCGTCTTCTGTTCTTCGATTTCTCGAGGATCTGAGCAGTTATGCTTCGAATCGTGAGCAAGCTGGTTACTTTGATGTTCCTTCTTCTACTGCTCTTCGATTTGGTGAAGACTTGACTTGGGGAGCTCGAGCAAGGGCTGAATCTCAGTCACTCCTAATTCTGATCTGAACTTTACAAAGTTCTTTCCTGACAGGGATTTGGTGAGAGTATCAGCTCTCTGGTAGGTGGCAGGTAAATGATTAACTTGTAAGTTTCCTTTTATGACTTGATCACGAACGAAGTGTAGATTTATCTCAATGTGTTTAGTTCTAGAATGTAATATAGGATTAGCTGTCATATAAACTGTACTCTGATTGTCGCACCACAGTGTTGGCTTGATATCTGACTTCAACTTTAATTCATCCAAAACTGATTGTAACCACATAATTTCGGCAGTTGCACTGGCTACACTTCTATACTCTGCTTCTGTACTAGATCTTGAGATAGTTGACTGTTTTTTTGAACACCATGATATCAAGTTATTACCAATGAATATACAGTATCCAGTGACTGATTTTCTGTCATCTGAATCTGTGGCCCAGTCAGCATCAGCATATCCAGTTAGATTAAGATTTTTGCAAGCTTTAAGAGATATGCCATGATTTATTGTTCCCTTTAAGTATCTGAGGATCCTCTTGATTGCTTTCCAGTGTTCATCCAGAGGATTCTGCATAAATTGAGAGAGTTTTTTAACACTGAATGCAATATCAGGTCGTGTTATAGTAGCATATTGTAATGCTCCTATAACACTTCTATATTGTTTAGCATTGTTTATGGCTTCTCCCCTGTTTTTTGACAAGCTTTGATTACTGATCATTGGTGTTGGCATGGGTTTTGCATTCTCCATTTTTGTTTTGGCCAGTAGTTCTGATATGTATTTCCTTTGACACAATGTCATTTCAGAATTTGTTGCTTTGTGAACTTCAATTCCTAGGAAATAGTTTAGGTCCCCAAGATCCTTGATTGAAAATTACTTATCTAGATAGTAGATAATTTGATTGATTTCATCTTGATTGTTACCTGTAACTATAAGATCATCAACATAGATTAGAATATAAATAGTTGATGATTGGCTGGCTTTAATGAACAATGAAGTATCTGATTTGACAGACTGATATCCATATGATATTAAAGTTGATTTCAGTCTGTCAAACCATACTCTTGGTGCTTGTTTAAGGCCATATATTGCCTTATTTAGTTTGCACACAAGGTTTGTATTTTGTTCATAGCCAGGTGGTTGCATCATATAGATCTCTTCTTCTAATATGCCATTTAAAAAAGCATTGTTGACATCAAGTTGCCTTAGTTCCAACCTTTGTGAAGTGCAACTATGAGTATGAGTCTTATAGTAGAGGGTTTGATTACTGGAGAAAAGGTTTCAGTAAAGTCAAACCCATACTGTTGGGTATAACCCTTGGCAACAAGTCTTGCCTTATATTTACTGATGGTTCCATCAGGATTTCTTTTTATCTTGTATGTCCATCTACATCCAACAATATTCTTATGTGCTGGTGGACAAACAAGATCCCATGTCTTATTTTTTATAAGAGCATTATACTCTTCATCCATAGCTGCTCTCCAATTATTATGCTTTGCAGCTTGCTCATAGCTTGATGGTTCATCAAGATTAGAAATGGCAATGTACACTTTTGGCTTAAAGATACCACTTTTAGCTCCAGTGATCATTGGATGACTTGATTGGACAGTGGAATCAGTATGAGGTAAGTTGTCAATACTATCATGACCAGTATTGTCACTTGAGTCAGTTTGTTGATCTTGAGTTTTTTGACTTTCTTGATTTGTTGAAATTGTAGGTGATTGACTGGCAGGACTGGGATCATCAATCCAATCAGGACTTTGCTGAACAGAGACTACAGGATGAAATTGATGATTTCCAGTAGTCCTCTTCACCTCTGTTTGATTCTCATTCTCGAAGTATATGGGCAGTTCAGGTATTGATACACTAGGATTATATACTTTGCTTGTTGTTTTCACTTCTGAATTTTCAAAAGGAAATATAGTTTCATTAAATACAACATGTCTGCTAATAAACAGTTTTCCACTATCATCTAGACATTTGTAACCTTTTTGATTGGTGGCATACCCAAGAAATGTACATGCCCTTGATCTGAAGCTTAGTTTATTGTTGTTATAAGGCCTTAAGTATGGAAAACATAAGCACCCAAAGGTTTTTAAACTATGGTAATCTGGCTTCACTCCATTTAATTTTTCAATGGGAGTTATATCCTCTAAAATCTTGGTTGGCAGTCTATTAATAAGATAGACTGTAGTGTTGAAGACTTCAGGCCAAAATTTTAGAGGCAAGCTTGCATGAGCTAGTAAGCTAAGCCATTTTTCAACAATGTGCCTATGTTTTCTCTCTACTAAGCCATTCTGTTCAAATGTATAGGGACATGTAATTCTATGAATTATTCCCCTTTTTATAAAGTAATCCTTAAGGGGTTTGTATTCGGTTCCACCATCAGATTGTAAAACTTTGACATGTGAACCAAATTGTTTTTCAACCATAGTAATGAAATCTAACACCACTTTGTAAGTATCAGATTTATTTTTCAAGAAATATATCCAGGTGTATCTAGTATAAGCATCTACAAAGGATATGTAGTATTTATAACCATAATCTGAACATGTTGATGTTGGTCCCCAAAGATCAGTAGCAACAAGTTCAAGAGGTTTTGAATATTTGGTTAAGGAGTCACCAAATGGCAATTTGTTACTCTTACCCATTTGACAGTGTGTGCATATATAAGGAAGAGAAACATCATCACAGTATATAGAGTTTTGAGTGAGAACTTGTTTAACAACTTTAGTACTAGGATGACCAAGTTTTCGATGCCAAAGATCAAATATACTATTACAGTTTTTCATTTCACACTGATTACAACAGTTTTGCTCCTTTGCAGGATTGATGCAGTTGATAGACTTAAATCTATATAATCCCTTTGCAGCATCACCCTGCAATAAAACATTCTTAGTTAGTATGTCTCTAACAAGGCAGTATTTAGGATAAAACTCAAAGTAAACTCTATTGTCATTGGCAAATTGAGATACACTTATAAGATTCTTTTTAATTTTTGGCACTCTTAATAAATTATGTAAGAACAATTGCCTTTTTCCTTTAATAGAAGCATCTCTCACATGAGAAATTTTGATACACTTACCATTGCCCATGCAGATAGACAGTTTACCTCTATACTCTTTGTTGCCAAGATTTAAGTTTTCTAAGTTGTTAGTTATATGGTTAGTTGCCCCTGAGTCAGGATACCAATAGTCATCATGCACATGTTCTGGTTGACCATTTTCATTTGAGCAGTGATCTTTGCTGTCTGCTTGACTGCTGGAACCTGCTTGAGCCACATTTACGCTGTGATTATCATTTCTTGAATTGTTGCTATTCTGATATCTAAAGTAGCATTTTATAGCTGTATGCCCAACTTTTTCACAGATTTGGCATCTTGGTCTGTTGTTGTTGTTGTATCTGCCTCTTCCCCTTGATCTATTGGAGTATCCTCCTCTCTGAGATTGTTTATCACTTTTATTGTTGTTTTGATTCTTGTTTCTTGTGTTGGTGGTATAATTGATAGCAAACTCAGATTCTTGAGGTTTTTTATTGTCTATCCTGGCCTCAGGAGCCTGTAGTATAGAGTGAACATCATCCACTGATGGTAAAACCTTATGAGATGAGATGACTGCCACCACAGCTTCATATTCATCGCTCAAACCATTTAATATGGTTAAGATTTGTTCAGAATCTGATACTTTGTGGCCTGCAGCCTCAAGCAGATCACAGATTGTTTTGATTTTATATAGATATTCTCTCATAGAACCATTTTCCTTTCTAATGTTTTGAAGCTGTCTCTTGTGATACATAACTTTTGCTGCAGATTGACTATTGAAAACTTTTTCAATGGTTGACCAAATTTCACAAGCAGATTTGCATCCAATAACATGTGATAAAAGATTGGTGTTTATGGATGATAATAACCATGAACATATCAGTCTATCTTGCCTGTGATGTTTGACATATTCTTCGTTGCTAACTATTTTATTTTCTTGGACAGTGATGAACTTTGGTGGAGTTGGTATTGTGCCAAGAAGAAAACCTTCAAAGCCATAACCCTGCATTGTAGTTTCAATCTGCAATTTCCACAACAGATAGTTATTTTCATCGAGATGGACAGTAATAAGTTAGCTCTGCGGGCTTGTCACAGTTTTGATTAGCTTTGCTGTTGAATCAGATTGCTGCTCTGAATTGGCATTATCAGAAGTCGCTGATTGATCATCTGTCATGGTGAATAGATTATGTCAAACAAAAAAGGAAGAAAAAGAATGCTTCAGATGTGATTCTTGAAGAAGAAAATCTTCAAGAAGTTAGTAAAACAGGCATGATGCAGCCAGATCCAAATGATGAGTGATATCTGATGGATCTTGGCGTGGCACTAATCTTGTTTTCAGCTTTGCTGTGATGATTTTCTATTTTCTTGAATTTGATTTCTGCAGTTTTCTTGAACAAGTTATCTTCAATGAAGATCTGAATGCAGCCAGTATATTGCTTGGCAAGGCATTGGATTTGAGGAGATAGACTTGTTTTACCCAAATGATGATTATATAATCTGATGGGTATGAATGATTTTTCAAACGATGAAGAATCATAGATGGAGAAGCTTTACTATCTTTCTCTTGTATCTTTCTTTGATCTTGTGCTGTTAAGCAATTGGCTCCGATACCATGAAAAGATTTGAACATAGAAATGTATTTGTTTTATTGATATATGAAATACAAGTTACAATATTTGTCTTACAGTAAATTGTATTTATAATAGTTGTATGGGCCAAAACACAATATAGCCCACTGAGAATAAAAAGAGCGGTTAAGATATAACTAGATATCTCTACGGTAGATATCTCTTCAGCCATGTGATAAAAAAGAGCGGCTACATCACAGCCTCATTTATTTACTTTTCATAGATTTAATATGAAATTTGATGATTAATGTGTGTCATAGTATCATAAGCACAAATATCCTTGGGATTTCGTGGGACACGATTTGTCGTCCCAAAAACGAGGGCGGCTTGGGACTTCGTAATCCCAAGGATATTTGTGCTGCTTTTGCTTGTAAGCTGTGGTACAGATTTGGTGCTAACGTCTCTTTATGGGCTAATTTCCTTCATGCAAAGTACCATAGACTGGTGGGTTCTAATTATTCGGGTTCCCCGTCATATGCAAGTGAGACCTGGAAGCACATGCAGTCAGTGAAGTCTTTCTCTGATTCTCATGGCGGACTTGCGGGCTGGGATGGCGCTTCGTTTTCCATCCTGAGAGCTTGGACTTCGGTTAGAATTCCTAGTCCCGTTCGTCCTTTGTTTTCCTTCATTTGGGATTCTCGCTCTCCTCCTAAGGTTTCTCTTCTGATGTGGCGTATCCTTCATGATGGGCTGCCATTGGATGAGAATCTCAAAAGTTTAGGCATCCCCTTAGTTTCCCGTTGCAGATGCTGTGGCAACGGGGAATCAGAATCCTTCAACCATTTATTCTTCGAGAGCTTCTCAGCCAGATCTTGCTGGAATTACTTCAGAAACCTAGTTGGTGTCCGAGGGATTGCCAGATCTGCTAATGATCTTTCAAATACCTGGTGGGCTGGGAACTCTAGGAAATCTCTTCGTTCGATCATTCATCGCTTGATACCCTGTCTTATCTGCTGGCACATTTGGTGTGCTCGGAATAAGGCAATCTTCGAGAGCTCTCCTATGGACCCCACGATCATTATTCGGCACGTTAGGAATGACGTTTTCCTTGCTTTCCGAGGTAGACCTTTCAAGGGAATCACGGGCTCCCGTATTCAGCGTCTAGTGAGTCTTCTTTCTATTTCATGTGTGTCGAGTTCCGCCAGAATCGGCGTTGGTTAGGTCCTCCAGGCGGGTCGTGGGCCTTCATCCAGCGCTCTTGATCCCCCCACCCCCCTACTTTTTGGTTTTGATGTGTTTGCTAGTTTTTCAGGATTAGGTATCTTCGCGGTGTTTCGACTGCCCGGTTTTGGTTTTGTTAGGATGTGACTTCGCCGATGTCTATGGCTGTGGTTGTTTATTTGGTATTCTATTCTGGTATTCCACCTTCTGTTCGGGAGGCGCTTGTTGTGCTAATTGCCACCTTCAATGGGTGGTGGCCTTGTCAGTGCTCAACGGGTGTTGTCACTTGGCAGCCAAGGTGTGTTTAAGACCGATTGTTGTGGGTTTCTCTAATGAGCGTGTTTTGATTTTGGTCCTTTTTCGATCCATTTTCTGTCTGGCGGTGATTGGTTTACTATCTGGTGGTCTGACCTACACCTATTCGGGTGTAGCGGGGAAGCTGGTTCAACGGGCTGTTGTTCCTTTTGGTTCAGCCGGGATTATATGACTTCTTCTCGTGGTGGATTTTTTTTTCTTTTTCTTGTCTTCTTTATAGGCTTGTATCTGTTTTCGGTATTATGGGAGACATATTTTCGTATGCCTTTCTTTCTTCTGTGAGCTTCCGGAGAAAGGCTTTTTTTCTCCTAGTTGTTATAAAATTATTTCTTTAAAAAAAAAAAGCATCTACTTCAAAATTCACAAATGAAGTTCTTATGTATTTTCTTCTTTCAGTTTTCTTACAAAAATATAGTTTCAGGATCTTAATGTTCCTCTCAACTTTACAAGTAAGTTGAATCGGTATAAAACAAACAAGATCAATATTATATCTGTTCGATCACCATATTTAAAGAACAAACTTACTTGTGATTGTTCTTTGTGCAATCGACACTTTTGCAGCAATCATCTTGACCCATGAACTGATGATTAATTACACCTGATTCGATTAAATATAAATCCTTCATGAGTTTCAAGTAATGTTTCTTGATCTCATCTGCGCTTCTCTTTCCTCCAATAGCTGAAGCGATTTTCTTCCATTTTTCAGGATCATTTTCTTTGTTTAGAGCTAAAGCCATCTTGAATGCTTTGTTCTCTTCCCAACTCCAATCACTGGAACTCATTTTAATCCTTTGTTCGCTTTGTTCGCTTAGCAATGCAGTATTTAATATAAAAAATAACTGAATGATTTGACTATTTGTTTATCTACACTTCCAACTTTTGATAAATAGACCACCGGGTCTATATGAAATACATATATCACATCATAAGTTAAATTGGCAAGGTTTCCATAGGTACACAAACAGCAATTTGAGTACTATATTAGGCAATGATCTTACAAAATAAATATTTAGGCAAAAGATGCCAGCAAACAACGGTAGCCCAAGAAGTAGATAGGAACCTACAATGGAAAAACATGGTCTGCAGAAATGAATCACAATCATAAAAAAATGGCATTACTGATTTCCAAGAACAATACAACAGTCTATCTCAGTCTATACAGAGAAAATTTTTGTTCTCCATGTGAACAAAGTCATTAAGGCCGCACGGCGTAAAAATGCACAAAACATTCCTAGAGGCTTAGCACGTAGCGCGGCAAATGGTGCACGTCGTTTTGATTTGCTGTGCATGTACTAGAAATTATACATTCATTATACATTGTAATTAATTAAACTAGACTAATATAATTGTTGCTTTTATTTTTGTATTATTTTATTTTATTTGTCAAAATGGACAAGTTAAAAATATTATAAATTTGTAAGTTAAAACATGTTGAATTTCGACTTTGAATCTATATAACTCAAACTACAAAAGAAGAATAGGTATGGGAGTTATTGAACCTTGTAATATGTTGGTATTTAGAGCATGTATTGTAAATTTACAATGGTAATTCAAAGCAAATAAAACTAAAAAATGTTGTTTAGGAACTTGCAAAACTTGGCCAGAGTGTGAAAATGTCTGTTTTTTCTCATCTGTTGCTGTGGTTCAGGAAAATGACCACTCCATGGATGTGGATTCAGCAACTCCACCTTGGCATATCCTAGCCAAGCAACCCTTGCCAGAGATTGGTTTTCAGTTTAACATGAGCCGAAAATGAATCTATGCCAAAAAGATCATCAGAAAGATGATCAACCATAGCCTACTGTTTTGTCAAACTACAAACAAACAATAAACTATTTATACAACACCCATTATTTAAGCTAATTAGTTACTTAAGTATCTGAACGATTGAGCAGAAAATGAAGAATCAAAATGAGCTGAAAATGGATAATCTGAATGAGCTGAAAATACAAAATCAGCTGGTGCAGGCTGGATGAGTAAGAGTGATAGTCGTTTGGTAAACCTAGACCGAACAGAGTGAGCTATACATAGTTGTTGAAGTAGCTTGAATTGGACTGTTTGAAAAGTACGGTGGCTTACATAGGCTGAAACAGTGTGCCAAGAATGTTAGCCAGTATTACCATGGCACCAAAAGTATCAAACCTGTACTACAATGTTAAAAAGTAAAATATTAAATTTAAATAAATATCTTTTATGGAATTAAATGCATTAATAATTGTACAAGACATAAAATACTAAGGTTTCAGTTTATTAGTTGCAATTCTAAAGGATTTATCAATGCTTTGGCTGTATGTAATTATAGTTTTGAATTAGCATATAAAATTGTTATAGTTTGAGTTCCCAACTTTGTCAAATATGTAACATATGTCGTCTTTTATTTGCAGGATACCATGTATGGATGTTGTTAGTCTAACAGAAAAGGCTGCTTCCAGGAAATGAGGTCTCTTTTTTACTTAATTTGGCTGATACAAATTTAAAAAGATGTTAGAAATCAATCGGAATACAAGGCATTTTCTTCTAATATCAAGAACATGTTATATTTTGCATATTTTTTCTTCTAACATCAAGGGTACGCAGCAAGCAATTCATATATTCCTGCTAATGTCTAGATTAGTTTTAGATTTATAAATTGATTTTCATGTTATTTCATATAATATCAGAAAAGAAGATAAGTTCCATTAGCATTACTATTGCATAATCTAGAATTAGTACTGCTATTGTATAATCTAGAATTAGTTCTCAGTGTTGATTGTTGAACTTGTCCACAGATGATTAAGGTTTTTCGGAGAAAATATCAACTGCAGCAAAGAATTTTTTGGATAATCAAGCAATTGAACTTGCCTCCAATATATATTATATTTTGTTAGTACTAGTTCTGTAAACTTGTCTATAAGTGGTTATGTATTTTATGTGAATTTATAGCATTTTGTTAATACTCATTGTGTAAACTGGTTTATGAATAGTTACAGATTTTGTATGTGTTATTCGGTCTTTTGACCAGGCAGCATTTGAATGGACTGGACGACTCGAACTTGAAAGCTATCGAGGCAGGAAACCCAAAGATAGCCACAAAGTTCAGAAACCAAATAAAAACAGAGTCACAATATGAAAACAAGGCCATCTCATAAAGTTCCACAAGCCAAATCCATCAAAGTGATGGATCGATACCGATCCATACAATCCTGCCCAAATCACCTCCAACCTCCTATGCTTCCAAGCTCTGATGTTAACAACCAATTCTAAACTTCACAAGATTGAACGCATGTAATGTGCTATCGAACGGCTCAAGTACCAGAAATCAGCTACTTCATTTCTCCATCAATCCATTCTATTGGTTCAGAAACAAGCTTATACCAATGAAACAAGATGGAAATCACGAAGCTAACAACAAGCCGCCATAACACAAAGCATTGGAACCGATCCATGAGAAGATCTTATGAATCGGTATCGATCTATGCCTATGGATCGGTACCAATCCATCAATCAACATTGCTGACATGATCATGTTTTTTCAAGGCTAACTGCTACGGGAACGTGGAGATCGTGGTGGATGACGTGGTGGAACATTTTCTAGCGACCTACAGCCATAAATAGGAGGATAGGGGCTCATTTTTGAGAATCTTTTTGTTTCCTTGCAACTTTTACACAATTTCCTTGTAATTATCTGTGGATCCCTACCGATCCATAAGAACTGTACTTGCAAAACAACAATGAAGCAATACAAATATCAAGTGGACGTAGGCAATACTTGGTCGAACCACTATAAACGTTTGGTGTCTTGTTTTTTCTCATTTTTCATTTATATTTCTTCATTTACTTCTCTTCTAAAATCTATTTGGTGTTCGTGCCACCTTTTGTTACTAACATTTTGATGCTTTCACTGAGAACGTGATTCTCAGGCCGTTTGGATTCATCATCTACTATTGAATTGCTTAAATCCGAGAGATAGATCCAATTTCTTTGTCTTTTACTCTTTTGAACTACTCATATTTTCAGAAAGTCTACTAGAAGCTATTCAGAATGGCCCCTCGAAGAGATCAATCCACCACTTCAAGATCTGCTAAGGATGTTGAGAATGTTGACTCCCAACATGTTGAGAAGGTTGCACAACCAACCGCTACCTAGGGTCAGAACCCGACAAATGTGATTACTAGGGTCGAGATAGACCGCATGATGAAACAGATGAATGATAAGCTGCAAGAGAGCCGCGACGAGTTGAATCGACAAATGCAGCAGAAATTGGATTTGTTGAATCAATTGACTAACAACCGTAGGAGAAGCATGATGGACTTAACACCTTTTGATTCAGAATCTGACATTTCCTCGTCATCGGAGAAAAGACAAAAGGACGAAAAACAGAAGATGGTCGGAAAAAAGGCCGGAACGTTGAAACAGAGGTCAGAACCAAACCGTGGCAAAGGCTTATGGATCGGTACCGATCCATCAAGAGGGTTCGGTACCGAACCATCAAATGTTGGTTCGGTAGTCGACTTCCAAATGATAGTGCTGGTTTGGCTTCTGGTCGTGCTGTGGATGACCAGAATGTTGAAGATCAGACGGCCACTGTGGATCCACCGCAAAGGGATTATACACAGAACTGCTGAACGAACGGTTTTCCCGGAGTCAGGGGAACCCAGGTATCGTGAAACTAATCAAGAGCTTTTACTGGGCCAAACACTCGGGCGGATCACAATCACTACCGTTCGGTGGATCTAGCAAAGCCGGATTTGGCTTATATGGTAATGAGACTTGTCGATGAGAACCAACATCGGAGTAATGATGATTGGGGGTTCTTTCCCGAGCCGGAATCCGTTCACGAAGGAGATCCTGTGTAAAGAATACCTGAGGAGGTTTGTGATGCCGACGATGTCGTTGTACGGCGGGAAAACGGATCTGAGGCAACATCTAATAAAATATGACTGATATATGGATTCTGTTAGAGCTACTGATATTGTGAGATATCGATATTTTCTAATTTTCCCGAAAGGAGTGGCGACGATGTGGTTCACCCGACTGCCGTCGAGATCCATATTATCTTCTGAGCAATTGGTGTGGAAATTCATTGAGCAATTCCTTTTACATACTACCCATACTTAGGACGCCATGTCACTATCCAACCTCTTCCAGAAGACAGGAGAGCCTTTAAAAGATTTCTTGCACAGACTCAATACCGTAGTAACCGAAGTGAGCAACGCTCAAAAACATATTGTGTTGATGACATTAATTAGGGGGATCCATCCGATACTGATTTTGGAAGGTGGTTGAAGATAAAACCCCCACCAACAATGAACGTGTTCTATAGAAAGGCGACTCGGTTGTTGCGCTTGGAAGAGATAAGCACTATCGCCAGGAAAACCAATGTCGGGCCGTCAGCAAAGATGATACAGAGTAACATCGATGTGAACCAGTATGGAGGAAATTCCGGCAATGTGGATGTGAATGTGAAGAATAAAAGTGGTGGACATAGTAGGAGCGATACTGGGGCTAAAGACAAGAAATCAGATTCGAGGAGACGTCCCAGAATCCCAAAATATGACAACTATACTCCGTTAAACAACTCGATCGAGAACATATACTTGGCTACTCAAGGTACCGAGCAATACAAGAAGCCGGCTCCGAGGGAGTCGACTGAGAAAGAGAAAAAGTCATGCAAGTTTTGTCGATTTTATGAAACACACGGTCACAACAAGAACGAGTGTAGGCATTTATGATCGAGGACTTGATTCAAAAGAAAAGGCTACAGCAGTTTGTGAAAGCCCCTAGGATGGCGGGCAGGGAACTTCAAATCCCTAGCAAGGGCAAGCCGTACCTGCTGTTGATGAGCCCAAGCGGCTTGAGAAACGTTTGATGATTAATACTATCATTATTGGACCGCATCCAACTGAGAAGAGCTGGAACGAGATGGAGAGATATGTGAATGCATTGAGCATGCTGTGAATGAGAGTTGCTTTGCTGTCGAAGACGGTGTTTCGGCAAAGCAACTCAGAACTATGACAGATGACATTATATCTAGAAATAGAGATGCTGACGGGGTAGAGGCCCGACTATTGATTCGTTTGTGATTTCAGCCATGATTGGCCCCGCGATTGTGAGAAAGGTGCTGGTTGACTGTGGGAGCTCAATCAATATTTTGTTCAAGAAAGCCTACGACTAGATGCTTTTGTAGAGCAAGGACTTAAAGCCATGTAAATCTCAAATTCAGATATTTAACGGGACTGCTACTGAGCCGGTGGGATATGCGAATTTGCCGGTGATGCTTGGAAATGACGACCGCAAGAGAGTGTGGGTTGTGCCTTTTGTTGTTTTGGATATCAACTCTACGTATAATGCATTTTTGGGCCGACCGACCCTTACCGAATTTAAAGTGGCCATAGCCCCATGGTGCTTAACGATGAAATTTCCGATAGAGAACGGTGTGGGAATTATACAAGGTGATTAGGAACTTGATCGGAAATGTTATGTCGCTAAGCTGAAAGAGGCAAAGCGAAGAGAGGAAGGAAAAGATGTGGAGAGGACTCTTTGCATCAAAGCTTTGAATGCATAGCAATCACCGCCTGAGCCATGGCTTGGGCAACACAGTCAGTTCCATAAGGATATGGATTCCAGGAAAGAGCCGGAGGATACTATGCGGGTCCTGAAGATCGGGTCTCAACTCAGCATAAGGATAATGAAAGAACTGAGCGGTTTTCTCCGGACAAACCTGGATGTGTTTGCCTGGACGCATTCCGACATATGTGGAATATCGTCGGAGATAGCGTGACACGCATTAAATGCGAATTCAAAATGTGTTTCCATGAAATAGAAGCACCGCAGCTGGGTTCGGAGAGATCTGCTGCACTGAAAGAAGAGGTGGATAAGCTGAAGAACAATGGCTTCATCCGCGATGCCCTATACCCGGAATGGATATCCAATCCAGTTTCGGTGAAGAAGTCCAACGGAAGATGGAGAATGTGCATTGATTATTCCGATTCGAACAAGGCATGTCCGAAAGATAGCTTCCCGCTCCCAAAAATCGATCAGTTAGTAGATTCAACCATTGGACATGAACTGCTATCGTTCATGCATACCTACTCTAGCTACAACCAGATTTCAATGCACGTCCCAGATCAAGAACACACCAGCTTTATAACTGACTTGGGACTGTATTATCTCGTCATGCCTTTCGGTTTGAAAAATGTCGGAACAACATACTAAAAACTAGTCAATTCCATGCTCAAGGATCAAATCGGACATTCGATGGAAGTATACGTCGATGATATGCTGGTAAATTCGCAGTGGCTGACTAATCATGTGGAGGACTTGGCGTAGATGTTCAATGTACTCCGAAAATACGCAATGAAGCTCAACCCTTTGAAATGCTCATTAGGAGTTGCGTCGGGTAAATTCTTAGGTTTCATAGTGAACTCGAGAGGAATAGGCGTAGATGTTCAATGTACTCCGGAAATACGCAATGAAGCTCAACCCTTTGAAATGCTTATTAGGAGTTGCGTCGAGTAAATTCTTAGGTTTCATAGTGAACTCGAGAGGAATAGAAGCTAGTCCGGAGAAGATCGCGGCATTGAGAAACATGGAAGCCCCAAAGTCGATCAAGGAAGTCCAGAGTTTGAATGGGAAGGTCGCTGTGTTAAGTCGCTTCATCTTCAGAACCATCGACAAGTGTATCTCTTTCTTCGACGTCATCAAGAAGGGAAGAGGGACTTTGCTTGGGCGTAAGAGTGTATAGACGACATTCAATGGAAGTGTACGTCGATGATATGCTGGTAAAATCGCAGTGGCTGACTAATCATGTGGAGGACTTGGCGTAGATGTTCAATGTACTCCGAAAATACGCAATGAAGCTCAACCCTTTAAAATGCTCATTAGGAATTGCGTCGGGTAAATTCTTGAGTTTCATAGTGAACTCGAGAGGAATAGAAGCTAGTCCGAAGAAGATCGCGGCATTGAGAAATGTAACAACCCTGGTTTTGGAGATTACCTGTAAATATTAAATTATAACGGTAGTTATGATTTAATATTGTAAATTAAATCTACAATATTAAATCATAACTACCGTTATAATTTATTATTTACAGGTAATCTCCAAAACAAGGGTTGTTACAAGAAACATGGAAGCCTCGAAGTCGATCAAGGAAGTCCAAAGTTTGAATGGGAAGGTCGATGTGTTGAGTCGCTTCATCTTCAGAACCATCCACAAGTGTATCTCTTTCTTCGACGTCGTCAAGAAGGGAAGAGGAACTTTGCTTGGGTGTAAGAGTGTATAAACGCTTTCTAGGCTCTGGTGGATCGCTTAAAGAGGCTGCTCATCCTATCAAAGCCACTAGAATACGAGGACTTGTTTATTTACCTAGCAGTGTCGGTGCAAGCCTTGAGTTCCACGCTCGTACGTGAAGAGTCCTAAATCCAAAGGTCGGTATATTACATTAACAAGCGGTTAATAGAGGCATAAAGAAATTACCCAAAGCTGGTCAACCTAACATACTGTCCGTTGATCGCTTCGAGGAAACTCCACCTATACTTCCATGCTCATCCGATCAAGTTTCTTACCTACCAGCCTTTGAGACAGGTCTTAGAGCGATCTGAAACTTCTGGAAGGCTGTTGAAATGGAACATTGAATTGAGCTAATATGAAATAACATATCATCCTGGAGGGCAATCCAAGGTTAAACCTTGGCCGATTTCATAGCTGAATACACTACACGAGATGATACTCTAGGGAGCAGTGGAGAGCGGGATGCTGGATGGAAGATGTTCACCGATGGTGCATCCAACGAGCTTCTTCCAGAGCAGGTGTTGTATTGGCAACCCCTGAAGAACGTTCAATCTGTTATGCCGTGAAACTCGATTTCCCTGCAATAAACAATGAGGCAAAATATGAAGCTTTGATTGCAGGACTGAAGATTGAAAGAAATAGAAGTCAAAACTCTAAACATCTTTTGTGATTCCCAACTAGCGGTGTGCCAGGTGAGAAAGGAGTTTCAGGCAAAAAGAGCAAGGCTAGCTCCATATCTAAATAGAGCCCTTGAGTTTCTTAACGATATCGAGTATTACACTATAACACATATTCCCAGAGAGGAGAATGCGAAAGCCGATTCACTGGCCAAATTGGCTAGTTCAGGAGATGCGCAACTCATAGACCTGCTCCCGTTGGAAATATTATCGGCTTCGAGTATCAATCGAATGGATGTCGATTGGATCTTGAAAGTTGAATCTGAAAGGTAGTCGTGGATGATCCCGATCGAGAATTACTTGCAAAAGGGAATCGGGAACCCTTTCCGACAGAAAGAACGAATGAGACGGATTTTTTGTCAAGCTTCAAAATACATTATTCAGGAAGGAATATTATACAGGAAGGGATTCGCAGTTCCCCTACTTTGGTATGTCGCTAATGATGAAGCCAAGCGAGTCCTCAGGGAGGTTCATGAGGGGGCTTGCGGTGACCGCACCAGAGAGAAAACCTTAGCGAAGAAAATTCTTTGCTACAGGTACTTCTAGCCAACCGTCAACCAAGACACAACTGATTACACCAGAAAGTGTGACAAGTGTCATTTGTTGTTTGGCGGTATCGATACCATTGGCGTCTTGCCGATGTCTAAAGGTGGCGCGAAGTACGCCGTTGTCGATGTTGACTATTTTATGAAGTAAGCTAAAGCGGAGCCGCTTGCCACAATCACTACTAAGAAGGTGATCAACTTCGTAGTCAAGAATATCATCTGTCGTTTTGAGGTCCCAAAAACGATTATCTCTGACAACGGAACCTAATTCGACAGCGCCGAGTTCAAGGATTTCTGCCGCCGGTATCACATTGAAAAAAGATTCGCAACGGTGGCACACCCCTAAGCGAATGGACAAGTAGAAGTTGTAAACAAAATAATTAAGTCCAGTCTCAAGAAGCGATTGGAGAAGACCAAGGGTAAATGGGTCGATGAATTACCAATAGCACTTTGGGCTTACAGAACAACTCACAAGTCCACGACCGACCACTCTTCTTTCGTCCTAGCCTACGGATCAAAGGCTATGATTCCTGTTGAACTCAAAGTACCTTCTCATCCAGTAACTACGATCCCAGAACAAACGAGAAGCTCCTGCTAGAGTCTCTCGACATGGTCGATAAGAAGCATGATGAAGCTGATCTGAGAGCGGCTGCAAGTAAAAATGGGTCGCCTAGTACTATAACACCAAAGTAAGGAGCCGGATCTTTGAGATTGGCGACCTCGTTCTCAAACGAATCTTTCCAAACCCCATGAATATGTGCCCGAGCTGGGAAGGTCTGTATGTAATCGAATACAAGCTCGAAGACGGAACATTCAAGCTAGCAACTGTGGACGGGGTTTCACTTTCCCGAGCGTGTAATAGCGAACATTTACGATGCTATTTCACTTGAAATCTGACTTCGTGAATATTTTGTCAAGTTGGATGTAACAAGACAGAATATGTCATTTCTCATGTTTTATATAGCAAAATGACTTTCCAAATTTATGACTCTGCTTTACGTAACTATAATATCGTGAAATGTGATAAACATGAATGAACTTGCATATGCACAATGCAGGTATGCAGGTACCCAAAAATATGTGCCGATTGAGCTTCTGAGGCCTATGATCTGACCTATGAAGCATACACACACACCAGGTATCTCGAGATAGATACATGTCAGCTCCAATAAACCACGACTTGGGGGCAGGAGTATAAACATTCAAGGGCAGAATGAGACAAATTCACCCTTACAACTCGTGCCCTGAGTTTGGTAGGGCATCTACACCTTACCCGGAGAAAGACGAGATAAAAGATCAGCGCCCAGAGATAGGTGGGATCTTATATCCAAACTTCAATTGACACCCGAAGTTAGGTGTGATCGAAAGTGAACGTCTTGAATAGGGATGTTTAAACCACCACTTCGAGTGGCTAACTCCGGCCAACGCCCAGAGTTTGGTGTGGCCAAAACATGCGTTCCGAAGAAGGATGCCCAGATTGTCATCTAAGATGAATTGCTTCGATCGATGCCTAGAGTCTAGCGCGATCGCACTAAAACGTCCTCAAAGGGGATGCTCAAATCACCTTCCCAAGTGATTGGAGTTCGACAAGATTCTAGAATCGGATATGGTCACATGCGGACGCCCGAAGATAGGCAACCCATTGGTCGCTTTTCGCTCAACAAAATGACAAAAGATCGATTCTCATATCCAGTCAGATGAGACCAAGCTGGCAAGTAACAAGTTGAACTAATAACTTAGTCCAATGATGATGATGAGAAATGGTCCGCAAACATCGGGGCATGATAACAAGCGCATTTCTCCGAACTTAAGCAAATCCACACAAGAATTGAACATGACAAAAAGCTTTATTATTCACATCAAGTAAAGTTCGAAAAAAGTACAAGTGTTATTAGAACTAAGCCAAAAAACAAAAAGCAGGGGCCGAACCCGCACAAAGCCGGCCTGAAACAAAAAGCAAGTTCCTACTGTTATACACAAAAAACAAACGAACATTCATTTCTTGTGCTTTTGCTTTTTTGGCTTCTTCCCAACTCCAGAGGATGGTTTGCTAGGGTCATCGGACTTCTTCCTTCCTCTCCCCCCACCTCCTTTGCCTTTTGGAGGCGTGTTATGTGATGAAGCGGCGGGTGCGCTTTGAGTACTTCTAGGAAAAGGAAAGGTAACCGAGGCAAAGATGGTCTCGCGGGATAAAGCTATCAACAGAGGAGGAGGGAAGAAGTCAACTGGCTCTTGCTTGATCTCACTAGCCGCTAAAACCTGTTTTTCTAGCATCTCATGCATGGTAAGCCATAAAAAAGGCTTAGAAGACCCAGTTATAACAACATCCTCCTCTACCTAGGCTTCGGGGAACTCACTAGTCGTCTCCTCTTCAATGCATGAATTATTTGCGCATCCAAACCTGGAGTGTCACCAACTGGGATGCTCAGGATTGTCTCGTATACAGTTACGACCGTTGACTCGGTCGTTGTTGCTTGTTGATCCGGCTGGAAACCTTCCTTTGGGGACTTGTGATTATGGATTGATCTAAAATTTAAGAAATATAACACGAGAGATTAGTGACATCGACCGGTGTCATGTGAGCTCTCTCAAATATGAGTGAGGCCAACGAGATACCTCCGCCAGATTGAAGCTCTGCACGAGCAGAAGTGTCATTTGAATTCCCTTTCAGAATGAGAGATAATATGCTTATCTTTGGCATCTGCAGTGCATCCGGATTGTACGAAGGGACAGACTGAGTGATAGAGGCAGCTGTAGGCCCAGAAGTGAAGCCTGCATTAAGATCTTGGGGTGTAGTCCCGGAGCTTTAGGTTTGATCTTTTAGAATCGTAGCCGCCAGCTCTAGATGAAAAATAAGTTCGCCAGCCCTGAGCGCTTCAATTTCATCTAGACTTAGAATCTCACTCTCCAGCTCCTCCAAATTCACCTCACCTCCTTCCAAATTCTGTTATTTTCCTGCATGATCTTCTCCCATGCCAACGCTACAACTCGAGGATAGTCTTTGCCAAGCCACGCCAAATCTCTGAACTTTAGTACGTTGGCGTTGTATTTGATGATGAATGGCTCAAATATGTTTTTGATTCGCCTCCCCGCGGCTGCCACCAACTCATCAACATTCTTAGCTTTGGCCAATGCATCATCTCTCTGTTTGTGGGCATCAAGCATCTCTTCGCAGTAGCCTTGGGTCATTGTAAGGGCTTCATCTTTCTCTTTCTTCTCCTTTACGAGTTGCACCTTCAGCTCTTCCACTTCTTTCGCCAGTTCATGGTTCCTCTGGTGAACAGACTCAACTTGGCTTAAATGGTCCTTTCTTTCCCGTTCGATCGTCTCACATAGGTCCTTGATTTTATGTTCGACATCCACCTGTGCCTTTTTCAGCTTAGCAACCTCTGCATTGAGGTGAGCGATAATCTCATCATTCTGATTTGCTATAAGTCACTGCCCTGCAGCCTTAACCTCCACGCTTCAAAGATCTGCTCGGCCAACCTCTTCCAGATGAAATACTAGTCATAAGCATCACTAATATACGCTACCGTATGGTCTTTGACCTCCGGGGCAATATTTTTCAAATTGGGAGCAAACTTAATGCCTTTGAAAAAGATCTTCGGGAAGTGGCGTTGCAGTTCAGCCATCTGAGGGTTGGACATGACCGACTGCTCTGTTGTGATGACAGGTTGCTCAATAGGCATTTTATCAGTTTTATAACGAGAAGAGTCGGAAGCAGTGAGCTTTGATGATCGATCGGAATGCCGAGAACTGTGAGATGGTGCTGTCTATTTGGCAGGAAGGAAGCCGAAGAGGGACCGCAAGAGATGTCATTGCGAGAAACATCATCAGGACGGTTAGAGTGCCTATCCGAACCCCTGGATTGGGGCGACTTGGATCGGGATCGATGCCTCGATGACGAGTTGTGTGACGATAACCTTTCCCTCGGCCTCCTCTGCCACTGCTTGAATGCTAACTAGAATCGAAGTCATGGCTGGTACCATGGTGGCGCGTGCTTGGTTTACGTCTTGGATGATAGGCCGTCTGGCTCTCGAGAGATTCGTACATACCACGTCATTCCATTGAACCTGCAAGTGAGACAAGGACGAATCAACTTTGTCAGGATAAGAATACAACACAAGCTTAGCAAAGTGCAGTGCATATGTGTGTGTAAGTGTCCTAGTGTTCCCGCGATGGACCATGAGTTAAAATTTTGCGGATAGGGGTAATCTCATCCGCTCGGCTAGAACACACATCTTCTTAAAAGCGGATAGAGTACCCAACATCCTCAATGCTCATATTCCCAATGCCAAAAGAGTCGATTTCATCTGGAATCGGCCCAAAATTTGCATAAGGGTAGTCCGAAGGCTGAATGGGTGTCGCTTCTGCCACGGTGGTTTGTGGAGTTTGCCTCATACACCGCATGGGGAGAACCCCTATCTTAGGGCGTTGCTTTGAAGGTAAATCCCGGTTGTCACCGTCGTCATTATTTGGAGACTTGTGTCCCATATTAACATCACCGTGGCCCGCCTCGCCACCTTCGCCTTCCTCAACATGTTCTTGTACTTCTCCAGCGTCAACTATTAGACTCTGAACTTGGAGCACCGGTGAATGATCTCCATTATCCCAAACGAAGAACCATCCTCACTCACCACTATCGGTGGCCTCTGAAGCAAGACCAACACTACGATCTGTATCCAACAAGTTATAGACCCGCATATTCTCATCGTTGAGCAATGTCTAAGCCTTTCTTTCTACCTCCGTAATTTTATGAAATTGTCGGAGAGTCTCGGCTAAGGCTGCATTGCTAGGTCCACGCGGTACATCTACGAGGAACGAAAAGGACGTTCAGTGATAATAAAACTATGAATATGGACTTGAATGAAAAGGATAAGAATAAAACTCACGTCCGAACAACCATCACTGTGCGAATCCAAGAGAACAGCGAACAAAAAAGAATTCATCTTTCAAGTAGCTCAGTTTATTCCATGTGCCGATTACAATTCTACAGCCCCTGGATGGCTCTAAGAAAGTAAGGGAAGTAGTTCCCTTGCGGTACCTGAAGCTGTATAGCTATCGAATTTCTTGATTACTGGGAACTTGGTTTAAACAGCGAGCGAATATGATGAACAAGCTATGAAGAAATGCATAGTTGTTTGGATGGAGCTGAGCTGAAGCCAGCCTAAAAAAATTGAAGGACTCGTTAGATAAACTGGTTTGGAGTGTCCTAACGGGCTTCACGTCATAAACTCATGGAGTGTCCCAACGGGTAAAAATGTAGGACTAGTCGGATTAACTCATGGAGTGTCCCAACGGGCTTCACGTCATCGTCCGTGCACTTAATATGTCTTGGAGCTTGGGAGATAGTGTTTGGAAAAGCTCAAATGTGTTAAACATTGCAAAGCTCTAGAGTGAGCGAAGAACCAAAATCCATCAAGGGTTGGATCGGTATGGATCGATTCCCTAGGATGGATTTTGGCCAAGTCTTGCACTATCTCCATCGATCTCAAACACAGCCGCCAACATGAGGTCCATCCACATCAAATTCCAACTCCACCGCCTACCTATTACTGCAAATCGTGGAAAAAGGCGTGTGATTTATAAGTGCTTCGGGTTGTCGGAGATGACACGGGTCTGAACACTTGATGTGGTCGATGGTGTAGGTTAGACGCAAGTTAAAGATGAGTGGCAGCGACGGATCTGGAGCCAAACAGTGGCATATACTCTAGTTCAACGGCTAGGAAGTTTTAATGGCGGAGCTAAGCTCGAACTCGAAGGGCAGAAATAAAGTGGACGAGAAGTGCTGATGGATCGGGTAATATAACTCCCGAACCAAAAATTTAGGCAACTGATTCGCCTATTTCTAAGGGCTGGATCAGTACCGAACCATATAAAAAAATTGATGAGTAATGATGTTGACCCAAGTGTATGCATGTGTATATGCATGTGCTCATGGAACTCCAGAAGAATGTGCTTGCATATGAAATCGAAACATGATGAAAATTCGAAGCATATATGCATGTACATACTCGACGCTCAACAAATGGAATCAAAGAAAAGCAGATTAAAACCTGAAATATCCAAAAAAAAGGAACCGGCTTAAAATTACTAAACTCGGAGTGATAGGTCATAAGAGCACGCTTTAGTTTTATAATGCCAGACGCTGACAAAGCGTCGCAATGAATAGCTAGAGACAACACTTTATCGAAATAATCGAAGGAAGGATAACAACTATTCGAAGCACGGATTGGAGCCCGATATGGCAATCCTGACTTGTCTCGATTCAAAGCACATCGTATTGGAAACAATATGCACTTTGGAGGGCAAGTGTTATCCGGTCTTTTGACCAGGCAGCATTTGGATAGAATGAACGAGTCGAACTTGAAAATTATCGAGACAGGAAGCCTGAAGAAATAGCCACAAAGTCCAGAAACCAAGTAAAACCAGAATCACAATATGGAAGCAAGGTCATCTCACAAAGTTCCACAAGCCAAATCCATCAAAGTGGTTGATCGATACCAATCCATCTTCATAAATCGGTATCGATCCATACAACCTTGCCCAAAATCAGCTCCAACCTCCTATGCTCCCAAGCTCTGATGTTAACAACCAATTCCAAACTTCATAGGATCGATCGCATGTGGTGTGCTATCGAATGACTCAAGCATAAGAACTCAACAACTTCATTTCTCCACTGACCCATCTTATTGATTCAAAAATAAGCTTATAACAGTGCAAACAAGTTGGAAATCACGAAGCCAACAACAAGTCGCCACAACACAAAGCATTGGGACCGATCCATGAGAAGATTTTATAGATCAGTATCGATCTATCAACATTATTGACATGACCACGTTTCTTCAAGGCTAACTGCTACAGGAACGTGGAAATCATGGTGAAGAACGTGTTGGAGCATTTTCCGACGACCTACAACTATAAATAGGAGGCCATTGGCTCATTTTCGAGGATCTTTTGCTTCATTACAACTTTTACACAATTTCTTTGTAATCACTTGTGGATCTCTACAGATTCGTAAAAACTGTACTTGCAAAACAATAATATAAACAATGGAAATATCAAGTGGGCGTAAGCAATACTGATCGAACTACTATAAATGTTTGGTGTCTTGTTTTTTACTCATTTTTCATTTATATTTCTTCATTTGCTTCTCTTCTAAAATCTATTGGATGTTTGTGCCATTTTTTGGTACTAACAGTATAAATTTGGTCATTTCATCTAAAAATTATTGTATTGAAATGGTTATGCGTATTATATTTTATTATGTGGTTAGTGTGTTTCAGTTGTTTGAATATGATGATTATATGATCGATTGCCGGTTGCATACTGAAAATTAAATTATAGCAAAGCATAAATGCTATAGAAAAAAAACATAGGGTGACAATCAAAAACACTGTAGAAAACATAAAATGACGGCTAAATTAAATGCTACTAATTTTTTAGTAGCTTTACCGAAATGCATAAGGCTTTTTTTGTACACCTTCTATAACAGCATTTATCAAAACCATACTACAAACTTTAGTTGCGTTTTTAGGATGCTACGAAATCCTTTTTTTGTATGATTACTGATAATTAACAGAGAATTAGGGTGGCAGGACAAAAATACTGCAAAACAAAGACTGAGCTAACAGGCCTTATTCTTAGCACCTATCGAAACAAAACAATTGATGTGTGAAGACCAAAAGTGAACACTATGGAAACTAATATATTTTTTTTAAAATAATTATTTGAAGTGGTTCCAAATTTTTCGAAGGTGCAATTGACTAAGACACACAACTGGCCAATTAGTTCTAATAGATATATCTTCATGTTCTAGAATAATAGAAAGTAGCTTTGAAGTGGTCGACTTGTTTCGTTAGAAGTATATAAATAATACAGGAAATTTTCCTCAAGGACAATTTTAGGGCTTTTTTTACCGTAAGGACAGCCCGCTAATTATTTTCTCAAAAGGACAAATTATCGTATTTCCTTCCAGCCCACTTTCGCGTGCTTCTTCTTCTTCTTCCTTTCGATCAAATTTTTTCAGTCGCGATCAAATCTCTTTCTCCCAATTATAATATCGATCAACTTCGTTCGTTTAATTCAAATTCGTCCTTCTGAAAATAAAATCGATCACCTTCGTTCGTTTATTTCAATTCCGTCCTTCTGAAAATAATATCGATCAACTTCGTTCGTTTTTTTCAATTCCGTCCTTCTGAAAATTGTACTTCATCGATCGTTTTTTTTCTTACGTGCGTTTGTTGATCTCGTTCTTTTCATATTTGTACCGTGATCTCGTTCTTTTTAGGTATGCTTATATTATTCTGTTTTTTGTTGTTTTTCTATTCGATTTAAAAAAGTTTGTCTGTGCTTTCTATTTGTTTTCATTTTTTTGAATGATATGCAGTGTTGTTCTTCTCATTGTTTGTTCGTTCGTCGATGGAAAATTGTGGAAGTAGCAGCAGGTTTTTTATTATTATACTCGTTTCTTTATGCAGTGTTGTATTCTAGTTAGCTTTTCATTTAATTTATCTTGCATTTTCTTGCATTAATGTTGGGATGATTGGAAAAGTATCGTTGCTTGAGTTGTATATAAAGTTGTGATATAGTGGAAAACTATTGTACTTTAGGTTCAATTTCTGGGTATCATTTTTATTCTTTCTTAGTATCATTTTTTTTTATCAGTAACTAGGTATCAGTTGTGTATACTGTAGGTATCAGTTTTTGTGAAATTGAATGAATAATGTTCTAAATTGAATGTATTTTTACTAACGTTTATTTTTTATTTTTTTTTGACAGTGGGGATAACAGTCTTCTTTGTCTGTTTGTGTTGAATAATAACACTTTTAGCACTCGATTGTCTATTGATTGCTCTTTGTATGATTTGAAGAATGAGATATGTCGATGTTGGTCTCAATTAACTCCTCTTTCTATTCAGATTTCTTATGTACTTGAGGACAAAGTTATTATGGTTGACACTGATTCTGATATTCAGAGTATAATTTGTTTTCAGTTATACAAGAAAAGTTCTTTCTTTGGTTTTACTGTTAAGGTTAAGGGTTCTGAATTGGAATATGTTGATGGTGCTTCTATTTCAAGTTCATCCGTTGTTCGTGCTTCTTCATCTTCTACTGTATCTGTCTGTTCAAATGTTGTTGTTAATGGTAAAAGTTATTTAAAAGATATGTTGAGGAGAGGGTCAACATTAAGCATTTCCAATTTTGTTGGTTTTTGTTTTGGAGGAGCTGAACAATTTAGAGAGTTTTTGATGGCATATCAAATTCAAAAGGGGTATGAATTAGTATTTTTAAAGAATTGTGCAACAAGAGTTACTGTGATTTGCTCATCATATAAGGATGGTTGTCTTTTCAAAGTCCATGGTTCCTGTGATTCTGGAGAATTGAAAAGGTTCTTTATGAGAAATTTGGTTTTTGATCATTCTTGTGGGGCTGGTCTTAGACATGTGAATAATCCACATATATCTAGTTCATTTGTTAAATCGATGATTATTGATGAGATCCACGATTGTCCAAGTAAAAAGCCTAAGGATATTATAGTTGATTTTAAAAGAGAATACAATTTTCAGTTGTCTTATGGTTATGCTTATCATGGAAAACAACTTGCATTGATGGAGTTGCACGGTAATGATGCTTTGTCTTATAACGATTTGAGTTGGTATTTGGAAGCAGTGAAAAAATCTAATCCAGATAGTTATGTTGATATGGATGTTGATCCTTGTAGTAATGAATTTGAAAGGGTGGTTATTGGTTTTGGCGCTTGTTTACTTGGTTTCAAGTCTTGTCGTCCTATGATATTCTTAGATGCTACTCACTTGAAGGGACATCCTGGTGTGTTGATGGGTGCTACTGCAAAAAATGGTGATCAAGGTATGTCTTTGTTTTCAGATTTGAGTTATTTGTATTGAGATCATAATACTTGGCATAATCATTAATATACATTTTTTACCATAATTTGTATTCTGTTGGTATCAGTTTTAAGAAATGTAGTTTATAAGTAGCAAGTTTCTAGTATCAGAATTTTCATTGTATTGAATTGTAAGTTTGTATTTGGTATAATAATTTCATACTGCTAAACAGGAGATTAGTATCAGTTTTGGTATAATCTTAGTATCAGTTTCAAGTATGTTCATATATGGTATCATTTATAGTTATGTAGTATCGAAATTTCCTTTTGTATCATAATATATGTCAATTTTTGTTTCTTTGTTGTTTTAGAATGAAGATTACTGTGCATAATGTTGTGGTTATTAATATTTTTTATAATGGTCATATCAGGTTTTAGGTATCAGTTTTGTTACTGTCAGTATCAGTTTTATGAATTGTTTTATATTTATGGTCGTAATTACTTTTAGTTTTTTTTTACTAATTATTTTTGCATTTGCAGGTTTCTTCCCTTTAGCTATGAGTGTAGTTTCTGTAGAAAATGTGGATAACTGGACATGGTTTTTGAACCATTTAAAACAAATGCTTCAAGAAGAGCGTACTTTAGTTTTTATGTCAGATCGCCACCAAGGTTTGCTTTCAGGTGTTCGTGATGTTTTTCCTTCAGATTATCACAGTTATTGCTATTTGCATATGGAACAAAATCTTCTTTCAGCAGTGAAAGCCAAAAATGCAAATGTGTCTATTGTTGATCTATTCAAAATGTGTTCTAGAGCTTCAAATCTATATGAATTTGAAGGAGCATATTCTAAGTTTTGTCAAATTGGTGGTGTTGCTGGTGTTAATTTTTTAAAGAATAAGCCATTTGATAAGTGGGTGGATTTATTTTTTCCAGGGAAACGTTATGGCGAATATAGTTCCAATGTTGCAGAAAGTTTTAACAGTTGGATTTTAAATGAACGAACATTGCCTATTACTTTGTGTTTAGATGGTATTCGTGTTAAGATTATGGAACAAATGGCTAGAAGAAGAGAAGAATGTCGTTTGTGGAGAACAAGTCTATGTCCTTCTATGGAGTTACGCTTAGATAAGTTGATTGAAGAAGGATTTGGATGGGATGTATATAAATCTTCTGATTTTGCTTATGAAGTGAAATCTCCAAACTCTCATTGTGTTGATTTGAAAGAGCGGGTTTGTAGTTGCAACCAATGGAAAATTACGGGATTTCCTTGTGCTCATGCTATAAAGTGTATGAACAAGTCTAAGTTGTCTGTATATGATTTTGTTGAGAAGTATTTCACTGTTGATGCTTATCGATGTTCTTATGCCAATGCTATAAATCCTATTCCAAATTATGATAGGCCTATTGTTGATGGTAGCATTCAAGATGTTATCAAGCCACCAAAGGAGAAACGTGGTGCTGGTAGACCATCAATCAAGTGCAAAGGAGGATTTTCATATTTTCAGAACAAGCAAAATAGATGTGGAGAGTGCAAGCAGTTTGGTCATAATAAACGGAATTGTCAAGCTTCAAAGAGGATTTGATTTTACATTTTGAATTTGTTTAGATTAATAAGTGGTTGTGTGACTTGTTTTGATTGTTTACTGTAATTGAACCTTGTTATTAATTTGTGTTCAGTATAGCATATTATCAACTTGATTTTAATTTCAGCTATGTAGTATAAATGATAGTATCAGTTTTAGTATTAGTTATATGTTTTTACAGTATCAGTTTTGGTGTTTATTTATTTATTTATTTCAAACATTTGTTTTGATATTTGTTGCATACTGTTAATTTCAGTTGTTTAGTATCATGTTACGCATTCTGTTGGTATAAATTATGGTATCATTTTTTCTTTGTGTGATATCAGTTTTGTTTAATTATGTATATTTTAGTTATTTATAATAAAGTAGATATTATAGTATATGGGATATGATAATCATTGTGTAATTGATTGAAGAAGATGATTGAATTGATATATGCTTTCTTTTGGGCGGAGATAATGTTTGTTTGATTGGATATAAGGACTTTAGTATCAGTTTTGGTTAGTTTTTAGTATCAGTTTCGTGTATTATAATACATTCTATAACAGACATTAGTACTAATTAATAATTATAATGATATCTTGTGTTAGCAAAAACTGACACTGGTGTTAATTGTTGTTTCATAAAGTATGTTGAGTGTCAGTTTGAGCAAAACTGATACTAGTAGTTATTAAAACCGATACCCAATTACTGTTTGCTATTGATATATGATATGAAATCTTATAATATTATTATACAACTGGTAGTTGAATCATAAAACTGATAATATTATGTAGGATCAATAGTTGCATGATAGAACATTCACTGTATAATCTTATTATAATCCAAACTTCAGGTTAAGAAATGAAAATCAATTACAGCAAATCATTCCACCAGATCATCATTGTTTTTACAAGTAAGATCAACATTGTTTTAAGAACAGAACATCATCAGAAATATGTTCATAGTTTGTACAACAAATTGTACTAATATAAAGCATTGATTGTACCAACATTAAAACAGAAATTAAATTCAACTACATATAACAAAATATCTAAAATGTACATCAGTTCATGTTAAAATATTAGCACTTTTTGCAAGTTGTTTGATTTGTTCATTTATCTTTCTTCTTCCAAACTTGACATGAATTTGGCTAAGCTCCAGTAGTGCTCTTTGTCAGTTAATATCTGATGTGCAATTCTTGATCTTGATTTCAGCATTTGTTCAGGGGCTATTTTGAGTGGTATTTGACTTATGTTCATTGATATGATGAATATCATCACGTATATACCACAGTCAAGTCTGTTTAAAAGAATATTAGCAATATCAGTTTTGTCAGTTTAAGTGTCAGTACGTATCATTTTGAACAACATAAACAACTTACGTGTCTGATCCTTGTTGTGCACATGGTATCTGATGCATTTCATTTGCCTTCACCTGCTTATCTTGTATGTTTTTCTTTTTCCAAAGTTCTTTCAGCATTTCTTCAATTTTATTTCTCTATTGAAGACAAAACAATACAAAGTTAGTTAATGTTCAATTTGTTTAATTAAATTATTTTGTTTCCTAACAAAAATATATCATACCAATATCATTGCCTGCTTTAGACTGGGGTTGTTTCTTTCATTAGAATTCCTTCTTGGACGTCTAGAATCTAGATGACTCCATTCCATTGTTGGGTATGTCAAAGTTACTACTGTCCAATGGAATTCACAATGCAATGGAAAATATATAGCATCTGTGTATTCATCATCCACAATTTGTTCAAGGAAAGGCAGCACTAAAGATTTTATAATTCCATGTATATTGAAAACTATAGCTTGCTGTTAAATAAAAAAAATAAGTTAGAATTCAATATATATTTAGCATTTATCATATTACTGTATATTACAGTTTTATTTACCGTCATTATTGTTGTGAATGCATAGTTGTGCTCTTTCAGCCCACATTTAGATAAATACCAGTCAATTATCTACATTAACAACAAGAAAATGTAATTTTTTGTTACTGGTGAAGCAATATTCAATGATAATTAGTATCTTTTGTTTAAATAGTGGTAAAATATATTACAAATTACAAGAATAATTAAGCATGAAATATGATGAAACAACTTCTGGGTATCATTTTTGCCCTGACTTAGTATCATTTTTGTACATGCTATTAAATCAATTGCTACTAGAAAACAAAAGTATGAATTTATATCAACTGCCACTAGGAATTAGTTTTGCACTATTTTGGTATTTATTTTGTCATACATGATAGTTAATACATAATTCAACTAATAGACCACCACTTTGTAATAAATAGTAATTAGGTATCATTTTTGGCTATAAATAGGTATCAGTTTTGGTACAAATAGCAGTGGACATAGCTATTACACATTATTTTTTGTAATTATTTTTATTGGTAGCAGTATTATTAAACAAAAAAAAGTGTGTACCGATCCATGTGTGGCATTTTCTTCAAGAAGTTCTTGTAGTACTTTTTTTGTTATTGTACATCCTCCTCTAATTGTGTCATTATCTGTCCATGCTATATCTCTGTTTTAAGAAAATAAGTTACATATCAATTATACAATGTTATTTTAACCAGCAAAATTAGTATATATGTTTGTATACTTACTCTTTTGATGATGTCATAGCAAAGAAAGTTTTGATTGTATTTTGTTGTTCTATATTCAAGTATGCCAAAGTTTTGCTGCAGTGTCCTAGTCCTACATTTGAAAGTGTTGGCTCTATTACTTGAATTGGCATTGGGATTGACTCTTCTGCACTTTCTTTTTCATCATTTTCTTCCAGTTTTTCATCATTTTCATTTGCTTCAGGTTTTTGTTTTTTTGCTGTTTTTTTCCTTCTCTGACCATATTCAAAGCTGAGGCTTTCTCTTTTTTTCCTTGCTCTTTCTTTTATTCTTTTCACATAAGAAGATGGCTTATGAACTATTTGTTTCCTTTTCCGACCAGAAGGTTTTGCTGGTTTGTTTTCTTTGTCCTTTTCTGTTATTCCCTCTTGCAACTATTGTGTGATATTGAGATTGAAAGATGGAGGTGTTAGGTCTTGTACTACATCACTGTATTGTGCAACTTTGCTCTCTTTATTGGTATCTTCTTCCAATTTTTGAGCCTCTTTTATATCTTTTTTCATTGTTTTATCTTCATTTGTTTCCAACACTGTTTCATTTGTTTTGTTCAACACTGTTTCAGTTGTTTGATGAACTTGTTCTGTATTAGTGTCAGTAGTTGTGTCTTCAACTTCTTCTACATTTTTTTCAGTTGAGAATCTGTATTAACAATAAGAAGCTGTCAGTTTTTGTTATTGGTGAATGAATATAATATTATTAGTATCAATAATGTTAATAGTGGCGGTTTATGGGTATCATTTTTGCATAGATATCAGTTTTTCAAACACAAAGTAAGTATCAGTTTTTCATACATATAGGTATCAGTTTTGATTTATTTCATAGTGAAAATTGTTTGTAAATTAACCAACCATCAGTTATAATCAAACAACTGATGCATATAAATTGTGCATTATTTTGGTATTAGTTCTCTACTAAATGATGATGAACATAAATAGTTCAATTTACAATATTTATATACATAGGTATCAGTTTTTAATACATTTAGGTATCAGTTTACTTTAACTTATACTCAGAATTATTTATAATATTTATAATATAAGCAAGCATTAATTTGAATCAAACAGTGTTATTTTCAATAGTAAAAAATCATGTACCTGTCCATTTGTGTTATTTTTGCTTGACACTCTGGATTTTCTTCTTCAATAGTTTCCGCTGTGAATGTTTTTTCTTCATTTTGGGCTTCTATATTTAAACATTCATCTTCATTTATTTTATTTGCTGTATTAACTTTTTCCACATGAGGCTCAGCATTTTTGTCTTCCTTCTCTTCTTCATTGCTTTCAGTTGTGGATTTCTTTTCTCTGTTTTCCATTTGTGTTTCTACATGTGCATGTTCCTTTATAATGTTGTCAGGTTCATCTTCCATATGCTTACTCTCTAGTTCAACTGCTGAATTTTTCTTTTCACTTTCTTCTATTCTTGATTTGAGTTCTTTCAATTGTTCTTTCAATTTCAAATTTTCTTTTTCAACCTTTATCCTCAACTTCTTTTCTTTTTCTAATTGCTTCTTTGTCTTCTTACCTTCTTCTTCCAAATCTTTAATGTGCGTTTGCAAAACATTAAGGCTTACAAAATCTTCAAAAGATCGAGCACTTTGTTCTGCTTCTTCAATTTTTCTTTTTTTCCTTTGGTTTTCTTTTCTTTTTTCACTTGATTCTTCTTTTATCGATCCTGTTTGGAGTAGCTTCTGTTCATGTGGAAGAATATTGCTTATTTCTTTCACCTGTGTAATTGAAATAGTAATTTATTTTAAAATTTAAAGCTACAAAATGAAACTGATACTAATCAGAAGTTAAAGTGATACTACAAAGAGACATATGTGATACTATGTAGAGACAAATAATTATTCTAAGTGTTGAAACTGATACTACAGAAAGAGAGAACATAAAATGTACACTGATAAATACTACTGTAAGTAAGAATTAACTTTAACTTACATTGCCAACTTTTATATCCTTCAACAATTGTTTCACAACAATGTCTTTAAGTTTTCTTACATCCCATCGTGCAAATCTGGATAAATCTTCAGCAAGTTGCTTTCTTGGTTGAATAAGGTTCATTTTCTCACAGATGCAGTACTATAAAAATTTAAAGATATAATTAGATAAGAATGTTGAATATAACAATTTTTTTAAATTAATAATATTTTGCATAACACATCTTACCAATGAAAGCATTGAACATCCAGACATGTTTCTTGGCTTAGAGATAAACTTCTTGACAAATTTACTAAAAATTTTCTCTATTGTTTGTGGCCATGAGACACTTTGCATTGTGTCACTGTCAACCAAATAGGGTAGAATTCCCCATCTCAGCTTTTGTTGGTTGTTGGGAAAGAAAAATGTCAATAGTATTTGCATTACTATCAACAAAGGGAGATCTTCTTCATTTTCTTTTTTCCTTTTTGATATTTCTTGTTTTATTCTTCTTTCCACAACATTTCTTGTTATGTAAGTATTTGTGCCAAAGTTTCTAGTTGCAAAGTCTTTGCAGTCTGGTGGAATGGTTCTGCTCGTCAATTTTTTTGTCAGTTCTATGTTTATTCCTTTTAATGGCAGACCGAACAATAAGCTTATATCTCTGGCAGTTACCTTCATTTTGTCTTCTCCTAAGATGAAGGTATCAGTTTCCATACAGTAGCAGTTGTATAAAGCATCCAAGTTTTGTTGATGCTTTTTGCACTCTTTCATTGTTATTTTTTCTTCATAGATTACTTTGAAGAAGTTGTAAAATTGTGTCTTCTTTAAGATGTCAACTTGCTTTTTGGTCAATCCATTTTTTTCTTTGACCAGTTTTAATATCTTGAAGATAGCTTGTAAGCCACATCTATAAGCAGTTTCTAGCTTAACATGTTCCGATTTTGCTATCTGTTTTGTTGTTTGTTCTGATGTTGCATGCATGCTTTTATGACATGGATTGACAAAATCATCATCATCCTATTTCATGAAAATGTGTCATTAAGTTGTTAGTGAAACAAACAGCATTGAAACAAAACAATATATAACATGATATACCAGTTTCAGTTTCTTCAAACATGAGATAAAACATGGTATTTTTATTTAACTAAAATTTGCTATCATTTTTGCTAAATGTAGGTATCAATTTTTTAATAATTCTGGTTGAAATACTTCTAAAATTGGTACATAATAACTTCAAAAGAAACATACTGCATGTATAATTTTTAGCTTATATTTGTGTTATTTTTGTTCCAAATTACAATGACAGTAATTTGTATAATTAAAAGTACAAAGTTTACAACAGATAAAGTGAGTATCATGTTTATAAGGTGTATGCATCAGTTTGGTTCTAACAAACAGTATACCAATTTTAAGATATGATGTCCATAAAAACAGACAGTAGGTATCAGTTTTTCATTCCATTGATATCAATTTTATATTTGTGATAGTGGGTATTGTTTTATGTATATACCTATATCAGTTTTGTTATAAAGTATATAATATTTTCTAAAAAAATTATGAAGTTTTGTCTTCAGTTAAACAAACAATAGGTTCATTTTTTGAAATATAGGTATCAGTTTGTTATACAGTGGGTATCATTTTTTGAATTATAGGTATCACTTTATTGAAAAATTACAACATTGTCAAATGAACTAAAACATTTTATACAGTGGGTTCCATTTTGTAAGAATTTAGTTTCAGTTGTACTAGAAAAAAGATGGTTAAATAATTTGTAAACTAAAATGAGACAGCTACACACAATTAGACTATAGGTATCACTATTGCAGTATGTTGGTATCAGTTTTTATTTGTGTGCTTACTTTAATTTTCCTAAACACAAAGTATCACATTAATTCTAACAGATGTTTGGTATCATATTTTCAATATATTAGTATCACTTTTGTAACAAATAGCAACGAAATCTATTTTTAAACCAACTAATCTTTGACTTCTACCAAACAAACTATAACTATCACTTTTTGAACATGAAAATCTTTATTAGTGATATGGCTTGTACATTTACCGTGTTCGCTTGTTCGTCTTCAGATTCCTCAACAGCTATTTGCTTTGCCTTATTTGTTTCTACTTTTTCCTGTTATACATATTAACAATATTAAAATACATCTAAAGATTAAATAGTATCAGTTTTATAACTGAATGGTATTAATTGCCTTTTGAAGTTGCTGCTGAATTATTTTCTCATTTTTTTTCTTTGATCTTAATTCTCTTTTTTGCATTTGTTGTCCAGTTAATTTGTCACCAGCTGTTTTTCCCTGTATGGTTTCTTCATTCTTCTGTAAAATAAGTTCAATAGTATCATAATCAATGTACAATGGATTTGTTATGCTACATTTAATAATATCATTTACCTTTTCTTCTGTTCTGTTTTGTTCATGTTTCTTTTTTGTTCTTCTTTCCCTTTGTTGCTGTATACCTTCTTCCATTAGGCTTTTTGATAGTTTTAATTTTGTTGATTTCTGCTGCGTCTCAACTGCTAGGTTTTCAATTTCGTCTCGATTCTTAGATTTAGTTTCTTTGTTTCCAGATTCGAGCTGATGATCAAAACGAGGCGCTAGGGTATTAGGTTTTTGTCGAATATCATATTGAGGGGATAAGGTATCAGAATCGTTCTCAAACTCTGCTTGTTCTTTATTTTCTGATGAATGCGATTGAGATGGAGGTAGCGATCTTGATGTGGTTTCGTTCGCCATTTTTTCTTAATTTTAATTTTGTACCGTGAAGATGAGTGTGGATTTCAAAATTGCACTGGAAGACGAATGAACGGAATGGAAATATGTTTTGAAGCGCGAATGGGCTCTGGGCCTATCCTTTGGAAGAAATTTTTTTGTGCCGGTCCTTATGAATAAATTTTTTAAATAATTTGTCCTTTAAAAAAAATTCCCCTAAATAATACGGGATTCACATAAAAAAATTAAACAGGACTTTGCATTAACTAACTATCATTCGAAATTGTTTGAAAAAAATATTGTGGCTTACCTTTTTTCTATGTTTCGACAGTTGTCTTCATGTGCTTCTCTTCTTCTGTAGACTAAGAATCGCGTTTGAATTCTTTTATCCAGATTCTGAAGGAAAAAAGGAAATCAACAAAAACATCAAAATACAAGATTTTCTTGTATATAAGATTACATGGTTTTATTCTAAAAATAAGAAACTGATATATTACAATATGATAACAGAGTAGTAGAAGAACACTATTAAGACAGCAATAAGAATTACAAAGAAATAACATATCATAGTGAATCAGTGTCCGCATGCAAGGTGAACATTTGATTTATGATAAATCATCAAAATCAATTTGACCATATTTGGTGTCTTATGCTAACAGATTTTTTTATCAACTTTGTAGCAAAGCTGAAGATGAATTGATGAAATATCATTTCTAATAGAATTTTCTTTCTGGCATAAATTTGGGTGTTATATTACAAATTTTACAATAATACAGATAAACTTTGGGCTGAATCTCAATTAAGTCAAATATACAGTCAACGCAACAGAGTAGGCCTAAATTACCAAACTTGTAGTTATGAGTACACATTTCTTTGCTCATGCAAATAATAATAATAAATAATTTAAAAAAAAAATTAAAGTTCAAAGTAGCATAATCGAAATCATTAGTACTTTGCCAATTTTGTAACGCGTTGTATTTTTTAAAAAATGTATCAAGATAATTTTCTACTGTCTTTCCCTGAGGTAGAACAGCTTCTACAACAGCTCAAGATATTTTATTTGATTGTATTGAGTGTATATATAATCCTGAATCAGAAGTCCTGTAAGAATCTTATTAACAAAAACAATCTATATGAACATAGGTAGCACCAATGATGCTCAAATTCAACAAAAAATCTAGAACTAAATTGTAAAAGCAATGATTGTCTTTCTTGGTAGAAACAATAATATTTCACACCACCCAGCTGTCTAAAACAAACAACTCAAACAAATCTCCCTCGTTTCTTCATACTTCTATATAAACACAGTCTTGCAAACTCATTACCACAGAAAAAATAAATGAAAACAAACACATGGTTCCTAGGCACATTCATTGCTACAGTAATCCTCCTAAATTTTACTAATTCATTTTGTAATGGTGACCCAGCAAATGGGTTCACAGCAATGCCATTAACCGAGAAAGATTTGGTCATACAATGGCCATACGATTTACAACAAAGTGAAAGGTACAGTTACATTGATGGAGTACATAAGCTTTGGGTGTATTCGACTGACAAGCCATTCAAACCTGACACCACAACTAAACCCCGCACTGAAATATACATCAAGGTAATCACTATCTATCAGTTTCTTTTTTTCTTTTCTTTTTTCAAATTCTGTGTTATACTTCTCAAATTCAATATCGTTTCCTTGGTGTAGGGATACGAATACACGTCAGGTGTGTGGCAATTTGAAGGTTACGGTTTCGTGCCGAATGGAACAAGTGGTGCAGCGGTTGTGCAAATACATCGTACTACAACACCAGCAACTGTGTTAATGTTGGATGCTGTTGATGGCCAGTTGAAATTTTATCATGGTACAGTAGTAGAATCGAACATCTACAATAGGTGGATGAGAGTAAATGTGATACACGATGTCGACGCTAATAAAATAACTGTATTTGTTGATGGGGTTCAGAAGTTGGAAATTGAGGGAAATGGAAAAGATAAATTTTATTTCAAATGTGGAGTTTATGGCCAAGTTGATGAAACAAATTACATGGAATCGAGATGGAGGGATATTAAAGTACTAAAGAAAAACGATTAAATTGTATTGTATGTCAAATTTATAAGTGCATCATTTTTACTTGCAAGAAGCATGTAATTATTTACCAATATATAATAATAAGTAAGCACTGCCCCTACTTTCTGCAAATTAGTTTAGTGAAGCACTTATATTAGTTTTGGAGTTTATATGTTTTATACATATGCTTCCTATATATGTGTTTAATCAATAATTTTCTGTCAAAGAAAATAACAATAGATTATGAGACGTTAGATTATATTTTATTGTATTTATCCTCTTTTAGGTCAGGTTATATAGTTTGTCCATTATTGTTTCAACTATGCACTTGCCTATAAATAAATCTTGCGTATGACATATTTCGATGTTTTAATCTCAGTGGGGTTTTTCCATGTATAATACAGTAAATTATAACATATTATGAGTTGTAGGGAGGGACTTATGTCACCACAAACAGAAACTAAAGCAAGGGTTGGATATTGATAAAAAAACACATTGCACAGTGTTTCTCTACATGTGAGGGGCCTAAGAAAGGTCGCTATTGAAAACCAACATTAATTACTATTTAAAGAATAAATGACATATTACATTTTACAGCAAATAACTCCGCATGTGTAGTTTTCTATGTAGCATGTCTCAAGACAGAATAAATGAGAAAGGTTGTGATAGGCTTGGCGAGCCAACATAAAAATCATAACCCCTCTTATGGAAATGAAACCTTATTATATTCATGTGGGCGTAATCCTCTTAGCGACGCACCATATTGAAGCTCGGGTATGATGATAAATAAACAAGGGATGGATCGTCACTCCCTTAGTGGTGCGTCATATCGAGACTCGGGTATAATGATAAATATGCAAGGGCTGGATCGCCACCCCCTTAGTGGCACGCTACATCGACGTCTCGATATAGTGATAAATGAGCAATGGTCTTCGCACCTAACTTGGCAGGTGCGAGGGGCAAAAAAGCTATTCGATGAAAGTATGATTCGGTTGGGTAGTTGGAATGTAGGATCCTTAACCGGGAAAGTTAATCTGGACGGTTGATACTATGACTAAGAGACATGTAAATATCTTATACGTTCAGAAGACTAAATGGATGGACCAGAAGGTAAAGGAGGTGGAGAACTCAGGCTCCAAGTCATGGTACATGGGAAAAGAACGAAACAAGAAAGAGGTAGGCATCTTAATTGACAAGAACCTTAAAAACGAAGTGGTCGACGTTAGGAGACAAATGGACAAGATCATCCTAATCAAGCTGGTAGTTGGTAATATGGTTCTGAACATCATTAGTGCCTTTGCCTCACAAGTAGGCCTAAGTAAAGCCCCCAAGAAGAATTTCTGGGAAGATCTAGATGTCATGGTTAAAGATGATCCTAGTAGCGAGAAAGCTTTCATAGAAGGAGATTTCAACGGTCATGTTGGTACAACTAGTGGGGGTTTGAGAGAGTGCACGGTAGTTTTGGATATGGCAATAGAAACCAAGAAGAAGAAATATTAAATTTCGCTATTGTTTATGACCTCATGATAGCTAATACCTTCTTTAGAAAGAAACAATCGCATTTAGTTACTTTCAGCAATGGCCAACATTCTAGGTAGATTGACTTTGTCCTTACTAGAAGAGATGACAAACGAGCTTGTGTAGATTACAAAGTCATACTTGGAGAATATGTCATCTCACAACATCAGCTTTTGAAATCTGAGTTTCGCCCTTGGATACGTGTTTGACAGGATAAAGAAGCCAAGATTAGTAAGACGAAATGGTGGAAGCTCAAAGAAGATGCCTCACGGGCGTTTAAGGATAAAGTGATAGAAGAAGGAGCATGAAATATGGAAGGAGAAGCAAATGACATGTGGGATGAGATGACAACGCGCATTCAGAAAGTTACTACTGAGATGTTTGGGATATCAGAAGAAAGTAAACGCAAACCTAAAGATTCATGGTGGTGGAACAGTGATGTGCAAAGGGCTATTAAAAAGAAGAAGGAATGCTACAAATGCTTGCATCATCACAGGAGCGAGGACAGCGTGCAAAAGTACAAAGCGGCAAAAAAGAACGCAAAAAGTGCGGTGAATGAAGCAAGAGGTCAGACATAAAAAGATCTATATCAAAAGCTAAGTATGAAGCAGGGTGAAAAAACGTCTATACGATAGCTAAGCTCCACGGAAGAAAGACGAGGGACTTCAACCAAGTTTAATGCATCAAGAATTAGAATAATAGACTTTTGGTGAAGGACGATAAAATAAAAACTAGATGAAGAGAATACTTTGACAAGTTATTCAATGAAGAAGGCGATAACACTACGATCGAGCTGGACGACTCTTTTAATGACACCAGCAGACATTTTATTTGGAGAATTCAAGAGTCCGAGGTAAAGGAGAAGCTAAAAAGGATGAAAGCAGGTAAGGCGTTGGGGCTTGATGACATCCTATTGAGGCGTGGATATGCCTTGGTAATGTAGGAATAGTCTGGCTAACTAAGTTGTTCAATAACATTTTCAAATCAAATACGATGTCAGATGAGTGGAGTGCAAACATATTAATTCTAATCTTCAAGAATAAAGGAAATATTCAAAGTTGCAAAGACTACAGAGGAATTAAGCTTATAAGTCGCACAATTAAGCTTTGGAAGAGAGTCACTGAACATCGATTAAGAAGGATGACAAGCGTTTCAAAAAACCAATTTGCTTTTATGCTTGGAAGGTTGACCATAAAGGCAATTTTCTTGATAAGACAACTTTGGAGAGATTTAGGGAACAAAAGAATGATCTACACAAGCTATTTATCGATTTGGAGAAAACTTATGAAAAAGTACCGAGAAATGTTATGTGGTGAGCTTTGAAAAAGAAGAGAGTCATAACAAAGTATATTACTCTTATCAAAGATATGTACGATGATGTTGTGACTAGTGTCAGAACATGCGATGGTGAAACCAGCGACTTTCCCCTTACATAGATTACATCAAAAGTCAACTTTGAGCCCCTACATTTTTGCCCTAATGATGGATAATGTTACGAAGGGTTTATAAAGTGAGAATCCTTGGTCTATGCTCTCCGCTGATGATGTTGTACTAATTGACGAAAGTAGGCTAGGGGTTGATAGACAACTGGAGCTATAGAGGCAGACTTTAGAATCAAAGTGTGTAACGACCCTAATTTTGATTAACATTATTTAGGATATTTAATTAGTGAAATTAAATAAAATAATGTGATGATTAGGGGATTGAGATTTATGTTAATAGAAAGGTAGCCGTGCTATATAACAAATGAATTAAAGGGGAACTAAAATAAAATAGGTAAGGCAAATAGGTAAGGGGTAAAACAAGAATAAGTATATTCTTATACCCTAAACCCTTAGGGCATACACGTCCATTTACAAAAATTAAATATAAGAGGTCGGTCACCATTAAGGAAGAACAAGAAGAAGATAAAGCAATCAAAGGAAGGAAGCTTAATCAATTCAAATCATTCTAAAATCTTAGCTCCTTAATCACAAAGCTAAGGTGAATAATAGGTTACATCTCATGTTTTTATTATTTTCAGTTTTAGATTGGAATCTGAATTATTTTGCAAATGTTTTGCCATGTTTTTTATTATTAAAATGGATATATATGCTTGTTGATGGTTTATGCTATTTCATATGGATTTTATGATATGTTTTAATATGAAAACCCTATTAAATTATATCTAAATGCCTTACGATTTTAGAATAAGGTCAGAAATGATATTTTAGAGATGAGTTTCAATTTTCATAATTTTATAAATTAATGTGGATTTAATATGAATTTTCTAGTGAAGAAAATGGTTATTTGGGTTCAAAATTACTTACGGCTAATATATGTATGTTTTGGGTCAGAAATTAATATATATTAGAAAACATATTAAAAATGCTTTATGGGAATTTTTATAAATTTTTCCTAAGTGTTTTAATAAGTATATAAAATTATTTAAGGTATGGGACTTGAATGTTTTATATATTTATAAAAGGAGAAGAGAAATTCTGTAAATAATTTAATTTATTTATTTCAGAAATTTCGGCAGACTTTTAGAAAAAAATTAGGAACAAATCATACTTTGACAAACAAGGCAGGTTAGTTGAAAAGAATTGCTTTAAAAAGTTAAAAATCAGTTTATACTTTTTTTTACATGTTTCGCCACTTTCGGCACCAAGCCTTCGACACCTTACTTCCACCTCCATCTCCATCGAAACCAATGCACATGGTATCAAAGGCTTAGTACGTAGTGAATTATACATAGGCGAAAGGTACTGGGTCAAAACAAGGGATTCCGAAGGGGTGGAAGCCTTACTTTGTTTTTAAATAAAAATAGGCATGCTTTGCTTTCAACATGGTTAGCTTTTGACTGGGTCAAATTGTTTAAAGGAATGGTTTCGAAAGAGGTTGCGCCTTTTTGTTTTAAGTAAATGCTTTCAAAGGAGAAGAAACCCATTGCTGCTGCTTTCCACCTTTCGAAGCAAATGGTTTCGAAATGGTTACTTTGTTTTTAAAACTTAGCCACTTCTTCAATACTTTTGAAGGGTTGGTTTCGACACCATCACTTCTTTACTTAGGAAATAGCTTTCGGAAGAGTGATTTCGACTTAGTTGTTTTATGACCCTTTTGTTATATTGAAAGTTAAACCCAAAAGGTTTTGAAAGGAATAATTTCTAATGGTTTCGAAAGGTTATTCCACATGTTTTACTTGAACCCAAATGCTTTCGAATTGTTTGATTTTATGAAAAGATTTAATGCTTTTGAAAGGTTTAAGATAAAGGTTTCAAAGGAGTGGTTCCCCAATGGTTTTGAAAGGTTTTAAATGGAAGGTTTCAATGTTTTCGAAAGGCAGTGTTTATAGTGTTTTGATAAGAGGATGTCTAAGGTTTTAAAGCTTTCGAAATAAAGGTTTTTCAATGTTTTCGAAAAGTTTATTAAGAATGGTTTGGAAAGGTATGTTTTGGCCTTTCGGCCTAAGGTTACAAAGCAAAGTGGTTACTTGGTTCGAAAGGGGTACTTTCAATGGTTTCGAAAGGGGTACTTTCAGTGGTTTAAATATTTTCATCAGCAAAGTTTTGTGTAAAGTATATATAATATGGCAAGGTGATTTGAGCAAAGCATAGAGTATATTTTCCTTGTTTAAAGTATGATTTAAAGGTTTTAAATCAATTTGAGAGAAATTGTTTTCAAAGAAAATTTTATGGATAGATGACCCTAAGTAAAATGACTTAGATATTAGAATACCAGATGAGACTGGTATGGGGTCGCGTCCTATACTTTAGCTAGTAGCCCCGAGCTAATATAAATCCAAAATTCCAGTGTGTAGGGCTGTGTTAGAGGTATGACTAAAATGATGTTACACACAGAAATGAATCTATAGAGGAGAGATAGGTTATTGGTGAGCCCGTAAAACCATTAGGATCAGTTGACCTTAGGAGAACAGAATTAGGGACAGACCATTCAGAAGAGGAGTATCTAACAGAAGTTAGATTATTTGTTTATTTTGTCTGGTAGGCCCAAGTCAACCAAAGGTTAGTAGATAGCCAAACCAAACTATAATGTTCGGACAGATAGTCCATTTGTTACCTGATTTGTATGCATACATGATATTGCTTTATTGTTTTAACCGGTTTTGGTTGCAGGATTAAGATTTGCAAAGATATTTTTCAAAAGGATATTAGTGAGGGGAAACCCGTTCCGCTAAGCGGCGTGGTCTCACTTAATATCAAATAACTGAGATGTATAATATTATTCACACCGGATTTTATGTCTGACTCGAAGTTTATGTTTTTACCCTTAAACTCTCGGATGTTCAAAATTGATTTGAGTAGGCTGAGGGCTGAGGATTTACAGGTTATAGTAGGTGGAGGAATAAAGCTTCCGAGAACGAGCAGGAGGCTGAAGTTAGCTATTTAGGAGTTGTTGTGTTTTATTTCCGCTATGTTGTATTAAGTCTGTTATGACTATTTAGTACTCTGGTCAATGTAACAACCCGCATATTTAACGATTATATATTTAAATGGTTTATTAAATATAGCGTCGTTAGTCGGATTTAGGTCCGAAAAGCTACTTTTTGCAAACGGTCGAATTGGAGCTCGAAACCACTTCCATTGAGTCCAAAATGGCGTTTGCGATCTTTTTGGGTATAAACTTTGATATGTTTGGAGTAAGATGAATTTTGCTACTTTTTCTAGTTGGGTTTTGGGTTTGGATTCATCCCACTAGCTAACTAAACCCCCTAACTCAGCCCTCTCCTCTCCATTCTCTCATTCTCACTTCTAAAACTCAAGTTAAAACTGATAATGGTGGAAGGGAAGAGGAAATAGAAATTGCAAGCCCTAGTTTACTTTGCCAACTTGAATTCTTACTCCAAAATCAAAGAGAAGCTATTGGTAAGCCTCCTCTTCATCTTCTCCAACTCTTTTCCTCTTCAATTTCAGAAAGTTTCCTAAACCTAACTTAGGAATTACTTGTTTTGGTCTTAGATTGAAGCTTGTTGAGTTGAAGTAGAGATTGGTTGGTCTTCTCCTTGTAATTGAGCTCCTTCTTCTTTGTTTTTGGGTTAAAGGTGAGTTTTGAACTCACATCTACTCCTCTTGATATCATTGATGTTGGGTATGAATTCCTAACAATTATCCATGTGCAATTTATTTTGATTCGGATGGGTTTTGTGAGCATTGCACACTACGCCATAGATGGCCTACTGCAATGAAATTACAAGGTGTTGCTAGCTATAATGTAACGATAGGTATGCTGATTTTTGTCTATTACAACACTCGCTTCAAGGTGTTAGCATAGGTATCAACAAGATGTTGCAGTAGCTATAGATGTATTCAAATTAAAAAATTAATAAAATTAGCAATCCGCGTGAATACGATCCAACGGTCTACATTTAATCTGGTTGTTAAAATGGATCACCACTGCAATTTGCCCCAAAATTTCGTTTTACCACCTGAACTAGTTTAGAGTAGATCCCCTTTTCTCGTATGTGATAATGGCTGCTCCTATCTTGTTCCTCTTTTGCTCTGAAATTAGGGCTTTGGCCTCGTGTTCGCTCCTATGAGATTAGCTAGGGCTTCGGCCTTGTCTTCGCTCCTGTGAGATTAGCTAGGGCTTCGGCCTTGTGCGATTAGGGCTTCGTCTAATATCGAAGGACCCGATTGATTGTCGATCGATTACAATTGCTGTTCTTCTGATTTGCTTTGGCAATCGATCGTCTCCTTGCTTCGAATACAGCTCCTTCGATTTTGCTTGAGTTCAACTGTGTATTCGGGTATGTAATTTGTTGCTTTTACTTTACTGTATTGCTTGCTTGAACTCGATACTATCTGCCGATGATGTTAATGTGTTTATATAGGGTTCGAACCCCTAGATTTACGTTCGTATATATCTGTTGACATCGGTCATTTAATTGATTGTTCATCGTGACTTTGCCTTTGACATTTAACTAGACTTCGGCAACTTGATTTGAATTGGTTGAACTTGCTACTGTTCGTGGTTGACTTTGGCTATGTCTGTTTCCATTGGTGCCACACACACACTTGTGTACCTTTCTCTTTGTGCTTCACTTGTTCACTGAAACTGTTGTATCACTTATGTTTTCCATTATCATGTATATATATATATATGCATTCATGTATGTATATATGTGTTTGTTGTTGCACTTGAACATGTATATATGTTGCACTGGGTTTGTTTTTTATTTGATGTTGAGGCCTTCTCTTGTATTTAGTTGCCTTCGAGTCATATAAGTTTCTTTCCCTTGTGCCAGTCTTGCTTTGTTTTGGTCTTGGCCATTCACTTGTTAAGGCTGCTTGTTTCATTGATGCATGTTTTTGTATTCACCACTTTGCATTGGTCATTGTATATCTATGCACTGGTCCTTTGAGCCTGTTTGCACTGCCTATATATATACATGCTGTTTCACACATGTATATATGTATGGTTGCTTTCATATGGTAGCTGGACTTGCTCGAGTTCATATTTCTTATATTATCTGACTTCGGCCATTTTTGAAATTGCTGCAGCTCATTCACTTGACACTTCTGTTGGTCTGTATTTTTGAATATGGTTGGAGTTTTGGTTTAATTGTGAGTTTGAGTTCTTTTGTTGAGTTCTGTCCACTGTTGTTTTATGTTTGGCATACAAGTCTGGTATAGTTTGCTCTGACCAATTCATTGAGCATGCTGTTTATTTCTGTAGCATGCTTCTGTTTCATTTTTGTTCTTGTGCATTGTCAACTGCTTGGACCAAATTGTCACCCAAATAACTGAGGCAAATAATATTTTCAAAATTACATTTTATTTTATACTGCAAAAATATTTCCTTTTCAATTTTACTGCGTCAGTGTGTATTTTTGCAGATTGCTCAGATGTTGGATTCAATCTGAAATGGAGTTGAAGACAGGTTTCAAAGAAGGCTCGATCTTCCGAAATCGGACCCCCGCCGGCGCTGCGCCCGGACCCGCTTCTCGGCTCGCCTTCGGCTCGGCACTCGGCTCGCCTTCGGCTCGGCACTCGGCTCGCCTTCGGCTCGGCACTCAGCTCGTCATATATTTGTCAGTGTCGGTGTCTGTATAAATTGAAACTGCATATGTAATGAGTGAACTGAGTGATGTAGTGAGGAATATCTGTATATGTGAATATCAGTGTTATTTATCATTGAATTGTAAAATAGTGGAGTCGGGAATTTGTACTATTTTAAATGTTGAAATAAAATATTTATTTAAATAAATTACTGTTTGAATATCAAATTCTGTGCAATAGCATTTTATTAAATAAATATTTATTTCTATTAAAAAATCAAATATGCTCTACATTGTGGGCCCCACAAATTCAGAAAATTAATATCTATAGCAACATTTTTGAATGTTGCTACATGCACCTATGGATGTTGCTATAGACCCAAATAGGATTCTATTGCAACAATATTTCTTATGTTGCCTTAGATAGTCGAAATGTTGCCTTTGAGGTCTGCGGCAACGTGGCAAAATGCAACACCGAGAAAGTGTTGCCTTTGCCCTTTTTTAGCCTTCAGCAACATTTTTTGGCACATCCTGCATCACTTCTTTGGTGTTGCAGTATGCAATCTATGGCGTAGTGGCAATTTTTGGTGTTTTGGAAGTCTAAAACTCTAAAGAATCATAGCTTTGATGTTGAATCATGTTTTTGGTAATAAACCGAAGAGCTTATATGGCCGGGTAGTCGATTGGCGTAAACCCTTAGCGCCGTTGCTCGTCCGGTTGCGAATCGAGAGAATTTGCACTTCAATTGTTATAGGGTAGGAAATGCAGGAAATTGGGTTCAGTCGACTGAATCCTCTGTTCAGTCGACTGAGCTGAAGCCGAAATTTTCTGGACAATGTTCAGTCGACCGAACAGGGATTTCAGTAGACTGACCTGCTCCTGTTTTCCTGTTTTGCCTATTCATGCTCATTTTGATTGGTTTTCTGAATTTTACCGATTTATGTTGGTTCTTAGTGGTTGTTATTGCCTCTTTGGCTTTGATAACTTATTCTTGACTTCATTCACGGGTTTTTATAAAATAATCTTTCGAATCATATTAAAAGCTCCCTTCTCCAATTTATAAATTCTAATTAAAACACACACACATCTTTGCACTCCGAGCGATGTGGGAGGAGAATTAAATGATTAGATAAAACGCGTGCAATGAACACGTGCGTTCATCTTTTCAGTTAATTCCCAATCTATTCGTTTGAACGTTTTGACCTTTGGTCTGGTTTACCGATGAGAAGAGGTAAACTTTGTACTGCTTTGAGTGTGAAAATGATTGACGGATAGTAAACCATTTAGTGCGAACGAGTGGTTATGAGACTCACGTTAACACTTTCCGGATTCCTTTTCGAGAGTTGTGACACATTCCGCCAGTTAGTGGTGTCCAGTATTGGGCCTCCGGACCTTCGCCACTACGGTTTGTTGCCTTCGGGTATGTTGCCTTCGGGTTTGTGCCTTCAGGTTTGTTGCCCTATAGTATCGCCTTCGGTGTTGGTCTTTTTGAGCCGCACGAGTGATATTGGGTTTGGAGCCTTCGGGCTTATGGATCCTTGTTTATACAGTACTGAGCTCGAGCAATCTTATGTTTCATTGATATTATATTCCCTTGGTATCTCCCTTCGGTGCTGGTCTTTTTGAGCCACATGATGTATAGCGGTTACCTTGTGGAACTTGTATACCTTATGGGTACTTGTTATTTGCCTTTTGGCTTGCTTTGGGATATTCTTATCCTTTGTTTATTTGAGATGCCGATGATATGAGGCTTGTTTTGCTATGTTCATCTTTTGATTAGATGATTGTGTTATCTCTTTTAGAGATATTTGTTATACTTTGTAACCTTGCAGGTTTATTGCTGTTCAGTTTATCTAACTGATTTGTTATTTAGACTGACCCGTGTATTTTATACTCGGGTCAGACCGAGATGTTTCAGGTTAGGTGCTTTTGGACTTAGCCTATTTTGCTTCCGCATGGACTACTCCGCTAGCTTCTTTTTGTCATAGCTTTTTGTGTAGTCCCATTTTGTTGTGACTCTGATATGTATTCTTTTGGATTCGCCTGTATACTGTGGTTTGCTATACCACTTGACAAGTATTATTTCGTATACTCTGTTATGTATCTGTATATGTGTTTATGATGATCCACTGTTCTGTGATGTATATTACATTTGAGTTGTTATATTCTGTTCTGATAGATCCTCTAGCCACCTATGGTTTTGTTTTAAGTATTCAATAGATAGTTAAAGCAAGGCTATAGATGGTCGCTCCTATCCAGTCTTATTCTCCGTATTAGCAGACGGTGTTATCTAATGATACTCTTTGCTAATGTGGGTATAGAGGTGGGGCGTCACAGCTTGGTATCAGAGCTGCGTTCAGAACAAAATATGGTAAACACAGAATAGAAGCACATTGCGATACATCAAAGTGTAATAAGTGATACAAATCTTTGAACCATCGTGCCTCTATATTTCTTTTGTGCCTTTAGTGGTAGATAAAATTTGGGAATACGTCTAGGAATGCATTTTATTCCGTAGTATTCTGTATTGTAATATCTACCTTGTGAATAATCTTGTTCTTATTTTAACTTTCAGCATATGGCCGGAAGAGGCAGGGGACGACGTTCGGATGCGGGGCAATCCAGTGGCTCACATCCGGATGGCGTTTATATGTCTACTGATCAGTTTTTGGAGTTATTTAGGAGCACTCAGCCTCCAGTTCCTGTTTGGGTGTCCCCACCTCGCAAGTCTGCCTTTGCACATCAGTGTAGTGATTTCGCTCATCTTAGAGGAAAGCCGTTTAAAGGCTCCGAGTCCGTTCTTGAAGTCCAAGCTTAGTTTCGCACGTGCGAGCGTATCTTCTCTCGCATGGATCTTTCTGACCATGATAGAGTTCTTGTAACTTCTAGCTTATTACAAGAGCGTGCCCTTGATTGGTATGAGCTTCTTATAGCCGAAATTGATGAGTCTACTCTTTCTTGGACTCAGTTTCGGGAGCGATTCGAACCCAAGTTCGTTCCTGAATCTGAAAAAGTTTTATTGACCCGTCGCTTCCTTGAGTTGAAACAAGGGAAGTCTTCTGTTTCTGAGTATGTTGCATCATTCGAGGCTTTATCTAAGTATGGTCTTGAATTCATTAGCACTTCTTATAAGAAGAATTTGAAGTTTGTCTCTGGTCTTAAGAAATATCTTAAGAAGTCTTTATTGCTCCAGCTTAAGCTTTCTTTTGAAGAATTGGTTGATTCAGCACTTCATCTCGAAATTATCGAGAAAGAGTGTGATAGTAGTGAGGATGTTGAGGTTTCCAAGAACCCCAACAAGAAGCAGTTTCCATTTCAGAAAAAGTATTTTCCTTCTAAGAAGAAGAAGACTGGTAGTGCCAATTCTCAACCTCAGTCTGCTGGAACACCTTCCCTTCGGAAGTGTTTCAATTGTGGTTCTCCGGATCATATTATTCGAGCTTGTCCTAAGCCTCTCTTCTGCCGCTATTGCAAGAAGGAAGGTCATCATGTTTCTACTTGCCCTACTGTTCCTGGTGGTGCTAAGTCAGGCAAGCTTAATGCTGCCAAGGCTTCTGAAGGTCCTTCTCAGTTCAAAGGTATATCTCCATCTATTCTGGAAGGTTATATTTTATTTCATGATCATAGTATACGAGTTCTTTTCGATACGGGTGCTTCACATTCTTTCGTATCGAAGAAGCTCGTCGATGATTTATCTTTGGGTGTTTCTTGTATGGTTACTTCTTTAAGGATTGCGAATCCTATTAGGGGATCCGCGACCCTTAGCTTGCTGTGTGATGATGTTGAGATTGTTTTATGTGGTTTATCTTTTCGTGCGAATCTGCACGTTATTTCTTGTCTGGAATTTGATATGATTTTGGGTATGGACTGGCTAGTGAGATATGATGCCAGGATTATTTGTTCGGAGAGAATTATATATCTTCGACATTCGGATTCGCCTACTCAGCTATCTCTTGTTCTTCGGGATGTGGACAGTTCTGAAATGGCTTTATATTCTCTTGGTTCGCGAGATGATGATATATCTCGTATTCCTATTGTTTGTGACTTCTTTGATGTTTTTGAGCCGGTTTCGGGTTTGCCACCCAAGCGGGCGATCGAGTTCCGTATTGATCTCATTCCAGGCGCGAAGCCAGTTGGTCGTCCTCCCACGAGGATGTCTACAAAAGAAAATGAGGAACTCAAGAACCAGCTTTTAGAGCTTGAGTCCAAGCAGTTGATTCAATCCAGTTTTTCACCATAGGGTACCGCGGTTGTCTTCGTGAAGAAGTCCGATGGAACTCTTAGGCTTTGCATTGACTATCACAAGCTTAATGAGTTAACCGTAAAGAACAGGTATCCATTGCCTAGAATCGATGATATGTTCGATCTATTGAGTGGAGCTAAGGTCTTTTCTCAGCTCGACCTTGCCACAGGTTTTCATCAATTACGAGTCGCGGAGGATAGCATACCTCTTATCGCTTTCCGCACTCGATATGGTTCTTTTAAGTGGCTCGTCATGCCGTTCGGTTTGACGAACGCTCCTGATTTCTTTGTTGATCTAATGAATCGGGTATTCCGGGAATATCTCGATAAATTCGTCCTAGTATTCATTGATGATATCCTTATTTACTCTAAGTCTGAAGCCGAGCATGCTAATCACTTGAGAATTATCTTGAGTACTCTTCGTCACCATCAGCTAAAAGACAAATTCTCCAAGTGCTACTTTTGGGAGAACAAGGTTAAGTTCTTAGGCCATGTTGTATCTTCTGAAGGCGTTTCAGTCGATCCCTCAAAGATCGAAGCCATCCAGAATTGGAAGAGGCTTGAGAATGTGCATGAGATCCGTAGTTTCCTTGGATTGGCGAGTTATTACCGTCGGTTCATCAAGGACTTTTCCCGTGTTGTGCTTCCTCTCACCAGCCTTACTCGAAAAGGCATTCGTTATATTTGGTCTTACAAGTGTGAAGCTTCCTTTCTGACATTAAAGGAACTTCTCACTAATGCTCCTATTCTTGTGGTTCCCGAAGGGAATCATGATCTTGTTGTCTACACCGATGCTTGTGGTAGTGGTCTTGGTGCTGTTCTTATGCAGAAAGATCGGGTAGTTTCTTATTCTTCTAAGCAACTGTGTCCGAATGAAGTTCGCTATGCCACGCATGATCTAGAGTTAGCCGCCATTGTCTTCACCTTGAAGATTTGGCGACACTATTTATTAGGCGAGCGCTTCATTCTTTATACCGACCATAAATCCTTGAAGTACTTGTTCACTCAAAAGGAACTCAATATGAGGCAACAGCGTTGGCTCGAGTTTCTTGCCTCCTATGACTTTGATATCCAATATACCCCTGGAAAGGGTAATCGTGTTGCAGATGCGCTTAGCCGCAGACATTCGGCTGTTGTTTCTATGATGCTTGCCGAATGGGATATTCTTGAGACTCTATCTTTTTGTGATATTCGTGATCGAGCTTCATCCTTTGATTCTTCGATAACATTATTCAGTTTGGAAGCTCGACCCTCTCTATTGGATCGTATTGCCAAAGCTCAGCAGTGTGATCCTGATCTTGTGCATCTTATTCATCTTGTTGAGACTGGATCCAGTGATGAGATGTCATTGGATTACAGTATTGATTCTCATCAGTGCCTTCGTAAGAAGAACCGGGTTATTGTGCCTTCTGATTCTGCACTTAGGCGTGACATTCTTGAAGACTGTCATCGTTCTAAGTATACCATTCATCCTGGTTCTAGCAAGATGTATGTCGACATGTGTCACTTATATTATTGGGAAGGCATGAAGCACGATGTAACAAGTTATGTGAGCAATTGCATAACTTGTCAACGTATTAAAGCCGAGCATCAGCGCCCTTCTGGCCTTCTTCAGCCGTTAGAGATTCCGTTATGGAAATGGGATCAGATTTCAGTGGATTTCATTGATGGTCTACCTCGATCGGGGTCGGGCCATACTTTTGTTTGGGTCATAGTTGATCGATTGACCAAGTCCGCTCACTTTATTCCGATTAAGTCCACTCGGACTGCTCCTCTTTTGGCTAAGCTTTATGTGAAGGAAGTCGTTCGACTTCATGGTGTTCCTAGTTCCATTGTTTGTGACCGTGACTCGTTATTCACAAGTCACTTTTGGAAGTGTCTTCAATCAGCTTTGGGCACAAAGCTAAATTTTTCTACTGCTTATCATCCTCAGACCAATGGTCAGACAGAGAGAGTGAATCGTCTCTTGGAAGATCTCCTTCGCTGTTGTATCCTTGATTATGGAGGTAGTTGGGAGGATCATCTACCCCTGGTAGAATTTTCCTACAACAATAGTTTTCAGTCCAGTATCGGTATGGCTCCTTTTGAAGCCTTATATGGAAGGCCATGTCGATCACCTTCTTGTTGGTTGGAATCTGGGGAGAAGCTTATTCTTGGCCCGGATTTTGTTCATGATTCTTCTGAGAAGATTGTTCTTATTCGTCTGAGAATGAAAGAGGCACAAAGCCGCCAGAAATCCTATGCGGATAATCGTAGGAAGCCTCTCGAGTTCTCGGTTGGTGATCTCATCTTTATTCGTGTTTCTCCTTTGAAAGGGGTTATGCGCTTCAGTGTGATGGGGAAATTGGCTCCTCGCTTTGTAGGACCATTTCCTATTACTGAACGTATTGGCCCTGTGGCTTATAGAGTTTCAGTTCCAGCTCATCTATCCGGAGTTCACAACGTGTTTCACGTCTCTCAGCTTCGGAAGTGTCTTCGAGGATCGGATTCTGTTATCGACTCTCCTGATTTGCTAGGGCTTGAGATCTCACCAGACTTGTCTATTGTACAGCAGCCTATTCGCGTACTTGCTACGGAGGTGAGACACCTTCGAAACAAGGACGTGCCGCTCATTAAAGTTCAATGGTCTGCTAACCCCAATGACTGTACTTGGGAAACCAGAGAGTTTATTGAGCGATCTTATCCGGGTTTTCTATCCTTGCTTTGCAACGGTGAGAATGTCTTTTCATCTCAAGCTTATTTCCTTTTCCTTTGATTGTTGTATGTATGTAGTTGTTACAAACACCGTCTCTAGGAATTGCGAGGACACAATTTTGTAAGGAGGGGAGATCTGTAACAACCCGCATATTTAACGATTATATATTTAAACGGTTTATTAAATATAGCGTCGTTAGTCGGATTTAGGTCCGAAAAGCTACTTTTTGCAAACGGCCGAATTGGAGCTCGAAACCACTTCCATTGAGTCCAAAATGGCGTTTGCGATCTTTTTGAGTATAAACTTTGATATGTTTGGAGTAAGATGAATTTTGCTACTTTTTCTAGTTGGGTTTTGGGTTTGGATTCAGCCCACTAGCTAACTAAACCCCCTAACTCAGCCCTCTCCTCTCCATTCTCTCATTCTCACTTCTAAAACTCAAGTTAAAACTGATAATGGTGGAAGGGAAGAGGAAATAGAAATTGCAAGCCCTAGTTTACTTTGCCAACTTGAATTCTTACTCCACAATCAAAGAGAAGCTATTGGTAAGCCTCCTCTTCATCTTCTCCAACTCTTTTCCTCTTCAATTTCAGAAAGTTTCCTAAACCTAACTTAGGAATTACTTGTTTTGGTCTTAGATTGAAGCTTGTTGAGTTGAAGTAGAGATTGGTTGGTCTTCTCCTTGTAATTGAGCTCCTTCTTCTTTGTTTTTGGGTTAAAGGTGAGTTTTGAACTCACATCTACTCCTCTTGATATCATTGATGTTGGGTATGAATTCCTAACAATTATCCATGTGCAATTGCTTTTGATTCGGATGGGTTTTGTGAGCATTGCAATTTTTGGTGTTTTGGAAGTCTAAAACTCTAAAGAATCATAGCTTTGATGTTGAATCATGTTTTTGGTAATAAACCGAAGAGCTTATATGGCCGGGTAGTCGATTGGCGTAAACTCTTAGCGCCGTTGCTCGTCCGGTTGCGAATCGAGAGAATTTGCACTTCAATTGTTATAGGGTAGGAAATGTAGGAAATTGGGTTCAGTTGATTGAATCCTCTGTTCAGTCGACTGAGCTTAAGCCGAAATTTTCTGGACAGTGTTCAGTCGACTGAACAGGGATTTCAGTCGACTGACCTGCTCCTGTTTTCCTGTTTTGCCTATTCATGCTCATTTTGATTGGTTTTCTGAATTTTACCGATTCATGTTGGTTCTTAGTGGTTGTTATTGCCTCTTTGGCTTTGATAACTTATTCTTGACTTCATTCACGGGTTTTTATAAAATAATCTTTCGAATCATATTAAAAGCTCCCTCCTCCAATTTATAAATTCTAATTAAAACACACACACATCTTTGCACTCCGAGCGATGTGGGAGGAGAATTAAATGATTAGATAAAACGCGTGCAATGAACACGTGCGTTCATCTTTTCAGTTAATTCCCAATCTATTCGTTTGAACGTTTTGACCTTTGGTCTGGTTTACCGATGAGAAGAGGTAAACTTTGTACTGCTTTGAGTGTGAAAATGACTGACGGATAGTAAACCGTTTAGTGCGAACGAGTGGTTATGGGACTCACGTTAACACTTTCCGGATTCCTTTTCGAGAGTTGTGACACATTCCGCCAGTTAGTGGTGTCCAGTACTGGGCCTCCGGACCTTCGCCACTACGGTTTGTTGCCTTCGGGTATGTTGCCTTCGGGTTTGTGCCTTCAGGTTTGTTGCCCTATAGTATCGCCTTCGGTGTTGGTCTTTTTGAGCCGCACGAGTGATATTGGGTTTGGAGCCTTCGGGCTTATGGATCCTTGTTTATACAGTACTGAGCTCGAGCAATCTTATGTTTCATTGATATTATATTCCCTTGGTATCTCCCTTCGGTGTTGGTCTTTTTGAGCCACATGATGTATAGCGGTTACCTTGTGGAACTTGTATACCTTATGGGTACTTGTTATTTGCCTTTTGGCTTGCTTTGGGATATTCTTATCCTTTGTTTATTTGAGATGCCGATGATATGAGGCTTGTTTTGCTATGTTCATCTTTTGATTAGATGATTGTGTTATCTCTTTTAGAGATATTTGTTATACTTTGTAACCTTGCAGGTTTATTGCTGTTCAGTTTATCTAACTGATTTTTTATTTAGACTGACCCGTGTATTTTATACTCGGGTCAGACCGAGATGTTTCAGGTTAGGTGCTTTTGGACTTAGCCTATTTTGCTTCCGCATGGACTACTCCGCTAGCTTCTTTTTGTCATAGCTTTTTGTGTAGTCCCATTTTGTTGTGACTCTGATATGTATTCTTTTGGATTCGCCTGTATACTGTGGTTTGCTATACCACTTGACATGTATTATTTCGTATACTCTGTTATGTATCTGTATATGTGTTTATGATGATCCACTGTTCTGTGATGTATATTACATTTGAGTTGTTATATTCTGTTCTGATAGATCCTCTAGCCACCTATGGTTTTGTTTTAAGTATTCAATAGATAGTTAAAGCAAGGCTATAGATGGTCGCTCCTATCCAGTCTTATTCTCCGTATTAGCAGACGGTGTTATCTAATGATATTCTTTGCTAATGTGGGTATAGAGGTGGGGCGTCACAGTCAACCAAGGGGGCATCTTCATATGTCGCTCTTGGCGTATTTTGTAATATTTATATTTGATTTGAACCTGGGAAATATTTGGGATTATGTAACTTGGATATGAAATATTGTTTTGAAATGTAATCAGAAAAGCGTTTTAATCTGTAATGATTTTATTTCATATTCAAGTGCTTCTGATATTATGGATACCGTTAACATTACCGTATTTGGTTACTGGAAGTCAATAGTATGGATGACCGTAGCATCTGTAGCGCTTAGTTTCGGACCTCCAGATATGGGATGTTACAAAGTGGTTTTATGTTGGGGAAAAATCCATCAAGGTCGCCTTAGGAACAAAGAACCCAAACTTGCGAAAAAACAAACACCACGGGATTGATGGTGAGGCAAAACAAACAATAGATAGTCACCAGCTAAAAGCAATCACAGATCAAGCAATAAAAGAAAGTAACACATGTGATTTATAGTGGTTCCACTACTGCGAGGTAGTGTACATCTACTTGGGGAGAGGAGATTTTATTACTTTCTAAGAGGAGAAAATTTTACACGATTGATAATTGAGAAGAAGAATAAGAAATACAACTGAGAGAGATAATTCTACTCACGCTAATCTCTGCCTTTATATAGAGATTATTATTTGGAGTTGAAGTAATTAATTTATAGTCATAAATTAATGCCTTGTTAATTCTCCTATTTATACAGGAAACATTTATCCATTTGATTTTTCAGTTACCCCCAACGTTCGTCTGATAAGATACCTTTTTTAATTAGCTAATTAGAGAATTAATTGATTAACTTAATCTCCTAAAATAATTCTTCTTCTCACATAGGTAATTTATTACTCTCTTTAATGTTATAAAAGAGGCAATATATATTTAAGTAATTATCTCAAATATCTTCCAAATCTTCTGCAATTGGAAATATTGTATCACCAAATCTTACAACCTCCGTCTTGATACTATATTTCCCCACAAGCCTATCAACTCCACCCACATCCTCTTACTACAAGTAGTTCTCGAACAAGACACTGCAGATAATTTCTCAATGAGCTTCGGCATAGCCATCACCCATTGCACTTTGTCAACGAACTCCGACAAAGCCACCGCCCGCCAACAAAGTGTTGAAAGTACCCTCTTCAAGTAGGACCTATCAATCTACACAATGAAAACAAACATCTCCATCTACCAACTCACTCTCCCCCATGTCACCCTGTGGCACCTAGCACTTCATCAAACAAATCAAGTTTGAGCAATGCTCAAACTTTGCAATGGGTAACGATTTGGTAAACATATCCACTGCATTTTCCTCTGTGTGAACCTTCTAACATACAAGCTTCTCTTCATCCACAGAGACAAGAAAGGACTCTCTCACCTCAATATGCTTCGTCCTTGAGCGGAAAGCCATATTTTTAGCTAAGTGAATTGCAATTTGGCTATCATAATTCACTTTTATACCTTCATATACGAAGCCCAAGTCACACAACAAATGCTTCAAGTAAAGTGCTTTCTTAGTCGCCTCAACCGCAGCAATAAGCTTTGCCTCTGTAGTAGACAAAGCCACAATTATCTGCAACCTCGCTCTCCAACTAATAGCTATCCCACCAATAGTAAACACATAACCTGAAGTTGACTTTTTTCGATCTCTATCACCGGCATGGTCAGAATTACAAAATCCAAACAAGTTGAAATCTCTGTCTCTACCACCAAAGATAAGCCCATGGTCTGGAGTCCATCTAAGATATCTGAAAATATACTGCACTGCCTCATAATGCGTCTTTCCTGAATTTTACATGAATCTACTCACCAATCTAACTGCTTGTGCAATGTGAGGCCTAGTGCAAAACATGGCATACATCAGACTACCAGCTGCACTCGCATAGAGAACCTTTTCCATATAAGCCTTATCCTTCTTCGAGATCGGAGAGCCTCTACTAGAAAGCTATATGTGCAAAGGCATGGGTGTGCTAATTGCCTTTGCTCCTTTTAACTGAGCAAGCACTTTCAGAATATATTTCTTTTGAGTGATCCTCAAAAGTCAAAGTTTCTTTTGAGCAAAATCCTCCTTGCTTCTTCAAGGTCTTTAATTTTGAATTCCGACTTAAGATTCAACTTCGAACTATCAATTTCAGCTTTATCCTTGAAAACAATCAACATATCATCCACATATAAGAGTAAATACACCCAATAACCATTCTTCAAATGCTTGAAGTACACACAAGCATTTTTGATGCTACGATCAAAACTAAGTGAAAGCATAAAGAAATTAAACCTCTTGTACCACTGTTTAGGCAACTACTTAAGTCCATACAATGACTTCTTTAGCTTGCAAACACAATTCTCTTTTCCATCTACGACATATCTGTCTAGCTGCTTCATGTAAATGGTCTCATCCAAGTCTCTATGCAAGAAAGCGGTCTTCACATCAAGTTGCTCCAACTCCAAGTCATTAGCGGTAACTATAGCAAGCAAAATACGGATGGAGATGTGTCTCACTACAAGAGAAAAAAATCTCATCATACTCTAATCCCTTCCTCTATGAAAACCCTTTAGCAACAAGTCTAATCTTGTATCTTCCATCATCCTTCACCTTGAACACCCACTTGCAACAAGTCTAATCTTGTATCTTCCATCATCCTTCACCTTGAACACCCACTTGCAACCTATGGCTCGGCTTCCTTGAAGAGGAGGTACCAAATTCCAAGTCTTGTTCTTATTCAATGACTCTAACTCCTCTTCCATAGCGCACATCCTCTTTAAACTGTCACATGACTTCAAAGCTTCATCAAGGTCAAGCGGCTCCTCATGAACCACATGTAGGGGATAATCAAACTGATCACTAAGGCTAAGGTTTGCATACTACCAATCACCGTACCTCTCAGACGGCTTAATAGTCCTACGAGTGGCCCGAGTAGGTACAACTTCGCCTAAACTCCTTTTAGCTCCACCTTGAACTGAACTTCCTCTAGTCTCATGCACATCACCAACACTACTAGAAGGCACCTGTGGACTACTTTGTGATGTCACATCAACTATACCTATCTCACTCTCAATAGTATCAACAACTCTACTACTAGGCTATAAAATAGGAGCCTCTTCCATCTCCTTAGGCCTATTAGAAACATCTGATGTGGTAGGCAAGTCTTTCTTTGGATTGATTGCTGACTCATCAAAAATAATATGTCTGGAATGAACAATCTTCCTATCAATAGGGTGCCAAATACGATACCCTTTGATACGATTTGTGTATCTCAAGAGGATGTCCTTGTATGCTCTAGCCTCCAACTTATCATCACTTGTATGGTAAACATACACAGGACAACCAAAATACGAAAATAACCAAGGTACACGGCTTTACCACTCCACTTTTCTTCTGGAATCTTCCCATCTATGGTTTAGCACGGAATCCGATTAATAATATGTGCCGCAGTCGATAATGCCTCAACCTAAAAGTCTCTAGATAAGTCTACCGTCAATCTCAAGCAACTAGCATTCTCAAGTAAAGTCGTATTCATCCTCTCAGCAACCTATAAGATTACGGATCGCCTGGTGTAGTGAAATGTCTTTCAATGCCATGCTGTCTACAAAAGTCGAGGAAATCTCCAGGGAAAAACTCGCCGCTGTTATCAGATCTCAGCACCTTCAACTTAGAACCAGATTGGTTCTCAGTTCTCAACAAGCACCTTCCAAGCCTTAAACTTCTCAAAGCTCTCTGATTTGACCTTCATCACATACACCCAAACTTTCCGAGAACAATCATCAATAAAAGAGATAAAATATTTCTCTCCACCAATGGAAGCAATAGCAACTGGTCTCCAAATATCTGTATGCACATAATCAAGTACCCTCTTTGATCTATGGAGTCCAACTCCAAATGATACCTTAATCTTCTTACCTAACACACACGCCTGGAAGAAATCCAACTTGTCAAAGTCACCTTTGATCATCTTCCATCTATGAAGCAACTATAAGCCCTTCTTAAAAATATGACCCAACCTGAGATGCCAAAGTCTGGTGGCATCCAAAGCACGAGAACTATCAACTCCAGCACACGACTCTCCAAGAACTGTGGTCCCCTTAAGCAAATACAGATTCTGAAACACATCTTCCTTCATAAGAACATGAGCATCAATCGAAACCTTCAAACCATCCTTCTCTAAAGTGACTTTGCACCTTATGGATGCCAACTGCCCCAAAGAAATCAAGGACTTCTGAAGACCCGAAACATACCGGACATCTGTCAAAGTGTGTATCACTCTGCCAAACATCCTAATCCGCACTGTACCTTCTCATGTAGCTCTACAACTAGCATCATTACCCATAACGATTACACTTCCCTCTCTATCGACTAAAGAACTGAAGTAATCCCTATTAGGATTCATATGAAAAGACGCCTCCAAATCAAGCACCCAATGGTTCTATACATCTGATACCGCTGCAGATAACACATCAATCAGATACAGCTTTCTCCACCGCAAATGACGAAGAACCATCTTCTTCCTTCTTCTTCCAATACGGAAAGCCTCTTTTCTAATGGTCTGGTTTCTTACAATGATGAAATTTTTCATCCTTAGACTTTCCTCTATAATTATTACTAGGCTTTCTAGATTTGGAATGCCTGAGAATTCCAATTCTTCTTCCCCTCTCTCCCTCTCTCAGCAAATAGGACTTGACAACTACTTCCTCATCTACCTTCACCCATCTCCTTCATCTGATCCTTCAAGTCCTTAGATAGAATGTTGAATCATGGATTTTGATTCATGACAACGTACAATAATTAACAAGAAGAAGCAAAGAAGATGCGACTACTAACCGAAGGAGATATGCTAGCACTTTGGAGATTTCAAGGCCACATTTGTAAATGTGTTAGTACATGTATATTGTGTTTGTAGAGTAGTTATTTTTGTTAAAATCTATCCTCAAAATCTCTCACAAACATGAAGAAATTATCCACCTTCATCGTAATTTTAAATAAGTTGAAAAATATGCATATATATGCACAAACAGCCAGAGCAGTCGATTGGTGCATTTCAACCAGTCGACTGGTTCAGCAGTTTGCTCATATATATGCAAACATGCACATAAAACATGCACACACCTTTTTCGACCAGTTGGCTAGTATATTTTGGCCAGTCGACTCCTGTATTCCAACTGTCTTTTTTTCTGAAAAGTCACCTCCTTTGATAAAGAGTCTCAATCCATATCTCTTCTAAATAGATGCTTCTTTTGATGAGAACTATTCGTGAATGGTTATATCTCTTAGAAAACTATATAAACACGTTAGTTCTACATCAAAATCATCAATTTTAATTATTGCTTTCTGATCTTACTCTCTAATATTATTTTGTTCTATAAGGCTATCATATTCTTCCTTCAATCCTTATTCACATTCACAAATTTGAGGATTAGACTATAGGAAGTTTTTGTCCATCATTGACTCATTAGTGTTATTAAGAACACAAGAAGTCAGAAACTAATTTGTATTTATTATTGATCCATTCTGCTGCTCGGGTTAAGTAAAGACCTCTTCTGTTGCTGAGACAAAATCCTGTTCTGTTGCTCAGGTCCTTGTTCGGCTGCTCAAGGGTTGTTTAAACCTATTCCTCTGGGTTAAGTGAGGGTATTGTTAGTTGGTTAATTCCAGAAGGAGTTTAGGACTGGACGTAGGACGGTGCTCCGAACCAGTATAAAAATCTCTGGTGTCTTTTTATTATTTACTGCTATTATCACTTATCAATTTTATATCTCCGCACTGTTTAATTATTCTATTCCATATAGCACGATCCGTACACACTTTCATTTGGTATCAGAGCAAGGCATCCTATAACCGTTACACAGTTATTTGATACTTTGCTAATATGGAAAGTAACACTAGCACTGTCACTAACGCTAGTTTTACTGAAGGTCAATCTACAGCACGACCTCCATTCTTCAATGGCATGAACTACAATTACTGGGCTACACGTATGAGAATCTATATGAAATCTAATAGTTTTAAATCATGGAATATTTCACAAAAAGAATACACTCCTCCTACTGGAGAATACTCTACATGGAGTAATACACAAAAATTAGATGCAACTGCCAATGCTAAAGCAATGAATATGTTATTTTGTGCTTTAGAGAAAAACGAGTTTAATCGTATTAGTATGTGTGAATCTGCGTATGAAATATGGCGTACACTTAAGATCACACATGAAGGAACTAATAAGGTTAAACAAAGTAAGATCTCTATGCTCAAAAATCAATTTCAAAACTTTAGGATGAACCAAGATGAATCAATTAATGACATGTATTCTAGATTTCAAGACATTTACCATTCACTATTAGGACTAGGAGAAAAATATACTGATTTTGATATTATTTTGAAAATCCTTAACTCTTTAACGGATGAGTGGGAAAGAAAAGTATTAGCTATCGAAGAAGCTAATGATCTCTCTACCATGAAACCAGAAGAGTTAATAGGAAATCTAATGTCCTATGAAGTAAATTTGCAAGCAAAGAGAGTACAGGAACAAGATAAAAAGAATATAGCTTTTCATGCATAAGAAGAAGAAGAAGGTTCTAATGATGAAGATCTTGCATTCATTGCCAAAAATTTCAAAAAGTTTTTGAAATTTCGGAAAATTAACAAAAATAATGGCAAAAGAAGTTTCAATAACGGATCCAACAAACCATCAAACTTTGCTCTAGAATGCTATAATTGTCATAAGAAAGGTCATATTCAAAAAGATTGTCCAGAACAGAAGAAAACCTACAAAAACAAGAGCAAGAAGGACAATTACAAAAGGAAAGCTTTCTCAGTAACATGGGATGATTTAGATTCCTCTTCATCATCTGAAAGTGAAAGCGACAATGACACTGAACAAGCTAATGTTTGTTTTATGGCTACAGATAATGAGGTTAGTGATTTTACATTTGATGATTTAATTGAGATTAATTCAGAACTCCTAGACACTCTTAAAAATCTCAAAAGAAAATATAAGGAAACTCATGAAAATCAAAATAAAGCAGAATTCGAAAAGGATATGCTTAAAGATGAGAAGAAAATACTAGAGGAAGAACTTGAAAATCTTCAAAAATCATTCTTTAATGTTAATTCTCAACTTACCTTATTAAGTCAAGAAATTGAAACTCAAAAGGAAAAGAATGATGCTTTAGTTCTTGAAAATCACGAGTTAAAGACTAAAGTTAAAATGATTGAATTAGGCAATATTGGTCTTAAAAGTAAGTTAGAAGATATTACTAAAAATGTCTCTAACTTCAATAAAGGAAGAGAAAATTTGTCTAAAATTATTGAAAATTCTCAATCTGTTTCAAGTAAAAGAGGTCTAGGAAATTTTAAGAAATCAATAGCTCCACATAAAATAGAAAATAAATGGAGAAAAGATTCTAAAAGTAAGACCACAAAAGATAATTCAAAAAGGACCAGTTCAAAAACTATAAAAATATGGATTCCTAAAACAAACAACAGTTTGATTAGGAAGAAATATATAAACTCCTTTTTTGAATCTGTATACAAAAATGAAAATTATATTATTAAAGGGAATACTGAACCCTCTTGGGTTTGGTTTCCTAAGACCTAACTCTTAGGACCCTATAAGAAAAGTGGGTACCAATGTTATTTTCTTATTTTTTGCAGGTCCCACTCAAAAAGAGAGGAAAATGGATATTAGACAGTGGTTGCTCAAAACACATGACAGGAGACAAAGATATGCTATCAAATATTACTTACTCAGATGGAGGCTCTGTCACTTTTAGAGATAATTCCAAAGGATTTATCATCGGCAAAGGCGATGTGAGCAACAATGGTACATCTAATTTACCTCTTATTTCAAATGTTTTATTAGTTAAAAATTTGAAACATAATCTTTTAAGCATTAGCCAATTGTGTGACAAAGGATTCAAAATCACATTTTCAGAAAATAAATGTAGTATTTTTTATTAAAATAAAAATATTATTTTTGAAGGTAATAGAGACAGAAATATTTATGTTCTTAATATGAAAATAAATCATAATTCGGATATGTGTTTAATAGCCAAAGAAAATAATCCTTGGTTATGGCACAAACGTTTCTGTCATATTAATTTCAAAGCTATAAATAAACTTTCTAAAAATGAATTAGTAAAAGGTTTACCTAAAATGAATTTTAAAGTAAATCATATTTGTGATGCATATCAATTAGGAAAATTAACTAAGTCATCTTTTAAATCTAAAAAGGTTATTTCAACAGTACAACCACTAGAATTACTACACATGGATTTATTCGGACCAACTCAAGTACAATCCATAAATCATAGTAAGTATGTGTTTGTAATTGTTGATGATTTTTCTAGATATACTTGGACTATTTTTATGAAAAACAAATGTGATACTTTTGAGTATTTCAAAACTTTTGTCAAAAGAATACAAAATTTCAAGGATTTAAAAATAAAAAATATTAGAAGTGATCATGGTGGTGAGTTTGAAAACAAAGCTTTTGAACATTTTTGTAAAAAGAAAGGAATAATCCATAATTTTTCCTTTCCTCGAACTCCTCAACAAAATGGAGTAGTAGAACGGAAAAATAGAACTTTACAAGAATGTGCAAGAACTTTGTTAAATGGAAGTACGCTACCAAAACATTTTTGGGCAGAAGCAGTTGCAACAGCCTGTTATGTATTGAATCGTGTTTCTATTAGACCACTAACCAAGAATACTTCTTATGAATTGTTCTATGGCAGAAAACCAAATATTTCTTATTTTAAAGTTTTTGGTTCCAAATGTTTTATCTTAAATACTAAAGATCAGCTTGGCAAATTTGATCCAAAATCTGATGAAGGAATCTTTATTGGATATTCAGATCGAAGCAAAGCATATCAAATTTTTTTATTGAAGAAACATTACATGTAACTTTTGATGAAAATTTTATTACTAAACCAAGTGTAAAGATGATGAAGAATTTTATGAAAATATCACAAATACTGAAACTACAAATTTTGAGAATTTTGAAAATACTGTTCATAATGAAAATCAAATTGATAATCCTGTTCAAACAGAAATAAGATCTCCACCTCGAATTTTACGGGATCATCCTGTTCAAAATGTGATTGGAGAAATTAATTCAAATGTCAGAACAAGAACAATTGAATCAAATGGGTCATGTAGCTTTTCTCGCTTCAATTGAACCTAAAAATATTAAAGAAGCCTCTATTGATGATTATTGGATTATCGCTATGCAAGAAGAACTAAACCAATTTGAAAGAAATGATGTTTGGGATTTAGTTCCAAGGCCTAGTGATCAATCAGTCATTGGTACAAAATGGGTCTTCAAAAATAAAGCTGATGAACTTGGAAATATCACTAGAAATAAAGCTAGATTAGTTGCACATGGATATAATCAAGAAGAGGGAATTGACTATAAAGAAACGTTTGCTTCGGTCGCTAGATTAGAAGCAATACGTATCTTATTAGCCTATGCATGCTTTCATAATTTTAAACTTTATCAAATGGATGTTAAAAGTGCATTTTAAATGGTTTTATAAAAGAAAATGTTTATGTTGAACAACCTCCTCTATTTATACATGAACAATTTCCAGACCATGTTTATAAGTTAAAGAAAGCTTTATACGGTCTTAAACAAGCACCTCGTGCCTGGTATGATCGTCTCAAAAGTTATCTTATAGATTCTGGTTTTGAAATTGGGAAGGTTGATCAAACTCTTTTTATCAAAAGAAATAAAAAGGATATTTTAGTTATTCAAATATATGTTGATGACATTATTTTTGGGTCTACTAATGAAAAACTATGTAAAGAATTTTCAAACATAATGACCAAAGAATTTGAAATGTTCCATATGGGTGAATTAAATTATTTTCTTGGTTTACAAATTAAACAACTTGAAAATGGTATCTTTTTAAATCAAAAAAAATATTGTAATAATTTAATCAAACGTTTTGATATGGAAAATACTTCCGGCAAACCAACTCCTATGAGTACAACAATACATCTAGAAAAAGATGAGAATGGCAAAAGTGTTGACCAAAAATTATATCGAAGCATGATTGGATCATTACTTTATTTAACTGCTAGTAGACCAGATATAATGATGAGTGTTTGTTTATGTGCATGATTTCAAGCAGATCCTAAAGAATCACATATGAGAGCAGTGAAACGAATTTTATGGTATCTTAGTAAAACCAAAAACTTTGGACTCTTTTATCCTAAAGAATGTCCTTTCGAATTAGTATCCTATAGCGATGCTGATTTTGGAGGAAGTCGAACGGATAGAAAAAGTACAAGTGGGACTTGCCATTTTATTGGACGGTCTCTTGTATCTTGGTTTAGTAAAAAACAAAATTGTGTTTCACTATCTACTTGTGAAGCAGAATACATATCTGCAGCTTTAGCATGTGCTCAAGTCATATATATGCAACAAACACTTAAAGATTTTGGTTTTGACCTATCTAAATCAACAATATATTGTGATAACTCCAGTGCTATAAATTTATCCAAAAATTCAGTTAATCTTCACGAACAAAACATATTGACATTCGTCACCATTTTCTTCGTGATTGTATTGAAAAGAATTTAATAGATTTAGATTTTGTTCCTACAGAAAATCAATTGGCTGATATTTTTACTAAACCTTTAAATGAAAATTCTTTTATTAAATTTAGACGAGAACTTGGTATCGTCTCTCTTAAAGATATACTTACCAACTAAGCTATGTGTATTTCTTGCTTTCTTATGTTTTCTGTTTTATAACATCTTTCAGTTATTTTTAACTACCTGTTTCCATTGTTTTCTCCCCATCACTCTTTTTCTTCCGGTAGAAAACATTTAAACTTTTCTAACCATCTATACTTTCTGAAGTTTTCCCCTATATATATACTCTCTATTTGTACTTTATCCTCACATTCTCTTTTGCAAACAAAATTATTATCATTCTTATGGCTTCTAACCACGACTCTTCTGATGAACCATCATGCGAAGATTTTTCAACACCATCTTCTGCATATGATTCCTCTGATTCTCATTTACCCACCCCAACTACTAGAAATCGTACCGGATATACTCCGGAAAAGAAGAAGTCTAGGCGGTTTTTGTTCTTCGGTTCCCCGAATACTAAACAAAAGATAGATGATATGCATCACTATCAACGGGAACTAGTTGAACTTAACCGTGAAATGTATTACGAGCAGAAAACAAATACAAGAGGTCTTCAGTTTCTTGCAGATATCGGATCGAAAATTTGTGGTTGTTCTACATCTAACGTACATCAACCAACATCTTTTCATCCTCATACTTCTCAACCGTCTTCCTCTCATTATAATCCATGGGAACCGAGCCCTCAACCTCCTCCAGTCTCTCCAAATTATACGTCTCGGAATAACATTTGGTCTCCTCTCCAACCATATATTGAGAATACCAAAATAGAATCAGGAGAGGAAACCACACCGAAGACAACTCCAAAGAAGTCTCAAAGGAAGACTCCAAAGAAATCTCCCAAATGATTTCTTACTTTATTTGTATTTTTTTTCCTAAGTTATGTTTTATATATTTTGATTCATTATAATTTTTTGTTTCAAATAATATATATTTTTCCTAATGATCAAAAATCTCAACCAAAGATGAAATGAGTGTTGGACATACTGTTATTATGTATGAAAATCTCCTATTTTATATATATACTTGTACACAATTTATATATATAGAATTTTACAAGTCACAGAATCTCTGTACAAAAAATGTTCCAGGAGTCGACTGCCCATGTTCAACCAGTCGACTGCTTTAACATTGTTTGCTCTCCGGTTTCCTTATCCAGTCGACTAAGTTTCACCAGTCGACTGGTTTACCTAAGCTCTTCTCAGGTTTGCTTAAACAGCCGACTGGATATCACTCACTAGTCGACTGCTAGGACTTCGGGGTTAAAATTTTCTGCAACCCGACCCAACTTTTCACCCTACCACCCAATAGATTTTTGCCACCTCAACTGCATCTCTTCATAACCGAATCATTCCTCTTCATTTTTCAAATTTCAAAACCCTACCACCCCTTCAACTATTTTCAAATTGCACTACAATGGCACCTCCCAAAACCAAAAAATCAAAAACTTCATCTTCTTCCACTCAAGATCCCATTGATACATACATTGCTCAGTGGTTGTACGATGCTACTGCCATACAACGATGGAGGAATTGAAAAATGTTCCAATTATAGAGAGCTCCTTTGTTGTTTTCCCAGACTTCTCAGCCTACGGTCTTCTCAACATTGCTAGGCAGGGAAAATTAGAATCTCTACTCGACTATGAAAAGAACAAGCTTCCAATAAATCACATCATGGTTAAACTTTTTTTGGCTAACTTGAATTTGGGTCACCAAGATCCAAGAGGTAACCGAGATAATTGCATTTGGAGCTTAGTATGTGGCAAGAAGGTGTTTCTCCCAATTGATCGTATTGGTCATATTCTTGACACACCAACGGATGGTATTAATCTTCAAGAAGTTGATTGTGTAGTCCATACCCGAAATGAAGTCAGTCACCGTTTTATAGAAGATAATTCGGACGGTACAAAGTCAATTGGTCTTCGTCCCACCGCCAGATTACTTCATCGGGCAATGATGCGATCTATTCTTCAACGAACGGGCACTTTTGATCAAGTTTATCAAGAAAATTTTCGTGCTTTGTATGCTATATATGATGGTAAAGACATTAATTGGATTCAACTCATAGTAGACGAGTTACTCGGCTTCAATCAAGGTGCTATGAAATGTATTTTCTATGCTGAGTACACAATGCGTTTACTTAAACATGGTGACGTCCCGGAACTAGATTCCGAAATTTCAACCGCCGGGATTCTTAATGCAAAGACTATAAAGCTCATGAAGCTGCCTCCTCCCACTCTTCGCATTATGCCTTATGCAGATTGGTTTGCACGTGCACATTCAAGACTACCTCAACAACCACCAGCTGCTCCTTCTCAATCTTCAAGGCCAAGCGATGTTTGCATTCCCTCTGCAACTCTCTCAACAAAAGAATCAATGGATATAGTTTCTCGGAAACAATTCCTTCTAGAAGCTCGTTTGAAAAGAATGGATCCTAAAATAGATAAGAAATTCGATAAGGTAAAATCAATTTTTGTCAAATTATGGGACGCAATCTCATGCTCTTCATCAAGTCCTCATGCTACTCAAGATCCGGGAAAACATCCTGCACCTCAATTCACATGGAGCACTTCAGATGAAGCTACTAGTTCTTCTCCAAGTATGGGCGGACCTACTTCTGAACCACAGCATAAAAGCAAAGGGAAAGAAATTCAAGAAGAAGAAGAGGAAGGAGACGATGAGAAAACAGATAACGACTAATCATTCATGGTTATCTCTGGTGTTGGTTTTTGGTATTTTTGTTTATTATTCACTACTTTGCTATTTTAAGAGACTTGTATAACTAGTCTCTCTATGACTACTGCTACCTGGTTCTGTTCATATTTCTTATTTTATATGCTACCTGGTTATGCAATGCTTCTATGTTTTCTTTTTGTCGATGACAAAGGGGGAGAGACATAGGTGGACTAACATTTTATTTGCAGGAAAACAATAGCCATTTATTAAGGAAGAATAATAAATTCAGGGGGAGTTTATATTCTTTTGCTACGACATATATATTCTTCTTATACAGGTTGTCATCAATCAAAAAGGGGGAGAATGTTGAATCATGGATTTTGATTCATGACAATGTATAATAATTAACAAGAAGAAGCAAAGAAGATGCGACTACTAACCGAAGGAGATATGCTAGCACTTTGGAGATTTCAAGGCCACATTGTGTAAATGTGTTAGTACATGTATATTGTGTTTGTAGAGTAGTTATTTTTGTTAAAATCTATCCTCAAAATCTCTCACAAACATGAAGAAATTATCCACCTTCATCGTAATTTTAAATAAGTTGAAAAATATGCATATATATGCACAAATAGCCAGAGCATTAGACTGGTGCATTTCAACCAGTCGACTGGTTCAGCAGTTTGCTCATATATATGCAAACATGCACACACCTTCTTCGACCAGTTGGCTGGTATATTTTGGCCAGTCGACTCATGTATTCCAACTGTCTTTTTTATGAAAAGTCACCTCCTTTGATGAAGAGTCTCAATCCATATCTCTTCTAAATAGATGCTTCTTTTGATGAGAACTATTCGTGAATGGTTATATCTCTTGGACAACTATATAAACACGTTAGTTCTACAACAAAATCATCAATTTTAATTATTGCTTTCTAATCTTACTCTCTAATATTATTTTGTTCTATAAGGCTATCATATTCTTCCTTCAATCCTTATTCACATTCACAAATTTTAGGATTAGATTATAGGAAGTTTTTGTACATCATTGACTCATTAGTGTTATTAAGAACACAAGAAGTCGGAAACTAATTTGTATTTATTATTGATCCGTTCTGCTGCTCGGGTTAAGTAAAGACCTCTTCTGTTGCTGAGGCAAAATCCTGTTCTGTTGCTCAGGTCCTTGTTCGACTGCTCAAGGGTTGTTTAAACCTATTCCTCCGGGTTAAGTGAGGGTATTGTTAGTTGGTTAATTCCAGAAGGAGTCTGGGACTGGACGTAGGATGGTGCTCCGAACCAGTATAAAAATCTCTGGTGTCTTTTTATTATTTACTGCTATTATCACTTATCAATTTTATATTTCCGCACTGTTTAATTATTCTATTCCATATAGCACAATCCGTACAAACTTTCATAGAAGACCCGACTTCACATCTTTAACGGTTAAAGTATCTCTCACAAAGGTAAGGCTATTAGCGAACCTTGTGTAACGCTTCGAAATAGAACACAAGAGCATCATAGCCATATCCTCTTCATCTATGTTCAAATCCAGTCTTCATCTTCATCACTAGATCATCGAAGAAACCTGGATTCCCTTTGATAGAAGGACCATCTCTCATCCTTGTGGTGAAAAATGTCTTCAACAAAATCAGACGGTTAGTCAAATATTTGTTTCGATGGAGATTTTCCAGCTTGGTCCAAATGCTCTTTGCAGTAGTTTCACTGCTAATATCAGAAATAACATTTTCTCCCATAGCTAATTGCAAAGTGGTAAACGCCCATTTTTCCATCTCCTTCCTTTCCACAGCTGAAATTTCAGCCGTCAACTCCTCAAGAGCAAACACCATAGGATGAACTTCTCTATTGCTAAACTAGATCCTAATGCAATATAGGTCCCTCTAACATAGGTTCTTAGTACAAACGCTGGAGTCTCCTCATCTCCTTCCATAATGCTAGCACTCTTTCTCAATCAACCTTGTCGCTTTGATACCAGACTTTTAGGGAAAAATACCTCAAGATCGCCTTAAGAATAAAAAAATTAACCTTGCGGAAAAACAAATAGGACCGGATTGATGGTGATGCAAAAAAACCAACAGATAGTTACCAGCTAAAACAATCACAGATCAAGCAATAAAAGAAAGTAACACACGTGATTTATAGTGATTCCAGTACCGTGAGGTAGTGTACATCCACTTGGGGAGAGGAGATTTTATTGCTTTCTAAGAGGAGAAAATTTTACAAGATTGGTAATGGAGAAGAAGAATAAGAAATACAACTGAGAGAGATAATTCTACTCATGTTAATCTCTGCCTTTATATAGAGATTATTACTTGGGGTTGAAGTAATTGATTTATGGTCATAAATCAATGCCTTGTTAAATCTCCTATTTATATAGGAAACGTTTATCCATTTGATTTTCCAGTTTCCCCAATTTACATACGCCTGATAAGATACCCTCTTTAATCAATTAATTAGGGAATTAGTTGATTATCTTAATCTCCCAAAATAATTCTTCTTATCATGTAGGTAATTTATTACTCTCTTTAATGCTATAAAAGAGGCAATATATATTTGAGTAATTATCTCAAATATCTTCCAAATCTTCTGAAATTGAAAATATTGTATCACCAAATCTTATATTTTAGACTTAGCAGAACTAAAATAGAGTATATGAAGTGCGTGTTCAGCGGTATCAGGTCAAAGAATGGAGATGTCACTATGGCCGGACAAGTAGTGCCCAAGAAGGAATCCTTTCGATATTTAGGATCAATGTTGCAGTATGATGATGAGATTGATGGAGATGTTTGTTTTAGAATTCGAGTGGGATGAGTGAAATGATGACTAGCGTCTGGCCTTCTCTGTGATAGGAAAGTCCCGTAGCAAAGAGGTGTATGCTGCGATGGAGTTGTGGTCATACAAGACGATACCGAATTAGAAATGATGATATACGTGACAAATTTGGAGTAGCAACAATTGAAGAGAAGCTAGTCCAACACCGCTTAAGATGGTTTGGACATCTCAAATGGAGACCTCCCAAGGAACCTGTGCGAGTTGGAATTACAGGCCGCAGCGAATGCTTAAAGAGCGGCAGAGATCGATCAAGGTTGACATGGGAGGAAGTGGTAAAAAAGGACTTAAGGGATTAGAATATATCCGAAGAGCTAGTGTTGGACATGAGCGCGTGGAAGTTGGCGATCCACGTACCAGAACCATGAGCTAGAAGTTTTTTTTTTACTTAAGGTTGGTTTATCAGTAGTGTTATAAGTTTTAGATTATAGAACTAGTGAATAGAAGCCTAAGACGTAGTGTTTGGTCTACGGTCTCTATTACTATTAGTACCAATATTACTATTAGTATTATTTATTTTATTTTATCTTTAACTTTATTTTATAAATCTATTATTTGTTATTATTACTTTTAAATTGACTTTGTCATTTAGTTTTGGATTTTATCACTGGACGACCCCAACTTGCTTGTGACTAATGGCTAGTTGTTGTTGTTTTATATTTTACAGCAAATGGAGTTACCTATTGGTCTATTTTATTTTCCACATTTCTTAATCAACGTAGTGACTATATCACTATCAATATTGCCTCACCCTTTACGAAATCATCCATGGTTTATTAGTATTTGTGTCTTTCATCCATATCTACCAAAGCCTATTGTTTTATTGATTTTTGAACTCAACCCAATGCTGTAGAATATGAGAATATGCTAAAAATAAGAATCGCACTGATAATGGTATGCAACTTCATATGTGTTGGGTTATAAAAAAAGCATCTGGATCCAAATCAAAACAATTCATCAGTAAGTATAATACCAAGATTACTAATCGCGCTGATTATGGTTATTACGGTCAAAATCGCACTGATTATGGTTATCATGTTAACTTGAGATTGGAATTAAGTTTATACTCTTGATTATTTCTAATAGAGAAAATAACTCTAAAATTAAATAAATTAAAATTAAATCTTATTGACATCCAAGCAAATATAAACTTACATAGGTGTTTTTTTTGTTCAACTTTGATATGTAAAACAAACTGTTCATATTTTAAATAAAAGATCAGTCGCACATTTACACTGTTACGAAATAACATAACTTAAATTCGTCGAATTCATTCAACCATGTTATCCAACTATCATATTTCATAGCTTCAGGGTTACGGGGATTCATCATACCTATCCATTTGAAATGAAGATACTAAAATTAAAGAATGTATATCACAAAATATTATATGCTAAACTTTAATATTAAGTTTGCGAACTACTACCTTTTCACATCATAGAGAAAAGAGTTTGTCAAAGAACATATTCTACCATGTAATTTAACCTAAATTTTATTATAACAGCGTGATATTAAATGTAAGCACACAAATCAGTATTCAATATGTTACCTCTCATTCTTCTAAATAAACCCTATGATCCTTATAGAATTATTCAAAATACAATCATCTTATTCGGCATATAATATCAGCATTATTATGGTTTTGTCTGTTTACTTTCATTGTTGCTTTAAGCATGCAGGAAGATACCATTTTTTTTGCAGTGCAGATCCTACTGATGGTTTTACAGCTGTTCCATTAACGAAAAGAAATTTGCATATGCAGTGGCCATATAATTTAAAATTAAGTGACCGATATAGCTATGATAATGGAGTACGCAGTCTATGGGTCTATTCAACCGACAAACCATTTAACTCTGGCACCAAAACCAAACCACGGACTGAAATTCGCATCAGGGTAATTTTAATCTTTTGGCTAAACTGCGGGAAGTTTTTTACATTTGTTTTATAGCATGCAACAAAATGTAATTTATGCCAAAGCAATTTGTTCTTTGTTTTTTTCTCTCTAATCATATCTCCTCTTAAGTATCTATTTTCTCGACCCTATAAAACTCATGCATGGATATATCTGTGAGAAAAAGACCTAAAAGGAATATTTTGAAGGACAAGTGGTTTTATTAACATAATGTAGTATATTCATTTTATGTACCAGTACTAGTCCTTAGTACATGAGAAAATGTTAACCAATTGATTATTATACATAATGTAACTAGTAAAGGAGGTGGTGGATTCTAACACCACAGAAAATCGAATCAATATGTTCTTACTGTTGGTGTAAACCAAAATTAAAGAGTCGTGTCCGTTCACTAAAGAGTCGTGTCCGTTCACTAAAGAGTCGTGTCTATTGAAATAAAGAGTCGTGTTTATTAAGTAAAAGTCATGTCTATTGAAGTGAAGGGATGTCTATTCAAAAAGGTTATGTCCGTTTGTAAGAGTTGTAAACCACTATATATATGATATTAAAATCAATTTCATTCAACATTACTTAAGTTATTTTCCATTTCAAACATCATTTGTTCAAATTAACTTAAGTTTCCACTTATAAATCCAATTCAGATTCAAATTCTATTTAACTTTTACCAAAGTCAAAATTTATTATCTCATATTATAAGTTTAAAACTTGATTACTTATATTCAACAATTACCACTTGGATTTAATTGATTCACTTATACTTACTTTAATTTAACTCCATCCTTTAAGTTAAATTTATTCTATCAAAGTTCAAATTGTATAAGTATCAACTCATTTATCATTCCCATAAATATTTTAAATAGGATTTCAGAGTCTTTTCAATCTTTCAAAACCATTTTTGAAATCAATTCAAATTACCTTTTGAATTCGCAAAACCAAATCCAATTTTCCAAACAACTTTCATTTAAAATAATCTGGCAGCAATTCCTCTTTTGGAAACCCGAAAATGAACACCAATGATGCCGCGGTCATCATCGGAATTATTTTCCAGCGACCAAAAAGAGTTTAGAGCTTTCATCTCTTGAAAACAATTTTCCAAAATATCAAATCCTTTCAAAAGACTTCTCTGGAATTTTATTTTAGATTATAAATCACATTTATATATCTTTTACTTATAAAATCTCACTTCTTATATATATAAGATTATTTTTACCATTATATATCATTTTAATTATAACTTCACACATTATAATTCATTTGCTTATACACTTTATTCTTTTACAATTGTTGATTCAGACAACTTTTAATTAACTTATATATATTTACATTTTCAACAACCAAACAATCAATCATATACACTTTAATAATTTTAGAAAAATTATTTCTTTATATACAAAATATAATCAAGGTAAAATTATTTCATTTACCCAATTTTAAAACAATATCGTGCCGAATTGTTCTATACAAGTGTTTAGAGATCCCTATCGATAGAGTTGTACAGACTATACCGACCAGAATCCATATACCACTTAACAAACCAATCATCACAATATAAAACAATTTTATATTCACTAACAAATACGCGCTCGTATCTATTATTACACTCAAACTCATTCTAGAGTACTACTGACTCTATCTCTAATGAGTAACACCCAACAGAGCCATGGTTGTCGCTTAACCATATGCTCTGATACCAAATGTAACGAACGCGATTTTTCGTCGCTCGAAAATCGACATTAATACATTCACTGTATCAACTGCCGAGCAATCGAATGCCGGAAAACCGAATTGTTATGGAGAAAAAGAAGAGGTAGAAGAAGAAAGAAGAAAAGAGAAAGAAGAAATAACAAAAACACAGAAACAGAAACAGAATCTCACATTCGCAGCGGAACAACATATAATAGATAAATGAATAATCTTTAAAACAAAGAACTATATCATTTTATACATCACATCATCATCAGAGTTTACAACAACAATATACAACACAACTGGACAGTTATATGAACTTGTCCATATACAGAATACATAACGGAATAATACTATCATATACAGTGGTACGTCTCGCCATCCAGCTCGCCACTAAGCTCCACAGCACTTCAAAATCCAGAATAATCTGATAACCTAACTCTAGACTGCCCATGTGGAAAATGATGGGCACCCAGAGTTTAGGAAGGAAACAATAAGCTCCAAGTCAGTCATGGTGACTGGTGTGAGAACTAAAACAGTTTATCTTTAAACAATCAACAACAAAGAAAATAAAACAATTTCGCAATGCTTTTAGAAAATGAAACTACCATAAGACCTCCCGCCACACACACAATGCAAACGCAGAATTGGAGGAGATTTCTTCTTATGATAGTCAAAGATGCTTGCTACGCAAAATCATTGGATTATTATTATTAGTGCATAGTGCAGAAAAACATTTCGAAAGTATAATATTAATCTTAGCCAACATACGACCAGTATCGTATGCCTACTATAGCTACTATGTTCAGTAGCAGGTTACCGCCACATTCCATAGCAGGTAATACAACTAAAACCGTACAAGGTTCGTATTGTTTCTTTGGATTTTCCAACAAATGGTCAGGCTAAGGAACTTCCTTTCCTCTTGCCGAATGGGATCGCCTCTGGCTGGACGTCCCGAGAGACAAACTGCTCTCTGCCAAACAAGGCCGGGTTACTCCTGTAACAAGTAACTCACGAATATGTCATCACCCGGTCATTTGGGACCTTTATCCGAGCGCTCGGTAACCATCATCACACATAATAAATAAGTGTATCCACATGAGTAAGTATCTGGGCTCCATACCATGATACCACCCCTTTCCAGAAGGAAATGACATACCCTAAAGGGCGCGTCCCTCATAACCTTGCCGCAACATTCCTGTTTCGACCATTTCCGGGTTGTTGAGGCCCTGACGAAGTCTCATCCACAAAGCTACGCTTTTTTACAAAAGCTATGCTTTGGGTCAAACAAATGATCAACCTATAATCACAAAGATAAAGGATCAAACAAATGATCATATCACAAATGATCAAACATTGATCATCACACAGCAACACTCAGCATGTCACATTACCAAATTGGGAATGTATCGCTGATAACCTTCAACTACATAACCTCTGAGCTCGTACGTCTCAGAGAAGGGTGTTAAGCTAAGAGAATAAATTCTCCGCCACCAACAGAAATGTATTTGAAAGAAATCGGCTTTACATCTCAATTTGTAATGTCAGACACACAATCCATACAAGTCTGTTCCGGGATCGAACAGAACCGAAGGCACTTCTCACGAAGCCCTTGCAAATCCGGATAATTTTCAATCACGTCCGGACTTCCCGTCACTAAGGGTGATAAAACCTCTAAATCGAAGATCAGTCGATGTAGAGTAACTCGACGGTAATCCTTCCGTTTTTAAAAATATCCGGTCTTCAACACCGGTCATCAAATGCAATTCATAACGACGTATCACATATTTGAAATGGGTTATACGACCCCATGGTCCTTTCCCGGCTAACCCGAATAGTGAGCGCTTATTCAAAAATAAGTGTGGCATTCAAATTCATCCAATTCACAACAAATACCCATTCAAGGTAATTATTGATAGTCGGTTATTTAACTATCAATAAAGATGCGCAACATCATCAGATTCCAAATAATTTTCCAAATTAATTATCTTTCAAAAATATCTTTACAAGATATATAATTTCCACACGTCAATTATTTGAAAACAATTTCAAATCAATTTCCACATTTCAATTTATCTTTGAAGATAAATCTCAAAACATTTCACTTCATATTGGAAAAACATTTCCATACCTATTTAATAATAGGTAATTCACAAATCCATTTATTTTCAACATTTGAAAATATTCAATATACTTAAATCAAAATTAAGTATATATTTCATTCTTTAAGGAAATCATTCTCTTTCACAATTTAATTTGAGTCAAAACGAATGTTACGTAAAACATCGTTACGACAACTCAAAATCACTAGTATAGGGATTCGAAATTTAGATAGATATATAAATCCCAATACTATATAAAACATTTCCTTTCGAAAGCCATTTACTATAACAACAGTGTTATAGTCCACCATTTCCTTATTCCTCGAAACGTCTATTTCAACAATAAATGTTGAAATCTATGTTTCGATACTTAACACGTTTTAAAACATCTTTTTAAAACAATTATTTCATTTCGTAATATCACTTCTCCAAAGCATATCCATTTTATTTAAAAATATATTCACTATCCAAAATCGTGAATATACTTCGTTATCCAAATTCAACATTTCTACACATTTTATTTAAAGGATTATCCACTGTCCAAAATCGTGAATATACTTCTTCTGATAACCTATAAAACTTAACTTATCAAAATAAGTCATTTCTCGGATTTACAAATCTATGTTTATAAATTCCATTTGTATTTTATAACAACTTTAACTTATAAAAGCACTTTATTAACCAAATCAATTTATAACTTAATTACATACCAAAAACCCATATTATAAGTTAAATACTTATAATTCATTTATTTGCAAAAATCATTCTTTTAAAACTTCACAAGTTATAAATCTTATTACTTATAAGATTTTATTTATAACTTTATTTTCAACATTAACAGAACTCCTTTTAGAATTCCATTATTTCGATTTATAATATATTTACAACATCTATTCATTTTATAACTTCACATTATAAATCTATTAATTTCATTTACTAATGAAATCCATTTATACTTCCTTTTAACATTTATAAAAACTCATTTTATAATTTCAATTCATAAACATCAATTTTATAAATCTTTTATATAAACCGTTTATAATTATTCTAAAAATCTCAATTTAAATAAACCAATTCTATAAAATGTATACTTTCAAAAATCACTTTAAAAATCCTTTTAAAATCAAAATCGTTATCTTGAACTTAAAAAATGAATCCGATGATGCAACCGCACCAAATAGTCAATCACAGCATCCAAACATCATATATCATCATATGATAACAGAATATACAATAATATCTGTAAATAAATCACTACGGTAAGGAATCCAGCTGGATCCCTCCAACCTGTTTCCCTGCATCTACAGATGTTAACACAATACCAATTCCGCTCCAGTACGGAATTATCGCGGTATATGGGTTTAATAAATATTATCCGCTATTATGCGGCGCAATAGGGTCGCATCCGCTATACAACACGGGAAATCAACAAATGCAATATATACATATACCAATATGTATATCTTGCTATATACATATATAATACCAATTCCACTTCAATGTGAAATTATCGCGGTATATGTTTTTAATAATTAACATCCGCTTAATAACGGCGTATAATGTCTATTTATCACAATAAATAGCAATCATCATTCAATTCACACAATCAGCATTCTCAACAATTTTAAATCTAACTATTTAAAATTTAAATCGAAACAAAACATTCGATTGAGTGAGGAGTTCTCACCTTGATTTCAATTCTGATTTCAGCGTTTATTTCGAATAAAATTAAACAGACGTTTAAATTTACCCAAAATTCACACTAGCCCCAAATGGCTCCAATTCAGTTCCAGCGCGTAGTATTCGACGATACGAATGCAACGCAATTTGTTTCGTCCGATTCCAACCTCGCAGCAAAGAGTTACAGAGTTTTAAACATTATACGATTAAATATATCTATATTAATTTACATTTCATTTTTATTTTAATCAACCTTTTACCTCAGCCGTGAATATTTCAAAAGAAATCAGGGTCGCACCCTTCCTTCCTCTTCTCCCTCCCGTTCTTTCTCCAGGTCACGAAAAACCCACGTCGCCCCTCCCTTTTGAATTCACGCGACCACCTACCAACCTCGAAACTTCATCATATCGGCACCGTTCGAAAGCCACTGCCCCTAGCTACCCACAGCCGCAACCCCTTGAAGTTCGGTCGCCCCTTGAGCACGCAAAACGATGACGAACGGCCGACCATTGCGGCCTCGTAGCTCCTCCTTCGATCGACGATGCATGCGATCAACCGTATGGATGCAAAGATCCCTCAACGCTCTACAATATTGTAGTTTATGATTTCAGCTAATTGTTGATGGATTGAGTGGAATCGAAGGGAGAATGACGAGCGTTTTCGGCCATTGAATGATGGTGGCGGCTGAGCAAAGGATGGGTTAGGGTTTGGGCAATTGTTAACGTATATGTATATATATACGTATATAAATGATATAAAATTCATTTTAAACGACTTTTCCAAACGATCTCCAAATCACACGTGTCGTTTGGCGTTCGTAAGGTTTACCCCGCGTTCCGAACACAATGGAACAGGTTTTGGAAGCAAATTTGATCATCTGTGCGAGATATGGCAATAAACGATCAATTTAAATTAAACCGATTCAAACCGATTTTGATGCGTTTTGGCTTGCCCCGGACAAACGATAAATCCGATCGACTTGAAATTTGAAATCTTACAATAATAGCACATTACGGATCCGATGAAACAAGTTTCGTCGAAATCCGACACTGTTTGAAAAATGACTATTTTAACTCGCCAAATTAAAATTAAAACAATTTTGATGCGTTTGGAGCTGCCACTGTCAAACGTCAACTCCGATTGCTACCAAAATTTAAATCCGATAATAACTAACTATTACGGATCCAATGGAACTAGTTTCGTCCAATTCTGAGACTGTCCCAAAAATGGCTAATTTCACTAGTCGATTAAATATTAAAATATTCAATTTTCACAAATTAACTTTTAATCCGATTTTAAAAGTTCTATAACATCACTATAACTCCAGTATGATTAAATAAAATTTTACAAATCATTTTCAATCATTTAAAACTCGATATTCAATTATTTCTGAAATTTCAATTATTAAATCATCGATTTAATTACTCAATTAAATCCAATATTCGAATTTAAAATTATTCAACTTATTAAATTCACTTATTAATATTCAAATTTTAATTAATATAAATTCTGGGTCGTTACAAACTTCCCCCCTTAAAAGAATTTCGTCCTCGAAATTACCAAGTAAGAAGAAGATACAAAATCTATTAACTTTCCAAAACAAACCGTTCAAATTAGATTTACAAATCTCTTAAATGTTTAACTTTTTCAGAAATCCAATAGTTAAACTTTTTACAACATCTTTACTAAGTTTTCCAATTTCATACTTAGTTTTCAAAATCTTCAAATTTCTCAAAAATATTTTAACGCCTTAAATTTTCGAAAAAATTCGCCGGAGTCTCCTTTGCCCGGCTCGATCCAAAAAAAAAATGACAGTGTATATATATCACAAATATACATCTCATCAAGTGATGAGGCATCCCATAGGGAAAAAGTGTAAAAGTACGATATTTAATCCAAGATATGTACCTTATATATTTTTAGCGAGCGTATAAGGCTATTATAGCGCGAAAGCGAGCTCCAAATGCGAAGCAAACGCCATCCGCACCTACTAAACACTCAATCAAACAAATGAGAACATGTATATAGAAAATAATATCGATATACATCATATAGCAACATAATATGTGCCAATATAGCAAATGCAACAACAACAAATGCAACCATCAAACAACTATCAATCAGTAGTCATCCAACAACTTCACAACCAAATCAATATTCTCATTAATATTCAATGAATTTGGTTTTCAATTTAAATCACATTTGATTTATTAACATTGGATTTTACTAACATCAATTCATTTATATTAGTTTACATTCACTAATTCAAATTCACATTAATTCAGTTTCAATTTGAATCAATTTCAATTCTATTCAAATTCATTTATTTCCAATTTGAATTCAATTGCTTTAGCTTCCAATTTGATCAATTCAATTTCATTAATACTTAATGAATTTTACACAATCAACTAACATCCATATAACAATCAATTTATATTCAACATAACCAATTTATTAAATTTTACATTCGATTTGGTTCAACACTTTTAATTCCAATTGGTTTAATATTAAATTGACTGACATTCAATTATTCAACTTCCAATAACATTTAGCTTTTTAATGAATTAACACTTACATCCATTTTTCCATATCAATTTATTTATATTCAATTGATTAACATGCAATCCATTTATTCAATTCAATTGTTAATTCATTTAACAAATAAAATTGAATTTTATTTATATAGCTCAAGTTAACATTCATTTAATAAATTCACTTTATTAATTTACTTTGATATTAAAATCAATTTCATTCAACATTACTTAAGTTATTTTCCATTTCAAACGTCATTTGTTCAAATTAACTTAAGTTTCCACTTATAAATCCAATTCAGATTCAAATTCTATTTAACTTTTACCAAAGTCAAAATTTATTATCTCATATTATAAGTTTAAAACTTGATTACTTATATTCAACAATTACCACTTGGATTTAATTGATTCACTTATACTTACTTTAATTTAACTCCATCCTTTAAGTTAAATTTATTCTATCAAAGTTCAAATTGTATAAGTATCAACTCATTTATCATTCCCATAAATATTTTAAATAGGATTTCAGAGTCTTTTCAATCTTTCAAAACCATTTTTGAAACCAATTCAAATTACCTTTTGAATTCGCAAAACCAAATCCAATTTTCCAAACAACTTTCATTTAAAATAATCTGGCAGCAATTCCTCTTTTGGAAACCCGAAAATGAACACCAATGATGCCGCGGTCATCATCGGAATTATTTTCCAGCAACCAAAAAGAGTTTAGAGCTTTCATCTCTCAAAAACAATTTTCCAAAATATCAAATCCTTTCAAAAGACTTCTCTGGAATTTTATTTTAGATTATAAATCACATTTATATATCTTTTACTTATAAAATCTCACTTCTTATATATATAAGATTATTTTTACCATTATATATCATTTTAATTATAACTTCACACATTATAATTCATTTGCTTATACACTTTATTCTTTTACAATTGTTGATTCAGACAACTTTTAATTAACTTATATATATTTACATTTTCAACAACCAAACAATCAATCATATACACTTTAATAATTTTAGAAAAATTATTTCTTTATATACAAAATATAATCAAGGTAAAATTATTTCATTTACCCAATTTTAAAACAATATCGTGCCGAATTGTTCTATACAAGTGTTTAGAGATCCCTATCGATAGAGTTGTACAGACTATACCGACCAGAATCCATATACCACTTAACAAACCAATCATCACAATATAAAACAATTTTATATTCACTAAAAAATACGCGCTCGTATCTATTATTACACTCAAACTCATTCTAGAGTACTACTGACTCTATCTCTAATGAGTAACACCCAACAGAGCCATGGTTGTCGCTTAACAATATGCTCTGATACCAAATGTAACGAACGCGATTTTTCGTCGCTCGAAAATCAACATTAATACATTCACTGTATCAACTGTCGAGCAATCGAATGCCAGAAAACCGAATTGTTATGGAGAAAAAGAAGAGGTAGAAGAAGACAGAAGAAAAGAGAAAGAAGAAATAACAAAAACACAGAAACAGAAACAGAATCTCACATTCGCAGCGGGACAACATATAATAGATAAATGAATAATCTTTAAAACAAAGAACTATATCATTTTATACATCACATCATCATCAGAGTTTACAACAACAATATACAACACAACTGGACAGTTATATGAACTTGTCCGTATACAAAATACACAACGGAATAATACTATCATATACAGTGGTACGTCTCGCCATCCAGCTCGCCACTAAGCTCCACAGCACTTCAAAATCCAGAATAATCTGATAACCTAACTCTAGACTGCCCGTGTGGAAAATGATGGACACCCAGAGTTTAGGAAGGAAACAATAAACTCCAGGTCAGTCATGGTGACTGGTGTGAGAACTAAAACAGTTTATCTTTAAACAATCAACAACAAAGAAAATAAAACAATTTCGCAATGCTTTTAGAAAATGAAACTACCATAAGACCTCCCTCCACACACACAATGCAAATGCAGAATTGGAGGAGATTTCTTCTTATGATAGTCAAAGATGCTTGCTACGCAAAATCATTGGATTATTATTATTAGTGCATAGTGCAGAAAAACATTTCGAAAGTATAATATTAATCTTAGCCAACATACGACCAGTATCGTATGCCTACTATAGCTACTATGTTCAGTAGCAGGTTACCGCCACATTCCATAGCAGGTAATACAACTAAAACCGTACAAGGTTCGTATTGTTTCTTTGGATTTTCCAACAAATGGTCAGGCTAAGGAACTTCCTTTCCTCCTGCCGAATGGGATCGCCTCTGGCTGGACGTCCCGAGAGACAAACTGCTCTCTGCCAAACAAGGCCGGGTTACTCCTGTAACAAGTAACTCACGAATATGTCATCACCCGGTCCTTTGGGACCTTTATCCGAGCGCTTGGTAACCATCATCACACATAATAAATAAGTGTATCCACATGAGTAAGTATCTGGGCTCCATACCATGATACCACCCCTTTCCAGAAGGAAATGACATACCCTAAAGGGCGCGACCCTCATAACCTTGCCGCAACATTCCTGTTTCGACCATTTCCGGGTTGTTGAGGCCCCGACGAAGTCTCGTCCACAAAGCTACGCTTTTTTACAAAAGCTATGCTTTGGGTCAAACAAATGATCAACCTATGATCACAAAGATAAATGATCAAACAAATGATCATATCACAAATGATCAAACACTGATCATCACACAGCAACACTCAGCATGTCACATTACCAAATTGGGAATGTATCGCTGATAACCTTCAACTACATAACCTCTGAGCTCGTACGTCTCAGAGAAGGGTGTTAAGCTAAGAGAATAAATTCTCCGCCACCAACAGAAATGTATTTGAAAGAAATCGGATTTACATCTCAATTTGTAATGCCAGACACACAATCCATACAAGTCTATTCCGGGATCGAACAGAACCGAAGGCACTTCTCATGAAGCCCTTGCAAATCCGGATAATTTTCAATCACGTCCGGACTTCCCATCACTAAGGGTGATAAAACCTCTAAATCGAAGATCAGTCGATGTAGAGTAACTCGACGGTAATCCTTCCGTTTTTAAAAATATCCAGTCTTCAACACCGGTCATCAAATGCGATTCATAACGACGTATCACATATTCGAAATGGGTTATACGACCCCATGGTCCTTTCCCGGCTAACCCGAATAGTGAGTGCTTATTCAAAAATAAGTGTGGCATTCAAATTCATCCAATTCACAACAAATACCCATTCAAGGTAATTATTGATAGTCGGTTGTTTAACTATCAATAAAGATGCGCAACATCATCAGATTCCAAATAATTTTCCAAATTATTTATCTTTCAAAAATATCTTTACAAGATATATAATTTCCACACGTCAATTATTTGAAAACAATTTCAAATCAATTTCCACATTTCAATTTATCTTTGAAGATAAATCTCAAAACATTTCACTTCATATTGGAAAAACATTTCCATACCTATTTAATAATAGGTAATTCACAAATCCATTTATTTTCAACATTTGAAAATATTCAATATACTTAAATCAAAATTAAGTATATATTTCATTCTTTAAGGAAATCATTCTCTTTCACAATTTAATTTGAGTCAAAACGAATGTTACGTAAAACATCGTTACGACAACTCAAAATCACTAGTATAGGGATTCAAAATTTAGATAGATATATAAATCCCAATACTATATAAAACATTTTCTTTCGGAAACCATTTACTATAACAACAGTGTTATAGTCCACCATTTCCTTATTCCTCGAAACGTCTATTTCAACAATAAATGTTGAAATCTATGTTTCGATACTTAACACGTTTTAAAACATCTTTTTAAAACAATTATTTCATTTCGTAATATCACTTCTCCAAAGCATATCCATTTTATTTAAAAATATATTCACTATCCAAAATCGTGAATATACTTCGTTATCCAAATTCAACATTTCTACACATTTTATTTAAAGGACTATCCACTGTCCAAAATCGTGAATATACTTCCTTTAATAACCTATAAAACTTAACTTATCAAAATAAGTCGTTTCTCGGATTTACAAATCTATGTTTATAAATTCCATTTGTATTTTATAACAACTTTAACTTATAAAAGCACTTTATTAACCAAATCAATTTATAACTTAATTACATACCAAAAACCCATATTATAAGTTAAATACTTATAATTCATTTATTTGCAAAAATCATTCTTTTAAAACTTCACAAGTTATAAATCTTATTACTTATAAGATTTTATTTATAACTTTATTTTCAACATTAACAGAACTCCTTTTAGAATTCCATTATTTCGATTTATAATATATTTACAACATCTATTCATTTTATAACTTCACATTATAAATCTATTAATTTCATTTACTGATGAAATCCATTTATACTTCCTTTTTAACATTTATAAAAACTCATTTTATAATTTCAATTCATAAACATCAATTTTATAAATCTTTTATATAAACCGTTTATAATTATTCTAAAAATCTCAATTTAAATAAACCAATTCTATAAAACGTATACTTTCAAAAATCACTTTAAAAATCCCTTTAAAATCAAAATCGTTATCTTGAACTTAAAAAATGAATCCGATGATGCAACCGCACCAAATAGTCAATCACAGCATCCAAACATCATATATCATCATATGATAACAGAATATACAATAATATCTGTAAATAAATCACTACGGTGAGGAATCCAACTGGATCCCTCTAACCTGTTTCCCTGCATCCACATATGTTAGCACAATACCAATTCCGCTCCAGTACGGAATTATCGCGGTATATGGGTTTAATAAATATTATCCGCTATTATGCGGCGCAATAGGGTCTCATCCGCTATACAACGCGGGAAATCAACAAATGCAATATATACATATACCAATATGTATATCTTGCTATATACATATATAATACCAATTCCACTTCAATGTGAAATTATCGCGGTATATGTTTTTAATAATTAATATCCGCTTAATAACGGCGTATAATGTCTATTTATCACAATAAATAGCAATCATCATTCAATTCACACAATCAGCATTCTCAACAATTTTAAATCTAACTATTTAAAATTTAAATCGAAACAAAACATTCGATTGAGTGAGTAGTTCTCACCTTGATTTCAATTCTGATTTCAGCGTTTATTTCGAATAAAATTAAACAGACGTTTAAATTTACCCAAAATTCACACTAGCTCCAAATGGCTCCAATTTAGTTCCAGCGCGTAGTATTCGACGATACGAATGCAACGCAATTTGTTTCGTCCGATTCTGACCTCGCAGCAAAGAGTTACAGAGTTTTAAACATTGTACGATTAAATATATCTATATTAATTTACATTTCATTTTTATTTTAATCAACCTTTTATCTCAGCCGTGAATATTTCAAAAGAAATCAGGGCCGCACCCTTCCTTCCTCTTCTCCCTCCCGTTCTTTCTCCAGGTCACGAAAAACCCACGTCGCCCCTCCCTTTTGAATTCACGCGACCACCTACCAACCTCAAAACTTCATCATATCGGCACCGTTCGAAAGCCACTGCCCCTAGCTACCCACAGCCGCAACCCCTTGAAGTCCGGTCGCCCCTTGAGCATGCAAAACGATGACGAACGGCCGACCATTGCGGCCTCGTAGCTCCTCCTTCGATCGACGATGCATGCGATCAACCGTATGGATGCAAAGATCCCTCAACGCTCTACAATATTGTAGTTTATGATTTCAGCTAATTGTTGATGGATTGAGTGGAATTGAAGGGAGAATGACGAGCGTTTTCGGCCATTGAATGATGGTGGCGGCTGAGCAAAGGATGGGTTAGGGTTTGGGCAATTGTTAACGTATATGTATATATATACGTATATAAATGATATAAAATTCATTTTAAACGACTTTGCCAAACGATCTCCAAATCACACGTGCCGTCTGGCGTTCGTAAGGTTTACCCCGCGTTCTGAACACAATGGAATAGGTTTCGAAAGCAAATTCGATCATCTGTGCGAGATATGGCAATAAACGATCAATTTAAATTAAACCGATTCAAACCGATTTTGATGCGTTTTGGCTTGCCCCGGACAAACGATAAATCCGATCGACTTGAAATTTGAAATCTTACAATAATATCACATTACGGATCCGATGAAACAAGTTTCGTCGAAATCCGACACTATTTGAAAAATGACTATTTTAACTCGCCAAATTAAAATTAAAACAATTTCGATGCGTTTGGAGCTGCCACTGTCAAACGTCAACTCCAATTGCTACCAAAATTTAAATCCGATAATAACTAACTATTACGGATCCAATGGAACTAATTTCGTCCAATTCTAAGACTGTCCCAAAAATGGCTAATTTCACTAGTCGATTAAATATTAAAATATTCAATTTTCACAGATTAACTTTTAATCCGATTTTAAAAGTTCTATAACATCACTATAACTCCAGTATGATTAAATAAAATTTTACAAATCATTTTCAATCATTTAAAACTCGATATTCAATTATTTCTGAAATTTCAATTATTAAATCATCGATTTAATTACTCAATTAAATCCAATATTCGAATTTAAAATTATTCAACTTATTAAATTCACTTATTAATATTCAAAATCAATTAAATATTCAAATTTTAATCAATATAAATTCTGGGTCGTTACACAAAGAGCCGTCGAAAAAATTCTACGGAGCCTACCAATCAAGTTCGATCATATTGTGGTTGCAATTAAGGAATCAAATGATATTGCTTCACTTTCTCTTGAAGGCTTGCAAGGAAGGCTGGAAGCTCATGAGGCTAGAATCTTGATGAGAAGTAAACAAACAAATTCTTCTCAAGATCAAGCCTTAAAATCTCAATTCACATCCACAAAAGGTCAAGGCCCGTCCCATGGCAAAAGTAACAGCAGGAATAGTGAAAAACGTGAAGAATTGAAGGAGGAGAAACCATCATTCCAAAATAACAAAGCGCGAGGCAAATACAAAGGCAAAAAACCATATTTTGAATGCAATTTCTGTCACAAGCCGGGTCATAAAGCAAATGATTGTTGGGAGAAACATCCTGAAAAGAAGCCAGTTGCTGGTTTTATGCATAATGAAGCAGAAAAATCTGAATCTTTGTTGATCGCTTCGGATGGAAATGTTGAAAATGTATGGTACTTGGATAGTGGTGCAAGTAGGCATATGACTGGAAATAAAAATCTATTTTTGAGTCTTGTGGAAACTGATGATGGTCAGGTTACTATTGGAGATGCAAAATCATACAAAATTCAAGGTGTTGGTGAAATTTCTTTCAAAACCAAGGCTGGAAAAGTTGAAAAAATGTCGGAGGTTCTTTATGTACCAGGCATACGCAGCAATCTTCTTAGCGTCGGTCACTTGCTGAAGAAAGGATTTGATTTTCGATTCGTTGGAGATCAATGCAGCATGAAGAAGAAGGACCAACAAGTGGAAAATATTGTGATGGGATCCAACAAATTATTTCCGATCAAACTTGACATCGTAAGCAGTACGTGCATGATTGCTGCTTCTAATGATGAAGTTTCCAAGTTATGGCATGAGAGGTTTGGGCATTTAAACTTTCGGAGTTCGAAGGAGATGTCTACCAAAGAAATTGTCCAAGGGCTGCCTAAACTTGAAGTGATAAACGAAGTATACGAGGAATGCCAACTGGGAAAACAACATCGTGAATCGTTCCCATCCAAATCGAAGTGGATTTCTCAATCACCTTTAGAGCTTGTTCACACCGACCTCTGTGGACCAATGCAAGTGCCATCGCTTGGAGGCAGCAGATACTTCTTGTTATTTGTTGATGATTACACAAGAAAATTTTGGGTTTACTGTGTCAAAGAAAAATCAGAGGCCTTCTCATGCTTCAAAGAGTTCAAAATTCAAGTTGAAAAGCATTCAGGTCATCAAATAAAAAATCTAAGGAGTGACCGTGGAGGAGAATACATGTCCTATCAGTTTAAAGAATTCTGCCAAAGTCATGGAATCCTCCATGAGTTAACTGCTAGGCACTCACCTCAACAAAACGGAGTTGCAGAGCGCAAAAATCGAACAATAATGAATATGGTCAGATGCATGTTGAAGAAGAAGAACTTGCCTGCGTGTTTTTGGGCTGAAGCGGTCTCTTGTGCCGTTTACTTAATCAACCGATCACGAACGAAGAACTTAAAGGATTCCACTCCAAATGAAGTCTGGTATGGCAAGAAACCAAATGTTGCTCATTTAAAAACTTTTGGTTGTCTTGCATACTCTCATATTCCTAATGCTTTAAGATCAAAGCTCGACGACAAATCTGAAAAGGGCATTTTCATCGGTTATAGCCAAAGGACTAAAGCTTACAAGCTTTACAATCCACAGACGAAGAAGATGATTATCAGTAGAGATGTTCGCTTTGATGAAAATGGCTGTTATAATTTTTCAGATTTTACAGAATTACCAAGATGGCAAACTCTAAATCTTGAAGAGGAAACTTCTTTGGAACAAGGTGTTGATGTTGATGTTGGTATTGAAGAACAACAGCCTAAAAATAATGGGGCTGAGCAGGAGCAAAATTCACCACCAACGGTAGAAATAAAGATGCGATCCTTGCGAGAAATCTATGATGCAACCGAAGAAGTTGACACTACGGATCATGTATATTTTTCATTTTTTGCGGGAGAAGATCCAATCACTTATGAAGAAGCATCAAAGGAAGAAAAATGGGTGACTGCAATGAAGGATGAAATCAAGTCTATTGAGAAAAATGGTACGTGGGAGCTTACCACTTTGCCTTCACACAAATCAGCCATTGGTGTGAAATGGGTGTTCAAAACCAAAACAAATCTTGATGGCTCCATCAACAAGTACAAAGCACGTTTGGTTGCGAAGGGGTATAAGCAAAAGGAAGGGGAAGATTTCAATGAGGTATTCGCTCCTGTCTCTCGACTTGATACAATTCGATTGTTGATTTCTCTTGCTGCCCAAAATGGCTGGAAGCTTCTGCAAATGGATGTGAAATCAGCTTTCTTGAATGGTTTTCTTCAAGATGAAATTTATATTCAACAACCTCCTGGTTTTGTGAAGAGGGGCGAAGAGGAAAAGGTGTATAAGCTACGGAAAGCTTTATACGGACTGAAGCAATCCCCCCATGCATGGTATGATCGTATCAATAATTTCCTCTTGAACAATGGCTTTGAAAGGTGTCCTTTTGAACACACTCTTTACATGAAGAAGCATTCAAAAGGAGGTTTCATGATCGTGAGTTTATACGCAGATGATCTGTTACTGGCGATAATATGGAGATGTTATCTGAATTCAAAAATTCAATGATGAAGGAGTTCGAGATGACGGATTTGGGAGAATTACATCATTTTCTAGGGATAGGTGTTCAGCAATCAAAATATGGAATTTTTATCTCGCAAGAAAAATATGATGCTCAAGTGTTGGAGAAGTTCAATATGATGAAAGCAAATCCAGTTTCAACTCCTTGTGTTGCAGTTTTGAAATTGTGCAAAAGTGGTGAAGGAAAGTTTGTGGATCCAACTATTTTTCGAAGCTTAGTTGGAAATTTGATGTATCTCACTGCTACAAGACCTGACATCATGTATGCAGTAAGCTTGATTAGCAGATTCATGGAGAAGCCTTTCTCAAACCATTGGGAAGCTGCAAAAAGAATTTTACGATACATCAAAGGAACTATTGACTATGGCATCTTCTATGAAGCTCGTGTACCTGTGAAACTTGTTGGATATACGGACAGTGATCTAGGTGGAAGCATCGATGATTCAAGGAGTACTTCGGGTTATGCATTTAACCTTGGAAGTGGAATTATTTCTTGGTGTTCGAAAAAACAACCAGTTGTTGCACTTTCTACCACCGAAGCGGAGTACATCGCAGCATCTCTAGCAGGATGTCAAACTTTGTGGCTAAGAGGAATTCTTGAAAATCTAAGCTTCAAGCAAAAAGATCCTATGATCATTTATTGCGACAATAGTTCTACTATCTCTGTCTCAAAGGATCCTATTTTGCATGGAAGAACAAAGCATATTCGTCTACGTTTCCATTTCCTACGAGAACTCGTTTGTGAAGAAGAAGTGAGTCTTGAGTATTGTCGAAGTGAAGAACAAATTGTTGATATCTTCACAAAGCCGCTTGGAGGGACTGCTTTCTCAAGAATTGTTGCTGCATTGGGTGTTCGAAGGAATTTTGGTTTAGGAGAGGCATTGTTGGTGTAAACCAAAATTAAAGAGTCGTGTCCATTCACTAAAGAGTCGTGTCCGTTCACTAAAGAGTCGTGTCCGTTCACTAAAGAGTCGTGTCTATTGAAATAAAGAGTCGTGTCTATTAAGTAAAAGTCATGTCTATTGAAGTGAAGGGATGTCTATTCAAAAAGGTTATGTCCGTTTGTAAGGGTTGTAAACCACTATATATATGTGGTCATTTTGTTGTGAAAGTTGTAGGCAAGAAACAAAGCAAGTTATAAAAATTGTCTATCTTCCTCTAAATATATAATTTTCTCTTTTAACACTTACTGGTCATGAGTCAACTGTAGGAAATGGTACATAATCTCATACTAGTAAAGGATGTCTCTTGCACAATGTCATATTTCACTTTATTCTATTCTATATTGCATATTATTATTCATAAATTTATATGAATATGTAGGGATATGAATACTCATCAGGAGTATGGCAATTTAAAGGATATGTCTATGTGCCAAGTAACACAAGTGGTGCAACAATTGTACAGATCCACCGCACTACAGAAGCATCCACCGTGTTTATGTTGGATGCAGTTGAAGGGGACTCGAAATATTATCATAGTTCTTTAGTAGAATCAAATATTTATGATAAGTGGATGAGGATAAATGTGATACATGATGTGGATGCCGATAAAATAACGGTATACGTTAATGGTGTTCAAAAATTGGAAATAGAAGGAAATGGGCCAAATACATTTTAATTCAAGTGTGGAGTATATGCCCAAGTCGATGAATCTCATTACGTGGAATCAAGGTGGAAGGATATTAAAATACTAAAGAAGTGAGATACATGTAAACTGTCAGTATCAAGTGATGAAAGTGCTACTAAATTTTCCATGTAATTTCCATGTTCTCTCTGTAGAAACACTTTGGGCTGATGAAAAAGAGTTTGATAATAAAAAAATTGCTTTCCTAATTTAAATAAATAATCGAATATGATATATTTGCTTATTTCAAAATTGAAAAGGAAAAACCGGGAATATATAAGAAATCATACTTAGCATTCAATACATTGGTTATTAATAAGTCAAAGCCTCATTATTCTACTGTTACACATATTGACGCTATGGATAGATTTGGAAAAACTAATATTATGGTCGAATTTGGTAATATGAATTCAGGAAACTTCGACCTTGGTGAATTTCTCAAGAAACAATAAATTATATAATAATTCAATCGAAATCACATGCCTAAGAGATTCTAATATTACCAGCAAAAATTAACAAAAACTTATCATAGTCTTGACAAGGTAGATTGATGTCTATTACAATGTTATAGCTAGGTTCTGGAACAACACATACAACAAAATATTATTAAAGATCAACCATGGAGCGACTAGAAAGAAAAATCATTTTGATAAAGTTTTTGCAATGAAAAACATCAAGTGAATTGACTTATCATCCACATAAATTATACCAACACTGTCATGTACTAGTAACATTTAAAAGAACACCAAGAACAAAGGTATTATAAAGTTTTTTTCATGTTATTTAGAAAACATATGTTTACCCCATTGGGCTCTACGACTTGTTTTTGAAGTGATTACTCTTCAAAATTGAAATTCTATCACTAGATCACCATTATGTGTCTACAAACCGAAATTGAAGTTTTATTCCTTATTTTACAACGGCTTCTGACAGACTAACAGTGAGGTAGAAGTAGAACTTAATTTTCTTTTTTCACCATAATATTAAATCTATTTTTAGCTGAAGGATAAACCATCGAAGGAAAAGTTTGAGGAAGAAACATAATTTAAAATAGATAGACCAAAGCTACATGAAAATGGTTATATCTTGAAACTCAGGGTTAAAGTTCAAGTGATGGTAAAATGTAGTTCATCATTCGAAAAACTACATTTTACCCCTATTTATTCCTATTTTTTCGGAAAAAATGAAACCATGCACTCTTGTTAAGAACTCACCAACCTGCACAAAATATGTCATTCGCTGATCCGAAGCATGTTTTGCACCACCAAGTTGTTATTTCGGTATAATGGTTGACGATACTAAAGATATCCTAAAAGCTTGTTGTGTGATGGTAAAAGAGAAGGGTATAAATTGTGTAACACCTTGTGCTTCATATGACTAGTGTACTATGTGTTCGTATGTGTTCATCAACTTATGTATATGCTTACATGGTCATAGGAGCATTTGATTTATACTAAAACGTCATTTTGAGTACAACAGTGTGATCAGATTGACGATCGGAGTTGTGCAGCTCAAAAAGGAGCTAGGCCAGAGGGTTGCAAGTGTTGTGCATAGTCATGTTAGCGGCAATCAATAGAAATGCAGAAGTGAAAGCGGGTGCAGAGGGTTGATCTTTGGGTGTAGAATAATGGGTGGAATTAGTGAGGTGGTTAGGTAATCATTTTTTACATGTAATTTTCTCTTTTGTCTCTTTTATTTTCATGTATCCATTATTCAAATAGAATCGGAGAGAATCAATGGAAATGCTCGAAATAGAGTGCTAGATTAGGGGAAGTTAGTGAGTGATTCGGTCATTAAAACAAGAAACAATGTTCAAGAGATGGCAAAGATCAACAAACCTATTTATAGATCCAACTTTAGCATCGAAGGAGCATCTAAGCCAAATGTTCAACAACATCAATGACGATGTGGGTGGTGGTGGTATTGAAGTGCTGTGCGGATTTTGGTACTCAAGTGAGTTTTCTTCCACTCAAAACCATCACAAGGGTATCATGAGTTCTTTTTACTGTTATATATATATATATATATATATTGAAAATGATATTCATCCATTATATATTTTAGATTTTATCAAATAATCTAACAATTATTTTAATTTGATTAAAAAAATTGTATCTTTTATTATTACCATGATTTATATGACTTGCTAACAAACATACTAACATTTTCAAATACCATGTATCGGTCCTTAATCTATATTTTACTAATACCAATATTAACTACTTAGACTCGGATTGGAAAGGCAATATAGAGCAGAGCTGCCTGGGGAGCTGTCCATGGTACACAATGTCTTCCATGTGTTTAATCTCAAAAGAATAGGTTTGAAATTTAAATATACAGGTTGAACAAGAGAACTGCAGGCAAAGCCTAGACTCAATTATGTAAAGAGGCTAGCTTGGAAAGATACGAGAGAGCTCGAGAAAAAATTACTAAAATTTGTGAAAATTCAATGGGGGTGATCATCAAGTGGCTGCACTTAGGAACTCGAAGATAAGATGAGGTATGTTCATCCATAGTTTTTCGAGTAAGTGCTCAGATAGGATAGCCTTCAAGAAATTAGCAAGTGGTGGCTAAGTGGCACCAAAGATGGTTGTGGGTCGTTTGTTGTGATGTATGTTTGCATTTGTATAAGTTTATATAAATGTACTTTTTATATGATAACTAGTTTATATGGCTTACAACTTCTTTGGTATGCTCAAGCAGTTGTGCCAAGAGGTGTTATGGTCGGATGGATGTGTTTGAAGCAAGAGAGTGTTTGATTGGAGATGATCGAACAAATCAATGTGTTGGGGTAATTTTACACAAATGATTTTAAATCAATCCAAATAAACGCGGAAGCAATAAGATCGTGTTGTAATGTAATAAAACCAACACCAACGGGAGAATACAAAACAACAAATCATAGAAGAAATCAAATAGAGAGTTCACACATGGATTTATAGTGGTTCCACTATTGTAAGATAGTGTACATCCATTTTGGGGTGAGGTATTTTATTACTTTCTAAGAGAAGAAAATTTTACAAGATTAATAATGGAGGTCAAGAAGAAGAATAAGAAATACAACTTGAGAGGATGATTCTAATTTCTACAGAGCGACTATCTTTATATAGAGATTATTACTTAAGGTTGAAGTAATTGATTTAGGATTATAAATCAACGTCTCATGGATTCTCTTATTCATATGGAAAACGTTTATCCATTTAACTTTCCAGTTTTCTTCAATTTGCACGCCCCTGAGAAGATTCCTTCTTTAACCAGTTGATTAGGTAATCTTACTTCAATCTTCCAAATCATTCTCATTCTCATGAAGATAATTCATTCTCCTCTTTAATGCAATAAAAGAGGCAATGTATTTGAATCATTATCTCAAATATCTTTTAAATCTTCTTTACTTGGAAATATCATCTTCAAAATCAACAATATCTTCCAATAAAAGAGGCAATATATTTGAGTCGTTATCTCAAATATCTTCCAAATCTTCTCTAATATGTAAATATTGTATCACCGGAATTTAACAATCTCCACCTTGATACTATATTTTCATTCAAACCTACCAACTTCACCTACATCCTTTTACTCCAAGCAACTCTCGAACAAGATATCATGGATACTTCCCCAATGAGCTTTAGAATTACCATCACCCGTTACACTTTGTCAACAAACTCTGACAAGGCCATCGCCTGCCAACAAAGTATTGAAAGTACCCTCTCCATGTAGGACCTATCAATCGTCACCAATGTCTCCATCTACCAACTCACTCTCCCACCAAGTGGCATCTAGCATTTCAGCAAGCGAATCAAGTTTTGCAACAGGTAAGGACTTAGTGAACATGTCTGCTACCTTCTCCTCGATGTGAATCTTTTAAAGATATACCTGCTTTTCTTCATTCAGACAAGGAAAAACTCTTACCTTTATGTGCTTCATCCTCAAAAAAATATCAAATTCTCAGCTAGACGTATTGTGCTTTGACTATCGTAATTTACTACTGTACTCCCATGAACGAAGCATAAATCACACAACAATCGCTTCAAGTAAAGTGCTTCCCTAGCTGCTTCAACAGTAGCTATCAATTCCGCCTCTATAGTAGACAAGGAAATTATAATCTGTAATCTCGCTCCCCAACTAATAGTTGTCTTTCCAAGTGTAAAGATGTAACCTGAGGTTGAATTCATTCGATCTCTGTCTCCGGCATAATCAGAATCACAAAATCCGACCAAGCTGAAATCTTTCTCCCTGCTGTGAAAAACAAACTCATAATCTGTTGTTCCTCTAAGATACCTCAAAATGTACTTCATTGCTTCCTAATGCGATTTTCCAAGATTAACTATATAACGACTAACCAAACCAACTACACATGCAATATCTAGTCTCCTGTAGACCATGGCATATATCAAGCTTCCAACCGCATTAGCATAAGGTAACTTCTCCATATAAGCTTTGTCTTCGTCTGAGATCGGAGAGCTCTTCTCTAAAAGCTGAACGTGCAAAGGCATGGGAATACTGATTGTCTTTGCCTTCTCCATACTAAACAGAGCAAGTACTTTCTGCATATATTCTTTTTGTGTCAATCTCAACATCTTCAGCTTTCTCTCTCTATGGATTTCCATCCCTAAAATCTTCTTTGTTTCACCAAGGTCTTTCATCTTGAATTCTGCCTTTAGTTTTAATTTTAACCTGTCATTTTCAGTTTTGTCCTTGGAAGTGATTAGCATATCGTCCACATAGTGTAAATATATTAAATTACCATCATTCATATGCTTAAAATAAACGCAAACATCTTTAACGCTTCTATCAAACCAAAAGTAAGCATAAAAGAGTTGAACTTCCTATACCATCGCCTAGGCGACTGCTTCAAACCATATAGAGACTTCTTCAGCTTGCAAACTCATTCCTTCTTCTAATCCTCTATGAATCCTTCTAGCTGCTTCATATAGATGGTCTTCTCTAAGTCTCCATGCAAAAAGGTTGTCTTTACGTCTAATTTTTCCAACTCCATGTCGTGAGTTGCAATTATAGCTAGCAATATCCGGGTAGAAGTATGTCTAACAATAGGAGCAAACACCTCATCATACTCCATCATCTTCCTTTGTGAAAACCCTTTTGCAATAAGTCTAGCCTTGTATCTCTCATCGTCCTTTACCTTATATGCCTACTTGCATCCTATAGCTCGGCTTCCTTAAGAAGGTGGTATCAATTCCCAAGTCTGACTCTCCTTCAACGAATCCATCTCCTCCTTCATAACATACAACCATTTCGAGCTGGCACTCGAACTCATAACTTCTTCAAGGTCGAAAGGTTCATATTATATGTAGTGCATAGATAAACTGATCATCAAGGCAAAGATTTTCATAGTTCCAATCTCCATACCTATTTGGTGGCCTTTTAACTCTAGAGCTGGCCCGAATCATCGCCTAAGCTTATGTCAGTTTCACCTTGATCTGAATCATCTCTAGCTTCACGACCATCACCATCATTGCTAGAGAAATTTTATAGACCTTCATGTGATGTGTCAACGACTGCAATTAATCTACCTATTTTTCAACTCTGATTCTACTACAAGGCTGATATGTGAGAATAGTTTTCATCTTCTTAGCCTTTCAACTTCCGAATCTAATGAACTATGTGGATTCTCCTTCGACTTGAACATAGCGGACTCATCAAATGTGATATGTCTAGAGTGCACTACCTTCCTATCATCAAGGTTCTAAATGTGATACCCTTTGATGCCTTCTATATAGCCAAAAATATGCTTTGATAGGCTCTAACCTCCAACTTGTCATTTCCTGTATGGTGAACATACAGAGTGCTACCATATATACGAAAATAACTGATATGTATAAATGTAACTTTCCACCTTTCCTCTGGAATCTTCCCATCAATGGTTGAGCATGGAATTTGATTGATAATATACACTGCAATTGATAAAGCTTTAGCCTAAAAGTCTCTAGATAAACCCGTCGTCAATCTCAAACAACGAGCTTTCTCCAGTAAAGTCATATTCATCCTTTCAGCGACTTCGTTTGATTATGGATCTCCGGATATGGTGAAGTGTCTCCGAATTCCATGTTGCTTATAGAAATCTATGAACTCCTTAGAAACACTCACCGCCATTATCGGATCTCAGCACCATCACCTTCCTTTCGACTTTATTCTCTACCAGCGCCTTTCAATTTTTGAACTTCTCAAACGATTTTGACTTAGCTTTCATCATGAATGTCCAAACCCTCCAAGAGTAGTCATCAATAAAAGAGATAAAATACTTAGCTCCTCCAATATATAGCTATTGGTCTCCAAACATCGGTATGGACATACTCAAGTACTCCTTTGGACTCATATCTATCAACACCAAAAGAAACCTTCGTCTGCTTCCCCAATACACACTCCTGGCAGAATTCTAAATAGTTGAAGCTTTCACCATTTATCATCTTCCTTCTATGAAGCAGCTCTAAGCTCTTCTCTGAAACATGACCAAATCTGAGATGCCAAAGTCTGATAGCATCCAAAGCTCGTGAACTATCAACTCCAACACACGACCCTCCAAGAACTATAGGTCCTTTCAGCAGATAAAGGTTCTAGACCATTACTCCTTTCATCAATACAAGAGTACCATGTGTCACATTCAAGCTATCTGACTCTATCGTAATCCTACAACCCAAAGATGCTAGCTGACTCAAAAACAGAAGAGATTTCCTTAAACCTAGAACATAACAGACTCCAGTGATAGTGCACACCACACCATCGTGCATGCGAATACGCACTGATCCGTCTCCCAATGACTTGCAAGTAGCATCGTTCCACATCAATATGGCACTTCCCTCCTTACCTTCATAAGAACAGAAATACTCCTTTCTAGGCGTCATGTGGAAAGACGCCCCTGAATCCAGCACACAATGGTTTGATACATCGAAAACAAATGGAGTCAACACACCATCAGAAATCACTTTCTCCACTGCAATATATGAAGAACCATCCACTTCATTTCTCTTTCTCAAATCTAGACAATCTTTCTTCTAGTGGTCATGCTTCTTACAATGATGACACATGTTGTCATTAGACTTGCCTCTTCAACCACTTTCAGGCTTCCTCGAATTGGAACGTCCTATGAAATAATTCTCCTTCTCCTTTCTTCATCTTTCTACGAACAACCCTTGACTAGTTTCTACACTTTCGCTTATAAACTTCATTTGATCTCTCATCTCTTCACTCAAAAGTCTCGTCTTCGCATCTTCTAATGTTAGCATGCTTCTGCCATAAATCAAGCTGTTAATGAATACCGTGTATCGCTCTGAAAGAGAGCACAATATCATCATAGTCTTTTGCTCTTTGTCCACATTCAAATCAACAGTTTTCATCTTTATCATCAAGTCAACGAAGAAGTTAAGATGTGCTTTCAACGACGTACCTTCCAGCATCTTGTAAGTGAAGAAAGTCTTCAACAAAATTAGCCTACTCGTGAGCGACTTCTTTATGTAGAGATACTCCAATTTCTTCTACAAGCCTCTAGCGGTAGTTTCACTACTAATCTCCAAGATGACGTTCTCATCCATGTCCAATTGGAGAGTAGTAAAGGCCCATCCATCCATCTCCTTTCCAATTCTGAGATATCCGCTAGCAATGATTCTGCGTCAAACACAACCTGATGCACACGATTTCTTCTCAACACCGCCATCATCTTCCACTACCACTTCTCAAAATCATTATCTATGTTCCACTTGTCTATATCCAACTGCAAACCGGATGCTGCATATGAACCCTTAGTGTAGGGTGCATACTCCTAGGTAGTTCTAACCTCACTTCCATCTCCAGATCCTGCCATCTAATTATCAATCACCCTCTAGCCCTAGGCTTCAACAACAACCTTCAAAGCTTTGATACCAGACTGTTGGGGTAATTTTGTACAAATGACTGTAAATCAACACAAATAAATGTGGAAGTAATAAGATCGTGTTGTATTGCGATAAAACAAACAGCAATAGGAAAATACAACAGTAATATATCTAAACATTTTACGCATATGCTCAGACTAACCCGAGATCTGTGGTGAGTCCTTCAAAGATCATATTCTTAGCATTCAACGAGGTATGAACAAACAATCAGAGAAGGTACTTAGAAGGTAGAAGGAAAACACTCGAAGCAAGCAAAAAAAATCGAGGAGGTGTTTTGGTCTAGATGACAAACAGGGGTTTGATGATCATTAAGTGATTAGAGTTGAGAGATTTACTTGGAGTGGAGTTGTAAGTGGCCTCAAGAGGCTCTTGATGTGGTGTCATAATGAATACGTAGTAGGAGACTAAGCAAGAGGCACGTTATGTGCATTGATCCAAACGTGTAGAAGTATTAGAAAATAGTAGGAGTTGGGTGATCAAGTGATTGATGCTTAGCTCGAACGACAACCATGCAGATGAGTGAGACAATGTGTGGAGAGCAGCATGGTGTGGGGAGGTGCACGTATCTTATCATATGCGATCAATATGACTTCATGGAAGGTTTGTCAAACAACTTAGATCACTCATAGTGAACCGACGATGGATGTCCAAGCAAGTGCTCCGTATAATTTGATAGGTTGTATGAGTGGTTGATTGAAAGGTGACATATAGGACTGGTCTTATATCGAGACGACCATGGCGACCGCCTTGGGGCAAAAGATTTCAAAAAATCTAGAGTTGTGTAGCTTTGAAATTTGTAGAACTCTGAATTTAAATATTATATTCAAACTTTTGTGTAATTTGTAGTGCTTTCAGCTGACTTAAACTAATCTAAGTTTTAAGCCTATGTTCGATAAAATTTAATTTTGATGAATTTTTGCTTAAAGGAAAATAATCCAGATTGGTAATGTAGAGGGTCTCAACTTCATCATCATCATCATCATCATAATTTTCATATTCCCAAATGATTGAGATCGGCCACATTAATTCTCAATTTTCATAGCTCTCAATCTTGGACCATACTATGAGTTAAATTTAACCATTTTAGATCATTTTTAATATTCTCCTCCTATGTCAATTAAGGTCTTACTTTTTGTCATTTTCATTCAATATAAATATTATATCCTCTTCTTACTGGTGTATTTTCTTGTCTTCTTCGTACATGTCAATGTCATCTAAGTCTATTTACCCTCATTTTCTCATTTATAGGTGTCAATCTCTCCACTTATGTTATACAACTAACCTTAGATGTTTATACTTCACCATTTTTAAGTGGCGGTCGTACTTGAAACTCTGGTTGTGTAGTGATTGGGTTAGAGTTCCATATGAGGATCAAGAAGAGATATCTATAGTCAGTTTGTGAGTGAGGAAGACATAGTGTGAAGTTAAGAAGTTGCACACGAGGTGCAATGATCCGGATAGGTAAGAAAATGTTTGATCGAGTGTGCAATTGATCGAAAGAAATCGAGGAACCAAAGTAAATACCAAAAGGGCAATTGGTGCATTGGTGCAAACGACTACTTGAACGTTGGCTTGGTGATTGGTGCTCCACAGGAATACTTGCATTTAAAATGTTATTAAAATACTAGCAGCTAAATATAAACTTGGGACTAGTTGCGGCTTGAGGGGGATTTGTTGTAATCCTTAGGCAACAAGGCCAAGTTACAAACGAGCTTAAGTGGATGAGTCGAAGCTCATCACCACTACATTGGAGTTGGAGCTCGATGTACATGTATCGATGCTTGGATTGGGTTAGTGCTCGATTGTCAAAAATTCTAAAATGTTAAGTGTAAAGAATATATATTCTTAAAATGAATGATGCCCATTATATACTATAAGTTGTGCTCGATATCTAGTATGAGTTGTGCTCAATGTTACATTGAAAGACATGATCAGAATGTTGGTTTCTTGAGCTAAGGGTTCTGATTGCACAAGATGTTTATTGTCCTTTGAAGGTGGTTGGGCCTTCGAGCAAAGTGGTCGTTATTAAGGATCATGGACGGTTCTCTATAGGTGAAATCTTTGTTAGATCAAATGCATCGGGCATCGATAAAAAGAGGTAAAAAAAATTTAAAAAACCATTATAAATTATTGTACTAGATTTTTAACTTGTGCTACCATGAATACCTTGGTTACATGGAATCATATTGAATGTTAGTTTGAGATAATGAATATTTATGGTTTAAAATTATTTTTATTTTGATTAATTTTATGTTGTGATTAACTTTGAACATCATATGTTCATATGTAATATGTAAAATAAGGGAGTCACAAGCAACATAAGCATTTGATAACATAATGTGATGTGTATATATACACTTCCAAGCATATACATAAGTGATTACTGGTATTTATAACTACATATTTACATATCATTAAGCAAGCAATATATGTGGTATTTTATATAAAACATATTTAAATCTACACTAAACAAATTCGTTCATAATATAACCTTATATTTAAATATTTATAAACATAAATTTGCACATATATACCTACGTACATACATACATACATACATACATACATATATATATATATAATTCTACTTTAAAACTAATTTATCGGGCTTGGTTCATAATTATTTTTTAAAATGTATTAAAAAATTGGGCCTGGTCCAAAAAAATCCGAAAATATGATTGTATATATAATATATTAAGCTATAAAATTCAAAAATTAAATTTGAACATAATTTTATCATTTCATATACATAGGCTCGACTAGAAAAAATTGTTTTCTATCGAAAATCTATGTATACGTACATACCCACACATATATCGATAGAGAGGAATTTAGCAAAAAAAATTATTTTTCTTGCCAAACTAAAATTATATATATATATATATATATATATATTACCATATGCATAAGATAGTTTTAAATAGGGGGAACTAAGAAGAAGGACAAACTTTAGAAAAAAAATTGGTTGAAGCACGTCAAATTTTTTTTATGCTAAAGGAACTGGCATTATATTTAATTTTTACAGTATATAAAATTCTAGTTATAACTAATATTATATTAAATTTACACTATATAGAATGCTAGTTATAATTAGCATTGTCCTTCAGTCCAAAAAAACTTATCCTTTAATCTACAAAGTTTGTCCATGTGTCTATTTTCTTCTTTTAAATATATATTAACAATAAAAAGTAGCACAATATTTTACAAAATTAGTATACATACATACATACATACATATATGAACTTATTGTCGAAAGAAAAAATAATTTTTTTGTATTTTATGAGTAATATGTGTACTATTAAAATAATATATATATACGAGTACTTTGGCACGTGCGATGCACATGCATAGGAGGAACTGGTATTAAGAAACGGGGGTTGTGAGGTTTTTTGAATTTTATGAAAAGACTTTGACGTGTACGTAATGTGCATTTTTTGGATATTGTCTAATTTAGAACGCATCCACGTCTAATGGACGTGTATATGGAACTTTTGTATCAAAAGTGGAAATATGCTTTAAATTAGACCGACCATACGCAGAGAGAGAGATAAATGTTTCACATGCTTGCATGCAGAGGAAATTATTATATACAAAGTGAATGTTGTTTGGAGAATTTTTTATGGCAGTTACTTGAAACTTTTGAATTGTGCGGTTGCAAAATATCATTTGAACGAAGGTTGCAACTTTTGATATTGTTTGTACTTGACAGTTTAATAATTCACTTATAGACCCTAAGTTATTCTGACGTATCAGACTTTATAAGTACAAATCTTGAGACAATTATGAAAATGGAAAAGTACGCTTTTTACTGCTCAAACAAACAACCAAAAGTTTCTTATTCATATTGGGTGCCTGTTGTCGAGTCCGTATAAAAGTAAAAAGTCCTAAACCCTAGTAATATGCATAATGTAATAAGCACAGTAAAGGTAAAAATAAAATATGTAGTATATGAATGATTACAAAACAGTCATTACACTAAATGCTTAATCTTTCTACTTAGCATTAAACATTGTTTAAGTTGAAAGCAAAAGGATTATAAGCTAATTCATTTTTTGCAAGTGTATGCAGTTGAAGCAATAGGCTAGGATATTAATTCCATTCTATTCATGTATATTAACTTGTATTGTCTACATTGATGGTATCGGTTTTGTGGTAAGAGTACTTCGATATTTACATAAAAACTACAATGTAAGTATTGTACAACCCTTGCAACGTATATACATGGTCAAAAGTATATGTTGCAACTATATATGAATCTCTAAGAAAATAGGGACAAACTGTTGTACTAAGATGGATAGATTTAATTATAGATTAGCTGCAAATATAATACATAAGTATATATATTTCTAGCACAATGTTTTGAAATATCATTATAACATTGAACAAAAAACAACCATAATTTAAAGACAAACGAATTGAAATAAATATGAACAAAGAACAAAAAGGACATGCACGTGAGGATGGTTTGTCAAATCTTGGCTTCGAAAATCCAACCTTCCTTGCATTGTACGTCCAGATTTTTTGCATTCTTATGTAGCTTGAGGAAGTCCAACTTCCTTAACATCCCATGAAGAAATATTTTGAAGGTCTTGTTTGTATGAATTTCAATATTGAGATACCACTACATTCTTTCAGTAATGGTGCTAACTGGACAACAAACTTAACCATATATGTGTTATTGATCATTATGTACTTGCATCATATAATATCTTTTCTAGTATTGTTAAACTCATACAGTTTCATGCAAATAATGATACACAGGATTGCAGATAACTGATATGAAAGTATTCAAACTTACGTAATCACTGATAGGACCATTATTTTACTTTGAATTGAAGCCATGCTGTAAGGGACCGTTGGCAACAAAAGAGCAATCCTACACTTTGAATTGTCTATTCAAAAATCTAAGTCTAGGACCAGGAAAATGAATGATTCTGAACATAAAATTAAATAACAAATAAATCGATTGGAATTAATTAGTGCAATTATTTTGTGAAAATAATTAAATTATCTTACCCTACCTATTCCTTAAAACTAAGGTGATAGGACTTAACACTGTCGTCCTAGAATTGTAAGGTAGGAACATCTATGGACAACAATTTTTTATAACATCCTTCTTTTAGTACCAAGCCCTCACCTATAAGAATACATATGACTCGCATTTGGTGCAAAACGAACCGTGGAAGATAAATAGATGTATAAAGTTACCTTGTTGGTACTTCCAACTCTGACTGCAGTAGTTTTCAATAGCTGAAGCCCCCCTTATTTTCCTGACATCAAAGATATGCATTTAAAGTACCGATGCCCCTGTCATAAGATTATCATAAGCTTTTGCTACATGTATACCATTTAATATTGTTGAATGGAGACATCTAACCATAACATTTTGCTGTGTGCATTCTGGAAATGCGAAAATACAAAACAGCCCTCAAAATCTTTTAATCAACAGAACAACGACGATGATAAACTTAGCATCAGAAAAACTAAGATAAATAAGTTAAACATGGTTATGTACAATATTTCTAAATGAAATTAGTGAAACTCAAATATAAAGAAAATGATTTATAGGAAAAAACAGTTAATGTAGATAAAATCAACTATAATGATTATCATAAGCTGAACAAATTTATACTACACTCAACCATGGATAAAAGAATATTTCAACAACTTGGTGATCACCAATTATACACTAAAAACAAAATCAACAACTACAACACTAAAAGTAAAACATGTGATAAGAAAGAAGGAATAAAGTGGCTGAAACCTTATTGTTTGTGTAACTAATTCGGAGGAAGGTTTGACTTTGTTGTCTGTGTATCTTCCTTACTATGATGTCTGAAACCTTTATGTCTTTAACCATTTAAAAAAATTGAAGTGCATGTTAAATGCATTCACTTTGGATCCAAATATCAAAACTGGATTAATAGCTTACTGGCATGTCCAGGACGTACGGGAATAAAACGCGAGGAAAATCATTCCTTGTTTTATTATAAAGTAAAGATATATATGTAAACCAAATCAATAATGAAAGATTACTGAACTATTGTCTTGTTGTAGTGAGAAAATTCAAAACTGAACAGTGTGTATGAATGCCTAATTTTATATAAAAATTAAAGTATCAACAAATTAAGATACACATTGTCGGTTGCCAATTTATAATTGTAGGGTAATAAATTTATTACTCGTTATCAATAGAGTAGGAATCTTATTGCATGGAGAAAAAACTAGTATTCTTTTTATCTATTCATTAATGCATTATTTTATCATATATCCAGGGAAGAAGAAAAGTGCTGATGCCAAATATATTCTTATTTTCTTCCTCATTATCACACAATCTTAGTTCCAAGAAACTACAAAGAAATTATACGCAACTTCATGAAAATAATATTTAAGAACTTCGTAACATGCAAATGGTTAAAAGAAATCAGTATATACTTCTTGAAAAAGTGCAAATAAAGTGTGTGTTTGTCACATTCATATACCCAATCCCTACATTCATAGCCTCACGTGTCGGATTATGAATCCTTAAAGCAATATTCTTCATCATCTAGTAGACTTGGTTAGTTATCTTCCATACCCTTCTCCATACATAGTTCACTTTATCAGTTTACTACCTGCTGGACAAACTCACTCCATTCAACCTAAACATGCAAATGCCAAGAACCTTACATTCGAAAATGACATGACACACGATATATATGCATACATAAACCGTTGCACCAAATTTCTTGTTTTATAGCACTTCGATTGCACACATTCTAGTGATAACTAAATTGTAACTACGTACAACACAATGCTAACTGTTAGTTTTCCTACTCTGTCATTGCAGCTCGTTCTATAACTCATCCAGCTTATGTTTTTCATAAACTTTGCATTATACATGTGGTTAACGACTTGTTTAAGTATAAAAAAGTATAACAATATACATGAAAATAACAATTACTTATCACCAACATGTTTTTTTAATCAGGCACATAACTGAATCGTAAAGGGGTACTACAAAACATCAAATGGAAGTGAATCTGTAAATAATTCGTTACATCCTAAACAATACAACGAACTAACATAATATTATGGTCTTCAAAATATTAACATAAAACATTGAGATTAAAATTGATTATGCTATATAAATAGTACCCTTTGCTCTATCATTTTGCTAGTCGTACTCAAACTTAGACAAATTCTCCCTCTTATATGCTAAAAAAGACAACTAACAACTTCTATCTTTTGAAAAACTATATATGTACACATGAAACATATATGAAAGCGAGTATGAATAGCTTAATATTTGATCTATGAAGCAATGTTAATGTGAAGTAAAGAATACTCTGTGCATGTAAAAAAAAACATTTCTGTGATATTTGAAAAACTGTCAGCATGAACTAAACAATTTTATGTTTACTTGCCTTAATATTTATTATGGCACTTAACTAAACAATGGTTTAGATCAGAGCATATACCTTAATGGTAAATTAATTAAAGTATTCAAAAAGGTGATTACCTAACTACCTTGAATTCCTTCACTTCCTAGTTCATCTTTACCCTTGTCATCTTTAGCTTCCTTAGCATTCTTTGTCCTTATTTTGAATTTTTTAGCTTTAAAATTTTTCTTGGCTTCTTCGGTAGAATCTAAAATGCACCTGTTGGAAGAGGACATCCATAAAAAGGCGGTAACCTTAGTTTCTTAAAAAGCCAACAATTAATATAATGAATATTACGTCACTATATAATGCCAATGATGTCTAAGAAAAAAGAAAACAACATTCAGGATGAATCTTAGCCATACATAGAAACAAACTAACCCCAGAATATGTCAAGAACATTAAAAGTGAAATTAAAATGAAAATAAACTGTAAACTTGTAAGCGGTGTGTAAAAATCGGTAGAATAATTCAACCCAATTTTTGAAGCACTATAAACTTGCAAGATGTGCACTGGCCTATAATGTAGGCACTTCTGCACAAAGACCGATGAAGAGGGTAGACTAAGTTAATGTTTAGAATAGTGCACAACATAGAACTAATTTTTTTTGTTAATAGTATTAATCAAAAATACGTAACTTGTTTGATATAAAGTATATCAATTTTTGTTACCACGGTAGCTAATATGGAGATATAGATCTATATGTTTCTCCTCTTCCAAAATAGTTTCACTCTAAAACATTAAAAAAAGATATAAACGCGTTAAAAGAAAGAGAAGCGAGTATTTTTATAGCTTTTCTAATGAAATCTGAGAGGATGAATGTTGCATTTGGATTTGATTTTCAACTCTGGTTTTAACCAAACTTCACAGATAATAATTGATTAGCGTAGAATGATAATGTAAACTAAAAAAGCCTAAAAAACAATATTTTTTTGCTAATACTCAACAAAATTAAGCTCTTAAAACCACAGATCACAATGATATACCTTATCAAACATGAAACAATGAAGCATGTATCAAAAATATGTTTGGAATCTAGTAACGTTGCATGATATTAACATCTATCTATTTAATTATACGAATTTTCTTAATTATTAGGCTATCCTCACCAATAATTTAGGTATCATTGTCAAATATGTATGTGTGGATGGTTTACTGAATAGAATGTTATTTGAAAGCATGAAAAGTAGTTTTACAACAAAAATTCATCAGTTTACATAGGCCCACTTTTGATGCACCGGTCAATCCAGAAAAAATAAAATAAATTCAAATTTCTAAAATCTATAAGAGAACAGGCAATACAAAACAGTCAAGAAGTTTATTAACAAAAACAAATAAATTTTTGAATAAAATAATCGAACTAAATTAGAAATTCATGTACCTATAACTAAATCAAGCAACTCATATAAACTAAGAGCAAAAAAGCGTAAAAGCCAAAATAATAAAATAAACCAAACCAATCATAAAAACAATGAATAGAAGTTTCTCAAATTTAGTACAAACGTATCAAAATTCACAAACGCCAGAATAGAGAGTCAACTGTGGCTTAATGATGGTAAAATTAGGGTTTTAGAATGTACCTACTATAAAAGCGGGAAAGTGACATCTAAAAGAAGCAGAGATAGGTTCAATTAGGTATTCATGTGCCTATAACTAAATCAAGCAATTCACAAAATATAAGAGCAATCAAGCATAAAATCCAAAATAATAAAATAAAGCAAACATAAATACAATAAACATAAGGTTCACGAATTTAGTATAAGGCATTAGAATTTTGAAATGCTGGTATGGAGAGTCAACGGCGTAATGATGATAAAATTAGGGTTTCAGAGTGTACCCATTGCAAGAGCTGGAAAGTGACATCTAAAAGAAGTGGAGGTCGAGCTTCTTAATGCTTTCGATAATTTCCTTCTCTCTGCCATTATCAGGTTTAAGATTTCTCCGTTTCTTTCATTTTTCTTTTTTTACTGTATGGAATAATGATGATATTGAGAGTAGGGAAATGAACATGGATAAATGGGTGTCGCAGTTATTAGCGAATATGGGTCAAAATTGCAACTATACCCCTGTCAACGTGCTACTTTTTTGCTTTCTTCTCTTTAAATGGAAGGGCGGTTTTGTCAATCCAAAAAAGGCTTCACTTGGGAAGTATTTGCTTTATATATAAGATATATACACACACACACACATACACATACATATACATATAGATATATTTAATTATAAAAAATTGTTTTTTTCATGGTTGAAAATATAGTACTATTATGAAATAAGTTTAAATTGTTTACTTTGATCTAGACGGTTGATTACACTTTGTATTGCAAGTTATTTCCTCTTCGGAGTCTTCCTCCTTTCTCCTTCCAGCCTGGCTTGTAAGGCTGAGCTATATGCTTCAACTTTCTTTGATGCAAGCTAGAGCTTATGTTTGCATTGTATAAAAAGAATGAGGAAATAAGGTAGTATTTATAACCTCCAAAAGGCTAGAAAATGTTAAGATATTTCCACCCTTTTCTCCTTCGTTTTTCCTTGATAACTATTTCTCAAGATATATTCTCAAGATATAAGCGCCTATTATGACCGGATCCCTTTTTAAGTATATCCTATATAATTTTGGACCTAATTAATAACAATTAGTAATTACCTAAATACTTATTATAGCTCATTCACTTAACTAAATCAATACATGTAATTTTAATTAATAGGTCTTCAAACAAATAAATAAAAATCATAAGAAATTAATATAATTATTGACCAAAAATTCAGTCAACCTCGGAGTGATGGGACTTAAGTGGATTCAGAGCCACATAGGGGGCTAAAAATGTTTTGTTGTATGATTATTATCAGATTAATGGGATAAATAGAAAATATAAGACAACGTTTTATAGTGGTTCGATCAATTTGATCTACATCCAATTGAGTCTACTCTTATTATTGTGTGATGTTTGATTACAAAAATTGACATGAATACAATGATTTTGCTTTTTCTTTTTTTAGATTTTGAGCTGGCTTTTCTCTTTTTTGTTCTATGGACAGAGGACATAAATTCATTCCTTGGGTCGTCAAAGCGAGGGTCCTTAAATAGATGTTCATGCTATAGATTGGACGGTTCTAATGTAGCTATCTTTAATATGAGCTGGATGGTCTAAATCAATCTAGTACCCAAAGTGTTGTTATAACCGTTGATGATAGGTGGATGGCTCAAATGCACAATTCCAAACAATTGAAGGCATGTTATTGTGGAGGAGCTATTGGAGAATAGTGTTCTTGGTCCTTGCTTTAATCAGAAAGGGTTGATGCTACAACTGCTTGTGTCAAAGGGAGTGTGTTAATTGTTGCTTTTTTAAAATGCTCTACGATAGCCATTTAAAGAACAAATCTTTGGAGGTTGTCGGGTTTTGTGCTTGGTAAGAGAAGCGGCCGTCGGAGTGTTGAGCGCTAGAGAGATGTCTTGAGATGTTGGTTGGGTTCCTTGCAAATATCGGATTGATGCCAACCAAGCAGTGTCTTAATCAATGGCGTTGACTTGTATTTGAGATGATGGCTTGCCAAAGGTCGGGGGAGATGGTAACTCTCCAGTTCAGTGTAGCAGTGCTCACCAGCTTTGCTGGTGGTATGGATGATAATCATAGCGGTCGCTTGGACGCGAAGGAACATTTAAGCATGTGTGCTGTTACGGGGTAGTTGTTAGAGAACGGTGTTCTTGGTCATTGCTTAAACCAGAAAGGGTTTATGCTACAGTTGTTGGGTAAGAGGGAGTGTATCAATTGTTGTTTTTGTCAAATGCTCTACGGTAGCCATTTAGAAATCAAATCTTAAAAGGTTGTCGGGTTTTGTGCATGGTAAGAGGAGTAGACGTCGGAGTGTTGTGCACTGGAGATATGTCTTGAGATGTTGGTCGGGTTTCTGGCCAGTATCGGGCTGAGAGAAATGGTAAGAAAGCAGTGTCTTGATCAATGGTGTTGAATTGTATTCGAGATAATTACTTGCCGAAGGTCGAGGGAGATGGTAACTCTCCAACAGTTCAATGTAGCGGTGCTCACTAGCTTTGTTAGTGGTATGGAATGATAACCATAGTGGCCGCTTGGACGCAAAGGAACACTTGAGTGGATGGTCGAGTGGTGCTAGACCCTTCGTCCTAAGAATAACACTTTATAGGGGTCCTGGGCATTTATTGCATTGGGTCATGGTGTTCCTTGTGCTTTTTTTGATCAATACAACATTGAGCACACATTTTATATGAATTTCTTGCATGGAAAAATTCATGAAAACAATAACATTTATATTAATGTTCATTATTTTAACTTATAACATTCATAAATTAATTCATAAGATAAATTCGAAAATGTACAGATAAATATTGTTGTGCGATTCCCTAATGGGAACTTAGCCTTCGGTAATATTTAAACAATCAAAATATTAAAGCATGTACGGACTTTGTTGAATCACAATAGTGCACATGAGTTTAGTTGCTTACAGATCATTTAGATGAAATCATATTTCTAATTTTTCAAAACAACATCTTAAGTAACGATATATTGTGCATGTTTTCTTTCCATCATCGCTATATTACTAAGATATTTAAAGTTTGGTGACTTTGATCGATGGTCAAAAACTCTAATAATATTCGTAGATTTTTTGATAAAAAGAATGTATGATCAAAGGATAATACAGTTGTAATACACACACACACACACAGGAGTCCCAGGCACATGGCCCAAATCACAGAATAAACCACCAACATGTCTGGTTAGTAGCAAAATAAAGTAAAATATGCCCAAGACCAACCAGGCGGGTCTAATCACAATAACAAAGAAGCAATGACATAAACAAACACAATGCCTATTTGCAAACACATCCATATCGGGAAGAAATCCAAGCTACAGACCTGTGCATCTACCAATCAATAAGCTGAGGACAGTAACCATGAGTGGGTGAGAAGAAAATATATTTCCAATCCCAATCCGAGGCGACCAAAATCTTCTCATTATTGGCACCGTAATCACCATCATTGTAGAGGACAAGTTCATCATCGATGAGTCTATAGTAGAGCTCTCATTCATCTTTCACATCAGGAGAAATCCATATGGAGAATATCATTCATTTCGAATGGTAGCACAAACAGTTTTCCTTATGAGTCCAAATTCCAGCCTTACCACACCAGGACAACTGCATGCCCTTAGCCAACTTTTCAAATAGCTCATGGGCGATGCGCTCGACACTATGAGGATCAGAGTGAAGTGCAATGACTGATTTCTTGAGGCGAGAAATAAGGGATGTGGGAGGAGCGGGGATGGAAGGGCCATCTGGAGGAGAAACAGGGTCGGACGGGGGAGCGGGTGATGCGAAAGAAGGAATGGGCGAGGACATCACAGTCTGATTAGGGTCGGGCTAGGAGCCAGATGGAGAGGGAATTGAACTGGTAGGATCGACAAAATTGGAGCAAGGGATGTTGGGGCCTTGGCCAGCCAGTACTTGGATGGAGGTTAGCTAGCCCAACACCGGAATGAGGGCAAGATGAGATTATATGGCCAAAGGAGTGATAATGATCGTAGATCGACGGCTTCCACTATTATGAGACGTTTATGTAGGCTACCCTACCTTTGACAAGAGAGATAGGAATACGAGTCGGCAACTGCCTAGATGGGGTAATTTCAATCGGGGCTTTGGAAAAACGAAGGAGTTGTCTTCTTTCGGTGGAAATGTCAAAACATATCAACTGACCAATATGATTGGCAATCCAATTTCTACCTTCAAGAGATTGGAAAACTGAAGAGATATCGGAAATATGTGCCCAGATGGGAATAAACAAAACTTGTTTACTTGCAAGGTCAACAGAAGGGCTTCATTGGGTAACAATAAAAACTTTACCATCGATAATAATAGAATCTGATTCCAGAACTTAGGATCTCTCTTGAAGGTAGGAAAATTTTAAAAAATACATTGAGTTGTCATACCTCACGTTGACAAACCCATGCAAACGCCACAAACTAAGAATATAATTCTTCACTTTAAGGAAGTGGGGCGCCTCATCTAAAAATAAACCAACCAAATAATCTTTTCAAAACGCAATACCAGCATCAATTATTTCTTTTGGAGGCGGGACAGGTTTATCAGAAAAGTTAACGACATATTGTTTAGGAAAAACAATCAGCATTTTCAGGTCTCTTTTTAAATAAAGAAGACTAGCCATTAGCAGATTTTTTATTTTGAACAACATCACCAACACGGGGACTATTATCATCATTCACCAAAGAAGATGTATTGCAAGCAGGTTATAAAGATTGTGAGCAGGGTGTTACCTCAGACTTTTCGAGAGCCATAACATGCACCAGCGACCCATCAGTGGGTGGAGCAGAAGCACGCGCTCCAGAAGGAAAAGTAGGCCTAGAAGTCAATTACAAGGGAGGAAACTCATCTAGTGCGTCCATTTTAGGAATAGATGTCATAGAAGCAGCAAGACAGACGCCGACTGAATGAACCTCAAAGTCGCAATAGGATTGGATGAAAGTAGTTGCGAGCGGAACTGAGAATAGTGTTTCACATCAAGTAGATCGATGAATACGCAATTATGCCTCTAACATAAGCATCATATCATAATATTCGTAGTTAATTGCAAAATACAACTTTAAAGCACTTGTTTCAATCCGATAACATGTATCGATTAACCATATTACTCTATTCATAGATTTTGACTTTAAGTTGACTAACAATTGTGGCAATGTTAACTTTCTACAACTAATCAAGCGGATCCTCTCACGAATAGTGTTTCACATCAAGTAGTTCAACGAATATCCAACTATGGCTGCAACATGAACATCATGTCATTTGATTGACTATAGTCACAATACAATTTAGACACTTAAGATCCATGGTACTCTCAAATCTGAAGAGAACTGCACATTGTTACATTGTATTTTCTATTTTGACTTCATTGTATTTAATATATAGAAGACTCTAGTTGAATCGCTATTCGATTGTTCCAAACAATCGAGTGTGTAACCTCTTAGTGTCTTCAATGGTCATGAGTAGTTCACCATTCATCTGGATGTATCAATATCATTTTTTCGAAACATATTAACTTAGAACATTTAAGGATACATATTTTATATACACGATTCAACAACATTTATGGTTGCGAACACATTAATATATTAAATACTTTTTCCTTTGGATTTTCTACTTGTATAATGTTTCTGGAGCATTACTTATATCATGATATAACAAAACATACGATAGAAAATAAAACCAAAAGCGTACTTTATTTCGAATAAGATTCATTTAGAAGAATTAAGTTTTATAATAAATTACATGATTATTTCTATGGCACACCCTAACCCTATCAATATTATGGATGAGTACCTAATGGCACACGTATGTTTACATGTTTACTCTATATTATTGAGTATAGAAGTAAATCATGTCGAACTATTTAGTCCGATGCATTTGTTTTTTGAATGAAATCTCGAATACTCTTAAATGAGTAGTTTTGAGACGTTGAAATTCTTGCTCAAGGTGATCAGCATAGTAGCTTGGTAGGAGTGCAAGCTTAGTGTTTAGTTTAAAAGACCGTCCTATAGAGAAAACTCCTACACATAGCTATATACTATAATCTATTATGCTTTATTTTCGTTGTGTGCCTGTTCAGGTAGCAATGTAATCAATTTAAGATCACCGATAATTTTGTTCATTTTGTTTTGTTGTAGCGATCTTTCACTCAACTTTGGTGGTTGTGACTGCGGGTATGGAGGGTCGTTAATTTCATTCGGACAAAATGGATGGGCGGACTTCATCTTTTGCATTCTAATAATGAACTCTGAGCAACTAAAATACTATACCGATGTCTGGTCTCAAGAGAAAGGACTGTATTATTTAAAGATAGCAGAATTGCTAGACTAATAACTAAACGTATGGTTATGCAATATCACATCTTAATTGAAGATAAATCAACAAACCATCGACTAGCAAATTGATACCCACAAAATTGAAGTTGATGCCCCTAAATACAAATCATACCTATTGCTATATTTAAATTACCGTATTAAACAATGGTAGCTTACTATATAGAAAATAAACAAAAGTGAGTACAAATAAATTCAACTTTGCAAGTATTGCATGAATTATGCACAAATTTGTGGAACTTTAGAGTGTGAAATATGATGCAATATCTATTCACAAATTTAGTTGATATTTTCATGTCAGGAACAGTTGATACTGACCTTAGTCGGTCATTAGCAGCATGAACTCAATTAAAACCCCTGTAATAATGGGCCAGCGAACATTTCATCTTTCTGCCAAAGAAAAATAAATAAATATACGGTTAATTCATCAACAAAATAGTTGTTTATAATAAAGTTAGGCTCAAATTTATTTTAAACACTGTCTAAAATAATTCTCCAAAACATGAAATTGTCAATTTTCTTACAGATGTATCGTTTCTACTCATAATGACTGAATAAATATAGTGAAGTGGAGACAAAAGATTAGCAGGTATAGTAAAAAAAGAGGAAAATTTGCAGAAGTAACCTTGTTTGTGCAACTAATAACAAGAATGGCCCTGTTTGAAAAATAATTACAAAGATAGACCTATTTTGGCCACGTAGACCTTTGCGCATTTTGAAAATGCGCCTTTGGGCGAATTTTCAGAATGCGCCAACAGGCGACTTTTCAAAAGTCGCAAAAAAAACCTGCAACTAAAAACCCATGAGACAGTGTGTAGTTTTCCCCCACCTTCATTTCTTCCAACACATATTCAAACCCATTTTCCCCAACTTTCCCCATACCTTCCAACTCTTCCATTTCTTTAATTTTAATCAAATTCTTCCAAAAATTTGTCAATGGCAAGCACATCGGGCATTGAACAAGAAATAGGTATGAATTTAAACCCATAATTTGTCATTTCAATTTAAGAGCATTGAAAATTAGGGCATTGGTGTAAGGATATGATTCAAGAAGCGTGATTACAAATGTAGATGCGTACAAATTGCCCTTATTGTAATGTAGAGTTGTTTGGTTGATTTTGGTGTTATGGGTATTAGCTAATGTGTGCTTGGAAACCTCTTTATAGGCATTATTGTAACCCAGTGTTGAACTTCTTTGTTACAATAAGATAGCTTGGTCTTCTTAATAATTGTTCGACAATCTACCTATTTTTATCGAAATGAATTGATTTTTAATATTTGTATTTTGTAAAGTATGTTGAGATGGAGCTCGAATCGGTTGATGGTAGGGTATTATTTCTTCAAGCCCAGCATCGTACTTCTAACCACACATGAATGCAGGTGGTTTAAAAAAATTGTAATGTTGTGTCACTTGGTATAATTCCTGCTTTTCAATTATGTATTTATCATTTGATCGGCATGACGATCGAGATACCACTATAGATCACTCCACGTCGTTGAAGAAAGTGATTTCAAACCATTCAGGAGTATTGGCTGAGATTGAGAGGGCTGGATTTTTACACATAATGAAGTTAGGTTACATTCAACTTGACCACTATCTTATCACTGCTTTGGCAGACAGATGACAACCAGAGGCCTCCACTTTTCATTTCCCTGTTGGTGAAATGACGATTACACTAGGAGATGTAGTAGTGTTGTTAGGTTTGCCTATTGAAGGCGATCCAGTGGCTTATGGAGGAGCAGCATATGATTATATGCAATTGTGTCGCGATTTACTTGGTCTTGACCCACCCCCCGAACAAACAAGAGGTAATGAGTTCGTGGAAGCCATGTGGTATCGACGTCAATTTTTGCACAATATTCCAACTGATGCTACAGAGGTTCAGACTCAGCAGCGAGCACGTGCTATTATTTTGTACATTATTATTTCCCGATTGATGCGCAATCATACAAAGACTTGGGTAGATCTGAAATGGCTACCGTATCTTGCTGATTTAGGGGAGTGTGGTAAGTTTTCTTGGGGCAGTGTTGTGTTATTTTATACATATATGGAGTTATCTAGGCTTTCTCTTTTGGAGAATAAATCTATTGGTGGATGTCTGACATTGGTACAGGTTTGAAACAAATTTCAATATTTTACTGTTTTACATGATTTGTCTCATTTTTGGTTGTAATATTTTATTTTAAATGCAGCTTTGGTTGTGGACTTATCTTCCAACCGAAAGATTGTTAGTAACAAATGTTGTTGTCGATGCCGCTTGGGTCTCGGTATATTTTTTATCCTTTTAATTTAGTTAAACACTAAAATTTCCATGTGTAATATTCAATCATTAACATCGTATAACAGGTGGGTAGTACAAAACAAACGCACCAAACTCCAAGACGGAGTGTTAATACCGCAACAAGTTAGATGTGCTGGAGGATGACTGTAACGACCCACTATTTTGGACCATTCAAATGGACAATAATCTATACATGTTTGACTTGAATAATTCAAAATAACAGATTGTAATAAAATTTGGAGCAAATAAATCAAATACAGAATCACAGACACAGAATATCATAATAACTCGCAGTGGAAAATAATATACCATAGTAGTTCATGAAGCTACTATATACAAACTCTCAAAATCATATACAAAATCTCATAATAAAAATAGATACAATAGAAGTTAGGATACATAAATCAATAATACAGAGACAATACCGGATAGTAAAATAAATGCTGAACAAAATGAAGTGTAAATGAAAATAAAATAAAGTCTTAAGAAAATAGAAAATAAATAAAGAATTTCTTTAATTAAATGAAACTGGAAATTAGAAATTATAAACAGAATACAACTGACATTGAAAAATGTCAATTACACTATGAAAAATGTTTTAAAACTAAAATATATACATAACATGTTATTTTACCCATATAAATATAAATTAGAACATTACATGACCAAATAAAATATTATTTTTATAATTTAAAATAATCAATTTTATTAAATACGGCAAATTTCACACAATAGTTAAAAAGGCATAACTTTCACAATATAAATCAGATTTCAACGAAACGAAAAGCAGTATTCTTAAAATTTTATTTACTTTCATAATAAAAGATAAAATTCAAATTTTCAAACTCTCAAAATTTTAAATTTAAAAGTCAAAGTTTGATCATATTGACCAAAAATTCACTTTTTGGAAAATATTCTATTTAGTCCTGTTTGGAATTCTAATTCACATCAAAATCAAAATTTATATTTAAAAATAACAAAATTTATCCATTTTAATAAATAAAATAAAGTTTTCAAATCAGGAAATTCAATTTAAAATGATTAAAATATACAATTAAAATAATCACAAAATACAGGGTTGTTACACTCTCCCCCACTCAAATCTTTTCGTCCTCGAAAAGGAATGAGGTACGGAAAATACAGAAAAAGATAGAATGGAATAGGATTAAGACAAGATGACAAGAAGATTAAAATTATACCTGATAACTGTTGTTATGGGTAAGTTTAACAAGGTGGAGAATAGGAATAACTAGAAGGGAAAATAGGACGAAAGACAAGGATGAATTCTTTAATACTTAATAATTTGGTTAAATCCATTTTATTATATCCATAAAAGTCATTTAATTCAAATTGTTAGTTAAAGAGGTAAACAATATTTAAAACACTTTTAAAATCCTTTAGGAAGGAAAATAACTGATCAAAATATACTTTATATAATATTTTATCAAAATACTTTTATAACTCGATGTCTTAACAAGTTTATCCTCGTTCCTGCAGACTCTGGCAGTGCATTGATCAGGCGCAAAGCTAGAATTCTCCAGGTACTTAGTAGACTTGTTTCAACACCCAGTGAAAATGCTGGAAAACTTTTAAAAACAGATATGGAAAGTACAATCCAAAAAAAAACATGTCGATTATGGATCGCGGATACACAATGGTTACGCCTGGATCCCCCAGGAAACATCCATACCCGTAGGCCGTCCCCCAACCTTGCGATTACGCCATGAAGACTGGTAGTACTGTAGATACACAATGGTTACGCATGGATCCCCTAGGAAACATCCGTACCCTAGGCTCTCGCAGCCCCTGTTGATTACGTTACCAAGCGACCCAATAGATCGCAGATATACAATGGTTACGCCTGGATCTCCCAGGAAAGATCCGTACCCGTAGGCCGCCCCCCAACCCTGCGATTACGCCATGAAGTCGCGCTCGTAAGACCATGGAGATTGCCAGGGAATTCGATGGAAACTCGAGTATCATATCCGAAAAACCAAAAATCAGAGAAATATCGATAGAATGAATCCACAATGTGGCCACAAAGCGGATATCAAGCAGAAGGCACTTTCCATATCTTTACTTCGAAAATATGTATCATATAGTACCTTTTCAAATCACTTTCAAATATCATACTTATATAAAGTCCATTATATATAAGATTTCATTTTCAAATCAAATACTTTCCAAAATCAATAGTATATCAAATCACACTTATATAGACTTCAATTATATAAGATTTCACTTTTCAAATTGAGTACCTTTTCAAATCTAAAGTTTTCGAATCAACATCATACTTATACAAACCAAATTTTATATAAGTTCGATAACTCCCAAATCAAGTATTTAGTAACACAAGGTTCTCAAATTTCAATTTGTTCAATATCACTTCAGTTTCAAAATCATATACAATCCCACCAAATTATTTCTTCTCAATTTAAATATCTTCAGTTTCAAAGTTTCCAAAATAATAGGTTTGGAGAATAATCCAAGTTTCTAAATCAATATAATTTAAGTCAACTAATTCATTTCCAAAATCAATGGGTTTTTTAAAATCATCTTATACTTACATAAAGTCCATCTTATATAAGGATCAAAATTTTCAAAAAATAAATTTTGCTGTACGAAGAGCTATATGGGATTGAACATCTTTGCTTACTAAAAGATTTTTAATTTAGAATAGTTTTGTAAAAAAAATAGTTTGTAAAATAATTTTGTAAATAAAATGGTTTGTAAAATAGTTTGTATGTAAAATAGAATAGAACAGTTTGTTTAAGAAGAATAAAAGAAAAGTAGTTTTGAAAAATGGTCTTAAATTGATAGTAGTTTTTCATAAAGGAAAAATTCCAATTAAATTACAAAGATATCCAACCCAACAACTTCCAATTTCAGTGTCAAGTATATCAATGATATTAGAATATAAGATGTACATATGTCATCATTTCGCAAAATCACATTCGATCGCTCGCTCGATCACACAAGTTCGCTTTCGAACTAGTATTGTCCATTCAACTTCCCTAATGCGGATTTCGATATGGTTTCTCGACTAGAAACCATCAGTCTCCTTGCATAGCCATATACTATGATAGAGAATTCTAGAATCAAGCCCAAAATCCACATCAAATATTCGCCATCAAGAATCAAATGAAAAATCCTAACACGAAGTTGTGTAATTCACCTCGAACTTGTGTACTCAAACTTGGATCAATTTAATTATGCGAATAAAACAGCATACGTACAACTTATGTATCCATTCCAACTTGTTCAATATATAGTTTTATAAAGATGTTACCCAGTTAAAACATATAAACTAAATTTTATTCAAAATATTTTGAAGACCAAATTCTTTTCAAAACATTTCAAATCTAAATTTCATATTAGAAAATTTCAAAATAGCCTTATTCATTTACTTAACAAAGCAGTTTCAACTTATTTAAATCATATTACTACATACTTTAAACATACATACCAAACTTATATACTTTATACTTTTCAAAATTACTTAGCTTTGAAAAGTTAACCTTGATTTGGAAGTGCTCGAATCTTCAAAATAATCGAAGAAATCATATTTCAATCCAAGAGTTGGAAATCACCAACAAATCAGTAAATCAATTCCAAAAGATAGGGTTATATCAAATCAAATCCAAAACTCAAGAACTGAACACCGGCTTATTTCAACTTGTTCAAATATATATACATATATCTTTCGAATATCACATCACACTTCGGAATTTAAAATCAAAATTAGTTTCACAAATCAATCGCATAGCAAAGCTACCGAAGTGGCCTCTCCCCCACTCTGAAACTCGAAAATCAATGTCGATGATGCATGCATTCATCACCGAAATTATTTTCCAGCGACATAAGTGGGTTCTGGACTTCTATTTTCTCAAACTTCTTTTGAAATTTCTTCGAAATCATTTGAAACTCATTAAAATCATTTGAAACCTTTCATATTCGGAAAATACTTTCAAATCGTATTATTATATATTTCAAAATCTTAAAACCAGTTTCAAAATGCCGGAGTTCAATCACTCAAATTCAGATTCAAGTCCTTCAGTTATAAACTATTTTATATGAAACCATTTCTTATATAACTTTCAAAATTTCAAATCCATTCAAAACTTTAAATTCTCATTTAAAAGGTATGTAGATCCTTATAGAAAACATTTCACCTTTATATATAAAATATGGTCATCCTTATCAAAATAATAACTTCGATGAATACACAGTTTTCAAAAGACAATCAATCATAAATTTTCCAAGGAATGATTCAAGGATGGATTTCAAAACAAAACAGAGATTCAAATTTAGAGGAACTCTAATTAAATAGAATTCTGATTCAAAGATAAGCTCGAACGAAGATGAGATAAATTAAATTACCAAATAGAAAATGGATAAGCCTATATAAATCGCGGGCGACCTTAATAGGTTCAACCGTGACTTCAGGAATATAATCGATGCGAAAATCTAAGGCAAATCGACCTTCGATCGCCAGAGATAGAACCTAAATATAGCAAAAGATAGAAAACATCGTAAACCGAGGATACAGAAATTTCCGGTGAATCAATGCCAATTATAAGGGAGTTTCACCCTTTTACAAATCATTCAAAGATTGGCGGAATCGCCACCTTTATAGAGGTCATTCAAAGTGGAGTTATGGAATGCTCCAAAAATCAAAAGAATACAATTAGGGGATACATGAATGGATTTCAGAACAAGTGGGAGTGTTTCAAAATTCAAAGGAATCCTAATCGAAGAAATCCCAACCAAGATAGAAGTTCAGAATTTTAAGGAAATCCTAATCAAAGAAATTACTAACAGGGTGGATACGAAAGGGATAAAGTCCAGAAAATTTTCTTACAAAACAAGAAAATTTTATATCAAAATAATCTTTAAAAATCATTTGAAAATGATTTTATACTTCAAAAATACGTTCTCTCACATAGGAACGATTCCAAGATTGATTTCACTCATTCTAGGGTATTTCTACCCTATCTCTAATGAGTTTTTGCTCCGCATGCTAAGGTTTGCCTAAAAACCAAAGCTCTGATACCAAATGTAACGACCCACTATTTTGGACCATCCAAATCGACAATAATCCACACATGTCTGACTTGAATAATTCAAAATAACAGATTGTAATAAAATTTGGAGCAAATAAAATCAAATACAGAATCACAGACACAGAATATCAGAATAACTCGCAGCGGAAAATAATATACCATAGTAGTTCATGAAGCTACTATATACAAACTCTCAAAAACATATACAAAATCTCATAATCAAAATAGATACAATAAAAGTTAGGATACATAAATCAATAATACAGAGACAATACCAGATAGTAAATAACTGGATTAGAAGATAAGAAATAACAGATGGATAGATAAGCTCCAGCAAATCTCTAGCTCCAGAAGATAAATTCCAAAGCTGTGATTCTCGGGCTGACCCGAGCGTAAAGTAAAACACAAAACACTCGAGTCAGGACATATATACTTATACAATGTAAACCAACTCAAGTGAAATGTAATAGCAATGCATAATAACTTAGAGGATGCTTGGGATCGCCCATCCTTTAAGGATCCATAAAACCATCAATTACACAGTAGTGACAATATCACAGAAATGTCCATATCGAAATAAACCATGCAACTAACAATGTTAATGTGCATCACAACCATCATCAGGAAATCAAATGACATACAGAGAAGTATACACGTGGTTATAGTATTTCAAAATAATATTTTATATTTCAAAAATTTAATATCATTTCAAATCCAAATCCTTATCAAAATAAAGATTAAATCACTTACAAACCATTTCAATATATTACAATATCATATCCTTTCAAATCATTATTTGAATTCAAATTCAATTATCAAATTTTATACCCTTTAAATATTCAAAATATCATTCATTTATTATCTTATCAAATCACCCTTTAAATAGTTTTCCATTTAAACCATTTAAAAGTGAAATTATTATTCTTTCAAGTCAAGTATTCAATTTCCAAAGTTTCAAATCATTCTAAGTTCATTTGCTAGGTCAAAATCCATAAACATTGAAAATTTCAGCCTTTCACAACATTTAGAAAGAGCTGTTATAAGTTATATTTGAAAACATTTTATTTCAGCAAAGACAGCACTTTAAAACTGCTGTTATATCTCATTTTAGTTGAAATTTAGTTTAAAACAGCAAAAACAGCATTTCCAGAAATGTTGTAATAGCTCAGGTTCAAAAACAAGGGTTTTACTTAATTTCAGCAAAGACAGCAGGCAGCTACAGCAGTTTACAGAACTGCTGTAATAGCCCTTTATTAAGTTCTTTAGCCTTTACATTTACTACAGCAACTACAGCATTTCAGAAATGCTGTAATAGCCTCTTTTTACTAAGTTTTAGTTCAATTCTGAAATCATAGCATTTCTGAATGCTATTAAAAGTATTTTTTTCAGATTTTAGTGTATTTCCAGCCAATAATAAAATTCATTTTAAAACCCTCTTAACATTATAAAAATCATGTTTTAACATTTAAAAATGTTTATATAATATATCATTTAACACATGATTTTTATTAAATAAATCCGTAGTTAAATCAAATTCCAATGAATTATTTAACAAATTCAAGTGTAAATTTCTTTTCTTCACATTTTTAATAAATAAACTTAACACTTAAATTTTATTTCCATTCTCCAATAAATTTCCATTTTCATTTTCATTTTTATTTATATAACTTATTTTCTCATTTTAACCAAAATTCCAAACTTTCCTAACTTAAGTTATATTTTCAAAAATTCCATTTCTATTCATTTTTTCAACATTTTTAACTTATTGAAAATTCAAAATTTCACTATTTAAACATATAAAAATTCAATTTAAATCAAATTTTCATATTTTTATACTTTTTAAATTTTATTTAAACATTTTCAAAAACTTAAAAAAAAATAACCACGGGCCTGTATATAGTTTTCTAACCTAGGTCAAGTGATACGGATATGTATCATTTCAATCCGCAGTTTAAAAAGCAAAAATCTGGGTTCTATCATTTCAAACCCGCAATCCCAAGTCAAATAAAATAAATAAAAAGTCGCTCGGGCTTATCATTTCAGCCCATAACGATCTTTCTCTATTCTAAAGTCTGTTAGGGTATGTATCATTTCAACTCATAGTGAATCTAATCTACAGGGAACTTGCAGTGTGATAAACAGGTATAAATGAACAGTTTAACAATAAATAACAGTAATAGATAATATGACAGGTAAAATAACAGGTTTAACATCACATAAATAAATCATCACAGGCAGTTATAACATCATATAAAATTCTACACATTAAATTTTTGTCGTTTCACAATTGCATAAATATAAATGTCAAGTGAGATTTACTCACCTCTTTTGCTGGAGACGTAAGTTCAAATGACACAACAAAAACTAAAACACAATGATAAAGCTACGAACTTGAGTGGAGAGCGAGATCCAAGTTATAGATCTTGTGTTACAACCCAAAAACAAAACCAAAATAATAGTTAAAAATCAATACGATTGAATTTGAATAACTTTGAAACAAAAAGCAATTTGAATACGAAACTTTTTGTCTTGCTTTCTCTACTTGTTTGCATGGCCTAGGGGATCAATTAGGTCAGGTTTGTACTTGGTTTGGATCAGGTATGGGTCTGGAAAAGGTAAGGCTACAAGGCTAAACAAGTGGTGGAAGTTACAACTAGAGAAGGTGAAGGGGTTTCTAGGCAAACTAGTGGATATTTGGTCAAACTTTAGGCTCGGCCATGGGTGGTTAGGGGTCGGCCAGTGGAGTATTGGTCAGGTCAGGTGCTGGAGTGATGAGAGGAGGTCTGGACAATGATGGTGGTGGCGGCCTAAGGTGGTGGTGGTGGTGGTGAACAAAGGAGTGATGAAGCAACAAGGCTCAAACTAGCATAGTTTTAAGGCATAGGTTGGATTTTTGTGGATTTTTGGTTCATGGGAGTCTTAGCCATGGTCAAGACCTGAGGGGTAGGTAGTGGTGGTGGCAAGGAAGCTATGGTGGAGGTGGTGGCCGTGACAATCAAGAGGAGGCCAAGCAAAACTAGGGAAGAAACAAGGCAAAATACATGAAAAAATGAAGAAAAGAAGAAAAAGAAGGAGGGAGACATTACCAAAATGTTTGAAGCCGTGAATGAAAATGAGATGGTGATTATTTTCGTGAAAAGCAAATGAGGAATACACAGCAACAAACAAAATGCACGGCCAAACAAAGAATTAATGAAGAGTTACGGAAATTGAAAAGTTTTAGGCAAATGAAAGGTCTTAGGTTAAAGTTTTTTGTCTCTTCAATTTTCCATTCTTTTTAATTAAATAAAGACCATTGAAAATTTAGTAAATGAGTTTTAAAACTGAAACAAAGTAAAAATAAAATGAAAATAAATAATTAAATTTAAAGAAAATAGAAAAAGAATTAAAGAAATTGCTTAAAAATTGGAAACAGGGTTCAAAAATTACAAATAAATCATCACTAGCTTTAGAAAAATATCTACTTCATTTTAAAAATATTTTAAAACAAAAATGTGAAGTAAAATAATTCATTTATATTTTCAAAATGGAATAAATAATTAAATTTAGAGAAATTAGAAAAAGAACTAAAGAAATTGTTTAAAAATTCAAAATAGGACTTAAAATTGCAAATAGAATATCACTAGATTTAGAAAAATTATAACTTTACTTCTAAACCAAAAAAAAGTCAAGTAAAATAAAATAAATGCTGAAAAAAATGAAGTGTAAATGAAAATAAAATAAAGTCTTAAGAAAATAGAAAATGAACAAAGAATTTCTTTAATTAAATGAAACTGGAAATTAGAAATTATAAACAGAATACAACTGACATTGGAAAATGTCAATTACACTTTGAAAAATGTTTTAAAACCAAAATATATACACAACATGTTATTTTACCCATATAAATATAAATTAGAACATTACAAGACCAAATAAAATATTATTTTTATAATTTAAAATAATCAATTTTGTTAAATACGGCAAATTTCACACAATAGTTAAAAAGGCATAACTTTCACAATATAAATCAGATTTCAACGAAACGAAAAGCAGTATTCTTAAAATTTTATTTACTTTCATAATAAAAGATAAAATTCAAATTTTCAAACTCTCAAAATTTTAAATTTAAAAGTCAAAGTTTGATCATATTGACCAAAAATTCACTTTTTGGAAAATATTCTATTTAGTCCTGTTTGGAATTCTAATTCACATCAAAATCAAAATTTATATTTAAAAATAACAAAATTTATCCATTTTAATAAATAAAATAAAGTTTTCAAATCAGGAAATTCAATTTAAAATGATTAAAATATACAATTAAAATAATCACAAAATACAGGGTTGTTACAATGACAAGGTGACATGGACACCGTACACACATGAAGTGCTGGCACATCTTCTAGCCATGTGTACAGCTGCTAGATACTTGTGGACTGCGAGAGTACTACTCATATGTTACACCCAGACTGCATTTCACTTACCTGACAGGGTTATGAGATAGTTCGGTATGATGCAACATATACTGGATGATGCGCCACAATGCACGTCTACGTACAACGAAGAGGAATATGGAACGTACATTCAGTTGTGGAATGAGCGCCATACAGCTACGCAAAGTGAGAGGGATCCCACCGTTATGCTAGAGTAATACAAAAGGTGGTACTGGAACATAACACGGCGATATGTTCTTCAGGCGCCAGTAGAGGCGGTGTATAGAAGTCCGTATGTTCCTAGAGCACCACTTGAGAGGAATGTGGTATGTTGATGTTGTAAGTAATATTTCAATAAGTTATGATAGTTGTGTATAAAGCTAATTTTCATTCAACTATACAAGTTGCTGGTATAAGCAGGGCATGGGAAGAAGTAGAAAATCTTCGCAAACGACAAACCGACGAGGAGGGTAAGAGGATGTGCACTAACATCCAAAGGATTCTAGATGTTGTGTTGTGCAGGAATAAACTTGATAGGCCCAGACCTCTATCTCCACCTCCAGCGCTTGTGTACACACGATGTCGTCCTAGAGGAGGTGCCGGTTCATCATCACAAGGCACCTCGTCACAAGCTGCACCGGTACAAGAAGAAATTGTTATTGGCCCATCTCAACCAATAGCCACATTACCTTGGGCCTCCACTGCGCACCGAACAAGGAGTAGCAGTAGCAATAGCAGTTCGAGACCACTGGTAACGCGTCGACAAAAAAGAAGCCCGGTAGAATTTCATGAGCTTCAAGACTAAATTGGTAATGTTAATGTTGTTTGATGCGAATAGCTAGGGGTGATGTGTAATGCGATATATAATGTACTTGTTAATGTTGTTTGAATTTGTGTAGTTGTGTTTTGTAATATGATGTTGGATTGTGTATTAATGTGATTTCACACTATTTAATAATGTGTTGTGTTTACCGATGTAATTTGATGTTGTTTGGTAATATGATGTAGTAGTTGTAGGTGCTGTTGCTCTGGTTTCTGCAGCAGCAGGTATTTATTGGTGAATTTTGAAAATTCGTCAATGGGCGAATTTTGAAAATTCGCCCATACAAACCTGTTGTATTAAAACCAGTCAGCCCCTTCTTCCTTTTTTCATTCTTGTTTACTTCAAAGTCGAACCCAAACCCAAATTTGTGCAAAATCATTCACATAAGTCAATAAGGTTGGTATTTTGCCCAATTTTTTGCTCTATACTTACATTTGTAGATGTATACTACGCGTTTCTTCAATTTTGTTCAAATTGGAAAGTAAATCTACCCAAACCATAGTTGTAAGTTTGTTCAATTTTGGTATTTTATTCAACTTTTCTTTAGCTGAAAATGGATGATTGGGAGATCAATGATGAAACAATGATCAAAATATATAATGATTACGAACGGAACAAGTGGGTGGACGATGAGGTAGAATTTGTTCCGGAGACCCAAGTGGAAGACCTACCAAGAGTGGATGCTACAGAGACAAATGAAGAAGTAGAGACTGAACTTATTTGTGCTATGCAAACAAATGTGGTACTCGGGAATCCCCAACTGGTTCAACAGTCATTGCATGCTAGGCTGATGACTGTACTTGCTCATCAAAACCCTGATAGATCAAGTTCTAGCATGATGGGTCGTTCTATACTTTGCTATTGCGGAGTTGAATGTAACGTTGTTATTTCCAAAAGTCGGAGGAATGCAGGACGTCGCTTTTACGGCCGTAAAGCGTATATCGATGCACAAACGCGTCAAGAGGTGCATATTTGTAAATTTTTTGAATGGATCGATCCTCCGTAGATGGAAAGGGGGGTCCAATACGCCCTTGAGATGCAAGCTAAGGTTAGTCGCTTAGACAGGATGAATATTGCAATTTGGAATGAAATGCTTGCAGGGTGCTACCGTTTACCACGCGATTGACCATATGTTTTGCTGTATTGGTAGTTCTGTTGTATCAAGTGTTAGTTGTCTGTGTTAACTTGCGTTTTATCATGTGTCAATCCTGTGTTTTATATTGTGTCGTATCCTGTTGTTGTACGAAATGATATTTTGTCGTATTAGTACTGGCGACATTTGAAAACTCGCATTTGGGCGAATTCTTAAAAATCGCCTAATTTTCAAAATTCACACAAAGGCGATTTTACAAAAGTCACCAACACAGAAACTGCTTTATATCCAGTCAGCTAAACCATTCACCTCTTCATAACAAACTCCTAGTTTTTCAGATCTGGATAACCCATTTTCTTCCACCTTAGATCCCCAAACAACAAAACTCAATTACTTTCAATAATCTGTTAGTTGTTGCCATAGAATCCTTGCTGATCTACACAAACGTCTTCACTATATCTCTTCATCGAAATTGGTAAGTAAATTAAAAACCCTAGCTTTGTTACATCTATTGAAATATTTCCATATGAATGGCTAGAAATTGGTTGGTCAAATAAAAAATATTCGTTTGTAGAATGACTAGAAATCTCATTCCCACACTTTTCTACTACGACGGTGAATTGATCGTCGACGAACAAAAAAACGAGAAGTATGTCGGATGTTTTTGTAAACCAGGGAGAGTACGCAAAGGTTGCACACTATTTGAGTTGAAAGAATCTGTGTACAAAGCGATAAAAATAAGCGCAATCGAATTTGATATTGAGTTGGTGGTTAACTGGCCTACGGATTATGGTTCAAAAGCAATAACACTTTCAGACGATGATGATGTTGAAGTTATGTTTTCTCCGGTTACTAAATCAATTGAGTTATATGTTGGGAAAGTTGCAAAAGGAAATATGCAAGAACATGTACCATCTCCTATCGTTAGTACAGGAATAAGGTATTTTACAAATATGTTGGAAACTGATAATCCTTCAGCAAGCTTAGGTTCTCCTACTTATAGTAATCCATATGTACATGCTGGGGGTCATGGTCCTCCTCCCATAAACTATGGTTTCATGCCTTACATGTTGTCGCAACCAACTCCAGAACAGTACTTTCCGTACTGCACACCACCTACAATGCTTCCAAGGTATCGTTGTTAATATTCATATATTGCGTGTACCTTTTTAAATTACAAATGCCTAATAGTTTCGTCTTACACAATCATCTTCCAACAAATGCATCAACAAAATGTCTGTGTCGAACACCAGAATATTCATTTGTCACAACCGGTATATCCTACCCATCAGAAATGTATGATATGAGTCAAAGTTATATGTTGCAATTTATTTGGACACTGTTTCCTATCTAATCTAGCTTCGTAATAAAATACTTTTGTTAACAGATTTACAAGTCTTGAGGATACCGCTGTAGAATGTAGTGCTGGACCATCACAACACTCACATGATTCAAATATTGACATTGATATGGATGTTGATATAGATAGAGATACCGGACATGATCCTCCCATTGATATTATGGTTGTTGCGACAAGAACTAATAATGATGCATGTTGGGTAGAACGAATGTAGGTGAACAATGAACCGTTGAACTATGCCTTTCCGAACGTAGATGATGTTGAAGGTGGTGGTGATGAAGCTCAAATGGAAGTACCGTTGGATGATGATCTATGTACCACACAAATGATGGCAAGATCGGTTGTTGCCAATCTACAGTTTGCTGGGGAAAAATTTCAACCGCTTGCACACAAAATGGATTTGCTGTTGGGATGATATTTCAAAGTAAAGAAAAGCTTCTACACCAATTAATCGAATGGTCAATTCTACATGGAGTTTCGTACAAGCCGATCAAGTCAAATAAAACTATATACACTGCTATATGTAATGTTGACACTAACTGTCCATAGAGAATACATGCAATAGTCTCAAAGAGATTACAATTTGGATGGTTGGAAATCAAAAAGTTGCCTAGTGAACATAACTGCGTCAATCCTACAGTTAATTCCAACCACAAGCAAGCTATTTCTAATTTTCTTGTGTTAAAAATCATGTCTTTTATCAAGGCCGATTTGGGTATCTCAGCAGGTACAGTCCAAGTGCTTGTCGACAACCAACTATTCATCAAAATTAGTTACATGAAAGCTTGGCGAATATTAAGTAAAACAATAGAAAGGATTTATGGTGACTGGGCCGAATCGTATGCGACTTTGCCTTAATATTTCGAGGAAATAAAGAGAAGTAATCCGAGGACTGTTGGACATGTGACCCACGATGAAGTTGGAGTATTTGATCGTGCGTTTTGGGCATTTGGCCCTTGCATTACAGGTTTTTTACACTACCGGCCATTGCTATGTATTGAAGGGACACATTTATATGGTAAATACAAAGGGACATTGCTTGTTGCTACTGCTATAGATGCGGATGATTGTCTGTTCCCATTAGCTTATGCAGTTGTCGAATCCGAGTCATATGATAGTTGGGGTTGGTTTTTTTCTTTCATGCGTGAATTCATACACAGCGTGTGCAATCGTCGTATTACTTTCATATCGGATCGAATGAGGAATTCTGAAAGCTTTACAGGACAAATGACGAAAACCACACAAACATAGGTTTTGTACAAGACATCTTAAAGCTAATTTTTAAATAGCGGGTTTTAAGGAGAAACGACTTACAGGTTTATTTTATTCAACTGCATGTGCTTCAGAAGCAGTTGAGTACAACAAAATCAAAGAAGAAATCAAAGCTATAAATCCACGGGCTCATAAATGGATTGAAAGAAGTTAGGGAATTTTGAAGAAAAATAGACCTTATGCAAAGATGATGGAGGACGCTTTCATATTATGATTACCAATGCGTCCGAAAATTTTAATGGTATACTAAAAGGTGCTCGATCATTACCTATAAAGGCGTTGGTTGCACGAACCTTCTTTCGATCGGTTGAATATTTCTATAAGAGACGAAAAACCGCGGATGCTATCAAAACACGTTTGACTCCAAAATGGGAAGATAAATAGCAGATCGGACTACTGAAGCACGTCGTTGTAGACTAGTTCGATTTAGTCGAATGGAATGACAAGTGATTCACTGCTACGGCGATGAATTTAAAGTGATAATTGATGGTACTAATTGTTCATGTACATGCAACATCCCACTACTGTAAAATTTACCATGTGCTCATGTAACGGAGGCTTGTTCGGCACATGATTACAGTGCTAATAGAGCACATCATGATTTCGCATCAGAGTGGTACTCTGTTCAAAGTTACAAAGCTTCATATCAGCCAGAGTTTCATCCCGTACGTGATAAGAGATACTGGGGACCATACAACGGTCCATAGATATTGTCTCCACCTACAAAAAGACAACCCGGACGACCCAAATTTGTGAGGATAAAAAATGTTATGGACGAGCATCAAACGCCTAAAACAAACAGATGCAGCAAATATGGATCGCAGTGCCATAACAGAAAGCGATGTACTTCAGCGACCTAAACTTTCATTATCTAATGTATGACTGCGTACCGATTTAAGATTTATGTGTATTCAACTTTAAGTGAATGTAAATTCTATGTATCGAACTTCGTATATCTATGTACTGTTTACTCGATGTCGACATAAATGACCTTCACAGTTGTTAGATTTGAAAGTTGATATCTATGCATTGTCTATTAGTTCAACTTCTTGATCATGTGAGGTAGCTACATGCAGCAGGTGGGTGTTATTGTTAGTTGCATGTTTTTTGTTTTGGCGACTTTTGAAAAGTCACATGTTGGCGCATTTTGATAATTCGTCCAAAGGCGCATTTTCAAAATGCGTCAACGTCTACGTGGTCAAAACAGGTCTATCTTTGTAATTACTTTTCAAACATGGTCATTCTTGTTATCAGTTGCACAAACAATGTTACTTCTGCAAATTTGCAAAAAAGATGATGACATCTATTAACGTTATATTCAATACATCAACAACGTATGCTAATTGGATCTAATTAATCAAAATAACAGGTATTTGTGTTGCAAATACAAAAATAAAACATGATATTTATGATATTTAGTTATTAAGTAATATTCAAAATAATAATTGTACTAATTACATTTCCAGTTCTTTGTATGAGTTTGAGCTGATGAAAGATTCTGTACAAAGGTTGATATCTTCTTCCCCTAAATAGCTCTAACTTCCACTTATAAAAGATACAGGTGTATATTACAACTTACAACTCTAGTGGCTACAACTGTAGTAAATGCGTCATATCCACAATTCACATAAATTAATAAGCTCTAAATTAATTTTAAGTTAAATTTACATAGCTGCCACCTTAGAATTTTCAAGGACACGGATAGACATGGCCTAGCATTGTGTCTTTAAGCATGCGGTAATCGCTTAAAAAGTACGTGAAAACAAACAGGAGCAAAAGCTAATGCACACAATAATGATAATAATACTAGTAATGTCTGAGTGTACAACTCTCTATAGTGGGCTTTTTCCCATTTTCAATGGGCCATTATACTAGGATATATAGAAATGGTCCGATTATACCAAAAAAACAACTAGTTATGTAGAGTGAATAAGCTTTAGATACTTATTATTAATGTCAAATATTTGTAGTCTAATTCTTACATAACTGTATACTGGTACACGAACTAGAAAGTACTACATATTACTCCATACAATATAGCAGCTGCATGTTCCTCGGGAGAAAATAAACTGCAAGCAAGATTCGAGTCCACCAATAGGAAAAACAAATAGTATGCACCATTGAATGGAATACTTGGACAAAGTAGTCCATTTACAGCATACAGACAAATGGAGTGTAGATGATATAGTTAACAAGCATCCCAATCAACACTTGATTAATACAAAGACATTATCTTTAAACAAGTATTAACTAAAAATAAGTTAGTTAAAAACAGCTGGAAGACAGTGTTTCAATTTTTCTGGTTGACTGTTATTATTTTTAGATATACATATACACCCAAACACACTGTCCATAAAAAAACTTTGTTATCGGTGATATTATCATTTCCTAGCTCTTTGATGCGCCGTCTGCAATTATGATGTAATTCACTAAGATTTCCATAGAAACCATGATGTAGTGGAGGCAAATTATCGGGATCTAAATTTTAGTGTTGCGATGTGTCCAACAAATCGAAATGCTTGAAATTTTGCGAACAATATCATTTTATTTTTAACTCGGATTCTATTAGAAAAAGAAAGTCCTATGTGTCATGTATTAAATGGTTGGACACACCAGTACATCGTATTTTGGATACGGGAAATTTGTATCCGTTGTAACAAACTTATAAACCATAAAACTAATCATATAAAACAATAATTAACATATTTTTACGAGAAAGGATAACAATTAGAAGAAGAGTTATATGAATTAACAACCATTGCTACAACAAAAAAAACATAAACATAATCATCGTAACAAAATTAATATTTAATATTACCCCGAACCAAGTTCTAAAGAGACCCAAGACTATAGTTTTTTTATACGTTTTCACAAACGTAATTAGTCCCAATGTCATGTACAAAATTCATTTTATTTGAAAAATAATACATCTAGAAGTCTATTGGTACTGTAGTTTGTGACTGAAATTTGTTGTATACCGAAATGGAAGCTAGCAAGGCCTGAATATTCTCTTATGAACACATAATCAAAATTTTATTATAAATACGATGGGGAGAAAAGAGACATCACCATAAATGCTCTAGGTTTTCAAAACAGAAAATGAGGATTTGGTCCTTTAGCTTCGGGCTAGTATACTCGGTTCTCCTATTCAATGTGCATGTAACTATTTCTAAGTTACATCCTACACATAACTTCAAATCACTTCCGCTCAATGCGTCTAACTTTCAAATTCAAATGCCGTACAATTTGAATGCTACTGATAGATATAACTTCAGCAAAGGAGTGCATAAGCTGTGGGTGCTAGCTGATGATAAGCCCCATGCGCTGACAAGCAACACTTCCGAATTCAAGTATGTCTTAATTTAGAATCTCCCTTAAGCATGCATATCTGATTTCTTGACGTTAACAGTATAAACTTTACTGGCAAAACTGGATCTGGTATGACAATTCTAGAGGGAAAAAAAAATTTCAATTTTCTACCATAAAATTAGGTTCTTTGTTCTAAATATTACAAAGTACAGATATACTGCCAGCTAAATCTCAATCATGTCAAATATACAATCTACATAACAGACTAGGCCTAAATAGCCAACCTTGCAGTTATGAGTTATGAATACACATTCCCTCACTCACTCGAACAAAGATGTAAAAGTTAAAACAGCATAACCTATATCATTAGTACTTTGTCAAATCTATGATATATTTTACTTTTTCAGAAAAAGAATTGAGACAGTTTCCTGGCAACTTCCAGTAAAGTAGAACAGCTTCTGAAATAGCTTATGATTTTTATATCCAGCCATATACACTCAAACAAAACACCCTCATTTCTTCTATAAACAGAGCTTCACATGCTCATTCCAAAAACAAAACAAAAAACTGAAGAAGTATTTGGTTGTTATTCAAATTTCCTGCTACAGTAGTCCTAAATGTTACTGGTTCATTTTGTAGCAGTGACCCAATAAGCAATGCCCTTAACCGAGAAAGATTTGGTCATACAATGGCCATACTTAAAACAATGTGAGACTCTAATCGATAACTTTTTGTCAAAGAAAAAAATAATAGATTACAAGATATGAAAATTTGGCCGAAGAGCTTGTTTCTCTTTCTTTTCAATAACAAGGACAAACCATTTTATTTATATAAATTAAAGACAAATATCATTATAATAATAACGAGCGTTACGGTACGCGCTTCGCGCGTGATGATGCAAGTGTTTTACGCATGAATTGTTTTTCTATAATTTGAATATATTTAACATATTCAAGAGAAATAATTTCCACAAAAGGTAAGCCATATTTTTGGGTTGTAATCATATTTAGTTAGTTTGAATTTTTATTTCTTAGTTGAAACATTTAATTTGTTGTTAGTTTGAATTTTTGTTTTTATTAATTTGTAAAAGAATTTTTTTTTAAATCTTAATTTTAAGTGATATTAAGATTTGGTAATATTTGTAAAAGGAAATTTGAATTTGTAAATGAAGTTTATTCGTTAGATTCTATATTTAAGGGACATTAAGATTTGATAATATTTGTAGAGGTTTATTTTTTAGATACTATGTTTAAGTGATATTAAGATTCGGTAATATTTGTAAAAGAGAATTTTGAATTTGTAAAAGAAGTTAGATCTAATTTTCAAATGATATCAAGATAGAGGGGCAATTTTGGTAGTTCACGTTGATACAAAAAAGTGTAACACCAAAGGTATTACAACTATTATTAAAGATATGACTAAGGTACCATTTGTTTATAGCAAGTGATCGCTTATTTTATTACTTACTGATAACTAAGAACTTTGAAGTTGTTTGTTTTGAATAAATGTTCTAAAACGCTAATTTAGTGAAAAGGTATTAAGCACTAGTTTATGTCTCTCCTTTCTTTACCACCGAATTTCTTCCAAATTCGTGAATCTCTTTTAGATCCATGTAACAATCGCATACAATGTCAAATCAATATGACTTTTAATTAAAACTCAATAAGTAAACTGAAATTTGGCCTCGCATGTTGTAATCATTTCCACAATTTGAATTTGTTATTAATTTGGGTTTTCTAATTGAATTATACATTGAGATTTGTGACCGAATGGAGTTTGTAAACTTTTCAAATCACAAATATGTAAATTTGTTTGCGATCTATAAATTTATAAAAGCTGAATTCTTTTATCTTTTTGTATTTCAAGTATCTTTTTTTTGATGAATTTTATTGTATTTTATGTTTTAGTTATTGATTATTTAAATTAAAAAAGATACATACATGCAACCTTATAACAAAAGGCAAATTCCTTCTCTTTTTCTGGAGAAACAATCTTTTAATTTTTTCTATGTATAGTTGAATCCATATTTATGTATACATAAATGCCAAGAAGTTGTTATACAAATCATACCAAAACCAGTTGAGTTACATGTTTTTTTTAATATTTCTAACGATTTATATGTTTATCTTCTTATAAAGCGATATATGCATTTATCTTCGGTACGGATATTTCTTGTTGATGATTTTGAATTGGATCAGGTTTGAAATTATGTTACATGACAACAGTTATTGGATAGAAGTTGAGCCAATGACAACAGTTATTCAAAATACTCCATTATACATTTCAGTTTAATTTGTTCATTTATTCCAACTTTCATTCCAACATGAATTTAATCCATAGTATTCCAATGTTCACTAGTTTAACCAATATCAACAAACTATCGTTTTCATTGATTTTTAAAATCAAATCACCATTTTATTCCATATTATAGCATTATTAATTACTATCCAAACTCAGTAATTATTCTAATTTAACCAAACTCAAATCTCAGGTCATAATTATTAATTACTGTCGTTACCACACATTTATTAATGGTCTTTCACTATCGTATGGTGATAAACCGCCAAACGGTGAAATTGAGTATTTGGATGCATATTTGACAAAACAAAATAATATATATGGTAATAGTAAGAATATAAATATTTTATGTGGAGGTCAATAGTTATGGAATGCAGAAGAGATTATCTAGATGCCTGTAGTAATACACTAAATAAATTGTGTATCTGTGGTTTGAGAAAGAATAAGGAGAAACCGATGTCTTTCTAATCATATTGTCCTATAAACTACTGCTGAAAAAATAGCCATTGGAAATTTACAATGTTTACCAAATAAGCTCATGTCAAAAAATTCATGAGATATTTAGATTATACCTTCATGGTATTCAGCTTTTTACGACCAGACTAAAGTTTGTCCATTATTTCAGTAAGGGTAAATCTTGAGTTTTACATCTAGAAAACAGATTTCAATGAAATAATTCTCAGAATTTTTTTTCCCGTACATACACGCGCGCGCACACACACAAGTAATGGTAATCATATCTTTATTGATCTAAAAAGGAATCTATTACGCAAGATGTGTGAGAGGCCTAAGTGAGGCCGCCATTGGAAACTACCATTGCCTTTTGAAAAGGAACGTCGTGTCTAGTATTTTTATTTTGCAACAATGATAAATTAACTACTGGTCTATCTTATTCTCCTCTTTTTCTTGGTAATTGTAGTGACTATATCACTACCAATATCACGACTGCTTTGTGAAGTCTGTAGACTTTATTAGTAATACTGTATAAGCACGCACAATGAATACTTTGTTGCTTGCTTTCCACTTCTTCGTTTTTTATTTTTTTATTTTTATTTTTTATTTTTGGCTTTTCACCTCTCTCCATTTATTTTTAAATTTCCATTTCTCCATTATTTTGGGCTCCAAATTAGCACACATTGTAGACATTTCTTTTAAATTTGTTTGCTCCATGACATATCAAGGATTGAAAACAACTTTCAACTGTTGGTTATAAAGGATAGTTGAAATCAACAAATTTTGGTTATTAATAGTAGAGATGCATGTCCATTTCATTACATTTACTGATGCTTATTGTTTTATTGGTTTATAAACTCAACCTATAGAACATGAGAATGTGCTAGGACATTAGAATGACAATGATAATAGTATGCAACTTCAAACGTCTTCGGATAAAAAGAACTACATTTGGATCAAAAATCAAAAAATTAAAAGTTAAGTATGAAAATAATTATCATGGACATTTTCCGATCTACAGTTTGAAAATGTACAAGATTAGTATACCATAATCTAAAAGGTTCCATATATAGGATAAATACCTAAATTGTTAGATGTGACTGACATTGTATTAGAGCGGATGAGTGAGTGCGGAGATTGGATTGTTATTAGTCTCACATCGTAAGATATTCTAAAGAAAATGAGCATATATATGGGAATGATTGTTATTAGAATGATACTACACAATACACTGTACAAATGTTAGCTATAATTAGCATTGTTTTTCAGCCTAAAAATAAAACGGGCTGTCTTCAACCTAAATTTTTTCCTAATTTTGTCATTCTGTCTATTTTCCACTTGAATTTATTGGTTCAAAATAGCATGAAGGTCATTATGATCAATTTCCTGAGACTGGAAGTAGGTTCGTTATCCTAATTGTGTCTATTACAGATGAAATAACTCCAACACTACAGTAATCAAAATGACAACTTACTAACATCCAACTAAATATAAATTTGCATATGTAGTTTCTTTTTCATCTCAAACTTGACATGTAAAACAAACCGTCTATATTATAATGGTAACATCATTGTCATACATCTAAATTGTTATAAGAAAATTTAACTTTAAGCTTGTTAAGTGTATACAACCATATCATCCAATATCATGTTTCGTAGCTTCACGGTTACGGTTACACATCATACTTATCCATTCAAGATGAAGCAACTAAAATTAATGAAATTATGTCACAGAATATTATATATGTCAAATCTTGATAATAAGTTGTGGTAACTACTTCCTTTTCACATCATGTAGAAAAGAGTTTGTAAAAGAACATATTCTACCACGTAATTTAACCTATATTTTTAATATTGCATCATGATTATAGACAGTATGCATACAAATCAATATCCAGTATGTCACCCATCATCTTTCTATATAAACTCTATAGTCCTTGCTTATATGTATTCAAAATACAATCCTCTATTTAGCGTGTAATATCATCAATTACCATGGCAGTAGCAAGTCTCTTTTTGTTTACCTTCATCGTTGCATTAAACATACAAAAAGATACTCGATTTTTTTGCAGTGCAGACCCAACAGATGGTTTTACAGCTGTTCCATTAACTGAAAGAAATTTACATATGCAATGGCCATATAATTTAAAACTAAGTGACCGATACAGCTATGTTAATGGAGTACGCAGTCTATGGGTTTATTCAACTGACAAACCATTCAACTCTGGAACCAGAACCAAACCACGAACTGAAATTCGCATCAGGGTAATTTTGAACTTTTTGACTAACTGCAAGAGGTCTTTTTCATATTATTTTTTTATAGCATAGAACATAAAGTAAATAACGTCAAAGCACTTTGTTCCTCAATTTTTTTCCTTTCTCCACATTTCCTCTGAAATACCCACTTTTTCAAACAACCCTATAAAACTTGTGTGGATAAATTTGTTGGAAAATGACTTCAAAAGAATTTTCCATGTTTTGAAGGGCAAGCAGCAGATTTGGGTTAACGTTGCGTAGTATATTCAATTTGCGTACTAGTCCTAAGTACATGAGTAAAAGTGATTATTTATATGTGTGCATGCGCACTCTCTAGGGCGCGCACGCATGCGCGTGCACACGAACCAATATATTTCTATTGATCATGATTTCAAGACTATACATGGTACAAAATATATTATATCAATAAAGATAAAGATGTTAGTTTTCATCAAATTTTATGGAGTGCACTTTGTTCCACTTTAGGATGTATTACTATTATCATTATTTGTATTAACCAATAACCAATTAATATGAATTGTAGGGATATGACTATTCGTCGGGAGTGTGGCAATTTGAAGGTTATGGCTACGTGCCTAGTAACACTAGTGGTGCAACAATTGTACAAATTCACCGCACTACAGGAGCATCTACCGTGTTTATGTTGGATGCAGTTAAAGGGGACTTGAGATATTACCATAGTTCTTTAGTAGAATCAAATATTTATGATAAGTGGATGAGGATAAATGTGATACATGATGTGGATGCTGATAAAATAACAGTATATATTAATGGTGTTCAAAAATTGGAAATTGAAGGAAATGGGCCAAATACATTCTATTTCAAGTGTGGAGTATATGCTCAAGTAGATGAATCCCATTACATGGAATCAAGGTGGAGAGATATTAAAATACTCAAGAAATGAAGTACATGTTATTTCTCAAACATCAAAAGATGAAAGTGTTACTAAATGTATGGTAGCAAGTGGTGTACTGTGCTGTATTGTACTATTGTAGTATTAATGTCAAGCAACTTCTACATAAAGCTAAGCTGTCTTTTTCTTATGTTCTATGCAGATATGTTTTGGGTCGACGAAATTGTAGAGCTCATAAAAAAGATAAGCTTTTTATGATAAGAGGAAAATAAACAAATTCGGATTTGATCGATTCACTCATTTCAACTTATAAAAGAGAAACTGTAATTAGACGGAGTATAAGGGATCATATTTGACACTTGGTGACATTAGTTTTTATAAATCAGATCGACAAATATGACATATTCTACTATTTCATTATTCATCAACATCATTGACTTATTTAGTCTTAAAATTATGGTTAAGTTCCATTAGACCAAAAATTCCAAAACTGTAGAGTTGTACACATTTGTTTTAGTGTGTTTTTTATGATTCTTGGGTTTTAGTCCTTAATGGGCTTTGGCCTATATTTGAATGGCTTCGGCCTGTTTTGAGATATATATGTAAAACTGTTTCGTGCTTGTAAAAATAGAATTCTGAAATAAAAATAAAGTGTTTTTCTTCTCAGATCTGTTTCTCATCATGGTATCGGAGCAGGCGATTCTGCTGGCGATGGCGAATCTGCTGGCGTTTCTTCTTCAAATCTTCTCGTAATCTTCTTTCTCGCAACCCTAGATCCTCTTTCAACCCTAGAATCAGCTCTACTCAACTGAAATGGCGAATTCGAACTCAGATTCAACTGGAACAGAAGCTAATTTTCAGTCGAATCAGGGAGTGAATTTTAATGATCCTTATTTTCTCTCAAATTCGGATCATCCAGGTATGCAACTTGGAAACAATACTTTAACTGGATCGAATTATATCAATTGGGCAAGAACTGTTAAGATGGCTTTAATTGCAAGAAATAAACTCCAATTTGTTGATGGAACCTTACCTTTACCATCTATTAATTCACCTAATTATCAAAAATGGATTAGGAACGATTATATGATAATGTCTTGGATTCTTAATTCGATGGATAAGGTTTTATCTGAGAGTTTTATGTTTGTTGACTCTTCTGCACAATTATGGAAGGAATTGGCAGAGAGATTTGGTGAAACGACAGCACCAAGAATTTTTGAGTTACATCAGAGTTTAACCTCTACTCGTCAAAATGATCTTACTATTGCTGAGTATTATTCTCGTCTTAAAGGGGTGTGGGATCAACTACAGATGCTTGAAGGGTTTCCTGATTGTAGTTGTGGAGTTTTAAGAAACTGTTCTTGTGGAATTTTAAAGAAAATTCTTGAAAATGATCAGAGAATCAAATTAATGCAGCTTCTTTCTGGACTCACAAGGGATTATGATCAGGTTAAAACAAACATTTTAAGCTCAGATCCACTTCCTACAGTTCACAAAGCTTATTATATCTTGCAACAAGTGGAGCATCAGAATAAACTGGGTGATAAGAGCAATGAAAAACCAGAAATGAATGCTTTTAATGCTGTTAAGAATTTGCCTAAGCAAAATGTTCAAGGAACTTTTAGAGAAAGTAAGAAACAAAAGAGTGAGTATTTTTGTGATCTATGTAAAAAGAAAGGGCATTCAACTGAAAAATGCTTCAAAGTCATTGGGTATCCTGACTGGTGGATTAAAGATGGTACTGGAAGAGGAAAAGTGGTTCAGAAAAATGTTAACATGAGTAATACTTCTGCAAATCAAGGAATTCTTGGAAGCAAGCCAAATCCTGCTGAAGCTTCATCTGCAGCTATGAATTCTGCAATTTCTCAAAATGGACAATTTGATCCAGTCTTGGTTACAAATTTCTACAATGAGGTGATGAAGATGATGCAAAACTCCAATTCTTCTAACAGTGTTGAAGATAATCCTTTGGCAGCTTGCATTAATCATGCAGGTAATAGTTATTCAACTATTATTCACGACAGTCTTCAACAAAAATCATGGATAGTTGATAGTGGTGCTTCTGATCATATGACATCTGATTTAACACTTTTTGCTTCAATAAAAAAACTAGAAAAACCTATACAAGTATCTTTGCCTGATGGTTCTAGAATTCATGTTACTCATAGTGGAACTGTGAATTTAAATTCAAATTTGCAACTACACAATGTTTTATACATTCCTACTTTTAAAAATAATCTTTTATCTGTAGGAAAATTTCTTGATCAAAATAATATAGTTGCAAATTTTACTAAATCTTCTTGTGTTTTCCAGGACCTTGACTCAAAACATTTACAAGCTGTTGGATCAAGAGTTTTTGGTCTTTACAGAATTTCTTTTCCATCTATGTTCAATAATTCCTCTGTATCTTCTTCTTTGTTTCTTAATAATTGTTCTCTTGCTTCTATTAACAACACTATAACTTCTTGTAATAAGCCTGGCATAGAAATTTTACATGCTAGGCTAGGGCATCCTTCTTTTAGCAAGATGAAACATTTTCAAAAATTTGTATCAGGCAAAGTACTTAATATAGATTTTACTTGTGAAGCATGTGTGTTAGGAAAACATCATAAACTCCCATTTCATCAGTCTGATTTTTATGCTGAAAATCCTTTTGATCTTGTTCATGTTGATTTGTGGGGTAAATATCATAGACCAGCTCTTTGTGGAGAGACTTATTTTTTAACAATTTTGGATGATCATACAAGAAATACTTGGACATATTTGTTACATTCAAAAGTTCAGGTTGTTTCTACAATTGCTGTTTTTATTGAATATGTGCTTACTCAGTTTAACAAGAAAATTAAGGTTTTTAGATCAGATAATGGGACTGAGATTATTCAAGCATCTTGCTCTCAATTATTTGCTTCCAAAGGCATTGTTCATCAAAAGTCTATACCAGGTAATCCTCAGCAGAATGGAAGGGTAGAAAGAAAACACAGGCATTTGCTTGAGACTGCAAGGACAATCAGAATTCATTCAGGTTTGCCTTATAAATTTTGGGGAGAATGTCTTCTGGTTGCCACTTCTCTTATAAACATTATGCCAAGTTCTATTTTACACTGGAAAACACCATATGAATTATTGATGCATAAACCTCCTGATTATCATTTTCTGAGAGTTATTGGGTGTTTATGTTTTTCATTTCAAAAGTTGCATGACAAGTTTGCAGAGAGAGCTAAGAGGTGTGTTTTAATTGGTTATCCTCATGGACAAAAGGGGTATAAGCTCTATGATTTGGATACTCACAAAGTTGTGTTTAGTAGAGATGTTCATTTTGTAGAAAATGTGTATCCTTTCAAGACAACATCAGCAATTCTTCCAGTTCAGACTCAAACACAGCAAGATATAATGCTTGTTAATCCAGCTTTAGACCAAAGTATTCCTTCAAATATTTGTCATGAACCCTCTCAACAACCTGCATCTCCTTCAAATACACTATCAACTCCTATTGCACAGTCTTCTCCAGATAATGATTCTTCAAATTCAGATCATGTTTCTACTCCTCATATTGTACCATTAAGAACATCTTCCAGAATTTCTCAGTTGCCAAAGAAATATAGTGATTTTGTTGTGGGAAAGTTGCCTTCAAAACAAGTTAATAATTCAGAGATAGAAAATATTTTTTCTTCAAATATTTTCTTTGATCCTTTACCTGTTCAGCTGGATTCAGATGATTTGCATAGCATTTCAAATGTTCTTTCTTCATTTGAACCATCCTCTTATAAACAAGCAAAAAGTATTCCTGAATGGGTTGAAGCAATGAACAGAGAACTAGAAGCTTTAGAGAAAAATGATACATGGGATTTAGTTACTCTTCCTCCTGGTAAGAAACCCATAGCCTCTAAATGGGTTTTTAAAACAAAATTCAAAGCTGATGGTCAAATAGATAAATGTAAAGCTAGAGTGGTTGCAAGGGGAGACAAGCAAATTTCTGGAAAAGACTACAAGCATACATTCAGCCAAGTTGCAAAATTCACTACAGTAAGAGTGGTAATGGCTTTAGCTGCTGCAAAGGATTGGGATATTCAACAATTGGATATAAATAATGCTTTTTTACATGGATATCTTCAAGAAGAAGTGTATATGACACCTCCTGCTGGATATGTTAGAGCTGCTTCAGATCAAGTTTGCAAGTTAAAAAAGTCTATTTATGGACTGAAACAAGCTTCTAGATGCTGGAATCAGGAACTAAGTAAGTTTTTAATCAATTTTGGTTTTGTTCAATCCAAGCAAGACTATTCTATGTTTACTCTGAAGAAAGATAGTCATTTTACTGTTTTAGTAGCTTATGTTGATGATTTACTTCTTACTGGAAATGATCCTTCCATAATTTCTGAATTGAAGAATCTTTTACATAAAGCATTTACCATTAAGGATTTGGGAAGGATTAAATATTTTTTGGGAATTGAAGTGTCAAGGTCAGCTTCAGGAATTTTTCTAAATCAAAGAAAATACATTATGGATTTGTTAAGGGATCATCATATGGAAGAATGTAAAACTGTTTCTTTTCCTATGACAAAGGGTTTGAAATTGAGTTCTTATGAAGGTGATATTTTATCAGATCCAGAAATATATAGAAGAATAATTGGAAAATTACTTTATTTGAATTTAACAAGACCTGATATATCATATTCAGTGCAGCAGCTAAGCCAGTTTCTTCAAACACCCAGGATTCCTCATCTTGATGCAGCATTTCATGTTCTAAAATATCTCAAAGGTACTATAAATATGGGTTTATGTTTTCCTTCTAAAACTGATTCAGTTTTGAATGCTTATTGTGATGCTGATTGGGGCATGTGTGATGATACTGGAAGGTCTTTATCTGGTTATTGTGTTTTCTTTGGTAATGCTTTGATTTCTTGGAAAATAAAGAAGCAGAAAGTGGTTTCTAAAAGCAGCACTGAAGCTGAGTATAGGTGTATGAGTTACACTACTGGAGAGCTAGTTTGGATTGAGAGATTATTAGCAGATTTGGGTATTGAAGTTCCCACACCCATTACATTACACTGTGACAATTTGTCTGCTATGTATATTGCACAGGACCCTTGTTTCCATGAGAAGACAAAGCACTTGAGGACCAAGCATCAAAAGTTGGATGTGCATTTTGTTAGAGAGAAGGTGCAGTCAGGTTTCATTGCAACCAAGTATGTAAAATCTGTTTTGCAAATTGCTGATATTATGACTAAACCTTTAGCTGGTGATCAACATAGAAGCTTGGTTTGTAAACTTGGTATGATTTCTCAGTTTTTGTTTCAAGATTGTCCTTTGAATGGGGTCAATCTTGAGGGGGGGGTGTAGAGTTGTACACATTTGTTTTAGTGTGTTTTTTATGATTCTTGGGTTTTAGTCCTTAATGGGCTTTGGCCTATATTTGAATGGCTTCGGCCTGTTTTGAGATATATATGTAAAACTGTTTCGTGCTTGTAAAAATAGAATTCTGAAATAAAAATAAAGTGTTTTTCTTCTCAGATCTGTTTCTCATCAAAAACTTTCAACATCATGCATTTCCTAAGAAAAAGAAAATTATGTACTATTATTCTATTTGAATTGAAGTTGCATGCCTGTAAGATGAAGGATCTACAAAACTAATCAGCCTTGATTGGAAATTACTGTTTCTTACAATGTTATAGCAAGGGTCGGGAACAACACGGATTGAAGCAAATATTATTAAGGCCTAACCCTAGAGCAACTATAAGACAAAATCATTTTCATGCTAATTTGACGAGGACATCTGTAACCCGTATTGATCAATCATCCATGTAAAGTTAGACCAACAATGTCATGTGATTGTGTAATTCAAGGAAAGCCAAGAGCATACGTACAAACAAAGTAACCTTACAATTGGGAAAATATTTGTTTACCTCATTGGGCACTACAACATGCTTTTTAATTGATTGACCTTCAACTTTAGATCTCTATCTATTAGCACCAAAATTGGTCACTAACCTCGTAGAAGAAGATTGTGAAGAGATATAAGTGATGAAATCAAATTAAACAGAGAAGACAGTGCTAATCTAAATACAGAAAGTAAGAACACCAAATTTATAGTGGTTCAGCATAATTGCCTACGTCCACTTTGAGGTTAAACTTTATTGATCTTCTTTATAGTTGATTACAAATACAATTCGTGAATCAAATGCTTGAATGAAGTTGTTAAGTAAAGAAGATGAGTCTTGAAAATGGCAGAGTCTCCCCGGTGTTTTCTCTCCCAAAAAAGGATCCATTTCACTATGACCCTACCCCTCTATTTATAGGCAAAAGTGGGCTGGATTACCCAAGTGGGCTTGATAGCCGAACGCTCGAGCCCAGGCGCTGCATGCCGAACCAGGTACGCTGAACGCTTCCATGCCGAACGGTGCCTCTAATGTAAGGGAAGTGTCAGATGGTTGCAGTGGAGCCGAACGTATCTCTATTCGAAGCTCTTGACCGATCAATGTATGTAGGTCGAATGATATCGTTACCTTGCGTAGTTGTGCATACTAAATGCCTTCTGAATGCCGAACTCTCTAGTTGCCGAGTTATCCTATCGCCGAGTTCTACTGACGCCGAGTGCCTCTAGGTGCCGAGTACTCCGAATGCCGAGTACTCCGGATGCCGAACCATGGGATGCCGAACACTAGTTGACGCTGAGCATAAGTTGACGCCGCGTACTACGCCGAGTTATCTCGATGCCGAGTGCTCTTTGGAAGCCGAGTACTCCGGATGCCGAGCAGTCTCGTATGCCGAGCAATCGTGATGCCGAGCGTTGGTTGATGTTGAGTGTCAGTTGACGCCGAACACTGCTGAGTACTACGCCGAACACTCCTGGACGCCGGACACTATGGATGCCGAGTACTACGCCGAGTACTCATAGATGACAGTTGCTTCGCCGAACACTCCTGGACGCCGGACACTATGGATGCCGAGTACTAGTTGCCTGGTCAAATCCCCAGGAAACACTTGCCCCCCAAAGTGTATTGCGTGGCCGAACGTGATGCGCTTTGAATCTGGTACAGTCTACCTCGGAGGTACCTCTTCAAGAATGTTAGCGAAGGAGGTGCGAGACGAACAAGGTTGGGATGTCGAACGATACGTTCGAAGCCGAGCGTACCTCGTGCGCCGAACGCTCAGGTATTGACCGGTTCTACCGGGTATAGCCTCTTCGTCTTCTACCTCCCTCTATATAACCAGGCGCCCTTCCACCATTTTCTTTTACGTCTTCTTTATTATCACTCTTAGAGATTTGCAATCCTATCAGATATAAAGCCTATACAATCCATTCTCAACTTCGATCGTCGAATTAGGTATCCTTCCTCTAACAATTGCACTACTTCCATTTTAGGTTCATCTTATGGAAACAGAGTATTTCCTTTAGTTGTAAATGCGTGGCTAGTAGGAGTGGTTCGCTCGTTTTGAGTTGTCTAGTTGGGGCTAGCTCCTCCGTGCCGAACGACAGAAAGGTAGATGGGGTGTTTGAACGGCGTCGTCTTTGCCGGGCGATCTGTCTCTGTCGTTCGGCGTGGATGGAGAAGGTGTAGGGTGGAGTTGAAATCGTGGCGGAGCATCACTTTTAGCCGAACGATGACTTTAGCCAATCAATACAATTGACATGCCGAACACTGACTTTAGCCGAACAGTACAACTGACATGCCGAACGATGACTTTAGCCGAACAACACAACTGACATGCCGAACACTGACTTTAGCCGAACAATACAACTGACATGCCAAACATTGACTTTAGCCGAACAACACAATTGACATGCCGAACACTGACTTTAGCCTAACAGTACAACTGACATGCCGAACGATGACCTTAGCCGAACAATACAATTGACACGCCGAACATTGACTTTAGCCGAACAATACAATTGACATGCCGAACACTGACTTTAGCCGAACAGTACAACTGACATGCCGAACGATGACCTTAGCCGAACAATACAATTGACACGCCGAACATTGACTTTAGCCAAACAACACTTAGGTCGAACCAGTACCTTAGTCAAACAAAGCAATTGCCGGACAATTATTGGACCGGATAATGTCTTTAGCCGGACAATACAAATGCCGAACAACATTAAAAATGCCGAACAATATAAATGTCTAACCACACTTAAGCCGGTTACTTTAGAAATCATTTGTCTTCTGAATCTGGGACTGTAATCACCTCAAGGCGAGCTTCCTGAGACGGTCAGCGATGACGGTCTTTGAAGACGATGATTCGAAGCTAAATATTACATCTTTAGAACCTTTAGATTCTTATTGCCTGCACACAATTGCTTGCACTAGTTCACACACCACATGGGGGGAAAAATCGTGTTGCTAATTCTAACGTTCAACGTTTTTTAAGTATAGCTTTCTCAAGCATTTAGCCAGGTTCATTATTTATTCGGGATGTCAAGAAAATCTAGTTCTGCTACCATATCTGACAGGCCTGGGCCGTCAGCAAGGCAAGGAGCTGCTGACACTTCTAACCCGTCAACTTCTCCTGCTCATAACTTGGCACCCGACGCTCTGGAGGCAACCATCTTACTAGACAATCCGATCGATTCTCAAGCCTCGAAGATCAACGAAGCTGCTCTGCGACGGATATGTTCTATTCACGGGATTCCTTTTGCTGACGTGTTAGTTCCTTCAAAACACGATCGCCCTCATATGCCCCCAGTCGGATACACTACCTGCAATAAGTTTATGTGTTGGATGGGCAGCGTGCCTCCATTCAACTTATTTCTCCGGGATGTGCTGCAGTACATAGACATAGCTCCGTCCCAGCTGCACCCGAACGGCCATGCATTTCTGTACGGGACTTATCTACTTTTCATGGCTGTCTTCTCCAGACCTCCAACCCCTGGTGATATTAGATACATTTATATGTTCAAGAGACGGAAAGACAGTCCTTCCTTTATGTTTCTCGAGCCATACCACAAGTGCCAGATCTTGACAGGGGCATGTAGCAAATTCGCCATGTACAAACAGGAATGGTTCTATGTGCGCTGCCCGTCTGGTTTTGCTAGGAGATGGGTTGAAGGCAGTAAGTCTCTCTGCTGAATCGTTATTCGTATTTAATTGGAGTCATGTTTTTCCTAACTCTTCATTTCATCCTTTCAGGTATCAACCCGCGTCCGGAAGGCCGAGGATATTCTGATGCTGTCGATGCGATTAGAGCTCTTCCGGCCGAGGATCGAGATATCCGAGCTATCATTTCAAATGAATCGCTGTCGGGGTTCGGCTTGCTAGCTCCTGGTCGTCGGATCAGCCTTCCAGAAGGTGTTACAATTCCCAAACCTCCATCTGGTAAAGGGAAAAAACTTGCCGGACCGTCGTCACGTCGCGCTCCCGACACGCACGAAGAAGGGGAGCGCAAAGAGGATGATGCCCCCGAAACTCAGGGCGAGAACGTGGGTCCCGTTGGAATCCGGCAATCGAAGTTCAGGATATTGAGACATCATCCTCCCCCTCGAAGGGAAGGAAGAAGCTGAAATATACGGTTCAAAAGGAGAAAGTTGGTGGCACCTCAAAACCTACGCCTATCCCTCCTGAGAAAGAGGCTTCTTCGGAGCATCTGGAAAGTTCTCTGAGGGGTCTATCGAACCTTTCTATTCCCGAAGACATACTTAATTACGGGTTCGATGATCCTGAAGCTCTCAAATTCTCTTCGCCCGCTAGAGGCAATGCAGGAGTTCAACTCCCGGCTCAAGGAGACAAAACTCCGATTAGCAAAGATAAACGAACGGGTTCGTCGGGGGGAACACTAGGACACACACGCACATGCGCATTCCATAATATACTTCAAGTCTTTTTAATTCGTGAATTCTCCTTAACTCGTTGTTATCTCCCTTCTTTGCAGGTGATATGGGCCGCTCACACGGACTTGATCGCCTTCAGGGGTCTTCTATATTCCATCACTCCGGACGGGATTCCGGTTCAGGCAGACGCCGGGACCGAGGTGATTATGAAGATAGGGACAATTGTCCTCGCCAGTCGTCTCACCGCAAGGAAGCACACTCTCAGTCTTCCCAGTCTCGCGATCTTCCTCCTCCAACTGAGCCGGATAAAGAGAAGTCTTTGCAGAAGGGTTATCAGTCTGATGCTGCTCGAGAACAACATTCCAGTTCATCGAGTACGAGGCAAGTTCGAGAGCATCGTAAAAGAACGGAATTCTCTAAGCCTCCTCCTCCTATTCCTGCCGTGGACCCAACTGTTGCGGAAAAGATGGTCGACCTTAAGGCCAAGTTTCCGAAAATCTGTTTTGACGGCTTGAAATTCCTCCCAGCCATCCATCACATTCCTGGGCACGTGAAGCAAAGTGCCATCGCCTGCAACAATGATGTCTATGTTCAACATGATGCATTCGTGCACTTGGTGGAGAAGATCTCGGAAGTATCTGTCGAGCGTCAACACGAGATTGACCGTCTGAATCTGGAGGCTGACAGCGATAAGAAAATCATCAAACTCCAAGACGAAGAGCTCGCCTCTTATAAGTCAAAGCTAGAAGCCGCTGAACAAGGCGCAAAAGACACTGCTGAAGCAGTTACTCGCTTAGAGGCGGCTCACAAAAAGGAGCTTGACGAAGCAGTTCAGCGCAGCGGCGCCCTTGCCCTAGAAAAAGACTCTGTCCAAAAAGAAAGGGACGCGCTCGCTACTCAAGTCAAAGAGCTGAAAGAACAACTCTCCAAGGAGAAAGAAGACAAAATAGCTGCTCAGGAAGAATCACAGCGGTATTGTGATGAGATTGTTGCTACCCGACTCCTGAAGACAAAGCTCGACGGTGAACTTGCCGGGGTCGAGAAAATGAGGGATGAGGCCCGTGAGGAGGGCAAAAGAATGGCTGTGGAGGAGCTTGATTCTCGCCTTGAGGCGGCCGCAGAGGCCGGCAGGGAAGAGGTCAAGAGTATGTTTGACTCGTTGATCGTCGAGTACGGAGCCCGCGTCCTTATGCACCGTGACTTAACATTCTTGGGCGACGGCTACCTCGAATCCCTGGCTGAGGCATGGGAAACTCTGATAAAGATCAGGAAAGTCGAGTCAGGCTCCGAAGAGGTCGACGAGGATGCATTGGTGAAGGAGTTCCTGAGGGGGAATGAGCCATCGGATTTATCCGCAGCATTGGCACTTTATAGCAAAGGCTCTTCCCCTTCGAAAGAGAAGAACGACGAGGCTGGCCCATCAGAGGCCGACGCTACTACTCCTCATATCGCCGCTCCTTATGCTGCTCAATCGGCCGGTCGGTCGACGCTTGATCCATTCGAGCAGCATGCCAGTTATGATCCCGAAGATCCCGGGCTCGGCGTTCATGTGCTGTCACCTATCCTAGAGGGTGAAACCCCGCGCGCCACCGATAGCCAACCGGATCCTGGTAGGAAATTCTTCTTTCTCTAGAAGTCGAAGAGATCCCGTCATTTTTCAGCAATGGTTATTCGTTCTAATGCCCACTTCTTATATTTTCATGCAGGTTGTTCTGACGCCGAGCTAACTCCGAGGAGCAATGACGCCAAGGAGGAAGCAGGGAAAACAAGCGACGTTGCTCACGCAGGAGTAACTCCTAGTCCAGACGCTCAAGTGATCGGGGCGCTTGATGATGACAAACTTGATACTTCGTCTCCTGCCGAAGGAAGCGATGAAGTTAAAATCACTGGCGCCTCTGAACATACTTCAGAGACGAGCATGAAGGACTGTCTCGTCGACGAGGAGAAGAAAAAGGTCAAAGTCAAAGTTGAATCCGAAGTACTGGAACTCACTGACCCACGGAACAGACCTTTGAAAATCATTCTCCCGGGCAGGTCCAAACCGCTAGATGTTCCGTCTCCTACTCCTGACTCCGTCTCTCTAGCAAGCAAAAAGTCCAAGAAAAAGCGTGAGGGAGAGGAGTCGTCGGAAACACCAACGGCAGATAAGAAGAAGAAGTCGAAGAAATAATCGATGCACTTGTTCAACAAGTTTCCTGATTAAGTTTTGTAATTGTTTTTATCTCCCATGATTTGTAGTTTGTACAGAGAGGTCTGAATTTTGTAGGAGTGATCATGTATCCCCATTTTGGACTTATTGAATAAAGTTTTATTTTCTTTTTTGTTTGAATGACTCTCTTGTCTTTATTTGGTTTGCTGACTAATTGTAGCCATAACTCAAGTTCTTATGAGTTGCATTATCTCCCGGTCCATTCTTGTGCTGTTCAAACATTTTTGGACATGGCGTACCTCTCGTTCCACATCTTTCGAGTACTTGGACTTCTTGCCGACTCTGTGTCCCGGGGACTTGGAGGCTTGAAATAGTTTATGCTCTAATCCGCGCTCTGGGGACTTAGAGTACTCCGATCCGCGCTCTGGGGATTCGGAGGCTTGAAATCGTTTATACTCTAGTCCGCGCTCTGGGGACTTAGAGTACTCCGATCCGCGCTCTGGGGATTCGGAGATTTGGAATCGTTTATACTCTAGTCCGCGCTCTGGGGACTTAGAGTACTCCGATCCGCGCTCTGGGGATTCGGAGATTTGGAATCGTTTATACTCTAGTCCGCGCTCTAGGGACTTAGAGTACTCCGCTCCGCACTCTGGGGATTCGGAGATTCAGAATCGTTTATACTCTAGTCCGCGCTCTGGGGACTTAGAGTACTCCGCTCTGCACTCTGGGGATTCGGAGATTCGGAATCGTTTATACTCTAGCCCGCGCTCTGGGGACTTAGAGTACTCCGATCCGCGCTCTGGGGATTCAGAGATTTGGAAATCGTTTACACTCTAGTCCGCGCTCTGGGTACTTAGAGTACTCCGCTCCGCACTCTGGGGATTCGGAGATTTGGAATCGTTTATACTCTAGTCCGCGCTCTGGGGACTTAGAGTACTCCGATCCGCGCTCTGGGGATTCGGAGATTTGGAATCGTTTATACTCTAGTCCGCGCTCTGGGGACTTAGAGTACTCCGCTCCGCACTCTGGGGATTCGGAGATTCGGAATCGTTTATACTCTAGCCCGCGCTCTGGGGACTTAGAGTACTCCGATCCGCGCTCTGGGGATTCGGAGATTTGGAAATCGTTTACACTCTAGTCCGCGCTCTGGGGACTTAGAGTACTCCGCTCCGCACTCTGGGGATTCGGAGATTTGGAATCGTTTATACTCTAGTCCGCGCTCTGGGGACTTAGAGTACTCCGATCCGCGCTCTGGGGATTCGGAGATTTGGAATCGTTCATACGAGTCTGTATGTCGCGCAGGATAATGTAATTTATCATCCAATTAAGAGATATAGAAATTTCATAGAAAATATGGCTTCAAGCCTTTATTAACGAAGGTCAACTAAATTGCTTGATTACAACTTTCAAAAGGAAACTAAGTCATTATTGAATGGAAACATGCAGGAAATAACAGTGCCTACAACAAAAAAGGAAAACATGCTAAATGTAATAGTGCCGCAGATGTTCACTGTTCCATGCTCGGGGGAGTGTCACGCCATCAATGGTCGCCAGCTTGAATGTTCCTTCTCCAAGCTTCCGTTTAATGGCGTATGGACCTTCCCAGCTGGGATTCATGCGTGATGGTACTGGGAAGACTCGTTTCAGAACGAGATCACCCACATCAAAGATTCTTGGGCGGACTCTGCCGTCGTAGTAACGCTTGACTCGATGTCTGTGCGCCGCTGCCCTTAATTCAACTTCTTCACGCTTTTCGTCGATGCAGTCCAGTGATTCCATCAAGAGGTTTTGGTTCGTCTTGGGGTCATAGTATGTCACTCGGTGCGATGGAACTTCAAGTTCCACGGGAATAACGGCTTCAGAGCCGTATGCCAAGGCGAACGGAGTGTGGCCGGTCGCGGACTTGTGGGTAGTTCTATACGCCCATAATGCTGTTGGGAGTTCATCTACCCACTTTCCCCCAACCTTCTCCAGACGCTTCTTTAGTATGGACTTGATTATTTTGTTAACGGCCTCGACTTGTTCGTTAGCTTTTGGGTGTGCAACGGTGGCGAACTTTTTCTCGATGCCGTACTTTAAACAGAACTCTTTGAACTCTCTACTTTCGAATTGCGTTCCGTTGTCTGTAATGATGGTGCGTGGAAGGCCATAGCGGCATATAATGTTTCGTACAACGAAGTTAATGACCTTCTTAGAGGTGATAGTGGCCAAAGGTTCTGCTTCAGCCCATTTCGTGAAATAGTCGACTGCAACTATTGCGTATTTCGCACCACCTTTGGATAGAGGCAAAGAGCCGATTATGTCGATTCCCCAGATCGCAAATGGCCAAGGACTGATCATTTGTGTGAGTTCCGTTGATGGAGCCCTCGGGATTTTTGCATATCTTTGACACTTGTCGCATTTTCTTGCATAGTCTGCGGCATCCCGGTTTACGGTGGGCCAGTAATATCCATAGCGGAGGATCTTCTTTGCTAGCGTTTGCCCCCCAGTATGGTCGCCACATTCCCCTTCGTGAACTTCCCTCAAGACTCGCTTTGTTTCATCATGAGCGATGCACCGTAATAATGGGACTGAGAATCCTTTTCGGTACATGGATCCACCCTGCATTACGTACCGCGCAGCCTTCCGAAGGACCTGTCGTCTTTCGCTTCTTTTTTCTGGTAAAGCCCCGGTTGTCAGGTACAGTTTGAATGGGGTTATCCACGAGTCCTTCTCGATTTCTGTTTCCAACACGCGATCGATTTTCATCTCGTCTATGCTCGGGGCATGCAAGACTTCAACGGGATACAATCCCATTTGTTGAGCATCGTCGGTACTTGCGAACTTAGCCAACAAGTCGGCTTCTTTGTTCTGTTCTCGCGGGATATGTGAAAAGTCATAACGCTCAAGATTTGATAGTAGTTCTTGGACCTGAACGAGGTACGGAGCAAGCTTTCGTCCTTTAGCTTGGTAGTCTCCTCGTACTTGGTAAACCACCAACTGCGAGTCACAAAAGATTTCGACTGATTCGATCCCGAGTTCTTTGATGAGCTTCAAGCCAGCATCAGTGCTTCATATTCAGCTTCGTTGTTCGTAGCCGGAAAATCGAGCTTCAGGGCATAACAGATTGATCGGTTTTCCGGAGTTATAAGAACTACGCCCGCGCCGGAGCAACGGTCGTTTGATGCACCGTCAGTGTATAATTTCCATCGAACGGGGGGAATGATGTCGTGATCGTCCGGTTTGATGGGTATGGTAAATTCAGCGATGAAGTCTGCTAACGCTTGCCCTCGGATGGCTCTCCGTGGTAAGTACGCGATATCGAATTGGCTCAACTCGATGTTCCATTTTAGCAATCTTCCAGAAGTTTCCGGTCGTTGGAGTACCTGCCTCAGGGGTTGATCGGTATAAACACCGATTGAATGCGCTTGAAAGTATGGGCGCAGCTTGCGCGATGCAATCACCAAGCAATAAGCCAATTTCTCGATTTTAGGGTAATTCTTCTCTGCCCCCATTAAACGCTTGCTAACATAATACACCGGCTTCTGGACTCGATCCTCCTCACGAACCAAAGCTGCACTTATTGCATAAGGGGATATAGCCAAGTAAACGTATAGCATCTCATGGTCAACTGGTTTAGATAGCATCGGTGGGCTCTCCAGATGCCTTACCAGATTCCGGAATGCTTCCTCGCAGCTAGACGTCCATTCAAAATTTCTCTTTCCTTTCTTTATTATGTCAAAGAACGGGATGCACTTGTCAGTTGCCTTGGATATAAATCGACTCAGCGCAGCTACTTTTCCGTTCAAGCTCTGTACCTGCTTTATAGTCCGAGGCGCTTGTATATCTCGAATAGCTTGGATCTTTTCTGGGTTGGCTTCGATTCCCCTAGCGTTGACGATGAATCCCAAAAACTTCCCTGATGCAACGCCGAAAGAACACTTCAACGGGTTGATCTTCATGCCGTAAAACCTGAGTATGTCGAACATTTCAGCCAAGTCTTGAATGTGGTCATTTGACCGTCGTGACTTCACGAGCATGTCATCCACATAGACTTCCATGGTTCTACCCAGCTGGTCCTTAAACATTCGATTCACCAGACGTTGGTAAGTTGCTCCAGCATTCTTCGATCCAAAGGGCATCACTACATAGCAATACAGCACGACATTTGTAACGAAGCTGGTGTGTTCTTGGTCCGAAATATGCATTGGGATTTGGTTGTATCCTGAGTACGCATCCATGAATGACAGTAACTCGTGTCCTGCTGTGGAATCGACCAACTGATCGATCCTAGGCAACAGGAAACTGTCCTTAGGGCATGCTTTGTTCAAGTCGGAATAATCTACGCAAGTCCTCCATTTCCCATTCGCCTTCTTTACTAGCACGGGGTTGGAGACCCATTCCGGGTAGAGGGCGTCGCGGACGAACCCATTTGCTTTGAGTTTGTCCACCTCCTCTTCAAGAGCGGTGGATCTCTCCGGATCCATTCCTCTCCTTTTTTGCTTGACTGGGACGTATCTCGAGTCTATGTTCAACATATGACTCGTGATGGCGGGAGAAATCCCACACATATCAGAATGCGTCCAGGCGAAAACATCAAGGTTTGCCTGGAGGAAGTCGCTAAGGTCTTCAGTCATTGCGGGGCCTAACTGTGATCCGATCTTCAGTATTCGCGAAGGGTCGTCACGGCTAACTGAAATGTCAATTGTTAATTCAGCCGGTGCCGCCTTCTCTTCCCTGGGTTTCTCATCGTCGTCTCTCGGATCTATATCTCCGTAGATCCGAGAACTATGCCCGAGCCAGGGCTCGGGCACTACTTGTCAATTATCCGTATTGAGGATGCGGACGGGATTGTCCGCAACCTTTCCTTTCTCCCTCCGGTGGGCCTCTCAGAGCTCGGCCACATAACAAGAACGACCAGCTGCTTGGTCACCGTGAACAATGCCTACTCCTTTGTCAGTCGGAAACTTCAAAGTTAAGCACCACGGGGCTAATGCCGCCCTAAATTCAGCCAGGGCCGGCCGACCCAAGAAAACATTATACGGAGAGTCCACATCCAAAACCACAAAGGGTAGAATTCGTACTCTCCGACGCTCGCCTTGTCCCAGTTCAACTGGTAACTCGACATATCCTACTGCATCAGTCGCAGCGCCGTTAAAGCCGTGGATACGAGCTTTGGATGGTTTCAAGTCTTTTGTCTCTAGCTTCATCTGATCATAGGCCTTCTTGAAGATGATGTTGACTGAACTTCCACAATCAATCAAAATTCTTTTTACATATGCTGGTCCAATCGTTGCAGATATGACCATGGGATCGATGGTCGGAGCCTCTACCTGATCAGCGTCTCTGTTCCTGAACACAATATCGTCTGTCATCACGCGCTGCTGCTTAGCAGGGGCCCCGTCCTCTACGTTCGAACATCACTCAAAATCTGCATGCTTTAAGGAGCTTGCATATCGTTCCATCTCTTGCCAGTTCTTATCTGCGGGATGAGGTCCGCCGATAATTGTATTTATGACCAGTCTTCCAACAGTCCGGGCAGGTTCCTCAAGATGACGTGGAGCTGGTGCACGACCTGGATTGGACGTTCCCTATCCTCCTTCCTGTGGATCCTTTACAAATTCTTGCAACTTCTTTTGTCTGATCAATTTCTCGATAGCGTCATGCAGGTGTCTGCATTCTTCCGTGTTGTGTCCATAAGTTTCATGGAAGCGGCAATATTTCCCAGTCCGCTTCTGTTCTTCAGTTGATTCTTTTGGACGTGGTTTTCTGTACTAAAAAGTATTGCAGGTGGATAGGTAAATGTTCTCAAGTGGGGCGTTTAGCGGAGTGTACTCGCTGTAGCTTGGAATTCTCGACTTCCACTTTCCCGCTTCTTTCCTCTTTCCTTGACTTCTTCCTCCGGACTCTTTGGGCTGCACAGGCTTACTCTGGACATTGACTTGGACCTTCCCCGAATTGTCTCCAGATTGCTTCACAGCAAAGTTGCTCTTGATTGACTCTTGGGCAGGCCCCGGTGCCTTATCTCGTCGTACCCACCTAGCTTCTTCTCTTCTTATGAACTGGTGTGCCTTGGAGTAGAAACGCTCTAGCGTAGCCGGAGGTTTTCCTGCCAGCCAGTCTCCAAACTCAGAATCTGGATCTACACCTCTCATTACAGCCATTAGAATTGCATGGTCATTGGGATTACTGACTTCAATTGCCGCAACGTGGAATCTTTGTAAGTACTCCTTCAGCGACTCTCTGGGATTTTGGATTACACTTGACAGAGACATCACGTCCTTCGGGCGTGTAGTGTGTATCCTGAACTGCTCAATAAACTTCTTTGCCAACTCCTCGAAGCTTGATACGGATCGCGGAGGAAGTCGGGTGAACCACATAGTAGCGATCCCAGATAGAGTAATCGGAAAGCACCTACACTTGGTGGCATCATTTGCTCTGGCTGAATCCATCATCCATTCATACCTCATTACATGTTGCCTGGGGTCAGTCTTTCCTTCGTATGCAGGAATGGTTGGCATGCTAAACTTCTTGGGGTACGCCGCTTGCAGCACAACATCCGTGAACGGAGTATGACTTCTTGACACTCCCCAGTCGTCATTTGATAAGCCCTGATTTTCTTTCATCAGTTGCCTGATCATGGCTGTCAGATCAGGTGTCTGTATGGAAGCTGGGAGGTTGGAGTCAGTTCTACGCGCCTGTCCATGTTGATGCCTCCTTTCCTGGCGATCTGCCAATCGTGCGTCGTGAGGTTCAACATTGTTAGCATTTTGATGATCTGGAGCTCCATCCTCCATCTGTACTCCGGTTCGGAAGCTTCGAGTTCTGGCTTGGTCGCGGCCTCCAGCTGTTCGAACAGCAGCATCCGCCCTTGCAGCTTCAGTCTTACGGCGTCTACGCCTGGGTGGTTCATCAGAAGAAGTAGAGCTGTCAGATGAGGAATAAGCAGCTGGATTGCCCCCAGCATTCTGTTGCTGCTGTTGAGTGAGTTGTGCCATCAGGTTGGCATTAGCTTGCATCTGTTCTACCAGTTGTCTCCTGCTTTCCCTAAGTTCTCTCATCAAGTCATTGAACTCTACTCTGGTGACAACTGGAGTCTGTTCTTGAGCGGCAATCCCTGCACTCGGGATCGCTGGTTGATTGCTAGGCCCTGCTTGTTGCACGCTAGCAGTCTCTCGGGCATTCGCATTGAGAGAAGCTGACCTGGTACGTGGTCTTGCCATTGTAGAGTTATTGGTATGAACTCTGAGTAGAATCAACGGATGTCCTATCAGTAAGTCGGATCTTCTTTGGGGGATTTGTTCAATCCAGTAGCTTCAAAGCAGATCCTTGAGGTCTGAGAATTCAGTTCTCTCAATGAAAGCACCAAAGTGTTAGCACCAAAATTGGTCACTAACCTCGTAGAAGAAGATTATGAAGAGATATAAGTGATGAAATCAAATTAAACAGAGAAGACAGTGCTAATCTAAATACAGAAAGTAAGAACACCAAATTTATAGTGGTTCAGCATAATTGCCTACGTCCACTTTGAGGTTAAACTTTATTGATCTTCTTTATAGTTGATTACAAATACAATTCGTGAATCAAATGCTTGAATGAAGTTGTTAAGTAGAGAAGATGAGTCTTGAAAATGGCAGAGTCTCCCCGGTGTTTTCTCTCCCAAAAAAGGATCCATTTCACTGTGACCCTGCCTCTCTATTTATAGGCAAAAGTGGGCTGGATTACCCAAGTGGGCTTGATAGCCGAACGCTCGAGCCCAGGCGCTGCATGCCGAACCAGGTACGCCGAACGCTTCCATGCCGAACGGTCCTTCCATGCCGAACAGTGCCTCTGATGTAAGGGAAGTGTCGGATGGTTGCAGTGGAGCCGAGCGTATCTCTGTTCGAAGCTCTTGACCGATCAATGTATGTAGGTCGAATGATATCGTTACCTTGCGTAGTTGTGCATACTGAATTCCTTCTGAATGCCGAACGCTCTAGTTGCCGAGTTATCCTATCGCCGAGTTCTACTGACGCCGAGTGCCTCTGGGTGCCGAGTACTCCGAATGCCGAGTACTCCGGATGCCGAACCATGGGATGCCGAACACTAGTTGACGCTGAGCATAAGTTGACGCCGCATACTACGCCGAGTTATCTCGATGCCGAGTGCTCTTTGGAAGCCGAGTACTCCGGATGCCGAGCAGTCTCGTATGCCGAGCAATCGTGATGCCGAGCGTTGGTTGATGTTGAGTGTCAGTTGACGCCGAACACTGCTGAGTACTACGCCGAACACTCCTGGACGCCGGACACTATGGATGCCGAGTACTACGCCGAGTACTCATAGATGACAGTTGCTTCGCCGAACACTCCTGGACGCCGGACACTATGGATGCCGAGTACTAGTTGCCTGGTCAAATCCCCAGGAAACACTATCGCTGCTTGATCTATAATTATTCGAGCTGGAAGTTATTCAAGTGCCTACAAACAAAACTTGAAATTTTATATTTTTCCGCCGATTTTGAGCGTTGGAAAAAATTCTCAACTTTGAGCTTATTAAAGTCGTATGTATATAGCTTACAAGTCAACATCTAGCGTGGTTCGAATTAAGCAACACGTGTGATTCGAACCTATAACCTTTTAGATCAAACTTAGAACGTCTAAACACTAGGTGTTGGACAAAAAATCTCATTTTTTGTGTCTTTGACCGTTGCTGGAGATGTCATAGCAATAAAGTATAATTTATATAGGCTGTGGCTACACGGTCCGAAAAATGAAGGGTCCGTTCGGTTTGTAATTTTTAATTTTGGATTTTTGTACAATAAAATGGATTGGATTTAAAAAAACGATAATTCCGAAAAATGGTTTTAACATATAAAATTGAAAACGATTTTTTTTGTTTCACGCGTTTCCCTTCCTCTTCTTTTTTTCTCCACCCCACGTCGTCCACGTCCTCCCACGTCCTCCACTCCTTCTCATGTCGTCCTCTTATTCCATACATTTTTGAATACATATGGAAAATGCAAAACTCAAAATTCCGTTTTTAAACCAAACAGGCCCGAAACATCGAGAAAATACGAAAGGCCCAATTTTAGATTACACAATATGACGTAGGAGGAAGAAGGGCGGTCCAATTCGATTTTAAATTTGATTTTCTTCTGTTCATCATTTTTCGCACAAGATTTGGTACCCTATATTCGAGCATTTTAGCTTCTTAATGGAAATTGCTAAAGTGACCAGATGTAGAGCTGGTGAAGAAACACGGCATAGAAGAAAGCATGGAACCCCGATGAATTCTGCCGCGTGTGCTGTTTGTGTCCACGTTTCTCCGTATTTTGTTCAACTTGTAGTTTTTTTTTGAAGACTTAGAGAACCAATCATTGCTTGTAAACTCTAAGAAAGTATGCACCGAACTCACAGCATATACTTCAGGTAATTTACAAGGATATGTAGTTAGTGGGGATTGAACTCTCGACTTTTAAGGTGAGCACCGTATGTCCTAACCAATGCACTACCTTGGGGGTTATTCAACTGGTTGTTGTAGCACAATCTTTTTTGAATTTAAGGATCCCTCGTGATTATCTCTATCCGGGAAAATTTGTCAGGTCAATATAATAGGAAATGTTTGTTGCAAACTATAAAAAGATAATAAGCCATTAGAGAGAGAGGATGTTTTATTCACTGTAGTATCTACATACAATACTATAGAGCTCTATTTTCAGACATATGGTGGAATATGAAGATTACAATAATGCCTATATAATATTTAGCATATTCCCCCTTATTATTTACATATATTATCTCCTTGAACATACGCCTTCGAAATATTGGATGCTCATATGGTAACTTGAAGTTGTCCCTTTTGAAACATATCTAATGATTGTTGCCCCTCACTATTATCTTACTTACATATATCTATTCAGTCGATATAGATATTTTCTATTGCCTCATTAAAAAACCTCTCTTACGAAAACCTTGAACGAGTAAAAGAGTGCAACTTGTAAAATCATAGATATCATATTAAAAATGATATTCCATCTAAAAAGTTTGGTACTTCGAGATCAAAATAATGCATCATTAAAACCTTCTAATAAAAACCTAGTACGAAAAATCTTAATGAAGGAAAAAGAGTATAATATATATAGCATGACATACTTTAATATCTTATTCGTCAAAAGAAGTTTAATACTTCTGGATTAGAACAATGCCTCGTTAAAACCTTGCTAAGAAAAACCAAGTGGGAAAAATCTTAGTGAATGAAAATGAGTACAATGACATATTTTAATATCTCATTTTATCAAAACAAGTTTGATACTTCTGGATCAATGTAATGCCTCGTAAAAACCTTACTAAGCAAAACCCAGTGGGAAAAATCTTATTGAAGGAAAAAGAGTACATTATGATATACTTATTTATGCTCCCCCTAATTTTATATTTTTCCCTTTAAGTTTGAATACATGTCGTGATAATTCGAACTAGCTACAAATACTTCTAATCCACATATGTGTAACATAGCTTAGACAAGCGTTAAGGAAATTAAAATCAAAAGGCAGCAATTCTATTTTCCCTCCTTTAGATGTTCATCATTTATAAATAGTTCCTCATTAAAAATCTTACTAGGAAAAAACCCAATAGGGAAAAATCCAACATGAAAGAAAAATAGTACAACGTCGCAATCGATATATAATGAACCTTCTTTTAGCTATCTCACGTGCATTTGCATGCTTCAAGCATGGTTTCCTATCAAAAGAATATTTGGTTCAATCGAACCATTTATGATTATCACCATTCTATTATACATATGTATATATGCCTTTGATACAATCGACTTTTCCAAGATTGTTTCTTCCAAATGTGTTTTCATTTTATGCATTTCGTGTACTACTTTTATGAAAAAGACTTCGTGTGTTATCATTTTGGTGCTTCAAATCAGTTTTGCATATTGAAACTACATCTTCGATGGATATTAAGAGTTTCATTACAATAATACTTAAAAGCAGGAAGTAATCTACTCATCATGAAGTATAACAAGATTTTTATTACAATAATACTTAAAAGAAGGTTGTAATTTATGCTCTTTATGCTTTGCATTCTTTAAAACCAACAAAGGTATATATATTCTTCAAGAGCTTGTATTTTCATCATTTAGTATGATTTAACCAATATTTATACCATCGTGTATTTTAATTGTTTCAAACACTTTTACTACTTCAAACAATTTAATTATTTCTAAAAGCATCATACCTGAGGCACTTAACATGTTGTTGGCACTATATGTGCTTCCGTAATTTTAGTGTGTTTTTGCCACTTTATATATATATTTCTAATTATACTTTGCGGACTACAGGTCCACATTTCTCATTTTTGGAAGGATTCCTGATGGCCAATCTTGTTTTTCTCTAAGATCTTTAATTTAAAACACAAGCATTATATTATTTACAAATTTATTATCGATGATTATTTCTTGTCAGTTCCAAACATAGTTCATCGAGATCTCTTTATTTACCAAGTTTTAGGTACATAAACCACTTATATGGTTATTTGATAATTATGTTATGGGTCTCTTCTAGAGCAGCGTTCGAAGTTTCTTCAAGAACACTCATCTTCTTTATTTGACATCTTTATTACTTACTCCAAAAATATATTAAACTAACTTCCTTACCACACTTCAAATGTGGTCTATACCTTTTTGATCCTTCAAGGATTTAAATCTACGTTGGAGCAAGTTTTCTAGGGTTATTATCAATAAGAGGGAATTAGGCACAAGGACAAATTTTAAAAAAAATTAGGCTGAAGGACACCAAGTTTTATGTTTTAGCTGAAGGGCAAACTTTGAAAAAAAATTAGGTGGAATGACAATGCTAGTTATAGCTATCATTATATTCAATTTTTACACCACACAAAATGCTAGTTATAGCATTATATTCAGTTTTACACTATACAAAATGCTATCTATATTTAGCATTGTCCTTCAGCCTAATTTTTTTAAAGTTCGTCCTTCAGCCCAAAAATGAAACTTGTTATCCTTCCGACTACATTTTTTTCAAAGTTTGTCCTTGGGCCTATTTTCCACTATCGATAATTTATTCAAATTACTTGATATTTTGCAACATTGTATATGTTAAAAAATAATTAATATTGATTATCAAAATGAACTTGTATTCCTTTTATCCAGCCCCTCAATGTTGACGCATTGTCACATTGAATAATTATCATCTTTGGATTCTCATTTTGATCCATTATGATATTGCTGCTAGAAAATACGTTATATATATCAATTATAATGGATAATCCTTTTATCGGTTGATAAGATGCATTCAACTAATATTGCTTACTTTTAGAGTTTGTTCTAATTCATTGACCTAGCCACTTGGAGGAATTTAATTATTATGTAGATCATTTGAATACATACATGACTTCAGGTCATTCAACATATATGTTGATTGACTTTTAAATCATTGAATGATATATATGCATAATCTATAAGATGAACTCATACCAATTTAGTCAAACACTCTTCAGGTTGTCAGTTAAATATCGGCATATATGGATATATACGTGCATCCATGTGTTATATATATATATATATGTGTGTGTGTGTGTTATAGATTTGCATATTCCTTTCCATTTGAGTTAGTGATTTAAGAACGAACTATTGCAAGGATTCAAAATATTAATTTTATTTATTTATCAGTTGATGTCAAAGTGAATCCATGAGTACTGCATGAGAATGTTCAAAACATTTAGTTTGAAAATCCATTTGCATCAAGTTGACTTATCAATAATATCTTCAAGTTATTGGATATATTATAACTTCTAGCCTTTGGATATGTTGTAAATTCTAGTTACTAGTGACTTATCAACAATAAAGATTTTCAAGGCCTAAGTCTTATATTTTGTCAAAACTTCATAGTTTAATATTGGAGTCAAACTTTTCTATGCAATAGATATCAAACTTCTAGTTTGATAATAAAATTTTCAATATTTCATATGATTTCAAGTTCCACGTTTTAATTAATTGAAATCATTTGTTGGTAACTTAAGGATTTTTGACTATATACTTCTTGTTTATTTCCCGTATCAAAATTGCGTATGATTTTGGATATTTTGAACTTTATGTTAAACTTTGTCCACTTAAATATATGAATCTATACGGATATATAATATAATTGGGATTTTCTGCATATTGTAATTCGAATATGCTAAAGAACAATGTCTTTCGAATTAATAATTCACGTATGGCATGATGGTTTTCAGTCCAAACTATTTTCAACTTCTAGTTCAAATAAATTATATATTCAACTTCGAGTTGTTAAGGTTTATCCTTCAATTATTTCAAATATCTCTTTTAAACAGTATTTATCAAAGAATAATGCATGGTTCGAAATACATATAGACATCTCTTCAGGAGAGTTCAATAAAAGAGATATATTTACAACAGGAAAATAGTATCTTTTGGACACTTGAAATGTTATAGAAATATGTAATTAAATTAGTTACACATACAGATCTCTTCAAGACCGTATTTATAGCTTTCGTGAAAATTATGATATGACATGCATATTATCTCTTCAGGATATCTAAAGATATTTATTCAAAAATAATATTGCATATGATATTCAATTCATCGTAAATTTTGAAAAGCGATAGATCACAGATTATTACTTACTCTTAAATTTGTCTAATGGAGCTACGGGTCCATGACAATAGGCAGTTGAATTTTGTAAATGTATGTTTTACCCATTACTGCCAGTTTTATTTTGATTGATAATTTTTTTTGGGTTATTTATTACCACCTCACTTTTTGGAGTGCAATATCATATTTGAAAATATTTTATAGTCAATTCTTTTATAGTACTATACGGGGATATAATATCTCTTCTGGAGATATTGTATAAACATCACTTTTAGAGTGTGATACTGAAATTGCTATGTCAATAGTCTGTGTGCGGAGTATTATAGTAATATATATTTTCTCTTCCAGAGGCATTTTATAAATATCTTCTAGAGATATTTTACCATCACTGACTCTAAAGTATCACTGACTTTAAAGTGTTACATATCTCTTCTTGAGATATTTTATATGCTCTACTTTTGGAATGTCATCAACATACAATATCTTTTTCAACATAAATTAAAGAATTACTACTTTCAGAGTATCCCTGCTGGGGATTTTGTTGTAACTACTTCGGAAATTTCATATCAAATTTTAAATACGGTAATAAAATTAGATGCACTAAATACAATTTTCAACTAAAAAGACACGCCATAATCTAGCTGAATTTATCCAAAAGATGGATGTAAAAGGAAAAACATATATTGGGCATTTATTTGAAGACTATCAAACATGAAGACAGCAGACAGCAGGTAACGCAACAAACATATAACATGGTTATGGCGATTAATTACTCAAAAATACACGGATGTTAAGTTCTACATTAGTATGCCAAAGTATTCTCTTTGATTGTTTCAATCATTGCACCAGTTAGTATTTGTTTATTTAAGTTATTGCAATCAAAAAAGGTACAAATCACAGCATTAAAAAGCACAACGACAAGTCATACATGCCACATATTGATTACACGCATTGTCTCAGAGCTTACAGTAGTCATAAACTATTAATATTCTAATCAAGCATTTGCAAACGATAGATAATTTTGGTATAATAATTGATGCTAGCACACAGACATATGTAAGGAGAAAGGGTTACTTACTTCCGAATATAAAACTAACTTATAATAAATCTTTATATGCATAGTTTCTAACAAATAGATATTTCATCTTACATATATTGTGCATAAAAACATTAACAAATCAAACAAAGCATATAAAGCAAGAACCATAGATTTACATCAACACATCGTCAACATGTTGCTTGATTTGAAGTTCCTTTAAAAGCGAACGAAGCAAAACCATGTGTTCTTCCTTTATACATAGGATACGATGATAGAGTTAGGCGTATGCCCTAGGGGCAATTATATAATTTGTTACATATATCTGACTTGATAACCAATCTTGTTCAAACTAAAAGGTGTTTACTTTCTATTATATACTTGATATAATGTGTTATATTAATTAATTGATTTAATTAAAAGTATATTTAATAGAAAACCATAAATGGTATGTTTTATGATAATAGTTAAAAAGTGTTGTGACCGTAAGTAATTTATTACAATGAAAATAAATATACCATTTTAAATATTCCTAGTCAAGATGTATTGGGACTGCATATCGATACATCCATTGAGACTAGAGTACGTAACGCTCTCCAAATATTGGGCAGTGTATTACTCATGACTACTGGAGGCACCAAGGGGATACATACTGATAGTTATTGGATAACTATGGAATGACTCACTCTATGGTTTTTTTTGTTAATATAACTAAGGTCAAGTAAAAAATATCGATGTGACTAATTTACATAGTTCTCTCAACTTGAGAATACCGTTGATCTTTAATGTGAAGCTCCACTTTGATTATAGTTAAATTACGGCATGACGTCCATCGAACGACTATAGTTGGATTTAGTGGAAGCATTGGAATTGAAACACTATTCAAGAGAGGATTCGTCTCCTCAGTTATATAAGGTTAGTATCATGGTCAACTGATGTCAACTCAAAGTCAAAAGCTCTGGCCAGAGTAGTTTGGCTAATAATAATTGTTATTATTGAACCAAGAACTTTATGTTTGGACCATAAAGTTGAATGTAGACACATTGGAATTTTGACCATTAACGAATTCCATAAGTCCTAATGTGATGTAGTTTTGATGAAGAGAATTTGTGTAAATAATTGTCACTATCGGGTAACGCTTATAGTAAGTAAAATTGGATTTTTACCAAAATATGTGTAAACGATAAACTTAGCCAAAATGTCACACCACCTGCTAAGTGATGTGTGAACTTTAATATTCAAATAGTTTGATATTAATCCCTAACTGAATTTACACCTTTGAGTCGCATAACCGTAATGATGAATTCTTTGAAAAACCACATGATTTAATTAATTTATAAAATGTTGTAAATTGATTAAATTAATTGATATTTGAGAAATATTAGTTATTATTTAATTTATTTGATTTTTGGAAGTTGTTTGTAATTATTGTAATGCATTTATAAAAGTTATATTTGCATCCATTGATATACAATATCGATGTAATTTTAATAAACGATAATTGCATGAAATGACTTATGAAAAATTTATGTTATTTGATGACATGATTCGTGAAAATTTTGTGTCATTTGATAACATATCATGTGAAAAGAAGGGATTGGAGGGAGGGAGAGACAATCAAGGGAATCAATTAGGGAAGTTTTAATTAAAGAATGAGAAAAACTTTATTCTTTTAAAAAATATATTCTCTAATTCATTCTATACGTACAATTCATTATTTTTCTTTCACTCCTCCTAAGTTTTCATGGAAGAAAACAAAAAAAATCAAATTTCCAAAAATCTTTCAAGTCCAAATAAAAACATCAAATAAAATAAAAAAAGTGGTTCATCCGTCTCTTGCAAGGATAGGGTGAGGATCTTGAAGATCTGAGGAGATATCATCATTCAAGATGTGATTTCTAGAAAACATCCTAGGGTGATTCTTTGATTTATTTATTTATATGTTTTATGCTTCATATATTTGTATATGAATGGTTCACTATGTGCTTAATTGATTAATATCTCAATTAAAAGCATGTCTATTATTTGATTCTATTCAGATATGCACATGTATTTCATCCCTTATTTATAATGACCCGTATTTTTAACGATCGGATATTTAAATAGTTTATTTAAATATTTAACCGTTAATTAAATGAAGGCCCGAAAATGTGATTTTTCGCATATAGTCGAGTTATGACTCGAGACCACTTCCATTAAGTTCGGATTGACGTTGCGAATTAGAATGAGTATAAGGATTGCTATATTTTGAGATCGGACGATCTGATGGCCGAGATGATCTCGAAATACGCGAAATTAGCCTTCCAGGGCGCAGTCTCAGATGGAGATGCGGTCAGTTTTGTTGGATCCGGAAAAATGAGCTGATGTACACAGACGAGTTTTCATGGCGATCGGATTTGTCGTGTGATTGTACAAACTCCGAACATACGACCATTTATTTGAGTGAATTAGATAAATAGAATATAATATTGTTATCTAAATCCCAAATCCATCTCCCTCCAAAATTCATTTCTCACTTTCCTATTCACTCATAAATCATGGCCGAACTTCTCAAGATCCATTCAAAAATTTATTTCTCCAAACCCGCTCGATAATAAATTACAATGTCGGGTCCGTTGAGATTGTATCAACGAAAGTTGTGTGATGACCGTGGTGGATTTTGGATCGATGTCGTTGGCTGAGTTTATCATATTTTTCATGGATCTAGGGTTTCGGCTAGGTGGAGATTGAAGCGATGATTGGAAAAATCAAGTTCGCTATTGTTTTTCTCTTGTTGATATCCACTTTCGCTGAGATTTGAAGGCGACCTGATCGCGTGTAGCAAAATCCGATCCTTGCTTATTCGAGCCTGTACCGCGTGGAAGCGCGGAGGACATGATCTGACATAAGGGTGCGGTCGAGATATTGTAGGGTGTAGATTGATGAGATCGAGTAATGCAAAGTTTAGCGAAAGCGGATCTCGATTTCATCAACTATCGACCAAGAAATCAAAACGTGAAGGAATCGGGTATGCACAGCCATTCAATTGTGCATGTATAGGCTAAAAGAAGAGGAAGAAGAAGGATTAACAAATAATAAGGTAATTAAGGATTTAGTTGATTAATTAATTATCTCGTTAATCACGATTCTTATTATATCCATATCTTTTGCATACGAGATCCGTTTTGAATGCGGTTTCTTGCATTGCACTCGTGATGGTGAGATCTACATTTTGGCACTGGTTTGGACAGATTTGGCTAAGGTGAGTGATACTGTCTGTCACGTTACTACGATTGGTTGTTTATCGTTATATTGACGTTCGAGAATGATTTTGGTTTTAAAATGTGATATTACTATACTTATACAGCAACTATATTTTTATAAAAGAAAATATAATTATTTTAAAATTATTTATAAAGAATATCACATATTTTCCATCATCATGCCATAGTTAGTGAATTATTAGATTAGATCTATTATTGATGTTATTTCCCACATAAATTGATATAGATGGATTGTTTATGTGATATGTATGTTGTTTTGGATGGATGTATGGTTGTTTAGATGTATGGATGTTTAGATGTATGCTTGATTGTTTGGCTTGTTTGTTATTTAGCTGTTTTGATTGAAAACGCCGACTAGCGATGATTTGATTTTAGGTAGCATTTTGTACGTTGGAGTTCCGCGCACACGAAAATCTAATGAAAGAGATGAGCTGTAGAAGAGGGTTTGGGATACCTGCTGACGGATCTGGATTTCAAAGTGGATGTCGGACGTTTTCGTTTGGTCTGTACTTAACCGTTCGGTTAAGTACAAAACCAAGGAGGATTGTATTGACCATAGTAGAGCGGTCAATGTCCAGCACTGTTATCGATTGGTGATTTGGCCGATCTATGGCTTGGGCGTTGATGAGATATCATGGTGTGCGACGTGATGGTTTGTTCATGTGACCGATTGAGAGATTGAATGTTACCCTACGAGTGATATTGACGGTGAAGCAGGGATGTGATGCTTTGACCTAGTGATATTGATGGTGAGGCAAGGATGTAGTTCTTCGACTTGGTAGTCTGATACTACGGATAGTGACTCGATGATATGTGGAGTAGGCTCCGAGATGATAGTATCGGGATTGTATGGATCAATCTGGACCTCTAACTTTGGATGGCATGATAGTAGGGTTCTTCGATCGAGAGCTCAGGCAAAGAGCAGGATTGAGAATGGCAGCTCGGATTGAAGTGGGGCAGTGGATAGTGTATTGGGTTGAGTGTTAGGGCTCGTGCCTAGAAACTGTAGTGAGCCAGTATGGTTCGAATCCGTATCGAGTGAGTATGGCTCGATGGATGTGTTTGTGCCTAAGGATCGTTGATGACTCAGAGTGTTTTTTGATGTGTTCAGAGCAGGGGTGCTATATGCGGGTGAAACCCGGGGGCTGGTGCGATGGTCGTTTACCTTGGACCGCCCCGAGGGGGTCTAGTGTCAAGCAGGTACGAGAGTGTACTAGGCTGCGACAGCATACTGGAGTTGAAACAGACCCATATGTATGTGAGCACGACAGAGAACTGGGATTTCCACTAATCCTTGACAGTTGTAGAAGGTCATATGAGTTATCATATATCTGACATATTGGGTGACAGTTGGTATTGTTTGATGGATGCTATGTTTGTTATGGTTTCTCACTAGTCGCCCATCACCCTAGGGATGTCACACTAGGTAGGTATTGTGGTAGGGATACCTAGATACCCTGACTTGACTTAGTGTGGAGTAGGTATGGATAGAGATACCTAGATACCTGAAGTTTACTTGGTATGGAGTAGGGACAATAGGTGGAGATACCTAGGCACCCCGACATATACTGAGTATGGTATACCCTTTTTACAATATTATAGAGTAGCATATTACTTATGTTTATGTGCTGACTCTATTGTTGCAGGGACAGGTCAGGTATGGTTTATATACCCTCTGTTTCGTATATTATCGAGTTTTATAGTATTATGAGATTTGATATCGCTTACACCAGACTGTTGTCTGACCCAAGATTTTATGATTTTCTTCTTATTATCTCGGGCACTCTTAAATAAGTAGATTGAAAGCAGATGGATGATTATGGAGTTCTACAGTTGGACCGACGGGAGGTGATGGTTATCTATACTTATATGTGCATTTGTTACTATACTTCTGCTGTGTAATACTGTGGAGCTTTGGCAGTGTTGGTTTACTATTATGAGACAGTGTACCAGGTTAGTTTACTTTCCAGTTGTATAAACTCTACTATGGTGTTGTATAACTCTATGGATCTTATATTCAGATGATTATTTCACATTGTTTTTATAGTCTCTATTGTTTTATACATGTGTTGATTATTATATTTACTCTGATGCGATGTGTGATATGCGATGGGTAATTTGGTTATTTGATGCTTCCTTTTTCTTCGTTTCCATTCTTTTCTCTTTTATTTCTTCATCTTATTTCTTTTTCTTTAGTTTGACTACTGTTCTGCACCGTAGGTGTAGGGAAGTCATTACATTTGGTATCAAAGCAAAGCTAACCTGATTAACCTGAGTTGATACAGCGATCCAGTAGAGATTGGGTAGGAGTTTTCTCCTTAGACTAGATCTAGAGAGTGTATATATACGAGAGAGTTCATATATTTTTTGATACATTTTGGTTTTCAAAACTATATAGTAGTATACATATTATATGAGTTGGGTGCACAGATGAGCACTATTGATGCAGTTTTCTTTATAAGAGACGGATGATCCTCATTATAGAATAGGAATGATCTAGCATGGAAGAAAAGCTGCTATTGACTCTATCTTTAGAGTTGAGTATTGGGAAGGATCCGGGCTGCTATCCCTTATTGATAGGATATGTTCGTAGATTTGGTGCGGATCATTTCCTGGATGCCCAGTTTGTTCTAGATGGTTGTGGTGCTCAAGTGCAATTGGCTAGAGTTGACTTTGCCAAGCTGTACATGGACTAGGAGGGTCTAGAAGGCAGGCCTTTCCTTGGAATGGAGTCAGCTATTGGGAGACAAGTTTGGTTGGTTACTTGAAGAAGGATCTTCGATAACTTGGAGTTTGATGATGCATGAGGTAGAAGTTAGCCCCTGGATGACTCCTAGGATGGACGATGAACTAATGGAGTGTTTCTGTAGCTTTGATTCCCGAGACTGATTTCCTTGGGACTAGTTTATAGTTTGCTTTGAAGAAGATTTTTCTCAACTTTTCTGAAGTCGAGGATGGTTAGAGAGTTCGCCAATTTGAAGTACGACAATATGTCTGTGTTGGAGTATGTGGTTGGATTAGATATGATATTGAGGTACCGTCTATTCCCATTGATACTCCATAGAGAAAGGATTGAAGTTTATCATTGGGTAGAGAGATCATCTTGGGGCCGATTGATTCGGCACATTAATAAGGGCTTCAAGAGGATGATTGATAAGTACCCAGTATTGAAGAGTTATCCTGTACCAGTTGTGTAGGGATGGATCGGGAAGCATATGTATTGATTGCCTTTCCATTTTCATCGATTGCTCCATCGACGAAAGAAAAGGGAAATGGCATCACCGTTTGATATATGCTTTCCATATATGATGGTCTGTACGTGTTTTATTTGATGTCGAGGTTTCGCATTCCTTCATATCCAGATCAAACGGTTAGATATTGGGATAGAGACTCGAGATAATTACCGACCTTTGATCGTGACAGACCTAGTTAGGGGCTCAGCCAGCCTATACGTGGTTTGTCGAGACCTTGCCCTTTGGAGTCATGATTGTTTGTTTGTTAGGCATTGATTATTTGGGGTTTTGTTGGGTTGGTATTATAGTTTAAGAATGGACTGGTTGAAGGGGATACATAATAGTGGTGGACTGAGAGAGGCCGTTGATGACAATCGAGGTTGTGAAGGAGCGAATGGTAGTGATTGGCTGGTAGTAGAGGAGCCTTGTATATTCGCTAGATATTCCATATAATAGGAAGTTATCTTTGCCCGTAGCTGGAGAGTGTTCAGACATACTCGAGGAGGTGACCGAATTACCACCATATGGAGATAGCGTTTCGTATCGATCTGGTCAGAGGAGTTGGACCAGTAGATGTGCCTTTAAGGCATAGTGTGTCCAAAGAGCTTAGGAGATTAGAGGTGTGAGCGGATGACCTATTTGAAGAGTGTATATGCTCTTATACCAAATGAAGGTGACTGCTATGTTATAGGATCGAAATGGCCAAACAGTTGTAAACAATGTAAATGCAGTGGTAGTGCGATATAAACTAAGTTATCTACTGATGCGGAATATGAGTATAAAAAGTAAATAGTAAAGTAAATGACACCAGAGATTTTTATACTGGTTCGAAGCACCGTCCTACGTCTAGTCCCAGACTCCTTCTGGAATTTCACTAAAACAACAACCCTCACTTAACCCGGAGGAACAGGTCTATACAACCCTTGAGCAGCAGAACAGGGACCTGAGCAACGAAACTGGATTTCGCCTCAGCAACCGAAGAGGACTTCACACGCCTGAGCAGTAGAACAGGCCTTTAACAAATACAAAAGATTGTTTTGACCTAGTGTGTTCTAATAACACGGTTTTGTCACTTGTAGTACACCCTTCCTATAATCAAATCCTCAAGTATTTGAAATGTATGTGAGAATAAGAAAGGAAGATATTGCTTAGAATCAAGGAATATGTAAGTAATTCAGAGATTCAAAGCAATTAGATATAGAATGCTGTTAGAATGCAAGAATATGAAAGCACAAGAGTAATAAAGAGTAGTTAGAATGATTTCGATGATTGTAGAATGTTTGGAACCAAGTATATATAGAAAACAGAGAGTTGTTGCCATTAATGAAGAGTTCTGGCGAAGAGAGGCAACTATTCCCGTTCAGAAATTGATCGCAACCCTTCGCAGAGAAAATGTGTCTTTTGAAAATATGACAGTTAGATTCAGGTCAGTCGACTGGTCGAAAATGGTCAGTCGACTGAAAAGTAATATCATGTAAAGAATTCGTGCTCAAATGTGCATGTATGTGCAGCATATACAGAACCAGTCGACTGGGCAAAAACTGCCAGTCGGTTGGCTGTATGTTTGCAGCACATACAAGCCATTTTTCAAAGAGTCGAGATTTGTTTTCTTGAGGATAGATTTTACAAAATTTCTAAGACTAAAAAACACATAAACGCACATAAAAATGAGGAGTTCAATATCACCATTGTTCTTGTCTCTCTTTTTGTCGTATGATGTCATACTTGAGTATTGTCTTGCATATGTGAGCGTCGCCTTGCCATGAATCAAAACTATGTGATTTAACATTCTCCTCCTTTTTGATTGATGACAACCCGTATAAGATATAAGATAAATATATATAGTATATGAAGATTTATGATCTCCCCCTGAATATGTGATATCTTTAGTTCTATATATTGAGCCGATGAGTCTGGATGTTATCGTAGTCGTAGATTCGTGAATTGTTGTGCCTTGTCAGCAATCAAAACCTATGTTCCAACACTATTTAGGCGATGGTTCATCCATGGGTGTATATTTTAGGTAGGATGCACCTGTTGTGTTCGGCAGTAGGACGGATGGCTCTTTGGAGTTGTTTGTTGGTTGTTGTGAGCTGGATGAGATGACGAACATATTTGTACTCCCATTTGTTGATGACTTGTTCGATCAGCTCTATAGCATGAGGATGTTCTCTTAGTTGGACCATGCAGTGAGGTTGCACCAACTGAGAGTAATTTGGGTGAGTGTGCCGATTATATTGTTTCACACACTACCTTGATTTTAGGTTGGTTATGTCGTTCAGGCTAACCAATGTGTCAACATATGTTATGGATCTCATGGACCGTGATTAGAGTGTTCACTTGAGTAGGTTGTGCTTGTGTTCATTGATGATACTTTCGTCTACCCATGGACGGAAGAGGAGCACAAGACACGATTAGTGATGATATTTTGATGGTATCACTCTTGAAGGAGGGGAGTGAAATGCTTGGGTCATGTTGTATAAGAGTAAGACGTCGTTGTAGATCCTTTAGTTACGACAGTCCAGAATTTGGATAGACCCAAGATAGTAGTATCGTTGACCTATTGTATGGGAGAGGATCAAACTTTTATTTGAGACGTAAGGTGTGGACACGCGTTGGTGAGTCTGGCCGAGTGGTTAACGAGTGCACTGATGCTACTCATCCCGAGTGGGAATGAAGAGACGATAGTACGCACTTGCATGTGGTACTTAACTAGGTATGGTAGTGATGTCGAGAGGTAATATCCAACTCTTGGTTCGGAGTTGGAGGCGATAAAGTTTGCTTTAGGGATATGGAGGCACTGTCTGTTAGGAAAGGAGTTCGAGCTGTTTAGTGATTCTACATCTTTGTAGTATCTCTTCTCTGAGAGGGTCACGACCTTCGCCTGTAGCAATGGTTGGATTTCTTAGCCTCCTATGGTTTTGACATTTCCTAGACGGTTGAATGGGAAATGTAGTAGTTGGTGTTTTGAGTGGGAGATGTGCCAGTTTAGGAGCGATATTCCTAGAGTGGGTATTACCCGAGCTTATCACTGGTTACGACTCCAGGACTTGGTGAGCTTTGGCTGGGTATGATGGCTAGTTTGACCATTAGACTAACTTTGATTTAGCTGATTCAAACTAGTCAGAGGCATTAAACTAGACTATTGGAGATTGTAGCTTAATTAAAAGAGTGAGTAGTGTCTGATGAGATGATGCAGTGCGGACCCAATCGAGGCTGTTGGTTCCGTAGAGATTGTTTGTTCTCGAGTAGTGGCAACAAATGTTTTGGTTCTACATCAAAGGATTGCTGATGACTAAGGATAGAGAGATAGCATTTGAGTCATAGACGATTGATTGACAGATGATGCTAGATTTGTATTCCTTAAGTTAAAGGAAGAACGACATCCGTTTTGTTGTGTTGTTTGAGGGATGGTTGGTGTGATTCCATTTTGTGCCAAGAGCATTATAAGTAGCCGAGACCCGTTGTTCGATAATGGGTTTTGGGAGAACTTACAAGAGGCATTTAGATATTTGGCACTAAATGGATTAGATGATATCAAGACTGAACCATAGACTTGGATACCTCATAAGCCTATTCGTGTCGGTAGATGTGATACGAATCAGGTTAGGAAGAGGTCGAAGGAGTAGTAGGGTTCAATGGAATGAAAGCAAAGGCGATAACTTATAGTACTGTGGGGAGCATAAGGACTGTTAGTCCGGAGCTCTTTAGATGGTGGGATTTTGTTTATATCGTCAGCTTTCATTATGGATATCATATTGGATGTTTATATTAGATGGTTTAGTATTCTGCATGCTAGGATAAGCATGGATGTTATTTTCGGATGTTAGATCTTATGTATGCATGTTTGATTTGATTGTTAGCATTTGAGATGATAGTTTATATTTGTATGGTTGTTAGGCATGCGGTTATTGTTTGGTATAGCATTCTTGTTTGATGATTACTATAGATGATCTATTATAGTTAAAGATATGAGTTGTATACATATCTTTGTTGTAGTAGAGTTTTTCGGACTTGGTCGTACAAAGGAGGTTCTGCCGAATTTTTTTGGAATCTGACAAATTTTTGAAGGCCGATGGGTTAGGAGACGTTCTCTTTGCTTTGTGATTTCGAGGACGAAATTCTTTAAGGAGGGGAGAATGTAACCACCCATATTTTTGTTTATCAGATATTTAAATAGTTTATTTAAATATTTAATCGTTAATTAAATGAAGGCCCAAAAAGGTGATTGCATACGGCCGAATCTGGACTCGAGACCACTTCCTTTGAGTTCAAATTGACGTTGCGAATTAAAATGAGTATAAGGATGGCTACATTTTGAGATCAGATGATCCGATGGTCGAGACAATCTCGAAATACGTGAAATTAGCCTTTTGGGGCGCGGTCTCAGATGTTGATGCGGTTAGTGCCATTGGATCCGAAAAATGAGCTTATGTACATAGACGAGTTTCGTGGCGATCGGATGCATCGTGTGATCATACAAACTCGAAAGTACGACCATTTATTTGAGAGAATTAGATAAATAGAATATAATATTATTATTTAAATCCCAAATCCATCTCCCTCCAAAATTCATTTCTCACTTTCCTATTCACTCAAAAATCATGGCCGAACTTCTCAAGATCCATTCAAAAATTTATTTCTCCAAATCTGCTCGACGATAAATTACAATGTCGGATCCCTTAAGATCGTATCGACGAAAGCTATGTGATGACCGTGGTGGGTTTTGGATCGAAGTCGTTGGCTGAGTTTATCATATTTGCCGTGGATCTAGGTTTTTGGCTAGGTGGAGATTGAAGCGACGATTGGCAAAACCGACATCGCTATTGTTTTCTTTTGTTGATATCCACCTTCGTCGAGATTTGCAGGTGATCCGATCGCGTGTAGCAAGATTTAATCCTTGCTTGTTTGAGCCTGTAGCACGCGAAAGTGGGGAGGACGCGATCTGACATAGGGGTGCTATCGAGATATTGTAGGGGTGTAGGTTGAAGAGATCGAGCAATGCAACGGTTTGACGAAGACGGATCTCGAGTTCATCAACTATCGGCCAAGAAATCAAAGCATGAAGAAATAATTATGCATGTACAGGCTAAAAGAAGAAGAAGAAGGATTAATAAATAATAAGGTAATTAAGGATTTAATTGATTAATTAATTGTCTGGTTAATCGCAATTCTTATTATATCAAAATCTTTTGCATACAAGGTTCATTTTGAACGTGGTTTCTTGCGTTGCGCTCGTGATGGTGAGATTTATGTTTTGGTACTAGTTTGGACAGATTTGGCTGAGGTGAGTGATAATGTTTCTCACTTTACTATGATTGGTTGTTTATCGTTATATTGACGCTTGGGAATGATTTTTGGTTTTAAAATATGATATTGCTATACTTATACAGCAGCTATATTTTTATAAAAGAAAATATAATTATTTTAAAATGAATTGTAAAGAATATCACATATTTTCCATCGTCGTGCCATAGTTAGTGAATTATTAGATTAGATCTATTATTGATGTTATTTTTCATATGAATTGATATGGATGGATTGTTTATGAGGTATATGTATTGTTTTGGATGGATGTATGGTTATTTGGATGTATGGATGTTTTGGATGTATGTTTGATTGTTTGGCTTGTTTGTTATTTGGCTGTTTTGGTTGAAAACGCCGATTAGCGGTGATTTGATTTTAGGTACCACCTTGTTGTTGAAATTCTGCACACGTGGAAATCTAATGAACGAGATGAGTTGTAGAAGAGGGTTCGGGATACATACCGATGGATCTGGATTTCAGAGTGGATGCCGGACGTTTCCGTTTGGTCTGTACTTAACTGTTCGGTTAAGTACAAGACCAAGGTGGATGGTATTGACCATAGTAGAGTGGTCAATGTCCATCACTGTTGTCGATTGGCAATTTGGCCGATCTGTGGCTTGGACGTTGATAAGATATTGTGGTGCGCGACGTGATGGTTTGTTCGTGTGACCGGTTTAAAGATTGGATGTTATTACCCTATGAAAAGTGATATTGATGGTGAGGTAGGGATGTGATGCTTCGTCCTAGTGATATTGATGGTGAGGCAGGGACGTGGTTCTTCAACCTGGTAGTCTGATACTACGGATAGTGACTAATGATGTATGGAGTAGGCTCCGGGATGATAGTATTGTTGGAACTGGGCACGCTCGCAACGGTAGTGGTGGGTGCATTTCAATTTTTTTTATCCTATTGGGTCTTTATTGGGCCTATGAAATCTAATTCATTTAGAACAATTCTAAATTTGTTTTAAATAAAATTATGTATTTTATTTAAATTTAAGTATTTTGTAATGTAAAGTTAATTTGAATGATTTAATTTATATATATATATATATGTATCATATACATATACATATGTGTGTGCATGTGTAACATAATAATCCGTGAAGGGTATAACATGCCCATATATAGATGTTGGGATTTACATCGCAACGGGCACATTAGCTCATTTCGTGTGTATTGTATGTTGTCTAAATATGTGCATAAATCTATAATGCAAAGTATATTTATATAAATACGTATACATATATTTAAAATATATTTTATAACTAAAATTCTCAAAATTAAAGATATATATAATTTAAAACATTTGTATAAATATATATACATAATTAAACATATAAAATTATACATTCATATATATATATAATAATTAAAATTATATATATAAGGTTAAATAAAATGTATGTATATATAAGGTTAAATAAAATGTATATATATATATATATATGTGAATAATTAATTACATTCAAATACTTAAAATATAAATATATATATTTTAAAATGATTTCCAGATCGAAATTAGCATAACGAACATAAAATAATAATTTTATCATTTTATCATTATTATATATATATATATAATAAATAGTTTTGATCATAATAATTAAAAATATTAGCAATAAATATTAAAAAATCAAATTTAAAATTTTTTAAAAATTTAGGATCATAAAATACGGTTTCAAATTTTTTTTCATGATTTTTTGAAATAATATATTATTTTAATAAATAAAAGAAATGTTCAACCAAAGTAATTTAATTATTAAAAATATTAAATATTAACAAAAAATCCTGAAATTTTTTTCATGGGTTAATACATAGATGTAGTAATTTTAAAACATATAAAATCGAGTTTTCATTGCAATAATTATTTTAGATATAATAAACAATTCAAATAATAAATAAAAGATAATTTAAAATTATTTATATATATAAAAAAATTATTTTCCAATTTGATAATTCATATTATGTATAAACAGGTGTAAGGAAAAATTCTAAGTTGTTTATACGTTATAAATATACATATATGTAATTATATGTTTAAAATATACATTAGTCTATTTAAATTAATATATAAATATACATAAAACAATTAATAAAAAAAATTTAATTTTTACAGCCAATTAGATTTGTTTATACATAAATTATAATACATAATAATATAACCATGCACATAACCAAACTAATTTGTGACAACTACATATACCTACGAAAATCTCACCTAACTAGATATACACCATTAATATATATATATATACAGATTTGGGATTAATCAATATTAAATCATAAAATATGATATGGTTACTGTAATATATAAATAAAATACCAATTGATGACGCCTTTAAGTCCACTTGAATCAATGAATTCTTTTCTCTAGTTTTGCTCGATCCGTCAAATTGCAAGTTTGGAATCGTCGACCTTTTCTATCAAATAGTGCTTTTACTTAACTTGAATTGATTTGAGATTCTTAGAGCTGATATGGGAATTAATTTTGGCCAGAAAACTTGATAATTATGGCAGCCAAAAGTTGTTTCTGATTAAGGGTTTAGAGATTCATATATATAGCCTTGTACAATAGAGATATTAGAACAATCTCATTACCTATTCTCTCTTAATCTTAGCCATCCATCTCTAGGTCTAATCCTAAGTTTTAGCCACCTCCAATAACTTGTCAAAACCGAAATTTGTAGTCCTAATGATGGGCTTTAAACCCATTTAAGCCCAAGCCAAAATGCTATGTAATTAAATCTAATTTAATCGCTTATCGATATTGTATATCGATTGGTACATTTATAACTATTATAAATATATAACAATTTTTATTTCTCAAACCATATTCAAATTTTATAATTAATATTTCATAAATATTAATTTATTTAATTTATTTATAATAATTATAAACTAATTAAATCGTTCGCACTTAAGGGAATTCATCATTTCAGTTGTGTAACTCTTAGGTGTAAATTTGGTCAGCAATTAACACCGAACTATTCGAATGTTAACGTTCACACGTCACTTAGCAAGTGGTGTGACATTATAGCCAAATTTATTGCTTACTCATTTTTGGTAAAATCCAATTTTAGTTTAATAAGCGTTACCCGGTTGTGACATTTGTTTACACCTATTCTCTTCGTCAAAACCATATCACTTTGGACTTATGGAATTTGGTAATGGTCAAAATTCCAACCTCATCCACATTGAACTTTATAGTCCAAATACAAAGTCCTTGGATCAATAATAACAATTATTATTAACCGAAATGCTCTGACCAGAGACTTTGACTTTGAGTTGACTGTGATACTAACTGCATATAACTAAGGAGACGAATCCTCTCTTGAATAGTGCTTCACTTCCAATACTTCCACTCGACCCAACTATAGTCACTCGATGGACGCCATGTCATGATTTGGCTATAATCAAAGCGGAGATTTCATATTGAAGATCCACAGTATTCTCAAGTCGAGAGAACTACGTAAATCAGTCACATCAATATTTTATGTTTGACCTTAGTTATATTAACCAACAGAAAACTATCGAGTGAGTCGTTCCATAGTTATCCAATAACTATTAGTACGTAACCCCTAGGTGCCCCCAGCAGTCATGAGTAATACACTTCCCTACATTTGGAGAGCGTTACGTACTCTAGTCTCAATGGATACATCGATATCCAGTCTCGATGCATCTTGACTAGGAACATTTAAAATGGTATATTTGTTTCGTTGTGATAAATTACTCATGCTTACAACACTTTGTAACTACTATCACAAAATATACCATTTATGGATTTTTCTATTAAATATACTTTTAATTAAGTTAATTAATATAATCACATTATAACAAGTATATAATAGGAAGAAAATACCTTTTATTTCGAACAAGATTGGTCAACGAGTTAGATATATGTAACAAATTACATAATTGCCCCTAGGGCATACCCCTAACTCTATCAATCTCCCACTTGCACTTGGGGTCAATTATGGAATCTAATTCCAACTTCTCCAATCAGTTTTCTCAAAACCAATTAGGTCGGTCCCTTAGTGAATGGGTATGCTATTATGTTTTAATTATCTACTTTGTCGATTAACTCTCTCTAACACTGATAAACTGCCTTTATCACGTGGAATGATTCGAAGTATGTCTTTCGACTTCTAGTGAGCTTTAAGTTCTATCATGACCAATTTCATGACATTGTTATCTTATAACAATATTATGGGATTCTCAACATTTGGAATCACCTTTGGCTCAATTATAAATTTGTGCATTTATATTTACATACATTGGTTTATTGTAGCGCTATTCAAGTTAATGTTCTCAACATTTCGTTGAATCGACCACAATCACTTTATTTTGAAACATTTTCAAATTAAAGATTTTAACTTGAATTTTATCATTGACATTATACTCAATATCACTTATAAAAGTTTGTGTCCAAACGTTCCATCATAACGAGTTTGTTGTTTCTATAAACAATTCCCTAGTATTTCATAAATATGCGAGAACACCTCAAACAACCATTTAGTGATATCAATTTGGATTTTATATTTTCTCCATGTATCAAATATATAAACAAAACACAATATCATACACAACATAACCTGAATGATAATTCCTATTGCTAATGCATAAGGAATCCAACTTACATGTTCCCCTTTTTAATAGGGTGCTCTTATATATCATTTTGGGACAATCCATATATCTTTTATACCCACCATAAAAGACATCATTTACAATCCAAAATTGAGTATTAAAACAACTAAAATTGATTTTAATAAAAGCATATTGTTAAACTCAACAACGTGTTGTTTACTTATAGTTTAGAAATATCAATGTACCTTTTAACGTTTTTCTTGTGAACACCCGCTTCCTCTGCACTTTGATTGAAAATCAAACTATTTGATATTTCTATCAAAATACTTATTCAATCTTGATGCTTATAAAATGATACATTTGTATCATTTCTTGGATCATATCCAAAGACTCACAAACCCAATATCGCTCCCACTGACTTCGAGGCATTTTTGGTTAATATGTGTAAACGGCTTACTCTAAATCATTATTTAGAATTTTCTGTTTCAATACATAAGTACCAAACGCTAAGTCTTATTGAGCGATAATTTTGTGAGTAAATCTGAGTTAACTTGAGCATGTTGAATACCGAATCTGTTATGCTAATTTCAACAATTGAAATTTGCGATATTATTCTTATCAACATTACTCATTTAATTCCAACCACATTAGTCTTTCCAATAAAGACATAATCTCGGCTGATGGATCACATCTCTTTGGTTACGACCACCAAAATCATATTTTGATAGCGTACTTGGAATTCTTTTAGATTTGCGCATCATACTATATAGAGTCAACAATCTTAATGGTTTAATTGAATAACCGAGGGTAATATATATTTTCAACATTAATAAGAAACTCATAGTTTCTCTTTGATGTATGAGAATACTTATTAGACATTCTAATACTATGTGTTCATTTAGGTTAGTTAATTTCACTTCATCTCATATAATTAGTTCTATCTATGGATCAGATCCAATTCCATTTAACTATCAAAAATTTCTCAAAGAAATTCCTTCACAATGAAGTTGATATATCTTGACACAACAATTGTTTCTTAGTGCAAATAGAATAGGGGTTCATAAACGCTTTATGAACCTTTTTATTTACAAAACTGATTTTAGTTTACAAAAATTATGTTCAAAACATAAATATGTCATTTGATGACAGACCTTTCCAAAAAAAATTTGGAGATTCATACAAGATCCGTCATGAACAATTATTACGTGCAATCTTTTGACTCGGACAACCTGCCAACTCCTTGGCCTAGGATATGTTGGGATTTCTTACAAACCATTATCTTGTATTATTTTTTAAACTGTTGTTTAGATGAAATAATATCAACCTTGTGTACTACTCTGAATTACATGACCTTATAAAAAGAAACTAACTCAACTTCACTCACAATTAATCATAAATTGTCCAATAATGTCTGATTACTCCTTATCAATGCATCATTATGTATCACATGGAGGAGTGACTTTTGAGATTGAATCTATATTCATTTTTAGGTACATTTGGAACTCTTTCCAATATACTCACTTATTCGACCAAATCAAATCATTTTATTCTATTGCATGTTATTTTATTTACTTTTCTTTTATATTCTATGATTTTATGATAAACTTACTACATGTGTATCCAATACATATGTACAGGTAATAAATCATCGATGAATATAACCCTTTTGGTATTAATAGACTTGTGATTCCATACATCAATATGTATTAATTCAAAGAGTTCTTCAACTCTTATGATGCTCCTACAGAATGGGTGCATAGCCATTAATTGTTTGAGATATAATTAACCTGTATCGTATGATTCATAATCATATAGTAAAATTATTTCTCAAAACCACGGCTTAGTCTATAATTCCAAAACAACTGTAAATAATATTAGACACATATGTATTTTTGTTGCATCACTTTTACTATGAAAACAAATTCCATAATATAGTTCTATTTCATAATGAATATTCATAATACTCATATTGAAATATAGTTATATCTATTTTTCAGTCAATACCAAAAATAAACATTATTTCACAAATAATGTTCGGTACATTTTACGAAAACAATTTTCGTAATTTGATGCAATCATTAGGTGCTATATGGCATGCTCCCACTATTTCCGCCATTACTATAATAGCGTACTAAATTTAGAGTTCCACCATTCACTTAATATTGTTAATATTGTTTACTTATTTCATATGCTGCAACTAGTTTACTGTGGAGAGTTCTTTGATCAAATATCTTAAACTCAAAGAAATAAATGTTATAGAAAACAATTTTCTATACGAAAATACATTTCGGAATAAAAATCATATTTCATATTCCAATATTAAGTATCAATTAGTATTACAATTCTTGTTTTCAATGTTTCTCTATGAAGCAGAAGTGACTATTTATTCTCTTCATTCCAACTTTACCTTAAATTACATCTATTCTTATACATTCGTTTTTCTTTCAAATGGTCAAACTATTCAAAAGAAAACCTTACTACAATAACATTTTACAAAAGCGCATTCGATTATTCTTAACATTTAAGACATCAAACATGTTGCACTTTATGTAAACCGATCATGGTGACATTTCAACGATCGAGTTCTTAGATGTATCTCGTAGTTTATAGTCTTGTGTTACATTAACACAATATGATCCTTTTGAAATCATTCAAGTTGAATACATGATCTTAAAAAACTGTTTATTGGCTTACTTCGAATGAACTAACTTCATCGAAATATTGTACCCCACAAACTATAACTGTTCACCATATAACATTTATATGTGAAAGTACATGGATCAAATATCCATAGTCTTGAATTGCATTTAGAGTTCAAAAACTCATGAAATGCAATACACAGTCTAAAACAAATAAACATATAAGTGACCAACTTGCGAATGTATTTAAGTAGTTGAAATTAGGCACTTGCATGGGTATAGAAACATTATATAACATGCAATTAGAATTATTAGTAAGTATATATTATATTTCTATTTGTCAACTTTCAATTCAGTTTATATATATATATATATATGTTAATTGACAAACGTTTTATCAATCATATTAAATGCACAAATTTATCATTGTAGATAATTATAACATTATATAGCATACATTCTTACAATATTAGAAAAGTTAAATGTTACCATTTCATTTTTCTAATAAGGCTCCCACTAGTCTTTTATGTTTCTCCAAACCCTAAGATGAAACGTAGAAGTCTTACAACTTCATTAATGGGTGTTAGGACTCGTTTGTTTTGGTATTATGACCTTGAGTTTGCTCAACAAATCATAGCCCCACAAATGATGGATAACTCCTTATCGGTTGTATCACATACAACTCCTAACCCATTTTCCCTTGTTCTAATCTCATTTCGACCTTGAGTTTGCTCAACAAAAAGAGATTATTCACCCATACCTACCATATCGTGATGGCTTAAGTATAGTATATGTACCTTGAGTTTGCTCAACAAATACATATAGTTATCTTACCTCATCTGTTCAATATATTAATAATACTATACATAACATCCCTAGCTTGAGTTTGCTCAACAACTAAGGAGTATGTAACTAATTTATTAATATATGCATGGTAGAGGACAACATTATATTGAAGATTCATAATCTTCAATATATATATTGAGTGATATCGACTTATATAATAATATATTTCTTAGGAAATACCCCAGCGATTCAAGTGTCAGACACATCAGAAATCACGGTATATGTACATTTACATATGTATTTGTTTCTGAAGTCTATTTGAGTTTCTTTAATGTTCCACATTTAGTTTATACACATATCATATAAGTTTTATTGTTATATAACTTTTATATTTCATATTACTTATTCAATCTTATCTAATTAAGTTTAATTAGTTAACTCTTTAATTAATTTTAAATTAGTATTTCAATATAACTTTTATATTGGACATATCTACTATAACATTTATAGTGTATACTATAACCTTTATAGTGTAACACACATATATTATATATATGTGTATTTTTATTTATTAACTAACTTTAATTAATTTATTCAATTAAACAATTTTTTTTAAAATTTATTAATTTCAAAATTTATCTTGTATACATACATGTATACTTATGTTATCTTAAACATTTTAAAATAACATAACATATATCAACATATATAATACATGAATATATGCATTAATTAATTAACATATTTAATTAATTTATTTTATTAATCTTATTAATAAATTTAAAATTTGAAATTATTATATAAATATTTTCAAACATTTTGAAAATATCATTATCCTTTCAAACATTTTGAAAACTTATGTAGTATTATAATTTTTATAATAAACATGTTTTATTTTAAATTTAACTATTAAATTTAAAATATTTAATATTAATTTTCAAAATGATTTTGAAAATTAGCCCAAGGCCCAAATTAAGTTAGGCCTTTTCTATTAGGGGCAACCTTTAGGCTCACTTCACCTTTCGGGCCAGGCCGGTAACCAGGAAGAACAGGGTACTTGATTACCCAATTCTAATCCTAGACACCACCTTTCTAGACACCGTACTAAGTGGGCAAGCTTAATTAGTTAGCCATAATATGACTAATATAGACGCATAAGCTATTGGGCTCTGATAACATTGTTGGAACTGGGTCAGCCCGCAGCGGTAGTGGTGGGTGTATTTCAATTTTTTTATCCTATTGGATCTTTATCTGGCCTATGAAGTCTAATTCATTTAGAACAATTCTAAATATGTTTTAAATAAAATCATGTATTTTAGTTAAATTTAAGTATTTTGTAATGTAAAGTTAATTTGAATGATTTAATTTATATATATACATGTATCATATACATATACATATGTGTGTGCATGTGTAACATAATAATCCGTGAAGAGTATAACATGCCTGTATATAGATGTTGGGATTTACATCGCAACAAACACATTAGCTCATTTCATATATGTTATATGTTGTCTAAATATGTGCATAAATCTATAATGCAAAGTATATTTATATAAATACGTATACATATATTTAAAATATATTTTATAACTAAAAGTCTCAAAATTAAATATCTATATAATTTAAAACATTTCTATAAATATATATATACATAATTAAACATATAAAATTATACATACATATATATAATAATTAAAATTATATATATACACAAGGTTAAATAAAATGTATATATATGAATAATTAACTACATTCAAATACTTAATATATATATATATATATATTAAAATTATTTTCAGATCAAAATTAGCATAACAAACAAAAAATAATAATTTTATAATTTAATCATTATTATATATATATATAAATAGTTTTGATCATAATAATTAAAAATATTAGTAATAAATATTTAAAAATAAAATTTAAAATTTAGGATCATAAAATACAGGTTCAAAAAAAATTTCATGATTTTTTGAAATAAAATATTATTTTTAATAAATAAAAGAAATTTTCAACCTAAGTAATTTAATTATTAAAAATAATAAATATTAACAAAAAATTTTGAAATTTTTTTCGTGGGTTACTGCATAGATGTAGTAATTTAAAAAAAATATAAAATTGAACTTTCAGTGCAATAATCATTTTAGGTATAATAAACAATTCAAATAATCATTAAAAGATAATTTAAAATTATTTATATATATAAAAAATTTATTCGAATTTGATAATTCATATTATGTATAAATAGGTGTAAGGAAAAATTCTAAGTTGTTTATACATTATAAATATACATATATGTAATTATATGTTTAAAATATACATTAGTCTATATTTAAATTAATATATGAATATACATAAAATAATTAATAATTACAAAATTTAATTTTTACAGCAAATTATATTTTTTTTATACATAAATTATAACACATAATAATATAACCATGCACATAACCAAACTAATTTGTGACAACAACATATACTTACGAAAATCTCACCTAACTAGATATACAACATTAATATATATACAGATTTGTGATTAATCAATATTAAATCATAATATATGATACGATTACTGTAATATATAAATAAAATACCAATTTATGATGCCTTTGAGTCCACTTGAATCAATGAATTCCCTTCTCTAGTTATGCTCGATCCGTCAGATTGCAAGTCTGGAATCGTCGACCTTTTCTATCAAATAGTGTTTTTACTTAACTTGAATTGATTTGAGATTCTTAGAGCTGATATGGGAATTAATTTTGGCCAGAAAACTTGATAATTATGGCCGCCAAAAGTTGTTTCTGATTAAAGGTTTAGAGATCCATATATATAGCCTTGTGCAATAGAGATATTAGGACAGTCTCATTACCTATTCTCTCTTAATCTTAGCCATCCATCTTTAGGTCTAATTCTAAGTTTTAGCCGCGTCTAATAACTTGTCAAAACCGAAATTTTCAGCCCTAATGATGGGCTTTAAACCCATTTAAGCCCAAGCCAAAATGCTATGCAATTAAATCTAATTTAATCGCTTATCGATATCGTATATCGATTGGTACATTTATAACTATTATAAATTTATAAAAAAAAATTATTTCTCAAACCATATTCAAATTTTATAATTAATATTTCATAAATATTAATCAATTTAGTTTATTTATAATAATTATAAATTAATTAAATCATTCAGTCTTAAGGGAATTCATTATTTTAGTTGTGTAACACTTGGGTGTAAATTTGGTCAGTAATTAACACCGAACTATTCGAATGTTAACGTTCACACATCACTTAGCAACTGGTGTGACATTATAGCAATTTATCGCTTACTCATTTTTGATAAAATCCAATTTTAGTTTAATAAGCGTTACCCAGTTGTGACATTTGTTTACACCAATTCTCTTCGTCAAAACTATATCACTTTGGACTTATGGAATTTGGTAATGGTCAAAATTCCAACCTCATCCACATTGAACTTTATAGTTCAAATACAAAGTCCTTGGTTCAATAATAACAATTATTATTAACTGAAATGCTCTGGCTAGAGACTTTGACTTTGAGTTGACTTGAGTTGACTGTGATACTAACCGCATATAACTGAGGAGACGAATCCTCTCTTGAATAGTGCTTCACTTCCAATACTTCCTCTCGACCCAACTATAGTCACTCGATCGACGCCATGCCATGATTTGGCTATAATCAAAGTGGATTTTTCATATTGAAGATCCACAGTATTCTCAAGTCGAGAGAACTGTGTAAATCAGTCACATCGATATTTTCTGTTTGACCTTAGTTATATTAACCAACAGAAAACTATCGAGTGAGTCGTTCCATAGTTATCCAATGACTATTAGTATGTAACCCCTAGGTGCCACCATCAGTCATGAGTAATACACTGCCCCACATTTGGAGAGCGTTACGTACTCCAGTCTCAACGGATACATCGATATCCAATCTCGATGCATCTTGACTAGGAACATTTAAAATGGTATATTTGTTTCGTTGTGATAAATTACTCATGCTTACAACACTTTTTAACTACTATCACAAAATATACCATTTATGGATTTTTCTATTAAATATACTTTTAATTAAGTTAATTAATTAATATAATCACATTATATCAAGTATATAATAAGAAGAAAATACCTTTTATTTCGAACAAGATTGGTCAACGAGTTAGATATATGTAACAAATTACATAATTGCCCCAAGGAATACCCCTAACTCTATCAAGTATAAGGACTGTATGGATCATGCTGGACCTCGGACTTTGGATGACATGATAGTAGGGTTCTTCGATCAAGAGCTCAAGTGGAGAGTAGGATTAAGGATGGCAGCTCGGATTGGAGTGAGGCTGCGGATAGTGGATTGGGTTGAGTGTTAGGGCTCATGCCCAGAAACTATAGTGAGACAGTAGGGGTCGAATCCGTATCGAGTGAGTAGGGCTCAATGGATGTGTTTATACTTAGAGATCATTGATGACTCAGAGTGTTTTCTGTTGTGTTCAAAGCAGGGGTACTATATGCTGGTGATACCCGAGGGCTAGTAGCGATGGTCGTGTACCCTGGACCGCCCCGAGAGGGTCTAGTGTCAAGCAGGTACGGGAGTGTACTGGGCCGTGGCAGCGTACTGGGGTTGAAACAGACTCGTTTGTACATGAGTACGACAGAGAACTGGGATTTCCATTAGTCCTTGACAGTTGTAGAGGGTCATATGAGTCACCATATATATGGCACATTAGATGACAATTGGTATTGTTTGATGGATGCTATGTTTGTTATGGTTGCTCACTAGTCATCTGTCACCCTAGGGATATCACACTAGGTAGGTATTGTGGTAGGGAAACCTAGATACCCTGACTTGACTTAGTGTGGAGTAGGTATGGATGGAGATACCTAGATACCTGATGTTTACTTAGTATGGAGTAGGGACAATAGGTGGAGATACCTAGGCACCTTGACATATACTAAGTACGGTATACCCTTTTTACAATATTATAGAGTTGCATATTACTTATGTTTATGTGCTGACTCTATTGTTGCAAGGACATGTCAGGTATGGTTTATATGCCCTCTATTTTGTATATTATTGAGTTTTATAGTATTATGAGATTTGATATCGCTTACACCAGACTGCTGTCTGACCCAAAATTTTATGATTTGCTTCTTATTATCTCGGGTACTCTTAAATAAGTAGATTGAGAGAATATGGATGATTATGGAGTTCTACAGGTGGACTGATGGGAGGTGACGGTTATCTATACTTATATGTTCATTTTTTATTATATTTCCGCTATGTGACACTATGGAGCCTTGACAATGTTGATTTACTATTATGAGACAGTGTACCGGTTGAGTTTACTTTCCTATTGTATAAACTCTACTATGGTGTTGTATAACTTTGTGGTTCTTATATTCAGATGATTATTTCACATTGTTATTACAGTCTCTATTATTTTATACCTATGTTGATTATTATATTTACTATTATGCGATGTGAGATATGAGATGAGTAATTTGGTTATTTGATGCTTCCTTTTTCTTCTTTTCCATTCTTTTCTCTTCTATTTCATCATCTTATTTCTTTTTCTTTCCTTTTACTACCGTTTTGCATCGTAGGTGTTGGGCGGTCGTTACATTATTTATTTATGTTAATTATTGTAGATATCGTTAGATCCATTACCCCTTTTGCACTTTTGTTCATATTATATGTTTAGTTTAGACTTGAATCTTATTACCATTAATATATATGTGCCTTAGTTGTCTAATTCTTTTCTGTTTTAGAAATTATTGTTTGAATAATATTTTATTTTAAAATTGTTCTTATTAAATGATTTAATTTTATGTTACATATTTGGAATTTAATATACTATTATAATTAATTTTCGAACAACTTTGGAGATTGAATGCATGCTTCACATATTTGTTGTTTTGAATACAATTTTGGTTGTGGTTGATTTTGTTTAAAAGTTGTTTCAATTAAAATGGAGAAAGGCATAAGTGGACTTTTGTGCAAAACATTATAAATCTTTGAATCCCTCTTAAGTTAAAGAAGATTTCAATTTGTTACTTTAATCTTAAAACATGCAATAGATTACAAAGATTACATCTATTTATATACATATGTTATGTTAATTTAAAACATTGTCTATAATTATTCATATATGCGTACATATATGTGTTTGAGTGTTCAAATTGTTTTGAAATTGCATTAAAGATAAGTTAATGAAACAAGATAACTTCTCCACCTTTTCCTCTGCTTATTAATTGCTTTCTTTAACTTAATTGATTATCTTTTATATATATGTAAACTTTTGATTAGTTAAAACAACTTTCTAACATATACGCATAAGTAAATATAAATGTTGTTTTGTTTTAAAAAAAGGGTTAGACAACAAAGGCATATTTATAAAGGCAATTACCGACTATGCACACTTCCTATATGTTGTACTTGCACAATATTCACTGTAAATATATGTGTATATACTTACATTTCATGCCATAAATTGATCATTAATGTCATTTAATCAATCAATCAATCAATTTAACTAAATGGAAAGAAATGAATATTTTTTTCTCTCTAATTAAAATCTTATGCCCCCTTCATTAATTAAATAAGCTAAGAGAAGGAAATGAAAAGTTTCCTTCTCTAAACTTAATTTAATAAGTAACGGTCACACATAAATATGTATATAAGAGTATATTTGATATACTCTAATTTATATACACCATAAATGAATGTATTTGATTCATTCATTGTAATGCCTATAAGTTGAAATTAAATTTAAAATTTCTTTTTACCAAATGAAATAAAATATCGATTTTATGTAAAAGAAAATTTAGATAAGATTTAAATGTATTTAGACTTCGTAGACCCATTAATGATCCAAAATGTTAAAAAAAATTCGAAATTCACCCATTTCTTCCACTGCATGCTGGCCTAGTTCCAACAATGGTATCAGAGCCCAATAGCCTATGCGGTCTAAATTAGCCATGTTAGGGCTAACTAATTAAGATTTCCCATGTAGTACAATGTCTAGAAAGGTAATGTCTGGGATTGAAATTGGGTAATCAAGTACCCTGTCCTATCCAGTTACCAGTCTGGCCTGAAAGGTGAAGTGAGCCCAAAAGTTGCCCTTTATAGAAAAGACCCATTTGAATTGGGCCTTGGGCTAATTTTCAAAATTGTTTTGAAATTTAAGATATTTAAATTTAAAAGTTAAATTTAAAATAAAAACATGTTTATTATAAAAGGTTATAATATAACATAAATTTTCAAAATGTTTGAAAAGGTAATGAAAATTTCAAAATGTTTGAAACCATTTAAATATTAATTTCAAAATTCAAAATTCATTAATATGATTGATAAAATAAATTAATTAAATGAGTTATACTTATATGCATATGTTATATATGTTGATATATGTTATGTTAATTTTAAATATTTAAGATAACATAAGTATACATGTATGTATAAATAAGATAACATTTGAAATTAATATAATTTAATTAAAATTGTTTAATTAAATAAATTAATTAAAGGTTAATTAATTAAACCCGCCATTCGTAGCTCGGTTGGTTTGGGAGCTGGGAGATGGGAACCAAAGGACTGTGTCCGAGCAGGTTCGAATCCCAGCGCCAAACCATCAGTGGGAGTTTCAACGTTAAGCATCCGTGTGCGACGACTAAATAAAAGCGGGGTAGACACACGGCGTGGGGTTTACTTAAGTAAGTATCAATGAATACCATGATCTCAAAAAAACGTAAATTAATTAAGGGTTGATTAATTGATCAAATTAATTAAAGGTAATTAATGAAATATAAATACACACATATGAGATATATGTGTTATACTATAGAGGTTATAGTATACACTATAAAGGTTATAGTAGATATGTCCAATATAAAAGTTGTATTGGAATACAAAAAATAAAATAAATTATACATTTAATTAATTAAAATTAGTTAAATAAGACTTAATTAATATAATATTATATATAAGACTATTATATAAGTAATAGGAAATATAAAAGTTATATAACAATAAAACTTATATGATATGAATGTATAAACTAAAAGTGGAACATTAAAGAAACCCAAGTATACTCAAGGAATAAATACATACATAAATGTACATATAACATGATTTCTGATGTGTCTGACACTTGAATCATGAGGGTATTTCATAAGAAATACATTATTTCATAAGAAATACATTATTTCATAAGAAATACATTATTTCATAAGTCGATATCACTCAATGTGCTATCCAGCCTTTTGTCCAGGAAATATTTAGATAGATTGGACGAGTCAAACTTGGAGTTATCAAGGCAGGAAAACTAGAGAGATAGCCCAAGAGTCCAGAAACCAAGCACGAACAAACTCGTGGGGCCAATGCCAGAACAACTCAAAACAAGGGGACCTAGGAATCCATACAAGTCAGGGGTCGGTACCGACCCTACCCTATGGGTTGGTACCGAGTCCTATTTTCACCTCAGGTGGACCCCATCTTCTACCTACTAGTCTTACATGATGCCAAGAGCCTACTTCCAATGTCGTTTTTTTGATTCAATGCAATTCTCCATCGATCTCCACGAACAATTGAAACTGCAACTCTGTTCTTCTACAACTCCATCATTTGGACACAAAAAGAAGCTTATATTCGTGTAAACAACTATGGAATCATGAAGCTAACAATAAGATGAGCCAAGATAAAGACTTGAAGACAACCAATATGGCCATCTTAGGGATTGGTACTGACCCTACCTCCTGATGATGTGGCACTACTTTTGTGAGAGAATTGGTCTAAATCATGGATAACGACTTAAAGATATTTTGTGCGAGTTATTAGGCTCCCTACCTCTATAAATAGGAGGGTATGGCTCATTTTGAGGATCTTTTGGCTCTAATTCTTCCCTACTCTATGTTCTTATAGTTCTGAAAATCTAAGTGTCGGAGTTGTACCGGCCCCTAAGAACTTCTGCCTCCAAGTCAGATAAAAGCAATAAAATTTTAAAGTTGACGTTGGCCTTGCCTTGCCAAACCACTATAAATCTCTGTATGTTCATTTCTTACTTATTTTAGTTTGTTTTCTTCACTTTTTATTCTCTACATAAACTTCTGGTTGTTTGTGCTATTTTTGGTTCAGATATTTTGGTGCTTTCACCAAGAATTGAACTCAGACTACTTGGATCCATCATCTACTATTGGATTTTCCATATCCAAGAAATAGATCCAATTTCTCTGCCTTTTAATTCGACAAATCAGATTTTCAAAGATCTACTAGAAGCTTTCTGCCATGGTCCCATTAAGAAGAGACCATTCTACCAACTCTAGAGCTACTACTGAAGCTGAGAATCAGAATCCTCAACAAGGAGGTGGAGTTTTCCAACATACTCAAACTGAGATCTAGACTCCAACCGACGTCGTGACAAGAATAGAGATGGACAGGATGATGAAGCAAATGAAAGATAGATTCTAGGCTAGTCAGAACGAGTTGAATCATAAGATGCAGCAAAGCTTAATACTGTTGAATGAGCTAACTCAAAATAGCCGTAGAAGAAATAGAGGGGCTCTAGTTCTTCATGTGAAAGTTCCTCATCATCTGAGCAAAAATGAAGGGATAGGAAGTAGAAGAGGACTTAGAACACTGCTAAAACATTGTACAAAGGAAGAGGATGAACCTCAGGCTCAAGTTTGGGGATCAGTACCGACCCAAGGTTAGCGGTCGGTACCGACCCCTCCAGTAGTGGGCCCAGAGCCCATCCTCTGGAAGGTGGCGCGGACTTGGCTTCAGGATGCATTGCTGGTGGTCAGAATCTGGAGAATTGTGCAGCTGTTGATGATATTGCCCACGCGAATCAAACAGGGGGGACTGCTAGACGAATGGATCTCCCAGAGGTTGGAGAACCTAGTATCAAGAGCCAAATCAAGAGCGTTCACTGGACTGAACACTCGGAGTGGAGCCCGATTACTGTTGTTTAGTCGAACCTGTTGACCCGGACTACCTGAAGGATATGGTCAGGAGACTTGTTAGTGAAAATTGTTTCAGGAGTAACGATGAATGGGGTACCTCTCCCACTTAGAATCTGTTTACAAAGAACATTCTACGTGGGGGATACCGCGGAGATTCGCAATGCCAACTATGTCGTTGTACGGAGGAATGGAAGACCCTAGGCAACACTTGATCAGATATGAATGGCATATTGTGTTAGTACCTTAGGTATTGGTTTTGATGATAACGACTACAGGACATTATATAAAATATAGACACTAATGTTTTATCAAGTTATATGTAGTATATAGTGCAGGATATTAGACAAATGTTGATTAAGAAGACTGTACAGTATCAAGAGTAGATTCAAGATGCTAATATAAAGTTTCAAGAGTTGGAGAATGAATACTCATGAGTATTGAAGAATTCAAGAGTTCAAGATATTCTAGATAAGTGATAGAGTCGTAGAATTTATGTTAAAACCTTGATAGCACTTTCTTGATCTCTCTCTCTATTTCGAATAAGTTTTAAATTGTTTTTCAAGTATCCTGGTTTTAAAATAATATTTTCAAAATTTTCGTCAAAATGATTTTCAATCTCTTATACTTATAAAGATATTATTTTAGTGTTTTTAAGTTTAGATATATATTGAATTTTTGTTTATACTTTAATAATTTATAACTATATTAATTATATATATATATATATTATTTACATTACATTGAATATTCTTATTAAATCTTTCAAAATTAGTTTATAAAGTTTTATTAAGTTATATTTTGATTAAAATGCGCATAAAATATATTTAAATGATTCTACAAAGTGTCAAATTATTTTACAAAGCAACAAATTTTCAAAATAAATTTTATAAAATGTTTTTCAATTTTGTAAAAGATATGTCGACATATCCATCTCCTATATGTCAACATAGTAGCCATAAAATTCAAAATTCAAATTTTGAAAGGAAGTGTCTTTTCATCGTATCTCTTCGCAAATGGACATGACTGTTGTTTCCCTATATATACCAGACTTTCAAATAAATTTTTAATCATAACTTTCTTATTCTTCTCTCCTCTTTTCACTCTCTTGATTTCTAAATCATAATATACCCAAACTCTGCCGAAATTCAACCAGAATCAAATTCAATCATCACTAGTTTGATTCTCCTTCATCTACTCTCTGATTTCTCTCATCTCTCTCACTCAAACCAAGATCAAAGTGTTATTCAAGAGTTATAGGATCAATTGTAATCAAGATCAAAGATTTGAGTCTGTAAAACTCTATCAAATCATAGTGCTATATTTATGGGTGTGATTGTAGCCCGTAAAATCAATTGGGTGTGCTTAGTAGCCCGTAAATCTAGTGGGTATGCTTATAGCCCATAAATCTAGTAGGTATGCTTATAGGTTTGAATTCTGGAGGGTGTGTCTCGTAGCCTTGAAATCGATATTGTATTTGCATTTACTAGTTGAAAAGAAATCCATACAAGGAATTGTGTGAGACTCGATGTAGGGTAACTCCGAACCAGTATAAAATCTTGGTGTGTTCTTTCTTTTTTACTTTTACTGCATTTATTTTTTTCTGTGATTGTTAAATACATCATTCCAAGTAGAATCTTAAAGAATTTAAAAAATATTCATATAATCAATTAAACACTATTCACCCCCCTCTAGTGTTAATTTAACCTTAAAATTCCTACTTCGTTAACTCACATATGGATTCAGCCAGAGCTTCCAATGCCATGAAATGCCGTTGTTTCCCTATTTTCTCAAAAGGAGTAGCTACGATGTGGTTCATTAGACTTCTGTCGAGGTCCATATCGTCTTTCGCTGAGTTATCAAAGAAGTTTGTAGAACAATTCCGTTTACATACTGCACGTCCAAAGCATGTGATGTCTTTGTTAAACCTCTTCCAAGCCGAGGGAGAGTCGCTGAAGGATTTCTTGAATCGATTCCATATAACCTTGATAGAAGTTACAAATCCCAAGGATGACGTAGTGCTGATGGCTTGATTAGGGCGATTCATCCCGATACAGAGTTTGGCGAATGGTTGGAAAGGAATCCCCTATCAATGATGGATGCTTTCTATATAAAGCTAAAGAATACTTACGCTTGGAGGAAGCAAAGAAATGTCCACGAAGGACCGGTGCTAGATATTCGAATGAGGTGATACAAAGCAACGTTGCCGTAAAGCATTCTTGAGGAAGCTCTGTTGGATCATAGGTTTTGATTGCTGACAAGACACAACAATTCATGAATCTACGACTACGACAACATCCGGACTCAACGACTCAAAGTATGGTTCATGTAGTTATATATTTTAACAAGAGTCATCGAATATGTATATAGAGTCTAGTTTAGTACTTTGTTAAAATCTTTCCTCAAGAATCATCATTCACATTCAAATAAACTTGCATGCATATTTTAATCAAAATCCAGTTTTCAAAAAATGCATGGAGCGGGGCTCGAACCCGAGTCACTAGTTTAAAAGGCAAGTGCTCTAACCAAATGAGCTACGGGGATTTTTGATTATCAACAAATTCAATCTACTGAACAAAGTCATTCAGTCGACTCAATATCTATAAACAACCTATTGAACTTGTGCACATATATATACACGTTTATATTTTCAAATTCAATCAACTGAAGTTCATAGACCAGTCGATTGACCTGGTTCCAACTGCTATTTTTTTGAAAAGACACTTCCTTTTTGAATAGCCTTCTTAATTCCTCGCGAAGAGTTGCAGCCATTGCTATTCGTTGAGAACTCTCCACCAGCAGTTGCAACTCCTTAACTACTATATATATGCATGAATTTCAAGATCAAATTACTTCACTTGCTTATACTTGAATCATATTTTCTGAATCAACTACTCTCTTGAATTCATACATTCATTGCTTACAATCACAATTCTATATTTCTAAAGCAATTTGAAACTTCCTAATTTTCATATACACACAACTATACACATCATACTTGAGGAAAAGATTATAGGGAGGGTGTACTACAAGTGACAAATCCGTGTTATTAGAACACACAAGGTCAAGACAATCTACTTTGTAATCAAAGTCCTGTTCGGTTGCACAGACGGTCAAGTCCTGTTTTGTTGCTCAGGCAGTCAAATCCTATTTGGTTGCTTAGGCATTAGAAGTCCTGTTCGGTTGCTCAGGCAGTGTAAGCCTATTCCTCCGGGTTAAGTGAGGGTTGATAGTTAAATTCCAGAAGGAGTCTGGGACTGGACGTAGAACGGGAGTTCGAACCAGTATAAAAATCCCTAGTGTCATTTACTTTACTATTTACTCTTTATACTCATATTCCGCATCAGCAGATAACTTAGTTTATATTGCACTACCACTACATTTACATTGTTTACAAATGTTGGCCATTTCGATCCTATAGCACAGTCACTTTCAAGCTCTCGGAGTGTGGATGTGAATGTTAGTAAACAAAACAATAATGGGAAATGAAACGATGATGGGGCTACGAAGAAGAAGCCAGATAACATGAATCTTATTAGGACTCCAAAATATGATAGCTATACTGAACCGAACAACCCGATAGAAAACATCTACCTGGCGACTCAAAACATTGAGCGGTATAGAAAGTCGGCTCCAAGAGAGTCGATTGTGAAGGAAAGAAAGTCAGGCAAGTTCTACAGATTCCATGAAATTCAAGATCACAATACCATTGAGTGCAGACACCTACGGGATATGATTGAGGAGTTGATTCGTAAGAAAAAGTTACAACAATATGTAAAAGTCTCACAGGATGGCGGGTAGGGAAACTTTAACACCCCTAGGTCGTCATCCCAACGAGGGCAAGTCGAGCTTGGTGCTAATGCATTTAGGCGGCCAGAAAAACGGTTGGTAATTAATACAATTATTGGCAGGCCACACCCAGCCGATAAGAGTCTAGCTGAGATGGACAGATACGTTGGTGCAATAAAACATGTAGAAAGTGAAATTTGCTTCGCTATTAAAGATAGGACTGCGGCAAAATAATGCAAAACAATGACCGGCGATTTTATTTTTCGGAATAGAGATGCCGATGGAGTGGAAACTCCAACGATTGACCCACTCATGATCACAACCATGATTGGTCTTGTTATTGTTTGGAAGGTGCTTGTTGACTGTGGTAGTTCAGTCAATATCTTATTTAAAAAGGCTTATGATCAGATGATGTTAGAGGAGAAGGATTTGAAACCTTGTAAATCTCGAATACAGGGGTTCAACTAGACGACTACTGAGCCGATTGGATATGTAGAATTACCCGTGGTACTTGGCGAGGGCGACTGCAAGTGAGTGCAAGTCGTGCCTTTTTTGGTGCTGGATATTTACTCAGCTTACAATGCATTTCTGGGCCGGCTGACCTTGGTTGAGTTCAGAGCGGCTATAGCACCTTGTGTTTGTCTATGAATTTCCTAAGAAAATAGTGTAGGAGTGTCCAAGGAGATCAGGTGATTGGCCGCAAATGCTACGTCGCCGAACTAAAGGAGGCAACGTGAAGGGAGAAAGAAAAAATGCAGAGGGGACCCTCTGCAAGGCTTTGGAGCCATAGCAACTATAGCCTGAGCCCTAGCTTGGGTAGCCCAATCGGTTCCACGATGACATGGATCGACGTAAAGAGTCAGAAGGTGGAAGAGCAGCTTCCGCCTAGTTGACGATCTCTGTTCTAGTTAGCTAGGATGATTCAAATCGGGTCCAGAAGGTCAGATCACAACTCAGGGCAAGAGTGATGAAGGAGTTGGTGGTTTTCTCCGAGCAAACCTTGATGTGTTTTCCTAGACACACTCGGATATGTGTTAGATCTCGCTGAAGATAGTGAGCCATGCATTAAATATAAATTCCAAATGCGTTCCTGTGAAATAGAAACGCCACAGCCTTGGTCCGGAGAGATCCACTGCATTCAAAGAAGAGGTGGATAAGCTGAAGGACAAAGGCTTCATCCGTGATGCCTTATACCCAGAGTGGGTATCTAACCCCGTCTTGGCGAGGAAACCGAATGGAAAGTGGAGGACATGCATCAACTATTATGATTTGAATAAGGCATGCCTAAAAGATAGCTTCCCGCTCCCGAGGATTGATTAGTTGGTAGATTCGACAACTGGACATGAGCTATTTTCATTCATGGATACGTACTCTAGATACAACCAAATCCCGATGCACGTCCCAGATCAGGAACACACCAGCTTCATAATCGTCCTCAGATTGTATCGCTACCTGGTCATGCCCTTTGGATTAAAGAATGCCGGAGCAACTTACTAAAGGCTTGTAAACTATATGTTCAAAGATATGTTCGATGGAAGTCTACGTAGATGACATGCTCGTGAAGTCGCGGCATTCGGGATACCACGTTGATGATCTGGCAGAGATGTTTGGCATCCTCAAAAAATACGAGATGAAGCTCAATCCTTTGAAATGCTCTTTTGGCGTTGCATAAGGGAAACTTGGGCTTCATTGTGAAATCTCGTGGGATTGAAGCCAATCCGAAGAAAATCGAGGCATTGAGAAAGATAGAAACCTCAAAGATGATTAAGGAGGTCTAAAGCTTGAATGGGAGAGTCATTGCCTTGAGTCAGTTCATTTCCAGAGCTATAGATAAATGCATCCCTTTCTTCGAGGTATTAAGAAAGGAAAGAGGAACTTCGAATGGAATCGCAAGTGTAAAGATGCATTCCAAGCTCTGGTGGATCACTTGGAGAGACCCTTATCTTTTCGAAGCCGGTGGGTGACGAGGACTTGTTTATATACTTGGCGGTGTCGGTGCATGCTTTGAGCGCCACACTTGTACGCGAGGAATCTCGCATCCAACGACCGATCTATTACATCAGTAAGCGGTTGACAAGAGCAAAATGAAACTACCTGAAGCAGGAAAAGGTTGCATACTGCCTTTTGATCACTACAAGAAAGCTCCACCCTTATTTCTAGGGTTATCCGATCAAAGTTCTTACCGACCAGCCTTTACGACAAGTCTTGCAGCGACCTGAGACTTCTAGAAGGCTGTTGAAATAGAATATTGAATTGTGTCAATAAGACATAACTTATCACCTTTATAGAGCAATCCAGGGTCAGGCTTTGGTGGATTTCATAGCTGAATTCACTATATGAGATGGCCCTCCATAGAGAAGTGGTATGAAAGAAACCGGATGGAAGATGTTGGTGCATTTAACGAATGATGTTCCGGTGCTGGAGTTGTACTTGTTACCCCCGAAGAACACTTGATCTATTATGCCTTAAAGCTTGACTTTCCGGCAACAAATAATGAAGTTGAATATGAGGACTTGAATGTAGGACTCAAGATTGCCAAAGAACTAGGATTAAAGAATTTACACATTTTCTGCGACTCCCAACTGGTGGTTTGCCAAGTTCGAAAAGAGTTTCAAGCAAAAGGAGTGAGACTAGCTCCTTATCTAAACCGAATCCTTGAGCTTCTCACTAACATTGAACACTACACAACCACACATATTCCTAGTGTGGAGAATGGTAAAGCCGATTCAATAGCTAAACTGGCCAGTTCCAAAGATGCACAGCTCATGGGCTTAGTTCCGGTGGAAGTGCTTTCAGCTCCGAGCATCGACCAGATGGATGTCGATTGGATCTTGAAGACCGAGCCTAAAAGGGAGTCATGGATATCTCTGATTCAGAATTATTTGTAGAGAGGAATCCTTCTAGAGAGAAGGAATAAACGATGAAAGCTCCTTCGATAAGTTTTGAGGTATATCATGTAGGAAGGAGTACTTTACAGAAAGGGTTTCTCTGTCCCCACGCTTCAGTGTGTCGCTCACGATGAGGCTAAGTGATTCCTAAGAGAGGTTCACGAAGGGTCCTGTGGTGACCACACTGGAGGGAAAATCCTACTGAAGAAGATCCTCCGCTATAAACACTTCTGGTTAATTATTAACCGAGATGTAGCTGATTACACCGAAAAGTGTAACAAGTGTTAGAGATTTGCTAAAATATCAAGAGCCCCCCGACGAAGATTACTTAAATAGTCAATCCTTGGCTGTTTGCAGTCTAGTAAATTGATATCATCGGTGTGTTGCCGATATGTAAAGATGCGCGAAGTATGCCATCGTTGAAGTTGATTACTTCACCAAGTGGGCTAAGGCAGAGCCATTGGCTACGATCACTACAAAGAAAGTAATCAACTTTGTTGTTTGAAATATCATCTGTCGTTTTGAATTTCCACAAGCAATTGTTACCAATAACGGGACCCAATTCGACAGTACCAAGTTCAAAGATTTCTGCCGCCGGCTTCACATAGAGAAGGGATTTGCTGCAGTGGCACATCCTTAGGTGAGTGGGTAGGTTTAAGCTATGAATAAGATTATCAAGTCCATTCTTAAGAAGTAGTTGAAAAAGGCCAAGGGTAAGTGGGTCAATGTGCTTTCATTAGTACTATAGGCTTATCGAACAACTCACAAGTCAATGACTAGCCACTCTCCATTCGCTCTAGCCTACGGATCAAAGGCTATGATTCCGATTGAACTAGAAGTACCTTTTCATCGAGTGATTCACTACAATCCATGAACTAATGAGCAACTCCTGCTAGAGTCTCTTAATATGATTGATGAGAAGTGCGACACAGCTGAGTTGAGGGCAGTTGCACACTGACACCAAGTCACAAGATATTACAACGCTAAGATCATGAATCAGACCTTCGAAGTTGGCAACCTGGTTCTCAAATGAATCTTCCCTGGCCTTGGAAACTTAAGCCTGACCTGGTAAGGTACGTACATAATAAAGCAGAAGCATGGAGATGGAACTTTCAGGCTTGCGATGACAGATGGGATTCCGCTCCCAATGGCGTGGAATAGCGCACTTACGTTGCTACTTCACTTAGAAATATATTCTTAAATAATTGGTTAGAGCCGTCCAATAAGACAGATTCTTTCATTTCTAATCTTTTATTTAATAAAAGAGCATTTCGAGTCCAATACTATATCTTTCCATTAATAAAGAGTCGTGCCTTGACCGACTCAAATGAATCTGCATGTGAATAATGCAAGTGTGTAGGTACCCGGAGATAGGTACCAACCAAACTTCTACGCACCATGATCGGACCCTTGAAGTCTTTCTCAGTATCCAGAGATTGATACCAACTAACTCTTGTCCTTGGACTGTGGGAAGGAGTATAAACTCAACGGACATGATCTGATCATACATCAGCTAACTCTCGCTCCTGGTGTAGGGGCAGGAGTATAAATTAAAAGGGATGTGACTCAATCGTCCGTCAGCCAACTCTTGTCCTCAGATTAGGGGCATGAGTATAAACTCAAATCAGATTTGACACGACTGTCCATACACTAACTCTCGCCCTTGGTGTGGGGGCAGGAGTATAAACTCAAAATGAACGTGATAGGATCGTTCACTCGCTCAACTCTTGTCCTTGGATTGGGGGTAGGAGTATAAACTATAGTGGATGTGACAAGACCATCCAACTCTTAATACTTTGCCCGAAGTAGGCAAAACCAAAGATCCATGCCCGGCGTAAGGTGGAATCTTGCCTATGAACTTTGAATCGACGCCCGGAGTTAGGCACGATTGATAGTGTACATCCCTATGAAGATGCCCCTTGGTTGATCAGAGTCAAATACTTAGCAATTATACAACTTTTCCATTACATCCAAATAGACAGAACCAAACTACACAACGAAAATAGATAAAGCTCCTAATATCTTTATTGCCTCCTACATGTCTCTGGAAGCTTATTCGTCTAACGAGAACCTGAAAGCCCTTAATCCCAACCTACTCAAATGAGTACCCGAGAGTTTAAACGGAAAAATAAAAACTTCGTGTCAAACAACAATTTGGTGTGAATAATAACCTACCATCTCGAACAAAAATAGATATCTATTGAGACCACGCCGCTGAGTGGAACGGGTTTTCCCCTCACTAGTATCTCAACTAAAACATAATAACCATATTCTATGCTCCTGCAACCACAATGGTTAGAACGTAGAAAATAGCATTTATATCGTGCAACATATATTCGATTACTCATCTCAGTTCATTAGATTATCCATCTTAATTTCAAATGACTACCCATCATAATTTAAACTGACTACTCATCTTTTTTTAATCTGACTACCCGTCTTATAATTATGCAGACTACCTATCTCATATATAATTATTATATGGATTACCCATCCCTTACCATATTGACTACCCATCACATATGGTTTAATTATTTAAAATTATGTGGACTATCCATCACACATATTCCATTTAACTCAAATGATGTGGACTATCCATCACACAACTCATAGTTTTCCTAAGATGACTATGAACCCTTTCATTATTCTAATTGAGACTATCCATCTCCAGCATGATGTGGACTATCCATCTCACATCCCATAGTTTTCCTAGGATGACTATGAACCCATCATTTACAATTTAATTCATGTTACCTACATGTTTCAATTTAATTCATGTTATCCACATGAATCAATTTAATTCATGTTACCCACATGTTTAACCTATGTCTATTGGTGTCCCCAATTAGGTTATCTCCCATTAACCTTTTAGTATCTTAAGGTAATATACATTAGTATCCCCAATGATTAATGTCGAACTTATTGAAATTTAAAAATGGTATCCCCAAGGTTTAAATTCGAAGTTAAAAGCATATGGCTCACCAACATTAATCAATTTTAAATTCAAATCAATGTCGAAGTTCATCTACATTGGTGTCCCCAATGATACTGTATAAAACAAGTCCCTTTGGCATTAAAGAAAGAGATGCAGCATCATTACCATGTGACATCGACTTTAAAACAAAGTATATAAGGTTGTCGACCTTGGTGCACAACGATATCAAGAGCCTCGACATCATTATAAAATCCTTTAAAATTTAGTTCATTTCGACCATTATACCGTTTTTATGTAGAGTTGAAGACATGATAGGCGGCATCATTGCCTTGATTGGGAAAATAACTGAAGAGATGAGATGCGACATCATTTAAAATAGTAATGAAGATATGTGACATTGTCGACGTCAATACCAAAGCTTCTAAACTCTAGGTGACATTCATGGAGGCGTTATTCCTTTAGGCTCGATGAGGATACAAGCGGCATGACATTAATGAAATTAAAAAGAGAACCGATTATTTCTAATAAAAGCAACTACTTTTTACCAAATCTTATTTCTTTTCCAATTTCTATTAGATAAAGAAATTCCTTTACAAATCCTTTTCAGAAATACTACCGCACTTAGATTTTAAAGACACAAACAAACTTCAAATTAATTAATTAATATCCTCATTTAATTATTCTTTAAATGCTTATCTAGCATAATAAATTCACAATAAATCATAATCACTTGGGAAAAATCCTAGAAATTCACCAAAATTCGAGAATATTCTTCCCTTTATTGTATAATAATTTCGGAGACAAAAACCATATTTGATTATTTTAAAAAATTTAAAACTGAAATTAAGTTATTTCATCCTTAGGAAATTCATAAAATAATCTATATAACTTAAAAAATTATGAAATTAAAAAATCATCTCCAAAATAATATTTTATACAAGATATCAAAAAATCGAAGCATTTGGAGACTAAAACTTAGGTTTTACCCTCAAAACCGTTTAAATAATTCCATAAAAATCCCTTAATTCATCATTTTATCCAAATAAAGAATATTCAACCATATCTTGGCAAAATCTGTCAAAATAATTCGGATATTACCCATAGACGAATTTAAAGAAGAAAAAGTAGAGATGGAGCACTTATTATTCACCTTAAAATTGATGTTGTAGCTGAGATTTGATTTAGCTCTTGAATCCCTAGGGTTGAATTTGTGAATCCGCTTTGATTTCGCCCTCCTTAGGTTAATTAATGGCCGACTTCCTTATATTTTTCTTTTGATTGTTTTTGTATAAATAAAGTGAGAATGATACGAGGGGAAGAGGGTTTAAGGAAAAGGATAGGTCTATTTCCTAAATTGCCCCTCTCATGCATTCTCTTATATGTTAAGTTTAAACAATCTTACTTAATTAATTAAGTATGGCACGACCTTATTAAGCTTTAAATCTAATTCTTCTTTACCCTTTACATTATTCAATTTAATCTATCCAATTAAATGTCCTGAATAATGTTTAACTAAAATAGGGGTGTTACACACTTGTAGTCCCGGCTGAGAGCCCATGTCGGGAAGCGGAACAAAGTGGGACTGACTTGAGGCTGAAGCAGCCCACTCGGCTTATGATGTTCGGTTTTCACTTGCTAGCAATTTGCACATTTCTTTACCCGTAAGCCTACATCCCTTTTTATACCTTCTCAGAGTAAACTTCTCTTCATATCTTGATACATCTTGATTCCCCTAGGATGAATAGTAAACTTCGATCGATGACATTCCCTAAGAACTTATCTCCTTAGGTCACCAACATCTGTAATACACAATCATCCCTTCTTCCTCAACCATCCCTTCTGGTCAAGACTAAAATGCTTCAGATCATCAATCTCAGCTCCACCTTCTAGCCTTCTAATCTTCTCGGCTAACAATGGATCATCTCTTTGCTTAGAAGCAATTCTTTCAATCAATGCTGGTCGAACTTTCAAGCAGGTTAACATGGCTGTATTCTGACTAGAACTAGTAGTCGATCTTAACTGCACACTACAAGTAGTCAATGCATCCAGATCCTTCCATTCTGCCAACATAGCTAACACTACATTATGATGCTTTCTGCTAAATGCATCTGCAACTTTATTTTGTTTCCCTAGTATATACTCAATATCGAAATCATAAGCTGTTAAAATCTCCAACCACTTCTGTTCTCTCGTTTTTAACTCTTTATGAGAGAATAAATACCTCAAAGATACAGCTTGAATCGTTCTCTTAAGAGGCGGTGTCTCCATACCTTCAATGCAAAATTCACCGCTCCCAACTCCAAATTATGAGTCGGATATCTAACTTCATGTAGTCTGAGCTACCGAGAAGCGTAGGCAATCACTTGCCCCCTCTTATCAATATAGCTCCTAATCCTGTTCCACACACATCCATACACACCACCAAATCTTGATGCCCATCTGGAACTACTAACAAAGGCGCATTAGTCAACAAATGCTTCAACTCAAGGAATGCTTCCTCACATTTATTAGACCAAATAAAGTTCACGTCCTTTCTGGTTAGCTTAGTCAAAGGCACTGCTACCCACGAGAAATCCTTGATAGATCTCCGATAATAGCCAGCTAATCCAAGAAAACTTTTAATCTCGGTCAACGTCTCGGGTCTTTTCCAATTGTTAACTGCTTCGATCTTGGCTGGATCGACTAAAACCCTTTCTCTGAAACTACATGACCTAGAAACTTCACTTCTTTCTTCCAGAAATGACACTTCGAAAAACTTCGCTTTCAGTTGATGCTGCCTCAACATCTCAAGCATTATTCTAAGATGAATCTCATTATCACTTTCATCCTTAGAATATATAAAAATGTCATCAATAAACACCAACATGAACCTATCAAAGTGCTCTCGGAAAATCCGGTTCATCAAATCCACAAAGAAAGATGGCCCATTAGTTAATCTGAATGGTATCACTAACCACTCGTACGAACCATACCTCGTTCGAAACACTGTCAAAGGAATACTATTCTCTACCACTCTCAATTGATGGAACCCTCTTGCCAAATCTAATTGATAAAATACTTTGGCTCCACTCAACCGATCAAATAAATCATTAATTCTCGGCAAAGGATTTTGATTCTTTAACATCTTTTCATTCAACTTACGATAATCGATGCACAATCTTAACGACCTGTCTGGTTTCTTCATGAACACCACGGTCGCTCCCCAAGGTGAACTGCTTGGTCTAATAAAATTCTTTCCTTCTAAATCCACTAGCTGTACCTTTAACTCCTTCATTTCAGTAGGTGTTATCCTACTAGGTGGTCTACTTACAGGTTCAGCTTCTAGTACTAGATTTATTCAAAACTTAATAGCTCATTTCAGTGGTAGTCCTGTAACCGACTCAAAAACATCTGCAAATTCTCTTACAATTAAAATCTGATTCAATTCATCTTCCACTTCTATGGCACCCAATAAAGCATAAATTTTTGGACTCGTATTCTCAATTGAGCATACTATTCAATCACTACTACTAGGGTATTGCAATGATATTTTCCTATCCTGGCAAAATATCCTAGCATCGTGTCTGCTCAACCATTCCATACCCAAAATAATCCCAAAAACCTCGAAATCAAATACATACAAAATGCAGGCAAAAGTATAACCTTGCAACTCAAACTATAGATGGTCACATCTCATCCCCAGAGTTGCGTACTCTCCTATTGGATTAGCTATCCTTAAGGAAGTAACAAGGTATGATGGTTCTAAACATAACTTATTTACCAAACATGGAAATATAAATAAATGCGATGCACCGGTATCAAACACTGCCCTAATTGGTATGCTATGAATTAAAAGCGTACCTTCCATCATAAACTTTCTCTTCTCAACTGCTATTAGTCTTGATGTAGATGGCTCCAAAGCAAACCCCTTTCCTTTGTTAGCCTTGATCGCTTCTGGACATTTGTTCTTATAATGCCCTACATGATCGCAATTAAAGCACTTCTCATTTTGCTTCCCTACAACCACCTTGCCATCACCAAATCGAAAATCATTAGCATAATGTCCTTCTTATCACACTTGTAACAAACTATATCAGCTTTCCCCTTTTTGGCAGCTCCGCCCTTCTGAGCTCCCTTCTTCTTAAAGAACTTCATCTTCTTTCCTTGGGAACCTTGAGTCTCTACCGACTTCTCCTTCTCAAAATTAGAAAACATTTCTTCATTTCAGATAGCCATTTCCACCACTACATGCGATGGATCTCTGAGATATAGCATAGTGGCCTTAGCAATCTCCGGCCTTAACCGCTGGATAAACTTCCTGTTCCTCTTGATAACAATGTCAATAGTGGCATATCCATACTTGGACAGCTCATCAAATTTAGCAGAGTACTCCAATACTAACATTTCCCCCTACTCCAACTCCATAAACTTCCTGAGCAAGGCTGACTTGGCTATTTTAGACAAAAACCTTTCCTCGAATCTCATTCAAAATTCTACCTAAGTCAATTCCTCTTCTAGTACCCCTATAGTCACCCCGTTCCACCAAAACAAAGTAGCTTCTTGCAACTATCTCAAAGCCAATCTCCTTTTTCTGCTCATCATTCAGACCCAAACCAGTAAAAATCCTTTCACAATGTAACAGTCAGTTCTCCGCTTATATTGGATCCTTAGTCCCTAGAAAAGGCTTCGCACCCAGGCTGGTATAATCTCAACTCAGCATAGAATTGTTATTATCAACTGGCACTACGGGAATGACTCCTCCCACATTAGCAACATTTCCTCCAACTACCCCTGTAGCTGCTCCAACTTGCATCAAGTTGACGAAGAACTGCTACATAGTCTCCATATCTACTGGTGGAGTTCCGACACCTACGTTGGCATTTGCATTTTGATTAGCATTTGCCTGTCGACCCTGGTTTCTCCTGGTGTTCGGCCGAGCATCTCCATTAGTTCTGGTGCTTCCGCCACCTAAATTCACTCTTCCATTTCCTGCCTCCACATCTTTTCTTTCTCGTAAATCTGCATAAAAGCCTTAGTAAGATACAGAAGAGTGGTTTAAGAGAGAGAGGAGAATACATATGTATATATAGCAAATACAAATACATTACTATAGCGTTATCCCATAACCCTGATCTTATTCTCTGATTCATTAGGATTACGTTTTCAAAAACTCTTTAGGTTTAAAATTCTTTTAATCATGAACCTATGCTCCGATACCAACTTATAACATCCCTCATTTTAAGGCCCAAAACAACCTACTATGGATGTTGTAGTCATCCATAGTTATTAATTCTCGACGATCAAATGCGACTATGTTAATCATATCAATAATTAGAAACACATGAATATGAAAAAATTTCAACACAGTTTAATAAAAAAAATTCATATCGCATTTCACAAATGATATTTCATATTCACTACATAATCCCATTCGTAGTCCCACGTTCAAAGAAAATACAATTATTACAAAATACTCGAAGAGCGACATATGGGGATGCCCCCTTGGTTGATCAGAGTCAAATACTTGGCAATTATACAACTTTTCCATTACATCCAAATAGCCAGAACCAAACTACATAGCAGAAATTGATAAAGCTCCTAATAGCTAGATTGCCTCCTACACATCTCCGAAAGCTTATTCATCGAACTGGAACCTAAAAGCCCTTACACTCGACCTACTCAAATGAGTATCCGAGAGTTTTAAGGGGAAAAAAAAAATTTTGGGTCAGGCAACAGTCTGAATAATAACCTACCATCTCAGACCAAAATAAATATCTAGTGAGACCACACCGCTGAGTGGAATGAGTTTTCCGCTCACTAGTATCTCAACTAAAACATAACAACCATATACTGTGCTCCTGCAACCACAATGGTTAGAATATAGAAAATAGCATTTATAATCGTGCAACATATATTGGATTATTCATTCCAATTCATTAGAATATACATCTTAATTTCAAATGACTATTCGTCACAATTTAAACTGACTACCTGTCTTATAATTATGTGGACTGCCCATCCCACGTATAATTATTACCTGGATTACCCATCCCCTACCATATTGGCTACCCATCATATATGGTTTAAATATTTAAAATTATGTGGACTATCCATCATACATATTCCATTTAACTCAAAATGATGTGAACTATCTGTCACACATTCCATAGCTTTCCTAGGATGATTATGAACCCTTAATTATTCTCATAGAGACTATCCATTCCAACATGATATGGACTATCCATCTCACATCCCATAGTTTTCCTAGGATGACTATGAACTCATCATTTACAATTTAATTCATGTTACCCACATGTTTCAATTTAATTCATGTTACCTACATGAATCAATTTAATTTATATTACCCCCATATATTCTATTTCCTAAAGGACGGGTCTATTTCCTAAATTGCCCTTCTTATATATTCTCTTATATGTTTAGTTTAAACAATCTTACTTAATTAATTAAGTAGGCATGACCTTATTAAGCTTTATCTCTCATTCTCCTTAACCCTTACATTATTCTATTTAATCTATCCAACCAAATGTCCTGAATAATATTTAACTAAAAATAGAGATGTTACACACTTGTAGTCTCGGTTGAGAGCCCCTTGTCGAGAAGCGGAGCAACGTGGGGCTGACTTAAGGATTGAAAAACAAAGAGAGCGAGATTATCTATATCAATCGGCGGCATGTCAACTTTCTAGAATATAGGAGAAGTCAACGAGATACCTTCTTTGATTTGGAATTCTGTGCGGGCCGGAGTGCTGCTCGAGTTCTCCTCAAGAATTGAAAAGAGAATGTTAGGCCTGTGGATCTCAAGCCTCTCGAGATCATACCCAGGTGTTGGAGCAGCTTGGGACCCAAGCATTTGGCTGGCAGTAGCATCATGTGGCGTCGATCCAGAGCCTTTGCCCAAGTCTTTATGCGATGTCGAGGCAAGCTCCGGATGAATAATAAGCTGGCCATCTTTCAGAATCTTGGGCTCATCTCCTAACAAGACTTCTTTCTCCAACCTCTCCAGATCCACCTTTCCACCTTCGTGGAAGGCCTTTTCTTCTTCAAAAATCTGCTCCCAGGCGAGGGCAAGGATTCTGGGATAATCATCTTTGAACCACTCCAGATTTTGGAATTTGAGCACGTTGGTGTTGTACTGGTTCAACAGCCGTTCAAACTTCTCTATCACACGCTCTTCTGCCCGCTCTTCTGTGGCCTCAACTTCTCTTTTGATGAGTGCATCAACATCCTTAGCATGCTCGAGTGGTTTGTCTCTTTCCTCCCTGGCATCGAGCAATTCATCACAATAATTCTAAGCTTGCTGGAGTGCGTCATCATTTTCTTTTGTTTCACGCTCTAGCTTGGTTTTCAGCTCAGCCGCGTTTCTGTTTGCTATATCCCTCTCCATTACCAGAGCATGATTTTGGTGGAAATCCTTCTCCAGTTCATCTTGATCTTAATCCGCTCCTCTTCGAGTGCCTTGATGGCCTCCTCAGTTTTCTTCTCGGCTTCGGCTTGATTCTCAGTTTCTCGACCTCAGCATCGAGATTAGCAATGATTCTCTTATTGTCAGCTTCGATGAGTTTTCGATTGTCGATCTTTAGCTGCCTATCCCAGGAGACTTTGGAAACTTTCTCAGTTACCTTCGTCCATTCATTATACTGGTTGTGAATATCGACCACGCAATCGATAGTCATCTTTTAGACATCGGCAGGGATTCTTTTCAAGTTAGGCACAAACATAAGACCGTCGAAGCAAATGTTTGGAAATTCTTCCTATTGTTTGACCATTTGGGTATTGGTCGCAAGCTGTTCCTCCATAAAAATAGGTGGGACTATAGTAGTTTCTTTGCCAGGCTTGTGCTGGAAAGTTTCAGAGCCACTCTTGTAATGCTTGCGGTTGGAGGATTGATCGAAGTGAGATGGCACCAGAGGTTGCACATTGATGGGAGCTTGAGGTCGAAAGCAAGAAGCATCACTAGGGGGATGTCATCGCGATGATCAAATTGCATGTCTGGACCTTTAGGAGGAGGTGATATTGACCTAAGGTGAAGCTTAGAAGCAGAGTCATGTGATGAGCGATCTCTATCATAACCGCTTCTATCTCGATCATCTCTATCTTGGCTAGAGTGATAGCCTGACTCATAATCACGACCACTTACCTGATGGTACGAACTCGACCGAGCCCTTTGTGCTTGGAATGCTTTCTCTTCCAAAGATCAATATATGTATTTCCTTTTCTCTATGGATCCTGCAAGGAAAATAAGAACAAGTTTGATCCAACAAGCAAGGGCACAAGTCAAGTGCGAGTGTTGTGAAATGCACAAGTGCTTGAGTGTCCTAATGTCCCCCGACGGACCGTGAGCTGGAGCTTTACTCATGGGAGTAACGTCTCCCATACTGGTAGGTATAAAGTCCTTATCGACGTGAATAGGTGAGTCGATGCCCTCAATACTATTATTACCGACATCGAAAGAACCAAACTCGGTAGAAATTGGCCATAAGCCAGCGAATGTGCCTATCGAAGGAAAATATGGAGTTTTCTCTACATCTGTGACTAGTGGGGCTGGGTAGAAGTCTATGCCTTGAAAATTTTCATGATTAACCCCTTTTTTGGAGTAGGCAGTTGATCGTCCCTATATTATTCAGGCTGAGACTTATGACTCGCATCGATGTTAGCCTGGCTAGCCTTGCCACTTTCACCAATAATTTCACCTTCCTTGGCGTCTTCTGATACTTGTTCGATATTTTCTTCAACTCCAGCCCTAGGACTTGGGACTGGAAGAAAATCTGAATCAACCTTTCCTCCTCCTATCAAGTTGTTATCATCGTCGTCGTCGTCATCACAGGAAGCTATTTGGACGATGCTAGTACTGCGACCCACTTCTAACAAGCCGTAAGCAAAAAGATTTTCATCTAACAGAAGAGTTCTGATATCTCTATCTCCAGTCGGAACTGCCATAACAATGTTAACGGCATCTGAAAGCGTAGAGCTACTAGGTCTCATCAGAACATCTGGATAGTAAAGCAAGGATACAAGTTTAGTCTGCATACTATTGAACAAATTCATATAATGCAAATGGAGAGGAACTTACATCCGGACAGCCATCTGCATGCAAAACTGGGTGGACAATGGACATAGAACCACTTAGTTTTGAAACAGCTCAACTTGTACCATGTGTTGGAGACTACTCTACATCCTCTGGTCGGTTCTAGATAGATTAGGGATGGACTTTCTTTTTAGCTCTTGAAATTGTATATATATCGAATCTCCTCGTCTCTAGGAGCTCGATGTAAGTGTTCAGTGAAGATCATACATGTGCCAAGGAGAAAGGCATAGCTATTTGGGTGCAACTGTGTTGGAGCAAGCCTCATGAAATTCAGAAATCGACGGATGAATAGATTGAACGGTGGGATGCAGCCTACTAAGCATATGTATCTATTGTAGGCAATATAACCTTCCAAGGGATTGTGAGCCCTTTGATCGAGAGACGGCCAAGGTGACATCGAATGGAATTCCATGCTGGTTGCATATTCTTCGAAAGAATCCTTCATCGATTTTTGAGGCAATAGAATTTACAGGATCGTTTAAAATCATGACATCCTCAAGGGTGTCGGGTGCGGGGTCTACTTCTGGCCCATTTGCTGGCTCAACCGGATTTTCTAGAATTTACCGTTCTACTTGTGGATTTTCTTGTTATTGTACATGCTCTACCGTAGTTTCTTATGCATGAGGATTCATAGTTGAGCTTGACTCGGCATCAGATTCGACGTATCTTAAAGTGGACGTACCTTTGGCTTGTGCAGCAAGACGTTTGGAACGTCTTTGATCCATTTCTGTAAGAAAACTTGACAGATAATCAACTTTAGATTAATTATAAGTTGTTCCCCCCATGCTAACGTGGATCTTAGTACGGCATCGTGATGTGTCATGCAATTCAATTTTCTAGCATTATTTAACAGTTCATTTCAAATTCTGGATATCGCTCGACGTGACCGTCATCGCTGACCTTCCCGACATGTTCTACATCGTTGGGCTTGCTTTGGAAAGGGTTTGAGACCAAGAAGAGATATATAGTTCACGAGGAAGGATTGCAATTTGAATGAAAATTCAAAACTTTGCCTAAGTGTTGGAGTTGAACAACTCCAACATTTTAACAAAATTCCCCCTTTCTTCTTCTTCCATCATCGCCACTTTCCAAAACACGGTCATCCATTACCATGTTCATTCACGTCCATTCGCCCATGGTTCCATGTTCACCCATATCTCAGTCCAAGCCCAATACATACCCAAGTCAAAGAGAGGTTCAATTCGAAGTTCTAGGGCTTGGGTCGATTAGCAAGATAAAGGTCATCGGGTCGGTGAGCCTTCGATTAAGGCAAAGCGATAGGTGGCAGATCCAAGGTGGAGCAAGCGGAGATGGTTTAAGGCTTGAGTGGAGGCGAGTTTTGATTTGAAGTTGAAGGTTTTAAATAGTAGCTCGAATTCTTGGATTGGTTAACAATTGAATAAGCGAGGGAGACGAAGTGAAGAGGTTGGGTTATATACCCATGCTGGATCTGAAGTCTTGGTCATAAGACTTGGAAATTTCTCCAAGTCTAGAGTCGGTATCGACCCCTAAGCTATGGGTCGGTACCGAGTCTTAAAAAGAGAGAGAATGATATACATATATATATATATAATGTATACATGCATATTTGAATGTATGTATATACATGTGACAGATTGTGTGTGTGCATATCCAATACTCGACAATCAGAATCAATGGAAAATCAAATTTAAACCCAGGAAATCCATGGAAGGATTTAGTTTAAAATTGTCAAGTTTGGAATGACAGATTATAAGGATACGTTCCAGATTTATAATCTCAAAAGTCAGTAAAGCGTCATGACGAATAGATATGGACATAGCTTTTCATAGCAACTATTCATAGGAAGGATAACGACCATTCGATACACAAAGTGGAGTCCCTCACCGCAAGTTTAACTTGTCTCGATTCAAAGCACATCATGTTCGAAATGAGATGTACTTTGAGGGGCAAGTGTTATCCAACCTTTTGGCTATGTTTGAACAGATTGGATGAGTCCGACTTAGAGTTATCAAGGCAGGAAGCCCAGATAGATAGCCCAAAAGTCCAAAAACCAAGCGTGAACAAAGTCGCGGGGCCAATGCTAGAACAACTCAAAACAAGAGGACCTAGGAATCCACAAAAGTTAGGGGTCAGTACTGACCCCATCCTATCGGTCAGTACCGAGTCCTATTTCCACCTCAAGTGGACCCCATCTTCTGCCTACAAGTCCTACATGATGCCAAGAGCCCACTTCCAATGTTGTTTTGTTGATTCAATGCAATTCTCCATTGATCTCCACGAACACTTGAAACTGCAACTCCGTTCTTCTACAATTCCATCATTTGGACCCAGAAACAAGCTAATATTGGTGCAAACAACTATATAATCATGAAGCTAACAACAAGACGAGTCAAGATAAAGACTTAAAGACAACTAATATAGCCATCTTAGGGATCGGTACCGACCCTTACTTCCTGATGATCTTGCACCTGTCATTGTGGGATAATTGGTCTAAATCATGGATAACGGCTTGGAGATATTTTGTGCGAGATATTAGGCTCCCTACCTCTATAAATAGGAGGTATGGCTGATTTTTTAGGATCTTTTGGCTCTAGTTCTTCCCTACCCTATACTCTTCTAATTCTAAAAATCTAAGTGTCGGAGTTGTACCTACCCTAAGAACTTTTGCCTCTAAGTCAGATATAAGCAAAAAATCTTAAAATGGACGTAGGCCTTGCTTTGCTGAACCATTATAAATCTCCGTGTGTTCATTTCATACTTATTTTAATTTGTTTTCTTCACTTCTTATTTTTCACATAATCTTCTGGGTGTTTGTGCCACTTTTGGTTCAAACAATATAATATATTAAAGGTCATGAATCTTCAATATGGTGTTGTCCTCTACCATATATACATATATTAATAAATTACTTGGATACTCCTTAGTTGTTGAGCAAACTCAAACTAGGTATGTTATGTGTAGTATTATTAATATATTGAATAGACAAGGTAAGATAACTTTATGTATTTGTTGAGCAAACTTAAGGACATATAGTATACTTAGGCCGTCGCGATATGGTAGGTACGAGTGAATAATCTCTTAAGATTTGTTGAGTAAACTCAAGGTCGAAATGAGATTAGGACAAAAAAACATGGGTTAGGAGTTGTATGTGATACAACCGATAAGGAGTTATCCATCGTTTGTGGGGATATGATTTGTTGAGCAAACTCAAGGTCAGTATACCAAGACAGACGAGTCCTAACACCCACTAGTGAAGTCAAAAGACTTCTATGTTACATCTTCGGGTTTAGAGAATATAAAAAGTTAGTGGGAGCCTTATTAGAAAAATGAAATGTAATATTTAACCTTTTAATACTGTAAGAACATATGCTAAATAATGTTATAATTATCTACAATGATGAATTTGTGCATTTAATATGATTGATAAAACGTTTATCAATTAATATATACAAATGAACTGAATTGAAAATTGACAAATGGAAATATAACATATACTCATTATTAAATGCTTATTGCATGTCAATGTTTTCTATACCCATGCAAGTGCCTAATTTTACAACTAATTAATACGTTCGTAATATGGTCACTTACGTGTTTGTTTGGTTGAGATTGTGTATTGCATTCTATGAGTTTCGAACTCTAAAAGCAATATAAGACTATGGATATTTGATCCTAATATTTTGCATATAAGTGTTATATGGGGAACAGTCACAGTTCGTAATGTACGATACTTCGATGAAGTTAGTTCATTCAAAATAAGCCAGTAATATGAGATCGAGTATTCAATTTGATTGATTGCATAAAAGATCATATTGTGTTAAATGTAACATAAGGCCAAAACTACAATATAAATCTAAGAACTAGATAACTGAAATGTTAGTTTGATTGGTTTACGTAAAGTGCGACACATTGATGTCCTTAAATGTTAAGGATAATTAAATGCGCTTTTGTAACGAGTTCGTTATGATATTGTAGTATGGGTTTTCTTTTTGAATGGTTTGACCATTTAGAAAGGAAAACGAATGTATAAGAGTAAATGTGATTTAAGATACAGTTAAGATGAAGAGAGTGAATGGTCACTTCTACTTCATAAAGAAACATCGAAAATGAGCATTGTGATAATAGTGATTGATACTTAACGTTGGAATAAAAAATACAATTTCTATTTCGAAATGTATTTTCATATAGAAAATTGTTTTCTATGAGATTTATTTCTTTGAGTTCAAGATATTTGATCAAAGAACTCTCCACTGTAAACTAGCTATAGTATATGAAATAAATAATCTATTTTAGTGAATAATGGACCTCCAAATTTAGTTTGATAGGAATGGCAGGAATAGTGAGAGCATCACACATAATACTTATTGATTGCATCAAATTACGAAATCTGTTTTCGTACAACATACCGAATATTATTTATGAAATAATGACTATTTTTGGTGCTGACTAAAAAATAGACATAGTTATATTTCAATAGGAATATTATGAATATTCGTTATGAAATAAAACTGTAATGTGGTATTTTTTTCACAATAAAAGTGATGCATTGAATATACAGAAGTATCTAAAATTATTTACAATTGTTTTGGAATTATAGACTAAGTCGTAGTTTTGAGAAATAATTTTTATTATATGATTATGAATCATACACTGGTTAATTATATCTCAAAACAATTGAAGAGCTATGCACCCAATTAGTGGGAGCGCCATAAGAGTTGATGAACTCTTCGGATTGATACATATAGATGTATGCAATCATAAGTGTATTAATACTAAATCGGTTCTACATACTTGGTTAGATTCATTGATGATTTATCACCAACACGGATATGTGTATTTGATACACATGTAGTATGTCTATAATAAGATCATAGAATATAAAACGAAAGTAAATAAAATAACGTGCAATAAAATAAAATGGTTTGATTTGATTGAATAGGTGAGTATATTGGAAAGAGTTTTGAATGTACCAAAACATGAATAAAGGTTCAATCTCAAAGGCAACTCCTACCTATAACACATAATGATGTATTGATAAGGAGCAATCGAGCTTTGTTGGACAAAGCACTATTAATGATGAGTAAAGTTGGGATTAACTTCTTTTTATAAGGTTGTGTACATAGGAGTAGTACACAAGGTTAAAATCAATTTCATCTAAAGAATGGTAGGGGTGTTAATAGGGCGGACCGGACCAGACATAGGTGTGTTCGTGTCTTGTCCTATAAGAGTTTCGGACGAACATGGACCAGACGATGCTTTGGCTTGGACACCATTCGTAGATCCGGACAACGGATGGACAATGTACGAACAATAGAAAATTCATCGAACAATTCGTACGGACAAAATGTCATATAAATATTTTTGTCCTAATTTGTGTCCTAAATGGAAAATGGATGAACACGGATGGACGTTTTTGACTTCGAACCGAGCCGGAACACATACACTCATACAAAATTAACACCCCTAAAGAACGGTTTACAAAATCATACAAGATAAGGGTTTATCAAAAACCCCTACACATCCTAGGCCAAGGAGTTGGCAGGTTGTGCGAATCGAAATGTAATAATTGTATGTAAGGGATCTTATATGAATCGTACAAGAGAATTTTAGGAATTGTAGTTATTAGATGACTAATTTATGTCTTGAACATAAATGTATTGTGAACTAATGCAAAATTATTTTTATATAAAGCAATTCATAAAATATTCCATTGTATTGAGAGACAATTGTTGTTTCAAGAAATACCAACTTCGTAGCGAAAGAATTTCTTTAAGAAATTATTGGTATAAAATGGATTTGGATATGATCCAAGGATAAAATTGATTAAAAGGGTTGGAATGAAATTAACCAAACCAAATTGAACACAACACGTTAGAATGTCTAATAAGTATACTTGTATATTGAAGAGAAACTATGAGTTTCTTATCAATGTCGAGAATAGATAATCCTCGACGGTCAATTAAACCATTAAGAGTATTGACTCTACGATATGGTACGATGTGCAAATCCAAAATAGATTCCAAGTACACTATCAAAATATGATTTTGATAGTTATATCTGAAAGGATATAATCCCTTTGGCCGCATATGCATCTTTAAGAGAAAGACAAATGTAGTTGGAATATAGTGAACCACATTGATAAAAATAATACCACAAATTTCAAATGTTGAAATTAACATAATAGATTCACCATTCGATGTGCTCAAGTAGGTTTGGATTTCACTCACAAAATTATCGCATAGTATGACTTTATGTTTTGGTACATATGTGTTGAAACAGAAAATTCTAAATAATGATTTAGACTAAACGGTTACACATAATAACCAAAGTGTCTCGAAGTCAGTGGGGGTGATATTGAATTTGTGAGTTTTTAGATATGATCCAAGAATATACGAAAGTGTTGTTCGACAAGCATCAAAATTGAACATATATTTTGATAAGAATATCAAATAGTTTGGTTGTCAATCAAAATGCAGAGGAAGCATGTGCTCATAAGAAACAAAGTTAAAAATGTACATAGATATTTCTAAACCATAAGTAAACAACACACGGCTGATTGTTAACGATGTTCCTGTGTTAAAATCAGCTATAGTTGTAATATTCGACATTGGATTAATAAATGATGCCTTTTATAGTAAGTATAAAAGATGTTGGGAATGTCCTAAACGTTATACAAGGACACCTTATTAAAATGTTTAATGTGAAACATGTAAGGTGGATTCATTATGCTTTGGCAATAGGAATTATCATACATGTTATGTTGTCTATGATATCGTGATTTGCTTATGTATTTGACACATGAAGCAAATATCAAATCTATATTGATATCACTAAATGGTTGTTTGAGGTGTTCTCGTGTATTTATGAAATACTAGATAATTGTTTACAGAAACAAACTTTTTATGAAGGAGTGTTCGGACTCAAACTTCATAAGTGAGATTGAGCATAATATGTCAATAACAAATTCAAGTTAAGATTCTTTAAGTTGGAAACGTTCCAAATGAAAGACGGTGGTTGATTCAATGAAAAAGACTAAGTACATCACCTTAAATAATGCCGCAATAAATGCAATGTATGTAAATATAAACACACAAATTTACAATTGAGATGAGGGCCGTGATTCCAAACGTTGAGAATCACATAACATTGATATATGATAACAATGTCATGATATAGTTCGTAACAGAACATAGAGCTCACTTGAAGTCGAGAGACATACTCTGAATTGTTCCACATGATCAAACAGTTTATCACCGTCGTAGAGAGTTGATTGACAGAGTAGATAACTGAAACATAATAGCATACCCATTCACTAAGGAACTTACCCAATTGGTTTTGAGAAAACTGGTTGGAGAAGTTGGAATAAGGTTCCATAATTGACCCCAAATGCATGTGGGGGATTGATAGAGATAAGGGTATGCCCTAGGGTAAATTATGTAATTTGTTACATAAAACTAACTTGATAACCAATCTTGGTCAAACTAAAAGGTGTTTACTTTCTATTATATACTTGATATAATATGATATATTAATTAATTGATTTAATTAAAATTATATTTAATAGAAAATCCATAAATTGTATGTTTTGTTATAGCCATGAATAATTTATTACAATAAAAATAAATATACCATTTTAAATGTTCTTAGTCAAGATGTATCGAGACTAGATATCGATACATCCATTGAGACTGGAATATGTAACGCTCTCCAAATGTTGGGCAGCATACTGCTCATGACTACTAGGGGCACCAAGGGGTTACGTACCGGTAGTTATTGGATAACTATGGAATAACACACTCGATAATTTTTTTGTTGGTTAATATAACTAAAGTGAAGCAGAAATTATCGATTTGACTAATTTACACAGTTATCTCGACTTGAGAAGACTATTAACCTTTAATGTGGAAGCTCTGCTTTGATTATAGTTAAATCGTGGCATGACGTCCATCGAACGACTATAGTTGGGCCAAGTGGAAGCATTGAAAGTGAAACACTATTCAAGAGAGGATTCGTCTTCTCAGTTATATGAGGTTAGTATCATGGTCAACTGATGTCAACTCAAAGTCAAAGTTTTTGGCCTGGTCATTTCGGTTAATAATAATTATTATTATTGAACCAAGGACTTTGTGTTTGGACTATAAAGTTGAATGTGGACAATATTGGAACTTAGACCGTTACTAAATTCCATAAGTCCTAATGTGATATAGTTTTGATGAAGAGAATTGGTGTAAATACTTGTCACTATCGGGTAACGCTTATAATAAGTAAAATTGGATTTTATCAAAAGATGTGTAAGCGATAAATTCAGCCAAAATGTCACATCACCCGCAAAGAAACACATGAAATTTAATATTCGAATAGTTCTATATTAATCGCTGATTGAATTTACACCTTTGAGTCGCACAACCGAAATGATGAATTCTTTGAAAAACCACATGATTTAGTTAATTTATAAATGTTGTAAATTGATTAAATTAATTGATATTTGAGAAATATTAATTATTATTTAATTTATTTGATGCTTGGAAGTTGTTTGTAATTATTTTAATGCATTTATAAAAGTTATATTTGCACGCATTGATATACGATATCGATGTAATTTAAATAAAAAATAATTACATGAAATGATTTATGGAAATTTTATGTCATTTGATGACATGATTTGTACAAATTTATGTCATTTGATGACATGATTTGTAGAAATTTATGTCATTTGATGACATATCATGTGAAAAGAAAGGATTGGAGAGAGAGAGAAAATCAAGGGAATCAATTAGGGAAGTTTTAATTAAAGAATGAGAAAGGTTTCATTCTTTCAAAAAAAACATATTCTCTAATTCATTCTGTACATACAATTCATTCTTTTTCCTTCTTTCTTCCTACCTTTTCATGGTAGAAAAGAAATCAAATTTCCAAAAATCTTTCAAGTCCAAATAAAAACATCAAATAAAATAAAACAAAAGTGGTTCATCCATCCCTTGCAATGATAGGATGAAGATCTGAGGAGATATCTTCATTCAAGGTGTGATTTCTAGGCAACATCCTAAGGTGATTCTCTAATTTATGTATTTATATTTTTTATACTTCATATGTTTGTATATGAATGGTTCACTATGTGCTTAATTGATTAATTTTAAAACATGTGATTCAAAACCCTTTTATCTCAATTAAAAGCATGTCTATTATTTGATTCTACTCAGATCTTCACATGTATTTCATCCCTTATACATTTAGTTCAGACTTGAGTCTTATTACCATAAATTTATGTTAGATCCATTACCCCTTTCTCTTTGGTTCATATTGTATGTTTAGTTCAGACTTGAATCTTATTACCATAAATTTATGTGTGCCTTGTTTGTCTAATTCTTTTCTATTTTAGAAATTATTGTTTTAACAATATTTTATTTTGAAAACTGTTTTAATTAATTGATTTAATTTTATGTTACATATTTGTAAATTGAATATGTTGTTACAAGTTATTTTCGAACAACTTTGGAGATTGGATATCTATTTCACATATTTATTGTTTTGAATACAATTTTGGCTGTTGTTGATTTTGTTTAAAAGCCGTTTCAATTAAAAAGGAGAAAGACATAAGTGGACTTTTGTGCAAAACATTATAAATCTTTTGAATCCCTCTTAAGTTAAAGAAGATATCAATTTGTTACTTTAATCCTAAAACATTAAATTACAAAGATTGCATATATGTATATACATATGTTATGTTAATTTAAAACATAATTTGTAGTTATTCATATATGCATACATATATGTGTTTGAGTGTTCTAATTGTTTTGAAATAACATTAAATATAAGTTAATAAAATAAGATAACTTCTCCACCTTTTCCTCTATTTACTAATTTCTTTCTTTAACTTAATTGATTTTCTTTTATACATATGTAAACTTTTGATTAGGTAAAACAACTTTCTAACATATATGCATAAGTAAATATAAATGTTGTTTTATTTAAAAAAAGGGTTAGACAACAAAGGCATATTTATAAAGGTAATCACCGACTATGCACACTTCCTATATGTTGCACTTGCACAATATTCACTGTAAATATATTTGGATATACTTACATTTCATGCCATTGTTAAATTGATCATTAATATCATTTAATTAACCGATCGATCAATTTAACTAAATGGAAAGAAATGAACTGTTTTTCTCTCTTAATTAAAATCTTAATCCTCCTTTATTAATTAAATAAGTTAAGAGAAGAAAATGAAAGGCTTCCTTCTCTAAACTCAATTTAATAAGTAAAAGTCACACACAAATATGCATATAAGAGGATATTTGATATACTCTAATTTATATACACCACAAATGAATGTATTTAGTACATTCATTGTAATACCTATAAGTTGAATTTAAATTTAAAATTCCTTTTTACCAAATTAAATATAATATTAATTTTATTTAAAAGAAAATTTAGATAAAATCTAAATGTATTTATACTTCATAGGCTCATTAATGATCCAAAATGGTAATTATTTTTGAAATTCACTCATTTTTTCCGCTACGGGCTGGCCCAGTTCCAACAAATGAAACATATGTGCTTTGAATATTAAAAAAACTAGAACTCTAGCCTTTATTCATGCTAGTAGTCTTGTAGGACTGATCCACATGTACATGATTGCATTTTTGAGTATATATATTGAATCAAAATAATTAAAGTTTTGTTTTCCTTTTAGTATTAATTATTTTTGATTTGGCTATCAAATTCAATAAATTTATTTGAATCAACAAAAAAAATTCAAATTCAAAACTGTTTCCAAGATAAATGAACTCAAAAGCATATAAAATAAGCAAGTTTTAAATCAATTAAGTCCCAAATTCAAAAAATAATTATGTTTAACGTTTTATTTTTAAAACATGTACAGATCTTAGAGAAAAATCATTTGAGCATGATATTAAAATCTACAATACAATGAGATCTGAAAAATAAGGACTAAAAGAAATAAGATCTACAATAGAATGAGAATTGGAATGTAAGAATTAAAAAAAAGATGTATAATGGAATGTGATTTGAAAAATTAAATCTACGATAGAATGAGATCTAAAAATATAAGATCAATAAAATGAGATCTGAAAAATTATATCTATGATAGAAATAAGATCTGAAAAGATTAAATCAATATAATAAGATCTAAAAAATTTCTCTCCATTTTGAGATCGTACTGATAACGTGTGCTAAACTATAAAATGATAAGAAGCCATTAGAGAGAGCAGATGTTTTATTCACTGTAGGTATCCACATACAATACAATAGAGCTCTATTTATAGGCATGTGATAGAAAATGAATATTACAATAATGCCTATATAACATTTAGAATATCCACCCTTATAATTTACATATATTATAACAATGTTGTCAATAATTAAAATTCAATATCAAGGAACTCTTTCTTACCCAATCCTGGTTCCCCCTTTAAAATTATCAAAAATCGATGTTTCAAAATGCAAAAAATAATAATGCAAAAATCAAACATTAAAACACAGGATGGGCATATATATAGAGTTTCATTGTGTTTTATGCTGAAAATACGAAAGTACATGCGTCTTGCACTTCCATATTTCCATGTTATTTCTACATTTTTTTGAGAAAATGAGTGATCCTCCTTATGGAGGAGAGCACTCATGTAATTTTATGCCACACTTTAATGATTGCTATCAACAAGCCTGACAAGTAGTAATACCCCTTCCCCCTTACAAAAAATAAAATAAAAGAAACCATCCCCTAAAAACCAAATACCCTAAAAGCTAAGGCTAAAGATAAGAACCAGGAGTATGAGATGGCAACCCCGCTCTGAAGGAACCCCTAAAGGAAGATCGACCAATGAGCATGCTCTTCAGATGGGACCATTCCGCAAAATGATTATTCTGAAACAGACTTAACAAAAAGTTAGTATAATAGGGACACAAATACATATGTAAAAAATACATACATGTGTGTGCATAAAACAAAACAAAAGAAGAAAGATAAGGTGTATGATGTATATGAGGACATATTGAAGGGAGCAACGATCAACAAAGCTAATGCCAAGTTAAGAGAAAAGGTGTATGAGTATTTGCATTAATAAGTTTTAAGAGATCAATATGATATTTAAACTTTTAAGATATCTATTAAAACCAGCAATTTTAGCTAATATGTAATTGGGATTGACAATCCAGCTAAAGCAGTACACTGAGATAGCATAAATCAAGTTAGGGAGAGTAGTATAAGTTTCCTTGAAGACCCAATTATTACGTTCAGTCCATATGTAGTAACTAGTAGTAACATAAACAGCGTCAAGTAAAACCCTGTTGTCATGAGAAAATAGTTTCATGTGTTATTGCAATAAGAATCACTATTTAAGTTATTGTTAAATATGTCGAAATCAAAATTTTTGAGAACTCTTAGAATAATGTCATCGATCGTATTACAATTAAAATATAAGTGGTATATATTTTCTAGTTCGAGATTACAATAGACACATCTTTTACCAATTATCAAGTTTTTCTTTTTTAAATGTTCTATAGTGTTTAGTTTCTTATAAATAATAAGCCAATTATGCAATTTGGCATTAAGTGGAGCATTAGTTTTCCATAGAGATTTAAATGCTTTTAGTTTGATACTTGAGAAATTAAGAAATTTGTAATACGAGTTGTAGGCAAAAACTTTGCCCATGTCCTAACCTAAGGTAATTATATCACTCTTATTATGGATGTTACAAAGCGCTAATTATTACAAAGAAGAGCAAAAATTCTTAGGGTTTTACCTTATAAGGATTTGTTAAAGGAGAAAGCCTCAGGCAAAAGGTTTCGTTAGGTCTATATATTTCTGATATTAGTATATTTTAAAAATTACTTATATTAAAAAGTTGTTTAAATTCAACTTTTAGGAGGATGACAGAGATCCAACGGCCGTGCCAGAAAGAGGTGTTATTACCTAAATGAACAATGTGTTTTGTTCCTAGTTTAGTATCAGCATTCTTAAAATAGATTTCCAAAAATGTGCGAAGTGATTATTCTATAATATGAGATGTGGTATATGTTAAAAGAACCTCCATAGTATTGGTTGGATATTAATTCTTTCCAAATAAGGTTGTTATTAGTTGCGCTAAATTTCCATAACAATTTCTCTAGTAAGGATATATTGAGATTATGTAAGTTTTTGACTCCAAACCCTTCTTCTTCTTTTGATTTGCAAACTGTTTCTCAATGGACAAGGTAAATTAAACTACTATAATGATTGTCCCTTTTATAAGAATTGTCTTCTATTTTTTTCTATTTTATAAACTACCCATTCCGAAAAAAGGTAAAAGGACATCTAGTAAATGGGTAGAGTTGGCATGACTGAGTTAATCGAGACAATCCTACCAGCTCTAGATAGTAATTTAGCATTCCAAATCATTAATCTTCTATTAGTTTTAACTATTATTATTAGCCAGTCATCATGCTTAGGTTTCATTGGTCTAATTAAGAAACCTAGGTAGCTTATGGGGAATTTAATGATTGGACAGTTTAGGGTATTAACAATTTGATTTTCCAAATAAGATAAGATAGGTAACTTCGAAAGCAATTCGATACCCAAGAAGTCGAGCTCTTCAGTGTTATAATGGACATCCAATGAGGATGCCAGAGCAATTGAAATATCGGAAGTTGTCTTAGCAGCAGAAATAGCGGTGGAGCTAGAAAGAGGAATAACAGTCTCAGTGGTTAGGGGTCCTGATGTGAAAGAAGTGCTAATACTCGACGTTGGCATCAAGGTCCCAACTGTAGGTCCTTGGGGTACAGAATTATAACTCTCGCCCAAATCTTTTAAACCAAGTTCAGATTGGACCCAGCAGATACACCAGTTTAATGAATGACCTTGGAATGTAGAAGGAGCCTGCCGGCCTCGAGGGCCCTTATGTCTTCCTCTTTCTAAAGACCAAGCTTTAACTCCTCATCATCAATTTCAACTTCATCAGAGTGATTTTGTTCATGCTTTAAGATTCCCTCCCAAGCCATAGCTAAGGCCTGTGGATACCCCTCATCCAACCATCTTTAGTTACCAAATTTGATGACATTCACATAAAACTGCAGGAGGGTAGGTAGATTTCAGATTTGATTCGATCTTCAGCAGCTAGACTCACTCATCGGCTGTTCTTGCATGGGCCTCAGCATCGTCTCTCAATTGATGAATGTCCAATAATTCATTATAGTAATCCTGAGTGAGGGCGTCATCTTTCTCCTTCTTCTTCGCCTCAAGTGCTTCAGGCAATCCCTTTATTTCTAATACCAGCTCCCCTATAGTCTTCTAGAGTTTTTCATTTTCAAACGTAAGAGTGTGACTTCTGTGGTGCATAGCCTCAGCTTGTCTTTGTTGATTCTGACGGTCTTCTTCAAAAGACCTAGTCTTTTCCTTCAAATTTTCTTGGTTTTGACCAACAAAGCCTTAAGCTCTTCAATTGCCTCATCAAGAGTAGCGATAATACGCTTATTGGCTTGCTCGAGATGCTCCATCCCTTTAAGACCTACTTTTCCTCTTATAAGATACTTTGGAAATGGTTTCGATTATCCTCTTCCATTTGTGATATTAATCGTATACGTCACCTATACAAGCCAGAACGTCAGAACCAACATTTTGGGGAATATCTCTCAAACAGGGATCAAATATGATATCATCAAAACATACCCTTGGAAAGGAACTCTTCATGGTGGCCAAGTGTGGATTTGAGATAACTTCGGTCTACAGTGGAAATGGGGGCATGGAGCTGCTTTTTCTTAGGCCTCTGTTTGGACCTGAGGAGACACCAGCCCATATGGATACTAAGATCACTGCGACGCTTGGGAAGACACTATTGGCAACGTTGTAGGTGTGGCTGAAATTGGAGCAATCAGTACTTCAATAGACGGGATGGGGTCAGGCCTCATCGAGAATCTATCAATACTATGCGGCAATGAAGTGCAAGATCTACGTTGAGGAGGTGAAATTCTATCAAACTTCCCATGATGCTCATCACAAGGCCTATAGTCTTTGTCCCACCTCTTGTAATCCTGCCTTTGGATCTACCCGAATCTGACTCATGAGATGATTTACAAGGATGATCGGATGAACCGAGCTTCTTTTACTTGCTTCCGTGGTTCTTAAGATAATCATATAAACGTTTGTGTTCCATGGAATATGAAAATAAAACATAGCCGAATTAGTACTATTAAGATGGAAAAATAATGCAGGTAGTGCTAAAGCGTAGTGTTTTATAAGTGTTGATGTGTCCCAGTGCCCCCACAGACCGTAGACTTGAAGTTTTCTCACATGGGTTATTTTCCCTGCTCTAGTTGCAGGTACATTAGTTGGGAACAAATAGGAGAAATGATATCGTCAATTATAATGTTGTTGAGACCAAAAGAACATTCATCCGGTATACTCCCGAAGGATCCATAAATATCCCCAGATAGAAGGATGGGTGTTTACTCTACTGCGGAAGTTGGTAGAGGCTGCGAAGATGTCCAAACGAGATGATTTTTATTTTTGGCCATCGGGAAATAAGTGGCACATGAGCATCAACACTCTTATCACTAGAAGACTCACGGCCAAAATCTACACCCTCATTGCCATCTCCATCATTGTCTTTCTCTCCGCTGCTGTCTCCTTCCTTTTGCCCCATTCCGAAATTGATATCAGGATCTCGTACAAGGAGCACTTCCTAACCCTCATCGACATTAACTTCAGGCTTGGGCTCTTGTACAGGCTGAGCATCCTCTCAAATCTCAAGAACATGGCCTACACTATGGCCTTCCCCTAAAAGGTTATAAGCTCACAAGTTCTCATCGGTAAAAAGGAGTCTCATATCCCTTTCTTCAAGTGGAATCTTTTAAAGTGCTGCTATTCAACGGCAAATTTTTTATCGAGTTAGAAAAATGTCGATAAATTTTGAGTTAAATTTATACCGCAAGCGCACGACATACAAAAGTTAGTACGTGGCGAGTACGGGTCGATCCTTAGGGAAAAGTTGGATTTTAAAATTTTCTAATCAATCAAATTAAACGAAAAGTGGAGATTGTTTTGAAAACTAGAAAGCTAAGCAAATGTTGAGATTAAAAACTATGTGATTAAAATTCAATTTAGAGGCAACTCCACTTTCTTATATTTTTCACATAAATCAACATAAAATCAAATGATGATCTCTTTTTAATTTAAGTAGGATTAGTGATGTATTTATCATAAGCATGACCTATTTGAGTTATTAATTAACACAAATCAAACCATCAAATTATAATACAACTCTAGTCCTACTTTTCATATCTCATGAAACATAGCATAGAAAATGAAACCAAAATCTAGTTTAAGCATGAACTATTTACTATTGATTAGTAACATAGATCATAAAATTTTGATTCAAACTTCACTTCATTGCCATGATCATATATAGATGAAGAAGCAATTTTTGATTAATGAGATAAGCATAGCCTATTTGTTATGAACAAAGTATGCTATCAAATTCAACATAAAACACAAACAAACATAAACATCCATTTTATCATAAAGCATAAAAGAGATCATACATATAAAATTTATGTTGAAATCTACATGATAAAAGAAAGCTTTATTACCCTTAAATTGTAGGGGTTTAGCCTCTTATTTGTGTTATCATTTCAACACATAGAGATTTCAACATTGAAAATAAAATAAAGTAGAGAAGAAACAAAGAAAAAGAAGATTAACTACTAAAAGGAAATGAACTAAACTAGTGCATAAATGTAAATCTAACTATGAACATGAAATGAAAGAAAGCATAAGAATAAAAATGAGCATAAAAGTAAAGAAAAATAAGTAGAAAAGAGAAGAGAAAGAGGCTAGGAAGCCATTTTTATTTCATTCAACATAGAGCTTACAACTTTCATTTTGATTTCCTAACTAATTTCCAAGAGTAGAAGATATTTACATGTACATAAGAGGGTTATTTATACATGTACAAAACCCTAATTCATATTTTTAGGGAATGCCCAAATTGCCCTTGAGGTAGTGTTGTCACCAAGTAAACATTAGCATATGCTAATTTCCACATAAATGTGCATGAAGCTTTAATGGCCTTTTAGCATGTGCATTATGTAACGACCCAGAATTTGACCACTCTTAAAAAAGACATTTAAGATAATTTTAAATATAAATCTGTTAAGGTTATATGATTTAAACAATATTAGACAAGATTTGGAAATATTAATATACATAGAAATAGCAACATTTTCTTATATTGACAAAAGTGAAAAAATCCTAATTTTTAGAAAAGTAATTTTAAATGGTTTAATAAATTATTTTAATTGATTTATGAATGTTTATATTTTTAAATAACATTATATAAATTTATTTTTAAATTTGGTTTATATAAATAAATAGTTTAACTAAAATGTCAAAATGTGACCGTAAAACGTTTTGTCAAAATTCAACGTTATGTTCAAAATAAGTTGTCGCAATGTTGTTGCACATTTGTTAACTTATTTTAACATATATTACACATTTTAATAACTAAACATGTTTTCTATTACTAATTATGATTAGGAGACTTCTAGAACATCATTAAAAAAAGTAAGTAAGTTTAAGAAAAGTCAAAAGTAAACGTCAAATCCAAATCACCTCAAAATCCAACAAAATAATTACTTTTCTTTACTTAATCTTTAAGTGACTAAGACATAAAGTAAGAAGTGAAAGGAATTATTAAGGAATTTTGTAAATGATAAAATGGAGTTATAAATGGATTTTATAAGTGAATATTTGTCAAGTGATTTAAATAAATAAAAGATTAATTAAAAGGGCCCTCGGTAAAGGTCGGTAACGACCCGAGGATGACATATTCAGCACCATCTAGTTATAGAGGTGGGCCGGTCTTGTGTTTGTAGAGGGCAGATGTTCTGTGCCTCGAGACATCCATTTAGAGGTGTACCCCTTCGGAAGGTAGTCCCTTCACTTGGTCATTTGTATGGAAATCCAAACTCCACTACGTACTTGCCATTTTGATTGTATTACCCATTTTGGGCTATATGCTGGAATTTAATCAATGTAACAATTTCGGCTATGATTAATATTATTTGTATATACTAGACACTAGTATAATATAAGATGTTTCGATATGAATTTTTTTAGTTATCGTAAGGTAAAAACATGTCTGTGTTTATGTGTGGACTTGTCTTACGAGATACATTTTTTTTGATAAAGGAAAAGTTTGGTAATTTAATAAATTCAGTTGAGTGTGTTTCTCATGCTGGTTTACCAGACTGATCCGGGCGTTCTTCCCATTCAATGCTCGGGTCAGATCGAGTATATTTACAGGTTCAGATTTGGTGCTTTTGGAGCTTCAGCAGGTGAGCTGGAGATCTTCATTTTCGTATACACGTATCTATTTTGATTATCCGCTGTGTTTAGTTGTTGTATATTGTCGGCATTTGTGAGGACAAGTTATTATAACTGTCCAGGCTGATGATTATTGGTTGATTGTTGACTCTGATTTATGTATGTATATATATAGTTTCTGTTTTGTAAAGATCATTGATACAATATTATATGTTTTCCGCTGCGATGTGAGATTCTGTATTGTTCTGTTTGGTTCTATCTTCTCTCTTTTTTCTCTTCTCTTCTTCCCTCTTCCTTTCTTTCTCTTGACTTTTCGTCAGTCTGTGCTTTTTGGGTTGGACATGTGTGGATTATTGTCGATTCAAAGGGTACGGATTTGCTGGTCGTCACATGTGGTATCAGAGCTTAGGTTAGGTGCCCAAGTAAAATTTGACTAGGTTAGTAAATCAACCTAGGAATTTTATAAATGAAACTACCTTAATTTGATAAATAAAATGGATAGGATAAGGCACCGTATCTCCGACCAGAATTATGGGTGATATTACTATTTTTGGTGTGCTTTACTTTCATTAAATGTTGTTTTTTCGTTATACTTTTTTCGTCCTTCTAATTTCGAGGACGAAATTCTTTTAAGTAGGGGAGAATGTTACGATTCATAATTTGACCACTCTTAAAAAAGACATTTAAGATAATTTTAAATATAAATCTGTTAAGGGTATATGATTTAAACAATATTAGAAAGGATTTGGAAATATAAATATACATAAAAATAGCAACATTTGCTTATATTGACAAAAGTGAAAAAATCCTAATTTTTAGAAAAGTAAGTTTAAATGGTTTAATAAATTATTTTAATTGATTTATGAGTGTTTATATTTTTAAATAACATTATATAAATTTATTTTTAAATTTGGTTTATATAAATAAATAGTTTAACTAAAACGTCAAAATGTGACCGTAAAGCGTTTTGTCGAAATTCAACGTTTTGTTCAAAATAAATTATCGCAACGTTGTTGCACATTTGTTAACTTATTTTAACATATATATTACACATTTTAATAACTAAACATGTTTTTAGTTTACTAATTATGATTAGGATACTTCTAGAACATCATAAAAAAGTAAGTAAGTTAAAGAAAAGTCAAAAGTAAACGTTAAATCCAAATTACATCAAAATCCAACAAAATAATTACTTTTCTTTACTTAATCTTTAAGTGACTAAGACATAAAGTATGAAGTGAAAGGAATTATTAAGGAATTTTGTAAATGATAAAATGGAGTTATAAATGGATTTTATAAGTGAATATTTGGCAAGTGATTTAAATAAATAAAAGCTTAATTAAAAGGGCCCTCGATAAAGGTCGGTAACGACTGGAGGATGACATATTCGGACCATCTAGTTATAGAGGTGGGCCGGTCTTGTGTTGGTAGAGGGCAGAAGTTTTGTGCCTCGGGACATCCATCTAGAGGTGTACCCCTTCGGAAGGTAGTCCCTTCACCTGGTTATTTGTATGGAAATCCAAACTCCACTACGTACTTACCATTTTGATTGTATTACCCATTTTGGGATATATGCTGGAATTTAATCAATGTAAAAATTTCGGCTATGATTAATATTATTTGTATATACTAGACACTAGTATAATATAAGATGATTCGATATGAAATGTTTTAGTTATCGTAAGGTAAAAACATGTCCGTGTTTATGTGTAGACTTGTCTTACGAGATACTTTTGTTTTGATAAAGGAAAAGTTTGGTAATTTAATAAATTCAGTTGAGTGTGTTTCTCACGCTGGTTTACCGGACTGATCCGGGCGTTCTTCCCTTTCAATGCTCGGGTCAGACCGAGTATATTTACAGGTTCAGATTCGGTGCTTTTGGAGCTTCAACGAGCGAGCTGGAGATCTTCATTTTCGTATACACGTATCTGTTTTGATTATCCGCTGTGTTTAGTTGTTGTATATTATCGGCATTTGTGAGGACAGGTTATTATAACTGTCCAGGTTGATGATTATTGATTGATTGTTGACTCTGATTTATGTATGTATATATATAGTTTCTGTTTTCTAAAGATAATTGATATGATATTATATGTTTTCCGTTGTGATGTGAGATTCTGTATTGTTCTGTTTAGTTCTATCTTCTCTCTTCCTTCTCTTCTCTTCTTCTCTCTTCCTTTCTTTCTCTTGACTTTCCATCAGCCTATGCTTTTTGGGTCGGACATGTGTGGATTATTGTCGATTCAAAGGGTACGGATTTGCGTGTCGTCACACATTAGCTCCTAATTGAAAATCAAAGTAAGTGGGTAGGTGGGGTCCTCCATTATCATGAGCTTGAATTATTTCCTCTTCATTCCTTTGTATTCCCTTGTGCATGCACATATGTTCATGAAGCCCTCTTCCATATGCATCAAAATTCCCTATAAAAATCATAAAAATTTCCAAGTAAAAATTCTCAAATTGATACATGCACAAAATTGACCATTTAACCCCTGAATGAAGATGAATATATGATGATTTGAAAATAATTAAATTTTGGTTTTAAACATGTAAAAATACTCAAATATGATATTTATTTAAATAGAAATAGATAAAATATGGATGTAAATATATGCACATTTACGTGCACATCAAATACCCCCACACTTATCTCTTTATTCGTCCTCGAATAAAGGAAAACTAAGATAAATCTATTTTCATAAGGAGCATGATTGCATTGAGCGTATGCAACAAGTCGTTAAACCTCTGGCTGTCCCCAGTAGGACGAGCGTTGTCTCGTGAGGGTTTTCAGCGGATACTACCCACAAAATCCAAATGCAAAGTGATAATATTTACAAAATGCAAGATTTATTTACAATGAGATGAATGCGAGTTTTTGAAAATATTTACAATGAAGGATTTACTTTTAAATTGGCACAAATAAGTTAAATATAAGTTTTGGTCATTAACTTCAAAATTTAAGTCATTTACTCGTCAAAATTTCCAATAAAAATCAAGTTGTCATAACAGATAGACTATAGTTTGGCTAGTTATTTCAGTTGATAACACAATATAATTATGAAATGGATCCTTAGTTGATTATCAAAGTTTGTCAAAGTGATATTATCATTTCTTTTCAATAACAAGCTAAATCGAACAAGTAAAAATAGCACTTAGATTTCAATTGCTTACTCTCTCTCATTTGAAAATTTTATTAATATTAACAATATTTGAATATGCCTAACTCAGGTAAACTGAGGCCAGATATATTACTCGTGCACTGCCTTGCGGACTGATGTGAGGGGAATACAGAGTGTGGCGAGTGAACACACAAGTGTGAACACTTATCGACCGTAGGCGTTATTAAAAAGAATTTTTATATACATACACCTAACTCGGATAAACTGAGGCCAGATATACCAATCGTGCACTGCCTTTCGGGCTTATGTGAGAATGGTACAGAGCATGGCGAGTGAATACACGAGTGTAAACACATGACTCTAGGTGTTAAAAATATATACATATATACAAAAGTTTTTTTTACTCTTTTTTTTAATATTTTTTTTAGAAAGAGAGAGCTTTGCAAAATCATCTTAGCACCATTTAACTTAGAAGATAAAATTGTTATATCCTTTACTTTAAATTTACCACTTTTTTAAATAAAGATTTTCAATTAGAACATACTTCATAATTAACACATATGAAACTTCTTATACAGTAGTTAAACCATTGTTATTTGTAATCAAACTTCATTTTTATTTTTGTTAAGACAAATAAATTTTCAAAAATTTCAATCTATTAACCAAAACTTATACTTATCCCATAGTGTTTCTTCAAAAATAAATCAAAATGCTAAAAAGAAAACGTTTTTGAGATTTAAAAATTTTGAGATTTTTTTTAAGTTAAAAGAAAATGAAAATTCAAAAATGCCATGAAACTAAAAAAAATTATAATGAGACTCCCCCCACACTTAATTATGACCGTGTCCCCATAGTCAATGCACGATATAATGAGTGTAACGGGGAAAAATATGTACATATTTACAAAAGAGGGTTAACATTCTTACTGGACGTAGCTTGGCTCATGAAGGATCATGAGTTCCTCCTCTTGGTTACTTGGCAATTCCAAGAAAGGTTTCAAACGATGACCGTTGACTTTGAAAATCGATCCATCTCTGGGGTTTTCTATTTCTACGGCACCATGTGGAAAAACAGTTCGTTCCACAAATGGTCCGGTCCATCTTGATTTAAGTTTCCCAAGGAATAAATGAAGTCTTGAGTCATATAAAAGAAATTTCTGGTTAGGCGAAAACGTTTTCCTTAGGATTGACTTGTCATGAAAAACTTTGGTTCTTTCTTTGTAAATTTTCTCGTTTTCATACGCATCGTTCCTAAGTTATTCTAGTCCATTGAGTTGTAGTTTTCGATTTTCGCCAGCTTTCTCAAGATCAAAGTTTAAGTTCTTAATTGCCCACAACACTTTGTGTTCGATTTCAACGAGTAAATGGCAAGCTTTACCATAAACTAAACGAAATGGGGACATCCCAAGGTTAGTTTTAAAAGCAGTACGGTAAGCCCAAAGCGCGTTGGTCAATTTCTGAGACCAATCTTTTCGATTTTTGTTGACAGTTTTCTCCAAGATTTGTTTTATTTGACGATTCGAAACTTCAACTTGCCTACAAGTTTGAGGATGATATGGAGTGGATAACCTGTGGGTTATCGAGTATTTCTTCATTAATGTTTCAAAAGATCAATTGCAAAAATGGGTTCCGTTATCACTGATTATTGTGCGAGGTGTGCCGAACCTCGAAAAAATGTTTTCTTTGAGAAATTTCACAACAATTCCATAGTCGTCGGTTTTGCAAGGAACGGCTTCGACCCATTTTGAGACGTAATCGATAGCGAGAAGGATATACAAGTTTCCAAAAGAATTAGGAAAAGGTCCCATAAAGTCGATACCCCAAACATCAAAGATTTCAATCGTAAGAATAGGGTTTAGAGGCATCATCTCTCGTCGAGAAATTCGTCGAAGCATTTGACATCGATCGCAAGTTTTACAAAATTCAAACGAGTCTTTGAAAAGAGAAGGCCAATAGAAACCACACTGAAGCACTTTTTCCGCAGTTTTCCGAGGATCGAAATGTCCACCGCATGCTTGATCATGGAAAAATGAAAGAACACTCCCGATCTCATTATCCGGAATGCAACGTCAGATGATTTGGTCGGGGCAATATTTGAACAAGTATGGATCGTCTCAATAGAAATATTTCACTTGGGCAATATTTGAACAAGTATGGATCGTCCCAATAGAAATATTTCACTTGGGACAGTATTTGACTAGGTAGTTCACTATATCAATGTACCATGGATCGATAGAAATTGAAAGAAGTTGTTCATCGGGGAAGTTTTCATTGATTGGCAAAAAAGATGGTGCGTTCGTAAGACGAGACAAGTGATCGGCTATGACATTATCGGATCCTTTTTTGTCTTTAATTTTAAGGTCAAATTCTTGAAGTAAAAGGATCCAATGAATCAAACGGGATTTAGCACCCTTTTTAGCAAAGAGATATCGAAGCGCAGAGTGGTCTGTGTACACAGTAATGTGTTAACCTATCAAGTAAGGTCAAAACTTTTCAAGCGCAAAAACGACAGCTAGAAGCTCTTTTTTGGTTGTTGTGTAGTTGAGTTGAGCGTCGTTCAAAGTCATACTCGCGTAGTAAATGACATGAATGATTTTGTTGATGCGTTGTCCTAAGACAGCACCAACCGTAAAGTTAGAAGCGTCACACATTATTTCGAAAGGAAGATCCCAATTGGGTGCACAAATGATTGGAGCAGAAATGAGTTCCTTCTTAAGACGTTCGAAAGAAGAGATACAATCAGAGTTAAAATCAAAAGGAACGTCTTTTCTAAGGAGAGTCGTCAAAGGACAAGCGATTTTACTAAAGTCTTTCACAAAGCATCGGTAAAAGCTAACGTGTCCTAGAAATGATCGAATGTCATTAAAAATTTTGGGAATGGGTAGGTTTGAAATTACGTCGATTTTTGCTTTATCTACCTCAAATCCTTTATTTGAGATGATATGTCAAAGGACCATGCCTTGTTTGACCATAAAGTGGCATTTTCCCAGTTCAAAGTCAAATGTTTTTCTTTACATCGATTTAGAAACAACTCGAGGTGATGTAAACATTGGGAAAAAGAATCGCCAAAGATAGAGAAATCATCCATAAAACTTCTAGAAAGCGCTCAATTATGTCAGAAAAGATGCCAACCATGCATCATTGGAAAGTAGCAGGAGCGTTACAAAGTCCTAATGGCATACGTCGATAAGCAAGTACCGAATGGACACGTGAAAGTAGTTTTCTCTTGATCTTCAGGAGCGATTGGAATCTGGTTATAACCGGAATAACCATCAAGGAAGCGGTAAAATTCATGGCCGGCTAAACGTTCAAGCATTTGGTCAATGAAAGGAAGAGGGAAGTGATCTTTTCATATTGCGGCATTTAGTTTTCGATAGTCAATGCAAACACACTAACCCGTTTGAGTACGAGTTGGAATAAGTTTGTTTGAATCATTTTTTACAATGGTTATCCCAGACTTTTTCAATACAACGTGAATTGGTATAACCCATGAACTATCAGAGATTGGGTAAATTATTCCATTATCGAGAAGTTTAAGAATTTCATCACGCACCGCATCTTTCATTTTTGGATTAAGCCTTCGTTGCGCGTCATGAACAGGCTTGGCATCGTCGATTAAATGGATGCGATGTTGAACAAGAGCGGGACTAATTCCCTTTATATCGGAGATCGACCATCCCATCGCTTCCTTGTTTTTGGATAGGATTGAAAGTAAGGAGTTTTCCTGATCAAGAGAGAGAGATGCGGAAATTATGATGGGCAACGTTTCAATATCACCTAAGTATGCATACTTAAGGTGATCGGGAAGTGGTTTGAGGTCCAACTTCGGGAGTTTTTCGATCAAAGAATTGGGTTGAGATTCGGACTCAACTGGAAGCGATTCAAAAGGAAGAGTGTATTCAATCTCATTGGGAATTTCATGAAACAATTTTTTGTACTCGGCCTCGCGTTCATCGTTAAGATCAAGTGTCTCATTTTCAAAGTTTTCGTGAATGGCACTAACTTCCAATGTTTGGTCCCGAGGTTCATTCGATTGGCTTTCAAAATTGAAAATGTTAAGATCCAAAGTCATGTTTCCAAAAGAGATTTTCATCGAACTGTTATGACAATTGATTAAGGCATTTGAGGTGGCTTAGAATGGTCAGCCTAAAATTAATGGAATTTGACTCGCGGGATTTGTCACGGGTTGTGTTTCGAGAATGATAAAATCAACGGGGAATATGAATTGCCCTACTCGAATGAGCACATCTTCGATTTCTACCACGGGCTTCTTAATCGAACGATCGACGAATTGAAGCATGACCTTTGTGGGTTTGAGCCCACCTAAGCCTAATTGTTTGTACATGGAGTATGGAATCAAGTTGACACTCATGCCTAAGTCTATCAAACATTTGTTAATCGTCTTGTCTCCAATTGTACATGAAATGTAGGGCATGCAGGATCTTTGTATTTAACGGGCATGGATTGGGAAAAGACTTCACTCAAACTAGCGGCTAAGAATACTTTTTTGGGCACTTGAGTGTCTCGCTTTTGGGTGCACAAGTCCTTAAGAAATTTCTCATATGTGGGGACTTGCTAAACGATGTTAAGAAGTGGGATGTTAACTTTCACTTGTTTAAAAATTTCCAACATCTTTTCCATTTGGTCCGAGTGTTTCTTGGGTCGAAGACGATGTGGAAATGGAACACGATACTTGGTAGGCGGGTCTACTCGAGTAGAAGAAGAATTTTGATTGGCATTCGATTCAACGTTTGGATCCACGTTCTGTTTCTATTCATTTGAAGCGTCGAGAGAGGTTTCCGGTAAATAATTTGGGTTAACGACTTGATTATCGATTTTTTTGCCGGAACGTAAAGTTATGATAGCATTCAATTGGGCGACGTTGCTATCTTGAACAACATGGGCTTGATCTGAATTTGCATTTTGATTTCTGGGATTTGGAAGGGGCTGGCTTGGGAATATGCCTCGTTCGAGTTCACTTACAGACGTGGCTAATTGACTCATTTGCATTTCAAGTTTTGCAATTGATTGGTTCGTGTTTTGCATATATAAGATCAATAAATTTTGCAAATTGTTGTTTGATTGAAGGCTTTGAGTAGTTGCTTTAGCCAACGTTTCAAGAGTTTTCTCAAGCGAAGTTAAACGTTTATCGTCTTGGGGAGGATGAGCAGAATTTGGTTGAAAATTTGATTGTTGCGATTGATTATGGAACGGACCCGCAAAGTTTAGTTGAAAATTGTTGGGCTGAAAGGGAGGATTCGAAGCATTATTCGAAAATGCTTGAAAATTGGGATGAACCGTATTCGTGTTGGGATTGTTTTGGTTCCAAGCAAAAATTGGATGATTTCTCCAACCAGGGTTGTACATTGGAGAGAATGGGTCGTTTTTGGCTTTATTGAAAGCATTGATTTGTTCGAAAGAATTAGGACACTGATCGCTATATGGTTAGGATCATTGCATTTATAACACATCGGTTGGGAAGCTTAGTTCATTTGATTCGATGAGAAAACGTTATCGAAATTTTTAATCATTGCGTCGATCTTAGCTTCCAAAGCAAAAGAAGATCCTATCGAGTGTGCACTCGATCGTGAGTAAATTTATTTTTCGTTCGAACGTTCCCATTGGGATGATTTTTTGTCAAGGTTTTCAAGAAATTGCCAAGCATCATCGTGATGTTGGGCAAGAAAGTTGCCTTGGCACATTGATTCGAGCATGGTTCGTGAGCTGTTTTTGAGTCCATCATATAAGATTTGGCAAATCGTCCATTTTTCAAAGTTATGATGTGGACATTTTATCAAAAGCTCTTTGAATCTTTCAAAATATTTTCCGAATGGTTCTCCTTTGAATTGATGAAAATTTACAATTTCATTTCGGATTCTACTCGCTTTTTCCAAGGGGTAGAAATTTTTTAAGAAAGCTTTTATGAATTCTTCCCAAGTTTTAATTGAGTTCGATGGTAAGCTGTACAACCATTTTTCAGCATAATCCGTAAGAGCGAATGAGATTAATCGAAGCTTGATACCGTCATCGGAAAGTTGTTGGAGTTTAATGGTTGCACAAACTTGTTCGAATTTAGTCAAAAGGATGTATGGATCATTGTGCTCGAAATTGCCAAATTTCGGAAGTGTGGCAATATGGTTCGAGTGAATTTCGAAATGGTTACCCGTAGGGGCGAGTAACGTGATGCAAGATGGAATAGAAACTCTATCGGGAAAGATTCTATCCATAAGAGTTTGACGGGCGTTCTCGTTCGCCATTTCAGGAGGATTGCCTGTTCGAGTTAAACGATTAGTTGTTGAGTCGTGAGTCCAATGATTTGTTGTTGTGTCACGAGTCCAAGTGCTCATGCACAAGTGGAAGTCGAGAAGAGAAAGAAGTTAGAGTTGAGTTTAGAGAATGAAACTAGATTTGGAAAATGAAGTGAAAAATTGTTTTTGTTTTTTCATTTTTTTAAAAGGAAGAAAAATATTTACCAAGTGAAATTTATTTTCAAAAGAGAAGTTTGATTTTTTTATATGTTTTTTATTTTTGAATTTTCAAATTTTCAAATATTTACCAAAAGGATTTTTTTTTAGAAAATGGGAATATGATTTTGTTTTTGTTTTTGACTTTTGAATTTTTTTTTAAATTTTCAAAGGAAAAGATTTAAAAGGATTTTTTTGAATAAAAAAACTAAGTTAAGTGAAATTTACAATTTATTTTTTTTGGTTTTTTGGATTTTTTTTAAATATGCATGAACAATGCAACTAAATAAATGCAAAAGACTTAATTACAATTTTTCGTCCTTAGTAGCTCCTAACCCAAAATTATAAAATCACACTTTGTCTTAAATCGACAAAAATATTTCTCAGCCAGGTAAAGGGCAGGGGTTATCGGTGCACCACGAATCACCGTAACAATGCAACCGAAGGTTTAAGTACCTTCACTGGAACAACTAGTATAATTTTTACGAATCATTGTAATTTTTATAACTGGTTATTACTCTGCCGCAGCCTAGACACTAAGAAATAAAATTGTTCAAAGAAAACAATTATGAAGATACAATTAAGCCCTAAATGAGCTCGCGACACCCTTAAGTCGAATGTCTAACCTTTATTATTAGTCAAATTCTACAATGAAATGCGTTTGTGGGCTAAGGAAAGGGTGATGAAATCCCTCACCTTATGTGAATTAAGGTATTGCCCTTAGAAAATAAAGCAAGATGAGATGAATGCAAAACAGAAATTAAACGTGAATTTACAATGCAACTAAAATGATATTTGTTTTTTGTTTTTGGATTTTTAATTTTTTTTATAAATGCAAATGCAAGCAACCAACAATGCAAATAAAATAAAAACAAGGGAAAAAGGCATGATACCAGAGCGTGCAGAATTTATTAGCAATTTATTTTTAAGCAGCGATTTTTTTTAAAGAAAGCAGACAAGCAATTATTTTTGGCAAGCACTTCTTATGTTTGATATTCTGATTTTGCAATCTGAAAATAAAAACAAGATATATATAAAGTTTTTTTTAGATGGAACTAAACAAATTAAAACAACACAAAACAAATTTTGAAATTTTTTAGAATAAAACAAAACTAAACTAAAAACGAATTAAAAAAACAAATAAGCAAACCTCTTTTTTTTAAATTAAGATTTACAAAAAAAACAAATTAAACAAAAAATTTAAACCAAAAGAACCTTTTTTTTAAAACTAAGGATGGAAAAACAAAAAGGAAGCTAAATAAATTAAACCAAAGATGACAAACTAAAGGAAACTCTTTTTTTTTAACACTAAAGGATTTGTAAAACAACTTAATCAAGCCCAACAAGCTCCGGCCCAAAACAAATGTACAAAGCAACGGAACCAATTCTTTCTTTCTAAACCAACACCCGAAAATCCTCGAATACACTTTCAAAAGAAAAGAAAAAACCAATTCTCAACCAATTTTAACAAAATCAAATTCTAATTCAACTCAAATCTGAGTCACTGCTTTTTGCAGGTGTATACAGTGAGAGGAAGAGGTAAGGCCGATTGATTTGGTGAGTTCAAGTGGAGGTTGCACGATGCTGAGTGGTGATGTCGAAGTTTGGAGTTTTGGGGATTGTTGTGCGATTTGGGTGGTAGAGTTTAGAAGGTTAGAGGTGGTGGTAGGAGTGATTGGCGAGGGGATTTGCTTGTTCTGGTGAACGATGGAATGGTGGAACTGGTGTTGCAGGGAAGGGTGGTTTGTGATGAACTGTGTTTGGTATGTGGCAGCTTGATGAATTAGATGGAGATATGTAGGGGTAATGAAGTGATGTAATGGTCTTGACAGAAGTTGTTCGTTACGGTTGGATGTTGGTTTTGACAGAGAAGATGGGGGAGAAAGTGGGTAGTTGACAGTGATATGTTGTTAGTTTGATGTGGGTTGGATGTAGGTTATTGATGACAGTTTCAGGTGGGTGGTTATTTTGAGATTGTTTGGCGTAGTAGAAGACCAAGGCAGCAGCAGTTTTGTAGATGTGATATGGTGTTGGGCAAGAGATGGTTGTAGCAGGAGGTGATGATGTATTTAAGAAGTGAGGCAGTAGAGGTTGGTAGTGAAATAAGGTTTTTCTCTTTTTTTACAGAGGTGCGAGTTGTGATGTTTACTTGTGCACTGGTGATAGTGCACTGTGTGTCACTGTGCAAGTGAGTGGATGGTTTATGTTGTAGAGATTGGAATAGTAGGAATGGTTATGAAGCCAGGTGGATTTTGTGGCAAGTGTTGTGAAGTCTGGGCAGAGATGATGGGTATGTGAAGCAGTTATGGTTGTTTGGAGGAGGGCTTGGTGATGTTTGAACATAGTCAACAGGGTTGTGTACTTCTGGTATGGTGAAGACAACTAGGATATGGAAGGCAGAAATGTAATGCTTGAAGTGATTGAGGTATCTGAAGAAGTGGTGACAGTGGTGGAAGTTTGAGGCTCACAATTTAAGATGTGATTGTTTGTTGTTTGAGGTTGTGTGGTTTGCTTGACAGAAGTGGACGTTGCAGTGGTTTCTGGTCGAAGCAATTGCGGCAGCAGTTTGAAGTAGTAGAAGTGGGGCAGTAGCTGCAAATGTGGCAGCAAGTATTGTATGTTGATGAAGTAATGAAGGTACTGTCGTTTGGTAAGGAGAAGTAATGACAGGTCGTTGTGAAGTTGTCGGGTAATGATGATAAGTGACAGAAATAGGTTGCAGAAGGGGGGAATGAGTCGACAGTTGTGTTGTATGTTTTGTTGAATGGGAATCGAGACAGTTTTGATGTGGTATGTGATGAACAATGGATAGACAGCAGTTGTATAGGAGTGTTGCACAGAGGCAGTGGCTTGAATGATGATCAACTGTGGTTTTCTTGCACTATGCACAGAGGAAAGCACAGTGTAATTTTTTTTGGAATAGGAACTGTAAATGTATAAAAATGAATATATAGATGAAAATGAACTGTAACAAAATGGAACATGAAATGCAAACAATGTTTTTTTTAGAAGATTGTTGTCTCTCTCTTTTTTTAATAGAAAGGCAAATGAAAATAGAATAGAAAACAAGCACACAACACAATGTCTCCAAAAACCACAAAACACACAATTTTTTTTAAATGCAAACACAAAAAAAAAATAAAGAAAAATAATTCAAAGAATAGAAAATCAAAATGAAAACTATTCCCTGGCAACGGCGCTAAATACTTGTTCAACGGCAAATTTTCTATCGAGTTAGAAAAATGCCGATAAATTTTGAGTTAAATTTATACCGCAAGCGCACGGCGTACAAAAGTTAGTATGTGGCGAGTACGGGTCGATCCGCAAAGAATTGTTAGATTTTAAAATTTTCTAATCAATCAAATTAAACAAAAAGTGGAGATTGTTTTGAAAACAAGAAAGCTAAGCACATGTTGAGATTAAAAACTATGTGATTAAAATTCAATTTAGAGGCAACTCCACTTTCTTATATTTTTCACATAAATCAACATAAAATCAAATAATGATCTCTTTTTAATCTAAGTAGGATTAGTGATGTATTTATCATAAGCATGGCCTATTTGAGTTATTAATTAACACAAATCAAACCATCAAACTATAATACAACTCTAGTCCTACTTTTCATATCTCATGAAACATAGCATAGAAAATGAAACCAAAATCTAGTTTAAGCATGAACTATTTACTATTAATTAGTAACATAGATCATCAAATTTTGATTCAAACTTCACTTCATTGCCATGATCATATTTAGATAAAGAGGCAATTTGTGATTAATGAGATAAGCATAGCCTTTTTTTATGAACAAAGTAGGCTATCAAATTCAACATAAAACACAAACAAACATAAACATTCATTTTATTATAAAGCATAAAAGAGATCATACATAGAAAATTTATGTTGATATCTACATGATAAAAGAAAGCTCATTACCCCTAAATTGCAGGGGTTTAGCCTCTCATTTGTGTTATCATTTCAACACATAGAGATTTCAACATTGAAAATAAAATAAAGTAGAGAAGAAACGAAGAAAAAGAAGATTAACTACTAAAAGGAAATGAACTAAACTAGTGCATAAATGTAAATCTAACTATGAACATGAAATGAAAGAAAGCATAAGAATAAAAATGAGCATAAAAGTAAAGAAAACAAGTAGAAAAGAGAAGAGAAAGAGGCTAGGAAGCCATTTTTATTTCATTCAACATAGAGCTTACAACTTTCATTTTGATTTCCTAACTAATTTCCAAGAGTAGAAGATATGTACATGTACAAAAGAGGGTTATTTATACATGCATAAAACCTAATTCATATTTTTGGGGAATGCCTAAATTGCCCTTGAGGTAGTGTGGTCACCAAGTAATCATTAGCATATGTTAATTCTCTATTTAAATGTGCATGAAGCTTTAATGGCATTTTAGCATGTGCATTAGCTCTTAATTGAAAATCAAGGTAGGTGGGTAGGTGTGGTCCTCCATTATCATGAGCTTGAATTATTTCCTCTTCATTCCTTTGTATTCCCTTGTGCATGCACATATGTTCATGAAGCCCTCTTCCATATGCATCAAAATTTCCTATAAAAATCATAAAAATTTCCAAGTAAAAATTCTCAAATTGATACATGCACAAAAATGACCATTTTACCCCTGAATGAAGTTGAATATATGATGATTTGAAAATAATTAAATTTTGGTTTTAAACATGTAAAAATGCCCAAATATGATACTTATTTAAATAAAAATAGATAAAATATGGATGTAAATATATGCACATTTACGTGCACATCAGCTGCGAGGGTACTCGCTAAGCCTGTGCTGCTGGGTCTTCTCGAATCATATGCAAATACAACGAGTGATGAAATTAACAGTCAAAAACATAATATCTTCATTAGTAGAAAGAGTGAGCATAAGACTTACATTTGGATAACCATTTTTGTGCAAAGCCAGGCAGACAACGCATAAAGAAAAACCTATCTAAAAAGTAACTCAATTTATTCCAAAGCCTAACCACTATACAACAACCTCTAGAAGGTTCCAAGAAAGTAAGCGAAGGAGTCCCCATTCAATGCTTAAATCCATATAAGTAACGAACCTCTTCGATAGTAGGCACTTTTTTTCAAATGTCGAACAAAGATCATATACATGTTGTTCAGAGAAGCATAGCTGTTTGGATGTAATTGGGCCGGGGCAAGCTTCATAAATTGAAGAACCATACAAATAAATGATTGAAAGGCAGAACACATCTAGCCATACACATATATCAGTTGTAGGAAATAAAGCCCTCGGGAGGATTATGTGCCCATTGAAAGCATTTAAGGACCAATATGTCTTCGAAAGGAATTCCATGTCTTTTGCATATTCTCCTAAGTAACGCCTCATCTACCTTCGAAGATGGAGAGTCCTAAGGGTCTATTAAGATGATGACATCACTAATGCTAATATCGAGGGCAACCTCAGCTATAGCTTCTTCGGCCGACACAAAAGGAACCATCTCTAAAGGCTGCTCTATCTGATGACAAGATAGGTGAGTTTGAGAAGGTGTTTAAGAAAATCTCGTGCCAGCCAGTGTTGAAGAACTGGATTATATATCAGACTTGATATAATTTAATGTCGATGGACCTGCTGCCACTGTAGAGAGACGTGAAGAATGTCTACGATCCATCATTACTAAAAAAACTTCATACATGATGGAGGTCAGGCGGGATCAAACTTTAACCTTCGTACTGAAAAGGAGCCCTGTGTAGCCAACTTATACAATCCTATGGATATCAATATATATTATCCAACCAGATCATATACATTGAAGAGGGCCAATAATGTATAATTCAATATGTATGGTGTGTGTGTCTGGTGCCCAGGGCACTATAAACACGAATGCTCTGTGTAGATAACACGCTCATGCTAGCAAACGACAACCATCGTGTGATGGAACTATTATCTACTATCGTACAATTTACGATAGCAAAATCATTTCCAAAGCATAATGAGATTTCTCTTTGCAAGGATACCGGAGTGAAGTATATAACTTAAAAAGAATAATAAGTATTCCATTCACATATCAAAGCATGTTCGATGTGACTGTTATCTAAAACCATCTCATTTTGCAGTCATCGATTACTACTCAACCAAAGTTGCCAAGAAGCTCCTTACCCCTTCCTCTTTGATTTATAAAGTTTTTACTTAAAATTTTATTTAAAATTAATGGCCACTTGGGAGACTTGGGTTAATCCTTGGTATGACATGAAGTTGACTCGAGAATGGCCTTGCAAACCAAAGCTCGAGTCAAGACATGAGTCAAGCCGTGAAGATATCCAAGTCCACTTCGAGTCCATACTATACCTTCCAAACACAAAGTAAAACCTTGTTTTTCTTCAAAAATTATTAAATTATATGTTTGGCCACCAAACTAAGTTGAGGGGGGAGATGAAGTTCAGGCCATGGTCAAGTTGTAGTCGACGTTCGACCGACGATGAGCCATGTGATGCCGTGCCATCACCTACCTAAGTCAACTACTCAATGTCGATTGAATTCAAAAGTTTTTCAGATCTAAGGCTCGAATCAAGTGAGTGGATGAGTTCGTATGTTTCAAGCTTGTTGGCGAACGCCTCTATCGATGATTTAGACGATCTACGATAACGTTATAGGGCGTAGTGCCAAGTTGAGGTCAATGGCAAAGTTTGGCAATGGAAGATTGAGGTTCGAAAGTTCCAAAGTAAGAGAAATGAGCAAGTGAAAGAGAAAAAAGGGCCTCAAATCGCTTAAGTATAGACCGAGCCAAGGAAATAAGCGGATAAGTAAGGCACCGATCTAAGCCTCTTAGATTTCTAAACCATGAATTAAAAAAAGAGGAAGAAAGAAAAGGAGAAAAAAAATTAAAAGATAAGAATGATGATGAAAGACAATATGAAGTGTGATGTAAAATTGAATGAAGTTCTGAATGAAGAAATCCTACCTGATCAGTTCAAGGGAAAGATTGTCGAAGATCTTCCATAATTAGAACTGCAAACTCGAGCAACACGCTCAAGCTTTTATACTATCCAAGAGGTATGAATAGAAAATTATCCAAAGTAACAAAACTCTCCCAAAAAGACGACTGCTTTATGAAAGAAATTTAGAAAATAGAAGACGTTGGTTCAAGAATAGAGTTTGAGGTCAATGGTTTGTCTTTATCCAATGCATATAATATTAACACAAGATATACTTTGCAGAGAAAATGTATCCAGCTTTATGACCTAGGCATATCCGGACGAGTCAGAACGATTGAATAGTCAGATAGCAGATCAGAAATCTAGAACGATAACTCCAGAATTCAAACTAAAATTAAAGCTAAAAGATATGGCCACAAGCTTGTCAAATATTAAAGCAAATCATATATCCATCAAAGTGGTTCAAATGGCCAAAGTCGATGGTACACGATCTAACACCAACTATTGGATCGGTATCGATCTTAGCCTCTCAGATCTGTACCAATCCATCTTACTTCATCAAACCAAAGCGCATTACTCCCCATTCGAAGTCTAAAGAAAAATGGAGGTAAGGCAAGCCAATGGTGATGGTTCGTTATTGATCCACGAGTTAAAATCCAAGGGACAAAGATCTAGGCAAACTCCATGGCAAACGAACTAAATGTTCTTGGATCGTTACCGACCCATGGATGTAATTCAAATCTAAGTCCACTTCAAGCTAATCAAAATCTAAAGGCAAACACAAGGCCAAGTATCCAAGAGCTATGGTTTGTATCTAATCCATCACATCGAAGTTCAAAAGGCTAAGCAATCAAGTTTAGCGAGCTAACTTATGAGTCATCACCGAACCAAGGTGTTCAAGTCGGTACCGAACCAAGAATCCACTTGCTGATTTAGCCACGATCTCTTTAGGAAATCTTCTTCAGAATGTGGGGAGAACATGGTGGAGAGAAATTCATTGATCTTCATCTATTAATAGGAGATGAGAAGCACCATTTCGAGATCCTTTTTCCGCATTCTAAATTTCTGTACTAATATAGCTGTTTCTTGGATCATCACCGATCCAAAACTACCGATCCATAAAATCTCGCTTGTAAAAATTTGCAGAAATCATTATCAAAGCTTAAGTAGACGTTGGATAGTGTTTAGCTGAACCACTATAAATTGTTGTATGCTATTCTTATTCATTTTCCTTTTGATTTCTTCATTTTATTCTCTTCTTCAAACTACTTGGGTGTTTGTGCCAACTTTTGGTGTAAACAATATATATATACACACACACACACATACATACTATTATTTAGTTCAAAATGATTATACAAAAATGCATGTATATATACATTTATAAATAATATAAAATTCTGAAAATTTTATATAATATAAAATAGACATTATGGTTTCAAAAATAATTCTTAAATAATTTTTTTATTGTTTTTGTTTGATTTATTAATTAATTATAAGTTTTTAACTAATAAATTATTTCAAAATCAAAAATTAAACTAAAAAATTACTTTATTATCAGGCCGAAAACAACAAAAATATTTTTTTTAATTATAAATTTTGTTTATATATATAGTTTTAACTAGTTATATCTATATGTAATATGTATTAGTTTAAAATAAATATATACATATATTAAAATATATAAATTTCAATTCAAATTTACATTATAAATATTGTAAATAATTTTACAAATTACTGTTTAATATAATTTTATAATTTAATATATATATATATATGTATGTATGTATGTATGTATATGTATGTATTTAATTAATGTTTAATGTAAATAGTTTACAACCAATATTTTATAATAATTATATAGTTATATTTTCACATATACATATACATATATATATATATATATATATATATTTAAATAGTTTTGTGCTCATATATACATACATTTAGACAATTCATTTGTATGTACGAGGGGCTAACATTTCCGTTGTGATGTAAATCTCAACACCTACATACGGGCATGTCAAATCTTGTACACATTACCATGTTGCATGTGCAAGCGCAGACATATGTGTATATGATACACATATGTTTAATATAGTGAAATTATGTAAAATAAAACTTTATTTATAAATTTAAATAAATACTAATTTTATTTAACAGAAGATTTAGGAAACTTCTACATGAATTTGTACTACATAAGCCCAATAAAAATCCAAATAGGTAATATTTTTGAAATTTATCCATTTACCCCACTACGTGCTGGCCCAGTTCCAACAATGATAATAGAGCCAAATAACATATGCGACTTAAATTAGCAATACTAGGTCTAACTTATTAAAGTCTACCCATATAATAAGGTGTTTAAAAAAGTAGTGTCTAAGATTGGGTTTGGGTAATCAAGTACTCTACCCTACCTAGCTATTAGCCTAGACCCAAAATGATGAGGTAAGCCTAAAGGTTATCCCCAATATAAAGATCTAAACTAATTTGGGCCTTGGACTAATTTTCAAAATATGTTTTGAAATTAAAATAGAAGTTTTAAATTTAAATATAGATTTTCAAATTGTTTTGAAATTTAAATAAAAGTTTCAAATTTAAATGCTAAACTTAAAATAAAACACATATTATAAAAGTCATAATAATTTTTCAAAATGTTTGAAAATGTTACAAAATTAATTTCAAAAATATTATTTATTAATAAAATTAACAAAAATAAATAAATAAATTAAATAATTTAATTAATTACGTGTATATATATACATGTATAATATACAAATAATAATATATATGTTATTCTGTCTTGAATTATTTAAGAAAATATGAGTATACATGTATGTATAAATTATTTTTTGAAATAAATAAAATTTAATTAAAATTGTTTAATTAAATAAATTAATTAATAGTTAACTAATAAATTAAAATACATTCATACACACACATATATATACGATATATGTGTGTTACAATAAAGAATATAGTATATATATTCAATATAATATATTATAATTGAATAATATAATGACTAATTAAAGTGTTAATTAATTCAATTAATTAAATATGATTTAATTTATATAATTTTATACATAAATATTAGATAAGTTGAATAAAGTATAAAAGTTATATAATAATAAAGCTTATGTAATATAAATGTATAAACTAAAGGTGGAACAGTAAGAAACCCAATTAGACTTAAGGAATAAATACATACGTATAACACGTGCACGGTGATTTTTGATGTGTTCGACACTTGAATCACGAGAGTATTTCATAAGAAATATATTATTCCATAATTTGATATCACTCAATTTAAATATATTAAAGATTGTGAATCTTTAATATAAGTGTTATCCTCTACCATTTATATATTAATAGATTACTTGCATACTCCTTAGTTGTTAAGCTTTTCTCAGGTTAGGGATGTTATGTGTAGTACCATTAATATATAGGAAAGACGAGGTAAGATAACTGCACATATTTGTTGAGCTTTCCTAACGGTATATGCATTATACTTAGGTCGTTGCGAAATGGTAGATACAAGTGAATAACCTCTCTTTATTTATTGAGCTTTCATCAAGGTAGAGATGATATTATGATAAGAGCCACAAGTTTAGAGTTGTATGTAATACAACCGATATGGAATTACCCGCCATATGTGGGTCTATGATTTTTTGACCTTTCCTTAGGGTCAATATCTCAAGACTCGTTCCTAACACCCACTAGAGAAGTCAAAAGATCTTTATATTTCATCTTAGGGTTTTGAGAAATATAAAAGTCCAGTGGGAGCCTTATTAGAAAAATGAAATGGTAATATTTAACCTCTCTAATACTGTAAGAACATCGCTATGTAAAGTTATAATAATCTACATTGACAAATTTGTGCAACTAATATAATTAATAAAATGTTTACCAATTAAAATATATAAATGAAGTAAATTAATATTAAAAAATAGAAAAATAAAATATACTTACCAATAAATTTTTGCATGTTGGCCCATGCAAGCGCCTAATTATACAACTACCAAATACGTTCTAACTTGATCACTTGCGAGTTTTCTTGCCCGAGACTGTGTATTGTATTCAATAAGTTACGAACTCTAAAAGAAATTTAAGAATATGTATATTTGATCCATATACGATCACATACAAAAGTTATATGGTGAACAGTCACAATTGGTAATGTATGAAACCTCGATGAGATTAGTTCATTGAAATTAGCAAGAAAACTATAGTGTGAGATCCTATATTCAATATGATTGATTGCAACAATGGTCTTGTTGTGTTAAATGTAACACTGGACCATAGGCTACATGGTAGATCTAAGAATTCGATCACCGAAATGTTAGTTTGATCAGTTTATGTAAAATGCAATTTATTTGATATCCTTTAAAGTAAAGGATGACCAAATGCACTTTTGTAAAGAGTTCATTATAATATTGTAGTAAGGATTTCATTTGCATGGTTCGACCGTTGAGAAAGGAATTCGTATGTATGAGAGTGGATGTAACCTAAGGCACAACTAGGATGAAGAGACTAAATGGTCAATTCTGATTTATAAAGAAATTCAGATATAAGAATGGTAAAATAATAATAATAGAAACTTAACATTGGAATGATAAATATGATTTCTATTCCAGAAGTATTTTCATATAGGAAATTGTTTTCTATGATATTTATTTCTTTGAATTTAAGACACTTGATCAGAAAATTCTCGACTGTAAATCAGTTATAATAAATAAAATAGCCTATATTGAGTGGTTGAATGGAGCTTCGTATGTCATACGCTATTAGAGTAATGACGGATACAGTGGGAGCATGCCACATAACACTTATTGGTCGCATCAAGTTATAAAAATTATTTTTGTAAAACGTACCAAACATTATTTATGAAATAATAATTATTTTTAGTATTGACTGAAAAATAGACATAGTTTTATTTCAATATGAATGTTATGAAAAACCATTATAAAATAAATTATAGTATTGGTATTTGTGATGCATTGGAAAATACAAAAGCATCTAAATTTATTTGCAATTATTTTAGAATTATGGACTAAAACGCAGTTTTGAGAAATAATTTGAATATATGATTATGAATCATATGATACTAGTTCATTATATCTCAAACAATAAAGGACAAATAATTATTTAGTGGGAGCATGATAAGAGTAGATGAACTCTTTAGACTGATACATAAAGATATATGCCATCGCAAGTCTATTAATACAAAAACGGTTCCACGTACTTTGTTATATTCATCGATGAGTTACCACCGAAATGGAATTGTGTATTTAATACACATGTAGTGTATTGTAACATCCCCCATTTTGAGTCCTAAAACTAACTGCTACGGATGCTGTAGTCAACCATAGTTATTAATTCTCGACGATAAAATGCGGCTATGTTAATCATATCAACAATCAGAAGTACATGAATATGAAAAATTTTCAACACAATTTAATAACAAATTTTCACATTTCATTTCACAAATGATATTTCATATTCATTACATAATCCCATTTGTAAACCCACGTTCAGAGAAATTATAATTATTACAAAATACTCCAAGAGAAACATACAAAGATGCCCACTTGGTTGATCAGAGTTAAATACTAGGCAATATTATAACTTTGCTCTTGCATACTTTCAAACAAATCAAACACAGAGCGGATCAGATAAGAACTCCTTATTAAATAGAATGCCTCTTGCATGTCTTTGGAAGCATTTTGTCTAATGGAAACTGAAAACCCTTACTCTCGATCTACACAAATAAGCACCCGAGAGTTTAAGGGGAAAGACAAAAACTTCGGATCAGACAAAAAGTCTGATGTGAATAATAACCTACCATCTTGAACCAAATATATATCTAGTGAGACCACAATGGTTAAAATATCGTAATATATGATGATATGCAAGAATGCAATATACCCTGGATTACCCATCTCAATTTATTTGACTATCCGTCCAAATTTATAGTTTTTCTAGGGTCACTATGAACCTATTAGTTTTCATGGGCTGACCAATAATCTGTCTCAATTCTTAGGGACAATATGTCCAACTTCATAGTTTTCATGGGATCGCTAAGAGCCTATTGGTTTCTACCAATAACCTTCCAATCATAGTTTTCATGAGCTTATTATGAACCTACTGGATTCTCCAATAACATCTCTAAAATCATAGTTTTCATGGGATCACTATTAACATATTGATTTCTATCAATAACATCATCCGGACATAGTTTTCATGTGATCACCAGGAACCTATTGGACCCTTCCAATAATATTTTTCATGACATAGTTTTTATGGGATAACTATGAGCCTATTGGACCCTTCCAATAACCTGTCTTAATCAATAATCTTTTGATCAGTTTTGGGCATCATATACTTCTGATCTACCTAGTCTCTTGGATGTAATTCTACTCACTCAAGAGTTAATTTTGTTTATACTCACTACTGGGTCAACCTAGCTGGTTATTCTACCCCGTAACACCACAAAATCAAGTTATGTGTCATAAATGATGTGAGTATGATAACAACAACATGCATAATAACTAATCAATTAAACATAAGAACATATAACATTCATCTTTCAATTATGTTCAATAAATAATAATCTTTCATGTCTCATAATTACTTAATCTTAGGTAATATTCCCTTTGGAAATTTTAGCTCAAAACTTGGGCTAATTCATCATTTAATTCTTTGAAACCATTTTCATAATGATGTATGATTATTCCCCTTAATTTCATGTTTAACCCAAGGAAATATATAGCTCTTTATATTACCAAAGTCTCATGCCATTTCATTTTACAATGGATGTTTACGATGAGGGTATGAGGACTTCGCCCCTCATCCTTATAAGGCGTATCACCAAAATAAGTAAAGATAGGTTTATCTTTTGAAAAAAAGCGGCATTAGAACTTTTTTCAACCTACATTAGGGTCGAAGACCAAAAACTTAAAACCTTTACAAACTATATGGCCAACTACCGAAGATATACGGTCATCGACCCTCTTAAACATAGGCCTCTTCGCCGCTTTCAAAAAAAAATCGACTTAAAAACAAGCCTCTTCGGCCTTAAAAGATGAAGTGGGACAACACCACCATGCGACATCAACACTAAAACCAGGTGTATAAGGTCGCCGACCTTGATGCACAACGGCACCAAGACCCTCGAGATCATTATAAAATTTGTATACTTAAATTACATCGACTATTATGCTGCTTCATGGATAGAGGCGAAGTCAGGACATGCAGCATCACTGCCCCGGTATAGAAAATAGTCGAAGTGAAGGCATGCGGCGTCGCTTAAAACAAAGGTAAAAACATGCGACATCGTCGATGTCGGCACTAAAGCTTTTAAACTCTTAGTAGAATTATGAGAAGGCAATACCGCCATTTACGGGATTGCAACCGTTGTCCACTTCGAAGCGGTTGGAATCACTACATAACTACCTAAGTAGTTATCATGTGCTTCCCACCTCATAGACATCGACATTCATGGAGGCTTTATTCCTTTAGGCTCGATGAGGATATAAGCGACATGACATTAATGTAATTATAAAGAAAACCGATTTATTTCTAATAAAAGCAATTACTTTTTTACCAAATCTTAACCTTTTGTCCAATTTCTATTGGATAAACAAAACCTTTTTCAATTTCTTTTCAGAAAATACTACCGCACATCATTTACAAGTTCCAAAACATATAACAACTAATTAATTAATACCCTTGATTAATTATCCTTTTAAATGCTCATCTAGCATAATAATTTCATAATTACTTGGGAAAAATTCCAAAAATTCACAGAAATTCGAGAATATCCTTCTCTTATCATATAAAAATTTCGAAGCCAAAAACCATATTTTATTATTTTAGATAATTAAAACCCAAAATTAAGTAATTTCCTCCTTAGAATATTCATTAAATATACTTGTAAAATTATGAAATTGAAAAACCATCTCTAAACTAATGTTTTACTTGACATATTCAAAAATCAAATCGTTTAGAGATCAAAATCTTAGGTTTTACCCTTAAAACCCATTTAAACAATTCCGTAAAATTCCAATAAATCATTATTCTATCCAAACAATGATAAGGTCAACATGGCATATCATATTAATATAAATGAATCAAAGACCCATAGGATTCAAAATCAAACAAGCAAAAGTGAGATGGTTTCATTATTATTCACCTTGATTTTGATAATAGAATGGAGATTTGATGAGTGCTTAGTTTTCTTAACTTTGCTCTTAAATGTCCTTTAGATTTTTTGTAATTTCGCCCTTAGCAATGACCGGCCTCCTTGTATTTTTTTGATTTCTTATGTTTTGTGAAAGTGAGAATGATATGGGAGAGGGAGGGTTTAAGGTACGAAGGGTTTTTCTATTTCCAAATTAACCCTCTCATATATCTATTATTCTTAAGTCACAAAACAATCTTATTAACCAAGTAGCTAGTTACTTATGGTTCGACCAGGTTGATTATCAAATCTCAATTCCTTATCACACTACACATCACATTATTCTATTTAATTTATCTAATTAAATCTCTTGAATAATGTTAAATAAAATTAGGGATGTTACAGGCTTCCCTCCTTAAAGAATTTTGTCCTCAAAATTCAGTGAGGACTATATACTAAGTATATCAAACATGCAAACATCTGTAACATCATATAATAATAATACTAGCATATCTGACCAATAGATAGTCTATATATAACAAATGTAGAACATACCATCATAACAGTTTAGGATAAGTATCCCTAATCCTGTCATCTGTCTCCCAAGTACAGTCTTTCTCATTGTCGCTCCACTAAACTTTCACCAACTTGACTGTCTTGTTCCTTAACCTCTTCTCATCTCTTGCTACAACTCGAACTGGTTGTCTCACGAAAGTCAGATCTTGCTCTACTACTAAGTCTTCCCATGTAGTCAGAGCAATAGTAGTCTCTGGATCATGCACATACTTCTTAAGATGAGAAACATGAAACATATTTTGGACACCTGCCAAACTGCTCGGTAACTCTACTCGATACGCGAGCTTTCCGATCCTTACTATGATAGGGAATGGTCTAATATATCTCGGTGCTAACTATCCTGACTTCCCAAACCATACCACACCCTTCATTGGTGATATTTGAATAAAAACATAGTCTTTGACTGAGAACTCAAGATTGTTACGCCTCTTATCTACGTAATTTTTCTGCCTAAAATGAGCTTCTCTCATCCTATCTTGGATTAACTCAATCTTCTCTGTGGCTTCTCTTACCATATCTGGACCAAGGACCAATCTATCTCTGGTCTCTAACCAACATGCTGGTGATTTGCACGACCTTCCATATAAAGCTTCGAAAGGCTCCATTCCTATACTAGCTTGATAACTATTATTATAGGAAAACTCAACCAAGTGCAGATGGTCTTCCCATGACCCACTAAAATATAGTACACACACTCTCAAAAAATCCTCGAGTACCTTATTGACTCTCTCTGCATGTCCACCTGTCTGAGAGTGATAAGCAGTGCTCATCTTAAGCTTGGTATCTAACACTTCCTATAGACTATCCCAGAACTCGCCAGTGAACAATGCATCTCTGTCACTAACTATACTACTAGGAATTCCATGTAGTCTAATAATGTTCTTCATAAATAATTTAGCCAAAACAAGTGTCATTCTCGTTAACTTAACGGGAATGAAATGTGCACTCTTGGTCAGTCTATCCACTATGACCTAAATACTTTCATTTCCCCTGTTTAACCTTTTCAACCCGTCAATAAAATCCATGGATATCAAATCCCACTTCCAAACTGGTATATCTAAAGGTTGAAGCAACTGTTTGGCTTTCACTTGCTGACAATTTGCACATTGCTTTACCCATAAGCCTACATCCCTTTTCATACCTTCCCAGAAGAAACTTCTCTTCATATCTTGATACATCTCGATTCCCCCAGGATGAATCGTAAACTTCGATCGATGACATTCCGTAAGAACTTCTCTCCTTAGGTCACCAACATTTGCAGTACGCAATCATCCCTTCTTCCTCAACCATCCCTTCTAGTCAAGACTAAAATGCTTCAAATCATCAATCTCAGTTCTACCTTCTAGCCTTCTAATCTTCTCGGCTAATAACGGATCATCTCTTTGCTTAGAAGCAATTCTTTCGATCAATGCTGGTCGAACTTTCAAGTAGGATAACATGACTATATTATGACTAGAACTAGTAGTTGATCTTAACTGCATATTACAAGTAGTCAATGCCTCCATATCCTTCCATTCTGCCAACATAGCTAACACTATATTCTGATGTTTTCCGCTAAGCTCATCTACAACTTTATTCTCTTTCCTTGGTGTATGCTCAATACCGAAATCATAAGCTGCTAAAAGCTCCAGCCACCCCTTTTATCTCATATTCAACCCTTTCTGAGAGAATAAACACCTCAAAGACCTATGATCCATATACAACTCGAATCACTCTCCTAAGAGGTAGTGTTTCCACACCTTCAATGCCAAAATCACCGCTGCCCATTCCAAATCATGAGTCAGATATCTAATTTCATGTGGTCTGAGCTTCCGAGAAGCGTAGGCAATCGCTTTACCCTTCTGCATCAATACAGCTCCTAATCTTGTTCCACATGCATCCGTATACACCACCAAATCTTAATTCCCATTTGGAACTACTAAAAAAGGCGCATTAGTCAACAAATGCTTCAACTCAAGGAATGCTTCCTCACATTTATCAATCCAAATAAACTTAACGTCCTTTCTGGTTAGCATAGTCAAAGGCACTACTATCCGCGAGGAATCCTTAATAAATCTTCGGTAATACCTAGCTAATCCAAGAAAACTTCTTATCTCGGTTACCATCTTTTCCAACCGTTAACAGCTTTGATCTTGGCTGGATCAACTGACAAGCCTTTCTCTAAAACTATATGACCAAGAACTTCACTTATTTCTTCCAAAAATGACATTTCGAAAACTTCTCTTTCACTTGATGCTGCCCCAATGTCTCAAGTACTATTCTAAGATGAATCTCATGATATCTTTCATCCTTAGAATATATCAAAATGTCATCAATGAACACCAACACGAACCTATCTAAATTCTCTTAGAAAATCCGACTCATCAAATCCACAAAGAAAGCTAGCGCATTAGTTAATCTGAATGGCATCACAGACCACTCGTACGGACCATATCTCGTTCCAAACGCCATCAAAGGAATACTGTCCTTTGTCACTCTCAATTGATAGAACCCTATCGCCAAAGCCAACTGGGAAAATACTTTGGCTCCACTCAACTGATCAAATAAATCATCAATTCTCGCAAAGGATATCAATTATTTATCATCTTTTCATTCAACTTACGATAATCGATGCATAATCTTAACGACTCGTCTGGTTTCACCGCGGGTGCTTCCCAAGGCGAACTGCTTATCTAATAAAACTTTTTCCTTCTAAGTCCACTAGCTGCACCATTAACTCCTTCATCTCGGTAGGTGTCATTCTATTAGGTGGTCTACTTACGAGTTCAGCTCCAGATACAATATCTATTCGAAACTTAATAGCTCGTTTCGGTGGTAGTCCTGTAACTAGCTCAAAAACATCTGCATATTCTCTTACAATTAAAACTCAATTCAATTCATCTTCCACTTCTGTGGCACCCAATAAAGCACAAATTCCTAGACTCAAATTCTCAATTGAGTATACTATTCAGTCACTATTATCAGGGTGTCTCAATGATATTCTCCTATCTTGGCAAAATATCCTAGCATCGTATCTGCTCAATCAATCCATACCGAAAATAATCCCAAAGCCTACGAAATTAAATACATACAAACTGCATGAAAAAGTATAACTCGAATTAGCAATCCTTATGGAAGTAACATGGTATGATGGTTCTAAACATAACTTATCTACCAACACTGACATATAAATGAATGTGATGCACCACTATCAAACAATACTCTAACTGGTATGCTATGAATCAAAAGCATACCTTCCATTATAGACTTTCCTTTCTCAACAGTAGTTGGTCTGAAAGATGATGGCTTTAAAGAGGAAACTTTTCCTTTTGTCATCTCTAACCGGCTCTGGACACGGATTCTTGTAGTGCCCTATCTGGTCACAGTTGAAGCACTTTACACTTTTCTTTTCTGTAACCTTCTTCCCTTTACCAATCCAACACTCATGAGCATAATGTCCTTTCTTGTCGCATTTGAAGCAGACAACATCAGCTTTCTCTTTCTTGGCAGCTCCGCCCTTCCGAGCTTCCTTCTTCTTAAAGAACTTCCTCTTCTTTCCTGGGAACCTTAAGTCTCTACTGGCTTCTACTTCCTAAAAGTAGAAAACATTTCTTCATTCTGGATAGTCATTTCCCCCACTACGTTCGATGGATCTCTAAGATACGGCATGGTTGCTTTAACGATCACCGGCCTCAAACTCTGGATAAATTTCTTATTCTCCACGGTGTTAATAGTAGTGTATCCATATCTAGATAGCTCATCAAACTTAGAAGAATATTCCCATACCGTCATATCCCCTTGTTCCAACTCCATAAACTTCCTGAGCAAAAGACTTAGCTTCTTCAGACAAAAATCTTTCCTCGAATATCCTTTGAAAATCCACTCAAGTCAACTCCTCCTCAAGCACTCCTACGGTAATTCTGTTCCACAAAGATAAAGCGGCTCCCTGCAATTATCTAGAAGCCAATCTCCTTCTCTGCTCATCATTCAATCCTAAATCAGTGAAAATTCTCTCGCAGTGCAATAGCCAGTTTTCCACTTTAATTGCATCTTCAGTTCCCAGAAAAGGGTTACCACCCAGACTGGTGTAATCTCGGCTTAGCTTGGCATAGTTATTGCCAACTAGCGCTGTGGGATTGACTCCTACAGCATTAGCAGGATTCCCTCCAGCTACTCATGTAGCTGTTGCAGCTTGCATCAGATTGACGAAGAACTGATACATAGTCCGCATATCTACTAGTGGGGTCGTAGCACCTACATAGGCATTTGCATTTTGATTAGCATTTACCTGTTGACCTTGGTTCCTCCTGGTATTGGGCCGAGCATTTCCATTGGTTGTGGTGCTTCTACCACTAAGATTCACTCTTCCATTTCCTACTTCCGTAACTTTCTTTTTCATAAATCAACATATGAGCCCTTAGTAAGATACAGAAGAACGGTTTAAGAGAGAGGGGAGAATAGAGATGGAATACATACTTATACATAGCAAATATAAGTACATTATTATAGCATTATCTCATAACCACGATCTTATTCTCTGATTCATTCGGATTATGCTTCCAAAAACTTTTTAATCTTTTTAAGTTTTATCATAAACCTATGCTCTGATACCAACTTGTAACATCCCCCATTCCGAGGCCCAAAACTAACTGCTATGGATACTGCAGTCGTCCATAGTTATTAATTCTCGGTGACAAAATGCGGCTATGTTAATCATAAGCACATGAATATGAAAATTTTGAATACAGTTTAATAACAAATTTTCACATCTTATTTCACAAATGATATTTCATATTCATTACATAATCCCATTCATAAACCCACATTCAGAGAAATTATAATTATTATAAAATACTCCAAAAGTGATATATGAAGATGCCTCCTTAGTTGATCAGAGTTAAATACTAGGCAATATTACAACTTTGCCCTTACATACTTTAAAACAAATCAAACACGTAGCGGATTAGATAAGAAGCCTTAATTAGATAAAATGCCTCCTGCATGTCTTTGGAAACTTATTTGCATAATTGAAACCTAAAAACCCTTACTCTCGATCTACTCAAATGAGCATCCGAGAGTTTAATGGGAAAGACAAAAACTTCGGGTCGGACAAAAAGTCTAGTGTGAATAAAACCTACCATCTCGAACTAAATAAATATTTAGTGAGATCACGCTGCTAAGCGAAACAGGTTTTCCCCTCACTAGTATCTTAATTAAAATACATTAACAATATATAGTGCTCCTGCATCCACAATGGTTAAAACATGATAATAGATGATGATATGCAAGAATGCAATATACCCTGAATTACCCATCCCAATTTATCTGACTATCTGTCCAAATTTATAGTTTTTCTAGGGTTACTATGAACCTATTAGTTTTCATGGGCTGACAAATAACCTATCTCAATTCTTAGGGACAATCTGTCCAACTTCATAGTTTTTATGGGATCACTAAGAACCTATTGGTTTCTACCAATAACCTTCTAATCATACTTATTATGGGGTTACTATGAACTTATTGGTTTCTCCAATAACCTCTCTCAAATCATAGTTTTTATGGGATCACTATTAACATATTGATTTCTATCAATAACATCATTCAGACATAGTTTTCACGGGATCACTAGGAACCTATAGGACTCTTCCAATAACATTTCTTATGACATAGTTTTTATGGGATGACTATGAACCTATTGGACTCTTCCAATATCCTGTCTAAATCAATAATCTTTTGATCAATTTTAGGCATCCTATACTTCTGATCTACCTGATCTCCTCGATGTAATTCTACTCACCCAAGAGTTAATTTGTTTATACTCACTACCGGGTCAACCTAGCTGGTAATTCTGCACCTTAACACCCCAAAATGCAGTTATGGGTCATAAATGATGTGAGTATGATAATAACAACTTGCATAATAACCAATCAATTAAACACAAGAACTTATTACATCCATCATTCAATTATGTTCAATAAATAATCTTTTATGTCTCATAATTACTTAATCTTAGGTAATATTCCCTTTGGAAATTTTAGCTCAAAACTTGGGCTAATTCATCATTTAATTCTTTGAAACCATTTTCATAATGATGTATGATTATTCCACTTAATTTCATATTTAGCCCAAGGAAATATATAGAACTTTACATTACTAAAGTCTCATGCCATTTCATTTTACAATGGATGTTTACGATGAGGTATAAGGACTTCGCCCCTCATCCTTATAGAGCGTATCACCAAAATAAGTAAGGATAGGTTTATCTTTTGGAAACAAGCGGCATTAAAAAAAATTCGACCTTCATTAGGGTCGAAACCAAAACTTAAAACGTTCATAAATTATATAGCCAATTACTAATGATATAAGGTCATGACCTTCTAAAACATAGGCCTCTTTCCCCTTTTTAAAAAAATTTTGTTGACATAAAAGCAAGCCTCTTTAGCCTTAAAAGATGAAGCACGACGTCACCATCATGCGATATCGACACTAAAACCAGGTGTATAAGGTCGCCGACCTTGATGCATAATGGCACCAAGACCCTCGACGTCATTATAAAATTTGTATTCTTAAATTACTTTGGCTGTTATGCTACTTCATGGATAGAGTCGAAGTCAAGACACACGACATCACTGCCTTGGTATAGAAAATAGTCGAAGTGAAGACATGCGCCGTCGCTTAAAAAAAAAAGTGAAAGCATGCGACATCGTCGATGTCGACACTAAAGCTTTTAAACTCTTTGTTGAATTACGAGAAGACAATGCCGCCATTCATGGGATTGCCGTTGTTGTCGACTTCGAAGCGGTTGGAATCACTACATAACTACCTTAGTAGTTATCCTGTGCTGCCCACCTCGTCGACATCGACATTCATAGAGGCGTTATTCCTTCAGGCTCGAGGAGGATATAGGCGGCATGACATTAACGTATTTATAAAGAAAACCAATTAATTTCTAATTAAAGCAACTACTTTTTTACCAAATCTTAACCTTTTGTCCGATTTCTATTGGATAAACAAAACTTTTTTCAATTTTTTTTTCAAAAAATACTGTCGCACATCATTTACAAGTTCCAAACAGACTACAACTAATTAATTAGTACCTTTGATTAATTATCCTTTTAAATACTCATCTAGCATAATAATTTCATAATAAATCTTAATTACTTGGGAAAAATCCAAAAAATAAAAAAACTAGAATATCCTTTTCCTTGTCATATAAAAATTTCAGAGCCAAAAACCATATTTAATTATTTTAAATAATTTAGACCCAAAATTAATTTATTTACTCCTTAGGAGATTCATAAAGTATTTAATATAATGTGGAAAATTATGAAATTAAAAACCTATCTACAAAATAATTTTTTACTTGACATAGTCAAAAATCAAATTGTTTGGAGATCAAAATCTTAGGTTTTACCCTTAAAATCCAATTATACAGTTCCAGAAAATTCCAATAAATCAATATTTTATCCAAACAATGATAACATCAACATGGCATATCATATTAACATAAATGAATCAAAGACCCATAGGATTCGAAATCAAATAAGAAAATGTGAGACGGTTTCATTATTATTCACCTTGATTTTGATAATAGAGTTGAGATTTGATGAGTGCTTTAGTTTCCCTAACTTTTCTCTTGAATCTCCTTTATATTTTTCATGATTTCCCCTTAGCAATGGCCGGTCTCCTTATATTCATTTGATTGCTTACGTTTTATGAAAGTGAGAATGATAGGGGAGAGGGAGGGTTTAAGGTTTAAAGGGTTTTTCTATTCCTAAATTACCCCTCTCATATATCTATTATTCTTAAGTCATAAAACAATCTTATAAACCAATTAGTTAGTTACTTATGGGTCAACCAGGTTTATTATCAAATCTCAATTCCTTATTACACTACACAACATATTATTTTATTTAATTCCTGAATAATGTTAATTAAAATTAAGGGTGTTACATATATCTATGATAAGCTCATAAAGTATAAAACGGAAATAAATAAAACATGCAGTAGAAAATAAATTTGATTTGATCGAATATGTGAGTATATTAGAAAGAGTGCTGAAAAAACCTAAAAATGAATAATGATTCAATCTCAAAAGTCACTCCTCCCTATGATACACAATGATCTACCAATAAGGTGTAATTGAACTTTGTTGAAAAAAGTGTGATTGATGATGAGTGAACTTGAGTTAACTTCGTTCTAAAGGTCGTATACTTAAGAATATTACACAATTTTTAAATTAATTTCATCTAAAGAATAGTTTACAAAATCATAGGAGATAAGGGTTTAAAAGAAACCCCAACACATCCTAGGCCAAGGAGTTGGTAGGTTGTGCGATTCGAAAGACTATACTGAATAATTGTATGTGAAGGATCTTGTGTGAATCGCCTAAAAGAAATTTGGAAACGTAATCATTAGATGACCATGTTTTGAGCATAAGTATTGTAAACTAAGATCAAATCAGTTATACATAAGGAAATTCATAAAGTGTTTATGAATACTTATTCTGTTGCACTGAGAAATAATTGTTGTTTCAAGAAATTTCAACTTCTTAGTGAAGAATTTTTTTAATAGAAAATATTGGTAGTAAAATGGATTTGGATACAATCAGAGCATAAAGCTAATTATGAGAGATGAAATGAAATTAACCAAACCTAACTAACACAATGCATTATAATGACAAATAAATATTCTCATGCATTGAAGAGAGACTATTTGTTTCTTATCAATATTGAGAACAAATAATCATCAGTTGTCAATTAAACCATTAAGATTATTGACTTTACGATATGGTATGATGTGAAAATCAGAAGTAGATTGTAAAGACCCGCAAATCCGTCTTCCGAAAACTCGACACTGATACGTCCACTGTACCAAATTGTCGAATAATCGAATGGCGAAAACGCGAAACTTTAGGGTTAAAAGAAGAGGTAGAAGAAAAGATAGAAGAAAAAGAAAGAAGAACAACGGAACAACAACAGAATCTCACATTCACAGCGGAACAATATATAATAGATAAATCAATAATCTTTAAAACAAAAGACTATATCAGTTTATACATACATCAATCATCAGAGTTTACAACAATGGACAGTTATATAAACTTGTCCTCATACAGAATACACAGCGGAATAAATAACAAGTACGATAGTACGCTTCGCCATCCAGCTCATCTTCAAAGCTCCAGAACGTCCAGAATATCCTGATAACATAACTCTAGGCTGCCCATGTGGAAAATGATGGGCACCCAGAGTTTAGAAAGGGAACATAAACTCCAGGTCAGTCATGGTGACTGGTGTGAGATCGTAAAACAGTTATTTTCGCAAAGAAAATAAAACAACTTCGCGATGCTTTTGGAAAATGAAACTACCATAAGGCCTCCCACCACACACACAATGCAAACGCAGAATTGGAGGAGATTTCTCCTTATGATAGTCAAAAATGCTTACTACGCGAAATCAATTGATATTATTATTAATGTCTAGTGTGGAAAACATTTCGAAAGTATAATATCAATCTTAGCCAACATACAACAATTGTTGTATGCCTACTATAGCTACTACGTTCAATAGCAGGTTACCGCCACATTCCATAGCAGGTAATACAATTAAAAACCGTACGGGGTTCGTATTGTTTCTTTGGATTTCCAACAAATGATCAGGCTAAGGAACTTCCTTACACCGAAAATAGAACGCCTCTGGAAAGACGCCTCAGATCCTAACCGGATCTCCGCAAACAAAAGGCCGACGCTACCTCACGCTCTAACCGAGCTGTAACTAGGTAACTAACACACGAGCTATGCCATCCCCCGGTCGTTACCGACCTTTATCCGAGGATCCTCAATCGAAAAGCAACAGCCACAAAATATAATCCACATAGGTAAAATATCTGGGCTCCATACCATGATATCACCTTTTATCCAGAAGGAAATGGCATACCCTAGGGGCGCTACCCCTACAAACCTTTGCCGCACATTCCTGTTTCGACCATTACCGGGTTGTGAGGCTCGACGAAGTCTCGTCCACATACATTACGCTTTTTCACAAAGCCACGCTTTGATCCACAAATGATCATCAGCACTTCGTGTGCCACATTACCAAATTGGGAATGTATCACTAGTAACCATCAACTACATAACCTCTGAGCTCGTACGTCTCAGAGAAGGGTGTTAAGCTAAGAGAATAAATTCTCCGCCACCAACAGAAATGTATTTGATTGAAACCAGCTTTACATCTCAAAGTGTAACGTCAGACACACATCCATACAAGTCTGTTCCAGGTTCGAACAGAACCGAAGGCACTTCCAAAGAAGCCCTTGCAATCCGGATATTCACTAATCACGTCCGGACTTCCCATCACAAAAAGAGTGATATAAATCTCTATACCGGAGCAACTCGGTGCAGAGACATTCGACAGGTTGTCCTTTCATTTTCACAAATATCCGGTCTTCACACCGGTCTTCAAATGCTATCCATTCGCGACGTATCACTATTCGGAATGGGTTATATGACACAAAGGTCCTCTCCCGGCTTAACCGAATAATGAGCGTTTGTTTTAAAAACAAATCAAGTGTCATTTCAAAGGCAAATATTGATAGTTGGTTCTTTAACTATCAATAACATTCATAACAAACATCCAATTCAAATAATTTTTCCCAAATTATTTATTAAATTTCAAATCTTTTCACAAGATATATATTTTTCCACACTTCACATTTGAAAATCCATTTCAAATCGTATTTCACACTTCACGTTTGAAAAATCAATTTCAAATCATATTTCATACTTCACATTTGAAAATCAATTTCAAATCATATTTCATACTTCACATTTGAAAATCAATTTCAAATCATATTTCATACTTCACATTTGAAAATAAATTTCAAATCATATTATGGTCCATTTAAACCAATTAGATAAATCCTTATCGATTTATTTCAAATTTACATTTCAAATTTGTAAATTTATTTCCACACTTCATCACTTTGAAAATCCGATTTCAACCCATATTTTCCACACTTCTAAAAATAAATCAATATTTATTTTTAAAACAAATTTCCCTTTCCTTTACAACTTCTATTCGGAATTTACATTCCTAAAAATCCACTTTTACACGATTTTCAAATCGTTTTCCAAACATTCATTTTCAACCCCGAATCAACTTTAAAAATTGATTTCTCCATTTTATTTCAAATCCCAAATCGAATTTCAAATTGATTTCTGAATTTACTTCAACACCGAATCACATTTCAAATTGATTTTAACTTTTAATCCCAATTACCAAATCATTTTACAAATCGATTCCCAAATTTATTTCCAACACAAAAATCAATTTTTGATTCAACATTAAATAAGTTTTCATATCGATTCCTCAAAGATTTATTTTAAATACCCAATCAATTATCACTTTGATTTCAAATAAATTTATCTCCTTTAAAATAAATTCTTTTATTTTTCCAAACCATCTAAAATTCAATTTTAATTTCAGAAATCCAATTTCATTTATTTCTGGTATCCAACGATACCAAAAACACATTCGGCTAAATATAGCTCTCCACAAATTCAATCACAGATATAATCATACACAGATTATAAATAATCAATCAAACAACATATGAAATCAATTCAAATGTTTTGAGGAATCCTGTTGGATCCCTCCAACCTGTTTCCCTGCATCCACAGATGTTAGCACAATACCAATTACACTTCGAGGTGGAATATCGCGGTATATGGGTTTTATAAAATATCATCCGCTTACTAACGGCGCAATAGGGTCTCATCCGCTATACGAGGTGGGAAATCAATCAATCTAATATATACATATGCCAATATGTATATACTGCTATATATATATATAGATATATCCTACTATATCTAATACACAATCCAAACAGGCAATCAAATCAATAACTGAAAATTTCCACTTTTCAATTTGAGTGAGAAGATCTCACCTTAGCTTTTAATTTGCAGTCCATTTTCCATTTTGACCATTTCTTCACGGTTTCAAACCTTGTATAAACAATTTATACAATTTATTAATATTCAAATTAAATCGAACAATCCAATTTCCATTTTTATGGATTGAATTAACTAATTATTAAATTTCCTTTTCATAATTGTTTTCAGCAACCAAACAATTTATAGATTTCAAGAATCTAATTATTTATAAACTTCATATCGTTTTAAAATTCCTATACTTTCAAACTCCTATATACACATATATTAACTGTTTCACTTATATATATTATTTCTGCTCGCATATAAATTTTACTTCTGCATTTAAAAATCAAATCGACCTGTATATATTTTTTTCTCTTTTATTTATATTCTTCTGTAAATATTCAGATAAGTAAGATGAAAAATCAAAAATAGAGATAAATACTGTGAGGTTGAACTCACCGATGCTATTGTCAACGAGTCGCAATCGCCATGCCCTAGGTGATCGTCAACCTCTGACTTGATCGAACGAGCGCCTCGACCTCCTTTTGCCATCACGCTTCCAACCTTTTGCCTTCCCAAGCATTGCGCGTTGAACTGTTCCACCGCGAATCCAGACAAGCGCCACCAGCGACATCATCTTCGAACTGCATCACGACTGCCGCCCTTACAAACATTGCCTCTACCAGAATCGTACGCGCCAGCGTACGCAACCACCATCTCCAAACACGTTGCCAAGGTCCATCTCGCAACCCCAACCAAAGCAACCCCCTCGCCCAATGCCTCGCCGACCCGTGATGCTCTGCACGAGCAGCCAAGTCACGCACGCAAGCGCCTCCTCCACTTCGATCGCCCAGCTCCACTTGGCTCGCGACGCTCGCGAATTGACTCGCGAAACCCCAGTCGAAAGAACTCGATTCCAATCGCATACGAATACGTGGGCTGCCGATTGGAATTTGTACGAGGAAGGGAAGTCGTGATTTTTGATTGAAGAGAATAAGGTTTCGAACGAGAGGAAAATAAAAAATATCGGTCAGCCATTTCTATTTCCTTTGAACGAAATGATTTGGTTTCTTCTTTTTCTCTTCGGCTGAAAAGAAATAAGAGGACGAGAGAAGACGTTTGCGTGTAGAGAAAGGATGTCGTGCTTCAGAGGTGCAGAGAAAAGTGTTGATGTGAGGGAATTTCAACTGAAGTCAACTAGGATAAAAATTTTCAATTTAAATTCAAATTCAAATCGTTCGACAAATGCAACTCAAAATCTTGACCTCCTATCGAGACGTGCCGCCAGGCGTCCATAATGTTATCCGCCTATTCCGAACGCAATGGAAAAGGTTCCGGGTCCAAATTCGATCGTATGGAGAAGATAGCATTTTGGACCAGTTATTAAATTAAATTTTCGATTTAATTTCAGCGCGTTTGCTCATCGTACGGCCAAACGATCACTTCAAACATTACGAAAATTGAAATCCGATAATAATACAATATTACGGATCCAATGGAACTGGTTTCGTTAAATTCCGAGACTGTGCCCCAGAACGCTATTTTTAAATGTCGACTAAACGATATAAATTCAAAACTGAACAAAACAGTTTCAAATTCAATTCCGACGCTTTTATTATCTTCAATATTATCAATATGAATTTTCAAAGACTTCATATTATTTTTAATCAGCTTAAAACTGAAGATTCAAATTTTTACCCAATTGCAATAATTAAATTCAATAATTTAATCGCCCAATTTATTCTGATATTCGAATTTCAAATTAAATTATCATTTGAATATTTAAACACAATTAAATATTCACTTTTTAAATGTCAAAAAATCAGGGTCGTTACAATCTTCCCCCCTTAAAAGAATTTCGTCCCGAAATTACAAGTTAGGAAAAATGGTCCTTAACTCGTCTACTATTTTCCACAATCCAACAGTTTTATCAACTTATCAAAACAAATCTTTCTACTAAAGATTCGTTATTAATTCAACTAAACTTCCAACTTCAATTATAAGTTTCAAACAACCTTGTTTAACTTCTCAATCCAAATTTGAGTTTTAATTCAAATTTTAAACTTTCAAAATTTTCTCAAAATTTTTCTAACACTCGAAATTTTCGAAAAATTTCGCCAGCGTCTCCTTTGCGCGGCTAATACGGCATGGCTACAAAACGTCCCTACGGACTCTCAGATCTCAAAAGAAAACAAAATGCCAAGTGGCAAAATCAGAAACTCATCAAATTTCATACTGAAATTTAAATACATACCTTTTGGTCGAGCAAATTCAAATTATCTTCAAAATTTAATCCAATTCCATATACCCTGTATGTTTTCCCTAACAACAATGGCCAAATTTACTTATTGGATTCTCAATACCCGTTTCACTTAAGAATTTCATTCATTCATTTCTTAAGTTCAATATAAGTATCACATACTTCTTATATTCGTTTTCACTTCATTAACAAAGTTATATATTCATTTCCATTCAACTTTGCATTTCAATTTCATTTGAATTCAATTTGACAATTTCAATTCTATTTGGAATTCATTTTATCTTCAGATTTTCATTCAGATTTTCATTTCGAATTTTACTTGAATTCGATTCATCTTCTTATTTCGAATATTGAGCTTTATTCACTTTTATCTCAATTCCCAATTTGAAATCACTTAAAAGTCCTTTTAAAAATGGATATGGAAAGCACGTTCCCCCATGGATCACAGTTACTCGGCGGTTTCGCTACTATCCCAGTAGAATCGCTCGTAATCTGTAGATTTCTCATCTCTTAAATTTCGCCATGGTTGTTGCCATAGATCGCAGTTCACACGGCGGTTACACCACTATCCCAGTGGAATCGCTTGTAACCATAGGCATCTCGCCCCTCGAATTTCGCTAGCATACGTCGTGATCAATCAATATGATCCCATCACGATCAAACGGATGCTCATACTGAGTTCCAACACCTTCACAATTTCTTCAATGGAAGGTACTTTTTCATATCCTTAGTTTGGAAAACATGTCATATATGTATAGTACTTCATTTCCAATTGATTCCATTCAATTTTAATTGGCATTTCATATTCACATTCACCAACTTAGAATATTTTCAATATCAAATTTACTTAAGAATTTCTCACTTATTTCTTAAGTTCAATACAAGTATTTTCCATACTTTTTTTTTATATTAATTTTCAATTACCACTTATATTTAAACTGGATTACCAATTTCATATAAATCCAATTAATCTTTCATTTATAATTATTGAATTCAATTCTTTTCAAACCTTATTCATTTGGTCAATCTTCAATTAGCTTCACTTACTAATTTTAGTTTAATACATCACTTCGTTTTCCACAAATCAAATTCAATTCCAGTTCTATTTACTTACAAATTCAAAATGAATTTTAACATTCAATTTCATTTTCTTGCACTTGCAGTTGCAAATTTATTTATTCATTCACAAATTCATTCATTTTCAATTTGAATCTCATTCTAATCAGATTTCAAATAATTTATAAGTTATCAACTTATTTTACATTCCATTGATGAATTTATTTCAAATATTCTTTCTGAAATTGTATTTCAATTTGTAAATTACCTTTACAATTCACATTCCAAATCTCATTTGTATATGGATTTATTTCCTTATCTTTCAATTCATATTTATAAATTTCATTTGTCAAATGAATTTATCTCCAAATCTTTGGTCATTATTTTAATTTCTTATTCAATTCCATATATCAATGATAATACTTCAATTTTATCTTTTTCTAACAACCAAGCATCCATATACTACTATAATTCATAGAAAATCATTTCTTTTCTATACAAAAATAGTTTTGGGCAAAATTATTTCATTTGCCCTATTTAAAACAATACTGTGTCGGTTTATCTTGTTTAAGAGTTTAGAAACCCCTATCGATTACAGTTGGCCACCCTGCATCGACCAGAATCTATAAACAATCAACCGATAAGTCAACACAATACAAAATAAATTTTGTATTCACTAACAAATACGCACTCATATCTATTATTACACTCACACTCATTCTAGAGTACTACTGACTCTATCTCTAATGAGTAACACCCAACAGAGCAGGGTTGTCGCTTAACCGGATGCTCTGATACCACTTGTAAAGACCCGCAAATCCGTCTTCCGAAAACTCGACACTGATACGTCCACTGTACCAAATTGTCGAATAATCGAATGGCGGAAACGCGAAACTTTAGGGTTAAAAGAAGAGGTAGAAGAAAAGATAGAAGAAAAAGAAAGAAGAACAACGGAACAACAACAGAATCTCACATTCGCAGCGGAACAATATATAATAGATAAATCAATAATCTTTAAAACAAAAGACTATATCAGTTTATACATACATCAATCATCAGAGTTTACAACAATGGACAGTTATATAAACTTGTCCTCATACAGAATACACAGCGGAATAAATAACAAGTACGATAGTACGCTTCGCCATCCAGCTCATCTTCAAAGCTCCAGAACGTCCAGAATATCCTGATAACATAACTCTAGGCTGCCCGTGTGGAAAATGATGGGCACCCAGAGTTTAGAAAGGGAACAATAAACTCCAGGTCAGTCATGGTGACTGGTGTGAGATCGTAAAACAGTTATTTTCGCAAAGAAAATAAAACAACTTCGCGATGCTTTTGGAAAATGAAACTACCATAAGGCCTCCCACCACACACACAATGCAAACGCAGAATTGGAGGAGATTTCTCCTTATGATAGTCAAAAATGCTTACTACGCGAAATCAATTGATATTATTATTAATGTCTAGTGTGGAAAACATTTCGAAAGTATAATATCAATCTTAGCCAACATACAACAATTGTTGTATGCCTACTATAGCTACTACGTTCAATAGCAGGTTACCGCCACATTCCATAGCAGGTAATACAATTAAAAACTGTACGGGGTTCGTATTGTTTCTTTGGATTTCCAACAAATGATCAGGCTAAGGAACTTCCTTACACCGAAAATAGAACGCCTCTGGAAAGACGCCTCGGATCCTAACCGGATCTCCGCAAACAAAAGGCCGACGCTACCTCACGCTCTAACCGAGCTGTAACTAGGTAACTAACACATGAGCTATGCCATCGCCCGGTCGTTACCGACCTTTATCCGAGGATCCTCAATCGAAAAGCAACAGCCACAAAATATAATCCACATAGGTAAAATATCTGGGCTCCATACCATGATATCACCTTTTATCCAGAAGGAAATGGCATACCCTAGGGGCGCTACCCCTACAAACCTTTGCCGCACATTCCTGTTTCGACCATTACCGGGTTGTGAGGCTCGACGAAGTCTCGTCCACATACATTACGCTTTTTCACAAAGCCACGCTTTGATCCACAAATGATCATCAGCACTTCGTGTGCCACATTACCAAATTGGGAATGTATCACTAGTAACCATCAACTACGTAACCTCTGAGCTCGTACGTCTCAGAGAAGGGTGTTAAGCTAAGAGAATAAATTCTCCGCCACCAACAGAAATGTATTTGATTGAAACCAGCTTTACATCTCAAAGTGTAACGTCAGACACACATCCATACAAGTCTGTTCCGGGTTCGAACAGAACCGAAGGCACTTCCAAAGAAGCCCTTGCAATCCGGATATTCACTAATCACGTCCGGACTTCCCATCACAAAAAGAGTGATATAAATCTCTATACCGGAGCAACTCGGTGCAGAGACATTCGACAGGTTGTCCTTTCATTTTCACAAATATCCGGTCTTCACACCGGTCTTCAAATGCTATCCATTCGCGACGTATCACTATTCGGAATGGGTTATATGACACAAAGGTCCTCTCCCGGCTTAACCGAATAATGAGCGTTTGTTTTAAAAACAAATCAAGTGTCATTTCAAAGGCAAATATTGATAGTTGGTTCTTTAACTATCAATAACATTCATAACAAACATCCAATTCAAATAATTTTTCCCAAATTATTTATTAAATTTCAAATCTTTTCACAAGATATATATTTTTCCACACTTCACATTTGAAAATCCATTTCAAATCGTATTTCACACTTCACGTTTGAAAAATCAATTTCAAATCATATTTCATACTTCACATTTGAAAATCAATTTCAAATCATATTTCATACTTCACATTTGAAAATCAATTTCAAATCATATTTCATACTTCACATTTGAAAATAAATTTCAAATCATATTATGGTCCATTTAAACCAATTAGATAAATCCTTATCGATTTATTTCAAATTTACATTTCAAATTTGTAAATTTATTTCCACACTTCATCACTTTGAAAATCCGATTTCAACCCATATTTTCCACACTTCTAAAAATAAATCAATATTTATTTTTAAAACAAATTTCCCTTTCCTTTACATCTTCTATTCGGAATTTACATTCCTAAAAATCCACTTTTACACGATTTTCAAATCGTTTTCCAAACATTCATTTTCAACCCCGAATCAACTTTAAAAATTGATTTCTCCATTTTATTTCAAATCCCAAATCGAATTTCAAATTGATTTCTGAATTTACTTCAACACCGAATCACATTTCAAATTGATTTTAACTTTTAATCCCAATTACCAAATCATTTTACAAATCGATTCCCAAATTTATTTCCAACACAAAAATCAATTTTTTGATTCAACATTAAATAAGTTTTCATATCGATTCCTCAAAGATTTATTTTAAATACCCAATCAATTATCACTTTGATTTCAAATAAATTTGTCTCCTTTAAAATAAATTCTTTTATTTTTCCAAACCATCTAAATTTCAATTTTAATATCAGAAATCCAATTTCATTTATTTCTGGTATCCAACGATACCAAAAACACATTCGGCTAAATATAGCTCTCCACAAATTCAATCACAGATATAATCATACACAGATTATAAATAATCAATCAAACAACATATGAAATCAATTCAAATGTTTTGAGGAATCCTGTTGGATCCCTCCAACCTGTTTCCCTGCATCCACAGATGTTAGCACAATACCAATTCCACTTCGAGGTGGAATATCGCGGTATATGGGTTTTATAAAATATCATCCGCTTACTAACGGCGCAATAGGGTCTCATCCGCTATACGAGGCGGGAAATCAATCAATCCAATATATACATATGCCAATATGTATATACTGCTATATATATATATAGATATATATCCTACTATATCTAATACACAATCCAAACAGGCAATCAAATCAATAACTGAAAATTTCCACTTTTCAATTTGAGTGAGAAGATCTCACCTTAGCTTTTAATTTGTAGTCCATTTTCCATTTTCCATTTTGACCATTTCTTCACGGTTTCAAACCTTGTATAAACAATTTATACAATTTATTAATATTCAAATTAAATCGAACAATCCAATTTCCATTTTTATGGATTGAATTAACTAATTATTAAATTTCCTTTTCATAATTGTTTTCAGCAACCAAACAATTTATAGATTTCAAGAATCTAATTATTTATAAACTTCATATCGTTTTAAAATTCCTATACTTTCAAACTCCTATATACACATATATTAACTGTTTCACTTATATATATTATTTCTGCTCGCATATAAATTTTACTTCTGCATTTAAAAATCAAATCGACCTGTATATATTTTTTCTCTTTTATTTATATTCTTCTGTAAATATTCAGATAAGTAAGATGAAAAATCAAAAATAGAGATAAATACTGTGAGGTTGAACTCACCGATGCTATTGTCAACGAGTCGCAATCGCCATGCCCTAGGTGATCGTCAACCTCTGACTTGATCGAACGAGCGCCTCGACCTCCTTTTGCCATCACGCTTCCAACCTTTTGCCTTCCCAAGCATTGCGCGTTGAACTGTTCCACCGCGAATCCAGACAAGCGCCACCAGCGACATCATCTTCGAACTGCATCACGACTGCCGCCGTTACAAACATTGCCTCTACCAGAATCGTACGCGCCAGCGTACGCGACCACCATCTCCAAACACGTTGCCAAGGTCCATCTCGCAACCCCAACCAAAGCAACCCCCTCGCCCAATGCCTCGCCGACCCGTGATGCTCTGCACGAGCAGCCAAGTCACGCACGCAAGCGCCTCCTCCACTTCGATCGCCCAGCTCCACTTGGCTCGCGACGCTCGCGAATTGACTCGCGAAACCCCAGTCGAAAGAACTCGATTCCAATCGCATACGAATACGTGGGCTGCCGATTGGAATTTGTACGAGGAAGGGAAGTCGTGATTTTTGATTGAAGAGAATAAGGTTTCGAACGAGAGGAAAATAAAAAATATCGGTCAGCCATTTCTATTTCCTTTGAACGAAATGATTTGGTTTCTTCTTTTTCTCTTCGGCTGAAAAGAAATAAGAGGACGAGAGAAGACGTTTGCGTGTAGAGAAAGGATGTCGTGCTTCAGAGGTGCAGAGAAAAGTGTTGATGTGAGGGAATTTCAACTGAAGTCAACTAGGATAAAAATTTTCAATTTAAATTCAAATTCAAATCGTTCGACAAATGCAACTCAAAATCTTGACCTCCTATCGAGACGTGCCGCCAGGCGTCCATAATGTTATCCGCCTATTCCGAACGCAATGGAAAAGGTTCCGGGTCCAAATTCGATCGTATGGAGAAGATAGCATTTTGGACCAGTTATTAAATTAAATTTTCGATTTAATTTCAGCGCGTTTGCTCATCGTACGGCCAAACGATCACTTCAAACATTACGAAAATTGAAATCCGATAATAATACAATATTACGGATCCAATGGAACTGGTTTCGTTAAATTCCGAGACTGTGCCCCAGAACGCTATTTTTAAATGTCGACTAAACGATATAAATTCAAAACTGAACAAAACAGTTTCAAATTCAATTCCGACGCTTTTATTATCTTCAATATTATCAATATGAATTTTCAAAGACTTCATATTATTTTTAATCAGCTTAAAACTGAAGATTCAAATTTTTACCCAATTGCAATAATTAAATTCAATAATTTAATCGCCCAATTTATTCTGATATTCGAATTTCAAATTAAATTATCATTTGAATATTTAAACACAATTAAATATTCACTTTTTAAATGTCAAAAAATCAGGGTCATTACATAGATTCCAAGTACATTATCAAAATATGGTTTTGATAGTTGTACCCAAATTGATATGATCCATCAACCGTAAATATGTCTTCGAGAGACTAATGCAGTTGAAATATAGTGGGCAGCATTAATAAGAACAATATCCTAAAATTCAATTAAAAATTAACGTAATAGATTCACCATTCAATGTACTCAAGTTGATTCAGATTTTACTCTCAAAATTATCGTTTGATATGACCTTTTGTTTTGGTAAATATGTGTTGAAATAGAAAAGTCTAAATAATGATTTAGAATAGACTGTTTGCATATAACAACCAAAGTGTCTCGAAGTCAGTGGAAGCAATATGAGTTGTGGTTTTTCGGATATAATCCAAGAACATATATAAAGATATCATTCGACAAGCATCAAAATTAAATAAGTATTTAGATAGAAATACTGTGTAGTTTGATTTTCAGCCAAAATGGAGAGGAAGCTTGTGTCCATAAGAAAGAACCACTAAAAGGTACATAGATATTTCTAGACTATAAGTAAACTACTTACTACTGATTACTACCGATGTACTTACGTTAAAATCAGTAACGATTTGGTTGTTTGATACTTGATATTGGATTTTCAAATTATACCTTTTATATTAAGTATAAAGGATGTTAGGAATGTCCCAAAATGATATGCAAAGACACCTTATCAAGATATTTAGTAATGAACATGTAAGATGAATTCCTTATGCCTTAGCAATAGGAATTATCATACATGTTGGATTGTCTATAACATCGTAATTTCCTTATGTATTTGATACATTAAGGAAATATTAAATCCAAATTAAGATCTTTAAATGGTAGTTTAGAGTATTCTCGAGTATTTACGAAATACTAGAGAATTGTTTATAGAAACAACGAACTCCTTATGAAAGAGTGTACGAAATCAAACTTCACGAGTGATATTGAGTATAATATGTCAATATTAAATTCATGTTCAAATCTTAATTAGGAAACTTAAAGTTGGAAATGTTCCAAATGAAAGGTTGTAGCTGATTCAACAAAAGGTTAAGTATATCACCTTGAATAGTGCCATAATAAAAGCAACGTATAAATATAAATGCACAAATTTATAACTGAGCCGGGGATGATTCCAAAGTATTAAGAATACTACATGATTGTTATATGATAAAAATGTAATGGTAAGAGCTCACTAGAAGTCAAGAAACATACTCCGACTAGTTCCATATGATAAAAGTAGTTTATCAACATTGAAGAGAGTTGATTGACAAAGTAGATAATTAAAACAACATAGCTGATCCATTCATGAATAGTCTAACTTGATTAGTTCTCATCAAACTAATCAAAGGAAAGGGACAGAGATTCCATAATTAGCCCTAAGTGCGAGTGGGAGAATGATAGAGTTAGGGGTATTCCCTAAGGACAATTATGTAATTTGATACATATATCTAACTTGGTAACCAATCTTGTTTGAAATAAAAGGTATTTTCTTTCTATTATATACTTGTTATATTATGATATAAATAATTAAGTAATTAATTAAAAGTATATTTAATATAAAATCCATAACACGTTTTGTGATAGTAGTTGCAATATGTTGTAATCATGAGTGATTTATCACAGTAAAATAAACATACCATTTTAAATATTCCTAGTCAAGATATATCGAGAATGGATATCGATACATCTATTGAGACTAGAGTATGTAACGCTCTCCAAAGGTTGGGTAGTGTATTACTCATGGCTACTGGGAACACCAAGGGGTTATGTACTAATAGTTATTAGATAAATATAGAATGACTCACTCGATAATCTTTTGTTGGTTAATATAACTAAGGTCAAATAGGAAATATCAACGTGATAAAATTACACAGTTCTCTTGACTTAAAAGTACTGCTGATCTTCAATGTGGAAGCTCCACTTTGATTATAGTTAAATTGTGCACAGCGTCCATCGATCGACTAAAATTGGGTCGAGTGGAAGTATTGGAAGTGAAATACTATTCAAGAGAGGATTCGTCTCAGTTATACGAGACTAGTAACACGGCCAATTGAAGTCAACTCAAAGGAAAAGTCTTTGATCAGAGTAGTACGATCAATAATAATTGTTATTATTGAACCAAGAACTTCATATTTGACAATAGAGTTGAATATGGATGATATTGGAATTTTGACCATTACCAAATTCCATAAGTCCAAAGTGATATAGTTTTGACGAAGAGAATTAGTGTAAATAATTGTCACTGCCAAGTAATGCTTAGTAAAGTAAAATTGGATTTTACCGAAACCAAGCAAGCGATAAATTTGGCCAAAATGTCACACCACTTGCTAAGTGACGTGTGGACATTAATATTCAAATTGTTCTATAATAATCGCTGACCAGATTTACATCTAAGAGTCACACAACCAAAACGTTAAATAATCATTTTACCACCCGATTTAGTTAATTTATAATTGTTATAAATTAGTTAAATTAATTAATATTTATGAAATATTAATTATAAAATTTTATATTTTGTGTATTGGCCAATATTAAATAGTGTGCATATAATAGTTATATAAACACTAACCAATATACGATATCGATATGCGTTTAAATTAGATTTAAATGTAATGAATATTTTTCGGTCTTGGAATATTTTTCAAAGCCTAGAAGGAGGTTTTGATAGCCGGCTATAGACCGCCAAAGTGAGTCCGACTGAAACGACCTGAAATTTTGAACACCTCGTATTTAAATATCTGTATTATTTAAATATTTGAATCTTGGATTAAATGTTATGAAAATGATTTAATAATCTTTTTAACCTCTCTTTTAATCATAAGTAATGATGTTAAACTTGTTTTGGAAAAGTGTTTAGAAAATAAATACTTGGAAGAAATATCGATAATGTGATCGAAAATCGTTTTATCGATAAACAGCTTTTTAACTATTAGAAGTTGTTCAGATTTTTTTTACGTACACTTCTTTAGTTAAGAGAACATTAAAATGAAATAATAATATTTTTCCATTTATGGAAATAAACTTTTTTGGATGATGTCATGGGTGATGTCATGGAAGATATTTTGTGTGTAAGGGTAAAATGGTAATTTTGCTTAAGATATTTTCATGTAAAGTGAAAAGCATGCAAGGAACATGGGGGGATCTTTTGGGCTGCTCTTGGCCATGTATAGGAGGATTTTTGGTGTTTTGAACACTTCATAATTTTGCAAAGCTTAAAAAGGAACAAAATAATAAAAATGGTGGAAGTGGATTAGCACTAATCCACTTTGTTCTTAACTAATCTTTCTCTAATTAGTTCAAAACTTCTCAAACTCTACCAAAATTTAATCAAGGCCTTAGAACACCTTAGGAATCATGGATAATGTAAAAATGGAAGAAAGATGAGAAAAAAGTGGGATCTTGTTTAGGCTGTGAGCAAAGGAGGAAGAGGAGAGCATGGTTTTATAATTTTGGTGTTAAAGGTAGGATCTTTAGGCTTTTGATGATGGTAGGAAGTGGTTCATCATTCTTGAGTGTTTTTGCAAGGTGTATTCATGGGTTTTGTGAGTTCTCTCACTATCTTCTGCATATATATTGTGTTACATATGTTGTGTGCTTGAAATATAATGTTAAAGTGACATTAACTAAGTAAAGTTATAAACTTTGGACCCTCTTGCTTTTGAAGCAAATGTAACTTTATATTATATAACATCACTTCTATTGCCACTTAAACATATGGCATGGCCTTGACTTGATGTTTATATGGTTTTTTGGCTTGTGTGTTGAATTGAAGTATGTTTGAAAGCATTTGAAACGAGAATAGTCGTTATAAGTGCACTTCGATACCCCTTAACTTTAACTTGTGTAAATGGAAGATTTATGCTCTTAATTTGGGATTATTTGTTTGGTTGTTCTTTGCATATGTTTTGGTGTATTGGATAGTAAAGAATTGGTTTGGAAAGTTATAGAAATTGTGAACCAAAGTTGTGAAAGTTAGAAGCGAAAAGGTCCCTATGGATGCACTATGAAAATGCCTTATGTTCGGCGATTATCAAAGTTAACTTTGAAAGAAATCTTAGAGGATTCTTTGCATTTTAATAGTTATTATATGTGTACTTGTTACTAAAAAAATTGGAGTTTAAAAGGTTTCCGAACTAGTTGAACCAAGTGGCTAAAGTTGGTGTAAACTGTGGTTATAAATGTACTTTGAAAATATAGCTTATTTTCAGGAATTTTTATAAACAAATTGAAAGATATTAGGGTTTTTTTTCTAATGTATTTAAGTATCCTAAGAGTAGCACTTACTATAAAAATTTGAAGTGTTAGATCATTTATTTAAGTGGTTAAAACTGATCACAAAGATTGTGATTTTCAATGTTGTTCTTTAACAAGGAATTTTAACAGCGTTTATAAGTGCTGTAGTAAGTTGCTTATGATTTTAAATATCTAAAAATGATATTTAAATTTGGTATTTTCCCCTAATCTATTAAGGGATGTTTTCTAACATAATTTTTAGTATTTTAAAGTTGGTTTGAAGTTTAAATATATTTTTAATATTTATTTATGAATTTTGGAAGCAAAGGAGTTTAAATTATAAAACGTGTTTTTACTTTACTTTCATCAAATTATAAATTAGTTTTTCTCATGTAATATTTTACATGGATATTTAAAACCTATTTACAAGTATTTTTTGAAATATTTATATATATATATAAGTTTTGAAAAGGAAATTAACTATGCATAACACTAAAAGCCGACGAGGTAGTTTTATCTATTTGTTAGATTCAAGAATGAAGGGTCTAGGCAAGGCTTTGATGTAACCAGTGCTCTAACTTACCTAGCTTCACACTTGGATGAGGAATAGTTAAGTTGGAATGTTGAAAATGAGTTAAGTATTCGAATCGTGATTTCTATAAGCAATCGTTTTTAGTCGACTATCAAACTTAACTAAATATTATCTTAGGTCTTTAAAAGAATGTTTTTAAAGATGATATAAGTATGAAATGGTTTTGGGTTTGTTATGACAATGTGTTAATAACATTTGTATTTAAACCTTTTTATTATACTTATGAATGTAAATAGATCTTTAAAATGATGTTTTAAAAATAAGCATAAGTGAAATGGTTTTAGATTTGTAGTGACAATGTTTAAGTAACCTTATTCTTAAACCTTTTTTAATGGACTTGTGAAAGTACTTAGACCCTTGAAATGGATATTTTGAAGGAAATTATAAGTAAAGTATCTTCGAAAAATAGATAGAAAAAGTAATGGTTTAAAGTAAGAAACCTTGTGTGTGTCGATCATGTTTAAAGTAAGAGTACAAGTGAATATTAGTGATTGATAAATGATTTTTTATTAGATAAATGAGTTTTACTAAGAAAATAGGTTTTTAATTAATAATGGAAGATTAATTAAAATGAGGATTAGAAGTCATTTATATGACTTGATCATGCTTGTGTGTGTCGATCATGTTTTATGTATGACTTGCTTATGGATAGTATACAGAATTTCCCATATGTGATCATTCTCATATTATTGAAATTGACAAAAATATGGCTCTAGATATATTTAAAAGAAACAAAAGAATTATATGATACAGTTATCTTTGACATTACTACAGTGTACATATAAACTTGTTTCGCTCTTCTAGGACAAATGATAAGGAAATTCGTCCGCTTAAACGGTTAGGTGGTGATCTTTGCTCTTATGTATTGTCCCTTTATTTCTCATAGAATCGGAGTTGAGTTTATCGAAAATTCGTCGATTGGTTTTGGAGAACTCGGTAAGAGAGGGAGTGAACTTATATGAGATGACTTAAAACTATAACCACTCCAAAACCTTATACGTATTCCATGCTTTAGAAGAGGTTCGTGATTAGTTCTAGATGCTGGAATCTATGTGGCAGTTCGAGATCTGTTTTAGATGCTCGAACATATATAGTTGTTCGTGATCTATTCGGGATATGGGAGTCCATGAGTGATTTCGAGATCTGTTGAGTTATGGGAATCCATGTCTGGTTCCGAGATATGTTCGAGTTGGGGACACGTGTGTCGAGATCTGTTCGAGTTGTGGCTCGTGTGTTGAGATACTGAACGTGCCTTCACCATCAGTAATGACAAATCCAGAGATAGGAGACATAGCCTATGGGGTTTAGCTGACTTAAAGGGTGCAGGCACTCCATTCTAGTGTTACTTATGGATATGCATGCGGTAGTGATGTGACCCGATGCCACATGTTCGGGCGTGTGCCAGCTATGTTTTTCCTATGGTATATTTTATCTAGGAATATATGATGAGACGGATATCTCTGAACCTTGTGCTAGAGGACCGTTCTTGAACTACTAAGAGCACCTACATGGGATCCTACACAATTAGCGAACGTGCCTTAATGTTGTGATTGTATACCTTTTATTGTTGTGAGGTGCATTCGCATGCATTGCAGTTACTTGATTATCTATATTTGACACCCTTGGCATTATTATAGTATCATTAGATTTATAAATAGAAATGGTTTGGTTATCGTAAGGCAAAAGTCGTCCTTGTTTATTTATGGTGTGGTTTTACGAGATATCTTTATATTTGAAGAATTTTTATAAATATGATAATCCATATGATTTGAGTTTCCCATGCAGGTTTACCAGACTGATCCGGGTGTTATTTTCTTATAATGCCTGGGTCAGCCCGTGTATATTTTCAGATTTAGCGGTGGTTCATTGGAGCTCTTAGAGAGGGGTTGGATGATTTCTTACCGTATTTATTTTCCACTACATTACTTGTTTTGTATTTGTCAGTGCTTGTGCGGACATGCTATTATAACCGTCCAGTCTGACGATAGGTTAGTTTAATCTAATTGATGTATGTATATCAAAGTTTTATTTTTGGTAAATACCTTTTGAGATATTATATATTATCGTTCCGCATGTGAGTTTCCGATATTGTGTTCTTCTTTACTGTTTTGTTGCTTTTTCCTTTTCTTTTACCCCAACGTTTTGTCTTTTCGGCACTTGGGTGCTCGACATGTGAATACCATGGATGTATTAGTGTCGACATTTGCGAGTCAAAAGGCTTGATCGTTACATTTGGTATCATAGCTGAAGGTTAAACAAGAACCTTGGTTTTGGTAGGTATAACTCATTAAGAGATAGGGTAACGGAAAGCCTTATTATGAGTTTAATGTATTATATATACGAGAGTGTGTATTTGTTATTGTTATATAAAAAAATGTTTTTTATTGTGTTGAATGGTCTGTAGAGTGGTTTATGGATTTTGGTTAATACGTGTTGCCAACTTTATTGATAGTGATCTCTAAACACTTGAACAGGACAAACTAACAAAGTATTATTTTTGAAAATTGGTAAATAAAATAATTTTATCTAGGATTATATTTTATATATGTTCGAACAAAAAAGGGGACAAACACCCAATAGAAAGTAGAAGAGAATAAAAACTGAAGAAAACAAATTAAAGTGAGTAGGAAATGAACACATAGAGATTTATAGTGGTTTGGCAAACTCTAGCATACGTCCACTTATTGATTTTATTACTTATCTTCTGACTTAAGGGCAGAAGTTCTTAGGGGTCTGTATAACTCTGACACTTAGATTTTTAGAATTACAAGAGTATAGAGTAGAGTGGATCCAGAGCCAAAAGATCTTGAAAAATGAGCCCTACCCCTATATTTGTAGAGGTAGGGAGCCTAATATCTTGCACAAAAGATCTCTAGACCGTTCTCCTTGCTATAGACCAGTTCTCTAGAAAATATGAGTGCCACATCATCAAATGTTATGGGTCGATACGACTCCATGGGTATGGGTCGGTACCGAACCCTAAGTTAGCCAAATCAGCTGCCTCTAACTCTTTGCTTCGACCCGTCTTGTGGTTAGCTTCATGATGCATAGTTGTTTGCATCAATAATAGCTTGTTTCTGAATCCAAATGATGGAGTTGTGGATGAACAAAGTTGCCGATTCAGGAGTTCGTGGTGATTGATAGAGAGTTGTATGGAATCACAAAACAACACTGGAAATAGGGTTCTAGCATCAAGGAAGGGTCATAGGCAGAAGATGGGCCCTACTAGGCCAAGGACCACAAGTCAGTACCTACCCATGGGGTGGGGTAAGTACTAACCCCTGACTTGGATGGTTCTCGGTCCTTGAATTCTTGGAATGAGCACATACTTACCTTGTGGTCTTGGTTTTACTTGGGTTTTGGGCCTCATGGTCATCTCTTTGAGCGTCCTGCCTGATAACTTTGAAGTTTAACTTGTCAGGTTCGTCCTTATACTAACTGGTCAAAAGGTGGGATAAAATTTGCCCCCCAAAGTATGCCTTGCGAATGGAAGGTGTGCTTTCTTGAGAACAAATGTGATGTCAATCTCCGATAGTTGAGCTCTCTAGTTAATTCAACCTTGGTGTATCGTCCAATTCCTTTGGATTCTCTTGTTAATCACAAGTCGTTCCAAACCCTTTATAGCCTAAGATTCTAGACTTTACTTAAGTGTAATCTATACATCATCATCATTCCAATTTCATTCGGAGTTACATATCAAAATCAACCCATGTTCACCCGGGATTTGTCAATTCTATTCTAATTAAAAGGCGTTCAAATCCTTATCTGTTCTAAGTTTCGTTCTCTTTGGATCGTTTTTACATTCAGTTTAATGCACGATCTCTCTGGATTGTTTGATGTTTAGTTTAATGTGCGATCTCTCTGGATCGTTTAATGTTTAAGTTAAGGGAACGATTTCTTCGAATCGTTATTCAAATCCATGGCCATTCAGGGCCGATAGTTAAATATGTGATCATTCAGACTGGTAAGTAAGTCCATGGTCTTGTCGGACCTTTAATCAAATCCATGGCTGTTCGGGGCCGATAATCAAATCCATGGTCTCTCTGGACCCTTGCTGATCCCAATCCGCTCGCTCTCCGGCAAGAGGACTCAACGGCAAGTAAACCCATCTAGTTGCTCTCTAGCGAAGTGACCTACTCCTTGCTCTCTGATCCTGTCTCCCCGTTCAGGACTTAACGCGATCAAAGTCCACGATCTCTCCAGACCCTTGTTGAGCCCAATCCTCTTACTCTCTGATGAGGGGACTCAACGACAAGTAAGTCCATCCGCTCACACTCCGATGAGGGGACTTACTTCTTGCACTCCAGTCATGTCCCTCTGGATGGGACTTTATAGTGATTAATATCATACAAGTCCATCTGCTCGCTCTCTAGCGAGGGGACTTGCACCTTGCACACCGGCCCCGTCTCTCTGGACAGGACGTTAAAGCAATCAATATCAGTTATCACATTCAATGTGAATTTTAATAATCAAATTCAAATATCAAAAACGATAATAAAATCTAACATCAAGATAACTACCTCGCCGGGCACTACAATTTAGCATCCAGCCCAGAGCGTGCATAGGGACCGTTCGGGATCCCATACATGAGTAAGTGTCTAGGCTGTACTATTGCATATTTTATTAAAAAAGGGAAATAGAGTGCGAGAACTAAACCTAATTCCCTGCCATCCTGATCAAGAGATAACTATCCTTGACCTTGATCCAAGGCTATTTCCATTCGTTGCGGTTGATGGCTGCTCCTATTCCATCACCATAGTTTGATTCCTTACATAATGTTGTAATCAGTTATCTCTGACACATTCCTCGATCAGGTCCTATAGGTGCCTGCAATCATTTGTGTTATGCCCATCCAACTCATGGAATATGAAGTATTTTCCAGATGTCATTTCACGCTCTGTGGGCTCCCTTCTCATCGGCTTCCGATAGGGAATCTGTGCCCTAGTATCCAGATAAAACTGCTTTGGGGTTTTATTTAAGTCCATGTAAAAAGAGAATTTTGATTCCCTCCTCTGTCGCTTTGACCCGTCAAAGCTGTCATCCATTTTTCGCTTTCCTTTATTCTAGCTAGATCCCGCTACGAGCGATCCTCCGCTATCCAGTGCATTAACATATTCCTCACCAGCCTCAGCATCCTCCTGCTCCAAAAACCTTTCAACCTAATGATGAAACTCTACTAGATCCCTCAAAGGATCCCATTCTAGTGCAATCTTGAAATCCATCTTAGCAGTTATTCCTAAAACTGCTGCCATTCAAATCATCGATGGGTCCGGCTTATCGACTACGGCAGCCGCCGCATTGAATCTTATTAGAAAACTCCTAAGGGTCTCTCCAGCCCTCTGCTTCATACTTTCAAGTGTCATCACATTCTTGGGTCATAAATATAGACCCAGAACTGGTTCACAAATCTATTTACTAACTTGGCCCATGTGCTAATGGAACCACTCTTCAGCTGTCTAAACTATTGTGCTGGAAAACCTATCAAATATAACGGGAAACACCATCTATCACCTCTTCAGATGCACCTAACACTTTCATGTGCCGGATGTACCTCATCAAATAAACTATTGGATCCATCTTCCCGTCATACGTTTACAATAGTGGTAACTTGAAATCAGGCGGATTCCTAGCGTATCGAATATTCGAAGTGAATGGACCCTTGTTCACATCTTCCATGTTCTGATTTGGCATTCCACCCCTCATAAATCGCCTCACCATCTCAGTAATTCTATCATCTTCCTTCAAATAGACCCCTAAACTTGCATTCTCAGCCCGCGCTTCGACTCCGTGAGGGAATTCTAGCATGTACTCCTTCGGTCGTGCTTCTACATTTTGATTCAAGTTCATACTTTCCGCATCATCTTTAGGACACACATCATTCCCACCTAGGCCAAGGCGACCCATGCCCCCGAGCCATTAGGGGTTGATACCGACCCATGCTTGGGGGTCGATACCAAACTGTATATTTGGCTCGGGGTTTGTCCTGAGTCATCCTACCCTGCTTCCAGTTATCTATGCTCTGGCTTCAGGTCCTTGATTCTGATATGCAACGACTCCGACTGTTCCCATTTGTCCTATTCTTTTGAAGAAGTTCTTCATCATCTCTTCCTGGCGTGCCATCACCCTTTCCTGCAATCCATTCATAATAGTTTCCATCTCAACCCTGGTTATGTAGATTGATGGGGGGTTAGCTCCTGAGGACGCATCTTGGCTACCTCCTGGTTGATTTCCTTCGGCAATAGTCCTAATAGTTGATTATCTAGCCATTTAGAATCCGTTTCAAATATTAGATCAACGAGTTTAAGTGGTTCTCAGTGAAAGCACCAAAATGTTTGAACCAAAAATGGCACAAACACCCAATAGAAAGTAGAAGAGAATAAAAGTGAAGAAAAAAAATTAAAGTGAGTAAGAAGTGAACATAGAGAAATTTATAGTGGTTCGACAAACTCTGGCCTACGTTCACTTAATGATTTTATTGCTTATCTTCTGACTTGGTGGTAGAAGTTCTTAGGGGTCGGTATAACTCTGAGATTTTCAGAATTACTAGAATATAGAGTAGAGTGGAATCAGAGCCAAAAGATCCTAAAAAATGAGCCCTAGCCCTCTATTTATAGAGGTAAGGAGCCTAAAATCTCACGTAAAAGATCCTAAAAAATGAGCCCATCTATTTATAGAGGTAGGGAGCTTAATATCTTGCACAAAAGATCTCCAGACCGCTCTCCTTGCTATAGACTAGTTCTCCAGAAAATATAGGTGCCACATCATCAGGTGTTATGGGTCGATATGACTCCATGGTTATGGGTCGGTACCGACCCCTAAGTTAGCCAAATTGGCTGCCTCCAACTCTTTGCTTCAGCTCATCTTGTGGTTAGCTTCGTGATTCCATAGTTGTGTGCATTAATAATAGCTTGTTTCTGAGTCTAAATGACGGAGTTGTGGAAAAACAAAGTTTCTGATTCAGGAGTTCATGAAGTAGATAGAGAGTTGTATGGAATCGACAAAACAACACTAAAATAGGGTTTTAGCATTAAAGAAGGGTCATAGGCAGAAGATGGGCCTAATTAGGCCAAGGACCATGGGTCGGTGCTGACCCATGGGGTAGGGTCGGTACCGACCCCTAACTTGGGTGGTTCTCGGTCCTCGAATTCTTGGAATGAGCACATACTTACCTTATGGTCTTGGTTGTACTTTGGTTTTGGGCTTCGTGGTCATTTCTCCTAATGTCCTGCCTTGATAACTTTGAAGTTTTACTTGCCAGGTTCGTCCGTATACTGCCCGGTCAAAAGACGGGATAACGATATATAAAAGAATAATTTTCAAAAAACTGATACAGTTATTTATGATGTGTTTGTTTGTTAGGAAATGATAATATTCAACCATTATCATTTATTATTTGATTAGTTGTGCTTGACCAGTTTATGGGCAGTTTTACCTTTTCATTGCATGGGTTGGGTAGATAATAATTATGGGAACAATAAAACGAACACCTTGTGAATTAAATTCATAGTTTGACTATAAAACGTTTGGTGATAACATTGGGTTAAAATTTAATTTTTAATAAAAGTTGTTTATTATTGTCTTAATGAAACGTAAGATATTTTAAAGATAAACATTTGTGAAATGATTTTATATAATAAAGTGACTTTATATAAGTATGTTTTATAAATATGAAAACGATTTAAACTGAGAATTCGAGAACTTAAATCTTGGTGTTTCAGAAATTGTTGTCCAAAGTTTATGAAGAGAAAATAATACTAGTATTATTTGAATAAATATTTGGGAAATTGGTTTATGAAATTGGTATCATGGTACTTAGTAATATTTACGAAGTACTTGACACCGTTTTGGAAATGATTTTGGTAAAGTCCAAAAGGAATGAGTTTGAAGTACTGAACTCACTTCTGTCGCTGGAAAATAATTCTGATGATGACTGCAACATCATCGGCATTTTATTTTCGAGTTTCAATGTGGGGGATGCTACTGTAGTAGCTTTGCCATAAAGTTTTTTTGGTGAAACATATTTTGATTAAATCCCAGAAGTATGATTTGGTGTATAAAAGGTTATAAGTATATATTATTTCAAAATGAATTGAAATGGAAACCCAGTGTTTGATTCTTAAGTTTTCTGTTAAGTTATATTATGGACACATGTATCCTATGCATTAGGGTAGTTTGGTTTATGCATCTCATTATGATATGTTGTTTGGTAGTTTTCATTTGTTGAAATGAAATGGAATTTTTAACAATTTTGGACAGTCGAAAACTTTCAAGTTAGTGAGAACTTGAAGCTAAGTGATTTGTAAAAATATAAAAGCTGATTTTTTGTAACTCTTGAATTGAGATGGCAGAGAATTTAAACAACTTTTAAATTTTTGAACATAGCTGTTAAGTAAAATGAATTGGATGTTTTTATATATACTTTTAGGATGTAGTGGAGTATTATATGAGTATGAACTTAAGTTGTATAATGTTTAATAACTAGGAGCAAAGTTTTATGAAATGATTCATAATGATTTTAGTATTAAATGAGGAATACTATAAGTGATAATGAATGTGAATTAAGAAACTAACGGAAAATACATAAATTTTACGTAGATCATTTTGTTTGCATGAGAATTCTTAATCCAGATTCGAGTACATGATTTCGAGGTGATTTACACCGGTCCGAGTTAAGATTTTTACTCGATTCTTATTGATGAACGATTGGTACAGATTTTTGGTATGATCCTGAAGTTTTATATCATGGTATATTGCTATGTAAGGAGAACAGAGGTTTCTAATCAAGGAACCGGATCAGATCCGCATTAGAGAGGTCAACTAAGATATACTAGTTCGAAAGTGAAATTATGTGATCGAGCTAGCAATCAGATTTGGTATTGTGTACGGATGATATATATGCATCATACGGGCTTTAATAATAATTGCATGCTTTGTGTGTTAGCTTGTGGAGAGTTTGGGTAATGACTCTTCGAATTGTTTTGAGGTAATATGAGTGATCAACTGAGTAACACTTGAGGCTGTTGAGCGTATGATTATTTGTCATCCTTGTGCGATGAGAGGTTTCTAAACCTGGGGGAACCATACTGGTTGAAAGTGGTTGCAGTATTGTTGTGTGGTTTTTATTTGGTTGCCAGTGATTGCAATACCATTAGGTATTGATGTGTGATTGTTGCTTGTGTCAGTATTTCGAGGACGGATATTCTAAGTTGGATAGAATGTAACGACTCAGAATTTTGAACACTTCGTATTTAACTATCTGAATTATTTATATATTTAAATCATGGAATAAATGTTATTAAAATGATTTAATAGTATTTTTAACCCCCTTTTAATCATAAGTAATGATGTTAAACTTGTTTTGGAAAAGTGTTTACAAAAATAAATACTTTGAAGAAATATCGATAATGTGACCGAAAATCGTTTTATCGATAAATAGCTTTTTAACGGTCAGAAGTTGTTTAGATTTTTTTACATACACTTATTTACTTAGGAGAACATTAAAATGAAATAATTTTTTTTGCTATTTATGAAAATAAACCTTTTTGGATGATGTCATGGGTGATGTGATGGAAGATATTTTATGTATAAGGGTAAAAGGGTAATTTTGCTTAAGATATTTTTTATTTAAAGTGAAAATCATGCAAGGCACATAAGCTGGTCTTGGCCGTGAATAGGAGGAGTTTTGGTGTGTTAAACGCTTCATAATTTTTCAAAGCTTAAAAAGAAATAAAAAGAATAAAAATGGTGGAAGTGGATTAGCACTAATCCACTTTGTTCTTCACTGATCTTTCTCTACTTAGTTCAAAACTTCTCCAAACTCCACCAAACTTTAATCAAGGCCTTAGAACACCTTAGGAAGCATGAGTCTAAAGTCAAAGTGGAAGAATGATGAGAAAAAAAGTGGGATCTTGTTTAGGCCGTGAGCAAAGGAGGAAGAGGAGAGCATGGTTTTGTGATTTTGGTGTTAAAGGTTGGATCTTTAGGCTTTTGATGATGGTAGGAAGTGGTTCTTTATTCTAAGGTGTTTTTGTAAGGTTTATTCATGGGTTTTGTGAATTCTCTCACTATCTTGTGTGTATATGTTGTGTTATATATGTTGTGTGCTTGAAATATAAAGTTAAATTGACATTAACTAAGTAAAGTTATAAACTTTGGACCCCTCTTGCTTTTGAAAGAAAATGACAACTTTATATTCTATTACATCACTTATATTACCCTATTAAACATGTAGCATGGCCTTGACTTGATGTTTAACTGGTTATTTGGCTTGTGTGTTGAATTGAAGTATGTTTGAAAGTGTTTGAGGTGAGAATAGTCGCTATAACTGCACTTCGATATCCCTTAACTTTAACTTGTGTAAATGGAAGATTTATGACCTTAACTTGGGATTATTTGATTTGGTTATTCTTTGCATATATTTTGGTGTATTGAACAGTGACAAATTAGTTTGGAAAGTTATAGAAATTGTGAATCAAAGTTGTGAAAGTTACAAGCGAAAAGGTCGCTATGGATGCACTATGAAAATGCCTTATGTTCGGTGATTTTCAAAGTTAACTTTGAGAGACATTTTAGAGGTTTCTCTGCATTTTAATAATCATTATATGTGAACTTATTATTGGGAAAAAATTGGAGTTTAAAAGGTTTCGGAACTAGTTGAACCAAGTGGCTAAAGTTGGTGTAAAATGTGGTTATAAATGTACTTTGAAAATATAGCTTGTTTTTAGGAATTTTTATAAACAAATTGATAGATATTCATTGGGGTTATTTTCAAAAAATTTAAAGTACCCTAAGGAAATTACTTACTGTAAAAATTCAAATATTAAATCATTTGTTTATGTTGTTAAAACTTGTCATAAAGTTTGTGCTTTTCAATGTTGTTCTTTAACAAGGACTTTTAACAGCATTTATAAATCATGTAGTAAATTGCTTATGGTTTTAAATATCTAAAATGATATTTAAATTTGGTATTTTTCCCTAATATATTAAGGGATATTTTCTAACATAATTTACAGTATTTTAAAGTTGCTTTGAAGTTTAAATATATTTTTAATGTTTATTTATGAATTTTGAAAGCAAAGGAGTTTTAAAACATGTTTCTATTTTATTTTCATCAAATTATAAATTTGTCATTTTCAAGTAATATTTTACATGGATATTTAAAACCTATTTACAAGTATTTTTTGAAGTATTTATATATATAAGATTTGAAAAAGGAAATTAACTATGATTAACACTAAAAGCCGACGAGGTAGATTTATCTATTTTTGAGATTCAAGAATGAAGTGTCTAGGCAAGGCTTTGATGCAACCGATGCTCTAACTTACCTAGCTTCACTCATGGACAAGGAATAGTTAAGTTGGAATGTCGGAAACGAGTTAAGTATTTGAATCTTGATTTCTCTAAGCAATCATTTTTAATTGGATAGTCGATTAGTCGACTATCGAACTTAACTAAATATTATCTAATGTTTTTAAAGATGATATAAGTATGAAATGGTTTTGGGTTTGTTGTGATAATGTGTCGATAACATTTGTCTTTAACCTTTTTTGCTTATACTTGTGAATGTAAATAGATCTTTAAAAGGATGTTTTAAAGATAAGCACAAGTGAAATGGTTTTGGGTTTGTAGTGACAATGTTTAAGCAACATTAGTCTTAAACCTTTTTGAATGGATTTGTGAAAGTACTTAGACGCTTAAAATGGATATTTTGAAGGAAATTATCAATATGGAATCTTTTGAAAAAAGATAGAAAAAGTAAAGGTTTAAAGTAAGAAACCATGTTAATGATTTGTGAATATACTTATATCAATTAGGATAAGTATATGAATACTTTTTGAAGTACTGAAAGAGTACAAGTGAATAGTAGTGATTGATAAATGATATTTTATTAGATAAACGAGTTTTACTAATAAAAGAGGTTTTTCATTAATAAAGGAAGATTAATTAAAAAAGGGATTAGAAGTCGTCTATATGACTTGATCATGCTTGTGTGTGTTGATCATGTTTTATGTGTTACTTGCTTATTGATAGTATACGGGACTTAGTTTCCCTTATACAATCATTCTCATTATTATTGAAATTGACCAAAATATGACTTTGGAAGTATCCAGTAGAAACATGAGAATTATATGGTACAGTTATCTTTGACGAAGTTATACTGTACGTATAAACTCGTTTCACTCTTCTAGGATAAATGATAAGGAAATCCGTCCGCTTAAATGGTTAGGAGGTGATCTTTGCTCTTACATATTGTCTGTTTATTTCCTATAGAACCGGTTTTGATTTTACTGGAAATCCATCGATTGGTTTTGGAGCGCCTGATAAGCAGGGAAGTGTACTTATATAAGAGGACTTAAAACCATAACCACTCCAAAACCTTATACGTTTTTCTATGCTTTGGAAGAGGTTCACGATTAGTTCGAGATGTTGGACTCTATGTGGAGGTTTGAGATGTTTGAGATGCTCGAACACATGTAATTGTTCGTGTTCTATTCAGGATATGGGAATCCATGTGTGATTTCGATATCCGTTGAGATATGGGAATCCATGTGTGGTTCCAAGATATGTTTTAGTTGGGGACTCATGTGTCGAGATCTGTTCGAGTTGTGAATTGTGTGTTGAGATAATGAATGTGACTTCACCATTGTAATGATAGAAACTGGAGATAGGATGCATAGCTTATGGGGTTTAGCTAACTTAAAGAGTGCATGCACTCCATTCTACGGATACACATGCGGGCGTGATGTGATCCGGTGTCACGTGTTCGGGCATGGACCAGCTATGTTTTTCTATGATCCTTTTGCAGGGGTACCATTCTTGAACTACTAAGAACACCTCCATAGAATCCTACATAATTAGCGAACGCGCTCTAGTGGTTGTGATCGTATACCTTTTATTGTTGTGATGTACACTCACATGCATCACAACTACTTGATTATCTATATTTCACACCCTAGACATTATTATATTATTATTTTATTTTCAGATAGAAATGGTTTGGTTATCGTAAGGAAAAGCCCATCCGTGTTTATTTATGGTGTGGTTTTACGAGATATCTTTACGTTTGAAAGTTTTCTGTAAATATGATAATCCATATGATTTGGGTTTCTCATGCTAGTTTACCAGACTGATCCGAGTGTTATTTTCTTATAATGCTTGGGTCAGCCCATGTATATTTCTAGATTTAGCTGTGGTTCATTGGAGCTCTTGGAGAGGAGCTGGATGATTTCTTACCATATTTATTTTCCACTACACTACTTGTTTTTTGTATATATATCAGCTTATGAGGACATGCTGTTATAACTGTCCAGGCCGATGATACGTTAGTTTACTCTGATTGATGTTTGTATATCAAAGTTTTCTTTTTGGTAAAGACCTTTTGAGATATTATATATTATCGTTTCGCATGTGAGATTTTGATATTGTGTTCTTCTTTCTTGTTCATTTTCTTTTTCTTTTTCGTTTACCCTAAGGTTCTGTCTTTCCGACACTTGGGTGTCCGGCACATGAATACCGTGGATGTATTAGTGTCGACATTCGGGGGTCAAAACGACCGATCGTTACATTAGCCCGACCATATATTGATACGGTATATGGTATTTGAATGAAAAATAAAGAAAAGAATGGGTAAGAGAAAAAAAAAAGGGATCTAGATCCACTTTTTGTTCTCTTATCTTTCCTTTATATAAGCCACCTCTCCCTCACTTAAGCTATGAATTTTTGCACTTTTACAATAGCAAAAGGAGGCCAGCATAGCTTATATCAGCCAAAAAATCCAAGTATAAAATTACATCAAAACACTTTACTTTGATCATCGGTGGTTAGACAGTTCGGAAGCTAATAACTTCAAAATTAAAATTGAATTCAAGGAGTTCACTTCTTCATTTCAACGTGGGAACTTTGGGCTTTGGTGAAAGGTATTCTTCGAGTTTACTATTATATTAAAATGTTTATATGATTATTGTTCTATACATTGTTTTGTTAAAATATCACAAATTGATATATCGATGGATTATCACATATTGATGGTTGAATATACATAAAATAGTGTGTATATATTGAAAAAAATATGCACATTTTTTTATACATGCCCTCGGCCCAAAATAAAAAAAATTCAAAATTTTAAATAATAATATATTATATGGATTTAAATATCATATTGAATTTTAAAAGTTTAACACTATATAATATATGTTATTAAAACTTAACAAAATTTAATTTTGTTAGTATGGTTTTCGAGAATAATAATTTATTTTTTATTTTTTTGGGATATTCCCAATATATATACTATTATTTAATTCATAATTGATTATATAAATAAAATGTATGTATATATATTTATAAATAATATAAAATTCTAAATTTTTTATATAGTATAAAATATATTATGGTTTTGAAAATAATTTTTAAATAATTTTTTTATTTTTTATGGTTTATTAATTAATTATAAGTTTTTAACTAATGAACTATTTAAAAATCAAAAATTAAATTTAAAAATATTAATTTTATTACCAGGCCGAAAGCAGCAGCAAAATATATTTTTAATTATAAAGTATATCTATATAATTATAACTAGTTATATATTTATACATAATATGTATATAATTAAATTTAAAATAAATAAATAAATATGTATATATATTAAAATATATAAATTTCAATTCGAATTTTATATTATAAATATTCTAAATAATTTTACAAATTAATGTTTAATATAATTTTGTAATTTAATTATATTTATTTATATATATATATATGTATGTATGTATGTATGTATTTTAATTTATGTTTCATGTAAATAACTTACAACCAGTATTTTATAATAATTATATAATTATATTTTCCAATACATATATGTATGTATGTATATGTATATATATATAATATTATGCACATATATACATATATTTAGACAATTTATTTGTATACACGAGGGGCTAACATGTCTGTTGCGATGTAAATCCCAACATCAACATACATGCATGTCAAATCATGTACACATTACCTTATTGCACATGCGTGCACACACATATGTGTATATGGTACACATATATTTAATATAACACAAATTATATAAAATAAAACTTTATTTATAAATCTAAATAAAATAATGATTTTATTTAGCCAAAAATTAAAAATGTTTTAAATGAATTTGGACTACAAAGGCGCAATAAAGGTCCAAATTGGTAAAAGTTTTGAAATTTATCCATTTACCCCGCTGCATGCTGACCCAGTTCCAACATTATTAATATGACAGGGCTAAAATCCTTAGGTTCTATCGCACCCTCTTTCTTGTGGAAAAGGATTGCTTTGGCGAAGTTAAATCTTCCTATTTGTAAATTACCATTATAAAACTCGTTAAACATTATGATAAGGTCATACTTTACACTATGCCATAATTTCATGTAAAATAGAATAGGGAATCCATCTGGTCAAGGTGACTTATCATTAGGCATAGTGTTGATAGCCTTAAATAACTCCTCTTCACAAAATGAAATATCCAAGTCATTTAAAGCTATCCTAGTATTGGCAAGTTATAAATCGTTCCACGTAGCTGTAATTCTATGACCCCTGCCGGTATAAAGATACTTTTATAATAGTTAAAGAATGCATTATAGAACTTATAAAATTCCACATTATTAGTGACTAAGGAGTTTATGGTATTATTATGCTTTCGACCATTGAAAAATTGGTATTTTTTGTCTCTTTCTGTTGCTTAATTTTCTTGCAAATAGTTAGCAAGTCAATTAAGGCACGACCTAACCCAATCAAAGGCCTGACTATTCTTTGACCGGACGATCAAAGCTAGCCCAGCCTCAAGCTAGTTCCAAACCAGTCCATCCACTCAGTAAGGCATCAAGCTAAAGACTAGCCATCTTGGCTTGGTGGCACTCACAGTCAATATCAGGTGAAGATAAAGCTAAGTATAGCACTACTCCGTCTACTCCGGCCTGAATTGAAGACGATCAGCTCCCTCATGACAACCCACTCTCAGCCAAGTCAGCCTGTTTATCTCAACATCGCTTCAATCGCTGACCGCCACTACTCTAGGCTGCCTTAGGCAATGGACATTCTCGATAAGGCCAGCTCAAGCATGATCCGTCCTTGGCTTCGCTTCAGTATAACCACCCCTGATCGATTCCAAGTAGCCCACCCTGTTACCTTATATCCGGCCTAGCATCATCTCCTCAGCTTGATCCTTAGCTACTTTATGTATCCTTTGTGCCTTCAATAGCTCACCAGCTAGCTCAGTAAGCCTTGCCACATAAGCACACAAAATAAACAACAGGTTGTCTGTCCATTTGTACAAATCCTATAGCTAGGCAGCTAAAGTGATGACTACTCCTGTAGCAAGTCATCAGCATTTGATGTGCATTAAATGCAGAGCCTGCGCATGGTACAAAGGGACAACTGAGATATTTCACTGCCACACATCCGCTTGTACCTTTACAGTTGTCTCCATCTGCCCATGCGACCAAATCAATGGTCATGCACTCTTCCTGCTTATTTTGTAGTACAATCTTAGCCATTCATCATCTATTTCAACTACTATAAATACCACATGCATTGCCACTTCAAAGAGGTTGGAAAAATAAGAATCCTGGGTATTATATACAGTCTACAGCTCTTCATACAACAAGTTCTTAAGATTAGCTACCTCATTAGTCTTAAGTGCTTCCTTTTTCTTATTGTTCTCTTCTAGTTCCCTATAATTGCTAGAGATAAATATAGTAAGAGAACCTTACAGTGGATGCAGTCAACATTGCCAAACCGCTCTATATTTGGTGTCATTTACTTTAATCGCTTACGCTCTTCCAGTCGTATATAATGTTAGCAATTAACCTTTGTGCATTAGTCTAATTCTGAGGTGGACTAAAAATTAAACCAATATTTTGACACTAAAAGATGGGCCTTCCCCTAAAGCTCTCCCCTTTCTTCACTTTTTTCATTTGCAAAAATCCGATCTGACCTGTTACAATGGATAACCTTTCACTAGTTCATGGTAACAACTTCAATGGACATGAAACTAATGGCAACAACACTATCATCAGTGTAGTCCAACTCAACCCCGGTGTCAATAAGGAAATGTGGTGTACTATGTTGCTACAACTGTTAAACATGGGTAATCTAGCCCATGAAATGAACGGCTTAAGGACATGGTTGGATGCCCAAGCAACCATAAAATTTGTTCTCCTCGTACGGCCGACCTAGTCGACCTGCCTACTCATAGACCCATACTTCCTGGCGCCTATAACCTGATGAACACTTTGAGGCTTGGGAAAGGATATTGCTCGAAACTCCACTTGTGGGTGTTAATGCTCATCCCAGAAGGTATGATGGATGCGTTCCTAGCCAATTTGATATAACCGCAAATGTGGCAGTGCCTATAGAGCCAAGGCATTATCATTCCCTTTCAACTAAACAACCACCAATTTTCGATCGTTTGCAAACTTATTCTTTTGACTGCCTCAGTGGTAGTGCCTCTGCCGTCGGTAGGGCACATATGACTCTCTCGGCACACTCCAGATGTCATAGGGGTGTGGCCAGGATCAGATCGAGAAAACAAGGGCGGTTCACATACTCTAAGTCGCCCTCTGTGCATAGGGAAAAGTCTCTCACTCCCATCATCACTGTTCTCCATCTCGTCATCGATCTCCTACTCCGCCTAAGCGCAGACTAAGTCCCTAGCTCATGGTTGGCCAGAACATTCCTCAATGGGTCGATACAGGCCTCGGGGAATAAGTGTATATCCTCCGCCAGTACCTCTACAAAATGCAAACCTAAAATGCAAGGGGCAAAGAACTCTCTGGCGAAGAGAATGGGGAACCCCACTTCGATGAAATTCCGAACACTTATATCCATCGATGATATGCCTTACCGCTTATTGACAAGTATAATGGGAGTGCTGACCCATCTGACCACATTAGTGCCTTCAGTTCCATTACTGTGCCAACCAACTTTTGGGCTTAGCAAAGTGTTTGCTCTTTCCATCCACTCTTACTAGACCGGCCTTCAATTGGTTCCCATATCTACATCCGGGCAGCATTGGTTCCTAAGCCTAATTGTGCACAGATTTGAAGACTCATTTCTTCGCTTCCAAAACCCAAGTCATGATGGCTAGTGAACTAGGCAACGTCAGATAGAGTCCTTCAAAAAGCTTATGACCATATGTTAACCGCTTCAACAAAGAATCCACTCGGGCTAGGGGTGCGGATGTTAATAGGTTGGTCGTGGCCTTATGTTCAGGAATCCAATACAAGTTTAGAATATAGAGAGAGCTCCAAAAGCGGCTGGCAATATCTGTGACCATCTTTTATCAACGGATGAATTATATGATGAGAATGGAAGATGAATATTATTTGAATGACAATAAAGCAAGACGTCCTACCCAAGTCAGTCCTGGCAACTAGAGGCCGACCTTCAATATAAGCCCAGGTATAACAGTTATGCCAATTTGAACTGGGATATCGCAACCATATATCTCACCACTCGGGACCGGGTGCCCTTCCATAGACCCAACACCACCAGAATTGGAAAGCTTTGAAGGAACCTCGTGGCAACAACAAGTACTGCACGTTCCATAAAATCAATGGCCACTCTAAAATTTAGTGCCAGGTACTTAAAGATGAGATTAAGAGACTCCTTCAAGAGGGAACACTCTTGGAATTATTTCGAGATCAAGTAGAGAAAAAGGACAAACCATAACAACTGGCCACCTCTACCCCAGCCGCCCAGCAACACAAACGTCCAAGCTATCACCAAAGTATTAACCAAATGCAGAGGCTCGCAGGTGGCCTGTAGTAGCTGAGGGGCTTGGTCCCAGTATCAAAGAGAAGTGGGCACACCGGATTAGATCTATTCACTAAAGTCTTGGGTATTCAAAGCACCTCGATTGGATTCAGAATAACCGATCGGCTTCACTACCGAGGATAGGGAAGCAATCTCCTACCCTCATCATGATCCTAGCAATGACAAACTTCAATGTGCGCTAAGCCTTTATGGATAGGGGCAGGTCTGTTAATGTCATGTTCAAGGACGTCTTTGAGGCTCTCAAACTTCCTACTTCTAGCCTTACCTTATGCGCCTTGCCTATTTATAACATTGGGGGCATATGCATTGTTCCTATGTGCACTACTTCACTCGTGATGGTGTTTGGCTAAGAGCCCCTTGCTCCAAAGATCCGAGTAAACTTTATCGTGGTCGATTGCCCATCTTCTTATAGTCTGTATATAGGGCGACAACTTTTACCAAACTAGATGTCATCTTCTCTTACAACTCCCTCATTATGAAGTTCCTCATCTAGGACGGGGTCGGTGAGATTACAGGCAATTAGCAAAAGGCAAGGGTATATTATGGGACTTCCCTTAGACAAGCAAAGAATGGTGTCCTCGTATTTCAAAAAGAGCTTTAACCAATCAACGGTAGGCTTCTCAAGAGATCCATCGAGTCAACTAGTGATCTAGTTCGTGCCAAGGTCATACCCAACTCTGAAGCATTAGCAGCAACTACTCTCACAAATAACCCATACGAGCCAACTACAGTGATCAATGACTTATGTCCCATAAATACCCTCGAAGCTAGCATTTCTTAGTGTTGCACCAGGATCGTTGGTCATATTAAAGACTAGGATGGAAGGAACCCTATATTCTTGGCCACTTCCCAAAGAACTATAGAGCTCATCGCAACATGGGATGAGCAAGTAGCTCCCCATTGGCAAACGGGGTTACAAGTACAACTCCCACCCCCTCATTGTCGGTCGACCTATCCATAGGAGCCAAGGGCATCATTACCTTGACTCAGGCACTGAGATTAGTCCTAGCCGAGGATGTCATAGAGCGCATGATTTATGTGCTAGACCAATGCGAACTAGAAACAAGCTCGGACCAAGAAGATGACCCGATAGACCCTCGTATATATGACTCAAACATTAAAGGATACCCTCTTGGAATCAATTTTCATAGACAGTACTGACCCTAACAAGATCATTCAAATTGGCACCGAGCTTAGCCCACAAGTTAGGGAGGACCTAATCAAGTTCCTATAATAGAGTAAGGATGTCTTTGGATGGGGGCACACCAACATGACTGACATTGTTCCTAGGATCATTTGGCATGCATTCAATATTGATCAAAAGGCCACCACCATCTATCAAAAGTGCCAAACACTCAACTCAGAAAGGTATCAGGCTCTCAAGGAAAAGATAGAGAAGCTGTTAGCCAACGGCTTCATTCAGGAGGCAGCATATTCGGGTGGCAAACCTGATCTTGGTTAAAAAAACCAAATAGGACTTAGAGGATTTGCATTGACTTCTTCGATCTTAATAAAGTCTATCCTAAAGATAGTTTTCGTTTGCCCTGCACCAATTGGCTTGTAGACACAACAAGTGGACATGATCTCCTCACCTTCATGGATGCTTATTATAGGTACAATCAAATTGCCATGCATGGCCCGGTCCAAGAGCACACCTCCTTCATTACAAACACATGCCTATACTGCTACCGTACCATGAATTTTTGTTTGTAAAATGTGAGTGACATGTATCAGCATCCTATCAATCATATGTTCCCTGAACGGATTGACCGATCTATGGAAGTTTATGTGGACGACATGCTAGCCAAGTCCGAAAAGGCCAAGAGGCATGAGCAGAACATGGCCGAAACTTTGAACATCCTTCGTCAATATAACATGAAGCTAAATCCCAAAAAATGCTACTTCTCTATTCGATGTGAAAAATTCCTTATTTAGGTTGTGAGTGCGAAGAGTACTGAAGAAAATCCCGATAAAATCCAAGCCATCCAGGACATGCAAATTCCCTGAACTATGAAACAAGTGGAAAGCTTAAATGAGATGGATCTAACACTAAGTCGGTTTGTGTCCAAGTCAACCGATCGATTCTCCCTTTCCTCGACCACAACAAGAGAGGAAAGTCATTCACTTGGAGTAAAGAATGTACTAAGGCATTCGAGAAGCTGAATAACCATTTGGCCACTCCTCTGATAGTATCCAAGCTTATCGACGGGAAGGATCTGTATCTATATTTGGATGTGTTTGACCATGCGATCAGCGTCGCCTTAATCAATGAGGATAAGAAAGTCCACAGATGGTGTATTATGTCAATAAGAGACTGAATGGCCTAGAAATGAGATATTCTAGGATGGAGAAGCTTGCATTCTTCCTGCTCATGGCATCCCAAAAACTCTTGTCATACTTTCGGCACATCCCATCAAGGTTTTAACTAATCGACTTATAAAGCAAATCCTTAGCTGGCCCAAGACAACAAACCAACTATTAAAGTGGTCTTTCGAGCTTGGACAACATCACAACTCCTTCCAACCTCACACTTCCATCAAGGGCCAGGCTATTGCCAATTTCATTGCTAAGTGCTCAAGCCCGGACAACGGGGAGGATGAGTCTGTTACAAGTAGGCCAACTTGGTGCCTGTACGTGGACAGAGCATCAAATGAGAAGGGGTATAGGTCGGCATAATCCTTGTTATGCCCTAAGAAAAAGAGCTATGTTTTGCGGTCCACCTCACTTTCAAGGCAAACAATAATGAAGTAGAGTACAAAGTCATCCCGGTCAGTCTTAGGATGGCAAAGGAAATACGCATGAAGTATATTCATGTTTTTAGCGACTTATCATTGGACATCAATTAGATTGCAAGCGTTTTCAGCTGAAGAATAAGACACCGACGCTATATGTTGCAGAGGCGGCACTTCAGTGGTGCATGTCTACAGGTGAAGCCAGCCAGATTCTAGAAGAGTTGCATGAAAGATTCTGTGGGGATCACGCTAGGGGGCAAAGCCAAGCTAAAAAGTCTATCTGGCAAGGCCATTACTAGCTTATTATGATTAAAGAATCTATGGACTATGTAAAGAAATGCGACCGGTGTCAATGGATCGCCAAGGCTCCACGAGCCTCGCCTACCCTCCTCACTTCGATGACTTCCTCATGGTCGTTCGACACCTATGGAATTGACTTGATTGGGAAGCTACCCAACGCCAAGGGAGGGTATAATCGTGCTATAGTCTCAATCGACTACTGCACCAAATGGGTCGAGGCCGAACCCCTTACTGGGGACACCGCCTTAAAGATCCTTAACTTTGTTATCAAGAACATTATCATCCATTTTGGCCTGCCAAAAAAATCATCATCATTGGCAACGACACTAAATTTGAGAGCGGCCTCTTCCAAGGCTTCTGCTCAAAGAACGTAATCGAGAAGTGCTTCTCTTATGTTGCCCACCCTCAAGCCAACGGACATGTCGATGCCATCAACAAAACCATCAATTCCACTTTCAAGGGGCATCTCGCAAAAGCTAAGGGGAACTAGGATGAAGAACTTGTTGGAAATAGGCCAGCCCACAGTAGAAGTTATGGGTGAATTTCAAAAAAAAAATCCCTTATTGGATCTATATTGGGCCTGTGAAGTCTAATTCATTTAGAACATTTCTAAATATTATTTAAAAAATATTTTATTTTCTTTTAACCTATAAATTATATAGTTTTATTTAATTTATACATTGATATATATATATATGTATGTATGTATGTATGCATGTATCATATACATATATATGTGTGCGCGCACAAATGTAACGTATTAACTCGTGCAAGGTATAACATGCACGTGTATAGATGTTTGGATTTACATCGCAAGAAACACGTTAGCTCTTCCAATATGCAAGTATATATTATCCAAATATATGTATGCATATAAGCTATTATTTTACATAACTATTATAAATTATATGTATACATATATATGCTAATTTAGTTTAAATAATTATATATATATAATATTTAAAATATAATAATAAATATTTGTGTATATATATATATAATCTGATAGATAAAATATTAATATTATGTATATACATATTATTATAATATATTAACTTAAATATATAAAAGTTGTGAATAATATGTGTACACATATATATAATAATAAAATAATTATATATACACACACACAAATATATATTTATAATATATATATATATATATATATATTAATAGCATTATTCAAGATAATATTTTTTATTTCTAGGTTATGCACACAGCAAAAATACTTATTTTTTAACTCAAATTGCATTTTTAATTAAACATTCATTCAAAATGAATAAAAATTAATTTTGAAATTTTTATATCAAATTTTAAAATTCCAGAAAATCCTAACTGATATTTTATGGTGTAACGACCCGTAGATTTTAATAAATTTTATTTGTTTAATTAATATATTTAATTGAAATTTTATGAAATTTTAAACAATAAAATTTTGAAATAATGATTTAATATTTGGAATACGTCTTCTTAAACATAGCAACTGGTAAATTTTTATCAAATAATATGGAAGTTAATTTTATCGTGTAATTCCATTTAAATTTAATCAGTTAATATAGATGAAAATAAAATGTTTTCGAAACCTAAATATTTTTATATAGAAAATTTGTAAATCATCTTCTGAGTGAGATGCCATGTTTTGTTTCTTCAGATTTGGAATTCTATTACTCCGTTTGTCTTATTTCTGGCAAATTCGTAGCATTTTCGGTACCGATTATCGACTTTTAATTGGATGATTGTACCACTAATATATGTATACCGTTTTGATCATCTCGTCGTGCTGATCTCAACAGTGTATTCATCCATGTATTTTGGAAATCCGGTACGTGATGAACTCTGTGGAACGGTTAATCGTACCTGTATCCAATTTCAAACTTTTGGGTTCCTATTCTTTCATCTACCTAACTATTGAAATCTAATAGCCACTTGCTTTCATATTCCTATAATTATAATTGACCGTTGCGTTTCCTTGGTTCGGCTCCTTTTTCATTTTTCGGCTTTTGGTATATGAGATTTTAGTTTATATTGCTTTAAACTGCTCATCATCATTTCGCTCTCAAACATTTTCCATATTCCCATATCTCCGCCCTCCCCATCCATTTTACTCACGCAAGACAAACCCCATCAACCAATAACCAGCCGAGCTTCCTCCCTATCCCCTCTCGCATGAAGCTCCGCCGCTCACTTCCTGTCCCCTCGCCTGGCCTTTGCCTCACCACTACACACATCCGCGTCTACCTACTGCCAAGAAACCACCCACATCTGCACCTCTTCTCCCATGCTACTCGAACCCTTCTTTTCAAAGCATTGTATGTACGTTCTATAGGTAAGTTTATGTCACGGTGTGATTTTAATATGTTATATAATACGGGATATATATATATATATATATAAATTTATGCATACTATTTTGGGTTATATTTGTTAAAATAATCTATAAAGTTATAAGTTATATGTATTTGCCTATATAATTGTTATATATGTGTGCTGTTTGTATAGATTTGGGAATGGTATATATTAATATTCTGATTTTAACAAGTATATATACATATATAAGTTTGTTGTACGCATAAAGTTATATACCAGTTATTTGTTTAAGATAATATAAATCATTTGATTTACACTATGCTGTTTGTTTGTAAGTATGAAGGTATATATATCATATTATATAGTTCGGTTTGTTATATAAGTTATATTTAGTCTATGCTGTACATAAGCATATGCATATTTTGATGGTATATACATACATATATATATATATATGTTTATATAGGAAGTATATAATATGCTGCCAAACCATTTATATAATTGTAGGTTTGTATACGTTTTATGTGATGTTTATAGTTATATGATGGGTTGGTTTTTAAATTTATATATTATTTTGAGTATATAAATAGATGTATATTTATCTGTTTATATAAAGTTTATATACTTACTACATATTAGTCACAGTTATATGTATCTAAGTTGAAGCATATTATAAAGTTTTATAGTTTATGTATATTAGTCTTGATTGTACAGTTTAAAATATATATATGCCTATTATATGTTAGTTTAGATGTTTACAGCATGTTTACATATACATTTATAGTTTATACATATACATATATAGGCTTATATACAGTGAGTGCAGTTGGTTTACAGATGTTAGCAGTGAATACATACGCAAAGTGTATATATTTGAAAAGAAAGAATAGATATGCATATGTCTTATATATATACCAGTATATATGGCACGTCCGTTGGACGTGTGCGAAGACAACCGTGAGTTATTTTTTTTTAATGCAAAGTAGTACATACAAAAAATGTATTGTCATACAGCTGCATAAGCTTACCGGTTAAGATTGCATACTCGTACTATTATTTTGCTGCTATTCCTACATGACTATATTATTGCCTCTTTGTTTGTAAAATGTTTTCTCTTCTCCTTTATCCGGGCTTGAGAGCGGCATCAGTACGTAATAGGTGATGGCGGAGTTAAAATCATTTTTTAGGGATCAGTTTATGTGATACATGTTTTTAATAATGATAATAAAAATTTAAAATTATTGTTGTTATATATTTGATGTAAATGAAAGTTTCAAATTTGCGTATAAATTAATACATGGGTATGAAAAGTAACCGAAATAAAAGTGAAATGATGAAGTTCCTATGTTAAATGCAGAAGGACATTACTCAGTGATATTTTGAAAATGAATAATGTATATTAAAAAAATTTGGTGGAAAAGATACTCTTAATTGTAATTAGTTTAAGTTTTGATTACACGACAATAAAACATCTTTGTACACTACATTTCTTGTATGATTCCCTTGTTACGTGGAATTTTTCCTTTTTTCACTAAAATCTTTGTTGAGTTTCGTGCAACTCCTCTAGATAATGCCACATATAGTTGACCATGACTAAAAACGTGCTCTCGAAGATAAATTCCAACATGAGGAATGGTTTGTTGGGTTCTTTTTTTATTTTCATTTGACTCCTCTTTGTAAAATTTGCAGGAACATCCCATGCTTATGTTCAATAAAATACCAACCTTTTTTCAAAAGAATGTTATAAAATATAGCATTTTAAGTATTTCAGGAAATATGTTACAAAAATGTATACAACTATTTCAAAAGTATCAGAGCATAGCACAGTCATAATCATGCTCATCAGCACATGTGTCAAGCAATAGACCACATGCCATGCTACTATCGACCTGCCTGCTTTCTACCACGCTAGACTCGTAGACCCTCTTTTTCATGAGCCTTCCTTCCACGCCAAGAGATGCCTGCTTGCTATCTATATTTGCTGGCCTTCAAGCATTTCACCTATGCATCATTATGCAGTACATTTGCTGTCTTTATATGCATCACTGTATACTACATTTGCTAGCCTTCGAACATGCCTGCTTGTTGTAATTTGTGTGGTTCAGTACTAAATTAAAGCACACTACTCATACATAGTATAAAGAACAATATATAAAGTTTAGCAAACATACAACAAACTACAAACCTGAGAGCTACACAATAGCATAATTATAGACTACATATTTACATAAACAACATAACATAGCAATCAACGTGAAATGATACTCCGTCACCCATTCATGAGAAGTAGTAACATAAAACCAATATCAATGTAAAATTGAAAATAAATAAATAAATAAATAAATACTTAGAGTGTTGAAAGCAGCAAGGGAAGAATTGAGTGCAGGCTTGGCTTCTATTACACACTGCAACTAATTTGTGAGTATGAATCCAACATCAACTGGTGGAGAAGAAGAAGGCACCATCTTCAACGTATATTCAACTCCCATGAAAAACAAAAGAGAGAGAATCCAACCACCATCTGCTTGCCTTTGCATTCCTCCACCCCATCCAACATGCCAGAACCACCAACCTCCTCCGTTTCCTAAGCGCACCGATCACCCCTCTCACCCTAGCCGCCTCCGCCTGCCTACATCAACTCCATCCTTGGCCAAAAACTCGCCACCCTAAAGAGCAATATATAAAGTTTAGCAAACGGACAGCAAACTACAAACCTGAGAGTAAAGAAAAATATTGGGTTAACTTCTGCACAATTTACCATTTGACATATAAATGACTTTTAGTTAATGATGAGCATAGAACCACGGACTAAAATGGATCGATACTATTACTGTTATTAACGAAGTTTCAACTACTTTAAAATTTAAATACTCTACGTCGACAATGTTAAACAATATTGCAGACAAAAAATAGAATTCACTTTTTTTCTCCATGTGGTAGAAAGTGACTACTTGTTGCCGACATAAATTTTTTTTCTTAAAAGAAATTTTATATTCAGTTCAAGGAAAAATGATAGATATTTGCAGTATGTTTTAAAACATGATCATTGTAGTAGTAAAATAAAACCAAAATGATCAAAGAACCCTACAAAATAGCATAATTATAGACTCCATATTTACATAAACTGCATAACATAGCAATCAACGTGAAATGATACTCCGTCACCCATTTATGAGAAGTAGTAACATAAAACCAATGTCAATGTAAAATTGAAAAAAAAACTTATAGTGTTGAAAGCAGCAAAGGAAGAATTGAGTGCAGGCTTGGCTTCTATTATACACTACAACTACTTTGGGAGTATGAATTCAACATCAACTGGTGGAGAAGAAGAAGGCAGTGCACCGATCACCACTCTCACCCTAGTCGCCTCCGCCTGCCTACATCACCTCCACCCTTGGCCAAAAACTCACCACCCTAGCCTCCTCTGTAGGTGAAAATATATCAACTCCAAACTACAAAATAATATAAATATAACTATTTTCATTCAACAATTGCTATGAAAGAAAAAGTTCATAGCATAAAAAAATTAAGTAAGATAGCAAATATTATTAACAGGAACATGATTAATTACATTACAACTACACTTCAAGTGTTAACTGATGTGATCAACCGAAATATGACCACATATATCATCAATTTGAAGCAACCCACACGCACAAACCTAAATTCGTCATTACAGTTAATGTTACAAAATACATAGTACGCATAAAAATGTGAAAATTTTGCAAACCAAAAAATTACCGAGCGATGCCAAGCACTATGCTTTCTTGGCGATTATGGCTAGGAGGTCCAAGCGCTGGCTCTATGCCAATTCCAACAATTGGAAACAAAAATGCTGCAAAAGGAAAACGAACAAAAGATAAATTAATGAAATTAAAATGAAAAAACAAACAAAAGAGAAATAAATGAAAGTGAAATGGAACAATTACACTAAATTTAGGTCAGTGACTATAACATTGGTCATTTTCCAACGTTATCCATTTAGACAGCATCTAAAGCTAGTGAGCGTAGTTTAAATTATGGTTGTTAGAATAGTTCCAATGCCTAAAAAACCTAATCCACATCATGGTATAAGAATAGAAATATAATACATGCCTTCATAATTTCCAATTCAAGCACCAAAAGATGGAAAAAATAATAATAGCCACATTTGATGCAAAAGTCATCATGTCAAATTCATCCCTGGACATAAAGGAGATTTAAATACAAAAGAAAAGCTTGTTCATAATTTTACTCCCTGCACCTTAAACTTTCACAAATAGTTTTCTATTATTGCATACACTCTTCCATTATAGAATTGTGCTTTTCTACATCGGTCTACCTAAACTAGGCTAATAAATAATGTTTCAATTATTTTGCAAAATAGGATGATCCAATGTGCTGGTTCTACTTGGAACAATCATTTAAACAACATGTACACAGCTTGTAAATTTTAAAAATGGACTCCTTTTCACCATATTCATGAACTGGAAGTTGGAAGGGGAAATGAATATTGTAACTGTTAAAGGGCATCATCCGTTATTTTTATACCATCTATTATTGTAGACAAAAAAATGAATGCACAACAAAATTTCAAGCATATGATACCTGGCTGACACGACGCGGTATGTTACATTTTCCAAATCTTCAGCTTCAATCTCTAGGCAGTTTTTGTTCAACTTTATCAAGATCTAGGCTTGGTAGAAAATATCCAAAGTTGCAGTAGAATTCATCTCAGATTTGAGCAAGCTAGGCAATCAAAGTTGACAGCTACTCTAGCCACGACTTCATCTTTGAGTTTAGGGTCAGAACATATCTCTGACATAGTGGCACTCCTTCAGCATCGTCTTCAGTCCAGGCTTTGTTAAAACTTGCAATGGAAAAGGAATTGGCAGTATGAATGGGATCTAGTCAGCGATAGAGTTATTATCAACGATGGCTACTCTTCCAACCGGCGGCCACACATTTCTGAAGTAAACGGATCACCTCTCCAGCCAGAACCACCGCCTTTGCCTTCCTCCACCTCGGCCAGCATCCAAACCGCCAGAACCACCACCCTTACTTCAGGAACTGAAAGTTGAAGAAGTTTTTTACCCAAATCGTACAAAAAGGATCCATTCATGATGAGAAAGGAGAAATTTTCTCCAAGAGAAGAGAATGGGGAAAGATGCGGTTATAAAAACTATGTGTGGAGAAGAGAATGGGGGAAAGATGCGGTTATTAAAACTGAGTGTGGCGTGGCAATCAAATGACCAAAAATGACCTCTGTTTGGTGCTAGCATTTAAAAGGACGTTTTAGTAATTGCAAAAGCTTCAAATGAAGGTATCCTCATTATATAGAGATAAAAGTGGTATAAGTTGTTTATTTTACTGAAACTATATTAGTATATTTATGCATAGGTTATCTTCTTTCAAAGATGGAAGTTATATATATGGGTATTGTATAGTTGATTTTAACAGTGCTTGCATACTTGTTATGATCTGAATAGATATGTATACATTAATTTTCTTTATTTATGTATATGTTTTAAAGTAAAGTGATAGTTTTGTAAAATATTATATATACAAATTGTAAGTTTATAAGTTGTAGAAGTTGTTTACATTTTTTGATTTGAAACGATACTTTGTATGTTAATACTTTATTATATGTGTTTTAAATGTAAACAATAAATTTTAATTATATCTATATATATTTTATTTTAATACTCGTCTTAAATTTGAGATTGATTTCATGGAAATAATAACATATATTTTGTTTCTATTTAGATGATTCTAATTCGTTCTCATCAATTCCAACTATCAGCTTTGTTCGTCGAATCATGTCCATCTAGCATTGCTTCGGTACTCGTAATCCATTTCATTGTGAAATCTCCGCTAGCCTCGAAAGGTGAGCAATCACTCACGATTAACATTCTTTTATTTATTAAATTTGATTTCAATTGAAACGACAATTGAAATATGCTGCTGTTAGTTATTTATATTGCTATATATATGCCATTATCTGTATCTGTTCACCTATGACATCTGACACCATTATCTGTTATTTATATTGATGATATATGCCTGTTATATTATTATCATATTTTTTATCACTCTGCAAGTTCCCTGTTAGTATAGAATTCACTATGGGTTGAAATGATACATACCCGAACGATCTGTAGAATAGGAAAAAATCGTTATGGGTTGAAATGATAAACCCAAGCGATTTTCAATTGAATTGAATTTGGGATTGCGGGTTGAAATGATATATACCCGTATATTTAAATTGCGGATTGAAATGATAAATATCCGTATCACTTGACCATAGGATAGAAAATTATATACAGACATCGTTGGTCTATATATAAATATTTTGGAAATGATTTCTATGGTTTTGAAAAGAAGTATATGGTTTATTAAATATTGATTTTTTAAGATTTATTAAAGTTGATTTAATAAAGTTGATATATAATATGTTTAAGTATTTATTTAAAAATTTATATTTTTAAATATAGGGTTTGAAATGATTCAGGTTGAAAAGATAAATTTGAAATTGATTTGGAATTATATTTACTTAAGAATTTTACTTAAATAAGTTTGATTTGAAATTTTAAAATTTGAGATTTTAAAGATATGATTTTATAACTTGATTTTGGTTTAAAGTGATTAAACGAATATTTCAAGTTTAATAAATCGAAAGAAATATTTAGTGGTTTGAAATTTGGGGTTTTATTTAAATGATATTGGGTTTATTAAGTGAATATTTTAAACTAAATAATAGTAAAGTGAATTTGATATATATGTGAAATTATCGAATTTAGTTTTGAAATGTTGAATATTTAAAGCTTTGAAATATATTGAAATTGAAATGGCTTATTTATGGTTCAAATATGTATTTGAAAATCGATAATTCGAAATGGTTTATTGAGAAACTGAATCGAGTTGAAATTGATGATTTGAGATTTGATTAAATTTGAACTTTGGAATTCGAGTTGATTTGAATCGATTTGTGAAATTTGAGGAAACTATTTTTATATAAAGTATTTTTAAACTATATCTAAAACTATTTATATTTTAGTTTATAAATTATTTTAATATAAACTATTTTAATATAAATCATTTTCAATATAAATTATTTTAACTTACAACTATTTATATAAATTATTTTATTTTATAAACTATTTTATTTTATATACTATTATTAATATCTAAACTGTTTGAAGGAAAGTGTTATGATTTCCAAAGTTATGAATTTCAATGTATTATGATTTCCAAAGTATTATTATTTCAAATTGTTTTGGTTTCGAAAGTATTATATCTTTGAAAGTACTATGATTTTGGAAGTGGATATTTTTGAAATGGAAATGATATCGTATTGATTTGGTTTTTGAAATGGAAATGATATTTTGGTTTTGAAGTATAAACTATTTTGAAATGACCGCAGTGTTATAATAACGTTTGGTTTTTAAAGAGACCGGGATCGGATATGGGCATACTCTTTGTCGATACCGAAAACCACTTTAACAACTGTGTACGCGGTGAAGATTCCAGAATGAAGTAGGATGGTGGCGACGATCCTATATGAGGTATATATGTGGACCCGACTCCCGTGAGTTGGCATAAGGTGGCTAAAACAGGAGCAATTGATGGGCTAATGAGGTAGCTCCTCTGATCGGACACACTCCATCGTATGCCATTCTATTACTTGTGATTGATTTGGTGCGCACCCTTGATTCGGTAGTGTGGCTCGAGGTGGGCGATTGCTGCGGCTCTGCGTTACCACCGGCCCGGAAGTGTAATTGGTATATCTACCCTGGCATTGCCTAGTTGTGCCGTGTCACCTACCCTAGCGTGCTTTACTACGAGTTTTATTTGTGTCGTACCTATGGAGTATCCTCTGGTAGCCCCAGTTTACGGGGTATTACAGTACTGTATAGACTATTGGCACACCTAAAAATGTGTTAAGGTGGAAAATGTAAAGCCTTAACGCTATTTTTAAATAGTATACTTTACTGTAGACATTATTATAATAGTGTATATTACTACATAGTAGATAGTTTAACGGATCCTTAGAGGATGGTTATCCCAAACATCCTTTAAGTTACTTGTATTTCAGTTGATATTTCACTTGAGTTGGATTTATTGATATAAGAATGTTAATCCGAACTCGAGTGTTTTGTGTTTTGCTTTACGCTCGGGTCAGACTGAGTGGTTCAGTGTTCGAGACTCACCTTTAGAGTTGGAGCTTCGCTTGGAGATCCAGCTATCTATCCAGCTTTCGGTTATTCAGTTGATTTCAGTGATGTATTCTGATCTTGTATTTGACTATTGTATTGAGACATCTATGTATTCGAAGACTTCTGTTGTATCTTGTTTAACTCTGTTATATATATATAGTAGCTTCATGAACTACTATTCTTTGTTTCCGCTGCATTACTCTGTGTCTGTGATTCTGTGATTATTTTATTTACTGTATATGCTGAGATTTGCCAAATTTAAATTAACAATCTGATATTTTGAGCAATTCAAGTCCGACATGTGCGGATGCGAATGGCACGCAAAATTAGGATGTTATAGTTGGTATCAGAGCTCTGGTTTTAGGCAAAACTTAACATATATAGTAAATTTAATTACAGAATCACTTTCGTTCGAGCTTGAATTCCTTCTTCTTCGATTCGGGTTTTTCCCTTTGAATTTTGGAATGTTTCCCTCGGTTCCAAAGTCCATTCTTGTCTCTCCCTATTTTTGTTTTCTTGATTCCGGAGCATCCCATAGCTCCACTGAATGATTTGTAAAAGAGTGAAACTCCTTTCAATCGATATTGATTCACCGGAGATTTCTGTACCCTCAGTTTTTTATGCTGCTATCTTTTGCTATACCCGAATTCTATCTCTGGCGATCGAATGTCGATTTGCTCCAGAATTCTACCTTGATCTTATTTTGAAGTCACGGTTGACCTGGTTAAGGTTGCCTGTGATTTATATAAGTTTATCCATTCGTTTCTCTCTTTGAAATCTATTTATCTCCCTATCGAGCCTATCTTCTAGTTGAATTCTTTTAGTTAGGATCCTTCAAATTTTGAATCTCTATACTTGTTTTGAAATCCATTTTGTATCATCAAGTGAGGGAGTGTATTTGTATTTGTATTAATATTAAAATGTTTTATAGTGTGTTGTTTGAGTTGTTGATGTTGATTTGGGTTTCCGATCGATTCGTCTGATCAGCGATATCGATAGGATTTCCAAAACACTTGAACATAGCAAACTGACACAATACTATTTTCAAAAATTGGGTAAATGAAATAAATTTGTATGATTATATTATATATAAGTATAATTTTCTAGAATTTAATAAATTAATTAAATTGGTAGTTTGAAATGATAATATTTGATTATCATTTATTGTTCTATAAATGAATTTATAAATAATGGTTTATAAATTTATTTGGAATTGAAATGAATTTAAATCAAGAATTTGAAAATTTAATTTTCGATGATTCTGAACTTTGGTTTTAAAGTGCATATTATTTAAAGTATTTTCGAATAGAAATAGTTTCCAAAGAATGTTTAAAGGTTTTAAATCAGTGCCCTTCTCTTTTGTCATTGGAAAATAATTTCGGTGATGGCGGCTGCATCATCGACATTCATTTTCGAGTTTTAGAGTGGAGAGACCATTCTGTAGCTTTGCTACGGTTTTGTTTTAGAAAATAATTTGATTTGAATTTCTTAAGTATGACTTATTATATATATACGTATGATTTGATTTGATATATATAGTATATATATACACTTATCTATAAAATGGTTTGAAGTTAATCGGGAATCAAATTCTTAAATTTATGTTGAAGGTGATTTTAATTAGCTAAAATTTTGAATAAATAATTAAATCTGAAATAATTGAATTGAGAAATTTTAATTGTATGATACTCAATTGCATTCTAATATAACTTACCTAAATTTTTCAAAAGTTAACTTTGTAATTGAATATTGTACAATATAAAATGATATCAAAAGAATTTATAAATAAATTTAAGTGATTATAATAAGTGTCAATCTACTTAATTTATGTGATAAGATATAATAATTTGGGAAAAAGGAAAGAATTAATTTGTTGAATAAAATATGATTATAATAATTGGTTATACACTAAATTTATGATTATAGGAAATGTTAATTTAGGTAAATTGAATAACAAAATAATGAATAGATAAATATGAATTTAGGAATAGTTCAGATTTAATTATATGTGAAATTAGCTTAAGTGAAATCAATTGTTAAATATTAATTAATTTAAATTGTAATTTATATGATTAGAATAAACAGTTTGAACTAACAAATTTAAATTGAATGACTATTTATTGATTTAATATAAATGGATTTAACCAAATTGTTAAATATTAATTAATTTAAATCGAAATTTATATGGTTTAAATTGATTGTTTTATTTTTTTTCAATCTATTTTCTTTTTGGTTGTTTCCATTCTCCCACCTCCTTCCTTTTCGGGGACGAAAAGTTTTGAGGAGGGGAGAGTGTAACGACCGGTAGATTTTAATAAATTTTATTTGTTTAATTAATATATTTAATTGAAATTTTGTGAAATTTTAAACAACAAAATTTTGAAATAATGATTTAATATTTGGAATACGTCTTCTTAAACATAGCAACTGGTAAATTTTTATCAGATAATATGGAAGTTAATTTTATTGTGTAATTCCATTTAAATTTAATCAGTTAATATTGATGAAAATAAAATGTTTTCAAAACCTAAATATTTTTATATAGAAAATTTGTAAATCATCTTCTGAGTGAGACGTCATGTTTCGTTTCTTCAGATTTGGACTTTTATTGCTCTGTTTATCTTATTTTTGGCAAATTCGCAGCATGTTCGGTACCGATTATCGACTTTTGATTGGATAATCGTACCACTGATATTTGTATACCGTTTTAATCATCTCGTCGGGCCGATCTCAATAGTGTATTCATCTGTGTAATTTGGAAATCCGGTACGTGATGAACTCTGTGGAACGGTTAATCGTACCTGTATCCAATTTCAAACTTGTGGGTTCCTATTCTTTCATCTACCTAACTATTGAAATCTAATAGCCACTTGCTTTCATATTCCCATAATTATAATTGACCGTTGCGTTTCCTTGGTTCGGCTCCTTTTTCATTTTTTGGCTTTTGGTATATGAGATTTTAGTTTATATTGCTTTAAACTGCTCATCATCATTTCGCTCTCAAACATTTTCCATATTCCCAGATCTCCGCCCTCCCCATCCATTTTACTCACGCAAGACAAACCCCATTAACCAATAACCAGCCGAGCTTCCTCCCTATCCCCTCTCACATGAAGCTCCACCGCTCACTTCCTGTCCCCTCGCCTGGCCTTTGCCTCACCACTACACACATCCATGTCTACCTACTGCCAAGAAACCACCCACATCTGCACCTCTTCTCCCATGCTACTCAAACCCTTCTTTCAAAGCATTGTATGTACGTTCTATAGGTAAGTTTATGTCACGGTGTGATTTTAATATGTTATAGAATACGAGATATATATATATATATAAATTTATGCATACTATTTTGGGTTATATTTGTTAAAATAATCTATAAAGTTATAAGTTATATGTATTTGTCTATATAATTGTTATATATGTGTGCTGTTTGTATAGATTTGGGAATGGTATATATTAATATTCTGATTTTAACAAGTATATATACATATATAAGTTTGATGTACGCATAAAGTTATATACCAGTTATTTGTTTAAGATAATATAAATCATTTGATTTACACTATGCTGTTTGTTTGTAAGTATGAAGGTATATATATCATATTATATAGTTCGGTTTGTTATATAAGTTATATTTAGTCTATGCTGTACATAAGCATATGCATATTTTGATGGTATATACATATATATAAACATATATATATATATATGTTTATATAGGAAGTATATACTATGATGCCAAACCATTTATATAAGTGTAGGTTTGTATACGTTTTATGTGACTGTTTATAGTTATATGATGGGTTGGTTTTTAAATTTATATATTATTTTGAGTATATAAATAGATGTGTATTTATCTGTTTATATAAAGTTTATATACTTGCTGCATATTAGTCACAGTTATATGTATCTAAGTTGAAGCATATTATAAAGTTTTATAGTTTATATATATTAGTTTTGATTGTACAGTTTAAAATATATGTGCCTATTATATGTTAGTTTAGATGTTCACAGCATGTTTACATATACATTTATAGTTTATACATATACATATATAGGCTTATATACAGTGAGTGCAGTTGGTTTACAGATGTTAGCAGTGAATACATACGCAAAGTGTATATATTTGAAAAGAAAGAATAGATATGCATATGTCTTATATATATATATATAAAAGTGGTATAAGTTGTTTATTTTACCGAAACTATATTAGTATATTTATGCATAGGTTATCTTGTTTCAAAGATGGAAGTTATATATATATATATATATGGGTATTGTATGGTTGATTTTAACAGTGCTAGCATACTTGTTATGATCTGAATAGATATGTATACATTAATTTTCTTTATTTATGTATATGTTTTAAAGTAAAGTGATAGTTTTGTAAAATATTATATATACAAATTGTAAGTATATAAGTTGTAGAAGTTGTTCACATTTTTTGATTTGAAACGATACTTTGTATGTTAATACTTTATTATATGTGTTTTAAATGTAAACAATAACTTTTAATTATATCTATATATATTTTATTTTAATACTCATCTTAAATTTGAGATTGATTTCATGGAAATAATAACATATATTTTGTTTCTATTTAGATGATTCTAATTCGTTCTCATCAGTTCCAACTATCAGCTTTGTTCGTCGAATCTTGTCCATCTAGCATTGCTTTGGTACTCATAATCCATTTCATTGTTAAATCTCCGCTAGCCTCGAAAGGTGAGCAATCACTCACGATTAACGTTCTTTTATTTATTAAATTTGATTTCAATTGAAACGACAATTGAAATATGCTGCTGTTAGTTATTTATATTGCTATATATATGCCATTATCTGTACTGTTCACCTATGACATCTGACACCATTATCTGTTATTTATATTGATGATATATGCCTGTTATATTATTATCATATCTGTTATCACTCTGCAAGTTCCCTATTAGTATAGAATTCACTATGGGTTGAAATGATACATAACCGAACGATCTGTAAAATAGGAGAAAATCGTTATGCGTTGAAATGATAAACCCAAGCGATTTTCAATTGAAATGAATTTGGGTTTGCGGGTTGAAATGATATATACTCGTATATATTTAAATTGCGGATTGAAATGATAAATATCCGTATCACTTGACCATAGGATAGAAAATTATATATAGACACCGTTGTTCTATATATATATTTTGGAAATGATTTCTATGGTTTTGAAAAGAAGTATATGGTTTATTAAATATTGATTTTTTAAGATTTATTAAAGTTGATTTAATAAAGTTGATATATAATATGTTTAAGTATTTATATAAAAATTATATTTTTAAATATAGAGTTTGAAATGATTCAGGTTGAAAAGATAAATTTGAAATTGATTTGGAATTATATTTACTTGAGAATTTTACTTAAATAAGTTTGATTTGAAATTTGAAATTTTGAGATTTTAAAGATATGATTTTATAACTTGATTTTGGTTTAAAGTGATTAAACGAATATTACAAGTTTAATAAATCGAAAGAAATATTTAGTGGTTTGAAATTTGGGGTTTTATTTAAATGATATTGGGTTTATTAAGTGAATATTTTAAACTAAATAATAGTAAAGTGAATTTGATATATATATATGAAATTATCGAATTTAGTTTTGAAATGTTGAATATTTAAAGCTTTGAAATATATTGAAATTGAAATGGCTTATTTTATGGTTCAAATATGTATTTGAAAATCTATAATTTGAAATGGTTTATTGAGAAACTGAATCGAGTTGAAATTGATGATTTGATTAAATTTGAACTTTGGAATTCGAGTTGATTTGAATCGATTTGTGAAATTTGAGGAAACTATTTTTATATAAGTTATTTTTAAACTATATCTAAAACTATTTATATTTTACTTTATAAATTATTTTAATATAAACTATTTTAATATAAATCATTTTCAATATAAATTATTTTATTATAAACTATTTTAACTTATAACTATTTTATATAAATTATTTTATTTTATAAACTATTTTATTTTATATACTATTATTAATATCTAAACTGTTTGAAGGAAAGTGTTATGATTTCTAAAGTTATGAATTTCAAAGTATTATGGTTTCAAATTGTTTTGGTTTCGAAAGTATTATATCTTTGAAAGTACTATGATTTTGGAAGTGAATATTTTTGAAATGGAAATGATATCGTATTGATTTGGTTTTTGAAATGGAAATGATATTTTGGTTTTGAAGTATAAACTATTTTGAAATGACCGCGGTGTTATAATAATGTTTGGTTGTTAAAGAAACCGGGATCGGATATGGGCATACTCTCTGTCGATACTGAAAACCACTTTAACAACTGTGTATGCGGTGGAGATTCCATAATGAAGTAGGATGGTGGAGACGATCCTATATGAGGTATATACGTGGACCTGACTCCCGTGAGTTGGCATAAGGTGGCTAAAACAGGAGCAATTGACGGGCTAATGAGGTAGCTCCTCTGATCGGACATACTCCATCGTATGCCATTCTATTACTTGTGATTGATTTGGTGCGCACCCTTGATTCGGGAGTGTGGCTCGAGGTGGGCGATTGCTGTGGCTCTGTGTTACCATTGGCCCGAAAGTGTAATTGGTATATCTACCCTGGCATTGCCTAGTTGTGCCGTGTCACCTACCCTAGCATGCTTTACTACGAGTTTGATTTGTGTCGTACCTATGGAGTATCCTCTGGTAGCCCTAGTTTACAAGGTATTACGGTACTGTATATACTATTGGCACACTTAAAAATGTGTTAAGGTGGAAAATGTAAAGCCTTAACGCTATTTTTAAATAGTATACTTTACTATAGACATTATTATAATAGCGTATATTACTACATAGTAGATAGTTTAACGGATCCTTAGAGGATGGTTATCCCAAACATCCTTTAAGTTACCTGTATTTCAGTTGATATTTCACTTGAGTTGGATTTATTGATATAATAATGTTAATCCTGACTCGAGTGTTTTGTGTTTTGCTTTATGTAACGACCCGCCATTTTGGACCATTCGCGTCCATTATAAGTGTATAGGTAGACACTCATGCCGGAGTTGAATTGCTCAAAATACCGCGTTGTTAATTTAAATTTGGCAAAACTGAACATATACAGTAAATAAAATAATCACAGATCACAGACACAGAGTAATAAGTGCAGCGGAATTTAAAGAGATAGTAGTTCATGAAGCTACTATATGAATATATAAAATACATCAGAGTTTACAACAGAAGAGTAATATGATACATCAGAGTTAAACCAGATACAACGGAAGAGTAACAGATACAAATCAGAAAACATCACTGGAATCTTCGAATATCTGAAAGCTGGATAGATAGCTGGATCTCCAAGCGAAGCTCCAACTCCAAAGGTGAGTCTCGAAAGCTGAACTACTCAGTCTGACCCGAGCGTAAAGCAAAATACAAAACACTCGAGTCAGGATTAACATTCTTATATTAATAAATCCAACTCAAGTGAAATAGCAATTGAAATACAAGTAACTCAAAGGATGTTTGGAATAACCATCCTTTAAGGATCCGTCAAACTATCTACTAGGTAGTAATATACGCTAAATAGATAATGTCTATCAGTAATATAAAGATATCAAAATAGCGTTAAGTCATGGCCCATTCCACCCTTAACACATTTTTATTCCCACAAGCATATACAAGACCGTAGTTTCCCCAAAACCGGAAGTCACCAGAGGGCAATACATATACTCAAGGTACAAAACAAATTCGTAGTGGTCGCGCATAAATGGAATACAAGTATGACAAGGCACATGAGGCTATACCCAAGGTAGTGATACTACCGTTCGCCTGATCCGGGCTGGTGAGAACGCAACGCCGCAGCGCCCGCAACACCGTGAGACAACACTCCCAAAATCAAGGGTGCACCAATCGACAATAAGTATAAGTAGTTCGAAGAAGTGTGTCCACTTGAGGTATCAATCCTCCATTGGCCCGGCACAGCTCCTGTTTTAGTCATTTCCAATTTGACACAAGTGTCAAGGCTATCCATTATCGTTCTCTTCCTTCAGTCATCACGTACATCATTCCAACCACTTCATTCTGGATCATCACTCCGCGTATAGTTATTAAAGTGGTTTTCGGTTTAGATAGAGAGTATATCCATAACCGAATTCCGGTCTCTTTAATAACTTCCGTAATTATTTCACCGATTGGTCGTTTATATATTTCAAAAGCCAAATCAATTTCAATTTCATTTTCAATTCGTAAATCAACATTTCATTTGTCTTTCAAAACCGATTTCCAAAATTTACGTTTCAACTACCAAATTCATTTCAAAATCCTATAATTCAAATTCAATTTCTATTTAAACAATCCAAATATTAACTCAAGTTCGAATATAAGTTTCATTTCGAAAACATTTAAATTAATTTAATTTAACATTTAAATCAATTTAAATTCATTTATCAATTTCATTCAATATCGTTAAATTAATTTATCATTCAAACAATTTCTATTAAACTTCCAATTCATTAAATCCATTATTTAAATTCAACTTCATTATATCAAAACTTACAAATTTAATTAATTTAAATTCATCAAATCAAATTCTTTAAATTTCAAGTCTTACATTAATTTCAATAAATCTCATTTTATTTCTTATTAAAGAAATTCAATTTCACTTATTTACTTTCTTAAATAATTTTTCCAAAACTTACTTAATAAAGAAATTCAATTTCAATTATTTACGAAATAAACTTCACTTATTCAAAGGTTCAATTTCTCTTATCAAAGAATTCAATTCAATTTAATCATTAAATAATTCAATCTTATTTAATTATTAAATAATTTATAACCTAATTATTAAATAATTTCAAAGTTTAATAATTTTGAACTTAATTACAATTTCAAACTTAATTAATAAATCATTCCAAAGTTTAATAATTTCAAACTTAATTCAATAATTTCTCAAATTAAACAACATTCTTCCATCAATTACTTTATTAATATTTCATTTCAGAATATTAAATATTCACATTTAAATTTCATTAAGATTCAATTTCCAACTTCGTTTCAAAACCATATTTTTATTCAAATAAAATCTTCGTTTTATTTTTAAATCAAATTATTGACCAATCGGGTTTTATTTAATTTTCTTTCCTAGGTCAAAGTTCATTTTTGGGTATTTATCATTTCAACCCGATTTCAATTCAATTCCAAAATCAAAGCATAGGAAAGGGAACTTGCAGTGTGATAACTGGGATGGTGTCAAAGTAAATAAACAAGCAATAACAACAATCAATATCAATCCAATAATCAATTCAATAATCCCGAAATAACCGTATTAATTCGCATTGTTATTTGTACGAATTAATATAATTATTTCTAGAATCTACACTATCATTTCATGTAGATTAAAGATTATTACATTACGGTTTTCACTTGTCATCTATTTACAATTTCATACATCATCAGTTTAACAACATACATTCAGTGGTTCAAAGTGTAATTTAAACAAATCCTACGTGTCAATAAATTTAACAGTTAAAGGAGTCATATTATACAAATGTTCGTTAATCAAATTTAACATTTAATTATCCTATATCAAGTTCAATTTCATACTATTTATCCATTTTCACATTAACAATTTAACGTCCAATATAAACATCAACAATCAATCAATTATCAGCCAAACTGTATTATCAACGCATAAATAATTAACAGATAATGGTGTCAGATGTCACAGGTGAACTGATACAGGTAATAACAGTGTAAATATCAAACAGCAGCATATTTCAATTGTCGTTTCAATTGAAATCAAATCTAATAAATAAAAGAATGTTAATCGTGAGTGAGTGCTCACCTTTCGAGGCTAGAGATGAACGAAAAAAATGACACGGATACGCACACTGATACGGATGTTGAAATTGAGTTACGAATCCATGCACGAATCCCAAAATAAAGCTAGATTGGCACGAATCGACGAGCAAAGCTGTTAAATAGGAATTGCCGAAATCAAATCAAAACATTCAACATAGCGAAAAAAAAAAAAAAAAAAATAGATCCTACGTCAAAGTTTAACAATATAATTCTATGTGCTACCGAGATCGAAATGGTCTGAAATTTGGTATGCACTTATATTTATAACCCACATTTATATGCAGACCAGACTAACACGTATACAACGTCATTTTCAAGACTCCAAATATAAATGCTTTAGAGCATATGTACACTGACCTACTACAACAGTAAACAAAAATTGAAAATAATAAAATACACACCTTCTACCATATTACAATAGGTACTGAAGCTTGTAACTAACAGTGGAAATTTTGTACGCTCTTATATAAAAATTAATAGATAACTAAATATGACCAATCCAATTCCATATCCCTCAAATATATATAACTGCACATGCCAATAACTTTATAGCTCTATCTTGCATATGAAAATAACCTATAATATGAAAGTATACCCATTATTCTTTTACGTCAATATTTTCTATGAAACGGCCCCTACTTACATATACTTATATAAACAACTTATTATCTATATACTAATAATCATACAAAATAATAATAATAACCGAACAGACTAATATATGTATATGCAGACACCATGTACAATTTCAATTAAATGTACAATGCAGAATACAACTATCATACCCAGACTCTATATACACAATGTATGTACATGGTTCTCTGACAACACAAACACGTGCAATGTATATAACATGTACCCAATAATACTTTTGCAAACTAATTTTTTTTTTAAAAAAAAACAATAGATATTTCAAAACAGTAACGTATATAGTGGCTTATATAATATAATTTACGTATACATATACCCTTATAATGCTATATACTTTGAAAATCAAACAAATTTATACTATTATTTGCATACTATATACATAAACAATGTCCATATGTGCATGCTCACCAAATATATAATAGTACATAACGCATAAGCCTTCCAATATATCATACCTACTACAATAAGGATCCAAGCCCAGTATATATATAATAGGGACATAACACTATCACTACATAACCTAGTAAGCAATATATACATTATATAACCAAATCTAATATAACGGACTCTAATATATATAAAATACAACTTATAAACATACTAACATCTACTACACCCGTACATATGCAAATATTTTTCAAGATTTAAATCATACTAACATACGTAAGTTTCAAAACTCTACAGACTATTTATTAACTAATATATATGTAACATATTATATAAATATAGATTACTAACGTGAAACACAAATTATGTCCATATCATATCAAAGTGCCTTTATACTAACCTATATTCTAACCAATAAACTATCAGCCTATAGAATACATGTATGTAAAATTATAGACTAACCTATATAAAGAAAAAAAAGTCACTGGCTGATGATGAGAAGAAGGGCAGATCAAGGCACTGAAAAAAATGACTGCTGTTCTCGTGAAGAGGGCTGTCCAGGTGGGGTCGCTGGATCTGGGTTGCTTTGTTTATGTAGCCGATGATGAGAATTCTCGAGGAGGAGCTCGGTTGCACGTGTGGCCATGGCGTTGTGGTTGCGTGTGTGAGGCATAGGGCGGAGAGCAGGGGCGAGTGGAGTTCGGCTAGAATAGCTGTCTTGTTGGATGAAATGTAGAGGTAGGCTAGAATAGCTATTCTTTTCTTTCATGGCCAAAAACAAAACAAAAAAAAATGAAAAAGAAAAGAGCACAATGAGGTGATACGTGAGAAGAGGAGAAGGTGTGCAGGCTTTTGGCCAGAGTGAGGGAAGGTGGAAATAAAGTTTGTTTTACAATTGAAAAACGAACAGATGTAAAGAGAGTGGGGAGAACAAAAGACACAACTTTGGGAATGACTTGGAACTAGATAAATAGTTAAAGCCAGCGCAGGATATCAGGAAACAATAATAGCTGGTGTCCATTGGAATGTACACGGTGAGATATTGAAAGGTCAGAAGAAACGAAAAGTCGTACCGATACGATTAATCGTTACCGTGGATTCCACTGCGAACCGGGCTTCAAAACATAGCATTAAATATACCACATTGCTCAGCACGATAAGACGATCAAAATGATATACAGATATTAGTGGTATGATTGAATTATAAAAATTCGAATTTTCTAATAGCGGAAAATGCAAGAAAAACGCTGAAAAATAAGATCGATGGAGCCAAAGATGTCCGAATTTGGAAAAACGACAAACTGACATCTTGCTCAGAAGATGATTTAGAATTTTTCTATGTAAAAATATTTTGGTTTTGAAAATATTTTATTTTCATCGCTTTTTTAACTGATTAAATTGAAGTGAATTTACGCGCGAAATAAACTTTCGTATTTTCGGACGAAAATTTACCAGTTGCTATGTTTAACTAGACGTATTCCAAATATTAAATTTTTATTTCAAAATTTTATCGTTTAAAATTTCACAAAATTTCAACTAATTACGTTATTAAAACGGTTGAAATTTTACGGGTCGTTACACTCTCCCCCACTCAAAACTTTTCGTCCCCGAAAAGGAACGAGGTAGGAGAATAGAAACAACCAGAAAGAAAAACAGATTTGAAATACAAAATAAACAATTAATTTAAACCATATAAATTCAAATTTAAATTAATTGATATTCAATAATTGATTTAATCCATTTGATTTCACTAAAATAAATCTCAACTATTTCTAAATTCATTATCTTTTTTATCCAATTACCCTAAATTTTCAATTTCTAAAACCATAAATTTGAATAATCTTTTATTATAATCATATTTTATTTTCAACAGATTTAATTTCTTCTTTATTCCAAATTATTGTTAAATTTATTATACTTAATATATCTAACCACATTTAACCCATATAAATTAATTTAAACCATAAAAGTTTCGATTTAAATTAATTTACATCTATTAATTTCTTTAAAATTCAAGGTATTTTCATATGTTGATCAAATTTCAATTTATTAATTCTTCCCAAACAAATTTATTAATTCTTTCAAAACAAATTTATTTCATTATTAACTGAGTTTACTTATTATCCTATCTAACTCTATTAACATCTTTATAATCAAAATTTAGTGTATAACATTTATTATAAACACTCAAATTCTATTTATAAAATCATTTTACCTTATACATTATCCAAGTACATATTCAACTTCTGAATAATTTAGGTAAGTCGTCTTAGAATGCAGTTGAACAATATACAATAAAATTTTCCCAATTCAATTATTCAAGTTTAAATATTTATTCCAAATTTTGGTTTTATTTATAATTAAAATCTTCTTTTAACAAAATTTAAGAATTATATTTCCGATTAACTTTAAACAATTTAGAGATATATATAATATATTTATATCAAATCAAATTAAATTTTAAAATAAGATACCTAGATATATGTAAATCAAAATATACTGAAGAAATTTAAATTAAAATATTTTTCAAAACAAAACCGTAGCAAAGCTACAGAATGGTTTCTCCACTTCGAAACTCGAAAATAAATGTCGATGATGCGGCCGCCATCACCGAAATTATTTTCCAGCGACAAAGAGAAGAGCATTGGTTTCAACATTTACAATTCTTTGAAAACGATTTCTATTCGAAAATACTTTCAATAATATATACTTTAAAATTTAAAAAAAAAACCAAAGTTCGAAATCACTGGAAACTAAATTCTCAAATTTTTGAATTAAATTCATTTCAATTTCCAAATCAATTTATAAACCGTATTTATAAATTTTATTTAGAACAATAAATGATAATCAAATATTATCATTTCAAACAAACAATTTAATTAACTTATTAAACTCCAGAAAATTTTAACTTATATTTTTACAATATAATCAACAAATTTATTTCATTTACCAAATTTGAAAATAATATTGTGTCAGTTTGCTCTGTTCAAGTGTTTTGGAAATCCTATCGATAGCGTTGATCAGACGAATCGATCGGAAACCCAAATCAACATCAACAACTCAAACAACACAATATATAAAACATTTTTATATAAATTTACAAATACACTTCTTTGCTTGACGATACAGGAATAGATTTCAAAGCAAGGATAGGGATTCAAATTTTGATGGAAATCAAATCAAAGAGAATTTTGATTCGAAAATAAGCTTGAAACAGAAGATAAGATAATTCAATTACCACAATTGAGAGATGGATGAGTTTATTTAATTCACGGGCAACCTTAACCGGGTCGTCCGTAACTTCAAGAATAAGATCGATGCTAAATTCCGAGGTAAATCAACATCCGATCTCGAGAAATAAAATTCAGGTATAGCAGGAGATAGATAGCATCGTAAACCGAGGATACAGAAATCTCCGGTAAATCGATGTCTATTATAAAGGAGTTTACTCCTTTACGAATCACTCTAAGATTGGCGAGACCGCCGATCTATTATAGATAACATTTAGAATGGAGTTATGGGGTGCTCCATGATTGAAAGAAGACGAATAGTGAAGGACACGAATGAATTTCGGAACCGAGGGGGACGTTCCAAAATTCAAAGGAATTGAGTCAAAGGAAAAGATTGAAACTCGAGTGGGAGTGATTCAGTAAATACATTTACCCTATATGTTGAGTTTTGCCTAGAGCTACCAAAGCTCTGATACCAACTATAACGACCCGCCATTTTGGACCATTCGCGTCCATTATAAGTGTATAGGTAGACACTCATGCCGGAGTTGAATTGCTCAAAATACCGCGTTGTTAATTTAAATTTGGCAAAACTGAACATATACAGTAAATAAAATAATCACAGATCACAGACACAGAGTAATAAGTGCAGCGGAATTTAAAGAGATAGTAGTTCATGAAGCTACTATATGAATATATAAAATACATCAGAGTTTACAACAGAAGAGTAATACGATACATCAGAGTTAAACCAGATACAACGGAAGAGTAACAGATACAAATCAGAAAACATCACTGGAATCTTCGAATATCTGAAAGCTGGATAGATAGCTGGATCTCCAAGCGAAGCTCCAACTCCAAAGGTGAGTCTCGAAAGCTGAACTACTCAGTCTGACCCGAGCGTAAAGCAAAATACAAAACACTCGAGTCAGGATTAACATTCTTATATTAATAAATCCAACTCAAGTGAAATAGCAATTGAAATACAAGTAACTCAAAGGATGTTTGGAATAACCATCCTTTAAGGATCCGTCAAACTATCTACTAGGTAGTAATATACGCTAAATAGATAATGTCTATCAGTAATATAAAGATATCAAAATAGCGTTAAGTCATGGCCCATTCCACCCTTAACACATTTTTATTCCCACAAGCATATACAAGACCGTAGTTTCCCCAAAACCGGAAGTCACCAGAGGGCAATACATATACTCAAGGTACAAAACAAATTCGTAGTGGTCGCGCATAAATGGAATACAAGTATGACAAGGCACATGAGGCTATACCCAAGGTAGTGATACTACCGTTCGCCTGATCCGGGCTGGTGAGAACGCAACGCCGCAGCGCCCGCAACACCGTGAGACAACACTCCCAAAATCAAGGGTGCACCAATCGACAATAAGTATAAGTAGTTCGAAGAAGTGTGTCCACTTGAGGTATCAATCCTCCATTGGCCCGGCACAGCTCCTGTTTTAGTCATTTCCAATTTGACACAAGTGTCAAGGCTATCCATTATCGTTCTCTTCCTTCAGTCATCACGTACATCATTCCAACCACTTCATTCTGGATCATCACTCCGCGTATAGTTATTAAAGTGGTTTTCGGTTTAGATAGAGAGTATATCCATAACCGAATTCCGGTCTCTTTAATAACTTCCGTAATTATTTCACCGATTGGTCGTTTATATATTTCAAAAGCCAAATCAATTTCAATTTCATTTTCAATTCGTAAATCAACATTTCATTTGTCTTTCAAAACCGATTTCCAAAATTTACGTTTCAACTACCAAATTCATTTCAAAATCCTATAATTCAAATTCAATTTCTATTTAAACAATCCAAATATTAACTCAAGTTCGAATATAAGTTTCATTTCGAAAACATTTAAATTAATTTAATTTAACATTTAAATCAATTTAAATTCATTTATCAATTTCATTCAATATCGTTAAATTAATTTATCATTCAAACAATTTCTATTAAACTTCCAATTCATTAAATCCATTATTTAAATTCAACTTCATTATATCAAAACTTACAAATTTAATTAATTTAAATTCATCAAATCAAATTCTTTAAATTTCAAGTCTTACATTAATTTCAATAAATCTCATTTTATTTCTTATTAAAGAAATTCAATTTCACTTATTTACTTTCTTAAATAATTTTTCCAAAACTTACTTAATAAAGAAATTCAATTTCAATTATTTACGAAATAAACTTCACTTATTCAAAGGTTCAATTTCTCTTATCAAAGAATTCAATTCAATTTAATCATTAAATAATTCAATCTTATTTAATTATTAAATAATTTATAACCTAATTATTAAATAATTTCAAAGTTTAATAATTTTGAACTTAATTACAATTTCAAACTTAATTAATAAATCATTCCAAAGTTTAATAATTTCAAACTTAATTCAATAATTTCTCAAATTAAACAACATTCTTCCATCAATTACTTTATTAATATTTCATTTCAGAATATTAAATATTCACATTTAAATTTCATTAAGATTCAATTTCCAACTTCGTTTCAAAACCATATTTTTATTCAAATAAAATCTTCGTTTTATTTTTAAATCAAATTATTGACCAATCGGGTTTTATTTAATTTTCTTTCCTAGGTCAAAGTTCATTTTTGGGTATTTATCATTTCAACCCGATTTCAATTCAATTCCAAAATCAAAGCATAGGAAAGGGAACTTGCAGTGTGATAACTGGGATGGTGTCAAAGTAAATAAACAAGCAATAACAACAATCAATATCAATCCAATAATCAATTCAATAATCCCGAAATAACCGTATTAATTCGCATTGTTATTTGTACGAATTAATATAATTATTTCTAGAATCTACACTATCATTTCATGTAGATTAAAGATTATTACATTACGGTTTTCACTTGTCATCTATTTACAATTTCATACATCATCAGTTTAACAACATACATTCAGTGGTTCAAAGTGTAATTTAAACAAATCCTACGTGTCAATAAATTTAACAGTTAAAGGAGTCATATTATACAAATGTTCGTTAATCAAATTTAACATTTAATTATCCTATATCAAGTTCAATTTCATACTATTTATCCATTTTCACATTAACAATTTAACGTCCAATATAAACATCAACAATCAATCAATTATCAGCCAAACTGTATTATCAACGCATAAATAATTAACAGATAATGGTGTCAGATGTCACAGGTGAACTGATACAGGTAATAACAGTGTAAATATCAAACAGCAGCATATTTCAATTATCGTTTCAATTGAAATCAAATCTAATAAATAAAAGAATGTTAATCGTGAGTGAGTGCTCACCTTTCGAGGCTAGAGATGAACGAAAAAAATGACACGGATACGCACACTGATACGGATGTTGAAATTGAGTTACGAATCCATGCACGAATCCCAAAATAAAGCTAGATTGGCACGAATCGACGAGCAAAGCTGTTAAATAGGAATTGCCGAAATCAAATCAAAACATTCAACATAGCGAAAAAAAAAATAAAAAAAAAAAAAATAGATCCTACGTCAAAGTTTAACAATATAATTCTATGTGCTACCGAGATCGAAATGGTCTGAAATTTGGTATGCACTTATATTTATAACCCACATTTATATGCAGACCAGACTAACACGTATACAACGTCATTTTCAAGACTCCAAATATAAATGCTTTAGAGCATATGTACACTGACCTACTACAACAGTAAACAAAAATTGAAAATAATAAAATACACACCTTCTACCATATTACAATAGGTACTGAAGCTTGTAACTAACAGTGGAAATTTTGTACGCTCTTATATAAAAATTAATAGATAACTAAATATGACCAATCCAATTCCATATCCCTCAAATATATATAACTGCACATGCCAATAACTTTATAGCTCTATCTTGCATATGAAAATAACCTATAATATGAAAGTATACCCATTATTCTTTTACGTCAATATTTTCTATGAAACGGCCCCTACTTACATATACTTATATAAACAACTTATTATCTATATACTAATAATCATACAAAATAATAATAATAACCGAACAGACTAATATATGTATATGCAGACACCATGTACAATTTCAATTAAATGTACAATGCAGAATACAACTATCATACCCAGACTCTATATACACAATGTATGTACATGGTTCTCTGACAACACAAACACGTGCAATGTATATAACATGTACCCAATAATACTTTTGCAAACTAATTTTTTTTTTTTTTTAAAAACAATAGATATTTCAAAATAGTAACGTATATAGTGGCTTATATAATATAATTTACGTATACATATACCCTTATAATGCTATATACTTTGAAAATCAAACAAATTTATACTATTATTTGCATACTATATACATAAACAATGTCCATATGTGCATGCTCACCAAATATATAATAGTACATAACGCATAAGCCTTCCAATATATCATACCTACTACAATAAGGATCCAAGCCCAGTATATATATAATAGGGACATAACACTATCACTACATAACCTAGTAAGCAATATATACATTATATAACCAAATCTAATATAACGGACTCTAATATATATAAAATACAACTTATAAACATACTAACATCTACTACACCCGTACATATGCAAATATTTTTCAAGATTTAAATCATACTAACATACGTAAGTTTCAAAACTCTACAGACTATTTATTAACTAATATATATGTAACATATTATATAAATATAGATTACTAACGTGAAACACAAATTATGTCCATATCATATCAAAGTGCCTTTATACTAACCTATATTCTAACCAATAAACTATCAGCCTATAGAATACATGTATGTAAAATTATAGACTAACCTATATAAAGAAAAAAAAAGTCACTGGCTGATGATGAGAAGAAGGGCAGATCAAGGCACTGAAAAAAATGACTGCTGTTCTCGTGAAGAGGGCTGTCCAGGTGGGGTCGCTGGATCTGGGTTGCTTTGTTTATGTAGCCGATGATGAGAATTCTCGAGGAGGAGCTCGGTTGCACGTGTGGCCATGGCGTTGTGGTTGCGTGTGTGAGGCATAGGGCGGAGAGCAGGGGCGAGTGGAGTTCGGCTAGAATAGCTGTCTTGTTGGATGAAATGTAGAGGTAGGCTAGAATAGCTATTCTTTTCTTTCATGGCCAAAAACAAAACAAAAAAAAAATGAAAAAGAAAAGAGCACAATGAGGTGATACGTGAGAAGAGGAGAAGGTGTGCAGGCTTTTGGCCAGAGTGAGGGAAGGTGGAAATAAAGTTTGTTTTACAATTGAAAAACGAACAGATGTAAAGAGAGTGGGGAGAACAAAAGACACAACTTTGGGAATGACTTGGAACTAGATAAATAGTTAAAGCCAGCGCAGGATATCAGGAAACAATAATAGCTGGTGTCCATTGGAATGTACACGGTGAGATATTGAAAGGTCAGAAGAAACGAAAAGTCGTACCGATACGATTAATCGTTACCGTGGATTCCACTGCGAACCGGGCTTCAAAACATAGCATTAAATATACCGCATTGCTCAGCACGATAAGACGATCAAAATGATATACAGATATTAGTGGTATGATTGAATTATAAAAATTCGAATTTTCTAATAGCGGAAAATGCAAGAAAAACGCTGAAAAATAAGATCGACGGAGCCAAAGATGTCCGAATTTGGAAAAACGACAAACTGACATCTTGCTCAGAAGATGGTTTAGAATTTTTCTATGTAAAAATATTTTGGTTTTGAAAATATTTTATTTTCATCGCTTTTTTAACTGATTAAATTGAAGTGAATTTACGCGCGAAATAAACTTTCGTATTTTCGGACGAAAATTTACCAGTTGCTATGTTTAACTAGACGTATTCCAAATATTAAATTTTTATTTCAAAATTTTATCGTTTAAAATTTCACAAAATTTCAACTAATTACGTTATTAAAACGGTTGAAATTTTACGGGTCGTTACACTTTACGCTCGGGTCATACTGAGTGGTTCAGTGTTCGAGACTCACCTTTGGAGTTGGAGCTTTGCTTGGAGATCCAGCTATCTATCCAGCTTTCAGTTATTCAGTTGATTTCAGTGATGTATTCTGATCTTGTATTTGACTATTGTATTGAGACATCTATGTATTCGAAGACTTCTGTTGTATCTTGTTTAACTCTGTTATATATATATATATAGTAGCTTCATGAACTACTATTCTTTGTTTCTGCTGCATTACTCTGTGTCTGTGATTCTGTGATTATTTTATTTACTGTATATGCTGATATTTGCCAAATTTAAATTAATAATTTGATATTTTTAGCAATTCAAGTCCGACATGTGCGGATGCGAATGGCTCGAAAAATCAGGATGTTACATATTTGATGTATTTTTCCATCGTTTTTTCGGCTTAAATTTACTTTTAATATATTTATTTACAGCCATTTTAAGTAATTAAATTTTAACAATAGAAAATTTAATTTTTTTAGCCGAAAGCTTAACTGGTGCCAATATAATTTTATAAAAATTAAAAATTATTTTTATGACATTTTAGAATTAATATAATTTATTAATGAAGTAAATTTATTTAAATAATATTAAATAATAATAAAATATTTATAAAAATTATATTTTTTATTGTCAAAAATTAATATCACCATAATACATTATAAATAAAATTATATGACTAATTTAAACAATGATACAATGTTGCAACTATTTATAAGATATATACATATGTTATTAAATAATATATATATTAATTTAATAAAATATAATAATTATGTTAATTTATATGGATGCATTAACCTGACATATATGATTAAATTTTTTATCAAGCATAAATATATACATGCATATAACCAAACTAATTTGCGACGATATGCTTGCATGTTAGAAACGTCACCTAACTAATAATACACACACACATATGATAAAACATGATACTAACAATTATTAACTATAAAATCATACATTAATCCCAAAGCCTTGAAGTATACCTTGAAAAGATAAACTCTCCTCTTTGAAACTTTTTTCGATTCAGTAGATTGCTAGTCCTTGAACCATTGACCATTAGCTATCGAATAACGTTTGAATATGATTTGATTTGAGTTTGTATTAATGGGGATGCTAGGGTATGAATTTAGCCAGCAAAGAAACAAGGAGGAGGCAGCCAATGATCTAATCTAATTCGGGTTAGGGATGCTTAAATAGTGGATAGAAAAGAGAAAAGAGTGGATCTCATCTTATACTATTCGAATATTAACGTTCACACGTCACTTAGCAAGTGGTGTAACATTTTGGCTAAATTTATCGCTTACTTGGTTTTGGTAAAATCCAATTTCACTTTATTAAGTGTTACCCAATTATGCCTTTTATTTACACCAATTCTCTTCGTCAAAATTATATCACTTTGGACTTATTGAATTTGGTAATGGTTAGAATTCCAATATCATCCACATTCAACTCTATAGTCCAAACATAAAATCCTTGATTCAATAATAACAATTATTATTAACCGAACTACTTTGGTCAAAGACTTTGACTTTGAGTTGACTTGAGTTCACCATGATACTAACCCTATATAACCGAGGAGACAAATTCTCTCTTGAATAGTGCTTCACTTCCAATACTTCCACTCGACCCAACTATGGTCACTCGATGGATGTCGTGCAATGATTTGACTATAATCAAAGCGGATCTTTCATATTGAAGATGCATGGTATTCTCAAGTCGTTAGAACCGTGTAAATCAGTCACACCGATATTTTCTATTTGACCTTAGTTATATTAACCAACAGAAAACTATCGAGTGAGTGGTTCCATAGTTATCCAATAACCATCAGTATGTAACTCTTAGGTACCCCCCAACAGTCATGAGTAATACACTGCCTAACATTTGGAGAGAATTATGTACTCTAGTCTCAATTGATGCATCGATATCCAGTTATGATGCATTTTGACTAGAAACATTTAAAATAATATATTTGTTTTCATTATGATAAATTACTCACGGTTACAACATTTTGTAACTACCATCACAAAATAGACCATTTATGGATTTTCTTAGCTAGAAATTTAGGACTTATTTTTGACTATATTCAGTTAGATTATGATTATATTAACAGCAAGGAAATAGAAAGGGTGTGTACATTTGGATATGAGACTTATTGGTTGGAATGTACATGATCTAGATAAGTGTAGTAAAATTAAATCTTTTTTTAAAGATAATAATATATATAGTTTTATTATAAGAAAATAAAATAGAAACTCCCAATTATCGTATGTAAAGGTACCTCGGGGGTCTTTACATTAATCGTTAGTCTTACCTTCCAGCTAGGGGTAGTGCAGGAGGATTAATGATGGGTTGGAAAGGTCATTGTGTTAGACTTTTACAATCTATTATTAAAGATCATTCGATGCATTTGATATTTTATGAAATTAGTAATGATTCTATTCTAAATATTACAAATGTTTATGGACCAAATTCAAAGTTAGATCATAAGGTTTTATGGAATGAGTGTTTATTATTTAGATCACTCACTCCAAGACCATGGATTATAGGGGGTGATCTTAATGTTACTAGATTTTTGGGTGAAAGATCCCCTAGGGAAGGGGATTTCAGTGCTATGGAAGAGTTTGACCAGTTTATTATAAAATGTAACTTAATTGAGATAAAATCAAATAATTGATAATTCACGTGGTCAAATAGTAGAGAAATTCCATCAATGGAATTGTTAGATAGATTTTTTATAAGTGATGAAATAGAAGACAAATTTCTTATTTGTAAGGTGGTAGGGCTTCCGAATATATATTCGGATCATTGCCCCATTATATTATCTTGTTGTAATCTAAATATTGGAAACAGAATATTCAGATTTGAAAAGATGTGGTTGTTAGAAGATAATTTTAAAAACTTAGTTAAAAATGGCTTTCTATGAATAATTACAGTATTAGATTTCCAGAAAACATTGCTAAAGCAATGGTTAGTAAATTGAGAGATTTAAGATTATTTCTTTAAAAATGGAGTGCAGAAGTTTTGGTAATATTAAAATTAAAAAAACATAATAATTGAAATCTTAAATTTAAATAAAATTAAAGAATTTAGAAATTTGAATATTTTAGAAAAAATGGGCTTTCAAATTTAAAAGAGGAACCAAATAAAACTATTAAGCAAGAAGAAGTGATGTAGAAACAAAAATCTAGAGTTCAATGGATGGATGAGGGCGATATGAATACTAACTTTTTTCAAAAAGTAGCTAATGGTAAAAACGTAGTAATACCATTAATTCCATTTTAATTAATTATATTGAGATTTTTGATCAAGCAGAACTTAATAATGAGTTTACTAATTACTATAGAGATATTTTTGGATCTACAAATAAACATAGAATTAAAGCTAATTGGGATATGATTTACAATGAGGATACTAAGGTTGATTTAGTATGGTTAGATGATCCATTCACGGAAGAGGAAATTGTGAAAGCTATAAAGGATATGCCTAATGATAAAGCTCTGGGTCCGGATGGTTTTCCTATTTTATTTTATGAAACTTTTTCGAATGTGTTGAAAGGTGATATAATAAAATGTTCAATGAATTTCATAATGGTTCATTATATTTAGGTAGATTTAATTTCGCAAATGTAATCCTATTACATAAGAAACTGGTACTAATCAATTAAAAGATTTTAGACCTATTTCATTATTAAATTGCTCTTTTAAAATCATTTCTAAGGTTTTAGATGATAGATTAAATACTAAAATGAATGCATTAATATATAATACTCAAACAGCTTTCATTAAGGATAGGAATATCATTGATGGTGTAGCAGTAGTTCAAGAATATATTAACTGCAGTTGTAAAAATAATATACCTATGCGCTTTTGAAACTTGATTTTGCTAAAGCTTTTGATTCAATTGATTGGGTTTCTCTCAAAGATGTATTATTAGCTATGGGTTTTAGTGTTAGGTGGGCAGGATGGATTATGTTATGGCTTAAAACTAGCAATTCTAGTATTATGGTTAATGATATACTAGGAAATAATTTTCAGTCAAAACATGGACCTAGACAAGGGGATCCATTGTTACCTTTATTATTCAATTTAGCTGCTGATGTATTTTTTAGAATTATCAAATTAGCTACAAGTGATGGGATACTATATAGTATAGGTAATGAGATCACTAGTAATGGCCTTTCTGTTTTACAATTTGCGGATGATACTATGATTTACATCACATTTGCCTAAACATATCATTACACTTAAATGTATTTTATATAATTTTGAACTTCTTTTTGGTTTAAAGATTAATTTTGATAAAAGCTCAGTTTTAGTATTAAATGATATAGACAATATTGAAATCCAAATTGCACACACATTGAATTGTAAAGCAATGAAATTTCCTATAGGATATTTTGGTTTTTTAATCAGGTCATAAAACTTAAACACGATAAAACCACTATAGATAAAATTAATAAAAGATTGTTTAAACGAAATGGTAAATTCTTATCGAGAGCAGATATGATTTTTCTTATTAGTTTAGTTTTATCTGCATTATCCATTTATTGGATGTCATTTTATCTTTTTCCGAAATGGGTAATAGATAAAATTGATAAAATCAGGAGTGATTTTTTAATTGAGTGGAGATAATCCTAATAGTAGCTTTAAATGTCTTGTAAATTGGGAAATTGTTTGTAAGTCTAAAAATAAGGGAGATTTAGGAATTATAAATTTACATAACTTAAATATATCTTTTTTAGGAAAATGGATATGGAAATTTAATGATAGTAATGAAAATTTGTTATGGAAAGAATTAGTATCGAACCAATAGTATAGAGGTACTTTCAATATATGTCATTCCTTTACAAATAATACAAACAACATATCTCACTTTTGGAAATCAATAATTTCAAATTTTGATATATATAATTTACGAACTAATAATGTTGTACATTATGGTAATAACACCTCATTTTGGCATGAATGTTGGTTATCAATTATTCCACTTAAAGTGGAATTTAAAGAATTATGTGAAATTTGCAATTTAAAAAACACACTAATTTCCGATATTTCTAGGCCTAATTTAAACTTTCCTTAAGAATTTAGTTTTAATGGTACGTTAACGGGATACACTTTTGCTCAATTGGCTTTATACTATTAATACTGAAAAAGATATTCAAACATGGTGTTGGGACACTAGTAAGAAATACACATCTCGGTCATTTTATAAGTTCATAAATTTTTTGGGAATTAAATTGAATATATTTAAATACATTTGGTAAATAAGTGCTTCACCTAAATCTAAGGTGCACATGAGGTTAATTTTACATGAGAAGTTGAATACTATTGAATTTTTAAAAAAGAAAAATATATTTAACAATAATTTTTATTTATTTTTGTAATAATAAAATGGAATATATTATGCATTTATACTTTAAATGTGATATCACTAGATTTTATCCTTGTAAAAACTCTAAATCTATTTGATTTTAATATAAATTATATGCATATTAGTTGCAAGTTATATTGGAATAATATTAGAATTTATTATAAGGGTCATAATAGATTTCTACTAGATACTATTTACACAATTATATGTTGGTATATTTGGTTTGAGAGGAATCAACGAGTTTTTAATAATATTAATTTAGGTTTGGATAACTTAATATATATAATTTCTCTATTTAGTTTTAATTGGATTTCAAATTCTAGGTATAAATTAAATAAAATTTAAATTTTAAAGAGTTTCTTTATAAAAAAAGCTCATATTGAATTCTTTAAGAACAAAAACATTGCAATAATAGAAACAATAGTATAATGCTAAGTTTAGCTTCCTTGGATAATCAAACTAGGGTTATATTTAATACTTTGCCTTTATCAGAATATTAGTTTTGTAGTTAGATTCTTCGTTAATTTGTTTGTACTTGTTAGATACATTCGTTTCAGTTGGATATTTTCCTTTAATATACTATTATATTATACATTGTTTTATAATCTTTATAGTACTGGGAATAGTCGAAAATACTTTGATCACTTTATCATTTGGCTATTGAAATTTGTATACGTTTTATTGGTTGTTATTATACTATCAAATAATTAAATTTTGCGCATATTCTTTAAAGTTGTATTCTAGATTGAATTGGAATAAAGTTATCGATTCATTTAAGTTTATTGTGGTATATAATTTAACTGAAGCTTAGGTTTTCTTAATTCTCTTTCTAATTTTGATTACTCATAAATTAAATGATTGCCTGATTTATATTTTTGACTCTTTTAGTTATTTCAATTGTTTTGTTTAGATGATTTTGTAATGTTTGTACAAGTGGATATATAATTGGCATTATAAGGTCATAACTTTAATTATGGATACACATGACTAAAAATTGATTTGGATCCACTTAGTTCTTTCCATAGGAATTCTAACTCGGGATATTAAACCTCGGTGTTAACATTATTTCATCGATGGCACATGATGATAATACTGCATAATGTACGACGTATTGAGTTTTTTTTAGTCAATAATAATATTTAATTAAGTAGACAAATCATCAACTTAATTAGTGAAGTATGTTGTTGCTTCACTTTGACTTATATTTATTTGCATTTCTCTGATATAACGTGTTCTATGTTTTTTTATTTTGGGGGGTTGGGTGCATGTTTTTGTTTCCTACCTCCTCTCCTTCTATTATTTGTTTGCATTCAGATTTTATATTAGCACTCTATTTTATTTGGAGATATCCACATATCACGGTTTGATGTTACAAGTCCAAAATTTTAAAAAACTAAGCATGCTTTTTATGTACTTAAGGCATCAAAAATTGACTTTTAATTAGTACATGAGTCTGCCTTAAGTGATATATATGGTTATAAATTCAGTGGCTGAAATATACACATGTGTTATATTAGAGATGCGTGCCTGAACTTGTAGATGTATTCACTTTCATTTGGTTAAGTGTGTTTTTCAATCATAGATCCCAGATATGTCACTATACATAACAAATGATTTCAGTGACTGAAATTTACACGGATTTTTTTCCTGTTTATGTTGTTTGAATGGTGTATTAGTTCTCATACAAAGATAATAAAAGTTTAGTTAATGTGGTCATTTTTTAATTCAGTAGCATGTATCATGATTGTAACACCCTACCTCTATACCTATACTATCCATGAGTATTATTACAAAGTAATATTGTCATATAATATAGAGAATGAGACTGCATGTGGTACATACGTGGATATTCCATTGGACTAACACCGTTACATATTAAAACATCATATATATATATATATATATCACATATACATACACAGTATAAGAGCAAAGCAATAAACACATGTGCCACCAGGACAGAATAATACATAATAAATATAATAAACAGCAGAGAACATAGAGACAGTAATAGAAATAACATATAATATATATACAATAATGTTATATGAGTACAACACAACTCAAATGTCAATTATATAAACATACAGTGAATCAATAACGTACAAGTATCAGGTAATAATTCTAATATAATACCCCTCTAAGCTTAAATAAATAAGTGCTAGTAGTATCGTCCCTATACCTATAATGTATCAGACTGACCCGAGTATTATAAATAACTGATGGGTCAGACTATGACTATATCATAGGGTAAAATATTTGTAATCTAATGTATCAGCAATAATATAATAACACCCATAATATAGATAAATACATATTATATGTACTATATAATCACAACGGCATAAACAAATCTCCACGTATTATATAACTTCAAGTATCATAGATCATATATAAAGATGTCATTACCCATCTCAAAGCAAATTCAAATCAGGATTCAAGAACATCATATCCGATGGGTGAATCATTCAAATCCCTAAATCATTATTAAAATCAAGAAACCATCATTAATGAAATATCGTCAAATTATCTCACAATAGTAACCAAATATATCAATTAAAGTCACCAATAAAAGAATCGTCATCAATACATCAAGATAGGCGGCCTATCAATACATAATAAAAGATCCGAGGATCCACCATATTCTAGACACCTATCCAAATATAATATCATCTCCTCATATATGAATAAATCAAAATATTATGGATATACGGGGATTGGCTACACTTTAGACACACAGTCTCTTTTATAGCCACCTCATGGGATAGTGAATAATATATGCCAATCCACACCACATACATAACCCTGAACCAGAAAGGGAGACTGATAGCACAGAGCATCCTCCAAGGACCCAGGACTACTCGCCTCCCGCAGAGTACGGTCTATCCATACAGTCTTCAGTTACCTCAACAGACATCGTGACCCCATCCACCAGTGGCTCATCTATGCGTAGCCTCGGTCACGACCCTGCTTTGCCCCTATGGTAACAGACTGCTAGCCTATGCGACACAAGGGGCTATAGGGAACCTACCCTACCAACTACCAATCTGTGATACGCATCCAAAATATCCAACAATGGTGTCGCGAATCTGGGGTGCGACCCCACGATTAGGCCGTTACGGTGGATACTGGCCAGTTTGGTTCACTCCCGAACCATAAAGGGAGCTGGACAATAAGTGGATGACATATAATACTCATATCCAGTATCCACATATATCTCTAGCCATAAGCCGACACACAGCTCCGTATAAGCCACCATGTGACAATAATATAGTAGAGCTCTAATCCCACGCCAAAACATGGCTATACCCATAAATCACCATGTGACTATAATATACTCATCTCAATGAGTATCACTACATACATGAGTAATCCTCGTTTGAGTGACATTTACTTACAAAGAATAATCAGACAAACAACATAACGATGTCCCGTACACCGCATGTTACTCGAAAAGTTATTCAATGCTCATAAACTACACTTAATCCACACTGGATATTTCTATATGATATGTCCGATGAATAACCAGAAAAGTAATACCGAAAGTCCCAAACCAGACGGTAACACTAAACCGTTTATTCAAATTTCTTGTTACATAGAAATGAAATCTCACAAATCAAATAAAAGGATGTCATCACCGTATCTTATTAAAATCATAACCTATATCAATATCAACGGTGAATCACTCATATCATCAGAATCAATATAAAGAAGATAAGAAATCGAAAATCAGTAACTAATATAAAAATAGATTATTCAGATAGAAACAAATCAATACATAATAATGATACACTTACCACATATAATTATATATATAGCCAAATTAATACTTAGAATTATATAAATTATAAACATATAATTTAGAAATTTTGAAATAATTAATTAAACTCAATTATAAGATGTCCTATAAAATGAAGAACAAATTTCTCAATCTTTTATATAATTAAAATAATAATTTCAAAAACTAAAATTATATATTAAAATTTCATTAAATATAATTTGAAAACTATAAAGTATCGATTACAAACCATATCATAACTTTCTATTCAAATTACACAATTAAATTTACTTTATTAATTTACTAAAATATAACTTAAAATTTCTTTCAAATATAATATATGAGCATACATTTACATTGGATTTTAAAATATATTTTTTAATTTCGTCTAAACAAAACCCATCATCCAAATTTGTATCCTGCTATTGGCCCTATGGAAATACGTGGAAACTAAATCAATCCATGCAACAAATAAACTTTAACTAGGCATTTTAGCAAAATGAAATAGAGAACATTTACTACTCCTAAACACGTCCAGCAGTTAAAATCAATTAGTACTTCTAAAAACCTCTAAGCATGTTTCGTCTTTTGTATGAGCTACACAGCAAGTGAATGTTTAATATGTTTATACAACCAAGTGAACTAATCTGCATAACAAACAAAAGAAAAACAAAGTATTCACATCAGGTATGCACCACAAAATTAAAAAAACTATATACATTACCATCAAATTCCCAAGCTAACACCAAAATATAGGCAAACCAACTATACACAGTGGAATGGTATTTGTGACAGCGAGCTGAACAATTTAAAGGTAGGAGAAATGAATTCACCCATACACTTATATATACACACATATACACATAGAGCTCACAGTTTCGGTCCACACACACGCATATGCACAGACACAGTGACACATATAGATATGCACCAAGAGTCCAAGACACATGCTTGCACGGGTCGAAGTACACAATAGAACATCCAAGCATATTATTTATTTCAGAATTTAATCTATATATTAACATGCAAAGATATTATAATGAAATAAATACTTACCTATGTGTGATGTAGTCACTCTCTTCTTCTCCTTTTAAATTTCCTCCCACAGCATATATAAATGCATAGAGCACCATTTATGTGCATGAAAATATAGTGATACGAAGCTAGGAAATATGAAATTACCTCTCGTCTTCACCGATGGTTCTCTCTACACTTACCCGACTCGTCTACACCAACGCCAACCTCCCCGAACCACCCAATCAAAATGCATCTTCAATCGGTTAGCTACATGTGACCAAAAAAGTCGTGACCTCTATGGTGATCGCACCGTCCCAAACCCGCACCGATGAAGCTACTTTCGACCACGTATCCAACACTACAACCGTCTCAACCAAACTCCATATGCATCTTCATTAATATCTAATCCTAGTTTTAACCCCAAACTTTGATCATCACCACGTCATCCCAAAGTCACCCCAAAAATCCTCCTTCACATCGAGAACCTAATGCCACAGGTGGTATCATCTAATTCTTTATAATTTGGGAGAATTTAATTTTTTTAAAGAATCGGGCCGTTTTTGCTTAAGAGAAGATACCTTATTAATCCATCTTATTAGCTCCTTCTTGCTCTGTTCCACCTTTTGCTCTTTATTAATATAGCTTCTTATTTAAATTGATGCTCAACTCTAATTATTTGATTGAGAATCGGTGTCGAGATGTTATGAAGCTATGATTTAAAGTTATTTTTAATTTGTACTTTTAATTTAAATTTTCATTTGATTTATGAAATGGGAAGGTTAGGGAACATAGACCATTTTCTAAAGTTGTATAAGAAGAACTCACTGCTTATATTTATAAATGTAGTGAAATGTCGAGAGAAGGGAATTGTATGGAATTTAGAATCATCAGGAAACAAGATATTCATGGGCTTTGGGTTATTGGGCTTCATCTTATTTTCAATTCTTTTCTTTCTTTTTCTTCTTTCGTTTATACTTTAAGAAATAAAAAATAAAAATATATAATCCTAAATAATATACAATCACCTTATTAAATCACTTTCTAATAAATTACAACTTGGTTTGTTATACGTGGATTTTCGGGTCTGAATGGTCACTAGTTCCCTATCATGTTGGAAATCCAATTCCAATACGATGCCTTTATGGTTTTGATTGTAGAACCTACTTTTAAAAAGTAGCTAGTATGCCATCAAATTTAATCAATGTAACAATTTTGGCTATTTTGATAGATTATTTGAAAAGTGTTTTCAAAGGAATGTCATTAAAGATAATATCAAATTATTTTGGTATAAGAGTGTTTAGTTATCATAAGGTAAAAACCCGTCCATATTTATGTATGGGCGTGGTCTTATGAAATACCCTTGTTTTCAAAGGTTTTGATTAACATCAGCATGATCTATCCATTAAAAAACCTTCGAGTATCTCATGCTGAATTATCAAGCCTGATCTGGGTATTTTTAATACTCGGGTCAAATCCGAGTAGTTTCAGGTTTAGTTGAAGACGCTTCAAGTTTCTAGAGAAGAGCTAGTGATCTTCATCTACGTATGGACGTATTCTATTATCCGTTGCATCTATTGCATTTGTTTTTAATTTTCAGCATTTCTAAGGACAGAAGGTTTATAACTGTCCAGGCTGAATCTAGGTTAGACTCTGATGTTGTATTCAAATTGTTCCACTATAAAGATTATTGTTGAAATAATATATGTTATTCCATTCGTGTGAGATTATGTTCTGTCTTTATTTTCTTTTTCTCCTAACAATCGGGTTTTCTGGCACTTGGATTTGCGGCACATGAATACCGATGATGTATTAATGTCGATTTTTGAGGGTTGAAAATCCCGTTCGTCATAAACTATATATATATGTTATAAAATAATTTTCCATAATTTTATTTAATTATTTAATCATTTTACTTAAATCATTTACCGATATAATTCCAAAAATTAAATTTATTCTTTACAATCGAATATTTGTTTTAATTTTAATATTATTACCGTAATGCCAATTACTTGATCCAAATCCTAAAATAATTAATTAATAAACCATTAAACCCATATTTCTTATTACTCTCTAAATCATCACTAATTATATTGTTTTAAAGTTTTGATAAATTCAAATTATTTAATTTAAATTCCTAAAATTCGTTTCATATTATATAATTAATTATCCCTGAAAACTGGGTTGTTACAATAATGGTTCACTATCTATAGCATGAGGTTGCTCACTTTAATTCAGTAGCCTATATCATTTCTTAATTTAGTTAATGCGGTCACTTTCTAAAATAGAAAGTAGCTTTTTGATATGAGATAATATTAGTTTAATTCATAGCATGCTGGCCTTTATATTGAAAAGGGGAGAAATATAATTAGCCTATACATATGCAATTGTTTTGTGAATAAAAATTCTACTTAATGAGAAAATCCACATAAGTTTTCAGTACAGTAAAAGTTATTTACAACAACTTCCAGTAAAGGAAGTTTTGTGATATGAGCTAAAAATTTGTACATGCATACATTTTAGTTTCGTATGCCTAAATAATGTTGTACTCAAGGTCACTGTCTTTAAAAGCTTGTAGAGAACATCAGCTTAAGCAACATTTATTACAATTTCTATATTTGTTAACCAATTTTGAATTGGCAAATTCTATTGCAACCCACTAAATTGATTAGTAGCCCCCCTTAATTTTAATAAAATTAATAAGACAGAAATACCCTTAATCAACTATGTACGTTCTTTTCTTTCTTCTCTCAGTCACCTTCCTCAGCGCAAAACAGTTAATTCAAAAACCCTAATTCAAAAATTACTCATATTTCAGTACTAGGGAATGGAGATTGAAGAAGATAATCAATCATTATCGCAATCATAGTAGGTAATTGGGGTTTTTTTTAAAAAGGTAGCAATTTTTTTGAAAGCAAATCGTGAACACTCGATTTTGTGGAATGTAACAAATTCACGTATAAATGTTACTAGGATCAACATATAACCACGGAGAGACCATACGTGGTTTATTTGAATCCCACGTATATTAATTACGTGGTTTGTTCAGTGTCCACGCACTTTTTTTACGTGTTTAGTTATATAACCATGTAGTTATATTGCGTGGTAGTTTGATTTTTTTCCTTTCTGTTTTTCCTTTTTCATCGTTCGACACTTGGTTTATGCAGATTATACCATATTCCAGTGATGAAGAAATAAGCGAAGAAATAATGCTTGATTATTCTAACGAGTTTACGACTTATGACGTAAGTTTAAATTGCATTTCTTTTGATTAAATCTATTACCTACATTTTATTTAACATTGTTAATGCAGATATTTCCTTCTCGACAAAAGTTAATTGATTGGGTTCGTGATACTGGAAAACGACTTAGTTTCGTTATCATAATATTGAAATCGGATACTGGTGCTTCAAGCAAAAAACCAAGAATTATGTTTGCTTGTGAATGAAGCGGTGTGTATAAGAAGCGAAAAGAGATAAGCCCGAAGAACCTCCGAATGACTGGTACAAAAAAATGCAATTGTCCGTTTAGACTTAAAGGTGAGAAACTCCCTACTTTAGATGATTGGAGATTGCATGTTGTGAATGGTGTTCACAATCATTCAGAGTTAAAAAATGAGGAAGGCCATTCGTATATTGGTCGACTAAATGAAGATGAAACCAAATTAGTTGTCGAGATGCACAAAAACATGGTAAAAGCAAAAGAAATTTTACACACCATTAAAAGAAATGATCCTACAAATCGTACCACCATCAAAACAATTTATAATGTTATACGAACACAAAATTCTATTGAGCAGGCAGGGCGTTCACAAGTTCAATATTTGCTTAGTAAATTGACAGAGTTCCATTACTTTGAATGGCACCGTAAGACATTAGATGGAATAGATATTATTAAAGATATATTTTGGGCGCATCCTACCAGTTTGGATTTTTTACGTACATTTCCTCAAGTTATCATACTAGATTGCACATATAAAACCAATAGGTATAGAATTCCTTTGCTTGAGATTGTTGGTGTTACTTGTATAGATCTTACATTTTGTATTGCGATTGCGTATTTAGTTTCTGAAACCGAGGAAAATTATACATGGGCCTTAGAACGGTTGAAATCTGTTTTGATTGATTGTGAAGTGGAATTGCCATCAGTCTTCGTTTTTTATAGGGAAACAGCACTAGTTAATGTTATTGGTGTTGTTTTCCCAAATTCTGTACATATGTTATGCACATGGCACATTAAAAACAATGTTCTAACTTTTATGCAAAAAAGAGTGAAAGGAATGGAGCTTGAGGAGAAGAAGTCATTTTTATTTGATTGGAATGAACTTGTGTGTTCAAAAAATTTAAGCGCTTACAATGAGAATCTACAAGTGTTGCATGAAAAGTATGGGAATCATACTTCACTATTGAAGTATATTCACGAGACATGGTTGGATACATACAAAGACCGATTTGTTAAAGCGTGGACAGATGACTACAAGCATTTTGGAAATTATACTTCTAATCGGTAATTTTGTTTAATAATCATGTTAATATTTATTCAACATAGTAATTACTGTTATATTACTCGTATGCATGTGTCATATGCAGGGCCGAGTCCGCGCATTCAAAGTTAAAAAAACATTTAGCCAGTTGTCAATGTAATTTCGAACAAGCTTGGACGAAGATGCATTCAATCTTGGAACTCTCGTTTACTGAACTTAAAGCATCATTTGAGAAAAGTTTAACAACAGTAAAACACATATTTCATATACGGGAGTTCAAAAATTTACGAGGCTTCGTTTCTATCAAGGCACTTGATTTGATACATTCAGAATTATAGAGAATACAAGATGTTGGCGAGGAAGAATTGTTATGCGGATGTGTCGTTCGTAGAACACATGGATTGCCTTGTGTGCACGAGTTAGCACGTCTTGGGCCTAGTACCGCAGTATCGCTTGACATGATTGATGTTCATTGGACAAGACTTCATCTAGTAGAAATAAGTGGAAAGAAAGATGTGGGGATAGTAGAAAAAATGGAACTGCTATTAAACGATGTGAAAAAGATGGAAACTCCTTACCAAATGCAAATTTATAAGAAGATGTTGGAAGTTGTTCAACCACGTACGTCCTCTCTCGCATCTCCAAAAAGAAAAATAAAGACACGTGGTAGAGAGAGGAAAAAACGTGCTAATACTTCAACTAAAAGGACGCCTTCGACATTTGAGCTTGTCGAAAGTGTTTATTCTCAAAGTTCGTGTACTTCAAAAAAGGCTCGTATCGATAAACTTCCTATTCGTAAGTCGAAAAAGGTATGTTTAATACATATTATTTGAACACGCATTTGAATATAAGTTATGTACTTAGTTACGATAACATTTTTTTTCAGTTGGAAGAACTAACTGAAGGCATGAGAACTTATGTGCATCAAATACCATTGGAGTTGAAGGCTTTTGTCATAGATATTATAGACGTTAGAGCGGACGGTAACTGTGGGTATCGATGTGTGGCTGCTTTGCTTAATTTGGGGGAATCAAGTTGGAGCCAAATAAGGAGAGAGTTATATGAAGAATTATATGAAAATCATAGTTTATACGATCGTGTTTTCATAGAGAATGGTAGAAGTACAAATCTTCTCAATAGCCTTAAGCATGAAGATGAAGGGTTTGCGCTGGTGGAAAAGTGGATGTCTATGCCTGATGTTGGTTATATTATTGCAACTAGGTATAACGTTGTAGTATTCACCATTAGCGAAAGACTTGTATTGACAATACCTCCATTGAAAGGAAAAGTGCCACAACCAGTGCAGCGTATGGAAATTGCAATAGCTTTCGTTAACCAAGATCATTTTGTTCAGGTAAACAACTTATAGATTAATAAAATTCAAAATAATTTCATTTATTTTCATACCTCATGGCTCATGACTCATGTCCTGTAGGTAAAACTAGAGCCCAAACACCCGGTTCCTCCCATTTATTCAAAATGGTACACAGTTCGTGATACGGATGCCAGTAAATGGGAGTATATTTACAACGATAGAAGACAAGCTTGGGATGAAAGAAATGCATTTGCAAATTGGAAATGAAATGAATGTACTTTGTCTGGAAAGTTAGTGAATGTAGTTTGTAGTTTGTTTGGAAAGTTAAGTGAATATACTTTGTTTGGAAAGTTATTGAATGTAGTTTGTTTGGAAAGTTATCGAATGTTTGGTTGGTAATTTTTTTTTGACTTTCTGTTACAATAACGCAAGGAAAAAACGTGGTTAGAAGAAAAACAATGTACTAAATACACGAGGAATAGAAGAAAACCACGTTGAAGCTACATGTGGTTATTGAATAATCCACCAAGTACTTCAACGTGGTCTGTATACAAACCACGTCTTGTCAGTGCGCGTTGAAAAACAGAAACTAAAAAAATGTTTCTTTAAAATAAATCTGCGTGGTTTCTTAACTAACCACGTCTTGTCAGTGCGTGGTTTGTTTACAAACCACGTCTTGTCAGTGCGGTATGCTAACAGAAAACCAAAAAAAATATTTGATCCATTATACAACAGCTTATAACAATTTAAACAACAAATACACATCAGGAATATACCATAACCATTAACAGTCAAATACACAGCGTAAAGTAAGTCCAAAAACCAGCAAAATATACCATTAGCATTCGAATAATCAGTACATATCATAACCGTTCAACTACAAATTAAAATACCATATTCATTGCACTACATACAACAACCAAAATACAAAACAATCTAAACTTGGGCACTAAACTTGATGTCGGATGTAGCGTACAACAGCAGCTTAGACACTATCAAGTTGAGGGTTAGCTTCATTCAAAAGGCCATGCACATCATGAAGAGTTTGAAAAAAAATAAAGTTAAATGAAGCATATTATAAACTGAAATTATATAGTGAAGCAAACTGAAACATACTGAGTACAGTTGGTTATAGGTAGGTTGAAAATGTGAAGCTCCAACCCTTACATCAGCAGGTAAGTATACAGGATTGTGAACCTGTAAGACACTATGATCCCTATACCACTCCGTATAATCATCAGTGCAACTCAACATAGACTGATTGAGTGGTATTGATCTACGCCCTTATGCAATCACATAGTTATACCAATTGTCCCATATACTTTCCAAAAATTGATAACGCACCCGAGTGTATGTAGTCGAAGTTGAACCTCGACGTGCAGTTGTTGCTACGGGAGGAATAGGAGCCGTGGGAATGTTCTGAACTCTACCAAACTGTCTAAGTACTCTATCAGGATGATATGGCTCCACGACATTTAGGAAGAGAATGCAACAACTATACCAAGATATAGCGTGAAATGGATGATAGTGTCGTGCAAAGACGTAAGGATCAAAAATAACCTATTCAAATATGTAACAAATCAAAATTAGTTTTAATAAATAAAATGTTACTCATGACATGCATCTAATCATAACTACTGTTATTATAAAAGTACTGAATGAAGATAATAACCTGTTCAATTTGAATAGTATCAAGGAATATACGAAGATCGATTACTGATGCACCACAATCTATAGATGGATTCCATCGAGCGGCACGGGGTAAACTCTCGTAGTACAGATTGGTGGAAGGATGAAAGCATGGAAAGTGCTCAAATATCCATGACTCAAGTAAACAAAGAAATCCTGCAATCTGTTTCACACCCATACGAGTCGCTAATCCAAGCTGCCTGTAGAGAAAAGCAAGTGTTGCTGAACCCCAAGAGTAAGTGTTGACAATGTCCAAATTTTTTAGTGGATCCAGTAGCGATATGTGCACATGAGACTTGCTTTTGTCAGCAAACAGTATGTTGCCAACCAAAAATAAAAGATAAGCACGAGCGGCACGCCTAATTGCCCGATCAGTCCACTCATCGCTCACATCTTCAAATATACCATATAACGTAGACAAACTTAGTTTATATCCAACCCTCTCATTCATTTCCAACCTAGCTTGTGCTTTAGAAAGACCAAGGTACTTAGAAACAATACTAACCGCTTGTTCCATTTCATATGAATTACTTTGTATAGGTTTACCTTCGACTGGTATGTGTAATAAAGAAGCTACGTCGTCAAAAGTAATAGTCATCTCACCGAATGGTAAATGGAAGGTATTAGTCTCAGGATACCATCGTTCTACGAAAGCTGATATCAGATTCCTGTTAACACTCTTGTAGCAAGTGCTAACAATAGAAGATAAGCCAAACAAGTCAATGATGGCTTTGAATCTAGTAGCATTATCCGGAATCCTCCAATCCGATACCTTTTGTGCATGGTTGACACAAGTGAGCAGTGGTCGTTCCTACACAAATAAAATTTATATTTAATAAAAGAAGTAATAAATTGATCGTTTAAATAATAGCCACATACCTGCCCAGTCCATATCAAATAAGCAACATGAGTATCAAACTCTCTAATCACATCAGTGCTTTTAGGACCACCTTTCTCGTTTACAGCTTCTTCATCTTCAGCATCTACCTCATCATCTTGATCAGTCTTTGTCTCGGCCCCTGTGTCATCTTCATCTTCATCTTCTCCCGATGAATCCGAACCATCTTCATGTTCCTCATCTCCAACATCTTCTTCTTCTTGCTGCTCTTCACCTTGCCTTGTATCAATCTCATACTCGGTTGTGTCACCCTCAGCCCTATTATCGTTCTTGTCTGCACTTGTACCTTCGGCTCCTTTCCCAGTTCTTTGTTTTCTTTCGGAAGCCGTCATCCGTACTCGACCCATCTGTAAATAAGCACGACAACAAAAAATTACTCGTCATGAATTAAAAGGCCAAGAAGCGAATGGTAAATGAAATGGTAAATGGTAAATTTCATTTTTTTTAAAGCTCCAGGCTACCACGCACTGTCATTACATGAAAAATAGAATAACCACGCATGAAGTGTGTGTGGAAAAAATAATAACCACACAGAGTATTTACGTGGAAAAAATAATAACCACGCAAATACCTTACGTGGTTACTTTTTTTTCCACGCATTTCTGCTGCGCGGTAACCTGAGCTCATCACTTCCAATTCAGTTCACCTCGCAAGAATCGACCATGGTAGGCTTTATTTCCACGTAGAGATCTTGCGTGGAAACAATTTTTTCCACACAGTTTCCCTATGTGGTTTGGAATTTTTCCAAAAAAAATCTGCTTCTGCTGAAACCAATTAAATGCTCGATTTTGAAATCAATCGATTCAATGCTCGATTCAGTAATCAACTCAGTAGCAACTCGATTTAGTACCCATTTAAAACCCCTTAAACATTTCAATTATCACTGCATTACTTACTAATCAGTTGTAAATCGATTCAACAAGCCGAAATACTTACATCGATGGAGGTTCAATCGCTAGAAGCGAAAGAAGATGCTGGAAGAGGAGGAAGAAGATGATGCCGCTCGATCTGTATCACTGGAAGAGGAAGATGATGCCGCTCGATCTGTAGCTCTGGAGGAGGAAGAAACGCGTTTGGAAAGTGTTTAGGTTTTTTACGTGATAGCAGAAAGGGTAGTTTTGGAAAGAGTGGGGGGGCTACTAAGTCATTTTGTGGGTACACTGGCTTTAGTAATTTTCAAGGGGCTACTAAGTATAAAATCATGTTGAAATAGAATTTGCCTTTTGAATATCTAGTTGCGTTTAATTTAGAGATAACAAATTCATATTTATCTACTTTTTTGGTCCAATAAGATTCTTGTATTTCTGTTATAATTTTGAATGTCCGTAATTTTTAAGTTACGAATTGAATTTATTGTTCTTTCTTATAGTTAACTTCTCTCATTGATTAACATTATACGTTTTGAAGTCTATCTGTTATGAGAGAATGGATGTTTGTTGGGAAAATGAATTGTTCTGGATTATCTGTAGTTATAGCTCATCTGAATTGATGCTCTTGTATGAACTATAAATAAAGTCAAGAGTTTTATGATGGCTAAATGCATTTAATATTGCAAGCATACACAATGCATGTTCGAACTGTACTCAATTTTTATTTAGTTGTACAAATATATATTACGGCCATTAATTATATGGGCTTCTGAGCTACAAACATGAAAATCATCCATTTTTGTTTCACTGCGTTTATACATAAAAAGCAGGCCCTTTTGATTCCAACCAAATTGAAGATATTCTTTGATATAAAATTGCAAAAATTTAGAAGTCTTGAATAGGATAATATACATTTCGAATCTTTATGTCATATTTTTAGTATCAGCGTTTCCATTGTGTATTCACATTTTTTCGTTTGATGCTATCATTAGTATTTAAGAAAGGACCCGGTTGAAAAAGGAACTATAGTTTGATTGGGAAACTTGGACAGTGTTTAGTTTGAAAATTGGGCTTTGTGTTTTGTGTTGTCACCGTGTACTTGTTCTATGTCTTTTATTATTATTTTAGTTTATTTTATTTTTGCATATATATGTATATAAATATATATTTACATATATTTATATACATATATATGTGCTGATCTTACATTTTTCTATATAGTTTTCTTAGCAGTTACAGGTACAGTTAATAGATTGGATGGATTTTGCCGATCTAGAGGATTTGAACATTTATCACATTTTATTTTGTTGTATATTTTTATTACGGACCTTAGTTACATAGGCTTTTGGGAGAGCTTTTAATATTCTCTTATTTGTATGAGGGGTTTCGCTACCTGACAAGCTTGTTGGCAACTTCTTTTTAAATGTAGAATACAATTATATGAATGCTCTGTTCCATGAGGGGACCACTTATTTTCCTTAAATGACACATTATATCAAGTATATAATAGAAATAAAACACCTTTTACTTTGAACAAGATTGGTTATCGAGTTATATATATGTAACAAATTACATATTTGCCCTTATGGCATACGCCTAACTCTATCAATCTCCCATTTGCACTTGGATCAATTATGGAATTTTATTCCAACGTCTCCAATTGATTTCCTCAAAACCAATCGGGTCAGTCCCTCAGTGAACGGGTATGCTATTATGCTTTAATTATCTACTCTGTCAATCAACCTTCCCCGATGTCGATGAACTATTTTATCATGTGGAATAATTCAAAGTATGTAACAACCCTGCTTTTTACGCTGTAAATAAATAAATTTAATTAAAATATTTTTTTTCAAATTTGATATTTGATAATTTATATTTTGAAAATAATTTTTTAGTTAATTAAATTCTATTTAATATGAGATTTTGATTTAATAAATTAATAAATTCTTTTTGAATAATATATTGAAGTTGAATAAATTGTTTTAATTGAATATAAATACTTTTATAAGTATAAATTAATTTAAATCAAATTGAAATTTATCTGCAAATAAATTAAAAGGAATTGTGGAAAGAAAAGATATGAAATAGATTAAAACTAGAATGGACTAAAATTAAAGGCCCAAAACCAAAAAAACCATTTTAATTTACTACTTTCTTTCACATTCTGGAAACCTCCTTTATTATTTTCATTACAAGCCCATTTCTGATCCCTGGTGGTGACTTGTGCCCTAATCCTCTTTTCCAAAATAAACACATGTGATATTAAAAGGAAAAAAAGGAAATCAAAACCGCGAGCGACGCGATGGAGGTGCGGCGACCTGAGATTGACGACGACGTACAATGTGACAGAGCGACAACGAATGGGATGTTGTGCATTCGTGCATAGAGGAGGAGCTAGTGTGCATGCGAATGGAAATTGGTGACCTTGAAGTGTCGCAGCTTGGCAAACAACGTTGGTAATTCAGGAGCGAATGATGTGGGTGCGTGAGTGCCAGGTTGAGGGAGTTGTGTGCTTTAATTACTGACAATGGGCAACATTAGTCTGTGTTGTGGTTTGGTGCGGGCAGTGTGCATCAAGTTAGAGGTTGCTGGCAGTAATTGAGGTGGCAATTGATGTTGATAGGCGTATGGACGGCTTCAGGCGATGAGGAAGCAACACTAATTGGTTGTGCTAGGTTGAACGCGTCAATTTGGTGAGTCTTCTCACTCACAACTATATCTATTTCATTGCCTGCTATTTAAATATTATCCTAATAGTTGATTGCAGTTGAATTTATTAAGATTATTGATGGAATTGTTTAGGTGAATTGTTATTCGGGATATTGGATTGATTGTGAGATTTTGTGTTTGTTGGATCGTTAAAATGCAATGGAGATGCTGTCTGATTGCATTTTGATGTGTAGTTATTTTTATATGCGTGTGTTCATTTTATGGATGATTGGAATTCAATGTAATTAGATTTGGGTCGAACAATAAAATTTATATTGATGATTTGTTGTTGATTTTGGATAATTTTGCTCCATGGTTTTATTTTGGACATTGATTTTCTCACCTTTAAAATATTTTTGAAAAACTTTGAGAAATTATTTATGTTGTTTTAAAATTTGTTTTAAAATAGTATTTAAGTTTATAAGTAATGATTTGGAAATGAAATTTTGATGTTTAAAATCTTTATTTTGGAATTATAATTTATAATTAGAAATAAATATGATTTATTTGAAGTTTTTATATATATTTATTGTAAAATAATAATTGATTATAGAAAATTATGTCTGACTTCTATAGAGTGATTTTGAATGTTATATATATATATATATTATATTTGAATATTTGATTAAATTGTTAAAGAAATATTTTGTCGAACTTTATTATTTCAATGTTTGAATTAAAATTAGGATTTTGTGTATGATTTCTATATCTTTTGATTTCTCATTTCTTATATAGATTTCGATATTGTGAATGATTCAACGTTGATATTGGTTTGTTGAGTGATTTGGTATGATACAGTGATGACATCTTTCTATACAATTTTGTGATGAATTTCATTCTATGTGAGAGAAATTTGAATAAATGGAGTCACAATACCGTCCGGTATGGGACTTTTGATAATATTTCTCCGGTTAATCTTTGGACCCGTTATATAGAATATTGAAGGAGCGAGTGTGATGTGTGAGCACTGTATAAACGAATAAGTAACATGCGGTGGTTTGGGACGCCGTTGTGTTATTTATTCAGTTATCCTTTTGCTCGTGGATTACACTCATAGGGGATTCATTATGTAAGATGGGCTCGCTGCGGTGGGTCACGTGTTTAGCCATGTGTTGAATATATCGTGTCGTGTGGCGGCACAAGTATGTAGCTGTGTATCAGCTATTATATGATATGTATTTAGTATTTGTCCATTCACTGTCTGGCTTCCTTTATAATACAGTAGTTGAACCAGATTGGCAGTATTCATCCGAGCGGCCTGATCACGGTGGTCACACCCCGGATCTGTGACACCCATAGCTGTGTGTCGGCAATCTATATAGCATGTGTCGGCAATGTAGCCCTTGAGTGTCACCTAGGCCAACGGTTTGTTACAATTGGTGACACGTGTAGGGTCATGACCAAGCACAGCGTAGTCGTGTAGCATGTTTATGACATGCGATGGATAGGAGTCACGATGTCCGTCAAGGTAACCAAGACTGTAGGAGCCATATTGGTGAAATACATGTGTCGTGTTCGCCAATCATGTGTGTAGTCTTCTAGAGCAGTTGTGTCCGTTAGTCTCTCGTCTGGTTTTGTTGTGTGTGATATATATCAAGACAATGATTTATGATTATACCTGTGATTGTGTCCAGAGTATGATCAATCCCTATATCATTTTTTGGCATGTGTCGCCTATTATTCTTTATCAGGCATGTTTCGCTAAATATTTTCTTTTCATTGGCATGTGTAGCCAACTACTATTTATTGACATGTGTTGCCTATTTATCTTTCTTAGGCTTGTTTCGCCGATATTTTCTTATAGGCGTATATCGCCAATTATAGCTTTCCATGGCATGTGTTGCCACTATTATGTTTGACTTATAGATGATCATTTATATTGATATTAAGGATATTTTGTTGTTGAGACCGAGTGATATACTTGGGCAAGCTACGAGTTAGCCTGATTATACATGATGATATCTCATTATCGATGATTTCTGGATTTTGATGATGATTACCGGATATGAATGATTCACCCATTTGATGTTGTTTCATGATTTCTGCTTTGATGTGTTTTTATATGGGTGATGACTTTTTATGCTGGGTTTTGTGATGTTCTACATATATGGCATTTGGGATTGTTTGAGATAATATTATTATATTTATACCTAATATGTATAGAGTTTCGTATGTTTATTGACCATGGATTTAGATAAAGTCTAACCCTTTTATTATTTATATAATACTCGGGTCAGCCCGAGACATTTCAGGCACAGGGACTATGAGATCAGCTTGTATTTATAGGCATAGAGGAGACTAGATTATTGTAGATTATCATTTTGTATTGTATAGCCTCTTGTGTGTGTATCATTGTGATGTGTATAGGACATATACTGTATATTATATATTATCATTGTGATTGACTCTATGATCTTTGATATTTACAGTATATTATGTATTGTTCTATCCTTAAGCCCTACACGTTTATTGTTTTGTGCCGATACTATGTCCATGTAGGTGATTTATTTGTTTGAAGTTTAAATACGTACCAGTGTTAGCCTAAAGTAATATTCATGTGTGTACCCCATATTGCCTTATTCTCTGCATTATCTAACAGTATTACTCTGTGGTACTCTTGGATAGTATGGGTATAGAGGTGGGGGTGTTTCAGAGTATGTCTCTCGACTTCTAGTGAGCTCTAAGTTCTGTTACAAACTATATCCTCACATTGTTATCATATAACAATGTTATGGGATTCTCAACAGCTGGAATCACCCCCGGCTCAGCTATAAATTTACGCATTTATTATATATAAATTACTTTTACTATGATGTTTGTCAAGTCAATGTGCTCAGCATTTTCGGTGAATTGTCCACAATCTCTTCTATTTGAAACATTTCCAACTTGAAGATTCTTAACTTGAATTTAATTATTGACATATTATACTTAATATCATTTATGAAGTTTGAGTCTGAACACTCCTTCATAAGGAGTTCGTTATTTCTATAAACAATTCTTTAGTATTTTGTAAATACACGAGAATGCTTCAAACTACCATTCAACGATATCAATTTAGACTTGATATTTGCTTCATGTATCAAATGCATAAAAAATCATAATATTGTAGACAATATAACATGTATGATAATTCCTATTGCCAATGCTTAAGGAATCCATCTTACATGTTCTGTATTAAACATTTTAATAAGGTGTCCTTGCATGTCGTTCGCGACATTCCCAATATATTTTATACTTACTATAAAAGACATCAATTATAAATCCAATGACAAGTATTAAAACAACTAAAACTGATTTTAACACAAGTACACCATTAAAAATCGGTAGTATGGTGCTTACTTATGATTTAGAAATATCCATGTACCTTTTAACTTTTTTTCTTATGAGAAAACGCTTTCTCTGCATTTTGATTGATAATCAAACTATTTGATATTTTTATCAAAACATTTGTTCAATTTTGATGCTTTTAAAATGATACTTTCTACCATTTCTTGGATCATATCCAAAAATCCAAAAACTCAATATCACTCCTACTGACTTCAAGACACTCTGGTTGTTATGCATAAATAGTTTACTCTAAATCATTATTAGAAGTTTCAATTTCAACACATACGTACCAAAACATAAAGTCATACCATGCGATAATTTTGTGAGTAAAATCCGAACCAACTTGAGCACATCGAATATCGAATCTATTACGATAATTTTAACAATTGAAATTCATGTGGTTATTTTTATCAAAGTGGATCAGAATATTCCAACCACATTTGACTTTCTTAAAGTCATATTTGCGGCCAATGGATCACATCCCTTTGAATACAACTATCAAAATTATATTTTGATAATGTACATCTACTTTGGATTTGCGCATATCATAGAGTCAACATCTTAATGGTAGTTAAACAACCAAGGATTATTTATTCTTGACATTGATAAGAAACTCATAGTTTCTTTTTAATGTACAAGAATACTTATTAGACATTCTAATGTGTTGTGTTCATTTAGGTTTGCTTAATTTAATTTCATCCCTTGCAATCAGTATTATCATTGGATCACATCCAAATTCATTTTATACCAATAATTTCTTAAAGATATTCCTTCGCTATGAAGTTGGCATTTCTTGAAACAACGGTTGTTTCTTAATGCAACGGAATGGGCATTCATAAACATTTTATGAATCGCTTTATATAAAACTGATTATGCATTAGTTTACTATACATTTACGGTCACACAATAAATTAGTCATCTAATGACTATCGTTTCCAAATTTTTTTTGGGATGCTTCATATAAAATCCCTTATGTACAATTATTACGTGCAGTTTTTCGACTCGCACAACCTACCAACTCCTTTGCCTGGGATATGTAGGGGTTTCTAATAAAAACTTATCTTGTATGGTTTTGTAAACCAATTATTGGATGATATTATTTTGAACGTCCTTGTGTACCACTCTTAAGTACATACCTTATAGAAAGTATTTAACTCACGTTCACTCATCATTAATTGTACTTTGTCCAACTAAGTTTGATTACTCCTTATCAATATTTCATTATGTATTATAAGGAGGATTAACTTTTAAGGTTGAATCTTTTATTCATCTTTAGGTACGTTCGGAACTCTTTCTAATATACTCACCCATTCGATCAAATCAAATCATTTCTATCGCATGTTATTTTATTTACTTCCATTTTATATTCTATGAGCTTATCATAGAATTATACATATGTATCAAATACACATGTCTGTGTCTTTCATAACTCATCAGTTAATATTACAAAGTATACGGAACCATTTTAGTATTAATAGACTTACGATTGCATACATCTATATGTATCAATTCGAAGAGTTCATCAACTCTTATGACGCTCCCACTAAATGGGGACATAGCCCTTAATTGTTTGAGATATAATTAACTAGTACCATATGATTCATAATTATGTAATAAAAAATTATTTCTCAAAACTACGGCTTAGTCTATAATACCAAAATAATTGTAAATAATTTTGGATACTTAAGTATTTTCAAATGCGTCACTTTTGTTGTGAAAAAAAAACCACATTATAGTTGTATTTCATAACGTATATTCATAATATTCTCATTGAAATATAACTATGTCTATTTTTTTCGACACTGAAAAATAGTCATTATTTCATAAATAATGTTCGGTATGTTTTACGAAAACAATTTTCATAACTTGATGCAATCAATAAATTATTACATGTTACTCTCCCACTATTTCCTCTATTACTATAATAACGTACTGAATTTGGGGGTCCATCATTTAGTTAATATAGGTCATTAATTTCATATACTGCAACTAGTTTACAATGGAGAGTTCTTTGATCAAATATCTTGAACTCAAAGAAATAAATCTCATAGAAAAAAATTCTATATGAAGATACATTTTGGATTAGAAATCGTATTACTCATTCCACTGTTAGGTTATTAATTATTATTATTACAATTCTCGTTTTCGATGTTTCTTCATGAAGCAGAAGTGATTATTTAGTCTCTTCATCCCAACTGTACCTTCAATCATATTTGCTCTTATACATTTGATTCCTTTCTAAATGGACAAACCATTCAAAAGAAAACCCTTACTACAGTATCATGATGAACTCTTTACCAAAACACATTTGATCATCCTTAGCAATTAAGGACATCATTGCACTTTACTTAAACTAATCAAACTGATAGTTCAGTGATCGAATTCTTAGATCTATATTGTAGTTTTGGTCTTGTGTTACATTTAACACAATGTAATCAATCAAATTGAATATTTGATCTCGCACTATGATTTATTTGCTTATTTCAGATGAACTAATTTCATCGAAGTATTGTACATTACGAACTGTGACCGTTCACCATATAACACTTATATGTGATAGTATATGGATCAAATATCCATGATCTCGTATCATTTTTGATTTCGAAACTCATAGAATGAAATACACGGTCTTGCCCAAGTAAACAAGTGAGCGGCCGTATTACGAACATATTAAGTATTTGTAAAATTAGGCACTTGCATAGGTATATAGAACGTTAACATGCAAGAAGTATTAATAATAAGTATATAATTATATTTCTATTTGTCAATCTTCAATTCGGTTCATTTGTATATCCTAATTGATAAACGTTTTATCAATCATATTAAATGCACAAATTTATCAATGTAGATTATTATAACATTATATAGCATATGTTCTTACAATATTAGAAAGGATAAATGTTATAATTTCATTTTTCTAATATGGCTTCCACTAATCTTTCATGTTTCACCAAACCCTAAGTCGAAACATAGAAGTCTTTCGACTTCACTTGCGGGTGTTAGGACTTGTCCGTCTTGAAATTCTGACCTTGAGTTTGCTTAATAAGTCATAGCTCCATGGACGATGGATAACTCCTTGTCGATTGTATCATATACAACTCCTAACCCTTGGTAACTTGTCCTAATTTCACTTTGACCTTGAGTTTGCTCAACAAATCAAAATTAAATTATTCACTTGTACCTACCATATCGTACGTGGTAGCCTAAGTATAATGTATGTATCTTGAGTTTGCTCAGCAAATACATATAGTTATCTTACCTTATATATTCAATATTATACTATACATAACATCCCTAGCTTGTATTTGCTCAATAACTAAGGAGTATGTAAGTAATTTATTAATATTTATGGTAGAGGACAACATTATACTTATGATTCATAATCTTCAATATATTATATTGAGTGATATCGACTTATGGAATAATGCATTTCTTATAAAATACCCTCGTGAGTCAATTGTCGAACGCATCTGAAATCACGGTTTATGTACAATACATATGTATTTATCCCTTAAGTCTATTTAGGTTTCTTTGATGTTCTACCTTTAGTTTATACATTCATATTATATAAGCTTTATTATTATATAACTTTTATATTTTATATTACTTATATAATAGTTTTATGTATAATATTATATTAATCAAATCTTATTTAATTAATTTAAACTAACTAACATTTTAATTAATTTTATATTATCTTAATATAACATTTATATTAAATATTTATTATATACTATAACCTTTATAACACAACACATATATCATATATATGTATTTATTATTTAATTAATTAACCTTTTAATTAATTTATTTAAATAAACTATTTTAATTAAATTACATTAATTTCAAAATTCATGTCATGTACATAAATGTATACTTATGTTATTTTAAACATTTTAAAACAACATAACATATGTCATAATATATAATACATGTATACATTTATTAATTAATTAACTTATTTAATTTATTTATTTTTTAACCTTATTAATAAATTTAAAAATTTTGAAATTAATATGTATTATTTTTCAAACATTTTGAAAAACTTTATTATATTATAACTTTTATAATATATATATATATATATCTTATTTTAATTTTAACTTTTAAATTTAAAATCTTATATTTTTTCTAAATTTCAAACAATTTTGTAAATTAGCCTAAGGCCCAATTCAAATTGGGCCTCTTCTATTAAGGACAACCTTTGGGCTCACATATATGTTCGGGCCAGGCCGATAGCCAGGTAGAGCATAGTATTTGATTACCCAAACCCAATCTTAGACACCCTACTATTTGGACTGTGAGCTTAACAATTAACCATAACATGACTAATATAGACCGCATAGGTTATTGGGCACTGATACCATTGTAGGAACTGGGCTAGCCCGCAACGGAAGTTATGGGTAAATCTAAAAAAATTCCCTTATTGGATTTATATTGAGCCTATGAAGTCTAATTCATTTAGAAAATTTCTAAATATTATTTAAATAAAATCTTTTATTTTGTTTAAACTTATAAATTATATACTTTTATTTGATTTATGTATTGATATATATATATATATATATGTATGTATGTATGTATCATATACACATATATATGTGTGCGCGCATGTGTAACATATCAACTCGTGTAAGGTATAACATGTCAGTATATAGATGTTGGGAGTTACATCGCAACGGACATGTTAGCTCATCCAACATGCAAGTATATGGTGTCCAAATATATGTATGTATATAAGCTACTTTTTTATATAACTATTATGAATCCTATGTACATATATATGTCTGTTAAGTTAGTTTAAATAATTATATATATAATATTTAAAATATATTAATAAATAATGTATGTGTGTGTATATTATTTTATAAATATAATATTAAAATTATGTATATACATATTATTATAATATATTAATTTAAATATATATAAGTTATTTTGATAATGACTTGTTTTATTTCAAATTCTTGAGAAGTGAGGAAAGACAACGTGTTCTAGAAGATGATCTGATTCTCATATATGGTAATCCTTACATTATCACTTCCTGGAGCCCGTTTGTGGGCAAGGTATAGGAACAGGTTTTATTTATTCCTGTTTGGGCGCATTTTTCACACATCCCATCTATTTTGCAATCCATGATTGGACTTGACTGGCTTGCCGACCTAGTTGGCAAGATGATTTGTTTTGATTCTAACACAGTTGCCAGGAAGCATTTGGTGTATGCCAAAACACTGATCGAGATCTCTCCCAAGAAGCCATTGCCTACTATGCTTGAAGTTAGAATTGCAGAGGACTATGATGCTGAGGTTGTTTTTCATTACAGTTGGAAACCCGATATTTGCACGACTTGTCAATCTTTTGGCTATCTCTCAGATGTTTGTTCTCTTCGGCATGTTGATGATCATGTTCTTATGCTGATAGGACCCCACTTCCCCGCCCCTCAGTCATGAAGTGGGTCCCGAAAGTTCGCCCTGTTCTAGTTGCCTCTCCTTCCCAGATAGTTCCTCTCGACATTCCTAATCCTCATGTGGATCTTGAGGAGGTTGATGTTACTGTCTCTTCAGCTATTGTGCCTCCTTATGACTTTATTATTTGGAACTCCAGTGAGAAGTCTTGGGTTCATGTCCCTTCCGATATGAGATATTTTCCTAAGTGTGATGATTATCATAAGTTTGTCAGTGATGTTAATGGTGAGAGTAGGCGTCCTTTCTATCACATTGAGGGTGAAGGTCTAATCCTAACTAGAGTGGGTGACATTGGAGGAGTGAACAAGAATTTGTTTCGAGACATCACTTGGGATAGGAAATTCATATACAATGATGCTTCCATAGACTTTGTTCCAAACCTAGCTCAAGTTTTCTCTGGTTATGTGCTTGTCATTGGTCCTGACTCGGCTGATGATTGTTCCAGTTCCTCCTCCTTTGAGGGGGGTTAGTCATGGTAGTTAGTAGTTTAGGCATGCTGCATAACTCCTATGCTGTTATTTTATTGTTTTGTTGTATGGCCACTATAGAACCATCATAGTTGTTTTGTGCATGAGCAAAACACCTATTTTTCATTTATTAATATAGCGGCACGACCCACTATAAAGCTAGCTAGCTTTGTTAAAAAATATATATTAAAACATGCATTTATGTTTTATAAGCCGTGAATAATATGTGTATACATATGTATAATAATAAAATAAACACACACACACACAAATATATATATATTTATAATATATATATTAATCAATAACCTTATTCAGATATATATATTTTCCTAGATCATGCGCACAACACAAAAAAAAATATTTTTTATTTTTTATTTTAAAATGCATTTTTAATTAAATATTCATTCAAAATTAATTTCAAAAATTTTATTTCAAAACTTAAAATTTCAGAAAATCCTAACTGATATTTTATGAGTTGAAGAATTTTTCCACATTTTTTTGGTTTAAATTTATTTTTAATAATCTATTTATTTAAAGCCGTTTTAAATAATTAAATTTAAAAAAAATCGCTGAAAGCTTACCTAGTGCTAATATAAGTTTATAAAATTTAAAAATAATTTTTCATGACGTTTTCGAATTAATATAATTTATCAATAAAGTAAATTGATTTAAATAATATTAAATAACAAAATATTTATGAATTTTTTTTTTGCAATCAAAAATTAATATCACTATAGTACATTATAAATAAAATTATTTGACCGATTTTAACAATGATATAATGTTGCAACTAATTATAAGATATATATAATTAAATAATATATATATTAATTTAATAAAATATAATAATTATATTATTTTATATGGTTGTACTGACTTGGCATATATGATTAAATATTATTTATTAACCATAAATATATACATGCATATGACCAAACTAATTTGCAACAACATTGCTTGCATATCAGAATCGTCACCTAACTAACAAAATAATACACACACACACATGATGAAACATTATACTAATAATTATTAACTATAAAATCATACCTTAATCCCAAAGCATTGAAGTACACCTTGAAAAGATAAACTCTCCTCTTTGAAACCTTTTTCGATTCAGTAGATTGCTAGTCCTTGAACCGTTAACCTTTGGCTATCGAATAACGTTCGAATCTAACTTGATTTGAGTTTATATTTATAGAAAAGCTAGGGTATGAATTCGGCTAGCAAAGAAACAAGGATGATGCAGTAAAAGATCTAATCTAGTTAGGGTTAGGGATACTTAAATAGTGGATAGAAGAGAGAAAAGAGTGGATCTCATCTCATACTAATTCTCCCTCAATCTAAGCCATCCAAAATCAAGCTCCTTTACATTATAATCAAGTAGCATATACCATGTATGTGCTGCTGAAATAACAAGTCCTATGATGGGCCTTAAAACCATACAAAATATTACGCAATTAAATCCAATTTAATCGCTTATCGATATCGTATATCGATTGATATATTTATAACCATTATAAATATATTTGGTAATATTTATTTCTCAAATCATAATCAAATTTTATAATTAATATTTTAGAGATATTAATTAATTTATAATAATTATAAATTAATTAAATCGTTTGGTCAAAGGAAAATTCATTGTTTGGGTTGTATGACTCGTCAGGTGTGAATTGGTCAGCGACTAATATCGAACTATTCAAATATTAACGTTCACACGTCACTAAGCACGTGGTGTGATATTTTGGTCAAATTTATCGCTACTTGGTTTTGGTAAAATCTAATTTCACTTTATTAAGCGTTACCCGATTATGACTTTTATTATACCAATTCTCTTTTTCAAAACTATATCGCTTTGGCTTATGGAATTTGGTAATGGTCAAAATCCCAATATCGTCCACATTCAACTTTATAGTCCAAACACAAAGTCCTTAGTTCAATAATAACAATTATTATTAACCAAACTGCTTTGGCCAAAGACTTTGACTTTGAGTTGATTGTGATAGACACCTGCCTATCAAATATATATTTATGTTGACTTGAGTTGACCAATTCTCCCCCTAACACACCTCTTCCTCATCAAAGATAGGCATCTGCCTGTCAGAAGGGGTTATAGGCACCTTGTACCATGCCTTCCTGGCCATCTTCGCCCTCTTAAGTTCCAAATCTAGGGGCAACTCCTCATCACTTAGAGGGACCTCAACGACATCCTTCTCCTTCTGCTTTATGGGGACGACAGTCAAAACAGTTTGGGAATGAAGCTGGATTGGTCGAAGGCTACGAAATTGAACTTCTCGGCCATTGAAACAACAAAGAAAAAAAGAGTTAGTCAAAATTCAAGGAAAAAGAAAACGAAGTACGAATAACTACCATTTGTACCGGCCCGACTCCTATTTCTTACAAGGGGTCGAAATGATGAGGCCGAGCTACAAACGCTAGTCTCGTCCATCCCTGCATGAGACTCGCCCATCGATTTACCCTTGTATCCAGGATACAAGGGGTCGCACACAAGATTTTGCTCGAAGGAGGCACCTACGTCTCCATTAATGCCTTGATCATATCTGTAACAACCCGCATAATTTACGATTTCATATTTAAATATTTCATTTAAATATAGCGTTGTTAATCGGATTTAAGGTCCAAAAAGCTACTTTTTGCAAACGGTCGAATTGGGACTCGAGACCACTTCCATTGAGTCCAAAATGGCGTTTGCAACTTTTTCGAGTATAAGCTTCGATATGTTTAGAGTAAGTTGAATTTTGCTATTTTCTGTTGGGCGTTTTGGGTTTGGGTTTGACCCAACTCATCATATAACCTAGTTCAGCCCTCTCTTCTCCTCTTCACTTCATTTCTATTTTCTTAAACACTCAAGCAACTGAAAATGGGGAGAGAAAAGGGGAATTAGAAATTCCAAGCCCTAGATCCAATTGCAAACTCCAATTCTTGCTCCAAATTCCAAAAGAAGCTTAGGTAAGCTCCACCTTCATCTTCTCCATCTCTTCTCCTCTTCAATTTCAGAAAATTCCTAAACCCTAACTTAGGAAAATACTTGTTTTGATCTTAGATTGAAGCTTGTAGAATTGAAGCGAAGAGTGATTGATCTTCTCCTTGTGTTTGTGCTTCTCATCTTTGTTTTTGAGTTTAAAGGTGAGATTTTTGAACTCACATCTAAGCTTATAGCTTTTGTTGTTGTTGGGTAAGAATTCCTAACATCAATTCATGTTCATTTGTGTTCGATTTGGATCGATTTGGTGAATTGTCCAATTTTTGGTTTTGGAATCCAATTTTTGTGAAAAATCCAATCTTTGATGTTGAACACGTTAGCGGAGTGCTTCGGAGGGCTACACGAGGCTGGGTTGTCGCTTGACATAAGTCCTTGGCCATGGTCGCTCGCTCGTCGCTCCCGTTATGTGTTTTTGCAATTGCCCCAATTGGGGCTAGACTAATTCTGCCCAGGAAGCAGGTTCAGTCGACTGAACCAGGGGGGCAGAAAACGTTCTGTCCCTGTATCAGTCGACTGACCTGGGGGGACAGATATTCTTGTCCCTGTGTCAGTCGACTGACACTCTGGGTTAGTCGACTGACCTGGAAACATAAAGTTTCCAGGCACTGGTCCAGTTGACTGACCCACTGGTTCAGTCGACTGACCTGCTTGACTCTGCCCAGTTTGTTATTTTCTTTGATTTCCAATTTTGATCGATTCGTGCCGATCCAATCGGTTTTTATCGCATTCTTGACTTTGATGATTCCTTTTTGACTTCGTACACGGGTTTTTATAAAATGATCTTTTCAAATTGTATTAAAAACTCGTCTCTCTGATTTATAATTTCTATTTAAAACACACACTTTTGCACGCCGAGCGAAGAGGGAGGAGAATTAAATGATTAGATAAAACGCATGCTATGAACACGTGCGTTCATCTTTTCAGTTAATTCCTAATCTATTCGTTTGATCGTTTCGACCTTCGGGTCTGGTTTACCGATGATATGAGGTGAACTTTATACTGCTTTGAGTGTGAAATTGACTAACGGATAGTAAACCGTTTAGTGCGAACGTGGGGTATGGGACTCACGTCAACATTTTCTGGGTTCCTTACTAAGAGTTGTGACACATTCCGCCGGACAGTGGTGTCCAGTACCGCCACTACGGTTTGTTGCCTTCGGGCGTTGCCTTCGGGCGTATGGATCCTTGTTACAGTACTGAGCTCGAGCACCTTTTGTTTCTTTGACAATTATATTTCCCTAGTGTATCGTCTTTCGGGGTAGGTTCTTCGAACCACACGATATATAGCGATTACCTTGTGGAAACTTGTGTTACCTTATTGGTATTTGTCATTTGCCTTTATGGCTTGTTATGGGATATGATATCCTTTGTTTATTGGAATTGCCGGTGATATGAGGCTTGTTTTGATTCATCTTATGTTAGATGATTTGGTTATCTCCTTTGGGGATATTTGTGGTACTTTATGATCTTGTATGTTCATTATCATTTAGTTTACCTAACTGATTTGTTTAGCTAGACTGACCCGTGTATTTTATACTCGGGTCAAACCGAGATGTTTCAGGTTAGGTACATTGGACTTAGCCTATTTTGCTTCCGCATGGACTATTCCGCTAGCTCCTTTTTGTTATAGCTTTTGTGTAGTCCTTTTTGTTTGTAACTCTGATATATACTATATTGACTCGTTTGTATATTGTGGTTTGCTTTACCACTTGACATGTATCATTTTGTAAACTCTGTAATGTATCTGTATATGTGTAAATGTATGTGATGATTAACTGTTCTGTGATGTGTATTACATTTGAGTTATTATATTTGTTCTGATAGATCCTTCAGCCACCTATGGCTTTGCGTTAAGTATTTATTGGATTTGTCGATCCACTTGAGAAAAATATAGATATATGCTACCTTGTCGACGTATTCAGTAGATAATTAAGGCAAGGCTATAGATGGTCGCTCCTATCCAGCTCTATTCTCCGCATTAGCAGACGGTGTTACTTAGTAATACTCTTTGCTAATGTGGGTCTCGGAGTGGGGCGTTACAATATCCTCCCTTAATACTGCTTTCACTGGAACTTGACTCAGTGTCCCTCTCTTTAAGCGGTGGCTCGCAGTGAGGGATGGGGACGTCGATTAGCTGTTGTGTGTCGAACTGTTCCCACTGCTCCGACACAACATCCACTAACTTATTAAGATTAACTTATTGTCATTCCTCTCTCTCCTCACCTGTTACAAGGTCATCGTATGCTCGGTTGGCATCTATGATCGACCCGGGGTCTAGTTATTGAATTTGATTGTTAAGTAGTCCCTCTTTACTTTGACAAGCTTCTCCGCTTCGGCTGCCTTATTGATCTATTTTCTCCTCTGTTGCTCCTCGGCTATTGTCTGGCCCTACCTCATCATCCCAACTACATGGAGGTTAATGTTGGTCACCAACAACTTCAAGTCTTGGTGTAGGGGGTCGGCCGCTTTCAACCGGTCCAGGACAAAGTGGTAAAGTCAATGCTAAAAAAATCAATCTCGTCTCCTGTTAATGAACAAGTTTAGCAATGTAAAATAGCGAAGAAGATGAAGGGAAGAGAAGCAAAGACTTACGAGGGATTTGGAAAGTGATGTTCTATAGCTCGGGATTGATCCCTTATAGCATAAAGAAGTACCTTGTCATCTAACCGGGGGCTGCTTTGCTATGAACGCCTAAGAAAATCATAGGCTTGGTGCTGACCTAGAAATGGTAGTATTTTCCTATCCGAATAATTGGCCTCATTTTGCAATCTGAAGGTCATCTCAACAAAGTTGATGTTGGGCTTCGGGAGGCTTAGCACCATGCAAGTTGCATAAATACCAAGTAAGAACCAGCAGCTGTTAGGCGTCAGCTGCTCGAGGGAAAGTTGGTAGGCATTAAGGATGGAAAAATGGAAAGAGTGAAGGGGCAGCATAACTCCCACCATAAAAAAACCTATCGAAAAGGAAAGGAAGCCGGTCGGAGGTTGGTTGGGAGAATCGTTGGGAGTTAGTGGAGGAAGACCCTCTATAGATAAGGGACATAAGGATGAAGAGAGAGCCAAAAAACTATCTTTCGTATATAATCATGAACAATCTAGAATTTTACCGGTTTCGGTGTACATACCAAATGATACAATGCGAGCAAAAGTTCCTAGATTCATGGAGATATAGAATAGCATATAAGTTGTCATGCTTGCATATCTATCATTTGAGTCTCCAACAATTATTCCAATAATTACATATTTGATTTGACCAATGGATGAATGTGCAAACATACGTTTCATGCTTGTTTGAGTAATAGCAATAAGATTTCCCAATATCATGCTAAGATCAGCTAGAATTTTCAAAAGAAGATGCCATTCGTTTGATGTGAAATAAAAATGAATATCGAAAATTTGCATGGTTGAAGTAAAGCAACTACTTTTGAAGTAACAGAAAGAAAAGCAACGACTGAAGTGGGAGAGTCAAAGTCAAAAATGGTTTCTCGCTTCTTTCTCTCATTCAAAACCGTGCATGAGACTTTCATCTCCCATAGCTCCTAAGTGATGAAAGAAAGAAGAACTCATCTTCTTTCTTTTTTGATAACCTTCCTTGTGTATGTATAATTACAAAGAAGTTCTGGGAGATACGAAGGAAGCTTCATATTTATGGGTTAAGAATAGGAATTGAACTCCATAAGGTCGAATTGCCCGTTGTTCCTTACTAGCGCAGTGGTAGAGCGGTCGGTTGTTAACCTATTAGTCATAGGTTTGAATCCTACTTGAGGAGATTTGATCGATTTTTAATTTCATTAAAGAATGAAAAATTGAATGAAAGGGATCGCTTTGACCATTAGAGGTAGGTAACCCGTTCCATATTTTTGTTTCCAATGCATTCTATCTCGTCATATCACATTCTGTTTTATGATATTTGAGAATCGTCGTCAATACATCGATGTAGATCTGAGGTAATCCCTTGTAAATAGTCCTGTGTCTATTTACAACTAGCCAATTAAGAATTCTCAAATGACGTACTAGCAGTGCATTAAAGATGCAGTCATCGATTCTCTTGATATACCATAATTAACATGAGTAAACACATCAATGACGAGGAATGCATTTTTGCTATGCTACTAATACTTGTACTTGCTCTGCTATTCTGCCCAAGCCTGGCTGAGGAAGAATTACGGGGAGTAAAACACAAATATGCTAATTCAATTATGGTTACTATATGTAATTAAAAAGTCTTCACGATAAAATAAATAAGAGCAATGGACCATCACTATGTTGACTCCATGACTGGCCAACAACTTAGCCAAGTTAATCTTATCCTATTCTAACTCAAAGGCCCTAAGAGCGGCACCTCCCGCTGAAGATGATCAGCCGATAAAAGTAGCACCTAAAGTTGTCATGTGAAACAAAAGCGGCTCAATTATACAACAACCCAATGGTCAAATCCTAGCAAAGCCTGGAGGTACGACCTCCAGCATGACATGGTTGTTAGGTGATCGTCTCTGTGGCATACCCATTCCAGGCACCCTATGAAGGCTGACTGATGACTCGACTCCTAAGCTAAATATCTGCCTTACGGCCCCTATCAATTTCCTATATTTAGCTTAAAGCCCATACACGCAAAATTGGGCCCAACTCATGACCCATTATCTTATAAAATGCTAATATTATCATATAAATGTTTGCAGACCCACTCAAGCCCATCAATGTCGATCAACCATCACTGGCAAGGCAACGATGGTTGATCGATGTCGTAAGATGGACGGGGAAGGCGATTTTCGATTGTAGCATGAAAAGATTGAAACTTGTGGGCTAAAAGTTAGAAGAGGTGAGGAACTCAATTTTTTCGATCGGAGAACGTTAGAAGAAGTCGAGAGTTTTGAAGGTGCTCGAGCTTTTTAATGGCTTTTATGATTTTTGTTTACAATAAAAAGTAAAAATAAGAAGGGGCCAGCTTTTGTAAACCTGCTCTTTTAATCTTGACCATAGGATTTGAATCGACTATAAATCTCGACCGTCTAGGTGTACTAAATGCAATTGTCACTTCACCCATGTCGAAAACACGGATCCCCTGACACGGCTAAAAAAGTGAACTGTCATAGCCAATGGTGTATTGGGACGTGGTGAGCGCATTAAATGCATGACGGAGTGGCCGATCGGCAAGATCTTTATGATTTGACAAGCCCGCACTCATATACGGCTACGAGCTTAGGGAGAAAATGTTGCTCAATTTTCTCGCAAGTAATTAGCAAGCCGATTAAGGCACGGTCTGGCCCAATCAAAGCTAGTCCGGCTATTATTCGATCGGCCCAATCAACACCAGCTTAGACTCAATTAGTTCCAAAGCAGTCCATCCACTCAGCAAGGCATCAAGCTAAAGACCGGCCATCTCGGCCCTAGGGGCACTCACAACAAATTCATCAGATGAAGTCAAAGCTAAGTATAGCCCTGTCCGATCCACTCCAGCCTAGCTCGAAGATGATCAGCTTCCTCATGCTTACCCACTCTCAGCCTGACCCAAGTCGGCTCATCTATCTCAACATCGCTTCAATTTTGACATGCCCTGCTCCAGACTGCCTCAAGCAACCAGCATACTCGAGAAGGCCAGCTCTAGTATGACCTATCCTTGGCATGGCTTCAGTACAGCCGCCCTTGATCGGTTCCAAGCAGCCCATATCACCCCATATACGACCTGACATTATCACCCAGCTTGGTCCTTTCTATTTTCAGTCTCGTTCACATCTTCAGCAAACGACCAGCCAGCTCAACAAGCCTTGTCAAATAAGAACACAAAGTAAATGACAAGCTATCTATCCATTTGTACAAAGCCCTATAGCTAGGTGACTGAAGTGCTATCTACTCCTATACTAAGCCATCGACATTTAACGTGCATTAAATGCAAAGCCCGTGCATGGTACGAAGGGAAAATTGGTATATTTCTCAACCACACATCCCTTTGTACCTTTACAACAGTCTTCCATCCGTCCATGCGACTAGATCAACGGCCAGGCGCTCTTCCTACCCTTTTTTTAGCACAAACATAGTCAATTTTCATCGATCTTAGCTACTATACATACCTCATGCACTGCCACTTTTGGAAAATATAAGAATTCTGGCTACTATATACAATTTAGAGCTCTTCATACAACAAGTTCTTAATACTAGTTACCTCATTAGTCTTAACTCTTAATTGCTTCCTTTTTCTTATTATTCCCTTGTAGTTCCCTGTAATTGTAAGAGAGAAATATAGTAAAAGAACTTCATAGTTGTAACGACCTGCTATTTCGAACCATTCAAATCGACAATCATCCACACATGTCAGACTTGAATTACTCAAAACAACAGATTGTTAATTTATATTTGGCAAAACTCACCATATACAGTAAATAAATCAATCACAGAATCACAGACACAGTAAAATAACAATAAGCAGCGAAATAGATAAATAGTAGTTCATGAAGCTACTATAAAATATCAGAGTCTGAAACAAATACAATAGAAAATCCCAAGTACATAGAAGTCACTAATACAAAAGCAACTGTCAAGTCTAAACATAAAACCCGAAATAACTGGAAGCTGAATAGATATAAGATAGATCTTCAAGCAAAACTTCAAGCTCCAAAGGTGAGTCTCAAATGCCGTGACACTTAGTCTGACCCGAACATAAAGCAAAACACAAAACACTCGAGTCAGGATTAACATTCTTATGCAAGTAAATCAACTCAAGTGAAATATCCAAGTGAGATGCAATATAACTTAAAGGATGTTGAGATTCCATCCCTTAAGGATCCGTTATACATACATAGTACAATACGCTACATAGATAATGTCTACAGTAAAGTAAAATATTAAAATAGCGTTAAGGCGTTACCCATATCCCCCTTAACACATTTTTATATAAATGTTGTAGTCTATACAGTACTGTAAACTCCACCAAACCGGTGGGCTATCAGGGAGCACTCCATAGGTACGACACAAACCAAACTCGTAATGGGCACGATAAGGCATGTGACAAGGCACACGAAGCAATGCCCAGGGTAGGATACTACCGTTTTGCGGATCCGGACTGGTGGTAAGGCATAACAGCTACTACTGCCCACCTCGAGACACACTCCCATAATCAAAGGTGCACCCAATCAAATCACAAACTAATAGAATGGTATCGAAGAAGCATGCTCGATTGGAGGTGCGACCTAACTTGGCTCGACGTGGCTCCTGTTTTAGTCACATCATGTTGACTCGCGGCAGTCAGGGTTGCGTTCATACCTCATATAGACGTCGCCAAACCATCCTACTTCGTTTTGGATTCTCCACCACGTACACAGTTGTTAAATTGGTTTTCGGTATTGGTAGAGAGTATGACAATATCTGATCCCGGTCTTTTTAACAACCAAACGCTTATTTCACACCGTGATCATTTTCATTTTAAACAGTTCACACTTCATATCAAAATATCATATTCATTCAAAAAATCATATCACTTTCGAAATCATATTCACTTTCGAAATCGTATTCACTTCCAAAATCGTATTCACTTCCAAAATCATAACCACAAAATAGTTTAAACCATCATATCAAAATATTCGCATTTAAATCCATCAAATCTAAATCATAACAGTTCTTACTTAAACAGTTTAAATATTGAAAATAGTTTATATATTGAAATAGTTATAAATTAAAAATAGTTTATATATTTAAAAATAGGTTATAGATTAAAATGGTTTATATATTAAAAATAGTTTATATATTAAAAAATATATATCTAAATAGTTTCAAGTTATAATTGTTTCTTCCAATTTCACAAATCAATTCAAATCACTTTAGTTCCAAAGTTCAATTTAAATCAAATCTCAGTTCAATTTTCAATCCAATTCAAATTCTAAATAAAACCATTTTTAATTTATATCGATTTCAAATCCCGGTTTGAACTACAAATTTAAACCACTTCCAATTCAATAGGTTTCAAAGTTTAAATATCCAATAATTTACAATAAATTCAATTTGATAAATTCCATTTATTATAAAAAAAATTCAACTTTAATTTTATTTAAATTTGAAATTATTCACTTAATCATTTTAATAACACTTAAATCAAATCTCAAATTACAAATTTAAATCAATATTAAATATTAAATCTCAATATTATTTAATTTGAATTTATTCACTTAATCACCTTTTTTAAATATTTAAATAAAATCTCAAATTGCAAATTTAAATCAAAATTTAATATTTAATTGCAATTTTATTTAAATTTGAAATAGTGAAAATTAGCCACAAGGGCCTTTTTAGCAAGTGCAATTAGTTTTTAGGACACACAATTGAAATAATTACTTTTAAGGACAAAATGCAAAATAATTAGTTTCTAAGGCCTAAAAACCTATGAAATTATGTCCTTGAAAGTAATTGGACTGTTGACTTTGTCCTTAAAAGTAATTATTCTGCTGACTTTGGCCTTAAAATTAATTTCTGTAGATGTGTGACCTAGAAACTAATTGGACTGCAAAGTTTGTCCTTCTAGTGAAATGCCCCTTTGAAATATTCATTAAATCACCTTTATCAAAATCAAGTTATTAAGTTATATAATTATATCCTTCAAAATCAACAAGTTTCAAATCAATACTCATTTAATTTTAATTCTTAAATCAGTTAAATTACAAGTCAACTTAATTTATCTTTCCAACCTAAATTTTATTAAAGTTATTACAAAATTTATTTTAAAATATTAATATAATTGTAACTAAATATTTGAAACATATTATATATATTAGTTAAATTAATTCTTATTAAATTTTATTATATTAATTATTATTAAATTAAATCTTATTATTATTAAATCTATTTTAAATCTTATTTTATATATTTAAAATAATAAAGTTATAAGTAAAATTTATAATTTACATTTTAAAACTTAACTTATAATCTTAAAATTTCCAAACCGTATAAAAAAAATCTAAATTTTACACATATATTAAAATTTAAAATATCTATACATATTATATTTAAAAATCAATATTTATTAAAACCCATATATTTCCTTTCAAACTTTGGAAATCATTTTCAAAAATAGACCAACGGTGTTCGTAAATAATTTTCCATCCTATGGTCAAGTAATACGGATATTTATCATTTCAATCCGTAATTTAAATTTAATATTTACTGGTATATATCATACAACCCGCAATCCCAAGGTTTCAAAATTCAATAAAATCGCTTGGGTTTATCATTTCAACCCATAACGATTTTCCCTAATCTATAAGATCGTTTGGGTATGTATCATTTCAACCCATAGCGAATTCCTAACTATCAGGAAACTTGCAGAGTAAGAACAATAAAATAATAATATAAAATGACATAGCATATCGATGGCAAATATGATCAAAATTGTCAAATTAAATATGATATACACATACTAACAGGTTATTGGTGTCAATAATGTCAATTATAATAGGTGAACAATTAAATGTGATTAATAACATATCATATTTAAACGATTTAATTACTAACAAATTAAATTTTAACAACATATTTCAATGTTCAATTCATGTGAACTGAATTTACTAAATATAAGAATGTTAATCGTGAGTGATTGCTCACTTTTCGAGGTTAGAGAAATAACAAGAGTAAGATGCAGATGGACACGGATAAGCATGGATCGATACGCTTGAACAGTGACAAAGCTAAAAACTGTTGCCGCGACCAATTCTGGATAGTGGCGAGACACAAGCAAAGCACGATGAACTTGAATCGATGAAACAAAATATATAATATTTTTAAAAATAAAAAATTTACTCACATATTTAAAATAAACCTTTATATATATATATATTATATTTTAGAATCAATATTTAATAAAACATTTATATATTATATTTTAAAAATCTATATATTTTCTAAAAATCAAAAAATATATATATATTATATATTAAAACACATATTTCTTTTCAAAATATTTTTTTTATAAAGAGGAAGAGAAGAGAGCAGTTCCACTAAAATATATATATATAGACAACTTGTATTATAAACTTAGACATGCTTAACTTTTCTTTCAGAATGGAACAAAAGTAGAGAGAGGGTGACTGCGATTTGTTGGAGGGGTTATGGTGTGTTGTGAGGTGAGCTGCCGTGTTTCGGTGGAAGGGTTGGAGCACGGAGGAGCAAGGCGGGCTGGTTGACTAGGAGCGGACATGGGTGGCAGTTTGTGTGGGAGCTGGTTTGCTGGGTGTCGAGGCTTTGCAGTGGGAAGGCGGCAGTCAGGAGTTGTTCGGGTGGAGTGATAGGCTGCTTTGGCGGTCAAGGGGGAAAGGTATGGTGGTTGGCTAAGGCTAACGGAGAGGAGGGTGTCAGGTGGAGGCGAGTCGCTTGAGAGAAGGAGTTGTGGTGGAAAACTAGGTGGAGTTGGCGGCCGCGAAGGGTGCTTTGGCTGGAAAAACGGTGAAGGCTAGGTCGGCACTGGTGGTAGACATGAATCTGGAGGTGGAGCAAGGACCGAGGAGGGGAAGTGGAAGGGCGATAGCACAGGCGTTGATTGTGTTTTCAATGGAGGTTGGGTTTGCTTTAGGGGAGGCTAATGGCGTAGCTTGCTGGTTGTTGAGTGGAGCGGCGGGGAGGAGTTTCGGTGGCTGGAGAGATAAGGGGAGGCGGAGGAATTTGGAGTGGAGAATGGTGTGATGCGGCCAAGGCTTGAACGGCCGCGAGAGTGAAGCGGCTATGGGTTGTTCAGTGCTCGGCATTGAATGAAGCAAGCAGGTGGAAGCGGGCGATGGAGGGCTACGGGTTCAAGTATGGTCGGCCGAAGAGTGGCGATGAATGATGAAGGCTCGGTGGCTAATGCGGTAAGTGGTGGAAGGGAAAATATGCATGATGGAGGAGAGGAAAATGATGGAGTTCGGCCACAATGAAGCACAACAGGCTACAGGTTAAAAAAATATATAAAAGCTTTATATTATAGATAATATTTCTCTCTTTTGAAGCAAACAGTGAACGAAAATGAAAATGAAAGATAAACCCACATATATATTGAATAGTGGGAATAGAAAAGGTAAAGCGTGAATTTCCAAAAATATTAATAGCAAGTGGCCTATTGTTTTCTAACGGAAGATTAATGAATGGACAAAGGAAACCCAAAAGATTCAAAATGGGTATCGGTACAGCTAACCGTTTCGCAGATTTCGCCGCGTACCGAACACCGAAATGCACAAATAAATATACCGTGGAGATCAGCATGACGAGATGAATAGAATGGTATATAGATATGAGTGATACGATCATCCTATCAAAACTCGATATTTGCTGCCAAAAATGCTGCTAAAACGCCGAAAATAAGATAAACGGGGCTATAGAAGTTCAAATTTGACGAAACGAAATATGACGTCTCACTCAGAAAATAATAAGCAATTTTATTATATATAAAATATTCAGGTTTCGAAAATATTAATTTCCATCAAATTTAACTGATATTAAATTGAAATTAAAAATTACACAACAGAACTAACTTACATATTTTCCAATGAAAATTTGCCACTTGCTATGTTTAAATAGACACATACCAAATATCAAAATTTTCATTTCTAAAATTAATTATTTATTTTCATGAAAAATTTAGTTAATTACGTTATAAAAATCATTAAAATTTATGGGTTGTTACAATAGCGACATTGTTGAATCACTTTATATTTGGTGTCATTTACCTTATCGCTTAGGTTCTTCTCTATTTTCCATTTTCGAACCTAGTGTTAGCAAGTAAGCTCCATGCATTAGTCTAATTACGAAGTTGCCTAAAAATTAAGCCAACATTTTCATTCATCCATTGGACCTTATACATCTGTTTCCACATTATTTCCTCTTACGTGATAACTTTGTCTAGTTCTTCTGAAGGTTTAAAAGTATATTTTGCTTTGAAGAATTTAGGGTTCTTTCTTATTTATTTAATTTTAAGATTTCGGAAGAAGTTTTTATTTTATATTTCTAATATTGCCAAAAACATCTTTATTCCGTTTTTAAGAATTTAGGGTTCTTTTAGAGAAGTCATAATTTTATTACATTTGTATCGTTTAAACACCTAACGTTCCAACTGATATATCTTATGATCCAAGTAATCGTTTCATCTCAAGTTCCTTATTTCTAATATAATATATATCACCCCGATCTATGTTAAAAAAACCCATCCTCTTTGATAAATCAAGCATAATAGTACTAGTAGGTAAATCATTTAATACTGTAGAGCGGTAAGTGCTACCTAAGCAATTTGTTGAACCTGAGCTAGAGCTGGTAGCCCTAGTAGCTGAGCAAGTGGATACACTATGGAGCCTTGCGCTCCTCCTCATTGAGCTACCTAGGTGAAGAGACTTACGTCAGGACGAACGATTTGATTACCGGTCGTCCAAATCCAAACCCACATCAAGAACCTAAACTTTAACGGGCTTGACCGACCTCAATAAATCATGGATAGCCACATCCACATAAAGTTCTGAGCCAATAAATCCAGAATTCTTCTCACCCCCATAATACACTACAAGAAAACATGATATTGGTAGCATTGTTTAGAGCGTCTGAACATTATATGCTACCATTGGTCATTTAAAGTATAAAAATAAACAAAGAAACACTAGTGTAATCCCGCCAACAATTCATCGAAATTCTGGTGAAATTGTTATATAGCTGGTCATAACTCCTTTTCTTCCCCGTAATAAATAAACTTTTTTCCTAACATTCTCCCTAAAAAAAATTCTTCGATCTTATTCGATGTTATTTCTCTCTCATCCTCTTTTATTAATCATTAATCGTTGTTTTTATTTACGAGCCCCCTCATCTTCATCTTCCAAAATCACCACTTCTCTAGTCACACTTGGACTTTAGTAAACAAAATCTAAGGTTCCAACTTGAAATGACGTAGAAAAGGCAGTATACTAGACTTTTAAGGAGTCCGACTCAACCATGAAAAAATGCTTACAACAGTAGATGGTTATCTCATTATAAATGTCCTTCATAAATACTTATTTCAGTTTGACACACTTTATACATTTTGATTTCTATTTAACTATGTGTCGACGAATATTGGTGGAAAAAATACATGTATACAACTAAAATTGGGAAGCACATATATCGTTCCACTTACATATTTCGGTGAAATATTATTTGGTTCTTTATTTTATTTTATTTTATTTTATTATATTCATTATTTAAAGAAAAACGCACTCAGTTTATTTATGCTCAAATATTAATCATCTTAACCCCTATAGACGTTATTCACGATGAGGTAAGTATTTAGTTTTTAATCTTTACAATTTAATAATGTTATTTTGTGTTGTAAGTATTATTTATGTTATAAGTGCATTGACTGAATTTTTATGTAAATATTGTGCAACATCTGTTCCCTTGGTAACATAGTGCACACTCATACAAAGTTAATATGTGTTTTTTGTAAAACACTCTTTGGTTTCTTTTAAGAGGTTTATAAAATAATTGTTCAAATACATGCATGATTTATATAGAACACTTGAAAAATAAGATCCATTTCTATTCAAATATTAAATTAAGTTTGCAATAAATAATTTCTTATTGCTAATATCTATTCTAGTACAAGTCAGTGACTTAGACATTATCTCACATATAATAGATATGAAATTCATTAAAATATGCATGTGGCAGTGGCACATATGTGTGTGTTTTGGTTTACAAATATTTGAGAATGGCGCACGATAACTATTGTTGTTTGAGCGGACATGAGGTGAAGAGAAGCTACATTTATGTTAATTTATGTTTAGTTATAGGACATATTACAAAATTATGTGATAGTTCAAGTTCCATTATAATAAGAGTGTGTGATAGTTCAAGGTTCATTATTGGTAATCGTCTAATATGGTGAAAAATTTGTAACGTAAATTAGTTGTGCTTTTAGATCGATATACGTAGAGGATGGACCTTGAATCTACTGAATTTGTTCACCATGTAAAACATAGACTTATAGTTTCGTAATTTACCTAATTTCAAATTGGTATTCTTGCAATCCTTCTAGTGGATGCTTTCTAGGGAGGAAGTTGGTCCTACTATTCAAAGTGCAGTGAAAAGTGAGGGATTATTATTTTCTTTCATTGCGCGTTTCATTTGTTAACCTACCCATTATCTTCATTATGAAAGAACCATGGTTATAATATCAAGGTATTGTTGATAATTATTTTCAGACGAGTTCTATGGACGATACTTCAATCATTGAAGTCCTTAATATTTTCAAGACTGGTGGCACTTGTGGGATGTCCAAGGATTATGTTAACAAGCTTGAAATATCAAAAGTTTAATAAAGAATGATACTTATGACCGTTTGGATCGACTTATATAAGCTACTTTCTTACGTTTTGAAGTCAAAATAATAGGTTTTGGCTTTTAAAAAGCAAAAAAAGTAGCTTATTTAAGTCGATCAAAACATACCATTACTTTTCTTCAACTTGTCTTTAGTTTCATTGCATGTTGCATCAAACCGTAATCTCTCTCTCATTTTTTTTTGACTCGTACTTTTTTTATATACACTAATTTGAAGATGTGTTAACAGAAGATGAAATTAATTTTAATAGGATTTTTAGTTGCGAAAGTAGCAAGATGTTTAACTCACTGGCACAAGTTTCAAAGCAACTTAAGGTAAGTTCAAAATTTTCTTTCATGGACCTACCTTCCCATTTCTCCCACAAAGATGCTTTGTGGTGTTTAAGAGTCTTTGCATGGACCAGAAGAATTTTCTTTCCATCTAACATTACATGAACTATGATTCATTACCTAAATATGATTTTGTGACATTCCATCGCATGTAAACTTTTCTCCTTTGACACTGCATTCACATTTCGCTAAAGTTTTCTCCGTTTACAATGCATTAACATATTACTAAATGCCACTATAGCAAGAGATTAACTCTATACTTCTTGGATTAAAAATAATAATCCTGTTTTTGCCAGGCACTTTAAATTTGTTAATGCATTAATATGTTTCCCATTATATGTTAGCAAATTTTCCTACACGACAATCAGTGCCTCAATGATGGGAAGGGTTACATGTATCAGTATATTTATACAAGTTTATCTAATTTATGGACTGCATATAGAGTAAGGTGGAATTTTGTAGTGAATGTTCTCTGACTAAACATCAAATTTGTTCATCTAGACTCAGCTGCAAGAGCAATCAGCAATAACTTTTCATAGATTTAATATGAAATTTGATGATTAATGTGTCATAGTATCATAAACATCTACTCCAAAATTCACAAATGAAGTTCTTATTTATTTTCTTCTCACAGTTTTCTTACAAAAATATAGTTTCAGGATCTTAATGTTCCTCTCACCTTTACAAGTTAGTTGAATCGGTATAAAACAAACAAGATCAATATTATATCTGTTCGATCACCATATTTAAAGAACAAACTTACTTGTGATTGTTCTTTGTGCAATCGACACTTTTGCAGCAATCATCTTTAGCCATGAACTGATGATTAATTACACCTGATTCGATTAAATCTAAATCCTTCATGAGTTTCAAGTAATGTTTCTTGATCTCATCTGCACTTCTCTTTCCTCCAATAGCTGAAGCGATTTTCTTCCATTTTTCAGGATCATTTTCTTCGTTTAGAGCTAAAGCCATCTCGAATGCTTTGACTATTTGTTTATCTACACTTCCAACTTTTGATAAATAGACCACTGGGTCTATATGAAATACATATATCACATCATAAGTTAAATTGGCAAGGTTTCCATAGGTACACAAACAGTTTGAGTACTATATTAGGCAATGATCTTACAAAATAAATATTTAGGCAAAAGATGCCAGTAAACAACGGTAGCCCAAGAAGTAGATAGGAATCTACAATGGAAAAACATGGTCTGCAGAAATGAATCGCAATCATAAAAAAATGGCATTACTGATTTCCAAGAACAATACAACAGTCTTTTTTTTTCTTTTTTTGGCGTGGACGGCAGGATACGAAACAATACAACAGTCTATCTCAGTCTATACAGAGTAATTTTCTTTCTCCATGTGAACAAAGTCATTAAGGCCGCACGGCGTAAAAATGCACAAAACATTCCTAGAGGCTTAGCACATAGCGCGGCAAATGGTGCACGTCGTTCTGATTTGCTGTGCATGTACTAAAGAAATTATACATTCATTATACATTGTAATTAATTAAACTAGACTAATATAATTGTTGCTTTTATTTTTGTATTATTTTATTTTATTTGTCTAAACAGACAAGTTAAAAATATTATAAATTTGTAAGTTAAAACATGTTGAATTTCGACTTTGAATCTATATAACTCAAACTACAAAAGAAGAATAGGTATGGGAGTTATCGAACCTTGTAATATGTTGGTATTTAGAGCATGTATTGTAAATTTACAATGGTAATTCAAAGTAAATAAAACTAAAAATGTTGTTTAGGAACTTGCAAAACTTGGCCAGAGTGTGAAAATGTCTGTTTTTTCTCATCTGTTGCTGTGGTTCAGGAAAATGACCACTCCATGGCCAGAGTGTGAAAGCAACCCTTTTCCAGAGATTGGTTTTTAGTTTAACATGAGCCGAAAATGAATCTATGCCAAAAAGATCATCAGAAATAGGTCTGTCAAACGGGTTCGGTTGGATTGGGTCAAAATGGGTTGGGTCGAATTTGACCCAACCCATTTATGACCCATTCTTTTTTACCCATTTATGACCCAACCCACTTAATAAGCGGGTTATCCATTTAACCCATTTAAATATTTAAACTTAGTTTGACTAATAAAAACCAAATAAATATGAAATAATTCTAATTCTAATTTTTATGTTTTGAGTTCCGATAAATATTTAAAATTCTAATTTTTCATCAAAATTCAAATACGGAGATGCGGTAGCCTGTTATTTTCGAAGTACAACTTTCAGTCCCCTTGGAGAACTACAGTGTGCGTTCACACGATGAAGTATCCGAGTGTTCCATATTGTCCGTAATTTAGGTGGGAGTTAATCGGTTGAAGTTTCGCTTGATTCCGAGTTAGAACGAAGGAGTTATTGCAATCCGAACAAAAAAAATAGCGGCTTCTGCACTAGGCGGAGTTCAAATATGGGGATGTGTTAGCCTGTTATTTTCTAAGTACAACTGTCAGTCCCCTTGAAAAACTACAGTGTGCGTTCACATGATGAAGTATCCGAGTGTTCCATACTGTCCGTAATTTAGATGGGAGTTCATCGGTCGAAGTCTCGTTTGATTCCGAGTTAGTACGAAAGAGTTATTGCATTCTAAACAAAAAAATAGCGGCTTCTGCACTAGGCGAAATTCAAATATGGGGATGTGGTAGCCTGTTATTTTCTAAGTACAACGTCAGTCTCGATGAAAAACTACAATGTATGTTCAAAATTCTTATTTTTCAAATTTATATTAAAATTTAATATTATTAATAAATGGGTAAATGAGTTACCCATTTACAATCCTTTTAAAAATGGATAACCCAACCCATAACTTATTTAATAATATTAATAAATGGATTGACCCAACCCATTTATAAGTAGGGTAAATAGGTTGGGTTAATGAGTCTGTCATATTTTGACAGGTCTAATCAGAAAGATGATCAACCATAGCCTACTGCTTTGTCAAACTAAAAACCAACAATAAACTATTTATACAACACCCATTATTTAAGCTAATTAGTTACTTAAGTATCTGAACGATTGAGCAGAAAATGAAGAATCAAAATGAGCTGAAAATAAAAAATCAGCTGGTGCAGGCTGGATGAGTAAGAGTGATAGTCGTTTGGTAAACCTAGACCGAACAGAGTGAGCTATACATAGTTGTTGAAGTAGCTTGAATTGGACTGTTTGAAAAGTACGGTGGCTTACATAGGCTGAAACAGTGTGGCAAGAATGTTAGCCAGTATTACCATGGCACCAAAAGTATCAAACCTGTACTACAATGTTAAAAAGTAAAATATTAAATTTTAATAAATATCTTTTATGGATTTAAATGCATTAATAATTGTACAAGATATAAAATACTAAGGTTTCAGTTTATTAGTTGCAATTCTAAAGGATTTATCAATGCTTTGGCTGTATGTAATTATAGTTTTGAATTAGCATCTAAAATTGTTATAGTTTGAGTTCCCAACTTTGTCAAATATGTAACATATGTCGTCTTTTATTTGCAGGATACCATGTATGGATGTTGTTAGTCTAACAGAAAAGGCTGCTTCCAGGAAATGAGGTCTCTTTTTTACTTAATTTGGCTGATACAAATTTAAAAAGATGTTAGAAATCAAGTGGAATATTAGGCATTTTCTTCTAATATCAAGAACATGTTATATTTTGCATATTTTTTCTTCTAACATCAAGGGTACGCAGCAAGCAATTCATATATTCCTGCTAATGTCTAGATTAGTTTTAGATTTATAAATTGATTTTCATGTTATTTCATATAATATCAGAAAAGAAGATAAGTTCCATTACAATTGCTATTGACTGCTATTGTATAATCTAGAATTAGTTCTCAGTGTTGATTGTTGAACTTGTCCACAGAAAATTAAGGTTTTTCGGAGAAAATACCAACTACAGCAAAGAATTTTGGGTAATCAAGCAATTGAACTTGCCTCTCATATATATTATTTTTTGTTAGTACTGGTTATGTAAACTTGTCTATAAGTGGTTATGTATTTTATGTGAATTTATAGCATTTTGTTAATACTCATTGTGTAAACTGGTTTATGAATAGTTATAGATTTTGTATGTGTTATTCGGTCTTTTGACCTGGCAGCATTTGAATGGACTGGACGAGTCGAACTTGAAAGCTATCGAGGCAGGAAGCCCGAAGATAGCCACAAAGTTCAGAAACCAAATAAAACCAGAGTCACAATATGAAAACAAGGTCATCTCATAAAATTCCACAAGCCAAATTCGTCAAAGTGATGGATCGGTACCGATCCATACAATCATGCCCAAATCACCTCCAACCTCCTATGCTTCCAAGCTCAGATGTTAACAACCAATTCCAAACTTCACAAGATTGAACGCATGTAGTGTGCTATCGAACGACTCAAGTACCATAAATTAACAACTTCATTTCTCCATCAATCCATCCTATTGGTTCAGAAACAAGCTTATACCAATGAAACAAGATGAAAATCACGAAGCTAACAACAAGCCACCGTAACACAAAGCATTGGAACCGATCCATGAGAAGATCTTATGAATCAGTATCGATCTATGCCTATGGATCGGTACCAATCCATCAATCAACATTGCTGACATGACCATGTTTCTTCAAAGCTAACTGCTACAGGAACGTGGAGATCGTGGTGGATGACGTGGTGGAGCATTTTCTAGCGACCTACAGCCATAAATAGAAGGTTAGAGGCTCATTTTTGAGGATCTTTTTGTTTCCTTGCAACTTTTACACAATTTCCTTGTAATTATCTGTGGACCCCTACCGATCTATAAGAACTGTACTTGCAAAACAACAATGAAGCAATACAAATATCAAGTGGACGTAGGCAATACTTGACTGAACCACTATAAACGTTTGATGTCTTGTTTTTTCTCATTTTTCATTTATACTTCTTCATTTACTTCTCTTCTAAAATTTATTTGGTGTTCGTGTCACCTTTTGTTACTAATATTTTGGTGCTTTAACTGAGAACGTGATTCTCAAACCGTTTGGATTCATCATCTACTATTGAATTGCTTAAATCCGAGAGATAGATCCAATTTCTTTGTCTTTTACTCTTTTGAACTACTCAGATTTTCAGAAAGTCTACTAGAAGCTATTCAGAACGGCCCCTCGAAGAAATCAATCCGCCACTTCGAGAGCTGCTAAGGATGTTGAGAATGTTAACTCCCAACATGTTGAGAAGGTTGCACAACCAACCGCTACCTAGGGTCAAAACCCGACAAATGTGATTACTAGGGTCGAGATAGACCGTATGATGAAACAGATGAATGATAAGCTGCAAGAGAGCCGCGGCGAGTTGAATCGGCAAATGTAGCAGAATTTGGATTTGTTGAATCAATTGACTAACAGCCGTAGGAGAAGCATGAAGGACTTAACACCTTTTGATTCAGAATCTGACATTTCCTCGTCATCGGAGCAAAGACAGAAGGACGGAAAACATAGGATGGTCGGAAAAAAGGCCGAAACGTTGGAACAGAGGTCAGAACCGAACCATGGCAAAGGTTTATGGATCGGTACCGATCCATCAAGAGGGATCGGTACCGAAGCATCAAGATGGTTCGGTACTGAAGCATCAAGAGGGTTCGGTACCGAACCATCAAATGTTGGTTCGGGTAGTCGACTTCCAAATGATGGTGCTGGTTTGGCTTCTGGTCGTGCTGTGGATGGCCAGAATGTTGAAGACCAAGCAGCCATTGTGGATCCGCCGCGAAGGGATTGTACATAGAACTGCTGAACGAACGGTTCTCCCGAAGTCGGGGGAACCCAGGTATCGTGAAACTAATCGAGAGCTTTTACTAGGCCAAACACTCGGGGCGGATCACAATCACTACCGTTCGGTAGATCTAGCAGAGCCGAATTTGGCTGATATGGTAATGAGACTTGTCGATGAGAACCAACATCGGAGCAATGATGATTGGGGTTCTTCCCCGAGCCGGAATCCGTTCACAAAGGAGATCCTGCGTAAAGAATAACCAAGGAGGTTTGTGATGCCAATGATGTCGTTGTACGGTGGGAAAACGAATCTGAGGCAACATCTAATAAAATATGACTGATATATGGATTCTTCCAGAGCTACTGATATTGTGAATGTCGATATTTCCCAATTTTCTCGAAAGGAGTGGCGACGATGTGGTTCACCCGACTGCCGCCGAGATCCATATTATCCTCCGAGCAATTGGTGTGGAAATTCATTGAGCAATTCCGTTTACATACTACTCATCCTAAGGACGTCATGTCACTATCCAACCTCTTACAGAAGACGGGAGAGCCTTTAAAAGATTTCTTGCACAGATTCAATACCGCAGTAACGGAAGTGAGCAACGCTCAAAAAGATATTGTGTTGATGACATTAATTAGGGGGATCCATCCCGATACTGATTTTGGAAGGTGGTTGAAGATAAAACCCCACCAACAATGAACGTGTTCTATAGAAAAGCGACTCAGTTGTTGCGCTTGGAAGACGTAAGTACTATTGCCAGGAAAACCAATGTTGGGCAGTCGGCAGAGATGATACAGAGTAACTTCGCTGTGAAGCGGTCTGGAGGAAATTCCGGCAATGTGGATGTGAATGTGAAGAATAAAAGTGGTGGACATAGCAGGAGCGATACTGGGGCTAAAGACAAGAAATCGGATTCGAGGAGATCCCAGAATCCCAAAATATGACAACTATACTCCGTTAAACAACTCGATTGAGAACATATACTTGGCTACTCAAGGTACCGAGCAATACAAGAAGCCGGCTCCTAGGGTGTCAACTGAGAAAGAGAAAAAATCAGGCAAGTTTTGTCGATTTTATGAAACATACGGTCACAACAAGAACGAGTGTAGGCATTTGTGATCGATGACTTGATTCGAAAGAAAAGGCTACAATAGTTTGTGAAAGCCCTGCGGGATGACGGGCAGGGTACTTCAAACCCCTAGCAAGGGCAAGCCGGACCTGGTGTTGATAAGCCCAAATGGCTTGAGAAACGTCCGATGATTAACACTATCATTGGTGGACCGCATCCAACTGAGAAGAGCTGGAACGAGATGGAGAGATATGTGAATGCATTGAAGCATGCAGTGAATGAGAGTTGCTTTGCCGTCGAAGACGGTGTTCCGGCAAAGCAACTCAGAACTATGACAGATGACATTATATCTAGAAATATAGGTGCTGACGGGGTAGAGGCTCGACTATTGATCCGTTGGCGATTTCGGCCATGATTGTCCCCGCGATTGTGAGAAAGGTGCTGGTTGACTGTGGGAGCTCAATCAATATTTTGTACAAGAAAGCCTACGACCAGATGCTTTTGGAGAGCAAGTACTTAAAGCCATGTAAATCTCGAATCCAGAGATTTAACGGGACTGCTACTGAGCCAGTGGGATATGTGGATTTGCCGATGATGCTTGGAAATGGCGACCGCAAGAGAGTGCGGGTTGTGCCTTTTGTTGTTTTGGATATCTACTCTGCGTATAATGCATTTTTGGGCCGGCCGACCCTTACCGAATTTAAGGTGGCCATAGCCCCATGGTGCTTAACGATGAAATTTCCGATAGAAGACGGTGTGGGAATTATACAAGGTGATCAGGGGCTTGGTCGGAAATGTTATGTCGCTAAGCTGAAAGAGGCAAAGCGAAGAGACGAAGGAAAAGATGTGGAGAGGACTCTTTGCATCAAAGCTTTGAACACATAGCAATCACCACCTGAGCCCTGCCTTGGGCAACACAGTCAGTTCCATAAGGATATGGATTCGAGGAAAGAGCCGGAGGATGCTACGCGGGTCCTGAAAATCGGGTCTCAACTCGGCACAAGGATGATGAAAGAACTGACCGGTTTTCTCCGGAAAAACCTGGATGTGTTTGCCTGGACGCATTCCGACATGTGTGGAATATCGTCGAAGATAGCGTGACAAACATTAAATGTGAATTCCAAATGCGTTTCTGTGAAATAGAAGCACCGCAGCTGGGCCCGGAGAGATCTGCTGCACTGAAAGAAGATGTGGATAAGCTGAAGAACAACTGCTTCATCTGCGATGCTCTATACCCGGCATGGATATCCAATCCAGTTCCGATGAAGAAGTCCAACGGAAGATGGAGAACATGCATTGATTATTCCGATTCGAACAAGGCATGTCCAAAAGATAGCTTCCCGCTCCCAAAAATCAATCAGTTAGTAGATTCAACCACTAAACACGAATTGCTATCGTTCATGCATGCCTACTCTGGCTACAACCAGATTTCGATGCATGTCCCAGATCAAGAACACACCAGCTTTATAACTGACCTGGGACTGTATTATCTTGTCATGCCTTTCGGTTTGAAAAATGTCGGAACAGCATACCAAAAACTGGTCAATTCCATGCTCAAGGATCAAATCGGACATTTGATGGAAGTGTACGTCGATGATATGCTGGTAAAGTCGCAGCGGCTGACTAATCATGTGGAGGACTTGGCGTAGATGTTCAATGTACTCCGGAAATACGCAATGAAGCTCAAGCCTTTGAAATGCTCATTTGGAGCTGCGTCGGGTAAATTCTTGGGTTTCATAGTGAACTCGAGAGTAATAGAAGCTAGTTCGGAGAAGATCGCGGCATTGAGAAACATGGAAGCCCCGAAGTCGATCAAGGAAGTCCAAAGTTTGAATGGGAAGGTCGCTGTGTTGAGTTGCTTCATCTTCAGAACCATCGACAAGTGTATCTCTTACGTCGACGTCATCAAGAAGGGAAGAGGAACTTTGCTTGGGCATAAGAGTGTATAGACGCTTTCTAGGCTCTGGTGGATCACTTAGAGAGGCTTCTCATCCTATCAAAGCAACTAGAATACGAGGACTTGTTTATTTACCCAGCAGTGTCGGTGCAATCCTTGAGTGCCGCGCTCGTACGTGAAGAGTCCCGAATCCAAAGGCCTGTATATTACATTAGCAAGCGGTTAACAGGGGCAGAAAGAAATTACCCAAAGCTGGTAAACCTAACATACTGCCTGTTGATCGCTTCGAGAAAACTCCGCCTACCATGCTCATCCGATCAAGTTTGTTACCTACCAGCCTTTGAGATAGGTCTTAGAGTGATCTGAAACTTTTGGAAGGCTGTTGAAATGAAACATTGAATTGAGCCAATATGACATAACGTATCATCCTGGAGGGCAATCCAAGGTTAGACCTTGGCTGATTTCATAGTTGAATACACTGCACGAGATGATACTCCAGAGAGCAGTGGAGAGCGGGATGCTGGATGGAAGATGTTCACCGATGGTACATCCAACGAGCATTCTTCCGGAGCAGGTGTTGTATTGGCAACCCCTGAAGAACGTTCAATCTGTTACGCCTTGAAACTCGATTTCCTTGCAACAAACAACGAGGCAAAGTATGAAGCTTTAATTGCAGAATTGAAGATTGAAAGAAATGGAAGTCAAAACTTTAAACATCTTTAGTGATTCCTAACTAGTGGTGTGCCAAGTGAGAAAGGAGTTTCAGGCAAAGAGAGCGAGGCTAGCTCCATATCTAAATAGAGCCCTTGAGCTGCTTAACGATATCGAGTATTACACTATAACACATATTCCCAGATAGGAGAATGTGAAAGCCGATTCACTGGCCAAGTTGGCTAGTTCAGGAGATGCGCAACTCATAGACCTGCTCCCGTTGAAAATATTATCGGCTTCGAGTATCGATCGAATGGATGTCAATCGGATCTTGAAAGTTGAATCTGAAAGGGAGTCGTGGATGACCTCGATGGAGAATTACTTGCAAAAACGAACCCTTTCCAACAGAAAGAACGAATGAGACGGCTTTTTTGTCAAGCTTCAAGTTACATTATTCAAGAAGGAATATTATACAGGAAGGGATTCGTAGTTCCCCTACTTTGATGTATCGCTAATGATGAAGCCAAGCGAGTCCTCAGGGAGGTTCATAAGGGGGCTTGCGGTGACCACACCGGGGGGCAAACCTTAGCGAAGAAAATTCTTTGCTACAGGTACTTCTAGCCAACCGTCAACCAAGACACAGCTGATTACACCAGAGAATGTGACAATTGTCATTTGCTGTTTGGCGGTATCGATACCATTGGCGTCTTGCCAATGTCTAAAGGCGGCGCGAAGTATGCCGTCGTCGCTGTTGACTATTTTATGAAGTGGGCTAAAGCGGAGCCGCTTGCCATAATCACTACTAAGAAGGTGATCAACTTCGTAGTCAAGAATATCATCTGTCATTTTGGGGTCCCAAAAACGATTATCTCTGACAATGGAACCTAATTCGACAGCGCCGAGTTCAAGGATTTCTATCGTCGGTATCACATTGAAAAAAGATTCGCAACGGTGGCACACCCTCAAACGAATAGACAAGTAGAAGCTGTAAACAAAATAATTAATTCCAGTCTCAAGAAGCGATTGGAGAAGACCAAGGGTAAATGGATCGACGAATTACCAATAGCACTTTGGGCTTACAGAACGACTCACAAGTCCACGGTCGACCACTCTTCTTTTGTCCTAGCCTACGGATCAGAGGCTATGATTTCTGTTGAACTCAAAGTACCTTCTCATCCAGTGACAACGATCCTAGAACGAACGAGAAGCTCCTGCTAGAGTCTCTCGACATGGTCGGCAGCTGCACATAAAAATGGGTCTCCTAGTACTATAACACCAAAGTAAGAAGCCGGATCTTTGAGATTAGCGACCTTGTTCTCAAACGAATCTTTCCAGGTCCCGTGAATATGGGCCCGAACTGGGAAGGTCTGTATGTAATCGAATACAAGCTTGGAGACGGAACATGAAAGCTAGCAACTGTGGATGGGATTTCACTTTCCCGAGCGTGGAATAGCAAACATTTACGACGCTATTTCACTTGAAATCTGACTTTGTGAATATTTTGTCAAGTTGGATGTAACAAGACAAAATCTGTCATTTTCCATGTTTTATATAGCAAAATGACTTTCCAAATTTATGACTCTGGTTTACGTAACTATAATATCATGAAATGTGATAAACATGAATGAACTTGCATATGCACAATGCAGATATGCAGGTACCCAGAGATATGTGCCGATTGAGCTTTTGAGGCCCATGATCTGACCTATGAAGCATACACACACACCAGGTATCCAGAGACAGATACATGTCAACTCCAACGACCCATGACTTGGGGGTAGGAGTATAAACATTCAAGGGCAGAACGAGACAAATTCACCCTTACAGCTCGTGCCCTGAGTTTGGTAGGGCATCTACACCTTACCCGGAGAAAGACAAGATGAAAGATCAGCGCCCGGAGATAGGTGAGATCTTATATCCAAACTTCAATCGACGCCCGAAGTTAGGTGCGATCGAAAGTGAACGTCTTGAATAGGGATGTTTAAACCACCACTTCAAGTGGTTTACTCCGGCCAACGTCTAGAGTTTGGTGTGGCCAAAACATGCATTCCGGAGAAGGATGCCCAGATTGTCATCTAAGATGAATTGCTTCGATTGATGCCTGGAGTCTGGCGTGATCGCACTCAAACGTCCTCAAAGGGGATGCTCAAATCACCTTCCCAAGTGATTGGAGTTCGACAAGATTCTAGAATCAGATATGGTCACATGCGGACGCCCAAAGATAGGCAACCCATTGGTCGCTTTTCGCTCAACAAAACGACAAGAGATCGATTCTCATATCCAGTCAGATGAGACTAGGCCGGCAAGCAACAAGTTGAACTAATAACTTAGTCCAATGATGATGATGAGAAATGGTTCGCAAACATCGGAGCGTGATAACAAGCGCATTTCTCAGAACTTAAGCAAATCCACACAAGAATTGAACATGACAAAAAGCTTTATTATTCACATCAAGTAAAGTTCGAAAAAAGTACAAGTGCTATTAGCACTAAGCCAAAAAACAAAAAGCAGGGGCCGAACCCGCACAAAGCCGGCCTGAAACAAAAATCAAGTTCCTACTGTTTTACACAAAATAACAAGCGAACATTCATTTCTTGTGCTTTTGCTTTTTTGGCTTCTTCCCATCTCTGGAGGATGGCTTGCTAGGGTCGTCGGACTTCTTCCTTCCTCTCCCCCACTTCCTTTGCCTTTTGGAGGCGTGCTATGCGATGAAGCGGCGGGTGCGCTTTGAGTACTTCTGGGAAAAGGAAAGGTAACCGAGGCAAAGATGGTCTCGCTGGGTAAAGCCATTGACAGATGAGGAGGGAAGAAGTCAACTGCCTCTTGCTTGATCTCACTGGCCGCTAGAACCTGTTTTTCTAGCATCTCATGCATGGTAAGCCCTAAAAAAGGCTTAGAAGACCTAGTTATAACAACATCCTCCTCTACCTGGACTTCAGGGAACTCACTAGTCGTCTCCTCTTCCAATGCATGAATTATTTGTGCGTCCAAACCTGGAGTGTCACCAACTGGAATGCTCGGGATTGTCTCGGATACAGTTACAACCGTTGACTCAGTCGTTGTTGCTTGTTGACCCGGCTGGAAACCTTCCTTTGGGGACTTGTGATTGTGGATTGATCTAAAATTTGAGAAATATAAAATGAGAGATTAGCGACATCGATCGGTGTCATGTGAGCTCTCTCAAATATGAGTGAGGCCAACGAGATACCTCAACCAGACTGAAGCTCTGCACGAGCAGGAGTGTCATCTAAATTCCCTTTCAGAATGAGAGATAATATGCTTATCTTTGGGATCTACGGTGCATCTGGATTGTATGAAGGGACAAACGGAGTGATAGAGGCAGCTGTGGGTCCAAAAGTGAAGCCTGCATTAAGATTTGGGGTGTAGTCCCGGAGCCTTAGGTTTGATCTTTTTGAATCGTAGCCGCCAGCTCTAGATGCAAAATAAGTTCGTCAGCCCTGAGCGCTTCAATTTCATCTAGACTTAGAATCTCACCCTCCAGCTCCTCCAAATTCACCTCACCTCCTTCCAAATTCTGTTATTTTCTTGCATGATCTTCTCTCATGCCAACGCTAGAGCTCGGGGATAGTCTTTGCCAAGCCACGTCAAATCTCGAAACTTTAGTACGTTGGCGTTGTAATTGATGATGAGTAGCTCGAATCTGTTTTTGACTCGCCTCCTCGCGGCTGCCATCAACTCATCTACATTCTTAGCTTTGGCCAATGCATCATCTCTCTGTTTGCGAGCATCAAGCATCTCTTTGCAGTAGCCTTGGGTCGTTGTAAGGGCTTCATCTTTCTCTTTCTTCTCCTTTACGAGCTGCGCCTTCGGCTCTTCCACTTCTTTCGCTAGTTCATGGTTCCTTTGGTGAAAAGACTCAACTTGGCTTAAATGGTCCTTTCTTTCCCGTTCGACCGTCTCATGTAGGTCCTTGATTTTATGTTCGGCATCCACCTGTGCCTTTTTCAGCTTAGCAATCTCTGCATTGAGGTGAGCGATAATCTCATCATTCTGATTTGCTATAAGTCACAGCCCTGCAGCCTCAACCTCCGCGCTCTCGGTGTATTCAAAGATCTGCTCGGCCAACCTCTTCCAGATGAAATACTGGTCATAAGCATCACTAATATACGCTACCATATGGTCTTTGACCTCCGGGGCAATATTTTTCAAATTGGGAGCAAACTTAATGCCTTTGAAAAAGATCTTCGGGAAGCGGCGTTGCAGTTCAGCCATCCGAGGGTTGGACATGACCAACTGCTCTGTTGTGATGACAGGTTGCTCAATAGGCATTTTATCAGTTTTATGGTGAGAAGAGTCGAAAGCAGTGAGCTTTGATGATCGATCGGAATGCCGAGAACTGTGAGATGGTGTTGTCTACTTGGCAGGAAGGGAAGCCGAAGAGGAACCACAAGGGATGTCAATGCGAGAAACGTCATCAGGACAGTTAGAGTGCCTATCCGAACCTCTGGATTGGGGCGACTTGGATCGGGATCGATGCCTCGATTACGAGTTGTGTGACTGATAACCTTTCTCTCGGCCTCCTCTGTCACGGCTTGAATGCTAACTAGAATCGAAGTCATAGCTGGTACCATGGTGGCGCGTGCTTGGTTTACGTCTTGGGTGATAGGCCGTCTGGCCCTCGAGAGATTCGTAGATACCACGTCATTCCATTGAACCTGCAAGTGAGACAAAGACGAATCAACATTGACAGGATAAGAATACGACACATGCTTAGCAAAGTGCAGTGCATATGTGTGTGTAAGTATCCTAGTGTTCCCGCGACGGACCATGAGTTAGAATTTTGCTGATAGAGGTAATCTTCTCCGCTCAGCTAGAACGCACATCTTCTTGAAAGCGGATAGAGTACCCAACATCCTCAATGCTCATATTCCCAATGCCAAAAGAGTCGATTTCATCTGGAATCGGCCCAAAATTTACATAAGGGTCCTCCGAAGGCTGAATGGGTGTCGCTTTTGCCACGGTGGTTTGTGGAGTTTGCCTTATACACCGCATGGGAGAACCCCTATCTTAGGTCGTTGCTTCGAAGGTAAATCCCGGTTGTCACCGTCGTCATTATTTGGAGACTTGTGTCCCATATTAACATCATCGTGGCCCGCCTCGCTACCTTCACCTTCCTCAACATGTTCTTGCACTTCTCCAGCGTCAACTATTGGACTCTGAACTTGGAGCACCAGTGAATGATCTCCATTATCCCGAACGAAGAACCGTCCTCACTCACCACTATCGGTGGCCTCTGGAGTAGGACCAACACTACGTTCTGCATCCAACAAGTTATAGACCCGCATATTCTCATCGTTGAGCAATGTCTTAGCCTTTCTTTCTACCTGCAGAATTTTATGAAATTGTCGGAGAGTCTCGGCTAAGGCTGCATTGCTAGGTCCACGCGGTACATCTGCGAGGAACGAAAAAGGACGTTCGGTGATAATAAAACTATGAATATGGACTTGTATGAAAAGGACAAGAATAAAACTCACATCCGAACAACCATCACTGTGCGAATCCAGGAGAACAGCAAACAAAAAAGGATTCGTCTTTCAAGTAACTCAGTTTATTCCATGTGCCGATTACAATTCTACAGCCCCTGGATGGCTCTAAGAAAGTAAGGAAAGGAGTTCCCTTGTGGTGCCTGAAGCTGTATAGCTATCAAATTTCTTGATTACTGGGAACTTAGTTTAAACAGCGAGCGAATATGATGAACAAGCTATGAAGAAATGCATAGTTGTTTGGATGGAGCTGAGCTGAAGCCAGCCTCAAAAAATGAAGGACTCGTTAGGTAAACTGGTTTGGAGTGTCCTAACGGGCTTCACGTCATAAACTCGTGGAGTGTCCTAATGGGTAAAAATGTAGGACTAGTCGGATTAACTCATGGAGTGTCCCAACGGGCTTCACATTATCGTCTGTGCACTTAATATGTCTTGAAGCTTGGGAGATAGTGTTTGGAAAAGCTCGAATGTGTTAAAACATTGCAAAGCTCTAGAGTGAGCGAAGAACCAAAATCCATCAAGGGTTGGATTGGTATGGATCCATTTCCTAGGATAGATTTTGGCCAAGTCTTGCACTATCTCCATCGATCTCAAACACAACCGCCAACATGACGTCCATCCACATCAAATTCCAACTCCACCGCCTACCTATTACTGCAAATCATGGAAAAAGGCGTGTGATTTTTAAGTGCTTCGGGTTGTCGGAGATGGCTCGGGTCTGAACACTTGAGGTGGTCGATGGTGTAAGTTAGATGCAAGTTAAAGATGAGTGGCAGCGGCAGATCTGGAGCCAAGCAGTGGCATATGCTTTAGTTCAACGGCATATGCTTTAGTTCAACGGCAAGGAGTGTTGATGGATCGGGTAATATAACTCCCGAACCAAAAATTTAGGCAACTAATTCGCCTATTTCTAAGGGCTGGATCAGTACCGAACCATATAAAAATTTGATGAGTAATGATGTTGACCCAAGTGTATGCATGTGTATATGCATGTGCACATGGCACTCCAGAAGAATGTGCTTGCATATGGAATCGAAACATGATGAAAATTCGAAGCATGTATGCATGTACATACTCGACGCTCAACAAATGGGATCGAAGAAAAGCGGATTCAAACCTGAAATATCCACAAAAAAAGGAACCGGCTTAAAATTACTAAACTCGAAGTGACGGGTCATAAGAGCACGCTTCAGTTTTATAATGTCAGATGCTGACAAAGCGTCGCAACAAATAGCTAGAGACACGGCACTTTATCGAAATAATCGAAGGAAGGATAACAACTATTCGAAGCACGGATTGGAGCCTGATATGGCAATCCTGACTTGTCTAGATTCAAAGCACATCATATTGGAAACAATATGCACTTTGGAGGGCAAGTGTTATCCGGTCTTTTGACCAGGCAGCATTAGGATAGACTGAACGAGTCGAACTTGAAAATTATCGAGACAGGAAGTCCGAAGAGATAGCCACAAAGTCCAGAAACCAAGTAAAACCAGAGTCACAATATGGAAGCAAGATCATCTTACAAAGTTCCACAAGCCAAATCCATCAAAGTGATGGATCGGTACCAATCCATCTCCATAAATCGGTATCGATCCATACAACCTTGCCCAAAATCACCTCCAACCTCCTATGCTTCCAAGCTCTGATGTTAACAACCAATTCCAAACTTCATAGGATCGATCGCATGTGGTGTGCTATCGAACGACTCAAGGATAAGAAATCAGCAACTTCATTCCTCCACTGACCCATCTTATGTGTTCAAAAATAAGCTTATAACGGTGCAAACAAGATGGAAATCACGAAGTCAACGACAAGTCGCCACAACACAAAGCATTGGGACCGATCCATGAGAAGATTTTAGAGATCGGTACCGACCGATCCATGAGAAGATTTTAGAGATCGGTACCGATCTATCAACATTGTTGACATGACCACGTTTCTTCAAGGCTAACTGCTACAGGAATGTAGAGATCATGATGGAGAACGTGTTGGAGCATTTCCCGATGACCTACAACTATAAATAGGAAGCTATTGGCTCATTTCCAAGGATCTTTTTATTTCATTGCAACTTTTACACAATTTCTTTGTAATCACCTGTGGATCCCTACAGATTTGTAAGAACTGTACTTGCAAAACAACAATATAAGCAATGGAAATATCAAGTGGACGTAGGCAATACTTGACCGAACTACTGTAAATGTTTGGTGTCTTTGTTTTTTACTCATTTTTCATTTATATTTCTTCATTTACTTCTCTTCTAAAATCTATTGAGTGTTTGTGCCACTTTTTGGTACTAACAGTATAAATTTGGTCATTTCATCTAAAAACTATTGTACTGAAATGGTTATGCATATTATTTTTTATTATGTGATTAGTGTGTTTCAGTTGTTTGAATATGATGATTATATGATCGACTGCCGGTTGCATACTGAAAATTAAATTATAGCAAAGCATAAATGTTATAGAAAAAAACATAGGGTCACAATCAAAAAACACTGTAGAAAACATAAAATGACGGCTAAATTAAATGCTACTAATTTTTTAGTAGCTTTTACCGAAATGCAATAAGGCTTTTGTACACCTTCTATAACAGCATTTATCAAAACCCTACTACAAACTTTAGTTGCGTTTTTAGGATGCCACGAAATCCTTTTTTTGTATGATTACTGATAATTAATAGAGGATTAGGGTGGCAGGACAAAAATACTGCAAAACAAAGACTGAGCTAACAGACCTTATTCTTAGTACCTATCGAAACAAAACAATTGATGTGTGAAGACCAAAAGTGAACACTATGGAAACTAATATATATTTTTTAAAATAATTATTTGTAGTGGTTCCAAATTTTTCGAAGGTGCAATTGACTAAGACACGCAACTGGCCAATTAGTTCTAATAGATATATCTTCATGTTCTAGAATAATAGAAATTAGTTTTGAAGTGGTCGACTTGTTTCGCTAGAAGTATATAAATAATAAGGGATTCACATAAAAAAATTAAACAGGACTTCACATTAACTAACTATCATTCGAAATTGTTTGAAAAAAATATTGTGGCTTACCTTTTTTCTATGTTTCAACAGTTGTCTTCATGTGCTTCTCTTCTTCTGTAGACTAAGAATCGCGTTTGAATTCTTTTATCCAGATTCTGAAGGAAAAAAGGAAATCAACAAAAACATCAAAATACAAGATTTTCTTGTATATAAGATTACATGGTATTATTCTAAAAATAAGAAACTGATATATTACAATATGATAACAGATTTGTAGAAGAACACTTTAATAAGACAGCAATAAGAATTATAAAGAAATAACATATCATAGTGAATCAGTGTCTGCATGCAAGGTGAACATGTGATTTATGATAAATCATCAAAATCAATTTGAGCATATTTGGTGTCTTATGCTAACAGATTTTTTTATCAACTTTGTAGCAAAGCTGAAGATGAAATATCATTTCTAATAGAATTTTCTTTCTAGCATAAATTTGGGTGTTATATTACAAATTTTACAATAATACATATAAACTTTGGGCTGAATCTCAATTAAGTCAAATATACAGTCAACGCAACAGAGTAGGCCTAAATTACCAAACTTGTAGTTATGAGTACACATTTCTTTGCTCAAGCAAATAATAATAATAAATAATTAAAAAAATGTAAAGTTCAAAGTAGCATAATCAAAATCATTAGTACTTTGCCAATTTTGTAACACGTTGTATTTTTTTAGAAATGTATCGAGATAATTTTCTACTGTCTTTCCCTGAGGTAGAACAGCTTCTACAACAGCTCAAGATATTTTATTTGATTGTATTGAGTGTATATATATTCCTGAATCAGAAGTCCTGTAAGAATCTTATTAACAAAAACAATCTATATGAACATAGGTAGCATCAATGATGCTCAAATTCAACAAAAAATCTAGAACTAAATTGTAAAAGCAATGATTGTCTTTCTTGGTAGAAACAATAATATTTCACACCACCCAGCTGTCTAAAACAAACAACTCAAACAAATCTCCCTCGTTTCTTCATACTTCTATATAAACACAGTCTTGCAAACTCATTACCACAGAAAAAATAAATGAAGACAAACACTTGGTTCCTAGGCACATTCATTGCTACAGTAATCCTCCTAAATTTTACTAATTCATTTTGTAATGGTGACCCAACAAATGGGTTCACAGCAATGCCATTAACCGAGAAAGATTTGGTCATACAATGGCCATACAATTTACAACAAAGTGAAAGGTACAGTTACATTGATGGAGTACATAAGCTTTGGGTGTATTCGACTGACAAGCCATTCAAACCTGACACCACAACTAAACCCCGCACTGAAATATACATCAAGGTAATCACTATCTATCAGTTTCTTTTTTTCTTTTTTCAAATTCCGTGTTATACTTCTCAAATTCAATATCGTTTCTTTGGTGTAGGGATACGAATACACGTCAGGTGTGTGGCAATTTGAAGGTTACGGTTTCGTGCCGAATGGAACAAGTGGTGCAGCGGTTGTGCAAATACATCGTACTACAACACCAGCAACTGTGTTAATGTTGGATGCTGTTGATGGCCAGTTGAAATTTTATCATGGTACAGTAGTAGAATCGAACATCTACAATAGGTGGATGAGAGTAAATGTGATACACGATGTCGACGCTAATAAAATAACTGTATTTGTTGATGGGGTTCAGAAGTTGGAAATTGAAGGAAATGGAAAAGATAAATTTTATTTCAAATGTGGAGTTTATGGCCAAGTTGATGAAACAAATTACATGGAATCGAGATGGAGGGATATTAAAGTACTAAAGAAAAACGATTAAATTGTATTGTATGTCAAATTTATAGGTGCATCGTTTTTACTTGCAAGAAGCATGTAATTATTTACCAATATATAATAATAAGTAAGCACTGCCCCTACTTTTTGTAAATTAGTTTAGTGAAGCACTTATATTAGTTTTGGAGTTTATATGTTTTATACATATGCTTCCTATATACGTGTTTAATCAATAATTTTCTGTCAAAGAAAATAATAATAATAGACTATGAGACGGTAGATTATATTTTATTGTATGTATCCTGTTTTAGGTCAGGCTATATAGTTTGTCCATTATCGTTTCAACTATGCACTTGCCTCTAAATAAATCTTGCGTATGACATATTTCGATAATTTAATTCTCAGTGGGGTTTTTCCATGTATAATACAGTAAATTATAATATATTTTTATTGATAAAAAGAAAGAAACACATTGTGCAATGTTTCCCAACTTGTGAGGGGCCTAAGAAAGGTCGCTGTTGCAAACCAACATTAATTACCATTTAAAGAAAAAATGACATGTTATATTTTACAGCAAATAACGATTACCTATTGGTCTATCTCATTTTCCACATTTCTTAATAATCGTAGCGACTATATCACTATCAATATTGCCTCATGCTTTGCGAAATCATCTATGGTTTATTAGTATTTCTGTCTTTCACCCATATCTACCAAAGCCTATTGTTTTATTGATTTTTGAAGTCAACCCAACGCTGTAGAATATGAGAACATGCTAAAAAATTAGAATCGCACTGATAATGGTATGCAACTTCATATGTGATGGGATATAAAAAAATAGCATTTGGATTCAAATCAAAAAATTCATCGGTAAGTATAATACCAAATTATTAATCACGCTGATTATGGTTATTATGGTCAAAATCGCACTGATTATGGTTAATATGATATTACCTGAGATTGGAAGTAGGTTCATACTCTTGATTATTTCTAATAGAGAAAATAACTCCAGAATTACATAAATTAAAATTAAATCTTACTGACATCCAAGCAAATATAAACTTGCATAGGCGTTTTTTTTGGGTTCAACTTTGATATGTAAAACAAACTGTTCATATTTAAATAAAAGATCACTGTCGCACATTTACACCGTTACAAAATAATATAACTTAAACTCGTGGAATTCATACAACAATGTTATGCAACTACTATATTTCGTAGCTTCAGGGTTACGGGGATTCATCATACGTGTCCATTTGAAATGAGGATACTAAAATTAAAGAAAGTATATCACAAAATATTATATGCTAAACTTTGATATTAAGTTTGCGAACTACTTCCTTTTCACATCATAGAGAAAAGAGTTTGTAAAAGAACATATTCTACCATGTAATTTAACCTAAATTTTATTATAACAGCGTGATATAAAATGTAAGCATACAAATCAGTATTCAGTATGTTACCCATCATTCTTCTATATAAACCCTATGATCCTTATATAATTATTCAAAATACAACCATCTTATTCAGCATATATAATATCGTTAATTATCATGGCATTATTATGTTTGTTTCTGTTTACTTTCATTGTTGCTTTAAACATGCAGAAAGATACCATTTTTTTTTTTTTTGCAGTGCAGATCCTACTGATGGTTTTACAACTGTGCCATTAACTGAAAGAAATTTGCATACGCAGTGGCCATGTAAATCAAAATTAAGTGATGAAAATATTAGTCCCACATCAGGAAATATTTAACAAGGTCCTGGATAAATACCAAGGGACTACTATTCACATTGATCAATTGGTTTTGTGACTGACTAAATAGTTCTCCAAACTAAAAAAAATGCTAACAGTAACATTAAGTGATCGATAAAGCCATGTTAATGCAGTCTATGGGTCTATTCAACTCGGGGTAATTTCAATCTTTTGGCTAAACTGCAGGAAGTCTTTTACATTTGTTTTATAGCATGCAACAAAAATGTAATTTATGCCAAAGCAATTTGTTCTTTGTCCCCCCCCCCCCTAATCATATTTCCTCTTAAGTATCTATTTTCTCAACCCTATAAAACTCGTGTATGGATAAATCTGTGAGAAAAAGACTTAAAAGGAACGGTCAATATTTTGAATGACAAATGGTTGTGTTAGCATAATGTAGTATATTCATTTTCTGTATTAGTCCTAAGTACATGATAAAAAGTTAAGCAATTGATTATACATAATATAACTAGTAAAGGAGGTGGCGGATTCTAACACCACAGTAAATCAAATCAATATTTTCTTACTGGTCATGAGTCAACTGTAGGAAATGGTACATAATGTCATACTAGTAAAGGATGTCCCTTGCACAATGTCACATTGCACTTTATTCTATTCTATATTGCATATTATTATTCATAAATTTATATGAATAAGTAAGAATATGACTACTCATCAGGAGTATGGCAATTTGAAGGATATGGCTATGTGCCAAGTAACACAAGTGGTGCAACAACTGTACAGATTCACCGCACTACAGAAGCATCCACCGTGTTTATGTTGGATGCAGTTGAAGGGAACTTGAAATATTATCATAGTTCTTTAGTAGAACCAAATATTTATGATAAGTGGATGAAGATAAATGTGATACATCATGTAGATGCCAATAAAATAAGAGTATACATTAATGGTGTTCAAAAATTGGAAATTGAAGGAAATGGGCCAAATACATTTTATTTCAAGTGTGGAGTATATGCTCAAGTAGATGAATTTCATTGCATGGAATCTAGGTGGAAGGATATCAAAATACTAAAGAAGTGATATACATGTAAACTGTCAGTATCAAGTGATGAAAGTGCTACTAAATTATATATGTAATTTTTCGGTATCCTTGTATCAATGTCAAACACCTATAACATTAAGTTCCCCTTTACATGTGCTCGCGGCAGATACACTTTGGGCTGATGAATGATGATTTGATGAAAAAATTGAACCAAAAAAAAAATTGCTTGTCTACTTTTAAACGTCTAAATAGATAACCGAATTTGATATATTTGCTCATTTCAAAATTGAAAAAAGAAAAACCGTAGTTAGAAGGAATATATAAGAAATTATACTTGCCATTCAATACATTAGTTATTAATAAGCCAACGCCTCATTATTCTACTGTTACACTTATTGACATTATTGATAGATTTGGACCAACTAACATTATGGTCGAATTTGGTAATACTTATTCAGGAAAGTTTGACCTTCATGAATTTCTCGAGAAACAAAAAATAATATAATATTTCAATTGAAATCACATGCCTATATGAAGAATTGGTAAAACTCAGCTTGAATTCTTATTAATCACGAGCATCCTTATTTATAATACATACCCAAGACTCTATCTTATGGTAACTCTAGAATTACGCAAACAGCAGGAAATCTTCCGAAGATATATCTTTTATTACACACCACTCATAACATCTAATCATATATTCTAAATATAGCATAATATCCTAATCATATATCATAATATCTAATCATATATTCTAAATATATCTCAATACCCCCCTCAAGTTGGAGCATGAGATTCAAAAATGTCCAACTTGAAGAGAAGAAAATCAAATTGAGCATTGCCGAGAGCCTTTGTAAATATGTCTGCCAACTGTGACGATGTCGAGACATGAGTAGGAGATATCAAACTTTTATTGATCGCATCACGAACAAAGTGACAATCAACCTCGATGTGTTTCGTCCGCTCATGAAAAACAGGATTCTTTGCTATATGTAACGCCGATTCACTATCATAAAATAATTTAATGGCTTTAGGATGATGCACACCCAAACTCAACAACAATCCTTTTAGCCACTTCAATTCGCAGGTAATTGCAGCCATAGACCTATATTCGGCTTTCGCGGAAGACCGAGATACCGTATGTTGTTTCTTTGTCTTCCAAGAAATAGGAGATTGACCAAGGAATACAAGTCAATCTGTCAACGAGCGACGAGTAAGAGGACAAGCCGCCCAATTCGAATCACACCATCTGTTATCCCACCTTTTGGTCAAGGCTGGAATATCAACAAACTAGCTGAAAAATGATGGATATTCGGATTGGAAATCGATTGGAAACAAGGCTTTGATCGATATCGTTAAAATTTAGCCGAGCTCCGATCAAGGCAGGATCGATTGGGAATGATGATCAAGGCTAGGAGAGACTATGTTTCAAATTCCAGGTCAAAAGGAGTTCATTTGCTTAAGATAAGTGATCGATTCGAACAAGGCATTTGTATCGATCGGCATGGATACGAACAGCGCCTTCGTATCGATCAGTAGGAAGGCCAGATAAGTTTCGTCTCGGTGACAGTGAATCCAGATTGGACAGATAAGCACGACATGGTTTGTTCGACTCGATGCAGTTCGAATCGATCAGGATGAAACACAGCAGCATATCTCGAACCGATACTATTCGTATCGATCAACACTGGACGCTTCGAATCGATATTGTTCGTATCGATCAGTATGAACGCTTCAAGTCGATACGAACAAAGGCATAGTCGATGGATACGAATAGAAGAGCGGCCGAAGGATACGAAGAAGACTGGGAACGTTAACAGATGGATGCGAATAAATGGTTACGAAGCCTGGATGAAATGTGCGTGGATACGAAGGAGTCATGTTCATATCGATCGCATTCATATCGATCGATACGAAGGAGGCAATCAACTCGGCATAAAAGGAGGATCGACCCGACGAGTGCGCACCACGTCATCACCCAGACACACGCATTGATCGAGTCGAATGGATCGATTCGAAGCAAACGAACTACAGAAAGTCTCCATTTCGTATCGATCATAACTGGAGATCCACAAGTCCAAATGCTATGAAATCCGTTCGTATCGATCACGGATCGGGCCGAAACTTCGCGGGTTTGGTCGCGCGGGCTTACTCATGTGCCAGAAGGAGTCTCCCGAGATCTGAGCGAAATATCAGCCTCCAACACCTATAAATAGAGCCCCAGGGCATACAGAAAAGGGGGGCTTCTTCTTCTTGGTATTCTCCAACGCCCAGACTCTGCTGGATCCTGTTCTAAACTCCATTGCTGCAGCTACTAACGAATTTCACTGCTGTAAATCATTATTATCTGCTGTAATCCACTGTAATCAGCAAAGAACATCAATAAAAGATTAACTTTTGGAGTGAATGTAGGCCGGAGATAGCCGAACCACTGTAAATCTTGTGTCTCTGTCTATTTCTTTCCGTTTTAAGTTTATTATTCTTCATTTTTTATCCTCTACATTACTTAGATCTGTGATTGGTGATCATTGATTATTGATCTGTGTTCATACACTGGTGCTTTCATGACATTTGGGGTTTGTGACCATTTTTGGCGTAAACACTTTGGTGCTTTCACTGAGAATGACTAGCACCCGCTATACCAGATCTGAAGTTCAGATTTGAAGGCTTAAGGATTCAGATTAAGAGCTATGACAAGGCAATCAACAAGAAGACAGAGAGGGGAAAGAAGCCAGCAAGAGGGAAGCCAAGAGGCCTTTTCTGGAGCTGGAGCAGGTCAAGCTTCGATCTACATCACCAGGGATGAGATGGAAGCTATGGCGGATTCAATTCATGAAAGATTGTTGAAGAGTTAACAAGAAATGATGCAGAACCTCCTCAGACAGTTTGGACAAGCAGGAACAACTGAAGCTTAAGGAGTTCAGATCCACGGAGCTGGAGCAGAAGGACCCAACAGGCAATCGAATGAAGCAGCTCAGCAAGGCACAACCCCTGATCAACGCACAACTGCTAACCTGGACGGATCCAAACATGGGGGCACACCACCCGGCAACAATGGACCAATCCATGGAGAAATTCCAGGTGGCACCACACAACAAGATGCTGGCGGAAATGCAAGGGCGCGTGATGAAGAGTACGTACCAGAATTCCCTCGGGGACACGGGGAGCAGCCCTTGACGGACAACGCTGGATTGGCAGAGATTATCAGACGAACTATGCGCGGAGGTTTGACAAACAGGGATCTAGAAGGGGTAAATAGGAGTCTGTTTGCTCATAACATCAGAATTGCTCGGAATCCACCAGAGTTCAAGCTACCTACTTTGGACATGTACAATGGCAAGGCTGATCCTACTGATCACTTGATGAGATACACAAGACATATGGAAGCGTTGGGGGCATCAGAGGAGGTGATGGCCCGATGTTTCCCTCTGTACTTGACAGATATAGCTGCTATATGGTTCAGACAGTTGGAAGAAGGATCTATTAGGACATGGGCAGAGTTGGTGGACAGGTTTCTGAAGCAATTTCGGGTTCATATCAAAAGGCCGAAGAACGTGATGACGCTAACGTCAGTAAAGCAAAGGACGGATGAATCACTCAGAGCTTTCTTAACTCGGTTCAATGCAACGGTTGCTTCGGTGGATCGGCCGGATCCGTCGATGGTTCTAATGGCAGCAGTATCAGGAGTCAGAAAAGATTCAGATTTCAAAGTATCTCTAATACGGGACCCACCATTGGATCTCGGGGAATTCTTTCACGAAGCTGAGAGATTCCTTCGGTAGGAAGATGAATGTTCGGATATGAAATTGAAGGAGGTGAATGCGACTGAGGATGGAAGGCCATCCAACGGAGGCTCGGATAAAGATAAAGATAAAGCAAAAAGGAAGCTGGATGATGAATCAGGAAAAGCTAGGAAGCGATGGAGGGAACCAAAGTTTTCCACTTACATAGGATTAAACGAAACATTGGAACGGATATTCATGGAAACTCGGAATTGCCTTCCCTATCGAAGGCCGACTAGGAGAAAGCCCTCAGAACGTGAAAGGGCGTCAGGAAGGCACTGTCTTTTTCACAATTTAGACGGACATGATACCAACAGTTGCAGGCATCTGAAGGACATTATTAAGGAGCATGTAAGGAGTGGGCAATTACAACAATATGTCAGGACTCGGAATGCGGCGGTGGAGCAAAAGAAACCACCGTCTACCTCAAACCACAATGGTGCGAGACCCAGGAATGATGGTCGTTTGGTTATCAATTGACCGGGATGATATGAAATAAGTAGCAAACTACTGGCAAACGGCCAAGTGATTTACTCATGTACGGGGACGAAGATGGCCCCTAGGCATGCTCTGAATGACGATAAACCGTGATGCTATGGTTTGTGAAATCTGCTTTCTCTTTTGGCTTGGACATTTGCTTTTTTGATTCGGTTTTGGAGTTTGATCTGAACTCCTGGTTTTGTTTGCTTTCTGGTTTGGACTTTCATTTGGATGATTGCTTTCTGTTTTGGATATTGATTTGGATTTCTGATATGGATTTTTGGTTTTCTGATTTGATTTTGATTGAATTTTTATCTGGTTTTTGATAAATGATCGTCGAGTATGGACTATGCTCAACAAGGGTCCGAAGCGACCAGGATTCGGCCTAGGACTTAGGTCCTATATTATCAGTTACTATTTCAGGTCGTCGAGTATGGACTATGCTCGACAAGGGTCCAAAGAGACCAGGATTCGGCTTAGGACTTAAGCCATGGCAATTATCTAACGCCCAGGGACACTGGGCCACGGTCGTCAAGTGTGGATTGCGCTTAGCAAGAACCTGAAGAGGTTACGGATTTGGATATCGACCCGGAGAGGTCCTGGATTCGGTTATTGGTCATTGGATGAAGATGGATCAGAACTCGGCTGTCGAATTCAGATGGATATGAAATTAGCTAAGGCTTTGGTTGTTGGATTTGGAACCAGACATCGACCCGGAGCAGTCAAAAACGATGCACTTGGACGATATGGCTATGGACTTTAGACATCGGATTCTGGACTGTTCAAAACACACCTTCTTACCACAAGGCATGTTTTGGAGGGCAAATGTTATCCCACCTTTTGGTCAAGACTGAAATATCAACAAACTAGCTGGAAAATGATGGATATCCGGATTAGAAATCGATTGGAAACAAGGCTTTGATCGATATCGTCAAAATTTGGCCGAGCTCCGATCAAGGCATGATCAATTGGGAATGATGATCAAGGCTAGGAGAGACTATGTTTCAAATTCCAGATCAAAAGGAGTTCATTTGCTCAAGATAAGTGATCGATTCGAACAAGGCGTTCGTATCGATCGGCATGGATACGAACAGCGCCTTCGTATCGATCAGTAGGAAGGCCAGATAAGTTTCGACTCGGTGACAGTGGACCCGGATTGGACAGATAAGCACGACATGGTTTGTTCGACACGATGCAGTTCGAATCGATCAGAATGGAACATAGCAGCATATCTCGAATCAATACTATTCGTATCGATCAACGCTGGACGCTTCGAATCGATATTGTTCGTATCGATCAGCATGAACGCTTCAAGTCGATACGAACAAAGGCATAGTCGATGGATACGAATAGAAGAGCGACCGAAGGATACGAAGAAGACTGGGAACGTTAACAGATGGATGCGAATAAATGGTTACGAAGCCTGGATGAAATGTGCGTGGATACGAAGGAGTCATGTTCGTATCGATCGCATTCGTATCGATCGATACGAAGGAGGCAATCAACTCGGCATAAAAGGAGGATCGACACGAAGAGTGTGCACCACGTCATCACCCAGACACACGCATTGATCGAGTCGAATGGACTGATTCGAAGCAAACGAACCGCAGAAAGTCTCCATTTCGTATCGATCATAACTGGAGATCTACAAGTCCAAATGCTATGAAATTTTCACAGAAGCTCACGTACAAGCCAAAGAATGTCCACGCCAAATTTCGACTCTATCGGACGCAATCTTGATCGATACGAAATCCGTTCGTATCGATCACGGATCGGGCCGAAACTTCGCGGGCTTGGTCGCGCGGACTTACTCATGTGCCAGAAGGGGTCTCCCGAGATCTGAGTGAAATATCAGCCTCCAACACTTATAAATAGAGCCCCAAGGCATACAGAAAAGGGGGTCTTCTTCTTCTTGGTATTCTCCAACGCCCAGACTCTGCTGGATCCAGTTCTAAACTCCATTGCTGCAGTTACTAACGAATTTCACTGCTGTAAATCATTATTATCTGCTGTAATCCACTGTAATCAGCAAAGAACATCAATAAAAGATTAATTTTTGGAGTGGACGTAGACCGGAGATAGTCGAACCACTATAAATCTTGTGTCTCTGTCTATTTCTTTCCGTTTTAAGTTTATTATTCTTCATTTTTATCCTCTACATTACTTAAATCTGTGATTGGTGATCATTGATTATTGATCTGTGTTCATACATTGGTGCTTTCACGACATTTGGGGTTTGTGACCATTTTTGGCGCAAACATCATCCTTACAAGGTCAACTCACTGTCAGCACGGAGCCAAATACCCTGACCCGGGGTCCCTTTCAAATAACGCACAACCCGAAGAGCCGCTTCCCAATGTTCAATTCGAGGTGCTTGCATAAATTGAGACAAAATATGAACTGAATAAGCCAGGTCCGGTCGAGTAACCGCAAGATAAATCAAACGACCCACAAGTCGTCGGTATAATTCAGGATCTGCTAGAAACTCTCCAGTTGCAAGACCTACCTTATGATTTTGTTCTATAGGAAACCCAATCGATTTTGCCCTCAATAAGCCTGCTTCAGAAATAATATCCAAAGTATATTTGCACTGACATAAAAACAAGCCTAATGAACATGGGCGACCTCAATCCCCAAAAAATATTTGAGATTTTCAAGATCTTTCATTTTAAAACAATCACTAAGATAAGCTTGAAATATGGTAAGCGCAGCGGAATCATTCCCAGAAATAACAAGATCATCAACATAAACTAAGACATTAATCTGAACACCGCCTTTAGTAAATGTAAAAAGAGAATAATCTGAACAAGACTGAAGAAAGCCATACCCTTTCAAAGCCGACACCAATTTTGCAAACCAACATCTTGGAGCTTGCTTTAAGCCATACAATGACTTACGTAACCGACACACCAAAGTTGGATCCGAACTCTCAAACCCGGGAGGTAATTTCATGTATACCTCCTCATCAAGATCACCATGTAGGAACGCATTATGAATATCCATTTGATGTAGTTCCCAATTCTTGGACGCCGCTACGGCTAGAAAAACACGAACTGTAGTCATCTTGGCAACAGGAACAAAAGTTTCGTTGTAGTCAATTCCTTCTTGTTGGTGATTACCCAACATTACTAATCTGGATTTGAGACGCTCAACATCTCCATTTGACAAATATTTGGTCTTGTACACCCATTGACTACCAAGAGCACGTTTCCCCGGAGGAAGATGCTCCAAGGTCCATGTGTCGTTGTCTTCTAGAGCCCGTATCTCATCCTTCATGGAACGACGCCACTCATCGAATTTCATGGCTTCTTTAATTGATTTAGGGTCCTTACCCTTAATTATGGCTGCAAGAAATCTCCGATAATTTACAGAAAAATTGTCACAATTTATGTAATGTGCTAGAGGATAAGGAGTACCTGAGGAGTGATTGAAACGAGGAAAATCAGAAGATGGACCATTAGCAAAAACCGTATATGTCACAAAATCTCGATACAGAACATTTGGGAACTTTTCCCGAAGACCACGACCCATTTCCTGTGGACTAGTAGACTGATCCGAAGCAGAACCATGCACAGACCTAGCAGACCCATCTAAAGACTGATCATCAATATGCATAGTGGGTCGCTGTTCGGCCCAGCGGTCGCTGGTTCTGGAACAATGGCTTGTGCGTCAATTTGAACTTCGTCCATGTGATTATACCCATTATCATTAATCAAAAGATCAACATCCTCATCTTCATAAATTATTTCAGCAAAATCTTGATGAATATCATGGTCATTATTCTCACTAGATATTATACTGATATCTTCCGTACACCCAAACGTGAACACCTCCTCTACAAATTTCACATCTCTAGACACGAAAAATTCCTTTGTATCAAGATCAAATAATTTCCACCCCTTCTTACCAAATGGGTAGCCCATAAAAATACACTTTCGACTCCAACTTGCAAATTTATCTCCCTTAGTCTTTTGATTATGAGCAAAGCACAAGCACCCAAAGGTTCGAATAGCACCAAAAAAGGGTGGTTTATCAAAAAGTATCTCAAAAGGTGTTTTATTTTGTAACATGGAAGATGGTGTACGATTAATTAAATGAGCGCCAGCAAGAACACATTCACCCCAAAAATAAATAGGCAAGTTTGCTTGAAAGCGTAATGCCCTACCCACATTCAAAATATGTTTATGTTTCCTTTCAACTCTCTTATTTTGTTGTGGAGTACCCACACACGAAGTTTGAAACAAAATTCCAGTTGCATTAAAATAATCAATCAAACAATTAAATTCAGTTCCATTATCACTTTGAACGACCTTAATTGTTTGAGAAAACTGCCTATCAACCATAGCAACAAAGGACATAAACATTTGAAACACCTCTAATTTGTCAACCAACAAATAAATTCAAACTGCTCTCGAAAAATCATCAACTATTGTCAAAAAATAACGAGCCCCACACGACGAAACGTGTCGATATAGACCCCACAAATCACAATGTATTTTCTCAAAAATTCTAGAAGCTTTATTGTCACTTAAAGGAAACTTGTCTCTAGAATGTTTAACACGCATACATACTTCACACCCTTTATCTAAACTATTTTTATTATTTTTGACGTGAGGAATTAACTTAATTACTTTTTCGGAAGGATGCCCGAGCCGATAATGCCACAACTCCAAATTTGATGTTGCTTTAACTGTTGACATAGATTCCGGTTTGCTAAAGTAGTACAGTCCATCTCTTCTAACTCCCGTTCCAATCAGCTTCTTCATTTGGTCCTGTATAGCACAAATATGAGAATCAAATTGGACAATAGTTCGTAAATCATCATTAAGTTGGGAAACAGAAATTAAATTGCAACTCAAATTTGGAACATAAAGTACTCCGATGAGAGTAATTTTGTCCGACACACATACGGATCCCACCAAAGTAGCAATCACTTTTTCACCATTTGACAAACCAACAGAACACTCAAGGTTTTGTGTGTCGAATAACCACGAACGTTGCCCTGTAACATGATGGGTTGCTCCGGTATCGATAATCCATGAAGCATCATCAAACTTACCACTCAATCGATTTTCGAGATTTTTACTATTACCAATCACGCCCGAAATAGCTTTCCACTGCTCACTTGTGAACAATTGATCTTCACCATCAGCCATAGCAAATTATTCTTGAAGAAAAAAATCATTCTTTGGCTCCGATACCATGAAGAATTGGTAAAACTCAACTTGAATTCTTATTAATCACCAGCATCCTTATTTATAATACATACCCAAGACTCTATCTTATGGTAACTCTAGAATTGCGGAAACAGCAGGAAATCTTCCGAAGATATATCTCTTATTACATACCACTCATAACATCTAATCATATATTCTAAATATAGCATAATATCATAATCATATATCATAATATCTAATCATATATTCTAAATATATCTCAATACTATAAGAATTTTATATTACCAGCAAAAATTAACAAAATCTTATCATTGTCTAGACATGGTAGATTGCTGTCTATTACAATGTTATAGCTAGGTTCTGTAACGACACACATACAACAAAATATTATTAAGGACCAACCATGGTGCAACCAAAAAGCAAAATCATTTTGATAAAGTTTTTGCAATGAAAACATCAAGTGAACTGACTGATCATTCGTATAAACTATACCAACAGTGTCATGTACTTGTAACATTTAAAAGAACATCAAGAACAAAGGTACAACAAAGTTTTAATGTTATTTGGAAAACATAAGTTTACCTCATTGGGCTCTACGATTTGTTTTTGAATTGATTGCTGTCCAAAATTGAAATTCTATCACTGCATCACCATTATGTGTCTACCAACCAAAATTGAAGTTTTTTGCTTATTTTATAACAGCTTCTAACCGACTAACAGTAAGGTAAAAGTAGAACTTAATTTTCATTTTTTGCCATAATATTAAATCTATTTTTAGCTGAAGGAGAAACCATCGAAGGAAAATTTTGAGGTAGAAACATAATTTAAAATAGATAGACCAAAGCTACATGAAAATGATAATATCTTGAAACTCAAGATTAAAGTTCAAGCAATGGTAAATGCATTTCATCATTCGTAAAAACAAATTACATTTTACCCTATTTATTCCCTTTTTTTGGGAAAAAAAACGAAACCATGCACTCTTGTTAAGAACTCACCAACCTGCACAAAATATGCCATTTGATGATTTGAAGCATGTTGTGCACCACCAGGTGATTATTTAGGTATAATGGCTGACGATACTAAAGATATCCTAAAAGCTTGTTGTGTGACGGTAAAAGAGAAGGGTATAAATTGTGTAACACCTTGTACTTCATATGTCTAGTGTACTATGTGTGCATGTGTGTTCATCGATTTATGATATGCTTACATAGTCATAGAAGCATTTGATTTATAGTAAAACGTCGTTTTGAGTGCAACAGTGCAATCGGATGGACGATCGGAGTTGTGCAGCTCAAAAGGGAGCTAGGTCAAAGGGATGCAAGTGTTGTGCGTAGCCACGTTAGCGGCAGCCAATTGAAATGCAGAAGTGAAAGCGGGTGCAGAGGGTAGATCATTGGGTGTAGAATAATGCATGGAATTAGTGAGGTGTTAAGTAATCATTTTTTACATGTAGTTTTCTCTTTTGTCTCCTTTATTTTCATGTATCCATTATTCAAATAGAATCGGCGAGAAACAATGGAAATGCTCGAAATAGAGTGCTAGGTTAGAGGAAGCTAGTGAGTGATTTAGTCATTGAAACAAGAAACAATGTTAAAGAGAAGGCGAAGATCAACAAACCTATTAATAGATCTAACTTCAACATCAAAGGAGCATCTAGGCCGGATGTTCAACGACGGTGTGGGAGGGGGCGATATTGAAGTGGTGTGCAAATTTTGGTATTCATGTGAGTTTTCTTCTCCCTCAAAACCATCACAATAGTATCATGAGTTCTTTACATGTGTGTGTGTGTTGAGAATGATATTCACCCATTTATATATTTTGGATATTATCAAATAATGTAACAGTTATTTAATGCGATTAAAAAAAATATTTGTATACTTTATTATTACCATGATTTATATGACTTGCTAACAAACATACTGACATTTTCAAATACCACGTATCGGTCCTTAATCGATATCTTGCTGATATCAATATTAACTACTTAGACTTGGATTGGAAATGGCAACATAGAGTGGAGCTGCCTAAGAAACTGTCCATGGTACACAATGTCTTCCACATGTTTAATCTCAAAAAAATATGTTCGAAATCCCAATATATTGGTTGAACAAGAGAGCCGCAAGCAAAGCCTAGACTCTATTATGTAAAGAGGCCAGCTTGGAAAGATATGAGAGAGCTCAAGAAAAAAATACTAAATTTTGTGAAAGTTCAATGGGGTGACCATCAAGTGGCCACACTTAGGAACTCGAAGACAAGATGAGGTATGTTCATCCTTTGTTTTTCGAGTCAGTGCTCGGATAGGATAGCCTTCAAGAAATTAGTAAGTGGTGGCTAAGTAGCGCCAAAGATGGTTGTGGGTCGCTTTTTTGTGATGTATGTTTGCATTTGTATAAGTTTATATAAATGTACTTTTTATAAAGTATGCCAACTAGTTTATATGTCTTAAAACTTCTGTGGTATGCTCGAGTGATTGTACCAAGAGGTGTTATGGTTCGGTGGATGTGTATGAAGCCAGAGAATGTTTGATTGGAGATGAGCGAATACTCAAATTTGGTGGTACTCGAACTCTTGTAGCCTAAACGTACATACTCTATTGCTGTTGAGTAGATTATTCTTCTGCATCTTGATTGGAGATGAGCGAATGCTCAAATGTAGTGGTGCTCGAAGTCTTATAGTCTAAACATACATACTCTATTGTTGTTGAGTAGATTACTCTTCTGCATCTGGAGTATGGTAGAATTGCGAAGATGCAATTCAAAAAACAGAGAATGTGACACCCGTCCTTGTGTGTACATCTTATATGGTCGTATCAGTATTGGATCCATACATAAAATGTCATTTTTAGCATAACAGCGCAATTGCAATTGAATTTGCATAGCTTAAATTGGAACTCGATCATAGGAGTGCATGTGATGTATGTCGCCACGTAGCATCGACGACAACTAATAGAGATGCGAATGTGAGAGTGCGTGCGATGAATTGATATTTAGATGTTGAATAATTGGTGGAATTAGCGAGGTGGTTAGGTAACTACCTTCCTATGCAGTCTTCTCCTTTATCTCCTTCCTATTTTCATTTATCCACTATTCAAAATAGAAACAGAGAGAAAATCAGCAGCAAGGGAAATACAGGAAAGTAGTGCAAGATAAAGGGAGTTGGCAAGTGATTTAGCCATTGATGCAAGAGACGGTTAAAAAGAAGATCTACAAACCCAATAAAAGACATACACATTGGATGTCGGATTAGCATCTGTGCTAGAGAGAAGTTAACAACAACGTGGGTAATGATGATGTTAAAGTTATATGAGCACTCTAATATTTAGTTTTATTCTCCCTCGAGGCTCTTGTGAAAGTATTATTAGTTATTTCTATATATATTATTATGCTTCTATCCATGTTTTTTATTTTGAATATGATGTTCATGTATTTAGATATCTAAGTGGATTTGATGTGTAATACTTTATATATTATTGTTTGATTTGCCTTATCTTAAAGTTTGTGGTGCTTTGATCTAATGTATGATGTTATTTGCCTTTATTTTGGGGAAGAAATGCCTTAAATGTTGATTAGATTGAAGATCCAGATCTACGATATTGATCACGATTTTAAAACTCGAATTTTAGATGAAATCTCGAATTTAACATATCGGGTTAAAATCTTAATGTGTCAGGCAAGATGTGTCAAAACAAGGAGAATATTATGTTTTGAGTTTCGTCTCACTTAAGTGCGAAAATGAGATCTAAAGAGATCTCGAGCAAGAAGAAACCAATTTAAGACCCTGATTGGGAGTCTAATTGGAGCATTTTAATATTCATATTACCATGATTGGACATCGTTATAGAAAATTTTGAAAAGTTCATCAACGGAAATCTAAGGAGCGAATTCTAACGGTTTTGCTAGTGAGCTTGGCAAAGGTCGAAGTTGATTAAGGGGTGCCAGATGCATGCAAAAATTGCTTGGGTTTGGGATGAGGTAAGCACTAACTTGTGATTTAGCTTAAATGCAAAGTCCATGAGTTAAGGATATATCTAAACATTTTACACACGTGCTTAGACTGACCCGAGATCTATGGTGAGTCCTTCAAAGATCATATTCTTAGCATTCAATGAGGTATCAACGAACGATCGGAGTACGTACTTAGAAGGTAGAAGGCAAATGCTCTAAGTAAGCAAGAAAAATCGAGGAGGTGTTTTGGCCCAGATGACAAACAATGATTTAATTAGCACTCAGCGATTAGGGTTAAGAGATTTACTTGGAGTGGAGTTATAGGTGGCCTGAAGAGGCTCTTGATGCAGTGTATGATGAGTACGTAGTATGAGACTAAGCAAGAGGCACATGATGTGCATTGATCCGAACGTGCAGAATTAGAAAATAGTGGGAATTGGCTAATAAGGTGATTGATGCTTAGCTCGAATGACAACCATGCATATATGAGTGAGCCAATGGGTGGAGATCTGCATGGTGCGAGGAGGTGCATGTATCTTGTCATATGTGATCAATACGACTTCATGGAAGGCTTGTCAAACAACTTAGAGTGCTCATAGTGAACCGACGATGGATGTCCAAGTAGGTGCTCCGTATAATTTAAGAGGTTGTACGAGTGGTTGTTTGACAGGTGACATCTAAAACTGGCCATATATCAAGACGACCAAGGCGACCGTCTTGGGCCTAAAAATTTCAACGATTTTCTAGATTGTGTAACTTCAAAAATTTGTAGAACTTCAAGTTTGCATATCTTATTTTCTAATAATATGTATTATAGTCTAAAATAAAAACTGTTTGTAGGGCTTTCAGCTTTGACTTAAACCGATTTAAGTTTAAAGAAAGGTTTGAGAACTCGGTTTACCTTTCAGTTTCGCACATTTGAAATTTTCTTAGTTTCGAGTAATTTCGATAATTTTGGAATTTCGATTTCAGTCCTGATTTCGAATATGAGTATTTTTTTTAATGAAAATGCAATAATAAAAACTGTAGATAAGACGCAATATACAGTATTCAAAGAAATATACAATTTTCAAATTAAACTAATTTAAAATGAACTAAATTGAATTTGATTAAGCAAAAGTAAAAATAATTAATTTAAACATATAGCCCAATCACATAACCAAAAGAAAATAATAGGACTAGCCCACATAACAACCCAACAGCCCAACCACATATTTCCTCTACTTTCAGTCTCATCTTTGTCGACTTCATTTATGAAGCTAGAGCAAACATTGAAACAAAAAATCAACACTGTAAAAGATTTTTTTTGTTTCAATTCAACGTAGAGTGCCTTTCGAATTCAAAGCTCGGGCACATAAGAGATTTCCTCTCAAATTCAAAGCTAGGTCACAAAAGAATCAAAACGACAGTCGACGAAGAGATTGAAGACGATGAAACTAAATTCGATTGAAGTCGAAGATGAGATTGAAGTCTACGACGAGATTGAAGTTCAAGGTATATAATTTTCGATTGACTTTTTCAAAAAGAAAATACTTTTTCCAACCGAAACAGGATTGTTGCTAAAGTTTGGCATCGGAGATCACCAAAACCGAACCGAGGTGGCCGAAATTTCAATATTTTGGTCGAATCCTCAAACCATGGTTTAAAGTCTATGTTCAATAAATTTTAATTTTGATGAATTTTTGCTTAAGGAAAAAAATCCAAATTAGTAATGTAGAGGGTCCCACTTCTTCTTCTTCATCATATTTGCCTTATTTCCAAATGATTGAGATCGGTCACATGAATTCTTAATTTTCATAGTTTTCTATCTTGAACCATATTATCGGTTAGATTTACTTTATTTAGATCGTTTTTAATATTCTTCTCCCTTGTCAATTTAGGTCTTACTTTTTGTCGTTTTCATTCAATATAAATATTATCTCTCCTTACTGGTGTATTTTCTTGGCTTCTTTGTATATGTCAATGCCTTCTAAGTCTGTTTTCCCTAATTTTCTTATTTATAAATGTCACTTTCAATTTCTCCACTTATGTTATTCAACTAACCTTAGACATTTATACTTCATCATTTTTAAGTGGCGGTCGTACTCGAAACTCTAGTTGTGTAGCGATTGGGTTAGAGTTCCATACAAGGATCAAGAAGAGAGATCTATAGTTGGTTTGTGAGTGAGAAAGACAGTGTGAAGTTAAAAGGTTGCTTACGTGGTGCAATACCCGGATGGGTGAGAAAAAATCCAATCGAGTGAGCAATTGATCGAAAGAAATCGAGGAACCAAAGTAGATGCCATAAAAAAGCATTTGGTGCAATGGTGCGCACAAGTATTTGAACGTTGGGTTGGTGCTCAACATGAATACTTGCAATTAAAATGTTATTAAGATAGTGACAACTAAATAGAAGCTTAAGACTAATGCAGTTTAAGGGGGTTTGTTGTAATCCTTAGGCAACAAGGCCAAGTTGTAGACGAGCTTAAGTGTGAGTCGAAGTCCATCACCAGTACATTGGAGTTGGAGATTAGCGTACGCGAATCAGTGCTTAGGTTGGGTTGGTGCTTGATCGTCAAAATCATCTAATGCAAGCTAGAGTGCATGTTTGCATTATATGAAAAGAATGAGGAAATTGGGCGGTACTTATAACCTCCAAAAGGCTAGAAAATATCTAATATATTTCTACCATTTTTTTTCCTTCTTTTTCTCCTTGATAGCTATTTATCAAGGTATATTTTCAACCGAACCAAAGCTTATTAACGCCTATAATGACCAGACCCTTTTTTAAGTATGTCATATATAATTTTGAACCAAATTAATAACAGTTCGTAATTATTTATATACTTATTATAGTTCATTCACTTAACAAAATCAATACATGTCATTTACATGTAATTTAATTAATTTTAAGTCTTCAAATAAAAATCATAATAAATTAATATAGCCATTGACCAAAAATTTGGTCGACCGATCCAAAACCACTTAGGGGCCTAAAAATGTTTTACCGCGTGCTTATTATAGGATCAATGGGATAAATAGGAAATATGAGAAAACGTATTATAGTGGTTCGATCGATTTGATCTACATCCACTCGAGTCGACTCTTTTTATTGTTTGATATTTGATTGCAGGAAATGACATGAATACAATGGTTCGTTTTTTTTTTTTAGATTTTGAGCTTGTCTTTCTCTTTTTTATTCCATGGATAGGAATAAATTCGTCCCTTGGACCGTCCAAGCGAAGATCCTTAAATTGATGTTCATGCTGTAGATTGAATAGATTGAATGGTTCTAATGTTGCTATCTTTGATATGAGCTGGGAGGTCCAAATTGGTCTAGCATCCAGTGTTGTTATAACCGTTGATGACAAGTGGATGGCTCAAATGCACAATTCCAAACAATTGCAGGTGTTCTGTTGTGGGGGAGTCATTGGAGCACAGTGTTCTTGGTCATTGCTTTAATCAGAAAGGGTTGGTGCCAAGCAGTGTCTTGATCAATGGTGTTGACTTTTATTCGAGATGATGGCTTGCCAAAGGTTAGGAGAGATGGTAACTCTCTAGTAGTTCAGTGTAGTGGTGCTCACTAGCTTTGTTGGTGGTATGGATGATAACCGTAGCGGCTGCTTGGACACGAAGGAATACTTGAGCAGGTGTGTTGTTACGAAGGAGTTGTTGGAGAACAGTGTTCTTGGTCATTGCTTTGATCAAAAAGGGTTGATGCTACAGCTGCTTGTATCAAAGGGAGTGTGTCAATTGTTGCTTTTGTCAGATGCTCTACGGTAACTGTTTAAAGATCAAATCTTCATACGTTGTTGGGTTTTGTGCATGATAAGAGCGGCCGTCGGAGTGTTGTCCGCTGGAGTGATGTCTTGATATATCGGTCGGGTTCATGACCAGTATCGGGCTGATACTAAGCAAGCAGTGTCTTGATCAATGGTGTTGACTTGTATTCGAGATGATGGCTTGCCGAAGGTCGGGGGAGATGGTAACTCTCTAGCTGTTCATTGTAGTGGCTCTCACTAGCTTTGCTGGTGCTATGGAATGATAATCATAGTGGCCACTTGGACACAAAGGAACACTTAAGTGGGTGGTCGAGTGGCGCTAGACCAATCGTCCTAAGGATGACACTTATGGGGGTCTTAGACATTTATTGCATTGGGTCGCGATGTTCTTGATTGTGCTTCTTTTGATCGGAACAGCATTGAGCTTACGCACTAGACTATGAATTTCTTGCATGGAAAAATTCGTGCAACAATAACATTTATATTAATTGTCTCCATTTCAATTTATAGCATTCATAAGATAAATTCGTAAATATGTTGACAAATATTGTTGTGTGATTCCCTAGTATGAACTTAGTCCCCGATAATACAAACAATTAATATATTAAAGCATATGCGGACTTTGTTGAAGCGTAATAGTGGACATAGGTTAGTTGCTTACAGATCATTTAGATTGAATCATACTTCTAATTTTTTAGAACTACACCTTAGTAACAATTTATCGTGCATGTTTTTCTTTTCATCATCATTATATTACTGAGATGTTTAGAATTTGGTCGATGGTCAAAAACTCTAACAATATTCGTAGTTAATTGCAAAATACAACTTTAAATCTCTTGTTTTAGTCCGATAACATGCATCGATTAACCTTATCACTCTGCTCAGAGATTTTGACTTTGAGTTGACTGACAATTATAGTGATATTAATTTTCTACAATGAATAAGACGAATCATATCTTGAATAGTGTTTTACTTCAAGTGGTTCAACGAATATCCAATTATGGTTGTAACATGAACATCATTAATAACGACCTCAATCAAGAACATCATTAAAATTTTTGGACTCTAAAGTGTGAAATATGATGCAATATCGGTTCACAAATTTAGCTGATATTTTTCATGTCAAGAACAGTTAATACTGACCTCGGTCGGTGATTAACACCATAAACTCGATTATAACCCTTGAAATGATGGGCCAGCAACATTTCACCCTTCTGCCAAGAAAAATAAATAAATATAGACGGTTAATTCATTAACAGAGTAGTTGTTTATAATAAAGTCGGACTCAAATTTATTTTAGGCACTGTCCAAAATAATTCTCCAAAACATGAAATTGTCAAAAAAAAATCAGATGTATCATTTCTACTCATAATGACTGAATAAATATAGTGAAGTAGAGACATAATAGATGACATCTATTAACATTATATTCAATACGTCAACGACCTATGCTAATTGGATCTAATTAATCAAAATAACAGGTATTTGTGTTGCAAATACAAAAATTAAACATGATATTTAGTTATTAAGTAATATTCAAAATAATAATTGTACTAATTACATTTCCAGTTCCTTGTACATAGAGATGAGTTTGAGCTGATGATAGATTCTGTACAAAGGTTGATATCTTCTTCCCCTAAATAGCTTTAACTTCCGCTTATAAAAGATACAGGTGTATATTACAACTTACAACTCTAGTGGCTACAACTGTAGTAAATGCGTCATATCCACAATTCACATAAATTAATAAGCTCTAAATTAATTTTAAGTTAAATTTACAAAACTACCACCTTAGAATTTTCCAGGACACGGATAGACATAGCCTAGCATTATTGTTTTTAAGCATGTGGTAATCGCTTAAAAAGTAAGTGAAAACAAACAGGAGCAAAAGCTAATGCACACCATAATAATACTAGTAATATCTGAGTGTATAACTCTCAATAGTGGCCTTTTTCTCATTTTCAATGGGCCATTATATTAGGATGTAGAAAAATTGTCCCGTTATACCAAAGAAATAACTAATTAATTAGAGTAAATAAGCTTTAGATACTTATTAATAATGTTAAATATTTTATAGTCTAATTCTTACATAACTGTATGTGGTACATGAACTAGAAAGTGCTACGTATTACTCCATACAATATGGTAGCTAGTAGCTACATGTTTCTCGGGAGAAAATAAACTGCAAGTAAGAGCGAGTCCACAAAGAGGAAAAACAAATAGTATGCACGATTGAATGGACTACTTGGACAAAGTAGTCCATTTACAGCAAACAGACAAATGGAGTGTAGATATAATTAACAAGCATCCCAATCAGCACTTGATTAATACAAAGACATTACCTTTAAACAAGTATTAACTAATAATAAATTAGTTAAAACAGCTGGAAGGCACATTGTCTCAGTTTTTCTGGTTTACTGAACTAAAAAAATCACTTTTCATATTAGCAACAAATTTAATATTTTTAGACATATATACACGAACACACTGTTTTGAAAACGACTTTGTTATCGGTAATATTATCATTTTCCAGCTCTTTGATGCGCTGCCTGCATTTATGATGTGATTCACTAAGATTTCCATAGAAACCATCATAGTGTAGTGGAGGCAAAGAATCTCGATCCAAATTTTAGTATTTCGGTGTGGCCAACCAATTAGAATGCTTGAAATTTTGCAAACAAGATCATTTTCTTTTAACTCGGATTTTATTATAAATAAAAAATGTCAATGTGTCACGTATTAAATGGTTGGCACACCGGAACACCATATTTTGGATCCAGGTGATTTGTGTCCGTTATAATAAACTTATGAACTATATAAACTAATCATATAAAACAATAACTAACATATTTTTATGAGAAAGGATAATAATTAGAAGAAGTGTTATATGAATTAACAACCACTGCTACAACAACAAAAAAATACAAAAACAAAAAAAATGTCATAACAAATATCTAATATTTACCCCAAACCAAATTCTAAATATATCCAAGGATTTTATTTTTTGTTATCACAAACGTAATTAATCCCAATGTCAAATACAAAATTCATTTTATTTGAAAATCAATACATCTAGAAGCCTATTATTACTGTAGTTTGTGACTGAGATTTTGTCATATACTGATATGGAAGCTAGCAAGGCCCGAATATTCTCTTATTAACAAATATTCAAAAAAAAAAAAAATTATAAATACGATGGGGAAAAAAATAGACATCACCATAAATATTCTAGGTTTTCAAAACAGAAAATGAGGCTTGGTCCTTTATCCTCAGGCTAGTATACTCGGTTCTCCTATTCAATGTGCATGTAACAATTTCTAAGTTACATCCTACACATAACTTCAAATCACTTCCACTCAACGCATCTAACTTTCAATTTCGACAAGCACCATTGTCCCAGTGGTTAAGTGCTTCGAGATATGTGATTTGTTGTATATAAAGTACCATTTCAAAAAAAAAAAACTTTCAAATTCAAATGCCATATAATTTGAATGCTACCGATAGATATAACTTCAGCAAAGGAGTGCATAAGCTGTGGGTTCTAGCTGATGATAAGCCCCATGCGCTGACAAGCAACACTTCTGCTCGAATTGAAATCCGAATTCAAGTATGTCTTAATTTAGAATCTCCTTTAAGTATAAAAAACAGAAACTAACTATTGGAATTACCGAATTAATTATGCTGGTCGTTACTCTTATCTTCATAGGTGTAGGTCTGTCTGTCCATTAAAATCACTGATACCGATACCTATACACATCTTTGTTTAGATATTATTATGATAGCTATAATCATTATCCAGTAATAATTCTTTTTGAAGGTGTACATGAAACCCAGCATATTTTTCACGCTTAGACACATCAGAATATAGACCAATACATACATCGACAGTCTACTGGTTACAAACCTAGTTAGAATCAACTTTACTATATTTTTCAGGTTGCACTGTACAATGACGTAAAAAAAACCAATATAATAATTATGAGTTACTTTATAGATATATCAGTTAAGAACCATGCAGGCCATAACATGCTGCAACTTTTCCAAATAATTGACAAAAATATAAACTTCATGTAGGGACATGACCATTCAACGGGCGTGTGGCAATTTGAAGGACATGCATATGTTCCAATAGGTACAAGCGGAGTATGTATCATGCAAGTATTTGGGTCAGGTATTCCTAATAGGGCTATAACTCTAATGCTAAGAGTCTACAATGGCGCACTAATGTATTATCGAAGAGTGCTAATTGCTGATGAAATAAATGGAAGATGGTTCAAAGTGAATGTCATCCATGATACCACTAATGGAATAGTCAAAGTTTTCATTGATGAAGATCTTAAATTAGTAACAACTGACGCGGGTGGAGTGAACCATTACTTTAAATGTGGTGTTTATACGCAGTACAATGGTTCCTATTTCATGGAATCTCGATGGAAGAGAATCAGGGTCTTGAAATTGTCTGACTGAAACAAACATTTGTGATTAGAATAATGCACTTCAAATGATGAGTATTGCCTGTTAAAAGTAATATGATAAATAAAGATGTGTATTCATTTTGCAATTGAAATGAAGACAATGTTGTAGAATATCGCTAATGAAAGATACAATTGTGACAACACGACCATTTGAGCAAAAGTAATTCACAAAACAAATCTGTACATTAAAATAGAAATATACCAATATTGCACTTGAATCAAGTTTTCAACGTAATAATATTCGGTGTTTTTTCATGGAAAACTATATCTGAGTACATGAAACAGCTACAATATATAGTTTGTATGCTTGCTTGCAATTTACAGAGGAGTAAGCTGATGGAATAATTACATTGTAACACAAAGACATGGCTCATTGTGATTAAACAACGTAAGCTAACTGACAAATACTAATCAGTTTCAACATTAACTGTAACCAGGCAACCTGCTATGTGATGTCAGAAAGAGCCCACCTTGCAAACTAGTATTTATTTAATTTTTTATTAAAAAGACGAAAAGAAAATAAAAAACTCTAGAGGTTGTGCTCAATATTTGAAGCTCCAATTGACTAAAACACACTAGTGTGGCCCCATTAGTTCTAATAATTTTATCTTCATGTAGAATAATAAAAGCAGTTTTGATGGGCTCAATATTTTGTTTCTTGTTCTGATAAAGTATGCAGGTTAGACAAGATTCATATAAAAATTTGAATAGGACATCAGATTCCCGAAATCCAGTAATTAACAAATAATATATGACCAAATGACAACATAGCTACCTATAATACGCAAATATTTGGGAAAATGATTAAAGCCTACCTTTTTATATGTCTCAACAATTGTCTTCAGTGGTTCTCTTCTTCTACAGGCTAAGAATCTCTTTTGAATTACTTTACCCAACCCTGCAAGAAAAGAAAAAGATAATCAAAGAAAGGATCAAAACAAGATTTTATCGTGTATACAATTAAATGGCATTGCATGAAAAATAAATAAACTATTATATTACAATATGATCACATAGTAGTAAAAGAACCTTTTTCTAGACAGAAACTAAGTATCATCAAAGAAATAACATATCATTATGCATGATGAAATATACTGTATGATGAATCGTTAAAATCAATTTAAGCATGCATATCTGATTTCTTGATGCTAACAGTTTGTTAATTTTTATAAGCTTTAATAGCAAAATTGGATCTGGAATAACAATTCAAGTGTGAAAAAAAAAATCAATTTTCTCCCAAGAATTTGGGTTCTTTATTCTGAATATTACTAGGCACTGCCGGCTAAACCTCAATTACATCAAATATACTGTCTACACAACAGACTAGGCCTAAATAGCCAACCTTGTAGTTATGAGTTATGAATAAACATTCCCTCACTAGTTCAAACAAAGATGTAAAAGTTAAAACAGCATAATCTATATCATTAGCACTTCGTCAAATTTATTATATATTTTACTTTTTGAGAAAAAGATTGAGATAATTTCCTGGCGTCTTCCAGTGAAGTAGAACAGCTTCTAGAATAGCTTATGATTTTTATATCCAACCATATACACTCAAACAAAACCTCTTCATTTCTTCTATAAACAAAGTTTCACATACTCGTTCCAAAAACAAAACAAAATGAAGATGTATTTGTTTCTTATTCAAATTTCCTGTTGTAGTCCTCCTAAATGTTACTAGTTCATTTTGTAGCGTTGATCCAATAAATGGACTGACGGCAATACCCTTAACCGAGAAAGATTTGGTCATACAATGGCCGTATAACTTAAAACAAAGTAAAACTCTAATCGATAATTTTTTGTCGAAGGAAAAATAATAGATTACAAGATGTGAAAATTTGGCCGAAGAGCTTGTTTCTTTTTTTTTCCAATCACAGGGACAAACAATTTTATTTATATAAATTAAGGACAAATATCGTTATAATATTATAACTAAGGTACCGTTTGTTTACCGTAAGTGATCACTTATTTTACCACTTAATGATAAATAAGAACTTTGAAGTTGTTTGTTTTCAATAAATGTTACGACTTACGAGACACTAATTTAGTGAAAAAGTATTGAGCACTAGTTTATGTCTCTCCTTTTTTTTTACCACCAAATTTCTTTCAAATTCATGAATCTCTTTTAGATCCACGAAACAATCACATACAATGTCAAAATTAATATGATTTTTAATTGAAACTTCAACAAGTAAACTGAAATTTGGTCTCGCATGTGGTAATCATTTCCACAAATTGAATTGGTTATTAATTGTGTTTTCTAATTGAGTTATACATTGAAATTTGTGACCGATTTGGAATTTGAAATGTTTTCAAATCACAAATATGTAAATTTGTTTGTGATCTATAGTATTTCACTTCAAGTGGTTCGACGAATACCCAACCATGGTTGTAGCAAGAACATCATGTCATTTGATTGACTATAGTCAAAATACAATTTAGATACTTAAGATCTACAGTACTCTCAAGTCTGAAAAGTGTTGCACATCGTTACATTAGATCTTCAATTTTGACTTAATTGTATTTAACATATAGAAGGCTCTCATTGAGTCGGTATGTGATTGTTTCATACAATCAAACACGTAACATCTTAGTCTTCCAATGGTCATGAGTAGTTCATCATTTATCCAGATGTATCAATATTATTTTTTCGAAACATCTTAACCTTGAACAATTAAGGTATGTATTTTATATACACGATTCAACAACACTAATGGTTGCGAACACGTTAAATTATTAAATACTTTTTCCTATGGATTTTCTACTTGTATATATCTAATGTTTTTATAGCATGACTTATATCATAATATGACGAAACATACAATGAAAAATAAAACCAAAAGCATACTTTATTTCGAATAAGATTCATTCACAAAAGTTAAGTTGTATGATATATTACATGATTACTTCTATGACACACCCTTAACTCTATCAATATTAGGGATGAGTGCTTAACGGCACACATATGTTTACATGGTTACTCTATACTATTGAGTATAGAAGTAACTCGCGTTGAACTGTTTTGTCCGATCCATTTGTTTTCTGAATGAAATCTCGAATACTCCAAAATGAGTACTTTGTAGACGTTGAAATTCTTGCTCAAGGTGATTAGCATAGTGACCTGGTAGGTGTGCAAGCTTAGTGTGGAGATCAGAAAGATGGTCCTCTGGAGAAAACTCCTATATATAGCTATATACAGTTAATCTATTATGTTTTATTTTCGTTGTGTGAATGCAACTAATATATGATCACCGATTATTTATTTTTTACTTTGGTTATTTCCTATTATTGACCATGTATTGAACTTGGAGGTTCTACGGTACACGTTGTCTGCTTGGTTTTAATTATTCAGTATATTTTAGTATAATATATTATATGTTAAGGAACAAGTTACACCAAGTAGATTTTGAGGGAATTTGCATCATTTTTGTTTTGTTGTTGCGATCTTTCGCTCAACTTTGGTGGGCAGTATGGATGGTCGTTAATTTCATTTGGACAAAATGGCTGAGTGGACTTCCATCTTTTGCATTCTAATAATAAACTCTGAGCAATTAAAATATTATACTGATTTCTGGCCTCAAGAGAAAGGACTGTATATCATTTAAAGATGGCAGAATTGCCAGACTAATAACTAATCGTCGGATTATGCAATATTGCATCTTAATTAAAGATAAATTAACAAATTATCGACTAGCAAATTGATACCCACAAAGTTGAAGTTGAAGCCCCTAAATACAAATCATACCTATTGCTATATCTTAAATTACTGTCATTAAACAACAGTAGCTTACTATGTACAAAATCAACAAAAGAGAGTTCATATAAATTCAACTTTGCAAGCATTGCATGGATCATGCACAAAATTGTGGGACTCTAAACTCTAAAGTGCGAAATATGATGCAATATCTGCTCACAAATTTAGTTGATATTTTTCATGTCAAGAACAGTTAATACTGACCTCAGTCGGTCATTAGCACTATGAACTCGATTAAAACCCCTGAAACAATGGGGCAGCAACATTTCATCTTTCTGCCAAAGAAAAATAAATAAATATAGACGGTTAATTAGTTAACAGAATAGTTGTTTATAATAAAGTCAGACACAAATTATTTTAAGCACTGTCCAAAATAATTCTCCAAGACATTAAATTGTCAATTTTCTTACAGATGTATCATTTCTACTCATAATGACTGAATACATACAGTGAAGTAGAGACAGAGGATTAGCAGGTATAGTAAAAAAAGATGATGACATCTATTAACATTATATTTAATACATCATCGACCGATGCTAATTGGATCTAATTAATCAAAATAACAAGTATTTGTGTTGCAAATACAAAAATAAATCATGATATTTTGTTATCAAGTAATATTCGAAATAATAATTGTACTAATTACATTTCCAGTTCCTTATACATAGAGATGAGTTTGAGCTGATGATAGATTCTATGCAAAGGTTGATATCCTTTTCCCCTAAATATATAGCTTTAACTTCCACCTACATATCTACAACTAAAAGGTAAAATGAAATACAGGTGTCTATTACAACTTACAACTCGGCTAACTGTAGTAAATGTGTCATATCCACAATTCACATAAATTAATAAGCTCTAAATTAATTTTTAAGTTAAATTTACATTACCACCTTAGAATTTTCGACGACGCGGACAGACATAGCCTAGCATTGTCTTTAAGCATGCGGTAAATGCTTGAAAAGTACGTGAAAACAAACGGGAGCAAAAGCTAGTTTACACCATGATATATTAGTAGTTATTTCTGAGTGTATACTTCTCAAAGTGGGCTTTTTCTCATTTTCAATGGACCATTATACTAGGATGTAGAAAATTTGTCCCATTATACCCACACAAAAAAATAAAAATAAAAATAAACTAATTATGTAGAGTAAATAAGCTTTAGATACATATTAATAATGTTAAATATTTATAATCTAATTCTTACACACATGAACTAGAAACAGTTACATATTACTCCATACAATATAATAGCTACATGTTTCCTGGGAGAAAATAAACTGCATGATTGAATGGAATACTTGGAAAAGGTAGTCCATTTACAGCATACAAACAAATGGAGTGTAGATGATATAATTAACAAGCATCCCAATCAACACTTGATTAATACAAAGACATTAGCTTTAAACAAGTATTAACTAATAATAAATTAGTTAAAAACTGCTGGAAGACACATTGTTTCCGTTTTTCTGGTTGACTGAACCAAAAAGTCATTTTTCATATTAGCAATGAATTTATTATTTTTCGATATATATATACCCAAACACATTGTTTTGAAACAACTTTGTTATCGGTAATATTATCATTCCCCGGTTCTTTGATGCGTTGTCAGCATTTATGATGTGATTCACTAAGAGTTCCATAGAAACCATCATGGTGTAGTGGAGGAAAATCATCTGGATCCAAATTTTAGTGTTCTGGTGTGCCCAACCAATCAGATTGTTTGAAATTTTACAAACAATATCATTTTATCTTTAACTCAGGGATTTTATTAGCAAAAAAAATGTCCATGTGTCATGCATTAAATGGTTGGGCACAACGGAACACCGTATTTTGGATCCAAGTGATTTGTGTCCGTTATGACAGACATATGAACCATAAAATTAATCATATAAAACAATAATTAACATATTTTTACGAGAAAGGATAATAACTAGAAGAAGAGTTATATAAATTAACAACCACTGCTACAAAAACAAAAAAAAGAATACTAAAACGAAAAAAATGTCATAAACAAAATAAGTATTTAATATTACCTCGAACCAAGTTCTAAAGAGACCCAGGAGTATTTTAGTTTTTTTTATACGTTATCACAAACGGAATTGATCCCAATGTCATGCACAAAATTCATTTTATTTGAAAAATAATACATCTAGAAGTCTATTATTATTGTAGTTTGTGACTGAGATTTTGTCATATACTGATATGGAAGCTAGCAAGGCCTGAATATTCTTTTATGAACACATAATCAAAATTTTATTATAAATATGATGGGGAAATAATAGACAGTACCATAAATAATCTAGGTTTTCAAGACAGAAAAATGAGGGCTTGGCCCTTTATCTTCAGGCTAGTATACTCGGTTCTCCTATTCAATGTGCATGTAACAATTTCTAAGTTACATCCTACACATAACTTCAAATCACTTCCACTCAACGCGTCCAACTTTCAAATTCAAATGCCGTATAATTTGAAGGCTACTGATAGATATAATTTCAGCAAAGGAGTGCATAAGCTGTGGGTTCTAGCTGATGATAAGCCCCATGCGCCGACAAGCAAAACTTCTGCTCGAACTGAAATTCGAATTCAAGTATGTCTTAATTTAGAACCTCCCTTAAGTATATAAAAAATAGAAAATAATTATTGAAATTACCCAATTAATTATGCTGGTCGTTAGTCTTATCTTCATATGTGTAGGTCTGTTTGTCCATTGAAATAACTGATACCGATACCTATACACATCTTTGTTTAGATATTATTATGATAGCTAAAATCATTATCCAATAATAATTCTTTTTGAAGGTATACACGAAACCAAGCATATTTTTCACACTTAGACGCATCAGAATATAGAACAATACATACATTGACAGTCTACTGGTTACAAACCTAGTTAGAATCAACTTTACTGTATTTTTCAGGTTGCACTGTACAGTGATGTAAAAAAATAACCAATATAATAATTATGAGTTACCTTATAGGCTTATGCATATATCAGTTAAGAACTATGCAGGCCATAATATCATGCAACTTTTCCAAATAATCGACAAAAATATATACTTCATGTAGGGACATGACTATTCAACAGGCGTGTGGCAATTTGAAGGACATGCATATGTTCCAATAGGTACAAGCGGAGTATGCATCATGCAAGTATTTGGCTCAGGTATTCCTAATAGGGCTACAACTCTAATGCTAAGAGTCTACAATGGTGCGCTAATGTACTATCGAAGAGTGCTAATTGCTGGTGAAATTTATGGAAGATGGTTCAAAGTGAATGTCATCCATGATACCACTAAAGGAATAGTCAAAGTTTTCATTGATGGAGATCTTAAATTAGTAACAAATGACGCGGGTGGAGCGAACCATTACTTTAAATGTGGTGTATATATGCAGAACAATGGTTCCTATTTCATGGAATCTCGATGGAAGAGAATCAGGGTCTTGAAGTTGTCTGACTGAAACAAACATTTGTGATCGAATAATGCACTTCAAATGGTGAGTATTGCCTGTGAAAAGTAATATGATAAATAAAGATGTGCATTCATTTTGCAATTGAAATAAAGACAATGCTGTAGAATATCGCTAATGAAAGATACATTTGTGACAACATGACCATTTGAGCAAAAGTAATTCATAAAACTAAACCTTTATGCTAAAATAGAAATATACCGATATTGCACTTGAATCTCAAGTTTTCAACATAATAATATTGATGTTTTTCATGGAAAACTATATCTGAGTACACGAAACAGCTACAACATTTAGTTTATATGCTTGCTATAATTTACAGAGAAGTAAACTGGGATTGTGATTAAACAATGTGAGCTATCTGACAAACTGAGTCATCATTTTCAACATTAACTGTAACAAAGCAACCTGATAAGTGATGTTTGAAACAGGCCACCTTGGAAACTGGTATTTATTTATTAAAAAGTTTATTTTATTTTATTTTTGAAGAAAACTCTTGAGGTTGGGCTCAATATTTGGAGCTGCAATTGACTAAAACACACAAGTGGCTCCATTAGTTCTAATAATTTTATTTTCATGTAGAATAATAAAAGCAGTTTTGATGGGCTCAATATTTTGTTTCTTGTTCCGATAAAGCATACAAGTTAGACAACATTCATATAAAAATTTGAATAGGATAATTATCAAATAATATATAACCAAATGACAACATAACAATATAATACTCAATATTAGGGAAAGTGATCAAAGCCTACCTTTTTCTATGTCTCAACAATTGTCTTCAGTGGTTCTCTTCTTCTACAGGCTAAAAATCTCTTTCGAATTACTTTACCTGACTGAAAGAAAAGGAAAAGAAAATCAAAGAAAAGATCAAAAGATGATTTTATTGTGTATATGACTAAATGGCATTACATGAAAAATAAATTATTATACACATAGTAGTAAAAGAACTTTTTTCTAGACAGAAACCAACTATCATCATGGAAATTACATATCAGTATGTGCAGTGAAATACAGTGTATGATGAATCATTAAAATCAATTTAAGGGTGCATATCTGATTTCTCGACGCTAACCGTTTGATGTAAACTTTACTAGCAAAACTGGATCTGGAATAACAATTCTAGAGGGGGAAAATATCAATTTTCTACTATAAATTTGGGTTCTTTGTTCTGGATATTACAAAGTACAGATATACTGCCGGCTAAACTTCAATCATGTCAAATAATACAGTCTACGTAACAGACTAGGCTTAAATAGCCAACCTTGCAGTTATGAGTTATGAATCACATACCCTCACTCACTCGAACAAAGATGTAAAAGTTAAAACAGCATAACCTATACCATTAGTACTTTGTCAAATTTATGATATATTTTGCTTTTTGAGAAAAGAATTGAGATAATTTCCTGGCGCCTTCCAGTGAAGTAGAACAGCTTCTGAAATAGCTTATGACTTTTATATCCAACAACATACACTCAAACAAAACCCACTCATTTCTTCTATAAACAAAGTTTCACTACTCATTCCAAAAACAAAGCAAAAAAACAAAAAAAAGCGTACTTGGTTCTTATTCAAATTTCCTGCTACAGTAGTCCTAAATTTACTAGTTCATTTTGTAGCAGTGATCCCAACAAGCAATGCCATTAACCGAGAAAGATATGGTCATACAATGGCCATAAAACTTTAAACAAAGTGAACTCTAATCGATAATTTTTGTCGAAGAAAAAAATAATAGATTGCAAGATGTGAAAATTTGGCCGAAGAACTTTTTCTCTTTCTTTTCAATAACAAGGACAAACAATTTTATTTATATAAATTAAAGACAAATATCATTATAATCTTATAACCAAGGCGCCATTTGTTTACAGCAAGTGATCACTTATTTTATTACTTACTAATTACAAAGAACTTTGAAGTTGTTTGTTTTGAATAAATGTTACGAGACACTAATATAGTGAAAAAGTATTGAGCACTAGTTTATGTCTCTCCTTTTTTTTTACCACCGAATCTCTTTCAAATTCATGAATCTCTTTTAGATCCACAAAACAATCACATACAATGTCAAAATTAATATGATTTTTAATTGAAACTTCAACAAGTAAACTGAAATTTGGTCTCGCGTGTGGTAATCATTTCCACAAATTGAATTGGTTATTAATTTGTGTTTTCTGATTGAGTTATACATTGAAATTTGTGACCGATTTGGAATTTGTAATGTTTTCAAATCACAAATATGTAAATTTGTTTGTGATCTATAAATTTATAAAAGCTGAACTCTTTTATCTTTTTGTATTTAAATTTTTTTGATTAATTTTATTATATTTTATATTTTAGTTATTGATTATTCAAATATAAAAAATGATACATACAAGCAACCTTATAACGAAAGGCAGAATGTTTTTCTTTTTCTTGAGAAACAATCTTTTGATCTTTTTCTATGTATAATTGAATCCTTATATCTGTATAAATAAATGCCAACGAGTTGTTATATGAATCATACCAAAACCAGTTGAGTTACATGTTTTTCTTTATATATAACGAGTTATATGTTTATCTTCTTGCAAAGCGATAAATGCATTTATCTTCTGTACAGATGTTTCTTGTTGATGCTTTTGTATTGGATCAGGTTTGAAATAGTGTTACAGACAACAGTTATTGGATAGAAGTTGAGTCAATAGCAATCACAAATTGAGTTGGTAGCAATCACAAATGGAAATTGAGTTGAAGTCATGACCTTGCTTAAGCAATTTTAAAAATTTAATTAACAAATGGATGCAAAATGATGTGTAAAATAAATAGATCTGTTCTGAGTGGTTTAATAATTTAAAATGGGTTTGCAATGGAGATCGCATCGGTTCGAAAAGAAATTTTGAGTGATTTTTAATAAATTGTGTATCTATGGTTTGAGAAAGAACAAGGAGAAACCATGCCTTTTTAATCTTATTGTCCTATAAACTGTTGCTGAAAAAGATAGCCTTTGGAAACTTACAATGTTCAATAAATAAGCCCTTATGTCAAAAAAGTCCTTATGAGATATTAGATTTCAACAAATTAGCTCATAGTCAAGGACCTCTAGCTTAGATAGTTAGGTGTGACGCTTTAGATAGAGGTTTTAAAAGTCATGGGTTCGAACCTCTGAAACATAAAAAAGAGTGTTCTGCTTGAATAGAGCATCACTTATGTTATCAAAAAAAGTTATTAATGGCGCACGGTGCAAAAAGACGCGAAGCCTCTCTGGAGTATTGGCACACGACGCGACAAATGACACGCGTCTTTTTAATTTACTGCGCATGTTTAGAATTTTTTTTATGAATTTAATATACATAACAATTAGTTTAAAATTTTAACATAATTTATATTTAACATATGTAATTTATTTTTTTTACATTTTGCAAAAAACATCATCAAATTTAACATAAGCATAAATTTCCAGCATAATAATATTTAAAACTAAAACTCAAGATAATAGTACATATTACCGATAAACTAGAAATCTAAAATTGATACAGCTATCATATTTTCTAAGTCAATATCTACATAATCGGATTCATAAGATTCATCATCTGCCACATATTGATTGACAATTTATTCGATGCAATCGTAATAGGAATAGACAGCTCGAAGTTTGTTGGAGACTAAAGAAACATTCATTCGAGACTATTTGTCCGGTGCAACAGTAATTAGAACAACTAATTTGAAGTTCATTCAAGATTAATTTGGAGAATGCGACGAGATTATTTGTTCGGTGCAAGAGTGGTGATTAGACCCGTCGGGTTGGATCTGGACCCAACTCGGCTTGTCACGATTCTAGTCGAGTTGGGTTTTGTCGAGTCTAACTTGTACATTTTAAAATTTTGATATGACCCAAGGTTCGATTTGAATCGGATCGGTTCGGGTCCAGTTGGGTAATAGCACTAAAAAAGTGTATACTTTCTCGCTATTTTGTCTAATTTTTCGAGTCGGGTCTATTCTTCATGTTATTTTCCATCAACCAGACCAGACCCGGGAATCATCAGGTTCAAGTCGGGTTCGGACCAGTTTAGTTCAGAATTATGGATTTTGGTTCTAATTGTCCATCGTAGATCGATGCGGCAATAATATAAATAAATAGTTCAAATTTTGTTGGAGATTAGTTCGAAGTGTAATCGTATCATTGTATAAAAAATATATAATACACTCAACCATTGTTGAAGATTAGTTTGGATTGTGAAAAATGAAAAATAAATAAAAAGAAGCAAAAAACAATAAAATTACGAAAAGGCGTGCCATTTTTGTGTCGCGTGTCATTTGCTCTGTAAGCGTCATTTGTGTCATTCGTCGTGCCTTTTCATGTGCGTCACGACATACGGAAGAAAGACGCAAATGTTGCGCCGCGCCTTGCGCTATGGTGCACGCCTTTCATAACTATCAATAAGCTCTTATGGTATTTAGCTTTTTGTGGCCAGACTACAATCTGCCCATTATTTCAGTAAATGTAAATCTTGATTTTTACATCCAGATTGCATATTTCAATGAAATAATTCATAGAATTTTATCCTCTATATATCTCCTACTGTTAATAATGAAAATTCAATCAATAGGATTTCCACGTGTCTTGAAATTTCGAAAATACCCTAAATAATAGCCATTCATGACCATCCATCAACGAAATCTCACCATCGGTTTGTGGCCTCCAGCATCACTCCCTTTTCGACCACTCATCAACAGAATTTCACTATCAATTTGCATCCGACACCAGCAACAAGACTACTTGAAATTAAAATGTTAAGTTTATCATAGTTTTTGCACTTATAACGCACATCCCCCATTAAATTTTATTAAATAAAAATTAAATACATTATATACACATACGTGCGATTTATACTAGTATATAGTAATGGTAATCATATCTTTACTGAGATAAAAATGAATTTATTACACAAAATTTCTTTGTGAGAGGCCTAAGTGAGACCACCATTGGAAACTAACATTGTCTTTTGAAAAGGAACGTCGTGCCCAGTATTTTTATTTTGCAATAATGACAAATTAACTACTGGTCTATCTCATTGTCCTCTTTTTCTACGTAATTGTAGTGACTGCGTCACTACCAATATTGCGATTGCTTTGTGAAGTCTTTAGATTTTTTTTGGTACTACTATATAAGCACGCACGATGCATGCGACTACATAAATACTCTGTTGTTTGCTTTCCACTTCTTCATATTTTATTTTTGGGTTATTTGGTTTTAAGGACATATTTAAAAAATTAGATCCAAGAACAACGAACTTTAATAATTAGATTAAAGACGAAGACCGCATTAGATTATGTAAACCTCAAGTTCATTTTAATTACTCATCTCCGCTAAGTTAATAAAAAAAAGAATGACGCTAGAGTTCAAGAAGAAAAAAGTAATTTCAAAAATATTGTAATAGATTAATGTTAACATAAAGTTATAGAAGTAAAATACTCAAAAAGCTAAATGAATATAGTTTTATAACTTAAAAAATAACGTTATATTATATCACTTAAAATATAGAATTAAACAATTTGAAAAGCTATTCTCATTTAGCATATGAAAAAAATGTTAATTGTAAATAATAAGGCTATATACATTCAGCTTTCCGTGATGTTTTTTTCTATATTCTTTTTTCGACACACAAAAAAAATGTTTTTGTAACTGATTTTTTTTTCGTTTTTCTCACATTAACAAAAAATAACATTTCTGTAACAACCCTAGATTTCTGCATATATTTAAATTTGACTTTATTTTATTTTAAGTAATTGTAAATTTTTTTTTTTTCAAACATTTCATTTTTAAATATAAATGTTGATTATTATGTGAATTATAATTTCAAACTGGTATAAATTGAATATTTTCCTGAATATTGATTTTTGGTCAATTTGGGTCAAACTTTGACTTTTAAATTTTAAATTTAAATATTTGAAATTTTGAATTTTATCTTTTATTATGAAAATAGATTAAATTTTTAGAATACTGCTTTTCGTTTCGTTGAAATCGGAGTTATATTGTGAAAGTTATGCTTTTTACAATATTGAGTGTAAACTGTTTTATTTAACAATATTATTTATTTTAGTTTATATAAATGATATTTTTATTTGATATATCTTATTCTAATTTGTATATTTATGCTATATTATATATATTTTGTCTTTTAAATATTTTTAAAGTGTTGATAGAATTTTTCTAAAGTTTATTGAATTTATTTTCAATTTTAAAACCTAGTTCCCATTTTCTTTGCTATTTTCTTAATTTAATTATATATGATTATAAATTTATTTATTTATTTTATGCATTCACTTGTATTTGCTGTGTTTCTACTTTATTTATATTCATTTTACATGTAGTTAAATTTAAATAAAAATTTTCCAAAGCTTATAGAATTTGTTTCCATTTTTTTTAGCCTAGTTTACATTTTTAAGCTATTTTCCTTATTTAATTATATTTAATTAAAATTTATTTATTTATTTTATGAATTCATTTTTTTTTCTGAGTTTTATCTTTATTTATCAGCATTTTCATTTGTTTTAATATGCAAAAAGAAATTAGGGAAATTTGAAGAGTTTGAGTCCTTTTGTATACCTAGTCTCTTTGTATTCTTGCCTCTTCATTTCAACCAACACCACTTCAATTTTGGCCGTTCTTTTCTCATTCTTTCAGCTGACTATTCTCATATTTTTCACGTACAATCAAAAACTCCTCAACCACAAAAAAAATTCGGCCATCATCTCCTTGGAAAGCTTGGTAAACTTTCATTCTTTTTTTCCATTTTTTTTCTTGTTTTTCTTATGTAACTTGCACTTGCCTTCATCTATTTGCTCGGCCACTCCCTCCTCCACCACCATGGCCACCTCCAACACCACCACATCAGGTTTCCACCACCTCCAGCCCTCTACCCAAGCCTATCCGTGCACCCTTGTGGATCAGATCCACCAAGAAATTGAGCAAAACCCACATACCTTCATCACCTCAAACCACCACCTTGGCCGCCCCTTGCACCACCATCTCCAGCCCTTACCAGACCTTAAACCCTCTGACACATCACTTCCAGTCCACTACAGACCTGGCCGTGCCATGCTTGCTTGTGATCGTGACCTTTGTTGCTTTGGAAACCACTTTTGTTGCCTTGAAAACGTTGTTTTGTGCCTTATAGTTGTGCAGTTTCATGCACACAAACCTTTGCTTCATCAACAAACCATGTTAGGCCGACCATACCCAACCAAAACCTGATCCAAATCTTACCTTAGACCTGTAGTATACCTTATGGCTGAACCTAGAGTGTGTTGGAAGCAAGTGCAAAGCATTTCAGCTTTGATTTATGCAGTTATTTCTAGCCTAGTTTAGTAGTTTTGAATTAAAAACTTATGTATATTAGATTGTTTTCTGTGACTTGTATTCAAGGGAATTGATACTTTGGCTCTTCCACTCATCTCTGTGTCGTGTTATCGTGCTTGTGTGGATCTCATTTGTGTATTCGTCGTTGTATCTCCAGCTCAAACCAGTGAGTTATTCTCACCAGACAATATGTACATATATAACTAGTGAATTGACCCCTTTTGAATCTGTAAAATGCATTATCATGTTACACCTGCTATGTTATGATTTTATGATGTTCACCCATGCTTAAACACCTATTATATTATATGTTACTGTTATATTATGCTGTTCTATTATTTTTATCAGTTTATCACACTGCAAGTTCCCTTTAGATTAGAATCACTATGGATTGAAATGATACATACCCGAACGGACTTTAGAATAGGAGAAAATCGTTATGGCTGAAATGATAGGCCTGAATGATTTTCAATTATTTTCATTTACTTGGGATTGCGGGTTTGAAATGATCAAACCCGGGTTTTCTTTGTAAATTACGGGTTGAAATGATATATTACCCGTATCACTTTACCTAGGCTAAAAATGAAATACAGACCTGTAGTTAAAATATGTTTTTCTAAAAATTTTAAAATATTTTAGAAATGTAAATGTTATAATATTTTGATTTAAATTTTATTTAAATGATTTTTGTAAAGCATTATTGATTTTTTTGAAAATTTATAAATGAAATAAATTAATGGTAAAGTTAGAAAATCTGAAATGTAAGTTATTTTGGGAAATTTTAATTTGGTGATAATTGGAATTTAAATTAAATATGAAATATGATAAATTCATGATAATTTGGATTAAAGTTAATTTAAATGATTTTATAATATATTAATGATTTTTGAATAAAGTAAAAATGTGAAATGAATGAATATTTAAGTTGAAATTTTGAAATATAACTAAAATTGGAAATTTGTGAATTTGGCTTAAAAGTGAAATTTAAGTTAAGTAAATAAAAATGGAATTAAGTTATATTTGAAAATTTAAACTTAAGTGTTAAGTTAATTTAATTTAATGAATTTATAATTTAATATTGGAATTTAATAAGTGAATTATTATTAAATTTTGATTTTTGAATGGAGGTTTAACTTTATAAAATCATGAATATAAGGGTATTTGAATGATTGTTTTAAAAGTGAAATTATATGATTTTATAAGTTAAAAATGATTTATATAAAAATATAATTGTTTGTGAAATTATACTGAATATTTGAAGTTAATTAACTGCATTTCTGAAATGTTATTAATTCTATTGTAAATGATAATACAACATTTGTAAATGCTGTAGTTGATAATAATGAACCAAATGGCTAAATTTAATTAAAGGCTATTATAGCATTTTTGTAAATGTTATAATGGTTGAATTTAACTAAGTTTATTTGAAACTAATGTAACCCTATTACAGCATTTTAAATGCTGTCTTTTGTTAAATTGAACTGTTTTAAATGTGACTTTTCGTAGCATTTTCTAAATGCTGCGAAAGTTGAATTTTCATTGTTTTAATTAATTTAAGTGAACGAATGAACTTTGAAAAGTTAAATTTTTAGAAATTTAATAATTTAATTATTAAATATAATAACTTCATTTTATGATTTAAAATGAAGTAATTTGTTTTGAAATATAAACTATTTTGAAATATGATATTTTGATATTTTGAAATGGATTTTTGAATGATATTGAATTTTGAAATGATATTTTATTTCGAAGTATAAAATACCATTTTGAAATTTTAACCACGGGATGTATTTAATTTATAGTTTAACTGATCCTTAAAGGATGGGCGGTCCCAAGCATCCTTTGAGTTATTGTGCATTTCTACTACAGTTCACTTGAGTTGGTTTACATTATATAAGTATATATTGTCCTGACTCGAGTGTTTTGTGTTTTACTTTACGCTCGGGTCAGCCTGAGTATTTACAGCTTAGCTTTGGATTTTGTTCTGGAGCTAGGAATCGCTGGAGATTCTGCTTGTCTAGTTATCTATTTCCTTCCGGTTCAGTTATTCTATTTCAGATCTGGTATTTATAAACTTCTATGTATTTGGGATTTCTATTGTATATGTTTTTAGAATGATATTATGTAATATGTTTTTGAGAGTTTGTATATAGTAGCTTCATGAACTACTATGGTATTTTATTTCCGCTGCGAGTTATTCTGATATGTTCTATGTCTGTGATTCTGTGTATTTGATTTCATTTGCTCCAAACTTATTTACAATCTGTTATTTTGAATTATTCAAGTCAGACATGTGTGGATTATTGTCGATTTGAATGGTCTAAAATAGTGGGTCGTTACAGTTGGTATTGGAGCTTTGGTTTTAGGCAAACCTTAGCCTACGGAGCAAAAACTCATTAGAGATAGGGTAGAAATACCCTAGAATGAGTGAAATCAATCTCAGAATCATTTCTTTGTGAGAGGACGTATTTTTGAAGTATAAAATGATTTTCAAATGATTTTAAAGAATTTTCAAAGATTATTTTGATATAAAATTTTCTTGCTTTGAAAGTAAAATTTTCTAAACTTCATTCCTTTTGTATTCACCTTGTTAGTAATTTCTTTGATTAGGATTGTTTGTACCAAAAATGGGCACAACACTCTTCGGAAGTTTTTGAAGAGATAAAAGTGAAGAATGAAAATTAAAACTGTAGATTATCTAACAAAAACTCCAAATAACAAAAAGTAAATTGCAAAGACAAGCGATTTAGAGTGGTTCAGCGTTTCGCCTACGTCCACTATGAAGTTTGATGATTTTATTGCTCGATTACTTGATTATTACAATAGTTGATAATGTAATACAACTGAATTCAAGTGCTAAGTATCGGTCTAAAGCAGCGGCGGTGTTCTGGAGTGAATCTGGCAGAATCTGGGCGCTATTCAATACTTAGAATTTTCCGACCCCCTTTCTGAATGACCAGGGGGTCTATTTATAGGTGTTGGAGGCTGGGATTTCGCCTAAAATGTGGGGAGACCAGTTCTGGTACGTCAGGGGGCCCACATGGCCGAAATCTGGAGACCCGGGCCCACTTTAGGATCGATTCGACCCTTGGTTCGAATCGATCAAGAAATCGTCCAATTGAGCTGAAATTCGGTGTGTACATTCTTCATCATGTGTTTGAGCTTCTGTGAAAATTTCATGGGATTTGGACTTGTAGAACTCGAGTTATGATCGATTCAAGTTGGTGATTTTCGTATTCTGGAGTCGTTCGAATCGATATGCTCAAATCGATTCGTTCGAATCGTTCCTCCTGCTCGTGAAGATGGTGACGTGGTGCGCCTCCTTCGCATCGGTCCACTTTGCACTCCGCATTGACTGGGTCGAATCCATGACTTGGATTCGAAGATGGTGGGTTCGAGAGCAAGCTGTGTCTCATCGATTCGAAGTGAGGTCATGTACCTATCGATTCGAAGTGAAGCTTTATCTTATCGATTCGAAGGTAAGCGTCCACGATGGATTCGAAGCAGACGAAAGGGTTCGATTCGAAGGTAAGCGTCCACGATGGATTCGAAGCAGACGAAAGGGATGGATTCGAAGACGATCGAGTCGACCTTAACGGATTCGAACACAAGGTTGTTTCCTCCATTTTCCATCGGTGATATCTTGAGCATACGAACTCGGATTGACTTGAAAATTGGAACGTCACTTCCTCTGGCCTTGCTTAGCATATCTTATCAATTGTAGCCCGATCCGGACTCGGACAAATATCGTCGATATTCGTAGTGATCCTACGTGTAACCGACTTCCAAGACGATCTGTTACTGTTTTCTAGTTAAGTCCTTGATATCACGGCCTTGCCAAAAGGCAGGATAACAAGGATCCTCTAAAATTTTGAACTTCTCTCTTGATTGATCTAGATCCATTGTTGATAGGAATCTATTTTGAGTATGGCAAAATCTGTAGTTTGTTAGGTTGTTTTGAGTAAACTCTGTTGTATCTTTTGTTAGCTAAAGTTATCCAACTAAAGATATTTATGCTTCTGTTTTCGTATGTTATGAATTCGAGTCATTCCAAATTTTGAATGGGAATTTTTCTGTATCGATATAGGTTATATATCTCTAATCTTCGTTTGGATTCTTATCGAATAGGATTCCTTTGAATTTTGGAACGCTCTCACTTGTTCTGAAATCCATTCCTGTCTCCCATAATTTTATTCTTTTGATTTTGGAGCATTGCATCACTCCACTTTGTATGACCTTTATAGGGTGGCGATTCCGCCAATTTTTGAATGATTATAATTGGCATTGATTCATCGGATATTTCTGTATCCTCGGTTTACGATGTTTTCTATCTTCTGCTATATTTAGATTCTATCTCTGGCAATCGAAGGTCGATTTGCCTTAGATTTTTGCATCGATTATATTCCTGAAGTCACGGTTGACCGGTTAAGGTCGCCCGCGATTCATATAGGCTTATCCATCTTCTATTTGGTAATTTAATTATCTTATCTTCGTTTGAGTCTATCTTTGAATTAGAATTCTATTTGATTAGAGTCCTTCTAAATTTGAATCTCTGTTTTGCTTTGAAATCCATCCTTGAATCGTCCCTTGGAAAGTTTGTGGTTGATTGTCTTTTGAAAATTGTGTATTCATCGTAGTTTTTATTTTGATAAGGATGACCATATTTTTATATAAAGATGAAATTTTTTTGATAAGGATTATATACCTTTTAAAAAAAAAAGAATTTGAAGTTTTGAAAGGATTTGAAATTGTGAAAAATTTATAAGAAATGGTTTCATATAAAATGATTTATAACTGAAGGTTTTGAATCTGAATTTAAGTGATTGAACTCCGGCATTTTGGAACTGGTTTTAGGATTTTGAAATAATAAATAATATGATTTGAAAATATTTTTCCGAATAAGTAATGTTTCAATGATTTTAATGGGTTTTAATGATTTCGAAGGAATTTCAAAGAAGTTTTCAAAGTAAATGGAAGTCCAGAACTCACTTGTGTCGTTGGAAAATAATTTCGGTGATGAGTGCACGCATCATCGACATTGATTTTCGAGTTTCTGAGTGAGGGAGAGGCCACTTTAATAGCTTTACTATGCGAGTGATTTTGTGAAACCATTTTTGATTTCAAATTCCGAAGTATGATTTGATATTCGAAAGATATATGTAAATATATTTGAAACGATTTGAAATGAACCGGTGTTCAGTCCTCGAGTTTTGGATTTGATATAACCCTATCTATTAAAATTGATTTACTGATTTGTTGCTAATTTCCAACTCTTGAATTTGAAAATGATTTCTTCAACTATTTCGAAGTTCGAGTACTTCCAAATCAAGGTTAACTTTTCAAAGCTAAGAAATTTGAAAAGTATTTTGATAAAGTATATAAGTTTGTTTTGAATGTTTAAGTATGAAGTAATCTGATTTAAATAAGTTGAAACTGTTTTGTTAAGTAAATGAATAAGGCAATTTAATTTTTTTTTCTAATATGAAATTTAGATTTGAAATGTTTTGAAAAGAAATTGTTCTTCAAAATATTTTGAATAAATTTTAAGTGTTTTAACTTAGTAACATCTTTATGAAACTATATAGGTAACAAGTTGGAATAAATATATAAGTTGTACGTATGCTGTTTTATTCGCATAATTAATTTGATCCAAGTTTGAGTACACAAGTTCGAGGTGAATTACACCATTTCGTGTTAGGATTTTTCATTCGATTCTTGATGACGAATATTTGATATGGATTTTGGGCTCGATTCTAGAATTCTATATCATAGTATATGGCTATGCAAGGAGACTGATGGCTTCTAGTCGAGAAACCATATCGAAATCTGCATTAGGGAAGTGAACGGACAATACTAGTTCGAAAGCGAACTTGTGTGATCGAGCGAGCGATCGAATGTGACTTTGCGAAATGATGACATATGTACATCTTATATTCTAATATCTTTGATATATTTTGACGCTGAAATTGAAAGCCGTCGAATTAGAATATCTTTGCTTACTAAAAGAAAATTTCCAATTTAAATTACAAAGATATATAACCCATAAAAGCAAAGATATTCAATCCCATATGGCTCTTCATACAGCGAAATTATTTTGAAAATTTGATCCTTATGTAAGATAGACCTTACGTAAGTATAAGATGATTTTAAAAACATTTGATTTTGGAAATGAATTGGTTGACTTAAATTATATTGATTTGGAAATTTGGATTTATTTTCTAAATCTATTATTTTGGAAACTTTGAAACTAAAGATAATTAATTTGAGAAGAAATAATTTGGTGAAATTGTATATGATTTTGAAATTGAACTGATATTGAAACAAATTGAAATCTGAGAACCTTATGTTACTAAACACTTGATTTGGGAGTTGTCGAACTTATATAAAATTGATTTGTATGAGTATGAAATTGATTCGAAAACTATAGATTTGAAAAGGTACTCAATTTGAAAGTGAAATCTTATATAATTGAAGTCTATATAAGTATGATTTGATATACTATTGATTTTGGAAAGTATTCGATTTGAAAATTAAATCTTATATATAATGGATTTTATATAAGTACGATATTTGAAAGTGATTTGAAAAGGTACTATATGATACATATTTTCGAAGTAAAGATATGGAAAGTGCCTTCTGCTTGATATCCGATTTGTGGCCACATCTTGGATTCATTCTATCGATATTATTCTCTCTGATTTTTTGGTTTTCCGGATATGATACTCGAGTGTCCTTCGAATTCCATGGCGTTACCCATGGTCTTATTGTTCTCTCGTGACTGCATAGCGCAACTGCCTGGCTGAGTCTTGCCTAGGGGTACGGATTGTTTCCTGGGGGATCCAGGCGTAATCATTGTGTATCCTGCAATCTGTGTAGGTCGCGAATAGTAGCGCAAATGCTTGGCTGAGTCTTGCATGGGGGTACGGATTGTTTCCTGGGGGATCCAGGCGTAACCATTGTGTATCCTGCATTCTACTAGTCATCATGGCGTAACTCGCAGGGCTGAGAAAGCTTACGGATATGGATTGTTTCCTGGGGGATCCAGGCGTAACCATTGTGTATCTGCGAACCATGGTTAGACAAAGGTTTTGTTTGTTTTTGTTTGGATTGTACTTTCCATATCTGTTTTAAAGGTTTTTCAAGTATTTTCACTGGGTGTTGAAACAAGTCTACTAAGTACCTGGAGAATTCTAGCTTTGCGCCTGATCAATGCACTGCCAGAGTCTGCAGGAACGAGGATAAACTTGTTAAGACATCGAGTTATAAAAGTATTTTGATAAAATATTATATAAATGATACTTTGATCGGTTATTCCTTTTTTTAAAGGATTTTAAAGTGTTTTACATATTTTACCTCTTTAACCAACAATTTTAAATAATGGTTCATTCTTGTCTTTCAACTTGTTTTCCCTCCTAGCTATTTTTCCCCTACCTTCTTTCGGGATGTCTTCCAACTTATTATTCTTTCTAGTTGTTCCTCCACTTCCTTCCTTTTCGAGGACGAAAAGATTTGAGTAGGGGAGAGTGTAACAACCCTAGATTTCTGCATATATTTAAATTTGACTTTATTTTATTTTAAGTAATTGTAAATTTTTTTTTTCAAACATTTCATTTTTAAATATAAATGTTGATTATTATGTGAATTATAATTTCAAACTGGTATAAATTGAATATTTTCCTGAATATTGATTTTTGGTCAATTTGGGTCAAACTTTGACTTTTAAATTTTAAATTTAAATATTTGAAATTTTGAATTTTATCTTTTATTATGAAAATAGATTAAATTTTTAGAATACTGCTTTTCGTTTCGTTGAAATCGGAGTTATATTGTGAAAGTTATGTTTTTTACAATATTGAGTGTAAACTGTTTTATTTAACAATATTATTTATTTTAGTTTATATAAATGATATTTTTATTTGATATATCTTATTCTAATTTGTATATTTATGCTATATTATATATATTTTGTCTTTTAAATATTTTTAAAGTGTTGATAGAATTTTTCTAAAGTTTATTGAATTTATTTTCAATTTTAAAACCTAGTTCCCATTTTCTTTGCTATTTTCTTAATTTAATTATATATGATTTAAAATTTATTTATTTATTTTATGCATTCACTTGTATTTGCTGTGTTTCTACTTTATTTATATTCATTTTACATGTAGTTAAATTTAAATAAAAAATTTCCAAAGCTTATAGAATTTGTTTCCATTTTTTTTAGCCTAGTTTACATTTTTAAGCTATTTTCCTTATTTAATTATATTTAATTAAAATTTATTTATTTATTTTATGAATTCATTTTTTTTCTGAGTTTTATCTTTATTTATCAGCATTTTCATTTGTTTTAATATGCAAAAAGAAATTAGGGAAATTTGAAGAGTTTGAGTCCTTTTGTATACCTAGTCTCTTTGTATTCTTGCCTCTTCATTTCAACCAACACCACTTCAATTTTGGCCATTCTTTTCTCATTCTTTCAGCTGACTATTCTCATATTTTTCACGTACAATCAAAAACTCCTCAACCACAAAAAAATTTCGGCCATCATCTCCTTGGAAAGCTTGGTAAACTTTCATTCTTTTTTTCCATTTTTTTTCTTGTTTTTCTTATGTAACTTGCACTTGCCTTCATCTATTTGCTCGGCCACTCCCTCCTCCACCACCATGGCCACCTCCAACACCACCACATCAGGTTTCCACCACCTCCAGCCCTCTACCCAAGCCTATCCGTGCACCCTTGTGGATCAGATCCACCAAGAAATTGAGCAAAACCCACATATATGTACATAGCCTAGCTTCTTTGCCTTCATCACCTCAAACCACCACCTTGGCCGCCCCTTGCACCACCATCTCCAGCCCTTACCAGACCTTAAACCCTCTGCCACATCACTTCCAGTCCACTACAGACCTGGCCGTGCCATGCTTGCTTGTGGTCGTGACCTTTGTTGCTTTGGAAACCACTTTTGTTGCCTTGAAAACGTTGTTTTGTGCCTTATAGTTGTGCAGTTTCATGCACACAAACCTTTGCTTCATCAACAAACCATGTTAGGCCGACCATACCCAACCAAAACCTGATCCAAATCTTACCTTAGACCTGTAGTATACCTTATGGCTGAACCTAGAGTGTGTTGGAAGCAAGTGCAAAGCATTTCAGCTTTGATTTATGCAGTTATTTCTAGCCTAGTTTAGTAGTTTTGAATTAAAAACTTATGTATATTAGATTGTTTTCTGTGACTTGTATTCAAGGGAATTGATACTTTGGCTCTTCCACTCATCTCTGTGTCGTGTTATCGTGCTTGTGTGGATCTCATTTGTGTATTCGTCGTTGTATCTCCAGCTCAAACCAGTGAGTTATTCTCACCAGACAATATGTACATATATAACTAGTGAATTGACCCCTTTTGAATCTGTAAAATGCATTATCATGTTACACCTGCTATGTTATGATTTTATGATGTTCACCCATGCTTAAACACCTATTATATTATATGTTACTGTTATATTATGCTGTTCTATTATTTTTATCAGTTTATCACACTGCAAGTTCCCTTTAGATTAGAATCACTATGGGTTGAAATGATACATACCCGAACGGACTTTAGAATAGGAGAAAATCGTTATGGGCTGAAATGATAGGCCTGAATGATTTTCAATTATTTTCATTTACTTGGGATTGCGGGTTTGAAATGATCAAACTCGGGTTTTCTTTGTAAATTACGGGTTGAAATGATATATTACCCGTATCACTTTACCTAGGCTAAAAATGAAATACAGACCTGTAGTTAAAATATGTTTTTCTAAAAATTTTAAAATATTTTAGAAATGTAAATGTTATAATATTTTGATTTAAATTTTATTTAAATGATTTTTGTAAAGCATTATTGATTTTTTTGAAAATTTATAAGTGAAATAAATTAATGGTAAAGTTAGAAAATCTGAAATGTAAGTTATTTTGGGAAATTTTAATTTGGTGATAATTGGAATTTAAATTAAATATGAAATATGATAAATTCATGATAATTTGGATTAAAGTTAATTTAAATGATTTTATAATATATTAATGATTTTTGAATAAAGTAAAAATGTGAAATGAATGAATATTTAAGTTGAAATTTTGAAATATAACTAAAATTGGAAATTTGTGAATTTGGCTTAAAAGTGAAATTTAAGTTAAGTAAATAAAAATGGAATTAAGTTATATTTGAAAATTTAAACTTAAGTGTTAAGTTAATTTAATTTAATGAATTTATAATTTAATATTGGAATTTAATAAGTGAATTATTATTAAATTTTGATTTTTGAATGGAGGTTTAACTTTATAAAATCATGAATATAAGGGTATTTGAATGATTGTTTTAAAAGTGAAATTATATGATTTTATAAGTTAAAAATGATTTATATAAAAATATAATTGTTTGTGAAATTATACTGAATATTTGAAGTTAATTAACTGCATTTCTGAAATGTTATTAATTCTATTGTAAATGATAATACAACATTTGTAAATGCTGTAGTTGATAATAATGAACCAAATGGCTAAATTTAATTAAAGGCTATTATAGCATTTTTGTAAATGTTATAATGGTTGAATTTAACTAAGTTTATTTGAAACTAATGTAACCCTATTACAGCATTTTAAATGCTGTCTTTTGTTAAATTGAACTGTTTTAAATGTGACTTTTCGTAGCATTTTCTAAATGCTGCGAAAGTTGAATTTTCATTGTTTTAATTAATTTAAGTGAACGAATGAACTTTGAAAAGTTAAATTTTTGGAAATTTAATAATTTAATTATTAAATATAATAACTTCATTTTATGATTTAAAATGAAGTAATTTGTTTTGAAATATAAACTATTTTGAAATATGATATTTTGATATTTTGAAATGGATTTTTGAATGATATTGAATTTTGAAATGATATTTTATTTTGAAGTATAAAATACCATTTTGAAATTTTAACCACGGGATGTATTTAATTTATAGTTTAACTGATCCTTAAAGGATGGGCGGTCCCAAGCATCCTTTGAGTTATTGTGCATTTCTACTACAGTTCACTTGAGTTGGTTTACATTATATAAGTATATATTGTCCTGACTCGAGTGTTTTGTGTTTTACTTTACGCTCGGGTCAGCCTGAGTATTTACAGCTTAGCTTTGGATTTTGTTCTGGAGCTAGGAATCGCTGGAGATTCTGCTTGTCTAGTTATCTATTTTCTTCCGGTTCAGTTATTCTATTTCAGATCTGGTATTTATAAACTTCTATGTATTTGGGATTTCTATTGTATATGTTTTTAGAATGATATTATGTAATATGTTTTTGAGAGTTTGTATATAGTAGCTTCATGAACTACTATGGTATTTTATTTCCGCTGCGAGTTATTCTGATATGTTCTATGTCTGTGATTCTGTGTATTTGATTTCATTTGCTCCAAACTTATTTACAATCTGTTATTTTGAATTATTCAAGTCAGACATGTGTGGATTATTGTCGATTTGAATGGTCTAAAATAGTGGGTCGTTACAATTTCCGTAGTTAATTTTTATTATTTGTGAAATATCGATGTGTGTCCTTAATTTGAAATATTTGAATTTTATCCAATTAAAACTTGAAAATTGTCCTTGATGTGATCGGAAGTTGGTTCTCCTTTGAAATAAAAAAGTAAACAATTTCGTCCTTGAAACAAATATCCACTTTATTTTTTCTATTTTCTATTTCTTATTTTTGGCTTTTCACTTCTCTCCATTTATTTTTATTATTTCTGTTTCTTCATTGTTTTATGCTCCAAATTGGCATACGCATTGTGGACATCTCTATTAATTTGGTTTGCTCCAAGACATATCAAAGATTGAGAACAACTTTCAACCGTTGATTATAAACGATAGTTGAAATCAACAAATTTTGGTTTTTAATAGCAAAAAAAGAGTCACGGGTCCCTGCTTTTGATGTTGTTATAGAAAAAGTCTCTGTAGAAATAAATATGTAAATTTGGTCCCTATTTTTGAGAAATAAAAAACGCAAGGTGTCTTGCACTTATCTGACAGAAAATGCAAGGTAAATTGCACTTTTTTGTTTCTGAAATCTTTTTCGAAATTTTCAAAATTTTAAAAAGCGCAAGTTATCTTGCACTTTCTATCAGGAAAGCGCTAGCTGGTTTGCGCTTTCTAATTTTGAATTTTTTTTAAAAAAATTATTGAAATTTTTGAAAAGCGCAAGTTAGTTTGCGCTTTCTGATTTTGAAATTCTTAGAAAGCGCAAGCTAATTTGCACTTTCTGATTTAGAAAAAACAGGGACCCAATTTACATAATTATTTCTACATGGGCTTTTCTTGTAACAACATCAGAAATAGAGACCTTTCGTGCAAAGCCTAATAGTAGAAATGGATGTCCATATCATTACATTTACTGATGCTTATCGTTTTATTGGTTTATAAACTCAATTTATAGAACATGAGAACATGCTAGGATATCAGTATGGCACTGATAATAATATGCAACTTCATACGTGTTAGGATAAAAAGAATTACATTTAGATCAAAAATCAAAACAATTAAAAGTTGAGTATGAAAATAATTGTTATGGACATTTTCCAAACTATGGTTCGAAAATGTAAAAGATTAGTATACTATAATCTAGAAAGTTCCATATATAGGATAAATACCTAAACATGTTGATGGAATTAAGTGTTTCCAGAAAATTAGACTTATGACTCTTATATAACCAGTTCTAAATTATGAAACAGTTTATTATAGTTCGCATCATTGCATTATACTGTAGTAACTACATTGAATTTATTGGTTGAAAACAGCATGAAGGTTATTATGATCAAATTTCCTGATATTGGAAGTAGGTTCTTTATCCTAATTATTTCTAGTATAGATGAAATAACTCCAAAATTACATGAATTAAAATGACAACTCACTAACATCCAAGCAAATATAAATTTGCACATATAGTTTCTTTTTTAGCTCAAGCTTGACATGTAAAACAAACCGTCTCTATTTTAATGGTAAGATCATTGTCATACATCTACATTTTTTATAAGAACATATAACTTTAAGCTCGTTAAGTTTACACAACCATATCATCCAGTATCATGTTTCGTAGCTTCAGGGTTACGGTTACGCATCATACTTATCCATTCAAAATGAACCAACCAAAATTAATGAAATTATGTCATTGAATATTATATATGTTAAATCTTGATAATACGTTTGGTAATTACTTCCTTTTCACATCATGTAGAAAAGAGTTTGTAAAAGAACATATTATACCCTGTAATTTGACCTATATTTTAATATTGCATCATGATTACAGACAGTATGCATACAAATCAATATCCAGTGTATCACCCATCATCACTCTATATAAACCCTTTAGTCCTTACATATATGTATTCAAAATACGATCCTCTATTCGGCGTGTAATATCATCAATTACCATGGCGGTAGCAAGCCTCTTTTTGTTTACCTTCATTGTTGCATTAAGCATGCAGAAAGATACTCGATTTTTTTGCAGTGCAGACCCGACGGAGGGTTTTACAGCTGTTCCATTAACCGAAAGAAATTTACATATGCAATGGCCATATAATTTAAAACTAAGTGACCGATACAGCTATGTTAATGGAGTACGCAGTCTATGGGTTTATTCAACTGACAAACCATTCAACTCTGGAACCAGAACCAAACCACGAACTGAAATTCGCATCAGGGTAATTTGATCTTTTTGGCTAACTGCAAGAGGTCTTTTTCATATTGTTTTTTAATAGCACAGAATATAAAGTAATTAATGTCAAAGCACTTTGTTCCTCAATTTTTTTCTTTCTCCACATTTCCTCTGAAAATACCCACTTTTTCAAACAACCCTATAAACCTTGTGTGCGGATAATTTTGTGGGAAATTGACTTCAAATGAATAGTCCATGTTTTGAAGGGTTAACGTTATGAGTATATTCAATTTGTGTACTAGTCCTAAGTACATAAGTAAAAGTGATTACTTGTACATGAGTGCATGTGCACACCAGCACCCATCCCCACACACACACCCACACAGTGTGTGACATTCCATTATAACAGTTAATAACACGAACCAATACATTTCTATTAATCGTGATTTCAAGACTATGCAGGGTACAAAATATATTATATCAATGAAGATAAAGAAGTTAGTTTTCATTATGAAACCTCACGGCCCTTCTAATTTTATGGAGTACACTTTGTTCCATTTTAGTATGTATTACTATTATCATTATTCATATTAACCAATTAACCAATAAATATGAATTGTAGGGATATGACTATTCGTCGGGAGTGTGGCAATTTGAAGGTTATGGCTACGTGCCTAGTAACACTAGTGGTGCAACAATTGTACAAATTCACCGCACTACAGGAGCATCTACCGTGTTTATGTTGGATGCAGTTGAAGGGGACTTGAGATATTACCATAGTTCATTAGTAGAATCAAATATTTATGATAAGTGGATGAGGATAAATGTGATACACGATGTGGATGCTGATAAAATAACAGTATATATTAATGGTGTTCAAAAATTGGAAATTGAAGGAAATGGGCCAAATACATTCTATTTCAAGTGTGGAGTATATGCTCAAGTTGATGAATCCCATTACATGGAATCAAGGTGGAGAGATATTAAAATACTCAAGAAATGAACTACATATTATTTCTCAGACATCAAAAGATGAAAGTGTTACTGAATGTATGGTAGCAAGTGGTGTACTGTATTGTATTGTAGTATTAATGTCAAGCAACTTCTACATAACGCTAAGCTGTCTTTTTCTTATGCTCCATGCAGATATGTTTTGGGTCGACAAAATCGTAGAGTTCATAAAAATAGACAAGCTTTTTATGATAAGAAGAAAATAAACAAATTCAGATTTGATTGATTCACTCATTTCAACATATAAAAGAGAAACCGTAATTAGACGGAACATAAGGGATCATACTTGACACTTGGTGACATTAGTTTTTAATAAATCTGATCAACACATATGACATATTCTACTATTGCCCTTATTCATCAACATCATTGACATATTTAGGCTTAAAATTATGGTTAAGTTCGATTAGACAAAAAATTCCAAAACTTTCAACATCATGCATTTCCTAAGAAAAAGGAAATTATGTACTATTACTCTATTTGAATTGAAGTTGCATGCCTGTAAGATTTTAGTATTACCAGGAAGGATCTACAAAACTAATCAGCCTTGATTGGAATTACTGTTTCTTACGATGTTATAGCAAGGGTGGGGAACAACACGGATTGAAGCAAATATTATTAAGGCCTAACCCTAGAGCAGCTATAAGACAAAAACGAGGACATCTGTAACCCGTATTGATCAATCATCCATGTAAAGTTAGACCAAAATGTAATGTGATTGTGAAATGCAAGGAACGCCAAGAACTTACGTACAAACAAAGCTACCTTACAATTGGGAAAACATACGTTTACCTCATTGGGCACTACAACACGCTTTTGAATTGATTAATCTTCAACTTTAGATCTCTATCGCTGCTTGATCTATAATTGTTCACGCTGGAAGTTATTCGAGTGCCTACAACCAAAAACTTGAAATTTATACTTTTTTTTTCCCACTAAGGCCATCTCCACGGATTTTGAGCGTTGGAAAGAATTCTCATCCTGTCAGCGCCTGAGTTCACTAATAAAGAAATATAAAATTATTTCATCCGTGGGGATTTGGAAAAAAAAAAATTTGTTCCACATCCTAATAATTAAAATAATTACGCTCAAATCTCTCTTATTTACAACTTATAAAATGCATCTCTCTTTCTAAAATATTAGACATAAATTACTCGTATTACCTTCACTTCTTACGTTCTGCACAAAATCATTATGCGATTTATAATTCCAAAAAAAAAACCGAAAACTCATTGTCAATCGAACAACGAAAGTCTAATTTGCAAATTATCAGTCGCTTAGACTGTTCGAGCAAAGATAAGGAAAACTTAGCTGCAATTAACTAGGCTTTTAACAAAACAGAAGTCAACAGAAGTTGGAACGTCCAGACAAAGACGGAACGACTTGAAATTTGGCAGACGTGCTTGTGTGGACGAAGGGAATAGCTCGGAAAAATTTGACTGAAAATGTGCTAAGCGGATGAGTCGATGTCGAGTCATGCTTATGACTCGGTACCGAGTTATCGTGCTTAATCCGCGGCATCTCCAACTTTGCACAAGTGATTCTCTAGCTCTCATATGCAAGTCCAAGTGATGAAGGAATAATCATCAAAACAAGTCATCAACTTACGAAAACACAAGGGCACTTCAAAACGAAGTAAGAAACACAATGCAAGAAAGATGGGTGAGTTTCCCCCTAAGGGGATAAGTCGGCACTGAGTTATAGGGATAACCTGGTATCGAGCTATCACCATAACTCGTGTGTACCCCTACTTTCTTGCACAACTCCAAACCGATATATGGACCTCCCTGGTAGCGAGCTTTTGATCCAATATGACCGATACTCTATAAATACAAACCATAGAGCAACCAAAATGAGATCGGACTTCTGCCACCACTACGCGTAAGTTCTGCCTCTTTATCATCTTCTATCCCCACGCAACAGCCACCAAGGCAGCTACTTTGGATAATTCTAGGATTTAAAATTTGTCTAACCTCTATACTTGTGGCCCATTCTCTATCAAATCTCTTTTAATCTCAAACAAACTGCATCAAATCTATAAGCAACAAAGCTATAAAGTGGACGTAGACCATACATTGCTGAGCCACTATAAAATCTTGTGTCTCTTTCTTATTTCTTTATTATTTTCAATACTATTTGTTAGATCTAGGTCTCACGGATTACCTCACTACACTAGAAAAGACCTTTAGTAGTGTTGAAAAAATGCTACCAAAACTTTTAGTAGCGTTACAAAGAACGCCACTACAGGTCGCGCAACTAAAAGTATGATTTTTTTGGTTGCGTTTTAATAAACGCTAAAAAATATTTCTGTATAACTCGTTTTTTAAACGCTGCTAAAGGTTTTTCTGCGGTGTTTACAAAACCCTACCAAAACTAACATTTTTAGTTGCGTTTGTACTTGGATCATTCTTTGATTTTCTGTAGCGTTTATTTTGTGCAAGTAAAAACTTTTCGTTGCATTTATTTTATGCCACTACAAATTCTGATGGTATTTTACATTAGTTTCTGTAGCATTTTTAATACGCCACTAAAAGGTATTGATTGTTTTGTAGCATATTTTAAATGCTACTATATACTGTTAATGGCTTATATTATTTCCAGCAATCAGTTATGTAATAGTCATATTAAAATCAGCAATAATCGTATAATTACCATATTCAAACCAACAATCAATCAAGTTAATCACAGAAGTATAATATCCATAACCATTTAGATAATAGTTATTTGACAAAATGAGCAAATTCACATACCATAAGCATTCACAAACAAGTTTACACAACCAGTACTAACAAATATCATAATACATATAACAATTGAAGTCATGTCCATTGTTGTTGATGGTCTTCATCCGAAAAAGCTAATTACCTGTAAACAAGGTTGATAATCAACAATAAGAATTTGCCATGAATTATCAAGTAACATTCAAACAATATTAATTGATTATTATTCAAACATAATATAACCAAAACTTGAAACAGTTGCAGGTTTACCAGAAGGTATACTCAGTAATGAGTGAAATTTTTTCCAAGTTCACAAATTAGCTTCAGCACTGCCTTACCTCTCTGCCAATAACTGCGAATTCCACTAACCCACAACCAACAACCCATACAACAACTTCAACAAGAACGCATTGCAAACAACATCTGCCTGCTGCTCCACCATCGTCACTTCCAAAACACCCCCACCGCAAACCGAACAGAACCTCCACAGCCTTATCATTCACTGTCAACCATACTCCTTCCCTCACCAAAACTTCAACCTATCACTACTATGCTTGAATCCACTGACTTGCACAACACATATATACCCACTCACTTGCTACCAAAAATTGTTGGTTTCTCGTAAGATTTATTTTGAACTGTAAGCAATTCATCCACAACATCATGTCCAACAACCTCAACTGGACTTAAGACTTACCAGCTATTCATTTGAAAAAACGTGAATTGAACTGTATTAGCGAATATTAATATGATTCTCATCTGACTCTGGCTTAGGCACATGAACGATATAAATGGTCAAATCCAAATTCAAGATTTCCAGGATCATAGTATATAGCATTATTTAGAGCTGGGAGTATTTGTTTTTTCAAGATATCAAGATAATATGAAATCGGTCAAAGGAATAAGTGTTAAGGGAAAAAAGTTGCAACCTATTTTAGTGTGTTGCTAAGGGAACCTTGATTTGTACTTCCTAATACCATGTCTAAAAATACCATGAAATTTCTCTATTATGCTTCATAATACCATGTCTAATTTAGTGTGTTGCTAGGAGGTTTGTTGTATGGAAAACAATGTAACCCATTGTACACAATGTAAACTTAAAAAATGAGTAGTAGTGCATCTGTTTTATATTTTCATAAAAGTTAAGAAATCTTTGTTTTTTTCATCAAATTCAGGAGGTCATACCTTGGAAGCTCCAACATGAATAAAAGAAATACCAACCAAGCCAACACTAGAACCAACCAGACAGAGTATGGAAAAAAACAGTCAAAATGTTGGTGAACCTTAAATATATGAGCTAATAAAACAGGACAATGAGCTGATGTAAAAGTCCTTTCTTAATAAGATGGACCACGTACACTATGTTAAAATGATCTTATTGGGGTGTGTTCTCTCATGCTCCTTTACGAGTTCAAACAGAAACATAGTTCATCATATGAACATTGAACTTACTTCAGCAATATAAGGCCATAGCTTGCTTAGTTGCTTGTTTAACCACTTCACATGCACATCAAAAAGGGATTTTACTTGGAATCATGTTACAATAAATAATATCAGCACCAACACAGCCATAATTCTAGAGAAATGAGGCATTCCATAAGAGTTATACTGGACAAGTACAGAGATAAAAATGAGTATACAATGTTGAATCTGAACTATAAAAGAAGCATGATGCATAATATGTTGTTAAATTATATAAAACTTAGTTAATTTAAAATTTTGGTTAATTTTTATAATAATTAGTTTAATTTCTATAAAAATCAGTTAACTTATTATCAAACTTAATTAATTCTATCAAACTTAGTTGTTTATTATTATTATAAACTTAATCAATTTTTATAAACTTATTTATTTTATAAAACTTAGTTACCTTAGTTAATTTTTATAAACTTAGTTTTAGTTATTATTGTTGTTTTTATTTATTAATAATTATAAAACTTAGTTGACTTTGTTAATTTATTATTATTATTATAAACTTAGTTAATTTTTATCAAACTATAGTTATTTATTATTATTATTATAAACTTACTTAATTTTTTATCAAGCTTAGTTTATTATAAACATTGTTAAATTATATAAAGCTTAGTTAATTTAAAATTTTGGTTAATTTATATAAAAATCGATTAACTTATTATCAAACTTAATTAATGTTATCAAACTTAGTTGTTTATCATTATTATAAACTTGTTAATTTTTATAATACTTAGTTAATTATTACAAACATATTTTTTTTATAAAACTTAGTTAATTTATTTAAACTATTGTTTATTATTATTATTATAAAACATAGTTGACTTGGTTAATTTATTATTATTATTATAAACTTAGTTAATTTTTGTCACATTATAGTTTATTATTACTATTATTATTATAAACTTAGTTTATTATTATTATTATTAACTTGTTAATTTTTATATTCTAACATGCATAAAGTTACACTAAACTAACATGCGTAGATTGAATTGATGGTCCACGTGAATATAAAATCAAAATAATAAACTACACCAACTATATGGTAGTGGAATATTAAATTATATTTTGAACAAGCTACATGAGTCTCTAATAGTGATTCACTGCACCCTTTTATTTTGATTCAGCTACAGTGTATGAACTATCATTCTGTACCTAGTCAATATATATGGCCTCGAATAGTAATTATAGTTTCCTAATAAACTTTAGCTTCAAGCCAGTTACCAAATTGTAATGGCAGCATGTGGCTTTTTTAAGCTACATATTCACTTTGAAAGGAAAGTAAAATATTTAAATGCTAAAAGAGAGTATCTTATCAAAATTCTTTAATCTTTTTGACCCAACCAATGTAATCTTGATCTTCCACACACAAAGTAGTGGGTTTTGAATCAACACTTGGGCCTTCAATTGTTTCAAATACAAGGGTGTAAGGAAGTAAGAACCTACACATCTACCAATTGTTTCAAACACTAGTACCGTTAAATAGTTAGTTCAAAAGAAGAGGTGTATTTAAAGTAATTTTATGTTACACTTATAATTATACATATGACATGGAAAAAAATTACTAACTTAAAATGGAAAAAAAAAGTTACTGCTCATATTCTAATGAGTTAATATTTTTAAATAATTATACAGCTGTGTAATTAACATAAGTATGAATATTAAATACCATCATAGGAACTGTATAGGACATTTAACTATCACATAGAAAATATTAACTCATTAGAAATAATATGTATACTGTCATATTAAATACCATCAGTAGTCTTATATTCTAATAGTTACTATGCATATTAAAAGAAGAAAGTATCTTTTATAGGACATTTAACTATCACATAGAAAAAATATGCATACAGAAATAATACGTATACATCCTTTAAGTAGTATGACATGTAACCAATATTGCATGATAGAAACCATTAGAATTGGAAGATCATTAAATACAAAACCAATGGGTATATCTGTTGTAAATAACGTGTTAGATGCAATCCAGCATGTGTATTATTATTTGTTTGCCTCTTTTAATAGTGATTTCAATATGTTTCTCAGGTGTATATATTTATCCCTTCTTGTAATATATGTGTGTGCCCTATGAAACAGAATCAACTCAGTGAAAGCACAGTTGTGAAACTAAGTTAAAATTTTATTCAGTGCTATCCACAATCATTTATGGCAGGTCGATATCACTTACAAGTTAAAATGGTATCTTAAACTCATAAAATTGAAATAAAATATAATTTTGTAAGAGCTTGTCTATAGAGTAGTAGTAGGAATATGAACGAAAGAATTAATTCCACAGCTATACATGAAAGCAATTTAATAAGAAAACATTGTAACTTGAAATACCATTTCAAACTTCGTATATCTGTTGTGGATGGACAAACAAACTTTATTGAACTATCATATTAAATTTGTAAATAAGTGAACTATCATCTTAGATACTACTTTGAAACAGTAAAGAAAACTATACCTCGGTTTTTGGTTCTCCCTTTCAAATATACATCTTTGATCTAAACCAAGATTGAATTACTCGTTCTGTGCACTCCAAAACCATGAAGAATGAGTCTTTCGGCATTGACACTTCTAACATCTCTACATAGTTCAATGGCTTTTTCTCCGATCATACGCTTGTGAATAACAACTTGCATAGAATCTGAGTTCAATATGCCCTTCTTTCCCACAGGCTTTTTATTAATTAACTTGATCTAATCTTGCATTCCTGTTGTGTATTTGAGATAAACTCAATCATCGTTACATCTGCAAAAATGAGGATCAATTCAATCATTACACCTGTTCCATATTCATCATCATCACAGCTCTAAGTTCAGTAGAAATAAACTAAGTTTACACTTGTCCCATTTACTATCATTTATATCAATTTGTATCGACGCTACTATTTTTCTAACAAACGGAATATTATCTTTCTCAACTAATTTTTTTTATATGGGACACTGGACCAACTGTAAAAATAACCTGTAACATGAAAATTGAGAAAACCGATTATTAATATCATTATCACTATATGAAGTTCACCAAATAAGCAACAACCTGTAACCAATTCTCTTTATACCTTACGAAATTACTGAGCTTTGTATGATGCTCTGACTAATGAATAAAAATCGGTTCCATCTTCTTCTGCTCTGCCTTGGCAGCAACATGTGCTCATAAAGTTTGCAAATATTTAAATATAATTATAAATTGAAAGAATGCATAACAGTGGATGTTAAAATGGACAGTAACATGGAGAACTACCAGATCACGACGATGTTTTTCAGTGACCTGTTCGTGCTCTTATTGTCCGAGTCTTTCACTTTCTTCCTTTGCCTTCTCTTCGGCTTTAGAATAAAAATATTCACTTGGTACACTATACTTCCTTAAAAGGAAATTTGCATTGCTATTAAATTGGATTGCAAAAACATAATTCTACTGACTGAGGCCACAAGTTCACAAGTCCACCATATGACACAATCATGTGTAATTCTCAACTGTGTTGTATTATGTCGGTGTTACTTTTTGCACTCAAAAGTAATTTACATCGAAATCACCTCTTTCTTCCTACTCAGTAGCCTACATTGTTTGACCCAAACTCACAAAGTTATGTCAGTCATCATCAAACAGTTTGATGACCCCATTGTGAAGCTTGATAAAAATATCAAAATTCAAAATATGAAATGAATGAAGTTACCACATTCGAAGTTCGCAGAGCATGCATAGAAGAATCAGATGTAACATAATACAAAAACAGTTTGAATGGCTAGAGGAAAAAAAACATATGAATCAATCATTGTGCAGGCATGGATACAAATTCATTTGTGGGCAGTGGTATTGAACTAGATACATTATTTCACAAACAAGAAGAATTTGTTTGGGGTTTTCTTTATTTGGGTGGAGTTTAACAAAAATGATTAGGTGATGAGACAAGAAAGCAGAGGATATGAAAAGGTGAAAAAAGAGGATATGAGCAGCCAGGAAAAAATTTCAACAAAATATTTTTGAATTCTTAGCGGGATTGTAGGCAACGTTTCATTCTTTACTTTTATTGGAAAAAATGGCTAGTTGTTGCATTTAATATCCAAACGCTGATAAAGAATGCTACCAATAAAAGATTTCCTTGTAGTGCTTATGTTGTGTGATTTTATTATATAAGATTAACCTTTGGATTTTCCATATTTGCATACCTTTAAAAATGAAGCTATTAACTTTTTTTATTTTATCAATGTGTCAAAGTAGTACCAGTGTACTGCATGAATCAGATCATAGGTTCGTGGATAAGTATACAGTGCCTTACGCTTGAGCATTTCAAAATGGTTTTTAAATGAAATTAAATGTGTCATTCAAAAGTTTATGAATAGAGTATTGTTTATTCAACATTAAGATAAACATAGTAAACATTATTTTACACTTGAGTATTTTTTTCAAAGTATACATTATTCCTTTAACTGTAGATCACTGATATTTATCAAAGTGTAACTCCAACCACATTGGAATCAAATAGACACATGATTATATATGTTTTGTGAAAAACAAAGACGGCGATGCGTAGCTGAAGATTGTGGTAGGATACTTCGCTGCTGCTACTATTTTTAAAAGATATGTAATGTAATATGTAGTGGTTATGGTGATATATAGTGGAACAGGTGGAATATCATCTTCTATCCCAGGAATCAGTCTACAGCCACCCTTTGGTGTATTGTTATAAGTGTGATACTTTTTGTATAGCCAAATATTGGAATGATGATAGTATGTACTTTTTCTATAGCCTTTTACAATTCAGTTATGCAGTTATCATTTTTTTCAGGTATGTAAACGTTCAAGTTTGAATTACCCCCAATACAAAAATGCATGAATGCTATAATAAATTGAACCAATACAAGAAGAAAATAAATTATGTTGCCACAACTAGCACATGCACTTGTGTGTTTCTCTATGGGCTAGACGGGAATTTGCACACATACATTTTTTACTTTCAAAAGCCAAAAGGAGAATTAAATGACTGAGATGCAAAAAACTATCCTATTCAATATTTGCAAATAGTTTGAATACTACTTATTTTTGCTAATAGTTATCAAAATTGGTATAAATAGAAGTTTTATCTCTAATAAATCATTGAAAAAGTACAGAAGCATAATAGTGTTTATCATTATGGGGAAACATCAACATTCAAGTAAGAAAGAATAGTATCATGCAGAGTATGAGAGAAGTGTAGAGAAAATTAATAGAAACACCTGACCAAGCATTGCAGCTTCTGCTTCAATTCTACGCACTCCCTAACCAGCAATGCCAAACCCATTAATCATAGTTGAGTGTGAGTCTGTACCAACCACACTGTCAGGATAAAGCAGCCCTTTCTTTTCTTTTCACTAATTTTATCATATTTTTGCTTTTTGGTTCCAGCTCTCAAGCCCTGCCATGGTAGGGTGACCCAAAGTAAAGATAACATAGTAAATAAAACACTTAGACAAAAAAGAGGCCATAAAAATAATAACATTTTTTTTTTCATGAAGTATACCTTCCTCTTAGGAAATACATCAATACATAACCAAGAGATTCCAAATCATCACTCCTGCTCTACTCTGCATTAAATTAAAAGCATCCACCAATTTCAAGATGAGTATTGACAGGAGTAGCTGAATTAATTGAAGAAAGCATTGCATGTCATACACACCAATTCCAAGATGGGTATTAACACTTGCATATTGTGATATTCCTGTGAGATTCTTGTTCTCCCTGTTAATAAGAGTGAGCTTAGATACTTCACAAAATAACAAATATTGCATGAATATAAACTTCACTTGAGGGGAGAGCATATTTGGTTAAAACATATCTTGATGTTATATTAGAAGCACATGTTTGTTGCATCTGGACAACAACATTAACTCCAGCTTCCAAATTTTGCTAAACTGTTATGCATCTTAAGTCAAAGTTTATTTGTTTCTCGTGTCAAGCAGCGACATGGATATTAAAAAATAGTATGGACCAATATGAAAAAAGATTAAGGTCAAAATGATTCATTTAATTTGAATGGTATAAGGCAACAAAATATACTAGAATTTTTTTAATACTTAGAAATAGGATAAAAAGCTTGGAGTCACCTGTTTGGTATATGCTTATGAGTTTGTAGATCCCTATATTTCTTTGCAAGTCCGTAATTGATTATGTGAACTTGTCAAGTGGAACAAAGTGCATAATGGTTAAAAGAGCAAGGTGCAATTCTAAAATAACTTAGTTTAAATATCATATCATAATTTACTTCTATTTGAGCAATCTCTAATTAGGGAACAGTAACAAGACATGGGATCATTGATCTGTCGACGTCTCAAAATTCTCACACACAAACACGCACACACAAAAAAAATAAAGGGAAGAGTTTAAGAAAATTGCAAACTAGTACATCGATTCTTAAGATATTATCTATTTCATATTAACATTTACAAGACATAAACTTGCTTCTAACAAAATAATTGTGTAAGTTAATTAAATAATATAACAGCGATTTAAGTCAAATTCATTTCAGAGACTACTATAATTGCAATCAAGAAGAAATGCCTAAGAACATAAATGATGGATTCAGTTGTCAATGGGTGATGGTTTGGGCAAAAAAACTTATCTGTCTCTTTCTCCAACTATTTCTAATTGCTAAATACACTTTCAATAGCTAAAGTGGGTCTTCTATTAAACTATATTATAAACACTACTCCTCAACTCATTAGAGAGGCATGTGAGTCAAAATGGAAATACAATGTTTGATAAAAATAAAAAGCATCAACTTCTTTGAACTAAGTAGGAACATTGAGTTTGCAAGAGAACTGTACAGTAAGCATTATGTGAATAGAGATTAAGTTTTGAGATTTATATTTGATGCATAAAAGCACATTCATTTAATCATATTTTATATATGATTCCCTCCATATGCAAGAGAACTATATATTAAGTATTATGTGAATCATGTGGTCATTTTCTTGAATTCTATGTTGGTACAATTTAAGTGCTCACGGTTTCCAATTTAGCTCAAAAGGTGAATTGTCGCTTAAGAGATCATAAAAAATGCACAAATACAAAGATTTAGTAAATTAAATGATGAGTACATACCTTAGAATCCTGAATATTTTAGGATGTATCCTTTTTTAGTTGAAACACAGTTACGTTTCTGACATGAAAACTTAGTAGGAACATGTCTTTGGACTGTGGTTCCAAATTCTTGGTTTAAACCTCACACAAATCAATTAGCACTTTATAAATACAATAAAAACTTGCATGTTAGTTCTTACATTAGTAAGTGGCTTAGAATAATTTCACTGTCATGTAGGGTTAATGTTGCTTACTTTATTGAGAATCATAAATGAATTCACTTCCTAGCAGGAACATAACATTGTCCAATAATACTTTATATCAAATTTGTGATATCCGATATGACCTGAAGGTTCACCAGTGATTTTGAGTAATTGAACATTACAGCGTAGAAAATCATGTATATATTTAAAGCCCAACAATTCTTCATACCCCATTGACTAGTTCGTTTAACATTTGTTACATGACATTTGGTGCTTATTCGACAATAAGATAGAGAAGGGATTAGAGTTTATTTTGTTTGCATTTGAAAGTTAGCAAACTTTACAAAGAAACTAATCTAACAAGTAAGGGGAAAAAATCATATATTTCAAAGTTTGATAATTTTATAAGACGAGCAGTTCCATTATGAGCAGTAAAATATGATTTCTATACCTTATAATTACACTTAAATAATAAATGGTACAACATTCACTCTATAACATATAAATCTTATTTGCAAATGTGTTTGATATAAATTCATATGCATCCACTTTTGATTTAGGTACTTAAATTTTTAGAACTAACCAGTTTTCTAGGATAAGCAAGATTATCTCCATAAAAATCCGAATCACACAAAATAATTATTCTACATATAACAATTAAATTCATTGTTTAATAGCAATGGATGCCAGTTCTATCTAGCCTAACAGTGAGTTATGTCATATAAATAAAAATAATTATCTACACAAAACTAATTCTTAACTCACCATAATATCACAGTACTTGGCACCAAGGTACTCAGAGCAGCAGGCCCTTCCAAGTCCTATCGAAAGACCCACCAAAGTCTGACGCTGCTCCACCAGCGCTGCAGTCTTCCAAGCTGCATACTCCATCGTTAGGTTAGACTGGTCGATTGTTGTGATGATGACGACTTACTGAGGGTGAGGCATGACAATTAGTTGAGGTAAGACGTAAGGTTGAGGCGCAACGGCAGTATGACGTCAAGGCGCGATTTGATGTCGACTAGAAGCTAGGGTTTTGATTTTATCGTTCAAGAATGAGAATCGCTATTTTAAATTACATATCCAAAAGGAAACTTTCAAGCTTTTCCTTTATTCTTTGGGGAAGAGAAGCTTAATAAAATTTGTGAAGTAATAAGCGGGAGAAAAATAAAAAATGAGCGGCCAAAGAAAAAATTTCATTAAAATTTTAATAAGTTACTCACGGGAACGCTTAGTAGCATAGTAGCAGTGTTTCTTTCTTTAATTTTGTTTTTCTATATTACCAGTAGTTACACTTAAGCTTAAACGCAGCTAACTAATGCAACTATTGGTTAGTTTTGTTGTAGTGCCTACAACTCATTCTTGGATGTTGATCCATTTTTGATGTCAAAATTTTGGTGCATTCACTGAGAAAATTGAATCCAGACTTAGTTCTAGCTTGGTATTTTGGACTAGAAAAGATTTAGTGGTTAGATCCAGGGAATTTGATTTGAGGATTTGTAGGGTTGCTATTGGAGATCAATGGCACTTAGAAAACAAAGAACCGCTTTTGGAAGATCCACAGGACCAACAGTTGGTGATGATGAAGCAAACCCCTAACAAACTGAAATTAACAACACTAACAATCAGCAAATGGAGGTTAATACTGGAAATCTAGCACTAGGATCCTCCACTCAACAGGAACTTGTAACCAAAGGAGAGCTTAACCAGATGGTTAATGAACTTAACTAGAAAATGGCTGATAGCCAAAAGGCTCGCATGGATAAAATTGATGTTTTGCTAGCACTGTAGCCACCAAGTGCTCCAAGAGCTAGGCAAGAAACTACGACTGCTATGGAACAAGAGAATTCCTCTGTTTTACCCTTGAATAAGAGAAACAGTAAACAAAAGTAGAAGGAGGTCGTTGGTGGAACTGTAGGGATTGTAAATAGAAGGCAATGGAAGTACTCCTCCCACTTAAAGACAGCCTGCTGCAAACCCAAATTTTGGAATAAATACTCCCCAAGAGAATATTACAATACGTGTCTTCGACTCAGAGGACGACATGAAACTTGATGAAGGTGGACTGGAACCGAACGCCGATGTAAACAGGCAGAATGCTGGAAAAGAGGTTCAAACTACCACAGTAGGACCAACCATGAGCCAACGGAACTCTGCAGAAGTGGTACTTTCGAAGAGTGGAGAACCCAGGCTTCAACTGCAAGCCTAGACTGTTTGTGGAGTCAAAACTCAGAGTAGCCCCTGGCAGTCCTATAGACTACCGCACCAGCGAGGAGTACATCATCGATATCGTCAAATGGTTAGTGGAGGAGAGCAGGGGTAGAAAGAATGAAGACCGAAGTTCTGCACCAAGCCGAACTCCATTCATTGAAAACGTTCTAAGAGAAGAGTATTCTAAGAAGTTCACTATGCCCACTATGCCATCAATGGAATGACGGACCCTAAACAGCGCTTGTACAAATACGAGTGGCATATGGATGGAGCTAGAGCTATGGATGCTGTTTATTGTAGATGTTTTCCTATCTTCTTGGAAGGAGTCGCTTCCGTGTGGTTTACTAGACTTCTGTTGTGATCCATTTCTACTTTAGATGAATTGGCAAGAAAGTTTCTGGAACAGTTCAGGCTCCATACTACATGACCAAAAAACGTGATGTCCTTATCTGGCTTTTTCCAAGGACCCAAATCGTCACTAAAATCTTTCTTGAATCAATTTAACATTGTAGTCATGAAGGTAAGCGATCCTAAGGAAGATATGATTTTCATGGCTTTGGTGTGAGCAATCCATCCAGATATAGACTTCGGCAGATGGACTAAAATGAAACAAATAACTACCATAAAAGAATTCCACCGAAAGGTGAATCATTTCCAAAGGTCGGAAGAAGCAAGTATGATGGAAGGTAAAACTGTCGATCAATAACCAAGGAAATAGTCCAAAGTAATGTCGCGGCTAAGCAGGAAGGTGATGACTCTGGAAATGCCACCGGAAACTCTGGAAACCAAGAGAAGAGGAATCGGAACTCTGGTGATGGGCATAACGCGAATGCGAAACGCTCAAGAAATTTGGACTAGAGGACTATACGCAGTTGAATAACAGTCTGGAGAATATCTATCTTGCTACTTAGGGAATTGAGCGCCCAGGAAGGAAGCCTTCGAGTGACAGAAGCAATCAAGAAAGTACTGCCGCTTCCACGAGACACATGGGCATAACACTAATGAATTCCGACATCCGAAGAACGTGATTGAGGAGTTGATACAAACTCCAACATTACGTGAAGAAATCGCAAAATGGCGAGGGACCACGAGACCCTAGGGCCTAACTGCTCAAGGGAAATTGCTTGGACCCAACAGAGAGGGACCCCGGCTAACTAATGGATGACTGGTCATTTATTAGTAATCCAAGAAAGGAGCAGCATTCAAATGCGGTGCAACTTTGCTCAGCTCTATCTACGTATTTCCTATTTTTGCAAATAAGTCATCTAGGGACACTAGGTGCATTGTAAATAGACAGGCCTTGCCTGTCCTTCTATATTATCAGTAAAATTAGTGAACTAATGGAACCATGTCCTTACAAGCAAAACCGCCAAGTCGGTAGGGAAAATCGACTCAACCGCCGGACGGGGAAAATTGATCCCTGCCTTTTGAGAGCTGGCATTGCTCCGATAATATTAGGAAGGCCTACAACTTCTAAAGCCTTGGTGTGGTTCCAGCAACATCGGGAAACTTACCATATTCTAAAGCCTCGGTGATGCTCTGGCAACATCGGGAAACTTACTGTTTTCTAAAGCATCGGTGTTGCTCTGGCAATATTAGGAAATTTATTGTTTTCTAAAGCCTTGGTGTTGCTTTGGTAACACCGGGAAACTTACTGTTTTCTAAAGCTCCAATGTCACTCTAGCAACATCAGGAAACTTCCTATTTCTCGAAGTGTTGATATTGCCCCGACAACGCTAATGCAACATTAAAATGCCCAGGACTTGCCTTTTCTTCCATTTATAAACAAATCTAGCTTCTTGAACTAATGGAACCACGTTCTTGCAAGAAAACTGCCGAGTCGACAAGGAAAATCGACTCAAACCGCTAGATCAAAGGGGAAACTCGATCCCCGCCTTTTGAGAACTGGCGTTGCTTCGGCAACATCAAGAAGGTCCATCTCCTTATGTGCCACCAATAAGCCGCACATCACTGCTTGAACCGATGGAATCGCGTTCAAGTATGCAATACTCCCTGTGCGCCACTAATAAGCCGCGCGTTGCTTCTTGAACCAATGGAACCGTGTTCTTGCAAGCAATTCACATTTCCAAAGTACCAGTGTCACCTCGGCAACGCTGGGAAATTCGTCTATTCTCTAGCAATCGTGTTACCTCTGCAACATCGAGAGCTCATCTAAAATTTCTAAGTATCGACGTTGCCCCAGCCACATCGGGAAAGTTTTTCTATTGCAGGATTGGTGGAGATCAGCATTGCTTTGGCAATACCATGAAAATCCAAAGCTCTGAATCGAAGAGGAAAATCAATCCCTATCTTTCCAGTATTGGAGTTGTCCCAACAACGCTAGGAAATTATAAATCACCAGGTTGGTTGGGAAATCAACCCATAACTATCAGAGCATGACATCGCCTAGAGATAGACAGCATTAAGGGAAAATTCAAGTACTTGAGTTATTTGTGAGTTTCCTGAGATAGAAACTGATTCGTGGACAGGATCTCAATGATGAACTTGCTAAGAGCTGATCACAGTCAAGAAACGGAATACTTGAAATCGAGCATTACAACCGTAGGTTCCCGGAGATAGGAGCCAACCTTGCAACCCAAATTGGAGGCAACCAAATGAGTTGCCTAAAACAACTGGCCTCTAATAATCGCCTGAACCCTGTGTTCAGAGTAACCAGCCATGTGAAGTAGGGGCATACGTACATGATTGGGATGAGATAAACCTAGATACACCACGGTTCTATTACGCCAAACGGAGTATTTGGGCAAATCACGATAGAGCTAAATAATATAATATGCTAAATAACCGTAGGAGTATTATTTACAAGTACAGAGATAGGGTTATAAGCAGGTTACACTATTCACATGCACAGAAATGCGGTAAATGAACACAATACACAAAACAACAATATGTAATATGAAAATTGCAAAACTGACAATCATATTATATATACATGCAGTGGTACGTGAACAAGCATAATACATCGAATGTAGGAAAAGTACACTATAGAGATTAAAATAGAAAAGCTAATCTTTCATTACTAACATCTTTTTATGTACATAGACAAACAGCGGGAGCCGTACCCGCACAATATCGGCCTGTTTTAGACATCAAAAAGCAAATATCGACTCCACCGACATGAAAACAATACAAAAACACTCTGTACAAACTTAACTAACACAAAAATCACAAGTGCTCCACTTTACCTGCACTTGATCACATCATCATTTCTTACCACCTGGCGGGAAGCGATCTTCTACTTGTCACCCTTCTTCTTTCAGGAATGAGCGTGACCTCCTCCGGCTCCAGAATCAAGTTCTTCAGATCCACCAATGGATGCATCCTCGGGATTCGGCCTGCCAGTCTTGATTGTAAATGGGAGAATTTTGGGCTATGCAACATCTGGCTATGTCTTCAGCTTCATCTTCTCCTTTTTCTCTTTCTATATCCGCTTCATCATCATCTCCTTATCAGTCAGATCCCATCCTCCTGTGATTAACACATCTTCTTCTTGTGATACTGAGACATCCTACAGGTTCTGCAGTGCTGCTATCTGCTCGAAATCTGGTCTAGGATCGGAGCTTGAAATGGCATCGAACTTGAAGCTACTGCGGAGACAGTGGTGGAAGCGGTATGGATGGCAGTGGCTCTTGAGCCTGAGCAGCTGAAGGTAGAGACGGAATAGATGGATGACCTACAAGTTGAATAACATGTTTCTATAGTTTAGTGAAGGACTCCAGAGTGAGTGGAATCTTCTGGAACACCGGAGAAACTAGAGAAATACCTGAAACAGGAGTTCGATCGCGAACTTCAATTTCAAAACCCTCTTCACCAGCTTCCATTTCAGCGGGTCATTGAATAACCAGAGGACTATAAAGCTCACATTAGGCTTCAGATGTTGGAAGAGTGCAGGCTGTTGCAGAGCTAACCACTATCGACATAGGAACGATCGCTGATTGCTCTTAAGATTTAAGAGCAGATGTCTCACCCTAACCTGAGGAACTTGGGCCGACGAGAGCGTTAGTAGCGACCTCAGTAACGTCCTTCTCTTTCCCTTCCCTTAAAAATTCCCTTCTGGCTGCCAGAAAGTCTATATCTTCAATACTAAGGTAAGTGGCCATGAGTTCCCCTTCGGAGCGCATATCCCCGGCCCACTCTGACTTGACCATTACTTCTTCCCAAACAATAACAAGGGTTTGGGATAGTTATCTTTGAGCCACCTTAAGCTGCCCTTGTTCATCATGGAGCAAGTGTAGAAGTGTAGCATGGTGGTATTCATTTGACTCACCACCCCGTCATGCTCTCTTTGAAGGTCTAGAAGCTCCGACCGTGTGACCAAGTGATCAATTTTGGTCGCTAACTTATCAGATTCAGGATTTTTCTACCGTTTTGGCCAATTTTTCATTCTCCTCACGGAGTCGAGTGAGTTCAGCGGCCTGTTCAGTAATGATCGTAGCCTGTTCGGTAATAGTCTAGTCCCAGGCCTTGATGGTGTTCTCTCTTAGTGACTTGTTCCTCCAATCTGAATGACTCTTCGTAAGCATCTTTGAGTTGGTCCTTGATCATGAAGAGCGTTCTATCATGGGCTTGGCTTGCCTCAGTCAGCAACTTGTCGCTTATAGCTTCTCCCTTTAAGGCCCCGTATCTATTAATCCTTAGCTGAGCTATCTCATTATCGCGATCCTCGATCCTTTTATCGTAACCATTCCTTTCTACCTCAAATGAGAGGATTTATTGGTAGTTGATTCTGTTTACATGGGAGAGAGTTCGTACGAGACACTGCCATTCAAATCCATCTTCCAAAGTCCTCATGGACTGCCTTGAGACCCTTGACCTTTTAACACCTATTGTAGGTAAGCTTTTGTCATTTAATACCTAACCCCAAGGTGGACTCCTCATTGGCACTATCTAGCTGACATCGCTTGGAATCTCACTAGGTTATTTAATACTTTTTTTAGGAGAGAAGCGAACCCTTAGATCAGTCACTTAATACCTCAAACCCGAAGCAAACCCTTCTCGAGATATGCACTATCGCTCTTAATTATAAATATGAAATCTCATCAGGTTACTTCTTTCGGTAGGGAGAGGACCCTAAAATAGCCACTTAATAACTCAACACTAAAGCAAACCCTTTTAGAGACATCCTTATTTATTTGGAATCACTAGTTTACTTAATACTTCTTTTTAGAAGGGAGGCAGATCCTATAACCACTTAAAACCCCAAACCAGAAGCGAACCCCTATGGAGATATCCCTCACCGCTCCTAATTCCAAATTTGGACCATTTAATACTTTTCAATTAAGAAAGTAGACCCGATCTCTCACGTCGTCACGGGTCCTAGGATTAGTAATATCTCACATCAGTAGTAAGTGCACCAACTGCTGGTAGCCTCAATGTGAAGGGCAGTCTTCATCGAGTGACTCCACTGACCTCGCATCACTAACCTACTAAGTCCAATTAACCATCCTAAGTCTTTACTTGTTTTATCTTAGGTAGACATTGGACTTAACTTACTAATTCCATTTTATTTAAGGCAATAAGATTTACCTTAAATACTTATCTACCCATAAATCCCCATTTTATGCTCATAAATGTCAATTTGTCCATAAAATCCTAACGGACATTTCCTAAGACATTTATGTATGATTATTAATTTCAAGTTAGTAACCTTTTACATCTATTCCTTTTTTATCAGTCCCTTTTTATCCATTTGTCCTTATTAATTATAACTTCCAAATTTATTTTTATTATTTGCCCATTAATTGGGATTACGGTCTTTAGTTAACCAATTGTAACCCCTAATCTAATCCTATCCATTATTTCCCATTAATTGCCCATTAATTAGGGTTACAATCCTTTATTTCCTATTAATTATTGGCAATTTATTGCCCATTAATAGGAATTACTACATTTCCAAATTCTACCTATTCGCTTTCCTAAATATAATAATAACCAAAGAACGTTACACATAAATAACACATGAATAATTTTCTCAACAAAAAAAATAACAACACACGAATAAACGTTGTTCTCCTTTATTAACGCAATAAATACGTATAAACTACTTATTCTTATTCAAATAAATATATTCTAGTCATAAATATGTAACTAGAATATGTTTTACATATTTAATTTATTGGAATTAAATTCCTTAGGAAGATTTTCTGCCATGATTTCCATAAATCGGTTTTAACACAAAATGAAAAATTTACTGCGTTTGAAGTTATAAGGAATGGATTATTTCTTTTTATTTGGAATAAACAGTGTAAACTACGGAAAATAAATCTGTACTTTACACATCTCTTCCCTTTTTATTTTATTTCTTGTAAAATCAAGCGTCGCCTATTTGAATCAAAAGTGGAAAAGGTAAACAAATTTATAAAAATCAAACGGATATTTTTCCCACAAATTAAAGTATGAAAAATCTAAAACTTAACACAAATTTGGACAATAATCCAAAAATCCTATTTTACACCCAAGTACAGATCTGGATCAAAAATATACAAAATTCAAATTCTAAAATTTTTGGGACTGATTTTCAGATCTAGGTGTAAACATATTTCAAATTAAGTCTAAAACAAGAATATGTAGGCAATAGGTTTATGTACTAACATAAGCCTACAATTCATATATAAAATTTATTTAGGCATAAAAATCAAACGTATGCCAATGGAATAGGTTTAAAATCATAAACAATATATAAAATTTCCCACTCACCTTTTAAAAGCGATCCAAATTTCTAGATTTGAAGTAGAATCTTTAATTCATCTTCAAATTCTTTTTAATCCAAGAAATATGTATAAAAGGCTATATATATACATTAGAATTATAGATCTAAGAAGAGATTTGGGATTGCAAGAGAAAATAGACACAAATATTCAAATATTTATAAATTACCTCAAATACACGTATAATTGATTCTCTTCTCTTTTTTATTAGATTTTTGTTCTTCTCTAATTTGTATGAATATAAATACAAATATCTTATTTTCGTAATTTAGAAAGAAAGTGGAGAATAAGAAATTACAGAGCTTCATTACTGCCTTCAGAAAAATATGAGAAGAGAAAGAAGGGTTAGGCCTAAATTTATAGGCGTAGTAATCAACCTTAACCATTAAATCGAAATATAATAAATTCGGGCCATACATGGCCTAGGTTTATTGGAGCCGCCATACACGAAGCAGTTGACTGCCCCCTTCCTAGGGTCAACCACCTCTGGTCGACTGCTCCAATATGTGGGTCGACCTATGTGCCCCAGATAATTAATTAAAAACGTTAACTTTCTTATTCGAATTATTTTCATTCCGAATTCGTTTTTCGTCCGTAACTTCTTCATTTGGACTCCGATCGCAAAACTCTAAATATGAAAGTTGCTCAGAATTTCGCCATGAACACAATGGTGCAAGTTTTGTAGTCCAACTCTATCGTTTGAACAAATTATATTTTTGGAGCCTAATTAATTAACTAACTAATTAAATAACTAACGCCAAATTACGCTGTGTTACATTTTTCCCCCTTAAAAAGAATTTCGTCCCCGAAATTTCACTAACGACTAAGTCATAGTTTTGGCTCCTAATTATCTTAAATTACACAACCAATGAGTGTACAATCAATTTTGCAACAAAACGTGCACAAGTGCATAGTGTATTACTGTATCACCACGTAGAAAATATGTATGCATAATGATTCTAAATCGGATCCTCTTATATGAATGCATTTTCTTTGAAAACATTTTTGGAAACATGATGCAAACAACCTATATGTATACTGGCAGTTCTATTATGCAACTTTTTGAAAAATATTTTCAACCAAAAACCCCATACTTCTACGAATAGAAGTATGAAGCAACCAATTTTGCATCCAGTTCCTACCATCCAAAAATCTAACTCATTGAAAAATCACTTCCTAAATTTTACTCCTATGCCGGAAAACGGAATTTAGGTGGAAAATTTATCATTCTTACCACTCTATACTCTTTATATTCCCGTAGTACAGTGGAAATTCCCTCGCTGTTCCGGATTTATTCCAAATTTTCCTCGCACAAAATGCATAAGGAGTCTTATTTTTAAGCTTTAAAACTAAATTAAGTCTAAAAATAAACTTGTGCGCGTCGTCGACAAGGTATGAAAATAGAAATTCCAAGGCTAAAATCGCTTTTTCCTTGTTACCGCTAGCATTTATCGCATCGTCGATCCTAACGTACCGCTAAATTTTCAAATTCTATCTCTATCTTCATTCCCTACATCTAATATGTGGCCTTCAAAATCAAAGATTTCACAAAAAACATTTCCTAGTTTTCAAATTCGTACGTCAAAATAAGATCCCAAAGTAGTTAGGTGCACATTTTTCCTTGAATAAAATTTTGAACCAAAACTCTAAAAATAATTTAAGAGTCAAGAATAATTGAAACCTAAAAAAATTTCAAAATATTTTCATTCTCAAAATTTTTGATAAATCAAGCCACAATTTCAGCGTAATCGGAAGTTGGTTATGCGCTAAAAGCATAAATCAAATTCTAAAATCTACAGCTAAACTTTACCCATAAAACTTGACAGTTTACATAAATGAAATTTCAACACATCTATTATTCAATAATTTTAGTTTTTAAAGAACATAAGCAATGACCCGTGATACCAAAACAACTTTATCTTGCCCTTTGCTAAAATTTTCCAACTATTATAAACTTCCAGTCTTATATTACATTTACTATTAGTCAAGTGTCTTTATGAAATTCCCTTATTTATACTGATTCTTTAGTATGCATATATAGGAGCGGTTCGTATGTCCAAAAACAATAACATGGTAAATAAATAGAAACTCATAGTAGCGTCCATGCCTTTTATAAGAGACAACTAACAGTTACAACCCAAACAAACTAAAAGAAAAGAACAAATGCTGAAATGGAAAAGACATTAGCACCATAACTCCTAAAACAACACCAACAGACTATGAGACGTCTTTCTCCACGGCTAGAGCTCGATCCATTACTACGACCTTTGAACGGTCGCAGCATGACGACTATACACCCAATCTCGTGCTGCTGGCGCTACTGGTGTTGCTAATGGCTTCGGGATAGCCATCTTTCTTAGAAAGGATCTAATGATGGTAGAAGAAACCTTCTACTAAATTGCCTCTCCACGGAGGTTCACCCGTATTACCTAAAGACGAGAGTGGGTAAGTGAAAATACAGAAAGTGACTTTGTGGAGTGCTAATCCTTGATCAACAAATTGAATCAGAAGGGTGCAAGTCCAATTGATGACGATGCCGTCAATACTAGCATAGGTGGTCTTCCGCACCATAGGATAAATCCAGTCGTAACTTCCTATCATAAGGATGACTCTGTGCCGAATGATGCACATAATCAGACGGCCAGTCGAACGTAGATTATCCATCTTTCAAGCACCGACATCCTGGAAAAAGATCTGCTGCAAAATCTTTGAGTCGGTCACTTTAAAATCAACCAAGTCTGCGTCCTTCGCGGAGGCCTTTAAAATCTCAGCGAGATCATCATTAGTCAGCTCAATCAAGACACCTTTCACCTCCAAACGAGACAAACTATTGCATCCATCGAAAAGGCAGATGTAGCACAGGTAATATTCCCGCTTAAAGGCCTTAAAGCAGAGGATCGGTGCAAATTCTACCGTGACAAATAGCTCTTCCAGCCCAAAAACGGCAAAACCTTCTACTCATTCCGGTCCAACCAAGTGGCCTCTTGAGGGTTGATACCATAAAGATGCGAGGAAAACCGGTAGTATGGAAAGGTGTCTTGGGCTAAGAAGTGGTCGGAGGGAGGAAATAGGGTTTAGATCTAGCGTAGAGATCGAAATTTTCGACCCTCAAAAATTGACACTAATACATCCTCGTGCTGCAAGTCCATACTTGTCCATTTCATCATCTTAAGGCAACAAATGCCTTTCATTTCTCATAATTGATAGCCCGAAATATGTCCTGTAGACCACATAGTATCCCATATCATTCCTAGGATGTAAGGCTCGTGAGGCTACGTTCCACAATGCCATGCTTTTTTCACAAAGCCATGCTTTGATCATAACAGGTTCCACTTTGAATGCCACATTGTCATTCCTTCGATCACTATTGACTTTCACGAACATACAACATTTGAGCTCGTACATCTTAGAGAAAGGTGTTAAGCTAAGAGAAGTTTCCTTCTCCACCACCAAAAAGATGTACATTTGTAAAAGTCAATGTTTGTGATCACAAAAATTCAACGTTAGACATTCGTCCATACAAGTTCGTTCTGGGACTGAACGAAACCAAAGGCACTCCTCCTACTACATCCTATCGGGAATTATCCCTAGGATTAGTAGCGATTAGTCCTTGCAATCGAAGATTTCATAATAAAGCATTATTACCACCATAAATATATGATATGGTAAATTTCACCTCGAGGGACTAGTGGCAAGCAGCTCTTCATCATGAAGATCCCCGCCTTTAAAAATCATCATCTTCATCATGCCTTCACTTTCGAACGTATACATTAGTTCGAAATGGTTTCCGGATAGGAGTTATCCAATTTCAACCCCGGTTTCTTCGATTAATCATCGATTAAAAAGATGTTAAGTTCATACATGGTTACCAATCATCATTCAATTTAATTCATCTTTTTATTCATTCCTAAATATCTTAGAGAGACATATTATTTTATATTATTCCATTTATCTTCTTAACAGTATATGAAATCATTAAGCCTCACTTATCAAATCTTTTTGGTCAATTAAACCTTTTTTAAATCGTGGAAAAATTCTAAATCATTTCACTTTTTTACTTAAGAAAAACATTTTCAAATTATTTATTTAAATCTAAATCAAAGATTTCTTATATTCAAATCATAACATTTTGATGGGTCAAAAACAATGTTATTTAAGACATAGTTTACTGAAAACCCCAAACCAATTTGTATCGAGTAAAAGATTAGACTAATCATACCCATATTAACTTCCGTATTCAACTTGTACTATTTGTGGAATAATGGTGGAATCGCCTTTTAAATTCATGCGGATAGTATAGTTCCCTCCTCGGAGCTTAATACATAGTTTGACCAGAATATCCTTTATACTATTAAAAATCTGGTTTAATTAACTCTTTTGAAAATTCCTTACTTTTGGAAAAACTTAAATGAGATATTTTTTAGAGCATCTGGGCTTTCTCTTCGATCTGTTCCACCCCTCGTATAAAAGGGAAAACAGAGGATAGGAAAGTTCAGGGCACTGGTTGTTCCATTTCTAACCTTAGCTATACACCGTGTTTTACCATTTAGATCTGGCGGGATAAATATACTAGTCGTTTCTGCATACTCCTTTCATTTTTAGGAATGATTTATAAAACTTCCAAATCATTATTTAAAATACTTAAATATTCTTTTAAAAACCATTTATAAAAGATATGAAAAAGAATGGTTAAGTTTAAAATCATATTTCACAAGATATTTAAAAGTGCTGCGAAAAGTGTTTTAAAAGATATTGATCAAAACGACTTTTCTACCTTGTGGAAATTCATTTATATAACTCAAATTTTCTTTAAAATATTTATAAAATTAATTTCATATTTTTAAATAGTTAAAAATATTCATTTAAAATCAATTTCAAATTCGGGTTTTAAACTGCAAAACCGCGATTTTTCTGAAAACTGGTTTTGGACGCTTAAAAATTTACGAGTTGAAATCTTAATTTTCTTTCCTCATTTAAAAATATATGGATACAATTGTCTGGAAAATTCTTATCTCGAAGAACTCCGAGCTAATTCCATTTTGTATACTCATTTGAATTCTTCGGCGTGAAATCGCAAACTACGGTTATGCGACGTGCCTAGTTTTGACTGTTGGATCATAGGTTTTGATTGCTGACATGAAACAACAATTCACGAATCTACGACTACGAAAACATCCGGACTCAACGACTCAAAGTATGGTTCATATAGTTATATATTTTATCAAGAGTCATCAAATGTGTATATAGAGTCTAGTTTAGTGCTTTGTTAAAATCTTTCCTCAAGAATCATCATTCACATTCAAATAAACTTGCATGCATATTTTAATCAAAATCAAGTTTTCAAAAAATGCATGGAGCGGGGCTCAAACCCGGGTCACTAGTTTAGAAGGCAAGTGCTCTAACCAAATGAGCTATGTTGATTTTTGATTATCAACAGAATTCAATCGACTGAACAAAATCGACCAGTCGACTGAATATCTATAAACAACCTATTGAACTTGTGCACATATGTATACACGTTTATATTTTCAAATTCAGTCGACTGAAGTTCATAGACCAGTCGACTGACCTGGTTCCAACTGTAATTTTTTTGAAAAGACACTTCCTTTTTGAGTAGCTTTCTTCCTCGCGAAGAGTTGCAGCCATTGCTATTCATTGAGAACTCTTCACCAGCAGTTACAACTCCTTAACTACTATATATATGCATGAATTTCAAGATCAAATTACTTCACTTACTTGCTTATACTTGAATCATATTTTCTGAATCAACTACTCTCTTGAATTCATACATTCATTGCTTAAAATCACAATTCTATATTTCTAAAGCAATTTGAAACTTCCTAATCTTCATATACACACAACTATACACATCATACTTGAGGTAAAGATTATAGGAAGGGTGTACTACAAGTGACGAATCCATGTTATTAGAACACACAAGGTCGAGACAATCTACTTTGTAATCAAAGTCCTGTTCGGTTGCTCAGGCGGTCAAGTCCAGTTCTGTTGTTCAGGCGGTAAAAGTCCTCTTCGACTGTTTGAGGTGGAAAAATCATGTTCGGCTGCTCAGGTGTTGTATACCTATTCCTTCGGGTTAAGGAGGGGTTTATAGAGTTTAAATCCAGAGTGTAGTCTGGGACTGGACATAGAACGGGAAGTTCGAACCAGTTTAAAATCCCTGGTGTCATTTACTTTACTATTTTTTTATACTTGTATTCCGCATCAGCAGATAACTTAGTTTATATCGCACTACCACTGCATTTACATTGTTTACAACTGTTGGCCATTTCGATCCTATAGCACAGTCACTCTTTCATTTGGTATCAGAGCTTGGAATTCTATCGATCGTCACAACATCATGGAATAATGGACAGAAAACGATCTAGTCGAAATACAACATGCAAAATCCCTGTCAAAGCCAGCAGTGAGGACTACAAAAAGGTACTTTCTGATTTACAAATTTTAGTAAAAGATAATAATGAATTAGTTAGTATAAGCAATAAGATTTCAAAGCTTAATTTTATTATTTTAGAAAAGATGAAATCTGTTGAACTTGAAAATGAAAAATTGAAAAACGAGAAGTTAAATTTAGAAAATCAACTTGGTGTTTTAAAGAATAATTTTATAATTGTTAAAGATTTTCTAGATGAACAAAACACCATATTTGAAAACGAGAGAGAAAAATTTTCAAAAGAAATTTTTGATTTGAAAAGACAAAATGATTTATTACAATCCTCTTTAGATAATTCAGAATCTCAAAATTTCCTTCTCAAAAATGAGAACTGTACGTTAAAAACGAGAATTCTGAATTAAATGAGAAAATTGATATTTTGAATAATAGTAATATTTCTTTTGAAAATAATAATTGTGACTTTAAAGCTAAATTTGATAAACTTAACACTGAAGTCACAAAATTTAATAAAGGTCAAAACGATTTAAACATGATTTTATCCAGTTCTAGACCTTTACATGATAAAAGTGGTTTAGGATATAATAAAACGAATCGTAGAAATAGCACTAGATACGCTTTCATGTATAGTAAAAATGTTAGTGCTGGTACTAAATTTCGAGTAAAGTCTAAATCCAATTTTTATAGAAATTCAAATACTATTATGACCAATAATGTTTATAATTTCTTTAGAAGTACAAAATCATTGACGGGAAATATGAATAAAAATTATCTAAGTATTTGGGTTCCTGTTAATTGGAGAAATAGAGAAAAATACATTGATGATTATTTTGATATGGTAGTTAATAATGAAAATTATATTTTTAAAGGTTCAACCACACCCAAATGTGTATGGTTTCCTAAAAATTAGGAAATTATAAGAACCTTGGGTATCACATGCTTTAAATGTTAAATTTTTTTGATACCTTACATTATAAGTAGTAGTTATTTTGTTTTATATTGTTCTATGTTGACACTTATGTGGAATATAATTTATGTCATCATATAAACTCTCCTTTTTGTCGATGACAAAGGGGGAGAAAGATATTGCTCTAACGCTATTTGCAGGAATAAACGATGCAAGCATAGATTAAGGGGGAGAAAAGATTAATTATTTACAGGAATATATAGCATAGATTCAAGGGGAGAAATCTATAGCACAATTATAGGAATATATTCCGGGGGAGAGATAAGTCAACAAAGCTTGTCGAAGATTCATCCATAGCAAATGGAGTTGTCATCATCAAAAAGGGAGAGAATGTTGGATCATAGGTTTTGATTGCTGACATGAAACAACAATTCACGAATCTACGACTACAAAAACATCCGGACTCAACGACTCAAAGTATGGTTCATATAGTTATATATTTTAACAAGAGTCATCAAATATGTATATAGAGTCTAGTTTATTGCTTTGTTAAAATCTTTCCTCAAGAATCATCATTCACGTTCAAATAAACTTGCATGGATATTTTAATCAAAATCAAGTTTTCAAAAAATGCATGGAGCGGGGCTCGAACCTGGGTCACTAGTTTAGAAGGAAAGTGCTCTAACCAAATGAGCTATGTTGATTTTTGATTATCAACAAAATTCAGTCGACTGAACAAAATCGACCGGTCGACTGAATATCTATAAACAGCCTATGAACTTGTGCACATATGTATACACGTTTATATTTTCAAATTCAGTCGACTGAAGTTCATAGACCAGTCGACTGACCTGGTTCCAACTGCTATTTTTTTGAAAAGACACTTCCTTTTTGAATAGCCTTCTTCCTCTCGAAGAGTTGCAGCCATTGCTATTCGTTGAGAACTCTTCACCAGCAGTTGCAACTCCTTAACTACTATATATATATGCATGAATTTCAAGATCAAGTTACTTCACTTACTTGCTTATACTTGAATCATATTTTCTGAATCAACTACTCTCTTGAATTCATACATTCATTGCTTAAATCACAATTCTATATTTCTAAAGCAATTTGAAACTTCCTAATCTTCATATACACACAACTATACACATCATACTTGAGGAAAAGATTATAGGAAGGGTGTACTACAAGTGACAAATCCGTGTTATTAGAACACACAAGTTCAAGACAATCTACTTTGTAATCAAAGTCCTGTTCGGTTGCTCAGGCGGTCAAGTCCAGTTCTGTTGTTTAGGCGGTAAAAGTCCTCTTCGGCTGTTTGAGGCGGAAAAATCTTGTTCGGCTACTCAGGTGTTGTATACCTTTCCTCCGGGTTAAGAGAGGGGTTTATAGAGTTTAAATCCAGAGTGTAGTCTGGGACTGGACATAGAATGGGAAGTTCGAACCAGTATATAAATCCCTTGTGTCATTTACTTTTTTTTTATACTCATATTCCGCATCAGCAGATAACTTAGTTTATATCGCACTACCACTGCATTTACATTGTTTACAACTGTTGGCCATTTCGATCCTATAGCACAGTCACTCTTTCATTGACTTGTTTTTCAATTTCTTTTCAAACATCATGGAAATACTTTTATATGTTTATAAAACATTTCTAAACCATTTTAAACTCATTTTAAACAATATTTTCATATTTCAAACTCATTTTTCATTTCATTCCATATTATAATATTATATTATTATAATATAATTTTCAACCTTTTTAGATATTTAAAATCATTAAGAGGTTAACACATATTTATATGGATTTAATTCTCATTTAATTAACTATGGTTAATTACTAATCATTTCTCTTGTCATTTATCAAACCAAGTAATCATCCATATCAACATCCATTTATTCAAATAAGTAATCAACCAAGTAATCAAAAAATTAATCATCCAATATAGTTAAACTTTCAAATCATTATATTTGAAATAATTTAGAGATTAATTAGTAAAATATGAGTACTCACCTTTGACCACATCGTTTTTACTTCCTACCAACATTCTTATCCTACAACATTTCACCAAACCATATCTAAACACACCTCCACCTTTTCTGTTGCTCACGCACCTCCTCCTCCTTCACAATTGCTCATGGCGATAGCCTCCCCCTCATATTGCTCATGGCCTAAGGCCATTAAAGAAGAGAAGATAAATAAGTAGATTAAGAAGAGGTTAGCGAGTAACAAGTGGATTGGTGCTTATGTACTCCACTATTTTTAATCTTTCCACCTCTCTTAAAGAGGAGAAGCCATTAATGAGCATAAGAAAGCTCAAAAATGAAGAAGAAGAATGAGAAGTGTGAAAAAAATGAGTGAATGGAATGTGCTATTTATAGGAAAAGTAAGAGGTGGTAAATTACCAAATTAACCCCTTACCAAATTACCAAACTAACCTTGGATACTTTAAAAACCATCACATCAACAAAAGCATACTTACCATTAAACATCACATCGTATTTTGTCCATTTACTTATCATTTAAGTGAAGCATGATTTGACTTGATTTGATTTGTGTTTTTTGACTTTTCTTACTTACTTTTACTAATTACTTTCTAGAATTTTCTAATTATGATTAGTAAAAGTAAATTTGTTTAGTTATTTAAAATTTGTGTGTGCGTGTGTATATATATATATATCTGTGTGTGTGTTAAAACATGTTAACAAAGGTGAAACAACGTTGTGACAATTGATATTGAACAAAACGTTGATTTTCGGCAAAAAGTTTTACGGTCACATTGACGTTTTTGTTAACCTATCTATTTATATGAACAAAACTAGAAAATAATTTCTTTTCATCTTTAAATAATTAAAAAAAGTTTATTTTAGTTATAAAACCATATTTAATGATATTAAAATCCAATTGTAAAAATACGACGTCGATTGATCGAAGTGCGACGAAGTTTGTTTGTTTTTAAGAGTACTTTTGTAACACCCCTATTTTTATTGACATTATTCAGGAGATTTAATTAGAATAAATTAAATAGAATAATATAGATAAGGAGATTGAGGTTGATTAATAGAAAATATAGTGGTCGTGCTTATTAAACTTAATGAACTTAAAATTGGTTAAGTACTTAAATACATGGGCATAAGAGTAATTGCCACTCATGTTTCCCACTCTTATACTAATCCCCCAAACCATATATGTTCATTTTTATTCTCAAACAAAAATACATATAACCGTAAGAAGCAACAAGGCCGACCATAGGAAGATAAAAGAGAAGAAGAAAACTAAGAAAAGCTTAGGATTCAAGCTAGAGGAAAATCAATCTCAAACAATCTCTAATCTCCTTATCTCACAAGGTGAATAATAATTTCTACATCTCTATTTTGATTTTTACATCAAATGGTTTTGGATTTAAGGATAAATATGTTTTATGATATGTGAATGATGATATGCTTGATTTTGATATATATATATATATATATATATATGTTAAAACAAGGTTGTTTAAAAGGACATATACATGGTTTTAGGGTAACATCGAGATGAAATGATGTTCAGATACCATGGGAAAATTTTATGTTATAGAAAACATGATTTTGGAGTTGGGTTTCAATTTTTATAATTTTCCAAGCCGTGGAGAATTTATTATGAATTTTCAAAGGAAAATATGATTATTTGGGTTTATAAATTATTTTGGAAAAATATAATAAGAATTTGGGTCTGAAATTTTATTTGTTATGATTAATTTGAATTTCTGGAATTTTTTAGGATTTTTACTAAGTGATTTGGTGTGGAAATTAAATTGTTTTGAAAGAAGGACCTAAATGATTTAATTGTTTTATAAGAGGAAGGGCTTATTTGCTGAATGTTAAATTGGTTTAGATCTGAGAAAATTGCGGCAAATATTATCCAAAATATTTAAAAAGTTATGAAAGCCAATCAAACGTATACAAGTAGGCAAGTTAGTTGCAAAAAATTTACTTATTTTGAAAAATCAGCTTTTACCCAAAAAAAGTTGGTTCCGCTTTATTTGGAAAACCTTTCGTATCAGACCTCTCGAACAAGACCTTTCGACTTCAATGATCAATAAGGTCGAAAGCAATGCACATGATATCATTCTGGTGGTATGTAGTGAATTGAACTAAGTCAAAAGGTATAGTGTCGAAGGGTTGCTTTCGAAGGAGATGGATCCTTAGTTTATTTTGATTTGAAAAGATAAATCACTTGCCTGTTTTCTAAAGACCTTTCGACATAGTCGAAAGGTTTGGTTTTCAAAAGGATGTTTTAAAAGACCTTTCGGAAAGGCCGAAGGTATGATTTTTATAAGTTGTTTTATAAGACCTTTCGACATAGTCGGAAGGTTAGGTTTTGAAAGTACTTAAGATACCTTTCTACAAGGCCGAAAGGTTTGGTTTCGAAAGGTTGTTTGAAAGAGGTTTTGAAAGGAGTTGCCGCCTTTATTTTGTCCAAACCCTTCGATGGGGTCGAAAGCAAGAGCTTTTGACTTAGTCAAAAGGTTTACTGGTTTTATAAATACAAGCCGCTTCCCAACCTTCCGAAGGGGTCGAAAGCAGGAGCTCTTGACACAGTCGAAAGGTTTAAATGTTTTTCCCCAATGTTTTATAAAGTAGAAAGTGGTTTTGATAACTTTCACCTATGACCCAAAGTAATATTTTAAGTATAAACCCAATGCTTTCGAAAGGGGAACTTTCAATATTTTCAGAAGGGTTACTTCCAATGGTGTCGAAAGGTGTACTTTCAACTAGTTTCGAAGCTAAGATTTTAAAGTTAAATACTAATATTTTAATATATTCGAAAGGTTTCGAAAGGTAGTATTTAAGGTATTATAAGGCAGGAGCCTAATGTTCATAAGAGCTTTCTAAGAAGGTTATCTTATGAAGTCGGAAGCTAGGTTTCGAAGGTATCAAAAGGTCTTAAGCCCAAACTCAAATTTTTTGAAGAAAAAACCCATGGCATAAATAAAGGAATTTTTTTAAAGGTTTTAAGAAGAAGCTATCTTTGAGAAAGAAATAGGTTAAAGGAATTAACCATGTCTTTATTAAACCCTCAGGAGTGGTATTGTTATGCTGTTATATTGCTTCTTCTAATATTAATACATTCACTTTATAATGGACCAATAACTGCATTTTGGGGGTAAAGGGTGGGAGAATCACTTAGGTTAACCCAGTAGTGAATGTAAATTGATTAAACTCCTGAATGAATAGAATCGAATCCAGGAGGTCAGGAAGACCGGGATATAGGATGCTAACATATAAAGGAAAGATATTGGCAGATGCCAATAGGTTCACAGTAAACCCATGAAAACTGTATGATATTGGCAGAGGCCAATAGGTTAATAGTAAGCCTATGAAAACTATGTATAAAAGAGGATGTCAGATAGACAGGTTAATAGTTAGCCCATGAAAACTATGTATAAATGAAGATGTCAGATAGACAGGTTCATAGTAAGCCCATGAAAACTATGATTGAATACTGGCAGGGGCCAGTAGGTTTGTAGTTAGCCCATGAAAACTATATCCGGATGTAATATTGACAGATGTCAATAGGTTCCTAGTCAACCCATGAAAACTAGGATAAGAAAGAAGATATTGGAGTTACCATAGGTTTGAGGAGAACCCATGAAATGATTAAGTTAATTGGCAGGGGCCAATAGGTTCTTAGTGATCCCATGAAAACTATGAAACCGGTCAGGGAATCCGTAAGTCAAAAATAGGTTAATAGTTAGCCCATGAAAACTGTGCAACTGGACAGGGAGTCCATAAATATTAAACATGTTAATAGTAAACCCATGAAAACTAATAGGTTGATAGTAACCCTAAAACTATGATTATGACAGGGTGTCAAATAAAACTGGGGATGGGTAATCCTAATTGTTTTAAGTATGAATATCATCGTAATATTTTGAAAATGTATGTTTTAACCATTGTGGATGCAGGAGCACAGTATATGGTTTTGAAAAGGTTTTAGAATACTAGTGAGGGGAAAACCCATTCCGCTAAGCTGCGTGGTCTCACTAGATATCTAAAAAAGGATTGAGATGTTAGATTATTATTCATACCAGGCTTTATCTTTGACTCTAAGTTTTGTTTTTCCCCTTAAACTCTCGGGTACTCAATTGATTTTGAGTAGTTTGAAATTTAAGGTTTTCAGGTTTTCTTGACGAATAAAGCTTCCGGTGGCATGCAAGAGACAAATAGATATTTAGAGTTTTTCTTTCTGCTGTGTATTTTGTTGTAAAGGCAGACTTATTAGTCTTACTATATTCTCTGATCAACCAAGGGGCCATCTTCATATGTCGCTCTTGGTGTAATTGTAATAATTATATTTTGCAGAACATGGTTAACGTAATTTGGGGATTATGTAATAAACAAGAAATGTTTTGTTTTGAATGTGGAATTATGTTTTTGAATTGTTAATTTTTTTCCATATTTCTATGATATGTGTATCAATGTATCTAATATGCATATTACACATGATTTAAATCCATTTTTGATTTAAAACTTGAAGTTTACTATTTACAACTCGGACCCCATTTTGAAAACCATATCTTGGAGAATGTTTTTGCTAAATCTGTGGGTGTTTAATGCAAGTAACAACAACATGGAACAGAAATTACAAATAATTGGTGTACCTGCACTTGTGCAAGCCTTGCACATGTCCGCAGTGCTGGTGATGGGGACTCCTTGAGCAGTTCAATGCTAAAATGTATCATCCATTCTGCCCAGTCTTCCTTAGTACTCCGCTGAGAAGCTTCACATGTTGTCCTCAATCGAACATCATTAACCTATAAAGGTAGGTCTATGATTTATTTGGTCGCCGGAGATTAATATCTATGGATGACTACAACATCCATAGTCGTTAGTTTTGGGCCTCCAAGTATGGGGATGTTACAAGTTGGTATCAGAGCATAGGTTTATGAAACTTTAAAAGAAAAGATAAACATAAAAGCTTTTTCAAACATAATCCAATGAATTTGAAAATATGATCGGGGTTTTGGGTTAACGCTGTAGTAGCGTATTTGTATTTGATATATAGGTATATATCTAAGTACGTATTCCCCTCTCTCTTAGACCGTTCTTATCTATCTTACTAAGGGTCGTATGCAGATATACGGGAAAGAAGATATGGAGGCAGGAAACGGAAGAGGAAATCTGGGTGGAGGAAATACCACTACCAATGGTAATGCTCGACCTAATACTCGGAGGAACCAAGATCGACTGACTAATGCTAACCAAAATGCTGAGGCCAACGTAGTTACTGGAAATCCGCCAATTGATGCGGGGATGGTGTATCAGTTGTTGACTAATCTTTTGCAAGCAGGAGCTACTGGGAATGTTGGTGGAGCTAATCCTGTAGTTTCAGCTGGTTATGACTATGCTAAGCTGAGTAGAGACTATGTCAGTCTGGGAGGAAGGCCGTTTGTTGGAACGGAAGATGTTGTGGAAGTTGAAAATTGGTTGTTGAACTGTGAAAGGATCTTTACAGATTTAGGCTTGAATGATGGAGAGAAGAGAAGGCTAGCATCTAGATAGTTGCAAGGGTTAGCACTTCATTGGTGGAACAATGTGACGGTAGAAGTGCCAGAGGAAGAGTTGACTTGGGCTGACTTCAGGAGGAGGTTTGAGCAGAGATTCTTGTCGGAGGTTGCCAAATCGGCGTTGATGAGGAAGTTTATGGATCTTGTCCAAGGACAGATGTCTGTGATCGAATACGCTACTAAGTTTGATGAGCTATCTCGATATGGATATGCTTTGGTTGACACGGATGTCAGGAGGAATGAGAGATTCATTAGGCGTTTGAGGCCAGATCTAGGCAGGATGGCTATGACTCATATTAGAGAAACTTATCATGTGATGGTGGAAATGACCATCCGCCATGAGGAGATGCTTGTTGTTTCAGCTAGAGAGAAGCCAGTTGAGTCCCAGGGTTCTCAAGGAAGGAAAAGGAAGTTCTTTAAGAAGAAGGGAGCCCAGAAAGGGGATGTCGCTAAGAAGGCAAAGGTCGAGTTGGTGTGTTATAAGTGTGATAAGAAGGGCCATTATGCCAACGAGTGTAGAACTGGTAAAGGAAAGAAGCCTGCGGAGAAGAAGAATGTGAAATGCTTCAATTGTGTCCAGGTTGGGCATTATAAGAACCAGTGTCCAGAGCCAGTCAGGGCGGATGAAACTTTAAAAGAAAAGATAAACTTAAAAGCTTTTTTAAACATAATCCAATGAATTTGAAAATATGATCGGGGTTTTGGGTTAATGTTGTAGTAACGTATTTGCATTTGATATATAGGTATATATCTAAGTACGTATTCCCCTCTCTTTTAGACCATTCTTCTGTATCTTACTAAGGCTAGTATGTAGATATACGAGAAATAAGATATGGGGCAGGAAACGAAAGAGGAAATCTGGGTGGAGAAAGCACTACTACCAATGGTAATGCTCGACCTAATACTCGGAGGAACCAAGGTCGACCGGCTAATGCTAACCAAAATGCTGAGGCCAACGTAGTTGCTGGAAATCTGCCAATTGATGCGGGGATGGTGTATCAGTTGTTGACTAATCTTTTGCAAGCAAGATCTGCTGGGAATGTTGGTGGAGGTAATCCTATAGTTCCAGCTGGTTATAACTATGCTAAGCTGAGTAGAGAATATATCAGTCTGGGAGGAAAACCGTTTGTTGGAACGGAAGATGTTGTGGAAGTTGAAAACTGGTTGTTGAACTGTGAAAGGATCTTTACAGATTTAGGCTTGAATGATGGAGAGAAGAGAAGGCTAGCCTCTAGACAGTTGCAAGGGTTAGCACTTCATTGGTGGAATAGTGTGACGGCAGAAGTATCGGAGGAAGAGTTGACTAGGGTTGATTTTAGGAGGAGGTTTGAGCAGAGATTCTTGTCAGAGGTTGCCAAATCAGCGTTGATGAGGAAGTTTATGGATCTTGTCCAAGGACAGATGTCTGCGATCGAATACGCTGCTAAGTTTGATGAGCTATCTCGATATGATTTAGTTGACACGGATGTCAGGAGGAATGAGAGATTCATTAGGGGTTTGTGGCCGGAGCTAGGCAGGATGGCTATGACCTATATTAGAGAACCTTATCATGTGATGGTGGAAATGACCATCCGCCATGAGGAGATGCTTAATGTTTCAGCTAGAGAGAAGCTAGTTTAGTCCCAGGGTTCTCAAAGAAGGAAAAGGAAGTTCTTTAAGAAGAAGAGAGCCTAGAAAGGGGATGCTGCTAAGAACGCAAAGGCCGAGTTGGTGTGTTATAAGTGTGATAAGAAGGGCCATTATGCCAACGAGTGTAGAACTGGTAAAGGAAAGAAGCCCGCGGAGAAGAAGAATGTGAAATGCTTCAATTGTGACCGGGTTGGGCATTATAAGAACCAGTGTCCAGAGCCAATCAGGGCGGACAGAGGGAAGGTGTTTGCTATTGGACCACCGTCTTCTTCTAGACCTACTACAGCAGAGAAAAGAAAGACTATGATGAAAGGTACGCTTTTGATACAGAGTATACCAGTTAGGGTACTTTTTAATACCGGTGCATCACATTCATTTATATCTCAGTATTTGGTTGATAAGTTATGTATAGAACCCACATACCTTATTACTTCCTTAAGGGTTGCGAATCCAAAAGGAGGGTATGCAACTCTTGGGATGAGATGTGACCAGTTAGAACTTGATTTGTTAGGTCATAAGTTTGCATGCAATTTTTATGTTTTTGATTTCGTAGATTTTGGGATCATTGGGTATGGATTGGTTGGGTAAGTATGAGCCTAGGAGATTTTTCCAGGATCGAGAAATATCATTGAGGCACCCAGATAGTCATAACCGAATCATTTTCTCAGTGGAGAGTTCCAGTAAGAGTGTTTTTGCTTTGTTGTGTGCCATGGAAGCTGGCGAAGAGCTTTGTTAGGTTCGTGTGGCTAGAGAGTTTGCAGATGTCTTTGAGCCAGTTACTGGATTACCACCGAAATGAGTTGTTGAGTTTCAGATAAACCTTGTACCGGGAGCTGAACCCGTCAGTAGACCACCAAGCAGGATGACAGCGATGGAGATGAAGGAATTGAAGGTGCAGCTAGTGGATCTTGAGGGAAGGAATTTTATTACACCAAGCAGTTCGCCTTGGGGAGCGGCCGCGGTATTTGTGAAGAAACCAGATGGGTCATTAAGGATGTGCATCGACTATCGTAAGTTGAACGAAAGGACAATCAAGAATAGATACCCTCTGCCGAGGATAGATGATCTGTTTGATCAGTTGAGTGGAGCCAGAGTATTTTCCCAATTGGATTTGGCGACGAGGTTCCATCAGTTGAGAGTGGCGGAGGATAGCATTTTTTGACGGCATTTCGGACTAGGTATGGTTTGTATGAGAGGTTGGTGATGCCATTCGGATTGACAAATGCACCTGCTTTCTTTGTTGATTTGATGAATCGGGTTTTTAGAGAGCACTTGGATAGGTTTTTGTTGGTATTCATTGATGACATTCTGGTGTACTCTAAAGATGAAAGAGAGCATGAGATTCATCTTAGAGTGGTGTTGGAGACGCTGAAGCAGAATCAGCTGAAGGCGAAGTTTTCCAAGTGTCATTTTTAGAAGAGAGAAGTTAAATTTCTTGGTCACGTGGTTTCAGAGGAAGGATTGTCAATTGATCCAGTTAAGATCGAGGCAGTCAATATTTGGAAGAGACTAGAGACGGTAACTGAGATCAGGAGTTTTCTTGGACTTGCTGGCTATTACCGGAGAATCATCAAGGATTTCTCACGAATAGTAGCGCCTTTGACTAAGTTGACCGGGAAGGAAGTGAAGTTTGTTTGGTCTGACAAATGTGAGGAAGCATTCCTTAAGCTAAAGCATTTGTTAACCAATGATTCAGTGTTAGTAGTTACAGATGGTAACCAAGGGTTGGTAGTGTACACTGATGCTTGTGGCACTGGATTGGGAGCAATATTGATGCAGAAGGGCAAAGTTATTGCTTACGCATCTAGGCAGCTTAGACCGCACGAAGTTAGATATCCTACTCATGGCTTAGAGTTAGCTGCAGTGATCATTGCCTTGAAGATCTAGAGGCATTATCTGTTGGGAGAGAGATTTGAGTTGTATACCGATCATAAGTCATTAAAGTATATATTCTCTCAAAAGGAGTTGAATATGAGACAACAGAGATGGCTGGAGTTTTTGGCCGCTTATGATTTCTGTGTAGAGTATACTTCTGGGAAAGGAAATAAGGTAGCAGATGCCCTCAGTAGAAAACATCAGAATGTGTTGTTAGCGATGTTGGCAGAGTGGAAGGATCTAAAAGCTTTAGCCAGTTATGGTGTGCAGTTGAGATCTACTGCTAGTTCTAGTTAGGGTACTGTCATGTTGTCTTGTTTAAAAGTTCGACCAGTGTTGATCGAGAGGATAGCTTCTAAGCAGAAAGAAGATCTAGTTTTAGCCGAGAAGATTAGAAGGCTTGAGGGAGTTTCGATGGTTGATGACCTAAAGGATTTTAGTCTTGACCAAAGAGGATGGTTGAGAAAGAAGGGACGATTATGTGTTCCAGATGTAGAGAACTTAAGGAGGGAAGTTCTAGAGGAATGTCATCGATCGAAGTTTACGATTTAGCCTGGAGGAACCAAGATGTATCAAGATATGAAGAGGAGCTTTTATTGGGAGGGCATGAAGAAGGATGTTGGCTTGTGGGTTAGGCAGTGTATTAACTGTCTACAAGTGAAGGCCGAACATCAGAAGCCGAGTAGGTTACTTCAACCTTTAGATATTCCAGTTTGGAAATGGGATTCGATATCGATGGATTTTATAGATGGGTTGCAAAGTCAAGTAGAGGAAATGAAAGTATATGGATTATGGTGGACAGGTTGACTAAGAGTGCCCATTTCATTTGGGTAAAGTCAACTAGGACGGCACCTGTTTTGGCTAAGTTGTTCATGAAGAACATAGTTAGACTTCATGGGATTCCTAGTAGCACAATCAGCGACCGAGATGCATTATTCACTAGTGAATTTTAGAGGAGTCTACAAGAGGTATTAGGCACCAAGCTCAAGATGAGTACCGCTTATCACCCACAGATGAATGGGCAGACAGAGAGAATCAACAAGGTACTTGAAGATTTATTGAGAGCTTGTGTGTTAGACTTTGGTGAATCTTAGGAGGATCACCTACATCTGATTGAGTTTTCCTATAATAATAGTTATCAGACTAGTATAGGAATGGCGCCTTTTGAAGCTTTGTATGGAAGACCATGCAAATCACTAGCGTGTTGGTTAAAGACTGGAGACAGATTGGTCTTAGGTCCAAATTTTGTAAGAGAGGCGTCGGAAAAGATTGAGTTAATCCAAGGACAGATGAAGGAAGCTCAATCCAGGCAGAAGAGTTACGCAGATAAGAGGCGTAAAGACCTAGAGTTCTCAGTAGGAGATAGGGTTTTCATTAAAGTATCACCGATGAAGGGTGTGGTACGATTTGGAAAGTCGGGAAGTTAGCCCCGAGGTATGCTGGTCCATTTCAGATTATAGTAAGGATTGGAAAGCTCACTTACAGAGTAGAATTGCTGAGCAGTTTGGCAGGTGTCCATAATGTATTCCATGTATCTCATCTTCGTAAGAATGTGTATGATCCAAAGGCTACTATTCCACATATAGAGTTGAAGGACTCAGTAGTGGAGCCTGATTTGACTTTTGTTAGACAACCAGTTCAGGTTATAGCGAGAGATGAGAAGAGATTGAGGACCAAGAAAGTCAAGTTGGTAAAAGTTCAGTGGAGCGACAACGAGAAGGACTGTACTTGGAAGATAGAAGACATGATTCGAGAGGCTTATCCTGATCTACTTTGATGGTATGTCTATATTTGATCTATATAGATTGGTTGCTAGTCAGATAGGCTAGTATGGTTGTTAGGAGATGTTATAGATGTTTGCTAGTTAGTCCTTACTGAATTTTGAGGACGAAATTCTTTAAGGATAGGAGCCTATAACATCCATATTTTTATTGACATTATTTAGGAGATTTAATTAGAATAAATTAAATAGAATAATGTAGATAAGGAGATTGAGGTTGATTAATAGAAAATATAGTGGTCGTGCTTATTAAACTTAATGAACTTAAAATTGGTTAAGTACTTAAATACATGGGCATAAGAGTAATTGCTACCCATGTTTCCCACTCTTATACTAATCCCCCAAACCATATACGTTCATTTTTATTCTCAAACAAAAATACATATAACTGTAAGAAGCAACAAGGCCGGCCATAGCAAGATAGAAGAGAAGAAGAAAATCAAAGAAAAGCTTAGGATTCAAGCTAGAGGAAAATCAATCTCAAACAATCTCTAATCTCCTTATCTCAAGCAAGGTGAATAATAATTTCTACATCTCTATTTTGATTTTTACATTAAATGGTTTTGGATTTAAGGATAAATCTGTTTTATGATATGTGAATGATGATATGCTTGATTTTGACATATATATGTTAAAACAAGGTTGTTTAAAATGATATATACACGATTTTAAGGTAAAACCGAGATGAAATGATGTTCAAATGCCATGAGAAAATTTTATGTTATAGAAAACATAATTTTGGAGTTGGGTTTCAATTTTTATAATTTTCCAAGCCGTGGAGAATTTATTGTGAATTTTCAAAGGAAAATATGATTATTTGGGTTTATAAATTATTTTGGGAAAATATAATAAGAATTTGGGTTTGAAATTTTACTATGTTAGATAACATGATTAAAGTTAATTTCTGGAATGTTTGGGGATTTTTACTAAGTGGTTTGGTATGGAAATTAAATTGTTTTGAAAGGACCTAAATGATTTAATTGTTTTATAAAAGGAAGGGCTTATTTGATAAATTTTAAATTGGTTTAGATCTGAGAAAATTGCGACAAATATTATCCAAAATATTTAAAAAGTTATGAAATCCAATCAAACGATTACAAGTAGGCAAGTTAGTTGCAAAAAGTTTACTTATTTTGGAAAAATCAGCTTTTACTCAGAAAAAGTTGGTTCCGCCTTCTTTGGTGAACCTTTCGTATCAGACCTCTCGAACAAGACCTTTCGACTTCAATGACCAATAAGGTCGAAAGCAATGCACATGATATCATTCAAGTGGTATGTAGTGAATTGAACTAAGTCAAAACGTATGGTGTCGAAGGGTTGCATTCGAAGGGTTGCTTCCGAAGAAGAAGGATCCTTTGTTTATTTTGATTTGAATAGAGAAATCAGTTGCCTGTTTTCTAAAGACCTTTCGACATAGTCAAAAGGTTTGGTTTTCAAAAGGATGTTTTAAAAGACCTTTCGGAAAGGCCGAAAGGTATGGTTTTTATAAGTTGTTTTATAACACCTTTTGACACAGTCGAAATGTTAGGTTTTGAAAGGATTTAAGATACCTTTCGACAAGGCCGAAAGATTTGGTTTTGAAAGGTTGTTTCAAAGAGGTTTTGAAAAGTTGCCGCCTTTATTTTGTTCAAACCCTTCGATATGGTTGAAAGCAAAAGCTTTCAACTTAGTCGAAAGGTTTTCTAGTTTGATAAATACAAGCCACTTCCCAACCTTCCGAAGGGGTCGAAAGCAGGAGCTCTCAACACAGTCGAAAGGTTTAAATGTATTTCCCTAATGTTTTATAAAGTAGAAAGTGGTTTTGAAAACTTTCACCTATGACCCAAAGTAATATTTTAAGTATAAGCCCAATGCTTTCGAAATGGGTACTTTCAATGTTTTCGAAAGGGTTACTTCCAATGGTGTCGAAAGGGGCACTTTCAACTGGTTTCGAAGCTAAGCTTCTAAAGTTAAATACTAATATTTTAATATATTCGAAAGGTTTTGAAATGTAGTATTTAAGGTATTACAAGGCAGGAGCCTAATGTTTATAAGAGCTTTCGAAGGAGGTTATCCTATGAAATCGGTAGCTAGGTTTCGAAGGTATCGAAAGGTTTTAAAGCCCAAACTCAAATTTTTTGATGGAAAAACCCACGGCATAAATAAAGGAGTTTTTATAAAGGAATTTTTTTAAAGGTTTAAGAAGAAGCTATCTTTGAGAAAGAAATAGGTTAAAGGAATTAACCATGTCTTTATTAAACCGTCAAGAGTGGTATTGCTATGTTGTTATATTGCTTCTTCTAATATTAATACATTCATTTTATAATGGACCCATAACCGCATTTTGGGGGTAAATAGTAGGAGAACCAATTAGGTTAACCCAGTAGTTAATGTAAATTGATTAAACTCCTGAATGAATATAATCGCATCAAGGAGGTCAGGAAGACCAGGATATAGGATGCTAACATATAAAGGAAAGATAGTGGCAGGGGCCAATAGGTTAATAGTAAGCCTATGAAAACTATGTATAAAAGAGGATGTCAGATAGACAGGTTAATAGTTAGCCCATGAAAACTATGTATAAATGAAGATGTCAGATAGACAGGTTCATAGTAAGCACATGAAAACTATGATTGAATACTGGCAGGGGCCAGTAGGTTTGTAGTTAGCCCATGAAAACTATATCCGGATGTAATATTGACAGATGTCAATAGGTTCCTAGTCAACCCATGAAAACTAGGATAAGAAAGAAGATATTGGAGTTACCATAGGTTCGGGGAGAACCCATGAAATGATTAAGTTAATTGGCAAGGGCCAATAGGTTCTTAGTGATCCCATGAAAACTATGAAACCGGTCAGGGAATCCGTAAGTCAAAAATAGGTTAATAGTTAGCCTATGAAAACTGTGCAACTGGATAGGGAGTCCATAAATATTAAACATGTTATTAGTAAACCCATGAAAACTAATAGGTTGATAGTAACCCTAAAACTATGATTAAGACAGGGTATCAAATAAAACTGAGGATGGGTAATCCTAATTGTTTTAAGTATGCATATCATCGTAGTATTTTGAAAATATATGTTTTAACCATTATGGATGCAGGAGCACAGTATATGGTTTTGAAAAGGTTTTAGGATACCAGTGAGGGGAAAACCCATTTTGCTAAGCGGCATGGTCTCACTAGATATCCAAAAAAGGATTGAGATGTTAGATTATTATTCATACCAGGCTTTATGTCTGACTCAAAGTTTTTGTTTTTCCCCTTAAACTCTTGGGTACTCAATTGATTTTGAGTAGTTTGTGATTTAAGGTTTTCAGGTTTTCTTGATGAATAAAGCTTCCGGTGGCGTGCAAGAGGCAAATAGATATTTAGAGTTTTTCTTTCCGTTGTGTATTTTGTTGTAAAGGCAGACTTATTAGCCTTACTATATTCTCTGATCAACCAAGGGGGCATCTTCATATGTCGCTCTTAGCGTAATTGTAATAATTATATTTTACAGAACGTGGTTAACGTAATTTGGGGATTATGTAATGAACAAGAAATTTTTTGTTCTGAATGAGGAATTATGTTTTTTAATTGTTAATTTTTTTCCATATTTTCGTGATCTGTGTATCAATGTATCTAACACCGCCGTATTTGGTCGCCGAAGATTAATATCTATGGATGACTGCAGCATCCGTAGCCATTAGTTTTGGGCCTCTAAGTAGGGGGATGTTACAAATTTGGCACGTGCGATGCACGTGCGTAAGAGGAGTTGGTATGAAAAATACTGTTTGTAAGGTTTTTTGGATCTTACAAAATGACATAACTACAATCAACACTTGGAGCTATGGAAAGAAATTATAATAACCGTTATTATTTAACTAATACTGGATTCTGCAGGGGCAGCATTATAGAGTTCTTCCATGTATCCATATTCCAATCAAAGTATGGTTAAATATACCACATAACTAGCCAAACCATCAGACCAAGTAAAGAACTCAACCACCCATTTGTTAATCTCAATTACTACTTATTAAGTAACCTTTATATTGGCATGCATACTGATGTGCATTTTACAAAATAGTTTGTTATAAATGTACTATAAAAATCTATAGCATATAGAAGTGACTAAAAAATATCAAATGGTTTGAGAAGTGAGCATATCTAAATGAATGTGGATGAATGAATGCCAAGATGATAAATAAAATTTTCCCAATTGTTTAATAAACACTCCAAGTGATCCATGAGAACAATAAAGGGCAGTAGAGGGTCTACCCATTAGAAAAACAAAAAAACATCTGTAAAACAAAACGAAAAACTAAAATACTTCAACTACGTTGTAATGAGATAAACTATATAAACTTCAATAAATGGAGGCAAACCGATAACATTACCTTGCTAACAATTGTGTTTTGTCTACAAACTACATTGCCACTTCCAGTATCGCCTCTTCAAAGTATTCAGTACTTTGTTGAACCAACAAAAAAAATCATTAGTATTAGTACTACAAAATATAATTACTTGTAAAAATTTGTTTGATATACAAATCAAAGCTAAAATTCCATTCACAATTGTCACAAAATTGGGTCTAAAAGGCAAATATTTGAATAACCAATGTTTAAAGTAGTTATAATCCTATTTCCACACATTGTTAATTTAGAATAAAATGTTAAATAACAATTTCTTGGTAAATATTGGACACTGAATCAAATTATACCTTCTCAAAAAGACAAATTGAAAACTATAATCATACCCAACATTGTGAAAACCTTTTTCAACATGGAAACCTACTTGATTTTGATCTAGCAACTGTAGTGGTTGTGATGCTCTATAAGACATTTCATGGCAACTGATGATGCTATGATGAATACCTTTTTGAAGAATTTTTCAACTTGCTACCTGCTGAAAAACATTTATATTCTTTACATAGACATTTTTGTAGACATGAATCATAACCATACTTGATATAAACTATGATATGCTAGGCAACAATATTATACCTTTTTTGGAAAATCATGGGCCAACATATCAACACCGAAGCATCCATAATTTTAGTAACTGCAAATAAATGAAGAAGAACGAACTTAGTAGTTAGATTCAAAATTGACGGCAATAATATAATAATATAATTATCAGAGGCAACAATAGTTCTTCGTCGTATTCAAAGAGGTAGATTGGTTCAGGTAAGCCGTATATCATTTTATTGATAAAAAGGGTTATGTGTGACCCTATTGTTAGTGTTATAAAATGGGTATGTCACCATAGTGGCCATTAAAAAAATCATGCATTCTCATCCTCATATGAACAAATGCATGAACTAACAATTTAATATAAAAAGTAAAAATATATCCTCCTTTAGAAAATAACATGATCATATGACATGTGTTTGCATTCATCCCTCTTTAAAAATCCATATACTTAGATAGATTCAAAGTTATTTTATTGTATAGCTAAATCAATGGTTATTGTATTTTTATTACAACCCTGCACTCAACGTAACTTACAACCAAAATTCTGGCAAAAAATTCAATAGCATTGAGATACGGTAGCTTAAATGTCTTTAGCGTAATATATTCAACAATAAAGAATAACATCAAAATTTTGATCTCACATTCCTATTTTACCAAAAACAAACAGAAATAAGAAATCATTGGTTTCATATCTTCCTTATCAGTGAAATGTGTGTAGCAATATCAGTCATGAAAATAGTCTATTTGATACTGTCCTAATTATAAAACCTTAAGGTTGAATAATTTATGCAATAACGTGGATTCAACTTATATCATGGATAAGCTATTCATTTTTCCAAAATGTTATATATACATTACAATAATGAACCGCAAAAGGTTATGAACTGCAACAACTTTAGAGTATAATTTCAAATTCCTAAATATGAAAGATGGAGAGCTTGAAATGAAAATGAGAGAGGAAGTGCCTATAATTATTACAGTTTTAAATAAATATATCTTGTTGATGTAGTAGACTATGTATATACCATCTTCCGCTGAGGAAGAAAACACATGTTGCAGTTAACATTGGAAAAAAAACCCAAAGCATACTTTACCCAATATACAGTGAAGCATAAACTTAAAATAGACTAAAAGGCTACGTTTCTGTCATTATTGAATCAGAAAAGGAGGGAAGGAGAGTAAAACCTTAAGGGTCCTCTACTGTCCTAGTTTAACTCAACTGCCTAGAGCTATCATTCTCAAATCCTTCAGATTATCATGCTGGCCCCGAAAATATATTGAGTTTACCATTTATTAAAATTATCAACCGCTTCAATTTTTCATTTTTCGACCTAATTTGTTTTCTTTTTTTGGGGACGTGATGAGATAAACGTCTAAGTTGTTTCCATTTTCAGGGTTTGTGGAGAAGAAATTAGGACATGATAAGATAAATGAGTCTACAAACTAATTTAGGAGTCAACTGGCAATTAGAAAGATCAAATATACCCTTATTTTGATATACGGTGAAATGATTTTAAAAGGACAATTTTGGCAATTCAAAAAAGGCTTCACCTCCTCAAGTATTTGCTTTATATATATAAGATTAAACAAGTATGTATATATTTATAAATCAATTATTATCATTTTACAACAATTTAAAAAGAATTATTTATCATTTAAAAAATTATTGAACGTATACCCAATTTTATCAAACACCGGTTTTTGTCAATTTTAATAAGTTCACCATTCTTATTTATCACATAAAACATGATTATTTAAGTTTGAAAATTCTATATTTGAATGGTTAAAGTTAATTAAATATTCCATTTAAAAGTGATAAAATTATGGTTCGTTACATACTTCCCTCCTTAAAAGAATTTCGTCCCCGAAATTAAACCAAAATTCAAAAACCGATAATACTTACTCCAAACAATCTTTAAACTCAATTTTGTATGATATACATAGATCATCCATACGTGATATCTGATTCGATCTTTTATTTGAATCCACAACTTTACTTCTGCATTAGTATTGATCCTTATATCCTCTAGTGTAGAGTCTGATCAGGCTCTTTGATTAGAAACCTTTGTTTCCCTTACATAGCTCTCGACTACGATAGAAAACTTAAGTATCCAATCCTAAACCCTCGTCAATGTTCGTCGTCAAGAATCGAGTGATAAATCCTTTTTCGGACCCTTGAGAACACCTTAAAGTTCTATACTCGAATCTTTGATCTAAACCATGTGACAAAATGATCTACGTACCTCATATGTACTTATTATCATTCAAAAATCTTTGTAAGATATTTCATAAAACTTTTATCTTTTATTTTTATAAAGGTATAATTGCTTTAAATATTTGTTTCTAAATATTTTTTCTTAAAGGAAAACATTTCATCCCAAATGAACCATTTCAATTTTAAAAGATAATTTACCTTTTATTTTCCAAAATTATAATCAACTTCTCTCATTATAATATATTCCTTTTTTAACCAACCTTGATATTAACTTATCAAATAATAATTCAAAATTATCCTTTTGACTTAAGGAAAATTATGTAGATCGAGTAACTCCAAAATAATACCACAGAACTGGGTACTACCAATAGTATCCTATATCCTCTTAACAAGAAGGGTAATACTTAAGATAAGTGTTTACCAATTGAACATATCTCTTGCCGATTTTTTGTTATTTTCAAGCCACACAAACAAGTTATCATTTGAGACTTTCTTACTTATTAGAAATTTCTTTTCAAAAAATCCATTAGAGACTATTTTGTTTATAAAACCCATTTTATAAATCCCTCTCATCAAATCATTTTATATTAACTTGCTTCCTTTTAAAATTTCATAATTCTTTTCCAAAATACCCAAAATTTAGTTTCTCAAAATTTATATAACATATCTTTTATATCCATCTTTTTCAAAATTATTTTATTTGTGTAAAATACATTTTTATACTACATGCTTATTTATTATCTTATACGAATTCATTAATCTTAACCTAATATTATTATCAAACATCTTATAGTCAATTCGTGAAACTTAATTCACAAGATGTTCGTTAAATCAACAAATGGTAATAAGTGAATATTATCATTCCCTTAACCATAAACTACCATACATAAATATCTATATCTCTCCAAAAGATATTCCTTTATACTTAAAATATAATCCTTTTAGATTTTCAAAAGATTAGGATAGGAGTTCTTAAAATTCCTTTTTATTAAACATATATCTTTTACACTTGAAACAGAATATATCAACCCTAAAAAAATTTCTTTCTTCTTTTTCTTTGCTTTCCTTTTATCCTTTTCCTTTATTTTCCTATCCTTACATAGAACTGCATAATGGCCTTCTTTACTACATCTATAATAGAAGATGTCGGCATAAGATCTTAGTTTTAATTTCTCTTCTGCCTCTTTTTGTGCATGTACTCTTCGTGCTTGCTTTGAATTAGCCCATAACTCATTACCCGACATAAAATAAGACATCCTGACCTAAATGATATACTAAGTTATTATCAGAAGTCTCATACCATTAATTTCTTGACTTATCCAAATTACTTGACTCATACTTGTTCGGATTTGAACTTGCCTTGATTGTACAATGATAAGAAGAAGAATTTACCAAACGTTCGATACCATTCGTGTAAGCCAACATATGATCGGTACTTAGAAGATTATTCCCACCATCACCAAATAGATCTAGACCTTATTCTTGGAACTTTCCAAAAGGATAACATCTTATAAATTTTCTATATCACATAAATATTTATACTTTTGTATATATAAAATATACTCCTTTTAGAACGGTGCGTCGATTTGCCTTGTTTGAGTATCTAGAAATATCTAACGATAACGGTGATCAGGCGCATCGACCAGAATCTATAAACCACTCAATAGATAAATCAACACAAAACATGTTTTATATCAAATAACAAATACGTGCTCATATATATAGTACACTCAAACTCATTATAGCGTGTTACTAACCCTATCTCTAATGAGTCACTCATTCTGGGGTATTACTAACTCTATCTATAATGAGTTTTACCCCACCAAAGCCTAGGTGTTCGCTTAACCTAAGCTCTGATACCAAATGTAATGACCAGGATTTTCAACCTTCGAAAATCGACACTAATACATCCTCGTGCCGCAAATCCAAGTGCCGGAAAGCCAGATTGTTAGGGGGAAAAGAAATAAAGGCAGAACAAAATCTCACACGAATGGAATAACATATATTATTTCAATATAATCTTACAGTGGAAAATTTTGAATAAAATATCAGAGTCTAACCTGGATTCAGCGTGGACAGTTATAAACCCTCTGTTCTTACAAATGCTAAAAAATAAAAACAAATGCAATAAATGCAGCGGATAATAGAATACGTCCATACGTAGATGAAGATCTCCAACTCTCCTCTGGAAACTCCAAGCGTCTTCAACTAAACCTAAAACTACTCGAATCTGACCCGAGTATTAAAAATACCCAAATCAGGCTTGATAAAACAGCGTGAGATACTCGAAATTTTTAATGTATAGATCATGTTGATGTCAATCAAAACCTTTGAAAAAAGGGTATTACATAAGACCATGCCCACACATATATACGGATGGGTTTTTACCTTATGATAACCAAAATACTTTGTACTTAAACCATTTGATATTATTTCGAATAACATTGCTTTGTAAATCCTTTCCAAGTAAATATATATAAACATAGCCGAAATTGTTACCATTATTAAATTCCAGCAAGGGGTAGCTGAATGTTTGTGAACCATTACAACTATTTTGGGACTACAAACAAAACCGTAAAGTTCGTAATTGTTTTCAAGAATGTTTATTATGCAATTCCTCGATGACCTTACAGCCTCTTTAGGCCTCCATAATCACATAAGACGGGCAATCTTGCTTTCTCTTGAACTGTATAAGGTATGTCAGCTCGCTAAACATTGGAGGCTATGCGAATGTATCCATGAAAAGGACATACAATAAGCTCAGTAATGCATATCCATTTGGATGAATTTTGAATGAGGTAAGTCCAATCTCTTGTAAGAAGTGACTCAGAAATGGGTTGAACGGTGGGACGGCACCACCAAGGCACATGTAACGGTTGCAGGCCGTGAAGCCTTGAGTAGGATTGTGAGCAAGTTCGCTTTTAATCGGCAAACAAACATTATCTTCAGGGATATTGTATTGAATGCAAATATTTTGAAGCGACCTAGCTGATAAGCTCAAAGGCACCTACTTTGATGGGTCGGTTATGGTTCTTAGTCTTGGAGGCGGTCGATGTATCATCGGGCCGATTGGGACCAGCTAGCCTTGAGATTCGAAAATCATTGCTGGCTTGGCCCAGTTGGAATGGAAGATGAAGCCAGAGCCATAGATGATCCAACTTCTGAAGGAGTAGATGTAACGGCCTGCCTTTTTGGACGTTTTAAGCAGACACACACGTCAAGCTCAAATCATTCAAAAGGGCAGATAGTTATGGGGTAAATAAGAAAAAGAGAAAAATAAAACAAATACAGAATCTCATAGTGGAATGACAAAATATAATAATCAAATAATAGTTCATGAAGCTGTTTTTAAGAATACATTTGATTATTCTTTACAACACAAACATCAGAGTTACATAAACAAGAATAAATAAATAAATGCAGCGGAATAACATGATGTAGAAGAATACATATCATGAATAATAATAATACAAATCTTCGTCTTCATCCTCCAGAAACAAGGTCTTCAAATCCTGAAATGCTCAGGCTAACCCGAATGAATTGAAAAGAAAAAACACTCGAGTCAGAACTAAAAGATCTTATGTAAGTTAAATCAACGGTAAATATGAGTGTGACGGCGTCAGAGATGTTTACGGGGTTTGACATTTCCTATCCAGTGTCTAACGTGAGTGCAGTAACTTAAGAGATGTTCGAGATTCACATCTTCTAAGGATCCGTTAAACTATCTACTATGTAGTACAATACACTATTATAATATGTCTACAATAAAGTAAAAAGTATTAAAATAGCGTTAAGGCGTTACCCATATCCCCCTTAACATATTTTTATATATTCCCATAGTCTATACAGTACCGTAATTCCTCTGTAAAATGGAGGGCTATCAGTGGGCACTCCATAGGTATGGTACAAACCAAACTCGTAGAAGGAGCGCTAGGGCATGTGAACACGACACTCGAGGCAATGCCAGGGTAGATATACCAATTGTGGATCCGGACTAGTGGTAACACATAGCAGCTACTACCACCCACCTCGGAACACACTCCCAAATCAAAATCAGAGGGTGGCCACCAAATCAATCACAAAGTTAGAATATAGTATTGAAGAAGTGTGTCCGATAGGAGGAATGACCTCACTTGGCTCCTGTTTTAGTCACATCTAAGCTGACTCATGGGAGTCAGGGTCGCGTCATACCTCATACATAAATCGTTCGCCAAACCATCCTACTTCATTTCTGGAATCTCCACCACGTACACAGTTGTTAATGTGGTTTTCGGTATTGGCAGAGAGTATGATAATATTCGATCCCGGTCTCTTTAACAACGAAACGCTTATTTCACACCAGATGGTTCTTTTACATTCCAAAAAGGTCAATTTACAATTGATATCAAAATATCATATTCTCAAACCATATCACTTTCAAATCATATTCACTTTCAAATCATATCGTCTCCGAAATCACAATTCTTTCAAAAATCATATTTCTAAATTAGGTTAAACCCTCATTTCAAAATCGTCATATTCAATCAATTATGTCATTTAAGTTCCAACTTAAATTATAACATCGTTTAGCCGTATTCGCTTTTAAACCAGTGAATTTGAATATAAACACTTCCCCTTTACTTAGTCTGAAAATTTAGAAAATAGTTTAAATAGTTAAAATACTTTAAAATAGTTTAATATAGATTAAAAATATTTTTCTTGATTTAAGATAGTTAAATAGATTTAAAATAGATTAAATCTAATTAAAATAGATTAAATAGCCTTAAAATATATTAATTAGATTTAAAATAAGTTAAATGGGTTAATTAGTTTTAAAATAAATTAATTGGTTTAAAATTGGTTAAAATGATTTAATTGAGTTAATATAAGTTAAAGTAGTTTAATAATTATAAAATCTTAATAATTAGAAATTTTAAAACAATATATTTTCAAACAGTTTATAATAAAATATGAATTTGGAATTAATATCAATTTAAACTATTTATTTCATTTCAACATATCAGGACCATTTCACATTTCTAAATCACAAAACCCAATTTCAATCTTTCAATTCAAACTCTCAATAAAATTATTAAATTTTATATTGATTTCAATCCGTGTTTGAAATATCAATTTAAATTATTCCAATTTCAATACATTACGAAGTTATATTTCAAACAATTCAAATAACTCAATTCTGATAAATTTCACTTATATTCCAAATTCAACTCTGAAATTTTCAATTAAATTCTTTCAACAATTTCTTTAACCTAATTCCAATTTTAACATAAAACTCGAATTTTGATAATAATTCAATTTATATAAATCAAATTTTATTTCAAAATATCATTTAACTAAATTCAAAAATTTAGGATTTTTAAAATCATTTAATTTAACCAATCCAGTGTCCGTATATAATTCTCTACCCTAGGGTCAAGTGATACAGATATTTATCATTTCAATCCGCAATTTAAAATTTTACGGTTATATATCATTTCAAACCGCAATCCCGAATTAATATAAAAATCCATAAAATCGTTCGAGTCTATCATTTCAACTCATAACGATTTTTCTCTAATCTATAGAGCGTTCGGGTATATATCATTTCAACCCATAGTGATTTTTCAAATAACAACTAAGGGAACTTGCAGAGTGATAACATTTTATAAATCAAACATAACATCCAATCAACCAATATCAACAATCAAACATCCATCAAAATCAACATCCAATTCAACCAATAAATTTCAACAAACAACTGATTATTATATACCGGTAATCACTGGCGATTTAAAATTCAATGATAAATTAAATGACAATTTAATTCAAAATAAATTCAAATTAACAGGAATGACAATTTTAAAAATATCAAACAGCCATAAATAAATTCCTAATCACATCAAAAATTTAATTTAACTAACATAAGAAAATTTAAAAGTTGTGAGTGGGTCAAAACACTCACCTTTGAATTTAAATCGAATTAAAATCCAATTTAAGCCCAAAATTCAAACAGTATCAGAATTCGTCCAAATTAGAGCCAAAATGTCTGGAATTTCGATACGGTCCCAACGCAAGAAACCGCGTGTGAATTGGACCTCGTATGTAAAAGTTATTAAAGTTAGAAGATTAAAAATCAAAATTTAAATAAAAAAATAAAAAAAACACATTATCACCTCGCTACGTCACGTTGCCAAATACCGCTTGAAACCCTAACCTGATAAGAAAATCGCGATCGCCATGCATAGCCACCACCAGTCGCCCCTTCATCGAATCATCGCCACCAATCCTCGAGCCTTCGACTAGATCAGAGTACATCCCCTCGACCAACACCTCACGGCGCACCCACCACCGGGGCGCGGCCCTCCCCCATGCTCGGCCACGTGAACCGTTGCCGCGTGCTTCCAGGTGATTTCCTGGCGAATCGAGACATCAATGGCCAAATGTAACCGCATGGATTGAAAGCACTCAGCCTCCTCTACGCGCTCATACTTCCTGATTGACGTATCGTGGAAGATCCATCGTTGAATCTTGACGATTATACATGAACAGCCGGGACTAAATTATGGGTTTCTGGAAAAATTATGATTCGATTTCAAAAAAGAATTGCAGATCTGAGATGCGCTCGTCGAGAGCTTCAAATTGATATATAATTTGCTAGGGTTTGGAGGAGTTTGGTTTTGGAATTGAATTTGAAATTTGGGAATTATGGTTTGTTTGCCATTGGAAAGAGGAGTTGAGAAGGAATTGTACATACAGACAAATGGAAATAAGAAGGAGCTAGAGTTTATAACGGGATATTTATAGGCAGATCAGAAATAAGAAAGAACGGATAAGCTTGATTTGCAAGTTGAACGATAAACGACCCGAAAAGCCTGTTCTGTCTCCGAAACGAAAATGGGTCATCCATATATCAAAATAGATGTTTTTGATAATTTTAAACTCAATGGAACAGGTTTCAAGTCCTAATTCCATTGTATGAAAGAGTTACGTTAAAATCAGCTTATTTCAAATTGATTTCAATTGATTTTAATTAAATTGATTTCTAGGCGTTCCGAGTCCGTACGATTAAACGACAAGTCCGATCGCTACGAAACTTGAAATCCTACAATTATTCACCGTTATGGATCTGATGAAACCAGTTTCGTTGAAATCCGAGTCAGTGGCCAATATGGCTATTTTCACATTAATTAAATAAATTAATATTAAATTAATTAATTCACTTTTTAATTCAATATTTATTAACTAACAAATTTCATCATTTTTGATTACTTAGACATTTATAATGATTCAAAACAAGTTTACACATCAATTCAGTGTTTAAAAATTTACTAATTACAGTGTTCAATTTCAACTGTAATTAAATCCAATTAATTATAATTGAATTTCAATAAATAGTTTAAATTTGATTTCAGACTTTATATTCAATCAATTATTACTCAAATAACATAGTTAATATTTGTTAATACCTTATTTCACTAATAGGCTACATTTCCATCTTTTATTTGAGTTAACTACAATATTTCAATTATATTGAATTTTGTCAATTTTCTCATTAATTAAAATTTAAATTCCCAATTAATTCATTCATCTTGGTTTCATTCTTTTATTAAATCAATTATTTTTCTTATGAATACAATTAACATTTCTATACATTTATTACATTCACAATTTGTAGTTATTGAATTAACTCACATTAATGTAACATTTATTTACGTTTATTTACAACTGATTAATTAAATCGGTAACAGATAACAATTTGTCACCCTTTACCTTTTATTACATTTATAAGTTTATAACTTTCAAACAAATGTTACAATTACTTACATAACACAGATTTTTATTCAATTACCGTTTATTATATACTATTTCTGTTTGCACAAAAAATGGACAAACACCTCAAAGTTGTATGATTTAGTAGATCTTATGTTGTTCTTAGCAATTTGAGTGATTCATGCAAATATATGAAAAGCAGGGGCTAAACTGTAAAAAAGACACGCAGATTTATAGTGGTTCGGCCAGAATGTGCCTACGTCCACTTTATATGTTATTTCTCTTCTCTTCTTTTGATTACAAGTACAAAGCTTTGATACAAGTAAAAGAAAGTTGTTTGAAAGTTCCTTCCGTGCTTGAGCTCTCAAACTTGTCCCCATTGTTGTACCCCTGCCCCTCTATTTATAGAGTGAGGTTGGGGGCAGGGGTCTTGGATGTATATAGCTGCTGGTGGGCCTGGGCTGATGTATCTGGCCTGGCACATCTGGTTCGGCATGGTCTTGGTTCGGGACGCCTCGGTCCGGTGGCAGCTGGTTCGGTGGGATGTGGAGCTGGGTTGGTTCGGAGGTAGGTGGTCCTTTGATTCGGTGGCAGGGGTCTAGATTGGTTCGGTAGTGGATGGGGAATGCTAAATCGGTAGCTCGGCATTGTTTGGAGATGTTGGTTCGGTGGGTCGATGGATCGGTAGGCATGTAGAGGGTTGGTCCGGTCTCGGCTGGTTCGGCGGTTGCAGGTGAGGTCCCGGTCCGGTAGGAGATGGAAAATGTGCTGGATCGGCGGTGAGACCGGACCGGTGTTTGAAGGGTTCTGGCAATGGTCTTGCCTCTTGGTTCGGCAAGTAGTGAGGTTGGTTGGAGTCGGTTCGACATCGGGGAGGAGAGGCTTGGCTCCTTCTTTTCTTTTGGTTCGATGGGGTTGGAAACACACCCAACATTTGCCCCCCAAAGTGGGGCATATGCCGGCATATGTCGCGCTTTGTTTTTTTTGTTTTTTTTTGGATTGGGTATAGCTTTATTCGATTCCGAGTGCCGAACCATCTGGTTCGGCTGTTATGGGTATGTTTATAAATAGGGGCTACACTCCTTCGTTATTCCTTACCGAATCAAAAGAGAGCCGAATCAACCCTTGCCGAATCAAACCCTTGCCGAATCAAACCCTTGCCGAATCAAACCCCTGCCGAATCCATCTCGTGCCGAGTCAGGTATATATCCTTTTGCCGAATGAACACGAAAATGCCGAATGCTTCCTTGTATTGTATCGCCGAATGAGCTAGTGCCGAACGAAACTCGGAAGTTTGACCAACCGAACGGAACTTGAAGATTTAAACACTGAATGGCACTTGATAACTATGCGTTTATATTCCCATACTCCTTGTGCTAATATCATGCTTTTCTTATGTCGTAGATAAATGTCTCAAAGAGTAGAAACTCGATCGAAGAAGAAGGAGTCTGAGGGCGAAGAAGGTTCTTCTGCCGTGCCCCCAGCTCAGCCAGGACCGGAGCGTCACGGATCTTCCCCGAGATCTCTAGTGGACGGGTACGGCCCTCAGGAGCTTCTGAACTCCCCGCCCGATTGCTTTCCTAGCTCCCTCAAGGAGGAGCAGCTCGATGTCATTTCCCGATCCTTTGGAATCGATAGGGCGCGCTTGCTATTGCCTGGGAGAGACGTTATGTCGTATGATCCTCCTGAAGGGTACTTCGCCTACAGCAGATACCACTGCATGTGTGGTGCCATTCCTCCTCTTAACGCTTGGATAGCCAGCTTCCTCACATATATTAAGGTGGCCCCATTCCAGCTTCAACCCAACTCCTATGCTATATTGGTGAGCCTCTTCGTCATTTTCCAGAGGAAGTATGGTCGTGCTCCTTCCAACCGGGAGATTCGGTATCTATATAATCTGAGGGGCTATAAGAAGGGGTCTCCATACATTAGCTTGGAGTCAGCTGTGACCTTCAAGCCGGTCTTGGATTTGTATTCTAAATTTAGCATGTTCAAGAAGGAGTGGTTCTTTGTCAGGGACGACTCCGTTTCAATTCAGCGCTTTACTTCTGGATGTAAGTTGATGCTTTTACTTATAATTTCCATTCCGATTGCGATGCTTCTTCTCATACGTTTTCATTTTTTGCTAGCGACAGGTGGCTTTGCGGTTGTGGAGACTGATCGCCTGGTTCAGACGGCGGCTGAGATAGAAGCTATTCTCGGGAAGTATAGATCATCTGCCTTCCTGATCAGAAATGCGACCCTCCTGGAGTATAACTTAATCCTTCCTCAGCAGTCAGTAGTCAAGCTGAGGGAAACGGCGGAGGAGAGGGTGGCTGCTCAGACTAAGGGAGGCGTCACGGTAGAGAGTAGCAAGAGGAAACCTTTCGCAAAACCTCCAGCCGTCGGAGGTAAGAAACTCAAGAAATCGGACGGTCCCTCCCCCAGCAATTGTCCACTTACCCAGGAGGAGGAAGACATAGAGGAGGAAAGAGGTGAGGGTGGAGATGGTCGGGAAGGTGATAAAGGTGGCGATGGCATCGGGGCCTTGCTTCCTGGGCAAGCGGGCGAGATTCAGGAGTGGACGGACGATGCGTTCCACCAGGATTTCGAGGGGCTGGACGAAGATCCGGCTTTGGTAAGGAAAACTGGGAAAGCGGACAAGGCCGGGACCGGTGCAAGTGAGTCTTCTCAGACCATTCCAGCCAAGGTGGCTCCGACGACTCAAGGTGAACTCTTGACTCCTGCATGCTTCATTAATGATAGGGACTTAGGAATATTTTATGATCCGCTCCCGTCCTGGAATGAAATCCAGGACTTATTGCAGTATCCTACTTCTCCCCAGGGTTTGTATAACAGACGTATTTTCTTTCTTCTTTTAATCCGCCGCGTTTCTCAAATTATATAGTGATGTAAGTTTGTGACACTTGTTCTTCATGTCAGGAGCAGGTAAGACATCCAAGGCCTCGGATCTTCGGCACAGGCTTGAGCAATACAAGCTTTCAAAAACTTCCACTAAGCAGAAGCCTTCGACCCACCGCTCCAGGGATGTAGTCGGCTACCGTCCTCTTCTCGGGGTCATCGAAGAGGGTATTCAACGGAGAAAGAGGAGTCATTCTTCATCCGAACCTTCACTTGGTCCTCATCTCCCGGCTCAGCCTCTTCATGATATCATAGGGGAGGATAGCGAGTTTGCACTCTCTCCGCGCCCACCCGGAAACCCTACCGTTATTCACATCGACCGTCCTGACTTGGCTCGTAATCCATTTGCGGGTCATCCTGACCTGGATCCAAGCTCCCATGATATTACCTTTGACGAGGTCACTGGTGAGCACCTTCTTCCACGCAACCCCATGGTACGGGTACTTGATGAAGCTAAGTCCTTAGATCTCGATTTACTCGCTACTCATATAATTACTATGGGAGACGAGGCCAAGGCTAATATTGATCGGGTGGCGGAGGAGACTAAGAAGCTGATGGGGCATCATGCCCGGTTGGTTAAGGCCGGAGAGGAGATTGGGAGTGCCAATATCCGACTGCGATTGGTGGTTTCGGATCAGGCCAAACAGCTTGCGGATCAGGCTATTCAGATTTCTCAGCATGAGGCTGCTTCTGGACGACTAAAGAAAACCATGGAAGAGGCTAGCCGGGCCGAACTGCGGAAAATGGAAGCTACTTGCAAAGAACGGATTGACATGGCTATTGCTACAGTGGACGAGGTTCGGAAAGCGGATCTTGAGCAGGTGGAGGAGCTGTCCAGGAAACTTGAGGCTGCAGAGCTTGCTCAAGCCAAGTTGAGGGAGGAGATGGAGGCAATGCGGGGATCCCTTCTGGTTGACTGCTCAAGATACCGATCGGAGAGAGATGCTGCCGTTGAAAGGCTGTCGTCTTCCGAGGCCCGGATGAGGGAGTTTGAGGAGAATGAGGGGATGATGGATGAAATGCTTCAGGACATGTACTTCCGAACTTGGAAGCAGGGCAACCTATCCTGGATGGATGATTATCCCAGGGTCATGGCTAAGATTTATCTCCGGGCTTTGGAGGAAGCTAAGGCCGATGCGGATAAAGATGGTGGCGTGGTCTTTAGCATGGATGCGGTCACTGCCCAGTTTACCAAGGAGGAGAAGGTGGCGGTGAAGGAAGGTATGCGGTCGCTTGCTGCTGAGGAGGTAGGCGTGCAGGTAGAGGATGACGATCAGGATAGTCATGAAGCAGGCGCTGGTAAGTCTCCCTTTTTTAGTTTCTCCATCAATTTGGTTGCTTATTGCTAATGAATCCTTTCTCTGACTGGACAGGGGGTCAACAGGACAAGGATAAAGCTCCACTGCAGCCGGCCCCTTGATTATATCTGGAAAAACTCTTTTTGTGGGTTTGACAGGGTTGTACATGTTAGTCGAAAAATAGTAAAGTAGCCTTTGGGTTATAATATTTTGCCGCTTGTAATAAATAGTCTTATTTTTGACATGTAATTCTTTAACTTGGGCTGATTTTCTTGAATGTTTGTTGCTTTTTCGACATGTCGTATGAGAAATATAGCTATGCATATTCTTGTAATTGAATTGTGTTTGATATCAGGTTCTGGTTTTAAAACATAATTTCATGACTTGTAATATTAGTGTGTGGTGTGAACAAATTATAGTCATGCATTTGTACATAAAGGAAGAAAATACCGCCTTTCATGTTCTGTTTGTAGATGATAGTTTCGAATATCTTGTATGACCGAGCATGGAAAGTAGTTGAATGCCCTGCCATCCGATTGTGAATCTCCGCATCCATTGGCGAGTGTCTCCTACTCTGTATCCTGTACTTTATGGATTGTTATAGAGGATAGGAGGAAAGCTTTTTAAGTAAAATTGAAATATGTGAAATAGTAAAACTTCCAATCACGGAAGGCCTTCGATGTGCTTATGTTCGTGGCAAACGGGTTTTGTAGTCACTTTCCCTAGCTGTGGGTCTTGGAGACATTTGTCACCCATCTTACGCCTCCGCGGGGAGTTAATTCTTTTTTACCACAGCCGCACTTAAGACACATCGGAGCCGAGATCGCGCACAGTAACTACCCGGGCCATTATGGCCCGTAATCGTGGGTATTATTCGATTTACTGTGGCCGGCTAGCGTGGGTGCCGATCGTCAACTGTGAACTGCCCCTGGCTGGCCACACCTTATGTTGGGGCTTATAGTCGGTTCATAGTTGCTGGCGGGCCTAACGCCGTAATGAGCTGCCTCGGCTATAGTCGGCCTTCTCGGTGGCTTATAATCGGCTCATTACAGTTGGCTTTAAGGGCCGTCGCGAGCAATGAGTTAACCCGCAGCAGAGGGATGCTGGAGCAAAAGTGTCTCATTGGCGAGGGCATAGATTCGCATAGTACCTGTTAGGTCTTGTTCAGGTGAAGTTGCGTTGTGTAGTGCTTTGAGTGAAAATGCTATACGCTCAGGATTTTGTTCAACAGAAAAGGATAAAGTTAACAAGCAGCCAAGATACAAAGGAATAAGTTAAAAAAGAGACAAGGTTTTTTAGAGTGGTTCGGCACGAAAAGGCCTACGTCCACTGATTCTCTTTGTTAATTCACTTCATATGGGCAATACAAGTTAAGAAAAGTATCGACGGAGGTGTTGGATGTTCCATGCCCTCTGGAACACCTCTCCGTCCACTGTTGACAAAATATAGGCTCCGTTGTGGAGATCTTTATGAATCACATATGGTCCATCCCAGATTGGGTCTAGTGCTCCGGGGCGAGGGAAGATTCGCTTGAGGACAAGATCCCCTTCTTGTAAGGTACGATGCTTGACTTTGGAGTTGTATTGTGCTGCCACTTTTTGCTTGTGGGCTGCTGTTTTGAGGACTGCATCGTTTTTTCTTTCCTCGATTAGATCCAAAGACATGTGAAGGAGTTCTTCGTTCTCTTCTGGGTTGTAGTGGATCCTACGGTGGGAAGGCACAATGGTTTCAACTGGGAGCATAGCCTCCGATCCGTATGCCAAAGAGAAAGGAGTGTGCCCCGTCGATGTTCTGAAAGATGTGCGATAGGCCCATAGTGCCGTAGGAAGTTCATCCACCCAAGCGCCCTTTGACTTTTCGAGCTTCTTTTTGATTAGAGTTTTCAGAATTTTGTTGACGGCTTCAACTTGTCCGTTTGCTTGGGGATATGCTACGGATGAGAAGCTTTTGTGAATTCCGTGCTCTTGGCACCAGTTGGCGAATTCCTCGCTGTCGAACTGAAGCCCATTGTCTGATATGATTTTGAATGGGACTCCGTACCTGCACAGAACATTTTTGATCAAGAAATTAATAACTTTTGCAGAAGATACTTTATTCAGAGGTTCTGCTTCCACCCATTTGGTGAAATAGTCGACTGCTACTATAGCATATTTGGCGCCGCCTCGACCCATTGGCAGTTCGCCGATTAAGTCAATTCCCCACACTGCAAAGGCCAAGGGCTGGTCATTTGAGTAATCTCAGTTGTTGGTAGCCGCGGAATCTTAGCAAATTTCTGGCATCTGTCACACTTCTTGACGAAATCTAAAGCGTCCTTGCTTAAGGTGGGCCAGAAATATCCGTATCAGAGTATCTTTTTTGCTAATGTTTGCCCTCCGGTGTGATCTCCGCAGCTCCCCTGATGGATGTTGGATAAGATCTCTTTGGCTTCTCTCCCAGCGACACATCTTAATAACGGGTTAGAAAATCCGCGCCGATAGAGGATGTCTTCTTGTATTGTGTAGCGGGATGCTTTCCTCAAGATTTTCTTGACTTCATTACGCCCGTTGGGTAGTGTTCCATTTTGTAGGTAGTCTCGGATGGGAGTCATCCAAGCTGCTTCTTCGGTTGCAGCTATCAGATTCACCTGCTCAAAACTTGGGACCGTTTGCTTCGAGATGGTTACTGCCCCGAAGATGGCGACGTCTCTCATACTTGCTTGCCTTGCCAATTCGTCGGCCTCTTGGTTCTGTTCCCGAGGGATGTGTTTGACTAAGTAGTGGTCCAATCGGCTGAGAAGCAACCTGGTCTTCTTTAGATATGCTATGAGTCGTTCCTCTCGAGCTTGGAATTCTCCTAGTATTTGATTAACAATAAGCTGAGAATCGCTATGAAGACACAAGGAATTGGCTCCGATCTCGATGGCAATTTCTAGTCCGGCTATCACTGCTTCATATTCTGCATCGTTGTTGGTGGCAGCGAACTCCAACCTTATAGCATAGTGCAGTTTATTTCCCCTGGGAGTGATTATTACAACACCTGCCCCCGAGCCCTGTTCGTTCGACGCCCCATCCACAAAGAGATTCCATTTGATGTCTCCTGTTATTTCCAATTGCTCCTTATCTTCGTTGGTAGTGAATTCTGCAATGAAGTCAGCCATGGCCTGTCCCTTGATGGCGGTGCGAGGGTGATAGGTGATATCATACTGACTCAGTTCAATGCACCATTTAAGTAGTCGCCCAGAAGTGTCGGGGCGATGGAGTACCTGCCTAAGTGGTTGATCGGTCAGAACTTTGATGGAATGGGACTGGAAGTAGTGACGCAGTTTCCGTGATGTGATAAGTAAACACTATGCTAGCTTTTCAAGTTTAGGATATCTGACTTCTGCCCCAGTAAACCTTTTGCTGACGAAGTAAACTGGCCGCTGCGTGCGGTTGTCTTCCCTTACCAAGGCAGCGCTTAGGGCGTGAGACGACACAGCAAGGTATAGGTATAATTCCTCGCCTTCACTTGGAGTCGAGAGTACCGGTGGTTTCTGGAGGTGTTCGATTAGGTTAAGGAAAGCGGTTAAGCATTCGTCAGTTCATTCGAACTTTCCTTTGTCTTTCTTTAGAGCTTCGAAAAAGGGGACGCACTTGTCCGTTGCCTTGGAGATGAATCGGCTCAGGGCGGCCACTTTTCCATTTAGGCTTTGCATTTCCTTTCGGGTGGACGGTATCTTGATATCCCTTAGCGCTCGGACTTGTTCAGGGTTTGCTTCTATCCCCCGGGCATGAACGATGAATCCTAAGAACTTTCCTGATGACACTCCGAAGGAGCACTTTAGTGGATTCAACTTCATTCCATACTGTCGAAGTACCTGGAACATCTCGCCTAGGTGGCTTACGTGATCTTTGGCTTTTCGTGATTTCACTAGCATGTCATCCACATATACTTCCATAGTTCGTCCTATTAGCCCCGCAAACATCTTGTTGACGAGGCGCTGGTAGGTGGCTCCTGCATTTTTAAGTCCGAAAGGCATTACCTTATAGCAGTACAAGCCCCGGTCGGTGATGAAACTAGTGTGGTCTTGGTCGGGAGCATGCATAGGAATTTGGTTATATCCTGAGTATGCATCCATGAAGGATAGGAGTTCGTGCCCGGCTGTGCTGTCTACAAGTTGGTCGATTCTGGGAAGTGGGAAGCAATCCTTTGGGCAGGCGTCGTTTAGGTTGGAAAAGTCAATGCAGGTTCGCCACTTCCCATTAGCCTTTTTTACCAGCACCGGGTTTGCGATCCATTCCGGGTAGATAGCTTCTCGTATGAAGTCATTGGCGAGTAGATTCTTTACTTCTTCATCGAGGGCTGCTGATCGCTCTGCCCCCATACTTCTCTTTCTTTGCTTTACAGGCGCCTTGGTAGGATCAATGTTTAATACGTGGCATGCTATGTCGGGGGAGATTCCGGTCATGTCAGCGTGTGACCAAGCAAATACATCCAAGTTGTGGCGGAGAAAATCGATGAGTTGTTCCTTCAACTCGGTTTTTAGTTGGGACCCAATTTTCAACCGTCTACTTGAGTCGGGTTTGTCTACAGATATGAATTCCATAGCCTCTGCAGGCTCGGCGGTGGCCTCCTCCTCTTTGTCCCTAGGGTCTAATTCATTGAAAGGGTCGCTGGTATATCGAAGAGGAGGGGCTTCCTTTAGTTGCTATGCTTCCAGACTTTTTGTGCAGAGGGCAATCTCTACACCATTCCCTTTATCCTTCCTGTGGTTGTTGCGAAGTTCAGTCACATAGCAGTCTCTAGCAACGTCCTGGTCTCCTTCCACTTCTCCTACTCCATTGTCCGTCGGAAATTTCATCTTTAGGCACCATGGGGCTAGGACAATTTGGAAGTCAGACAAGGCTGGTCTTCCTAAGAAGGCGTTGTAGGCCGAATGGTTTTCTATTAGCATAAATGTCTGTTTCCGTACAATGGAGCGGGGATGGCTTCCAATCTCCACAAAGAGGTCCAGTTGCCCGAGAGGCATCTTCGCATCTCCAGTGAAACCGTGTAGTGGTTTATCGCAGGGAGATACATCCTTCATTGATAGCTTCATTTTGTCGAATGCGTGTTTGAACAGGATGTTTACTGAGCTTCCAGTATCTACCAGGATTCGGTAAACTTCGGCGGGACCGAGTCGGGCAGAGATAACCATGGGATCTATGTGAGGGTACTGCCTTCCTTCTAGGTGATGTCATCACTTTCTTTCCGCTTTGGGTGGCGTTCTTCTATAACCGAATTGACATAGCCTTTATTGTCTCTAAGCGACTTTCCATATCTTTCCATCTCTTTCCAGCTTTTGTCTGCGATGTGCGACCCTCCTGAGATGGTATGGACCATTATCTTCTCTTGACTAGCGCTGCTAGTGTTGCGGTTTCCCCTGTCGGCCCCCGGTGAGGGTAGCCTTGGGTTTTCATTGGCAGGAGCTGGGGTCCTGTCCTGGCTTTTTACATAACGTTCCAGTTTCTTCCTTCTGATGTGTTCCTCAATCAGATCCCGGAGATGATGGCATTCGTTGGTATCATGCCCGTGAGATTCGTGAAAGCGGCAGAACTTTCCAGACTTCTGCGCGTTATCTGATTCCTTCTTGTATGGTGGGCATTTGTATCTAACTTCGCCTTGGGTGGCAAGGAAGATATTTTCAACGGTCTCGTTCAAGGGAGTGTAGGTGTCGAATCTCGGTCCTGGTCGATATAGGCGCTTTTCTCCCTTCTTGCCCCCAGCATTGTCTCTGGAATCATTTCTTCGAACGTCCCTTGCCACAGCAGGGGCGTTGCCATGGGTCGTCTTATTTTGCTGTCCTGACTGCCCCTTAACGGCAGCATCCTCAAGCCTCATGTATTTCCCGGCTTCATGGAAGAAATCGGGCAAAGTAGCTGGTTTTTCTTTTGTCAACCTTCTAGCGAATTTGGTGTCCGGATGCACACCACTGCAGAGGGCCATTAGGATAAGCTTCTCATCGGCATCTTGGACTGCGGCTGCTGCGGCGTTGAATCTGGTTAGGTATTGCTGCAGCTTTTCTCCAGGTTTCTGTTTGACGCTGGATAAGGAATAAGCGTCCTTAGGTTGCTCCACATGAATGCGGAACTGGTTGATAAATTTTTCTTTCAACATTTCCCACGAGCTGATGGATCCTTGGGGTAGATGACAGAACCAGGAGGTAGCAAGATCTGCTAAGAAGAGTGGAAAGCATTTGCACAGTACTCCCTCTGTTTCTCCACTCATGAGCATATGCTGCGTGTACCTCTGTAAGTGTACAATGGGATCGGAGGTTCCTTTGTAGGGTTCCATCGCTGGCATCTTCCATTCTCGGGGGGTGATAGCAATTTCGATATTGCGGGCGAAAGGGCTGGTTACCCTAGCGCCTATCCCTCGATCTCTTTGCTCCCGTTGGACACACTCTCTGAATAAGCGTGCCATCCTTTCATCAGAACTTGGAGCAGATAGAAATGAGTTTGGCTCTGTTCTATGGGATTGATTCCGTCCAGATGACCTGTAGGGATGGTATCGCCTATCATTCCTCATATTTTCCAGTGGCTGCCTTTGATCTTCTGGGAGCATGCTCGGGTCAGCTACAGTTGGCCCTTGCCTCGATCTTCCCCTGTTGGGTTCTGATCTAAGCACTTCCTCGGGTCCAACTTCGGGCTGGACTCCAGCTCGGCCCCGTTCACTGGCGTTTCTGTGGTTAGACAGCATGACAGGCTTAGCTACAGTTGACCTTCGCCCGGTACCTCTCCTGTTGGGTTCGGTACCAAACGTTTCCTCAGGCCTAACTTCGAGCTGTGCTCGGTCTCGGCTCCTACCATGGCTACTTCTGCCGTTAGCTTCTTCGAAGAAAGAAGATCTTTGTTGTCTCTGAGATCCTCCAGACTGGGACTCGCCCCATGATTCAGTGTTGCGGTTGGATTCCTCAGCGTCCCTTAAGCGTGACATGAGATAGTCCACCAAGGCTTCCTGCTGGGACGTAAAGCGGTTAGTTACTTCCACCACAACTCTATCCAGATCTGCTCTAGTAATTGCTGCAAGCTGTTCTGTGGCAGGAGTGGCTGGGTTGGCCTGCTCTTCATTTGTTACTGTTGCTGGAGGAGGACGATTTACTTGGTTCGTGATAGCTGGATCTGGAAGACTGTTGGATGCGATGTTTTTTCCTTTGTTAACATCTTTTCTCTGTTTGGGAGGCATGTTTTCCAAGTGGCGGACGATGTTGTTAGGAAAACTTGTTAAGCAGATGAAGCTGAAGCTTCGAGCTTCTAGCTCTCAGTGAAAGCACCAAAAATGTTTGCACAAAAAATGGACAAACACCTCAAAGTTGTATGATTTAGTAGATCTTATGTTGTTCTTAGCAATTTGAGTGATTCATGCAAATATATGAAAAGCAGGGGCTAAACTGTAAAAAAGACACGCAGATTTATAGTGGTTCGGCCAGAATGTGCCTACGTCCACTTTATATGTTATTTCTCTTCTCTTCTTTTGATTACAAGTACAAAGCTTTGATACAAGTAAAAGAAAGTTGTTTGAAAGTTCCTTCCGTGCTTGAGCTCTCAAACTTGTCCCATTGTTGTACCCCTGCCCCTCTATTTATAGAGTGAGGTTGGGGGCAGGGGTCTTGGATGTATATAGCTGCTGGTGGGCCTGGGCTGATGTATCTGGCCTGGCACATCTGGTTCGGCATGGTCTTGGTTCGGGACGCCTCGGTCCGGTGGCAGCTGGTTCGGTGGGATGTGGAGCTGGGTTGGTTCGGAGGTAGGTGGTCCTTTGTTTCGGTGGCAGGGGTCTAGATTGGTTCGGTAGTGGATGGGGAATGCTAAATCGGTAGCTCGGCATTGTTTGGAGATGTTGGTTCGGTGGGTCGATGGATCGGTAGGCATGTAGAGGGTTGGTCCGGTCTCGACTGGTTCGGCGGTTGCAGGTGAGGTCCTGGTCCGGTAGGAGATGGAAAATGTGTTGGATCGGCGGTGAGACCGGACCGGTGTTTGAAGGGTTCTGGCAATGGTCTTGCCTCTTGGTTCGGCAAGTAGCGAGGTTGGTTGGAGTCGGTTCGACATTGGGGAGGAGAGGCTTGGCTCCTTCTTTTCTTTTGGTTCGATGGGGTTGGAAACACACCCAACAATTTCATTAATGAATTAAATATTTACATTTGTTTTCCTATATTCACTTTATAACCAAGTATAACCTTTACATTATTTTAATTGATTGGAATTCCATTCAAGTTGTTAATAATTTACTTTTGATTCCGGCAACGAAATGCTGCCGGATTTCTTGCATTTGGTAGCTTGCATGTTGAAATTCATCTCTGCAAATTTGGTTGAAAAATATTGTCATTTGGATGTTCAAAAAAGTGGTAGAAAATCAACTCAAACACAGATTTTTTCCTGTAGAAATTGTTTTCTGAGTTGCTGCAAACATGGTCTGAGTCCATATTTGAGATAGCATAACTCTTTTATTTCTTACTGAAATTCATCGATTCTTTTTTTGTTTGAAAGATAAAGTTTTATACTTTATGCATAACAATTTTCAGCTCAATCTTAGGACGTTTGGCCCTCTGTTCCATGCCTGAAAGTTGAACCCGAGATGGGTTTCAGGCCTGTACATTTTGTTTTTTGAACTGTTGCAAACGTTGCCTGAGTCCATGTTTGAGACAGTGTAACTTTCTCATTTCCAGTCGGAATTCATTGATTCTTTTCTTGTTTGAAAGATGAAGTTTTCTACTATATGCGTACCAATTTTTAGCTCAATATGAGGTAGTTTAATTCTCTATTTTAGGCCTGTAAGTTGAACCCAAGATGGTTTTCAGGCCTGGGCACGTTTTTTTTTGAACTGTTGCAAACATGGTCTGAGTCCATGTTTGAGACAACTCAACTTTTTCATTTCCAATCGGAATTCATTGATTCTTTTTTTTGAACGCTAAAGTTTTCTTCTATGTGCATACTAATTTTTAGTTCAATCAGAGGTTGTTTGGTCACCTGTTTCATGTCTGAAAGTTGAACCCAGAGAAGATTTTAAACCTGGGTATTATTTCGCTTATGCATTTTTATGTTCTTTTTCCATCCGACTTTTGACTTTTACTTCATGTCTTTGTAATCTCTGAATTTTGAGGTCTTTGATGCCTATCAATAGGCTAGCCCAGTTTTGATGAATTTGAAATTCAAATTTGAATTGAATTTGAACGACGGTTTTTAGTGATTTCTTTGATTTCGAGCACGGATTTTTCCAAACGATTTTGAAATAATTTTTAAAATAAATGGACATTTAAAATAATTATTGTATGATATTTTTAAAGTATTTTCAAATATAAAATCTACTTATTCTCTATAATAAGGGAATTTTCAAATACGATTTTCAAAATTGGTTTTAAAAGCTTATTTGTCAAGTAAATTATTTTATATATATAATACATGTTTTTGCACTATTCGAGTGAATGAGAAGAAGAATTAAACGGTTTGGTAAAACACGTGGTATGGTACACGTGTGTTTATCTTATCGGTTAATTCCTGACTTGTCCATTTGATCGTTTTGACCTTCGGGTCGAGTTTACCGATGAGATGAGGTAAACTTTTTACTGATTTGGGTGTAAAATTTACTAGCGATTGGTAAACCGTTTAGTGCGAGCGTGTGGTATGGGACACATGTTAACACTGTTCGGGTTCCTATCCGAAAGTTTGTGACACATTTGTCTAAGAGACGTATAAGCCAGTACTGGACCTTCGGGTCATTTGTCCTTCGGGATATTTTTCTAAGAGACGTTTGTCATTGCGACGTATTTGTCCTTTCAGATGTTTGTCTAAGAGACGTATTTATTTGTCCTTCGGGACGTTTGTCTAAGAGACGTGGCACCTTATTTTGAGAGAGAAGTACTTGGCAGGCTTCGGCCATATGCACGTACTATATCTTTGAGATGATTTCATTGATATTTGTGATTTCCCTAGTGTATCGCCATTTTTTCGGAATTGGTCCTTTGAACCATTCTATATATATTTGTGGCGATTACCTTTCGAGAATTTGAACTCTTGGGAGTTCTATTTTTGAGATTTGAGTTGCCTACACTAGCATTATATGAGATTTTCCTTTTGGCATTTACTTGAGATTTTATTCTCCTCTTTGGAGATATATTTGCCTTATGGCGTGTTTGAGATGGGATCTCTTTATGCATGTTTTGGGTTTGCCAAGGTGGCGGGTTTAGGTTTTCCCCTAAACCATATTTGATGTTTTTATGAATGCCGATGATATGAGGCTCGCTACTTTTAGCGTTTTATGGTTTATTTTACTCTTTTGAGATTATATGTTTGTGTAGTGATACCATATTATCACTTAATGTAATCATACACTTTAATTGTCCCTTCTCACTTGAGAATATTATCACATTATCCTTATGCTCATATTATCGCTTATCCTTGTAAACTGATTTGTTTAACTAGACTGACCAATGTATTTTATACTCGGGTCTGACCGAGGTGTTTCAGGTTAGGAACATTTGGACTTAGCCTATTCTGCTTCCGCATGGACTATTCTGCTAGCTCTTTTTGTTATAGCTTTTTGTGTAGTCCTTTTTGGTTGTTACTCTGATATGTATATTATTTTAACTCGCTTGTATGTTATGGTTGCTATACCACTTGACATGTATCATTTTGTATACTCTGTGATGTATCTGTATATGTGTGTATATTTGATTATCTGCTGTTCTGTGATATGTTTTGCATTTGAGTTGTTGTATTTTGTTCTGATAGATCCTATAGCCACCTATGGCTTTGTATTGAGTATTTATTGGATATGTCGATCCACTTGAATTAGAAAAAAAATTATAGAGCATTTATCAATGTATTCAATAGATATTTAAGACAAGGCTATAGATGGTCGCTCCTAACCAGCCATATTCTCCGCATTAGCGGATGTTATTACCTAGTAATACTCTTTGTTAATGTGGGTCTCGGGGCGGGGCGTCACAGCGGTGGCAGAGCTCGAACAAAGATTGGTCGGTGGTGAGTTTGAGATGACTCGGCTAGGGTTAGATCGACATAAGAAGGAGTCGAAGGCAAAAGCAAATGAAAATTTTATGGGAAGACTCGGCCCCAAACATTTAAGTAGAGAGAAATTTTTCAAAAAATTTCCTATGTCTATAACTCAGTACCGAGTTATAGAGATAACTCGGAACCGAGTTATCTATGTTTGCCCGGGTAAGTTCCAAATCAACATTGGGAAAGTACATACTGAAATAAAGTGTTATGTGATCTTCGGATTGTAGATCACATAGCCAGTATGGAGAATTGGAATTCAGACTGAAATCAGAACGATTTGCTGGTCAAAAATTAACCAAATAAACGCAACGTCTTGAGATGGAATCAAAGCAATTATCTGAAATACATAGGCTAACAATTCAATGCTTATTACATTCCAGAGCATAATTTATTTCCAACGAAAGCATACTCTAGAGGGTAAAGTTAAGTGGGTTTTTAACCAAGCAGAAGTCAACATAAGTTAGAACATTGAGACGAAGACGAAACGGCTTAAAACTTGATAGGCATGCTCATATGGATGAAGGAAATAGCTCAAGAAAAATTGGACTAAAAATGTGCTAAAGGGATGAATCGATGTCGGGTCATGCCTATGACTCAGTACCAAGTTATCATGCTTAATTCCCGGCATCTCCAACTTTGCACAAGTGAGTCTCTATCTCTCATATGCAATCCAAGTGATTTCATAGAATTCTAGACAACCTATCTCAAGAATTAAAGAGTTAGCTCCAGCAAACTGCAGAACAAACCAAGTCATGAAGGAACGATCATCAAAACAAGTCATCAACTTACAAAAACACAAGGGGCACTTCAAAACGAAGTAAGACACACGATGCAAGAAAGTATTGTGAGTTTCCCTTAAAGGGATAACTTAGCACCTAGTTATGGGGATAAATCGGTACCGAGTTATCACCATAACTCGTGTGTACCTCAACTTTCTCGCACAACTCCAAGCCAATATCTGGACCTCTCTAGTAGTGGGCTTCTGATCCAATATGACTACTACCCCTATAAATGCAATCCATAGAGCAACCAAAACAAGATCGTACTTCTTTCATTACTACGTGAAATCTTTGCATCTTCATCATCTTCTATCCCCACACAATAGTCACCAAGACAGTTATTTTAGGCAATTTTAGGATCTAGAATCTATCCAATTCCTGTACTTCTGTCTTATTCTCTATCAAATCCCTTCTAATCTCAAACGAATTACATCAAATCTATAAGTAACAAAGCTATAAAGTGGACATAGGCCATACATTGCCGAACCACTATAAAATCTTGTGTCCTTTTCTTATTTCTCTATTATTTTCAATACTATCTGCTAGATCTAAGTCTCACCGATTCTCTTAAACTCACACTTAGATGTTGATCTATTTTTGGCATCAATAGCTGCTTTCACTATCAATCAAAGCAACGATACGAAATGAAGAACAAATCGAAGTAAATTCCCAAAATAATGAAAAATATCCGCAGATTTGTAGAAAGCAATCTTCATGTTTGAAGGTGGTAACCAATGATAACTATTGTGAAGAATATACATCAATTAGGAAGGGAAATCTCGAAATAAAGAAGAAAATGTGATATTAATTAAAATTTTGCTGTATTTATTGATAATGAAAATATTTAATAGTTATAATTTTGGTTGAAATAATACTACTTCGATTTACACATATAAACAAATATTAGACATGCAAATATTTAAATTACAAATATTTGACATAACGGATGTTCATCAATTAATGCTTGATATATAAGTGAAATTTTACTATACATATTGATTATGACATAAATTTGGCATGTATGATTTTGGTTCATGATAGATGGAAATAGATTCTGCCAAAAGTTTACAATGAAATAATAATGAAGAATGGAAAATATTTGCCTGGCAAATATAAGTTATTGTTATCAGTAATTTCTTGAAATATTACAAAAAATTTACTATATTTACTAAAAATGTTAAATATTCGACATATGTAGTTTTGTTTGATGGTAGGTTCTAACTGTAGTATATGATTAAATGAAGTGCGGATAGCAAATATTTGCATTAAAAAGTTTATTTTAGAAATAGCTGGATATATTACAAAAACCTTTTAACTTAAATATTAAGAATGTCAAATACTTACCATATATAGCTCTAATTCATGGTAGATTGAAATTAGTGCAAATTTCCCTTGAAATTATAGTATACGATTAGATGATAAAATGTGGATGACAAATATTTGTCAAATAATTTATGTCGGTAATTTTGTAGATTTAATTTTTTTACTACAAATACTAAAAATATAAATTATTTTTCAAACAAAGTTTAGATTGTTGGTAGATTGAAATTTTAATATATATATAGACACACACACACACATTTATGTAAAAAGCATACAATATCAAATATCTTCCATAAATATAAGCATGGCATATGTTTTCCTAGCAAATATTTGTCAAGTCGATTTTTCCTACTCATATATATGTGACACTAATTTGATAATTTAAATACCATTGCAGGTTTCACGATGAAGATATAAAGCAATGGCATACAATAAACACTACCACGCCAAGTAAAGAAATTTGCGAGTTTACCTGAATCTTCTAAATTTGAATTTTCCACATCTCCTTACAAACTTGAACCCTCAAAATTTGAATCTCCAACAACTCTAACATCTGAATCTTCGGAATATATGGAATCAAATGTAGATGATGTTTATTTATCCCTCAAAACAAAATGACCATCACGAAGAAGAAGCACCCAAAAAACACCTACAAAGAAACAAAAAATAGAAGTGCCAAAAGATAATTTATAAAGCTATAGAAGTAGCTTAAAGTCATTCCGTACACTAATAGATCATTTACAAAAAGAAAAGCTACTTCAAGAAAAGCATGTAACATTATTGAAGCAAACTCCATTCTTCAACATTATCAACCCATTCATGTAAGGAGCTATAGCAATCGAAGACATATCAAAAGAATTAGCTCCTATAGATTGTTTGATGTGATTTTTTGTTTGATGATAACAAACATATATCAATTTACATATGTGTTTGCAGATTGTACTATACACATATAGGAATAAATATTCATATTGAATAATAATACTATTGCACAGAATTTATATAATTCAATCAGTATTTTTATTCAAAATAATATTTTATTTCAACACTTAAACAATACAAAGTTTTCAGCTCTCTCTATATACATACATCGGTTTCATACATTTCACATTCACATTTCTTTCTCACTACAACACTCAACACTTAGTTTTTCACTCTGTCTACACATCTGCATCTATCAGCATTGTCCAGCTCCAGTTCTTGTCCTGTCTTCTGTGTACTTGTATAATTAAGCAACAACAGCAGTAATCTGAAAATAAACAAATTTGAATTTGCAAAAATATAAATTTGTTTTTATTGGTGCCTCAGATATATGGGTTATTGTCATCATTTTTTTGTGTAATATCTGTGCACATCAGTATTCTTATCAGGGACAGGTAATTATGAGTGGCTGCAATACACACGTGTACATTTATACACGTGTGCACTGCCTCGCCAACTCGTGTGCACAGTCGAGCCAAAAGACAAGCTGGATTCAACACAAATGCAATACCAACACCTATAGTGAAACAAGTAATGTACACATGAATGCTACAGTCTCAAGTCCAACCAGACCAAATTGAAACAGCAATTTTAAAGTGCACAAGTGACTCAAGTACATCAAATCAGAGACATGTATATATACAACTACACGATGACCAGACCAGACTACATGAATACAATGGAGCAATGCAACAGTCAAGTCCACGCATATGTAATCAAGTGCACATATGAAGTGGTGCACCAGACATGATACAAATACAACATGATACTGCAATATACAAAGGACAACAGCCACTCAACTTCAAGCATGCAACTCAAGCTTCAGTCAGTATACACTCAAATGCACATGTCAACAAGCCAAATGATACTAGTGAACATGCATGATGAACCAACTACACAACTCGAAGCACAGTGCACATATAGCAGTAAAGTACACAAGAAAATCCAAACAATAGCAAGCAGATGCAAGCTAACCGGCATATGAAAAACTACAACAGGTCAGGGAAGCAACAATTGTACAGAGACAAAAATCACTTCACCAAAGTACAACTGAAATCTAGGTCAGCATTGAAACAAAGATGGCCAGAGCCAAAGTTCACAGTGAAGCCAGAAGAAATTAACAACTACAAGACAAGTAAGCTACAAAAAAAAAATCATGCCGAAGCCTGGTTATAGCATCAAGGTGGTCTAGGATAAAATCGAACAAATACAGAGATGGCCAAAGCCGAAAATCAGCACTGTCAAACAAAGTCAACATAATGTCAAAAGTTGAACGCAAAAAATTCTTACAAAATCAACTATGAACAAATACCAAGTCAGGTGACAATGAACAGGTCAGAATTCAAAAACATGGCTACCACGAAATAATTCAAAACCGTGTGAATCAAGCTACCAGGAGATATACGCATATGAACAGGTCAGAGACGTGGTGTATGATTCAAACTCAATACTGTGATGACCAAGTTACAAAACCATGTCAACCAAGACCAAATATACGTGAGTGACAAAGTCAGAATCAGTCTCAAGCAATCAAAGAAAATCAAGCGGCCAAGCAAAATCAGTTGACAAATTCAAACGAATTCGTACGAACGAAAACTCAGGGGATTGAACTCCTATATAACCAATCATCATCGGCAATTTTAATTATCGAGTTCAAGTAAATCAAAACCAGCAAAGCAAAAGGAACAAATACATACCAGAGAAACATCGAACTCGATCAAAAATTGAAGGAGCCGTGTGCAGAGAGAAGGAATCATTGATCGACAAAGCAAGGGACGAAATCATCATTCGATCGAACTATTGAAAGAGGCGCTTTCAATTTCCGCGACAAAGCCCTAATTTCTCACAAAGGAACGAGATCGAGAAAAGCCACCATTTTTCACAAAGGAACGGGCCGCGTTGATAAAAGAAAAACAGGGCCGCATTTTTTTTTCTTGAGTGATAATAGTTTGGGCCGGTTTTATTTATTGTGTTATTAAGGCTTTGGTATATTTTTAAATTAGGGTGTTGAGTTGTTTTTAATTTGTTTTTTAAATTTGAATTTTTCGAATAAAATCTTGGTAAATCACCACCTAGGATTTAGGTTGTGTCAGATTGTCTAGTTAGGATTAGTTCAGTAAGCAGGATTTGCGAGTTTGCAAAACTCTATAGGCGGTAGCAGGGTTTGCGAGTCTGTTAGAGTGTTTGTAAGCGGGTGACTGTTTAATTCTAATAGAAATCTGGGAATGCAGCAGTAGGCAGGGGTTGCCGAAGCTGGGTAAATTTTGTGTGTGATTTACTTTTCAGCATATTTACTTTTCTGCAGTTTGTTTAAATTCGAGAAAATTTGCTATAACCCTATTCACCCCCCCTCTAGGGTTAATCTAGATCCTACAAGTGGTATCAGAGCCCGGTATTTTTTCTTTAACTCTAGAGTCATGAATCCACCAAATAATGCTTTTTCTGAGGGGTAATCTATTGCTAGGCCACCCATGTTTAATGGGAATGATTATGCTTATTGGAAAGTTAGGATGGGTATTTATCTTAGTTCTGTTGATTATGATGTTTGGGATATTATTGAAACTGGCTATAAATCTCCCACTATAACTGTTGGTGATACTGAGATTCCTAAACCTAAGGATAGGTGGGACGCTAACGATAAGAAATTAAAAACTACAAATGCTAAAGCCATGAATGCTTTGATTTGTGCTCTTGATAAGAATGAATTTAATATAATTTCTCATTGTAAAACTGCGCAGGAAATTTGGCATACCTTGGAGGTGACACATGAAGGAACTTCTCAAGTCAAGGAGTCTCGTCTAGCCCTATTCAGCAATGAATACGAGAACTTTGTGATGGACAAAGGCGAGAGCATAAAGGACATGTTTGGACGCTTTTCAACTTTGGTGTACAATGCTAGAGCGCTTGGGAAGGTATTCACTGAGGTAGAACTTGTGAGGAAGGTGCTACGAGTCTTACCGATGAACTTTGAGGCAAAAGTCACAGCAATACAAGAATCGAAAGATCTGAGTAAACTAAGCATGGAGGAGTTGATCGACAACTTATGACATATGAGCTTGAGCTAAAAACAAAGGAGGAACGCAACAAGTCCGAATCAAAGAAAAAGACAATTGCCTTAAAGAGCAAAGAAGAGAGCGATGAAGAAGAAGAAGATCCAATTAAAGAGCTTGCAATGGCTATCAATAATCTTAGAAAATGGTCAAGATTCGGGCCACGCAAAAAGAAAACAAGTGGTAATAGGTCAAAAGATTCTGACAATTCTGATAATGAATTGACTTGTTATAACTGCAAGAAGCCTGGCCACTTCAAACAAAAATGCCCACTTCTCAAAAACAACAAAGGAAAGAAAAAGAAGAAGAAGGCCTTTGCAGCGACTTGGGATGATGAAGAAGGAAAGGAAGTTTCGAATAATAGCTCAGAGGAGGCTAATTTGTGTCTTATGGCAAAATCAGATTCAGAAGCAAGCTCAGAGGAATCTAGTGAGGTAAGTGACTATTCTTATAAAGAACTTGTTTTGATGTGTTATGATCTTACTAAAACAATTGACACTCTTGAATCTAAAATTGAAAAACTAAAATCTGATAAGAGAGAACTTGTCCATGAAAATACTAGGTTAGAAACTGAACTTGAAAATATTCAAAACCTAGACTGTAAAAAATGTAAAATTTTAGATTCAGAATTATCAAAACTTAAGAATAGCTTTGAGAATCTTGAAAAAGAAAACTTGAGTCTTAAGGAAACCATTGACACTAGGAAAAAGGATTTTATAAATAAATGCACCTCACTTGTGACTGAAAACACAACACTAAAAACCAAAGTCCAAAATCTTGAGAAAACTCTGAATAACTTTTCAAGAGGAGAAAAATCATTCAACATGTTATTGGGAAATCAACTTTTTGCTAACAACAGAAAAGGACTAGGTTTTGGGAAAACACAAGTTGATGATAATGCAAAAGGTAAGAGTGTCTTTGCTAGATGTGAAATAATTGGACATCGTGCTGAAAATTATAGTCATAGGAACAAGAACACAAAATTTATACAAGTTTGGGTTCCTAAGAATTCTACAAACAAATTTCATGTCTATTGGAACAAAAATGAAAGGACAAAACAAGTTTGGGTTCCAAAGGGATTGTTTATTCACAATGCTTCAGTCACTAATATCATTGGACCTAAGAGTTTCTCTAGGTCATCTCCCTCTCTCTCTATGTAGGTTTGTTGGCGGGCTAAGGAGCAACAAGAATGGTTTCTAGATTCAGGTTGTTCTAGACATATGACAGGTGACAAATCAAAGTTCCTTAGCCTAGAGAATTTTAAAGGTGGAAATGTGATCATGGGAGACAATAGCAAGTGTAAGATTATTGGTAAAGGTAAAGTAGGTAACGGTACTTTTTCCTTGAATAATGTTTTATACGTCGATAATTTGCATCACAATCTCATTTCTATTAGCCAACTATGTGACAAAGGTATGAATGTGGTTTTTGATAGTGATACTTGCAAAATCATTGATAAATCTTCTAATAACATTATTTTTATGGGCAAAAGAAAAGGAAATGTTTACACGCTTTCTTTTGATAATCTAAATCTTTCTAGATGTTTGGTAGCCACTGACGAAGAGGCATCCTTATGGCATAGGAGACTTGGACATGCTAGCATGGGCCTCTTGGAAAAACTTGAAACGAAAGAATTAGTCAGAGGGTTACCACATCAGAAATTTAAAAATAATAAAGTGTGTAAAGCATGTTCCTTGGGCAAGCTTAGTCGATCATCATTTCGCCCTAAAAACATTGTTAGCACATCAAGGTTCCTTGAATTAATTCACATGGACTTATTTGGACCAAATGAAATTGCAAGCTTGAATGGAAAACGTTATTGTTATGTATTGGTTGATGATTATTCTAGATTTACATGGGTTTATTTCTTAGCCAAAAAGTCTGAATCTTTTGATTATTTTTCAAAATTTGAAAAACTTGTTCAAAATGAAAAAGGAGTTTCAATTAAAACTTTGAGAAGTGATTATGGAGGCGAATTTGAAATTTTGGATTTTGAAAGCTTTTGTGAAGAAAATGGTTTAAAACATGAATTTTCTACTCCACGAACACCTCAACAAAATGGGGTGGTTGAAAGGAAAAATCGTACATTGCAAGAATTGGCTAGATCCATGTTGAGTGAGTATAAACTACCTCTAACCTTTTGGGCAGAGGCAGTGAATACTTCGTGCTATGTAATGAATAGAGTAATGATTAGACCAATACTTGGCAAAACGTCTTATGAATTATGGCATGAAAGGAGACCTAACATTTCTTATTTTCGTGTATTTGGATGTCCTTGTTTCATTCTTAACACAGGTGATCAACTTGGAAAATTCGAATCAAAGGATGATGAGGGAATTTTGATGGGCTATTCAACAAGGAGCAAGGCTTACAGGATATACAACAAACGAACAAAAACAATTGTTGAATCAATCAATGTGAAATTCGATGAATCTGACCTGGAAAGGATGACTGAAAAGGCGATTGATGATGGGGTAGATCATGAAGGCATTGAAGAAGGGACATCTAGTGAGAAAGCTGAAAGTAGGACTGTTGATGCTGATAGATTGAAGTTCAAATCCAATCATCCTCCTGAATTGGTTATAGGTGATCCTACGGAAGGTATACGCACTCGCTCTTCATTTGATAAAAATTTGTGTGCGTTTTGTTGTCACAGTGGTTTTATTTCTGAGATTGAACCTGATTCTGTTGAAATGGCTCTTAATGATGAAAGTTGGGTTTTAGCAATGCAAGATGAACTTAATCAATTTGAGAGAAATAAAGTTTGGAAATTAGTTCCTAGGCCTAATGACTATCCAATTGTTGGAACTAAATGGGTGTTCAAAAACAAACTTGATGAATCAGGAAATGTAATTAGAAACAAAGCTAGGTTGGTCGCAAAAGGATATAACCAAATAGAAGGCATAGATTTTGATGAAACATTTGCTCCAGTTGCTAGGTTAGAAGCCATTAGGATTTTACTAAGTTTTGCATGTTATAAGGGTTTCAAACTTAAACAAATGGATGTAAAAAGTGCCTTTCTAAATGGTGATTTGAAAGAAGAAGTTTTTGTTGAACAACCCCCCGGTTTTGAAAATCATGATTTTCCAAATCATGTGTATAAACTAGAAAAAGCATTATATGGTCTTAAGCAAGCTCCTAGAGCTTGGTATGACTGCCTTTGTACATATCTTTTGGAAAATGGCTTTAAAAAGGGAAGTGCTAACACGAAACTGTTTCTATTACATAAAGAAAGTGATTTTTTGATTGTTCAGATTTATGTGGATGATATCATTTATGGTGCTACTAATGAACTCTTGTGCGAGAAATTTGAACAAGTCATGCAGGCTAAATTCGAGATGAGCTTGGTTGGAGAATTGAAATTTTTCCTTGGATTTCAAATCAAGCAAAGCAGTGATGGTATTTTCATTTCACAATCTAAGTATGTGTTGGAACTGTTAAAGAAATTTGGAGTTGAAAACTCCAAACCATTGAGAACTCCTATGAGCCCATCAACAAAGTTGGACAAAGACGAGAAAGGAGTTGCTGTTGATCAGAAGAAATATCGAGGGATAATTGGTTCACTTCTCTATCTTACTGCTTCTAGACCTGATATTATGTTTTCTGGGTGTTTGTGTGCACGTTTTCAATCTAATCCTAAAGAATCTCATTTGAAAGCCACTAAACGAATTTTGAGATATCTTTCACACACACACAAATTTGGACTATGGTACCCTTCTTGTGAAAATTTTGATTTAGTTGGTTATTCTGATGCTGATTATGCTGGTTCATTGGTTGACAGGAAAAGCACTAGTGGGACATGTTTCATGCTAGGACATTCATTAGTTTCATGGTCAAGTCGAAAACAAAATTGTGTTGCATTATCCACCACTGAAGCAGAATATATTGCTTTAGGAAGTTGTTGTGCTCAAATTTTATGGATGATGCAAACCCTTTCTGATTTTGGCTTAGTTTATAAACAAGTTCCATTAAAATGTGATAGTAAAAGTGCAATATTAATAGACTTGTCAAATAATCATGTTCATCATTCACGCACAAAACACATTGATGTGAGACACCACTTTCTTAGAGATCACATTGCTAAGGAAGACATTTGCATTGAACATATTTCAACTGAGATTCAACTTGCTGATATTTTCACAAAACCCCTCCCCGAAGGCAGATTTTCCAAATTACGTTTGGATTTGGGGATTATAGAAATTGACTAATCATTTTCCATTTTTTGGTTGAAATATTCTTGGATATTTATTTTCAACTTCAATTTCTAGAATTCAAACCAGTTTTGGATATTATTCAAAGATTGATTCGAATATGTTATTCAGTAGTGGAAATATGTTTTGTTTTATTTCTTTTCAAAATTAAAAAAAATTCATAATATAATTAACTTGGTAACTTATTCCACGATCATTTCTATTTCTACCATCTTTCTATCATTCATAATGGTTTTGAAAAATGAGAAGAGTGATTTCTTTTAAAATTTAAAAAAAAAATTTCATGCCTCCATTCTCATTTAAAAGTCCTTATGGATGGAGCATGTGAGTGAATTATTTTATCATTATTCCATTCTCATTTAAAAGTCCTTATGGTTATGCATGGATGGAATATGATAGCTAAGTATTTTCCGGATGCTTAGACTAATAAGTAACTGCTAATCCCATTTAAAAGTCCTTATGGTTATGCGTGGTTAGTAAGTGCTTATTTTTGTACTTAAATGTCAAATTATTTTTCAAATTTCTCTCTTCTCATTATATAAAAACCGAATCATCAATCCATTCTCTACAATGTGGAACTTGTTAACTCGTTATGATATATTATGATCTTTTCTTTGTTTTGCATTTGTTTTTACTTAAAAAAAATATATTCCACTACTGTTCCATTAGTGTTGTCAGTCTTTTAATGATAACAAAATGGGGAGAAGGACAAGATTTTGATTTGATAAGAAAGTAAATATTTTTGGAATACTTCAACAAATTTGTTAAATGTTGTTAGTTAATTTTCTTTAGTTCTTTTATTCTTCTGTAATTTTCTAAATCTTCTAAATAGGGAGTGGTCTCAGTTGTAGGGGGAGCATTCATATAGGGGGAGCTAAATATTTCATGCTCAAACACATTTATTAGAATTTCAAAATCTTTAATATGTTTGTCATCATCAAAAGGGGGAGATTGTTTGATGTGATTTTTTGTTTGATGATAACTAACATATATCAATTTACATATGTGTTTGCAGATTGTACTATACACATATAGGAATAAATATTCATATTGAATAATAATACTATTGCACAGAATTTATATAATTCAATCAGTATTTTTATTCAAAATAATATTTTATTTCAACACTTAAACAATACAAAGTTTTCAGCTCTCTCTATATACATACATCGGTTTCATACATTTCACATTCACATTTCTTTCTCACTACAACACTCAACACTTAGTTTTTCACTCTGTCTACACATCTGCATCTATCTGCATTGTCCAGCTCCAGTTCTTGTCCTGTCTTCTGTGTACATGTATAATTAAGCAACTACAGCAGTAATCTGAAAATAAACAAATTTGAATTTGCAAAAATATAAATTTGTTTTTATTGGTGCCTCAGATATATGGATTATTGTCATCATTTTTTTGTGTAATATCTGTGCACATCAGTATTCTTATCAGGGACAGGTAATTATGAGTGGCTGCAATACACACGTGTACATTTATACACGTGTGCACTGCCTCGCCAACTCGTGTGCACAGTCGAGCCAAAAGACAAGCTGGATTCAACACAAATGCAATACCAACACCAACAGTGAAACAAGTAATGTACACATGAATGCTACAGTCTCAGGTCCAACCAGACCAAATTGAAACAGCAATTTTAAAGTGCACAAGTGACTCAAGTACATCAAATCATAGACATGTATATATACAACTACATGATGACCATACCAGACTACATGAATAGAATGGAGCAATGCAACAGTCAAGTCCAGGCTTATGTAATCAAGTGCACATATGAAGTGGTGAACCAGACATGATACAAATACAACATGATACTGCAATATACAAAGGACAACAGTCACTCAACTTCAAGCATGCAACTCAAGCTTTAGTCAGTATACACTCAAATGCACAAGTCAACAAGCCAAATGATACCAGTGAACATGCATGATGAACCAACTACACAACTCGAAGCACAGTGCACATATAGCAGTAAAGTACACAAGCAAATCCAAACAATAGCAAGCAGATGCAAGCTAACGGCATATGAACAACTACAACAGGTCAGGGAAGCAACAATTGTACAGAGACAAAAATCACTTCACCAAAGTACAACTGAAATCTAGGTCAGCATTGAAACAAAGATGGCCAGAGCCAAAGTTCACAGTGAAGCCAGAAGAAATTAACAACTACGAGACGAGTAAGCTACAAAAAAAAATCATGCTGAAGCCTGGTTATAGCATCAAGGGGGTTAGGATAAAATCGAACAAATATAGAGATGGCCAAAGCCGAAAATCAGCACTGTCAAACAAAGTCAACATAATGTCAAAAGTTGAACGCAAAAAATTCTTACAAAATCAACTATGAACAAATACCAAGCCAGGTGAGAATGAACAGGTCAGAATTCAAAAACGTAGCTACCACGAAATAATTCAAAACCGTGTGAATCAAGCTACCAGGAGATATACGCATATGAACAGGTCAGAGACGTGGTGTACGATTCAAACTCAATACCGTGATGACCAAGTTACAAAACCATGTCAACCAAGATCAAATATACGTGAGTGACAAAGTCAGAATCAATCTCAAGCAATCAAAGAAAATCAAGCGGCCAAGCAAAATCAGTTGACAAATTCAAACGAATTCGTACGAACGAAAACTCAGGGGATTGAATTCCTATATAAACCAATCATCATCGGCAATTTTAATTATCGAGTTCAAGTAAATCAAAACCAGCAAAGCAAAAGGAACAAATAACATACCAGAGAAACATCGAACTCGATCAAAAATTAAAGGAGCCGTGTGTAGAGAGAAGGAATCATTAATAGACAAAGCAAGGGACGAAATCATCATTCGATCGAACTATTGAAAGAGGCGCTTTCAATTTCCGCGACAAAGCCCTAATTTCTCACAGAGGAACGAGATCGAGAAAAGCCACCATTTTTCACAAAGGAATGGGCCGACGTTGATAAAAGAAAAACAGGGCCGCATTTTTTTTTCTTGAGTGATAATAGTTTGGGCCGGTTTTATTTATTGTGTTATTAAGGCTTTGGTATATTTTTAAATTAGGGTGTTGAGTTGTTTTTAATTTGTTTTTTAAATTTGAATTTTTCGAATAAAATCTTGGTAAATCACCACCTAGGATTTAGGTTGTGTCAGATTGTCTAGTTAGGATTAGTTCAGTAAGCAGGATTTGCGAGTTTGCAAAACTCTATAGGCGGTAGTAGGGTTTGCGAGTTTGTTAGAGTGTTTGTAAGCGGGTGACTGTTTAATTCTAATAGAAATCTGGGAATGCAGGAGTAGGCAGGGGTTGCCGAAGCTGGGTAAATTTTGTGTGTGATTTACTTTTCAGCATATTTACTTTTCTGCAGTTTGTTTAAATTCGAGAAAATTTGCTATAACCTTATTCACCCCCCCCTCTAGGGTTAATCTAATCCTACATAGATATGACAATAGATTCTTTTTCAATAGAAGAAAATTATTTTTATTTCGAAGACATGAAAACAATTCTAAAAGAAAGTGACATCGCAACAATTTTTGGATTCCCAAAATGAAGGCATCACAATCAACACTGTAACTCATTTGAAGGAATCTGATATGAACTCTGAAATATAAGCATTCAAACAAAAATATTTTGGTAATTCGAAAATAATCAAAGCAACGGATATTGAAATAAGCATCCGGGTAGGTTTGAAAAGCAAAAAAATAGAAAATACAATCGATGTTGCTGATTATGTTTTTGGTTTTGACATACTCATTCTCCAATCCAAACTATGCATTTCCTTTAGTGCTGCTACCATATGTTTATAAATTGAAGCAAATAAAAACTATTTCATGGCCAGCAATAACAATAAAACCGTAACACACCTAATTTTTTGTTTAACATTATTCAGGATATTTAATTAGATAAAATTAAATAGAATAATGTGGTTGATTAAGGAGTTGAGATTTAATTGTCAATTAACTTGGCCACGACTAAACCAATGAATGTATAAGTGTTGGTTATAATTTATAAGTTAGGAAAATAAGAGGAGGGCAATATGAGAATAGCCACACCCATATACCCTTAAAACCTCCCTTATTCTCCTCTACCATTTCATAAATCAAAATAACATAAAAGAGAAGATATAGTCAGCTATTAAAACACCTTAGGACATCAGCAACTTGGAAAATCCAAGAGAGAAAGATAGAAGATTAAAGCTAAAGCAAACCTCAAACTCCAACAACTAAATCAAGGTGAATAATAGTGTAATCATCTCATTTTTACTTGTTTTGGTTCGGTTATAGATAGTAACTGAATGCATGTTGCTGTTCTGAACATGTTTGGATCTAATAATCATTGTTTAGATAGAATAATGATTTATGGTGATTTAATGGGATTTTTATGGAATTAAAATGATGGGTTTTAGAGTAAAAACCTTAGCAAACGACCTCCAAACGGGTTAATAGGAGTACTTTATGAATTTCCTAAGGTGTAAAAGGCATTTATTTCGAGTTTTAATTATTAAAAATAATAAAACAATGAATTTTGCCCCGAAATTTTTATCTAATGAAGAAAATATTATTTTAGATTTTTGGTGATTTTTTTAGATTTTTCCCAAGTGATTTCGGTTTAATATAAATTTTCTAAGATAAAAAGGCTTAATAATTATATTAAAATATTAATATAATTATTTATTTTGAAAATAAATTTCTACAATAATAATTCTGATCTGTAGTAGATTTTCTGCAAAGATATGTCTTTAGCCAATAGAAATTTGACAAAGAATTGATAAAGTATATTATTAACCAATAGGAATTCGACAAAGATTATGTGTGGCAGTTTTCAAGATATTTACGACTCTCCCACTGAAATTTCCACCATAAAACCTAAACCTTTCATCATAAAACCTTCTGCAGCATTTCCGGAGCTTTCTGCAGCCTTTTTGATGAACCTTTCGTCATAGAACCTAAACCTTTCGTCATAAAACCTTCCGCCGCATTTCTGGACCTTTCTGCAGCGTTTTTAGTGAACCCTTCAGCCTTGCCGGAAGCTACCATTCGGAGTTGTAAAGGCTACGGAAGCTCTTTTGTAGAGTTTTCTCCAACTTTGTTTTAAAAACTTCAAATAGGCATAACTTTCTAACCGTAACCATTTTTCTATTATGACCACTCTACGAAAAGGTAAACCATCATTTGAACACAATGGAATAGGTTAGAGACTTTAATTCTACACCTATAAAAAGTTATGGCTAAAATAAAGTTTTATATTTTCGAAGGAGGTTGTTTTCTTTGCTTTCGAATATGTTTGCTTGGTTTTCTTTGCCTTCGAAAGAGATACTTTCGAAGGGGTTGTAAAATTATTTTCTTTCGATCAAGTTTTATATTTTCGAAAGGTTGAATTTAAAGTATTATAAGGCAGGAGCCTAATGTTTTTAAGAGCCTTCGAAGGAGGTTACCCTATGAAGTCGAAAGCTAGGTTTCAAAGTTATCGAATGGTTTTATGACTGAAACTCTATATTTTTAAAAGAAAAACCATGGCTATATTAAAGGAGTTTTTACAATGGTTAATGAAGAATCTATCTTTGATAAATTAAACCCACAGGAGTGGTATTACTATGTTGTTACATTGTTTCTTCTAATATAAATATATTCACTTCATAATGGATCCATAATTGTATTTTGGGAAAAAGGGTAGGAGAACCAGTTAGGTTAACCTAGTAGTGAATATAAAATTGAATAAACTCCTGAATGAGTAAAATATAAAGGGAAGATATAGGCAGGGGCCAATAGGTTTCCAGTAAGCCCATGAAAACTGTATGATATTGGCAGAGGCCAATAGGTTAATAGTTAGCTCATGAAAACTATGTGTAAATGAAGATGTTAGATAGACAGGTTCATAGTTAGCCCATGAAAACTATGTGTAAATGAAGATGTCAGATAGACAGGTTCATAATTAGCCCATGAAAACTATGTGTAAATGAAGATGTCAGATAGACAGGTTCATAGTTAACCCATTAAAACTATGTGTAAATGAAGATGTCAGATAGATAAGTTCATAGTAAGCCAATGAAAACTATGTAATTGGACATGGAGTCTTTAAATGTTTAACCGGCTATTAGTCAGCCCATGAAAACTATTAGATTAATAGTAAACCTTGAAACTATAATTAAGACAGGTAGATAGAATGAATGGGGATGAGTAATCCAGATTTGATTTGCTTATTTTGCATATCATAATAATGTATTGAAATACTATGTTTTTAATCATTGTGGATGCAGGAGCACAGAATATGGTTTTATAAAGTTTTTAGGATACCAGTGAGGGGAAAACCCATTCCGCTAAGCGGCGTGGTCTCACTAGATATCCATTTGGTTTGAGATGATAGACTATTATTCATACCAGGCTTTGTGTCTGACTCGAAGTTTTTTTCCCCTTAAACACATGGGTACTCAGTTGATTTTGAGTAGTTTGAGGTTTAGGGTTTTCATCTTTTCTTAGACGAATAAAGCTTCCGGAGGCATGCAGGAGGCAACTAGTTATTTAGAGTTTTCTTTTCTACTGTGTTTTTGGATGTAAAGGCAGATTTATTAGCCTTACTATATACTCTGATCAACCAAAGGGGCATCTTCATATGTCGTTCTTGGCGTATGTGTAATGATTATATTTTGCTGAACGTGGTTAACGTTTTGGGATTATGTAATGAACATGAAATGTTTTAATTTGAATGTGGAAACATGTTTTTAAATTGTTAAATTTTTTCCGTATTCTTGTGATCTGTGTGTCAGTGTATCTAGTACCGCCGTATTTGGTCGACGAAGATTAATAACTATAGATGACTGCAGCATCCATAGCCGTTAGTTTTGGGCCTCCAAGTAAGGGGATGTTACAAGTTGGTATTAGAGCATAGGTTTATGATAAAACATAAAAAACCAAACGTTTTCAAACATAATCCTAATGAACTAAAGAATAAGAGTGGTTTGGGTTAACGTATAGTAACGTACTTGTATTTGCTATATATATATATATACATATACATATATATATATAAGTACGTGTTCCCCTCTCTCTTAGACCGATCTTTTGTCTCTTACTAAGGCTCGTATGCAGATTTACGAGAAAGAAGATATGGAAACAAGAAACGGAAGAGGAAATCTAGGTGGAGGAAGCACCACAACAAATGGTAATACTCGACCTAATACAAGGAGGAACCAAGGTCGACGGGCTAATGCTAATCCAAATGCAGTGGCCAATGTAGGTGCTGGAACCCCGCCAATAGATATAGGGATGATGTATCAGTTCTTTGTCAACTTGATGCTGGCTAGAGCAGCTGCAGGGGTAGCTGGAGGTAATGCTTTGAATGCGGGAGGAGCCAATCCTGTGGCCCCAGTTGGCAATAACTATGCCAAGCTAAGCAGGGATTATACCCGTTTGGGAGGGAAGCCTTTTCATGGAACAGAGGATGATGTTGAAGTTGAGAACTGAATTTTGAACTGTGAAAGGATCTTTACAGATTAAGGCTTGGATGATGGAGAGAAGAGAAGGCTAGCCTCTAGACAGTTGCAAGGGTTAGCGCTTCACTGGTGGAACAATATGATAGTCGGAGTTCCGAAGGAAGAGCTGGCATGAGCTGATTTTAGATGAAGGTTTGAGCAGAGGTTCTTGTCCGAGGTTGCCAAGTCGACACTGATGAAAAATTTCATGGATCTTGTACAAGGAGGGATGTCAGTGATCGAGTATGCTGCTAAGTTTGATGAGCTATCTCGATATGGTTATGCTTTGGTTGACACTGATGTCAAAAGGAATAAAAGATTTATTAGAGGATTGAGGCCAGAGCTTGGCAGAATGGTTATGACTCGTATTAGGGAGCCTTGTCATGCAGTGGTAGAGATGGCTATTCGCCATGAGGAGATGCTTGTTGTGTCTATTTGGGAGAAACCAGTTGAGCTGCAGGGCCTTCAGGAAAAGAAAAGGAAATTCTTCAAAAGGAAAGGAGCCCAGAAAGAGGATGCTTCCAAGAAAGCAAGAAGGCTGATTTAGTGTGTTATAAGTGTGATAAGAAGGGCCATTATGCCAACGAGTGCAGATGTAGTGAAGGAAAGAACCCTGCAGAGAAGAAGAATGTGAAATGCTACAATTGTGACCAAGTTGGGAATTATAAGAACTAGTGTCCAGAGCCAGTTCGAGCGGACAGAGGGAAGGTGTTTGCTATTGGACTACCGTCTTCTTCTAGACCTACTGCCGTAGAGAAAGGGAAAACTATGATGGAAGGTACGCTTTTGATTCAGAGCATACCAGTTAGAGTACCTTTTGATACCGGTGCATCACACTCATTTATATCAAAGTTTTTGGTTGATAGGTTATGTATAGAACCCACATACCTTGTTACTTCCTTTAGGGTTGCTAATCCAATAGGAGGGCATGCCACTCTTGGGATGAGATGTGACCAGTTAGAACTTGATTTGTTAGGTCACATGTTTCCTTGAAGTTTGTATGTTTTTGATTTCGTAGATTTCGAGATCATTTTGGGTATGGATTGGTTGGATAAGTATGAGGCTAGGATATTTTGCCAGGATCGGGAAATATCGTTGAGGCACTCAAATTGTCATAACCGAATCATTTTCTCAGTAGAGAATTCCAGTAAGAGTGTTTGTGCTTTGTTAAGTGCCTTGGAGGTGGAAGACGACCTTAGTCAGGTTCGTGTAGCAAGAGAATTTGCAGATGTATTTGAGCCGGTCATTGGATTACAACCGAAACGTGTTGTAGAGTTTTGGATAGACATTGTATCGGGAGTTGAACCTATCAGTAGCCCACCTAGCAGAATGTCACCGACAGAGATGAAGGAATTGAAGGTGCATCTAGTGGATCTTGAGGGAAATAATTTTATTAGACCAAGCAATTCGCCTTAGGGAGCGACCGCGGTGTTTGTTAAAAACCAGATGGGTCATTAAGGATGTGTATCGACTACCATAAGCTAAATGAGAGGACGATCAAGAATAAGTATCCTTTGCCGAGAATTGATTACTTATTTGATCAGTTGAGTGGAGCCAGAGTATTTTTCCGATTTGACTTGGCGATAGGTTTCCATCAACTAAGAGTGGCAGAAGATAGTATCCCGTTGACGGCGTTTCAAACCAGATATGGATCATATGAATGGTTGGTGATGCCATTTGGATTGACAAATGCACCTGCTTTCTTCATTGATTTGATGAACCGGGTTTTCCGAGAGCACTTGGATAGGTTCATATTGGTATTCATATATGATATTTTATATACTCAAAAGATGAAAGAGAGCATGAGATTCATCTTAGAGTGGTGTTGGAGATGCTGAGGCAGAATCAGCTAAAAGCAAAATTTTCCAAGTATCATTTTTGGAAGAAAGAGGTTAAGTTTCTTGGTCATGTGGTTTCAGAGAAAGGGTTGTCAGTCGATCCAGATAAGATCGAAGCTGTGAACAATTGGAATAGACCAAAAACGGTGACCGAGATCAGAAGTTTTCTTGGACTTGCTGGCTATTACCGGAGATTCATCAAGGATTTTTCACGAATAGTAGCGCCTTTGACTAAGCTTATTAGGAAGGAAGTGAAGTTTGTTTGGTCCGACAAATGTGAGAGAGCATTCCTTAGGTTAAAGCATTTGTTGACCAATGCTCCAGCATTAGTAGTTCCAGATGCTAACCAAGGGTTGGTAGTATACACAGATGCATGTGGGACTGGATTGGGAGAAGTATTGATGAAGAAGGGAAAAGTTATTGCTTACGCATCTAGGAAGCTTAGACCGCACGGAGTAAGTTATCCTACTCATGACTTGGAGTTGGCAGCGGTAATTTTTGCCTTGAAGATTTGGAGGCATTATCTCTTGGGGGAGAGATTTGAATTATATACTAATCATAAGTCTTTGAGATACCTATTCTCTCAGAAGGAGTTGAATATGCGACATCAAATGTGGCTAGAGTTTTAGTTGCTTATGATTTTGATATAGAATATACCCCAGGGAAAGACAATAAAGTAGCGGATGCTCTCAACAGAAGACATCAGAATGTGGTGTTGGCTATGTTGGTGGAGTGGAAAGATCTGGAAGCTTTGACCAGTTGTGGTGTGCAGTTAAGATCGACTGCTAGTTCTAGTCAGAGTACTGCCATGTTGTCCAGTTTGGAAGTTCGACCAGTACTGATCGAGAATATTGCTTCTAAACAGAAGGAGGATCCATTATTAGCTGAAAGGATCAGAAGGCTTGAGGTTGGAACCGAGGTCGATGATTTAAAAGATTTTGGTCTTGACCAGAGAGGACGGTTGAGAAAGAAGGAACAGTTATGTGTTCCAGATGTGGAGAACTTGAGAAGAGAAGTTCTTGAGGAATGTCATCTATCCAAGTTTACGATTCATCTTGGAGGGACCAAGATGTATCAAGATATGAAGAGGAGCTTCTATTGGGAAGGCATGAAGAGGGATGTTGGCTTGTGGGTTAGGCGGTGTGTGAACTGTCAACAAGTAAAAGCCAAACATCAGAAGCCAAGTGGGTTACTTCAGCCTTTAGATACTCCAGTTTGGAAATGGGATTCGATATCCATGGATTTTATAGATGGGTTGCCAAGGTCAAGAAGAGGAAATAAGAGTATATAGGTTATTGTAGACAGGTTGACTAAGAGTGCTCATTTCATTCCAGTAAAGTCGACCAGAACGACACCTATTTTAGCAAAGTTGTTCATGAATAACATAGTTAGACTTCATGGGATTCCTAGTAGCATAGCCAGCGACAGGGATGCATTATTCACTAGTGAATTTTGGAGGAGTCTACAAGAGGTATTAGGTACCAAGCTCAAGATGAGTACAGCTTATCACCCACAGACAGATGGGCAAACAGAGAGAGTCAACAAGGTACTTGAGGACTTGCTAAGAGCTTGTATATTGGACTTTGGTGGATCTTGGGAGGACCACCTATATTTGATTGAGTTTTCCTAAAATAATAGCTACCAGACTAGTATAGGAATGACGCCTTCTGAAGCTTTGTATGGAAGATCATGCAAATCGCTGGCATGTTGGTTAGAGACTGGAGACAAATTGGTCTTAGGTTCGGATTTGGTTAGAGAGGCGTCAGAAAATATTAAGTTAATCCGAGGACGGATGAAGGAAGCTCAATCGAGGCAGAAGAGTTACGCAGATAAGAGGCGTAAAGACCTAGAGTTCTCAGTGGGAGATAGGGTTTTCATTAAAGTATCACCAATGAAGGGTGTGGTACGGTTTGGAAAGTCGGGAAAGTTGGCCTCGAGATATGTTGGACCATTCCTGATTTTAGAAAGGATCAGAAACTTGCTTACAAGGTAGAGTTGTCGAGCAGTATGGCAGGTGTCCATAATGTATTCCATGTGTCTCATCTTCGCAAGTATGTGCATGATCCAGAGGCTACTATTCCTCAGACAGAGTTGGAGGACTTGGTGGTAGAGTTCGATTTGACTTTTGTTAGACAACCAGTTTGGGTTGTAGCGAGAAATGAGAAAAGATTGAGGACCAAGACAGTCAAGTTGGTGAAAGTTCAGTGGAGCGACAACGAGAAGGACTGTACTTGGGAGACAGAGGATAGGATTCGAGATGTGTATCCTGGTATGTTTTGAGGGTATGTTCTATATTTGTTTATATAGACTTATTAGCTGGTAGGACATACTAGCTTTTGTGTGCATAGTTGTTATGCTTTTTATAGTCCTTACTGAATTTCGAGGATGAAATTCTTTAAGGGGGGAGCCTGTAGCACCCCTAATTTTTTGTTTAACATTATTCAGGATATTTAATTAGATAAAATTAAATAGAATAATGTGGTTGATTAAAGAGTTGAGATTTAATTGTCAATTAACTTGGCCACGGCTAAACTAATGAATGTATAATTGTGGGTTATAATTTATAAGTTAGGAAAATAAGAGGAGGCAATATGGGAATAGCCACACCCATATACCCTTAAAACCTCCCTTATTCTCCCCTACCATTTCATAAATCAAAATAACATAAAAGAGAAGATATAGCCAGCCATTAAATAACCTTAGGACATCAGCAAACTTGGAAGATCCAAGAGAGAAAGTTAGAAGATTAAAGCTAAAGCAAATCTCAAACTCCAACAACTAAATCAAGGTGAATAATAGTGTAATCATCTTATTTTTACTTGTTTTGGTTTGGTCATAGATAGTAACTGAACACATGTTGTTGTTTTGATCATGTTTGGATCTAATAATCATTGTTTAGATAGAATAATGATTTATGGTGATTTATTGGGATTTTTATGGAATTAAAACGATGGGTTTTAGAGCAAAAACCTTAGCAAACTACCTCCAAACGGTTTGATTTTTGGATATGTTATGTAAAACGTAATTTTGGAGATGATTTTTTAATTTCATAATTTTCTGAGTTAATAGGATTATTTTATGAATTTCTAAGGTGTAAAAGGAATTTATTTCGGATTTTAATTATTAAAAATAATAAAATAATCAATTTTGCCCCAAAATTTTTATATAATGAAGATAATGATATTTTAGATTTTTGGTGAATTTTTGAGATTTTTCCCAATTGATTTCGGTTTATTATAAATTTTCTAAGCTAAAAAGGCTTAATAATAATATTAAAATATTAATATAATTAATTATTTTAAAAATAAATTTCTATAATAATAATTCTGATCTGCAGCAAATTTTCTGCAAAGATATGTCTTTAGCCAATAGAAATTTGATAAAGAATTGATTAAGTATGTTATTAACCAATAGAAATTCGACAAAATTACGTGTGGCAGTTTTCAAGATATTTATGACACTGCCACTGAACTTTCCACCATAAAACCTAAACCCTTCGTCATAAAACCTTCCGTGGCATTTCTACAGCTTTTTGCACCGTTTTTGATGAACTTTTCCTCATAGAACCTAAACCTTTCGTCATAAAACATTCTGCAGCATTTCTGGACCTTTCTGCAGCGTTTTTAGCGACCCTTCGGCCTTGCCGAAAGCAACCCTTCGGCCTTGCCGGATGCTACCTTTCGGTAGCAGTTGTAAACGCTACGGAAGCTCTTTTGTAGCAGTTTTCTCCAACTTTGTTTTGAAAACATCAAATAGGCATAACTTTCTAACCGTAAGCCCATTTTTCTACTGTGACCACTCTATGGATAGGCAAACCATCATTTAAACACAATGGAAAAGATTAGAGACCTTAATTCTACACCTATAAAAAGTTATGGCTAAAATAAAATTTTATATTTTCGAAGGAGGTTGTTTTCTTTGCTTTCGAATATGTTTGCTTGGTTTTCTTTGCCTTCGAAGGAGATACTTTCGAAGGGGGTGTAAAATTGTTTTCTTTCGATCACGTTTTATATTTTCAAAAGGTTGAATTTAAAATATTATAAGGCATGAGCCTAATGTTTTTAAGAGCCTTCGAAGGAGGTTACCTTATGAAGTCGAAAGCTAGGTTTCGTAGTTATCGAAAGGTTTTATAACCGAAACTCTATATTTTTAATGGAAAAACCATGGCTATATTAAAGGAGTTTTTACAATGGTTAAAGAAGAATCTATCTTTGATAAATTAAACTCACAGGAATGGTATTACTATGTTGTTACATTGTTTCTTCTAATATAAATATATTCACTTTATAATGGACCTATAGCTGTATTTTAGGAAAAAGGGTAGGGGAACCAGTTAGTTTAACCTAGTAGTGAATATAAAATTAAATAAACTCCTGAATGAGTAAAATATAAAGGGAAGATATTGGCAGGGACCAATAGGTTTCCAGTAAGCCCATGAAAACTGTATGATATTGGCAGGGGCCAATAGGTTAATAGTTAGCCCATGAAAACTATGTGTAAATGAAGATGTTAGATGGACAGGTTCATAGTTAGCTCATGAAACTATGTGTAAATGAAGATGTCAGATAGACAGGTTCATAGTTAACCCATGAAAACTATGTGTAAATGAAGATGTCAGATAGACAGGTTCATAGTAAGCCCATGAAAACTATGTAATTAGACATGGAGTCCTTAAATGTTTAACCGATTATTAGTTAGCCCATGAAAACTATTAGGTTAATAGTAATCCTAGAAACTATAATTAAGACAGGTAGACGGAATGAATGGGGATGAGTAATCCAGATTTGATTTGCTTGTTTTGAATATCATCATAATGTATTAAAATACTATGTTTTTAACCATTGTGGATGCAAGAGCACAGAATATGGTTTTATAAAGATTTTAGGATACTAGTGAGGGGAAAACCCATTCCACTAAGTGGCGTGGTCTCACTAGATATCCATTTGGTTTGAGATGATAGACTATTATTCATACCAGACTTTATGTCTGACTCGAAGTTTTTGTTTTCTCCTTAAACTCTCGGGTACTCAATTGATTTTGATTAGTTTGAGGTTTAGGGTTTTCAGGTTTTCTTAGACGAATAAAGCTTCCGGAAGTGTGCAGGAGGCAGCTAGTTATTTAGAGTTTTCTTTTCTGCTGTATTTTTGGATGTAAAGGCAGATTTATTAGCCTTACTATATACTCTGATCAACCAAGGAGCCATCTTCATATGTCGCTCTTGGCGTATGTGTAATGATTATATTTTCCTGAACGTGGTTAACGTTTTGGGATTATGTAATGAACATGAAATGTTTTAATTTGAATGTGGAAACATGTTTTTTTAATTGTTGATTTTTTTCGTATTCTTGTGATCTGTGTATCAATGTATCTAGCACTACCATATTTGGTCGTCGAAGAATAATAACTATGGATGACTGCAGCATCCATAGCCGTTAGTTTTGGGCCTCCAAGTAGGGTGATGTTACAAGTTGGTATCAGAGCATAGGTTTATGATAAAACATAAAATAAACCAAACGTTTTCAAACATAATCCTAACGAATTAAAGAATAAGATTGGGGTTTGGGTTAACGTTATAGTAACGTACTTGTATTTTCTATATATATATATATAAGTACATGTTCCCCTCTCTCTTAGACCGATCTTTTGTCTTTTACTAAGGCTCGTATGCAGATTTACAAGAAAGAAGATATGGAAACAAGAAACGGAAGAGGAAATCTAGGTGGAGGAAGCACCATAACAAATGGTAATGCTCGACCTAATACCAGGAGGAACCAAGGTCGACAGGCTAATCCAAATGCAGAGGCTAATGTAGGTGATTGAACCCCGCCAGTAGATATGGGGATGATGTATCAGTTCTTCGTCAACTTGATGCAGGCTGGAGCAGCTGCAGAGGTAGCTGTAGGTAATGTTGTAAATGTTGGAGGAGCCAATCCTGTGGCCCCAGTTGGCAATAACTATGCGAAGCTAAGCAGGGATTATACCAGTTTGGGAGGGAAGCCTTTTCATGGAACAGGGGATGCTGTTGAAGTTGAGAACTGGATTTTGAACTGTGAAAGGATCTTTACAGATTTAGGCTTGGATGATGGAGAGAAGAGAAGGCTAGCCTCTAGACAGTTACAAGGGTTAGCGCTTCATTGGTGGAACTGTGTGATAGTCGGAGTTTTGGAGGAAGAGCTGGCATGGGCTGATTTTAGAAGAAGGTTTGAGCAGAGGTTCTTGTCCGAGGTGCCAAGTCGACATTGATGAGGAAGTTCATGGATCTTGTACAAGGAGGGATGTCAATGATCGAGTATGCTGCTAAGTTTGATGAGCTATCTCGATATGGTTATGCTTTGGTTGACACTGATGTCAGAAGGAATGAAAGATTTATTAGAGGATTGAGGCCAAAGCTTGGCAGAATGGTTATGACTCGTATTAGGGAGCCTTGTCATGCAGTGGTAGAGATGGCTATTCGCCATGAGGAGATGCTTGCTGTGTCTGTTAGGGAGAAACCAGTTGAGCTGCAGGGCCTTCGGGGAAAGAAAAGGAAATTCTTCAAAAGGAAAGGAGCCCAGAAAGGGGATGCTGCCAAGAAAGCAAAAAGGCTGATTTATTGTGTTATAAGTGTGATAAGAAGGGCCATTATGCCAACGAGTGCAGATGTAGTAAAGGAAAGAAGCCCGCAGAGAAGAAGAATGTGAAATTCGACAACTGTGACCAAGTTGGGCATTATAAGAACCAGTGTCCAGAGCCAGTTCGGGCGGATAGAGGGAAGGTGTTTGCTATTGGACTACCGTCTTTTTCTAGACCTACTGTCGCAGAGAAAGGGAAAACTATGATGGAAGGTATGCTTTTGAATCAGAGCATACCGGTTAGAGTACTTTTTGATACCGGTGTCGTAGAGAAAGGAGGATGTTACAAAAACATTTGATGGAACAAGTGAGAAAAAATAAAGAGAGTTCAAGAAAAATACGCGCATACATAACCCTTCTATTGGTAAACTGTAATAACTCATTTTGTGCAGTACTGGTTCTGTGATATTATAAAATAATTGCACCAAAAATAAGTTATCAAAAAATGAACTAAATTTTGCAAAATTGACACTACAGGGAGTTACTCCAAGCCAAATTAAGTACTTCCTTGCCAAAAAGGTAAAACTGGTAGTAATACCACTGAAATTCTTTTATAAAAAGTGAATGACAAATATTTGCCAAGCAAATACAAATATTTGACAAATTAATAATCAGATTTATAAATAATTTCAAAACAAATATTTCTCAACTAATTTTTATTTATGAAAAAAGTAAAATATTTTTTTTCTAATTTGCAGAGAAAAGAAGACAAACAAAGAAAGGAAAAAGAGCTAAAATTTTCAAAAGCTGCATTAGCTAAAGAAAAATCTTCAATCATCGATCAAAATTATAAAAAAAAAACAACTGAAGGATATAAAGTTGGAATCAAAGAAGCTGAAAAACGAGAATGTAGTTCTAAAAAAAGAAAATAAGCTGCTAAAAAAAGAAAATGAAGATTTGGAAAAAGAAGAAATGATGAAGATCAAGTAACCAAAAAAATAAAGAAGCTGAAAAAGAAGAAGAAATGAATTCTGATGAAGAAGTAACAAATGAAAATGATGACGATGACGATTATGATGTTGAATGTGATGAAGCTGAAAATGATGATGAAGTTGATAATGATCAACTTAATGATGATGAAACAAAAGATGTTGATGCTGATAATGATGATGAAGGAAATGACATTGATGGTGATGGCGCTGATGAAGATGAAAGTAAAGACGATGATGATAATGAAGATGGTGAAGATGAAGTCAAACATGGTGACGGTGCTGATGAAGGTAAAGGTGATGGTGATGAACATAAAGATGGTGATGTTGTTGATGAAGGTGAATGTGATGGTGATGAACGTGAAGATGGTCATGCTGTTGATAAAGGTAAAGGTGATGCTGAAGATAAAGGTAAAGATGGTGATGGTGTTGTTGAAGGAAAGGTGATGGTAATGAAGGTTACGATGATTATGGTGGTAATGAAGGTAAAGATGGTGAAGGTAATGGTGCTAATTGATAGAGTTAAGGGTATGCCCTAGGGGCAATTATGTAATTTGTTACATATATCTAACTCGATAACCAATCTTGTTTGAATTAAAAGGTGTTTTCTTTCTATTATATACTTGATATAATGTGTTATATTAATTAATTAATTTAATTAAAAGTATATTTAATAGAAAATCCATAAATGGTATATTTTATGATAGTAGTTACAAAGTGTTGTAACCGTGAGTAATTTATCATAATGAATACAAATATACCATTTTAAATGTTCCTAGTCAAGATGCATCGAGATAGGATATCGATGTTTCCATTGAAACTAAAATACGTAATACTCTCCAAATGTTGAAAAGTGTATTACTCATGGATGATGGGGACACCAAGGAATTACATACTGATAATTATTGGATAACCATCGAACAACTCAATCGATAGTTTTCTGTTGGTTAATATAACTAAGATCAAACAAAAAATATCGATGTGGCTGATTTACGCATTTCTCTCGACTTGAGAATACTATGGATCTTCAATATGAAAGCTCCATTTTGATTATAGTCAAATCATGGTATGGAGTCTATCCAGTGACTATAGTTTGGTCGAGTGGAAGTATTGGAAGTGAAGCACTATTCCAAAGAGGATTTGTCCCCTTAGTTATATGGGGTTAGTATCACGGTCAACTCAAAGTCTTTGGCCAGAGTATTTTAGTTAATAATAATTGTTATTATTGAACCAAGGACTTTGTGTTTGGAATATAGAGTTGAATATGAACGATATTGGAATTTTGACCATTACCAAATTCCATAAGTTTAAAGTGATATGGTTTTGATGAAGAGAATTGGTGTAAGTAAAAGTCACAACCGGGTAACGCTTAACAAAGTAAAATTGGATTTTACTGAAATTAAGTAAGTATAGCCAAAATGTCACATCACCTACTAAGTGATGTGTGAACATTAATATTCGAATAGTTCGATATTAATCACTGACCAAATTTACACCTGACGAGTCACAAAACCAAAATGTGGAATTCTCTTTTGATCAAATGATTTAATAAATTTATAATTGTTATAAGTTAATTAAAATAATTAATATTTATGAAGTATTAATTATAAAACTTTGATTATGATTTGAAGAATAAATATTATTAGATATATTTATAATAGTTATAAGTATATCAATCGGTAAACGATATCGATAAGTAATTAAATTGGATTTAACTAAATATTATTATTTTTGGGTTTAAATGGAATTTTGTCCCATAATGGTGGGTGAGATTTTTGGCTGCAATATGGGTAGATGGGGTGGCTCAAATTAGGGTAGAGATGTTGGATTTTGGATGGCTGAGATTGAGGGAGAACTAGTATGAGATGAGATCCAACATTCTCTTTCTTTTATCCACTATTTAAACATCCTTAACCCTAATTGCAAATGAATTTTTCTGCCACTCCTTCCTTCCATTTTTGGCCAAAAATATTCCATAGGTACCAATCATATCAAGCTCAAATCAACTCAAAGTCGGTCACTATCCGATAGTCAGAGGTCAACGGTTCAAGTACTAGCAATATGCCACATCGAAAAGCTTTCAAAGGAGAGAGTTCATCCTTTTAAGGTGTGCTTCAAGGCTATGGTTCTTAGGTATGATTTTCAATGAATTATAGTTTATAATTTTTTGAATAATATTTCATTGTGTATATATATTATTATATTGTTAGTTAGGTGACGATTCCGATATGTAATAATGTTGTCACAAGTTAGTTTGGTTATATGTACGTATATACATATAAATAAATTAAAAAAAATCAATTTTTATATAAAAGTTAGATCTGCACAACAGCCTATTTTATACACATATTAATTATTATTTTATTAGTTTATATATATGTGTGTGTATATATATTATTTAATTATACGTATATGGTTTATATCTAGTTACAATATCATTCTATACTTAAAATTGATTATATAATTTTATATATGTATCTATATAACAATAGTAATTTTCGACAACAATAAAATAATTTTATAATTATTTTATATTATTTAAATCAATATACCAAATAAATAAATCATATAAATTCAAAAATGTTTAAAAAAATTATTTTTTTAATTTTATAAAATTATTTTATCATGAGATAAGCTCTTGGCCAGAAGAAAAACATTTAAAAAAAATTAATAAATTAGTAAAAATAAATTTGATAGAAAAAATTATGAATTTTTTTTTTCTAAATTCAAAATATCATATATGATTTACTAGAAATTTAAAATTTGGAAAAATGTTTCCAAATTAAATTTTTATTGATATTTTATGTATTTTCGAATGAATATTCAATTAATATATATTTTAAAATTAGTAAAAACTAATAATAAATTTTTTAGTGCTAAACATACGATTTGGAATTATAAAAAACTTAAATTTGTTAATTATTATATAAATATATATTTATATATTATAAATACATTTATGTGTGTATGTATATCATTCTAAATAAAATATTTAAAATATTATTTTATCGTTATATATATACATATACATACATACATACATAAATACATATGTGCATATATTGGTGCATATATTAATCATGTTTAAAAAAATTTATATATATATATATATATTATTTTTGTGTAAATAACTTATTTATATTTAAATAGATAAATTAAAATAATATATATTATTAATATTTTATACATAAATTATACATATATTTAAATATTTTCATTTACATAAAATTATTTAAATAAAATTAACATATATATATATATAATTTTTATTTATAATATTTATATATTATATAAACATATATATATATATATATATATATATATATATATATATATATATTTGGACAGCATATATTACATATCAGATGAGCTAACATGTCTATGGCATTGTAAATCCCAACGTCTATACATCGGCATGTTATACCTTGCACGATTGACATGTAACACATGCATATACATACATATACGTATATGATGCATGTGCGTGCGCGCGTTTATATATTAATATATAAATTAAATAAAACTATATAATTTATAAATTTAAATAAGATAAGAGATTTTATTTAAATAAAGTTTAGAAATGTTCTAAATGAATTAGATTTTATGGGCCCAATATAGATCTAATAAGGGATTTTTTTGAAATTCACTCATAACTTCTACTACGGGCTGGCCCAGCTCCAACAATGGTATCAGAGTCCAATAGCCTATGCGGTCTAAATTAGTCATTTTAGGGTTAAATTATTAAAGCCTACCCATATAACAGGGTATCTAGAAAAGTACTGTCTAAGATTGGGTTTGGGTAATCAAGCACTCTACCCTACTTGGCTACTAGCCTAGCCCGAAATAATAAAGTAAGCCAAAAAGGTTATCCCCAAAAGAAAAGGCCCAATTTAAATGAGTCCTTTGGCTAATTTCAAACTTGTTTTGAAATTAAAAATAAAATTTTTTAAATGTAAAAGTCAAATTTAAAATAAGAAAAAATATTATACATGTTATAATATAAATTTTCAAATTGTTTTGAAAATTGAAAATAAGATATTTTTAAATTTAAATATAATATATACATGTTATAAATGTTATAATATAATGATAATTTTCAAAATGTTTGAAAATTAATATAAATTAATTCCAAAATTTATAAAATTTATTAATAAGGTTAATAAAATATATTAATAAATAATTTTCAATTATTTTGGTACTATAGACTAAGTAGTAGTCTTGAGAAATAATTTTTTTATATAATTATGAATCATACGATACTAGTTAATTATATCTCAAATAATTAAGAGCTACACTCCCATTTAGTGGGAGTGTCATAATAGTTGATGAACTCTTTGGATTGATACATACCGATGTATGTAATGGCAAGTCTATTAATACCAAAACGATTCCATATACTTTGTCATATTTACCGGTGATTTATCATAGACGTGGACATGTTTATTTGATACACATGTATAAGTCTATGATAAGCTCATAGAATATAAAACGAAAGTAACTAAAATAACATGCGATAGAAATAATTCAATTTGATCAAATGAGTGAATATACTGGAAAGAGTTCTGAATGTACCTAAAAATGAATAAAAGATTCAACCTCAAAAGTCACTCCTTTATATAATACATAATGATGTATTGATAAGGAGTAATCGACCTTTATTGGACAAAACATGATTAATGATAACTGAACTTGAGTTAAATACTTTCTATAAGGTGTGTACTTAAGAGTAGTATAAAAGGTTAAAATTAATATCATCCAAAGATTAGTTTACAAAACCATACGAGATAAGGGTTTATAAGAAACCCCTATATATCCTAGGCCAAGGAGTTGGCAGGTTGTGGGAGTCGAAAGACTGCGCGTAATTATTATACGTAAGGGATCTTGTATGAATTCTTCCAAGAGAATTTTTGGAACGATAATCATTAGATGTCTGATTTATGTTTTAAATATAAATATATTATGAATTAATGCAAAATCAGTTTTATAAGGCAATTCATAAAATGTTTATGGATGCTCATTCTATTGCACTGAGAAACAAATGTTGTTTCAAGAAATACCAACTTCATAGCGGAGGAATTTCTTTGAGAAATTATTGGTATAAAATGGCTTTGGGTATGATCCAAGGATAAAATTGAATACAAGGGATGCAATGAAATTAACCAAACCTAAATGAACACAACACATTAGAATGTCTAATAAGTATTCTTGTACATTAAAGAGAAACTATGAGTTTTTGTTAATGTCAAGAACAAATAATCCTCGGTTGTTTAATTAAACCATTAAGAGTATTGACTCTATGATTGTTTGTACCAAAAATTGGCACAAACACCTAATAGAGATTTTGTAGAGAAATAAATGAATAATATTAAATGTAAACAGAGAGAATATTACAATAAAGCAATAATAATTAAGCAAATAACAGAGATACAGCAATTTATAGTGGTTTGGCATTGTTTGTCTACGTCCGCTTTGAAGAGATAATTTTATTAATCACTTTGTGAACTGACTACAATAGGGATCAGATTAAAATCCTTAGTTACAAAAGAGTACAAAGCAACAAGCAACGTGAAGATCCCGTAGATGAACAAGCAAGTCTGTATTTATAGAGGAAGACGACGAAATATCTCCCTGAAAATTTGGCAGAAGGATCTCCAAAACCATTGGGGCTCACAGGAGGGATCGTATGGCCCAACTCATAAGAAATAGGGATCAGGGCCGATCCCTATTTTCGAGGAGTTTGGGGGTGCGATCCCAATGAGAGCTTCTCCATGTTTTATTATGCTTAACCTCCAAGTTTCATGCTAACTGGATTAGTAGAACTTGAGTTATTGATCTATCTTTGTTGCAATATGTTGTGTAGCCTCATTCTAGCCGATCCCTCTAAAGGGAAGATGATCGATCCCTCTTGCTTGCTTCTTTTGAGGTACGATCCCTAGGGTCCTCACATCTTATTCCCAAAGTTTTATATGCATTGGACTTCAAGATCTCAAGATATCGATTGTTTTACATTGAGTTGCACTTGTTTGGTTGAAGTAGACTGTCCATTTGGTTAAGAGGGAATATAGCCGATCCCTTTTCTAGATTAAATTATATTCCATAGTTTGAATATTTTGCATTGCATATCTCTCAATTTCGTTCAATCATGGCTTCATATTATCATATGTACTTGATTAGTGGACCGCATAATCATCGCTCTAGGCTTACTGACCTTGATGACAGTCGAGTCTAACTTGTCCAATCAGTTTGGATATAGCCGGGTCAAAATGCCAGATAACACTTGTCCCCCAAAGTATGTATTCTGTTGAACATGACGTGCTTTGAATCGAATCAAGTTAGAGTTGTTGGAAAAAAATCCATCCAGTTTTCTGAATAGTCACTATCCCTCCGTCGAATTATTTTCCTAAAGTGTCGTATCTCTCTTTGATCGTCATGATGCTTGGTTGATTTCCAATAGTATAAATTCAGGATATATTCCGTCAGTTGCCATCTATCTGGTTCTGCGAGGCTAGTAAGCTTTGGCTATCTGATCCAGTCTCGACTTTGAAAGCTTTAGGTGAGAATTCAATTTTCGTCGATTTCAAAAATTGAACTTTTAGAATATACACATGCATGTGTACACATTCTTATCGTTAGCTCCCGTATGCATTTGCATGCTCATGGGTTGTCGCCAATTTTCATTGAATTAGATGCAATTTCATTGCATTGATGTATCTATTTACTTTATATATTCTTTATGTACATGTTTGCATGCACATAGGGGTCATACCCAATCCTTTTGCTCTTTTTTATGTTTATAGGGATCGAGATTCCTCTAGCTGATCCCTTTCTTTTCCATCTTCTCTTTTTTTTATTATAAGAGGGAACATAATTCTCTTTTTTTCACTTAGGGATCGCATCTGATTCCCTTCCTTTTTTATGTACATAGGGATCAGATTGGATCCCCAAGTCGAGGGATCATACTCGATCCCCTCATATGTTGGGGACTTAACGTTTTAAGCTTTGTGGAGAAGCTAAAACAGGACGATCCCAACAAGTCCTCGTATATAAGCCGACATTGCATCCCTCCATCCCTTCACTTATTCAATCTAGTTCAGTTTGCTTTCGTTTTCTCCAAGCTTGCCTTCGAACCCTCTCCTTCTATTTTGCCTCCGATCCCTCTCCTCCCATTTCACCCCCAATCCCTCTCTTCAAATCAATCACCGCCTCCATCTCTTGATCCACCATCCTCTCCTGCTTTGGACCACCACTCCACCTTCGATTTGAATCGAAATCCAAAATCTCTCTTCGAGTAACCCATATTTTATATATTTAGGTAGGTTTTCTGGCATTTAACTTTAATTTGTGACGAGATGATGGGTTCGGTTGAACTTCATTTCGAGCATGGGTTGAATGGGTAGGATACAAGATGGATGGTGGTGAACGGTGGCAATATAGGGTTCAGTGAGGTGGTAGTGGAGTGGAAAGGAGAAGAGTTAAACATGAAGGAAGTAGAGGGATTGGTCATGATGGGGTATGGAGGGATCGGTCGTGATGGAGTAAGAAGGTATCGGTCATGATGGAGTATGTTGAGGAGAGGGACTGGTCTTGTGTGTTGCCTGAGAGAAAGGAATAAATGTTTAAGGGAAGTGTGGTAATGGATAAGTAAAGGGATCGGTGTAGAGGCATGTCATAGGGATCGATTATTGGAGTTGGAGGAGGGATCGGTGATAGGGTGCTTGGCTAAGGGATTGGTTGTATTGGTTTAGGCATAAGGATCGACTATAAATAGGGATCAATCATGTTGGTTATGAGGGATCAGTTGTTTGCTTTAGGGGAGGGATCGGCTATGGGGACTCAGCCGATTTTAGGCCATTGAACCAAGCTTGAGCCCTTAAACAAATCATTCCATGTAGACTTGCACGAATGATTAGAACCAATCTCATCTCAATGAACTTGAACATATGACTATAACAGACAACATGATTTGCATATCCATTATCGAACCTAAATTTGAACGCCTAAACTTCTGGGACTTTGAATATGAATTAAAACTTAACAAAGTGACTTCAATAATGAGCTTCATACTTCAACAAGTTGATGGTCGATCCTAAAGCTTACATAACCGATCAATCTAAATGCCAGTTGAGATGGTCAGCGATGTCGATCACTCTGGTCGGAATCCAAAGTCTCGTCGCTTACTTTTGCTTTTAATTTTGAACTGCTTATTTTTGCACTGCACAACACTGCACCACACTAGTTTACACTTAGCATGGAGGGACTGGTAAAATTTTCTAATCTTGATATCTATTGAGTTTAGTTGATATGGGCTCCAGACGCTTAGGGCGTTTAGCAGCAATGTCTTCTGGACAACCTTCATAGCATAGCAATCCAGGTGTTGAGTCAAGTTCTACGACTGTATCCGGTAAACTTTCTCCTGAACATCAAACTGAGAAACCGGAGATTTTCGGCCTGTTGGTTGACCTTTTCTCTGATATTCCTATCCTTCCGGTGGAAGAGATAAATCCTGCCACTGACACTATAAAGGGTGTTGTATTTCTGGATAACCCAATGGATTCCCAGGCCTCCAGAATTGGTGAGGCTGCTCTCCGTAGGATTTGCTCCAAACATGGGATCCTATTTGGAGATGTTCTAGTCCCTTAAGTGAATGACAGGGCTCATTTTCCCCCAGAGGGGTATACGACATGTGATAAATTTATGTGCTGGGCCGGATGTATGTCGCCTTTTAATTCCTTTATCCGAGAGTTGCTAAATTATCTGGGAATACCTCCTGCTCAACTGCATTCGAATAGCAATGCTTTTCTTTATGGCACTTTCTTGATATTTATGGATGTTCTATTTCGCCCACCATCTCTTGAAAACATCAGGTTCATTTACAATTTCAAGCGACGGACGGGAAGCCTTTCTTATACTTTCCTCGAGCCTATGCCCAACTTTCATGTCATGACTGGTGCTTGGAACAAGCTCGGTGTCTTTAAACACGAATGGTTCTACGTTCGTTGTCCACCTGGCTTCGCGAGGCGATGGTTAGAAGGATGTAAGTGTTGCCTTCACTTTATTCTCAAATTCTTTAGCCCAAGTCGTATCCTGAACTAACAAATACTTTGAAATTTTATAGGTGTCCATCCACAACCTGAATGCTAAAGTTTTTCAAGGGTGGTTTCTGCAATCCGCGCCACCCCAGTTGAGGATAGGGACATTAGATCCCTTGTAATTGATGAGTGGTTATCTCTTTTTAAGCTTTTAGAAGAAGGTTGCAGTATCGGTCTTCCAGGAAGCGTTGCGTTGCAAAGAAATGTTGGGGAACAAGAAGGCGGCACTGATTACCCTATCGTGCCCCCAATCAAGGAGTCTTAGGACGATGCCAAAGAAGGTGAAATTAGAGGTGATGAAGCCAACAAGCCTGGCGATGATGATGCAGGTCTGGGCAACGTGCCTGTGGTCGAATCATCACAAGGCATGAAATCTTATGCTCCAACAATAAAAGGGAAAAGCTCGCTTACAAACTCCGTAGGAGAAAAACTGCCAAAAAGCCCGAGTTTATGATCACCTCTGTTGAAGAAAAGTCTTCCTCCCAGCCTTTAAAAAGTTCGATGAAAGGATTTTCGAGTCTCCCGATCCCTGATGATATCATGACATTTGACTTTCCTAACATTAGTGTTGGGGGGCTTAATTCTTCCACCATGACTGGTGATGACATTCCTCCCACTAGCAAGGGGAAATCACTCCTATAAGCAAGGCCACAGTAACTGGTCCGTTGGGGGACACTAGGACACTCACAATCACATGCACTTCACTGCACGATTTTTGTATCTTTTATTTAATGGTTACTTATATGCTCTTGTTTGGTTTGCAGGTGCTATTTCTTATTCCTGTGCCTTTGATCGCTTGAGGGGCTCCTTAACACAGTATGGATGCAGACATTGTCCAGACTCAGGCAGGCGTCAAGAAAGGGATGATGGTCGGGAAAGAAGTCATCGTTCAAGGGAGTCTTCATCCTCCAAACACAAGTCCAAATCTCAATCATCTCATCAGGAAGTTCAACTCAATCCTCTTGCATATATCAGTGATTAGACCTCTTCTCACGTTCCCTAAATGTTGTGCCACTCGAGCATCATTTGGGTTCATCTGGTTCTCGATAGCCTTGTGATAGCTAGTCGAGCAAACATCCTATTGTTACTTCTAACCTAGCTTTGACTACTACAACTCCTGAGGCCTCTTCGGCAGAAAGATTGGCCGAACTTAATGTCAATTTCCCAAAAATCCGCTTTGATGGGCTAAAGTTTCTTCCTTCTATCCATACAATTATAGGGGGTACTAAAGCGAGTTCACTTGCATGTGTCAATGATGTTTTTGTGTTGCATGAAGCATTCCAGTATTTAGCCGAGAAAATCTCTGAGGTGTCTACTGAAAGGCAACATGAAATCGACCTCCTTAAGCTAGAGGCGTTCCATGATAAAGACATAATCAAACACTAAGAGATGCACGGAGTTGACAACGAAGCTAATGGAAACAAAGAAGAGTGCGAAAGAAACATCCGAAGCGGTTAGTCGTGTTGAAATGGCTTACAAAAAGGAGCTGGATGCTGCCCTTAACCGTAGCGGTGTGCTTGCTCTGGAGAAGGACACACTGGAAAAAGAGAAAAACACTCTAGCCCACCACGTTAAGAGACTCGAAGAACTTCTTAAGAAAGAGAAGGAAGAAAAACTTGAGGCTCGGGAGGAGTCTCAAAGGTATTGTGAAGAGGCTGTCGAGGCTTGGGAGCTAAAAATTAAACTTGACGAGCAACTCGCTCAAATTGTAGTCATCAAGGAAGAGTCAAGGGAAGCTGACCATAATAAAGTTAGAGAGCAAATTGAGGCCCAGTTATAGGATGCTAAAGAGGATGGTTGGAATGAGATTAAGGACATGTTCGATCCTTTGATTGTTGAATACAATGCTAAGGTCCCAATCCATCACGACTTGAGTTTTCTTGGAGTGGGCTACCTTGAATCGCTTGCCGAGGCTTGTGAATATATCATTGAAATGAGAAAGAAAGCCCTTAGCAAAGCTAATTTGGATGAGGAAAAACTGGTACGGGAGATCCTTCACGGAAATGAACCTTTAGATCTTGCCACTGCAAGGCTCCGATACTTAGATATTTGGCACCCTCAGAAAAATGGAAAAACATCGCTGAAGCTTCGGAGTCCGATCCCAAAGGTCCCCCTTTACTTCAAATAGCCAGAGCATCAGTTTCACTTCGCCCGGGACGAGATCCGAGATATGATCCAGATAGACCCAGTTATAAACCAAAGGTGATAACCCCCATTCAAGAAGGAAGCACTCTGACAACAACTAAATGCCAGTCGAAAATAAGTATCCCGCTCTGCTCTCCATTATTCGAGATTTTTCGTTCTTCATGCCCAATAGTTATGGGCTTATTTTCTTATTCCCGCAAATCTGTAGGTCTTTCAGCTCCCAGTCAAACTCCAAGAAGTAGTGCCACGATGCTCAAGTTATTGGAGCTCTTGCTGACGAAAGGCCAACGATCAGCCGTTGCCAAATGAATCTGATGATGTTGTGATCATGGGTGCCTCTGAACATACTGATGACCTTAGCTCGAAGGAGCGCATTGATAAAGAGGAGTGATTGAAGAAACAAGCTAAAGCTGAACCCATTGATGTGGACGTCGATGATCCCTCGTCCCACTGCAAGTCATTCCACTCAGCGGATTGGTTCTCGGAGAACACCCTCCAACCTCTGAAAGCTCTCCTGCCAAGGGTGATAAAGGATTGAAGAGAGGGACAGGTGGAGGCTCGGTTGGGTCCACTCCCAAGAAATCCAAAAGGGAGAAGAAGCAAAAGAAGTAGCCGTCACTTCAGCTTAGTTTGTATATAGCTTATTTAGCTGTTTTTATTTTTGTTGGTTGTATATGTGCGGGTATGGCCCTCGCTTTTGGATAAACTTCCAAGTTTAATGCGTAAATAGAAGTTCTTTATTTTTTGTTGAACTCTTATGTAAACTTGCTTAAGTAGTCGAGCTATTACTTTTTCATTTAATGTATTTGTAATTCGTTGCTCGTTAATTTGAATAATTATCCGTTAATTTTTACTCAAGGCCTCTATGTGGTCGTGGCCTCAAGTTGTACCAAACCGGGCTCAAGCCTTGGTGTTACACCATCGAATTTAGAGGTTTAAGTGATTACACTCCTGCCCACAGTCTTGGATTAGCGGAGTTAGATAGTGGATGGTCGAACTCCATCCTTAGTGAGTTTATACTCCTCTCGTCCATTTCAGGTTGGAGTTTATGGAATAGTAAGTGGTCAAACCGCACTGTCTGTTTATTTTTACTCGTATCTGCACTCTGGGAATAAGAGTTAGTTGGCGAGTGATCGGATCACACCCAATTTGTATTTATACCCCAGTCCATACTCTGGCGACTTAGAGTCATACGGAAAATAGTCGGACCGTACTTTTCTTAATTGATTGATTTTCCTCCAGGTCTGGGGTTTGACTTAGTGAGCGATTGGTCATGTCACGATCGTTTTTGATTCATGTCTGTCCCATCGCTCAGTGGGATTAATTTGGTTATTGGATGGTCAAGTCACATCCATTTTTTGTTAGGTACTCCATCCATCGAGTTGTAAGTGAGAATCGTCGAATGAACGATCGAACCACATTCATTATGTTTAGTTCAATCGTGAACTTATGTAATCGACTAGCTCCAAACTCTGGGAACCTGATCGAACATGTCAACATTAGTTAGTCGGACGTCGTAACTAATATGTAATGCTACAACAATCACATATATGAAAGAAATTTCAAACATTATTTCCCAAATGGAAAGAAATGACTTAATCTGTCTTATTACATATCTAGAAAATTAAATGCTAAATCAAATTGAAAATTGAATACAACTAAATGAAAAAGGAAAAAATAAGTGAAATAGCATCGTAAATGCTCGCTATTCCACGCCCTTAGGAGTGTGACGCCATTAACAGTCGCTAGCATGAAAGTTCCCTCTCCAAGCCAGTGTTCAATTACATAAGGTCCTTCCAAGTAGGATTCATGAGTGATGGGACAGAAAAAACCCATTTCAAGATGAGATCGCCAATTTCAAAGGTTGTAGGTCGGACTTTAGTGTTGTAGTATCGAGCGACTAGGTGTCGATGTGCAGCTACCCTCAAATCAGCTTCTTCGCGCATCTTATCTACAAAGTCTAGAGATTCTAAGAGGAGATCTCTATTCATTCTGGGGTCGTAGTAGGTCACTTGATGAGAAGGGATTTCAAGTTCAACAAGAATAACAGCTTCAGAGCTATAAGCAAGGGCGAATAGAGTATGGTTAGTCGCGGACATATGGGTGGTTCTGTAAGCCCATAATGTTGTTGGGAGTTTATCCATCCACTTGCCTATAACCTTTTCCAAACGTTTCTTCAGAATGGACTTTATGATTTTATTTACAGCTTCAACTTGTCCACTTGCTTGAGGGAGAGCAACTACCGCAAATCTCTTTCCAATATGATGTTGTCAACGGAAGTCTTTAAATTCAGCACTATCAAATTGAGTTCCAATATCAGTTACAATGGTTCGTGGAAGGCTAAAACGATAGATGATGTTCTAGATAATGAAGTTAATCACTTTGAAGTTGCTCACTTTCTTCGTTGTGATCGTGGTTAACGGTTCTGCTTCGGCCCATTTGGTAAAGTAATCCATTGCTACGATGGCATACTTCACACCACCTTTTGAGATCGGTAAGGAACCGATAATATCTATGCCCCATGTGGCAAATGACCAAGGACTAATCATTTGAGTAATTTATGTCAACGTAGCTCTCGAAAATTTTGCATACATCTGGCACTTATCGCATCGCTTAGCGTAATCAGCAGCATCTCGGTTAACAGTTGGCCAGTAATACCCATAAAGAAGTATTTTCTTTGTTAAGGTCTGCCTCCCAGTGTGATCGCAAATTCCCCTTCATGAACTTTCTTTAGGACTTGTTTTATTTCATCACGAGCGATACACTAGAGCAGGGGAACGAAAAAACCGCTTCTATACATAACTCCTTCCTGAATGATATATCGCGAACCTTTGTAGAGGATTTGTTGTCTTTCATTCCTCCGTTCATGAAGGACTTCGTGTAGTAGATAATTTTTAATCGGAGTCATCCACGACTCCTTCTCAGGCTCTGTCTCTAGTACCCAGTTGATTTCCATCTAGTTTATGCTCGGAGCGTCTAGTACTTCGACTGGAACCAAGCCCATTTGTTGTGCATCCCCGGTGCCAGTAAACTTTGCCAATGAGTCGGCCTTTTGTTTTGATTCCGGGGAATGTGCGTGATGTCATAATACTCAAAGTCAGCCAATAGCTCTTGAACTCGGATAAAGTATGGAGTGGGTCATTGCCCATTATCCTAGTAATCTCCCCTGATTTGGTATACCACATACTGGGAATCACAAAAGATTTCAAGAGATTTTATCCCCAGTTCTCTAGCAAGTTTGAGTCTAGAAATCATAGCTTCACACTCAGCTTTATTTTTTGTTGTAGGGAAGTCAAGCTTCAAAGCGTAGCAGATTGATCGATCTTGCATGATCCCGGCTCTAGAACAACGATCATTGGATGCTCTATTCGAATATATTTTTCACCGAATGGTAGAGGCTCCACCGCTCTCAGAAAGATCATCCTGTGTAGTGAATTCTGCTATAAAGTCTGCCAGTGCTTCTTCCTGGATGGCTCTCTGAGGAAGGTAAGTGATGTCGAATTGGCTCAGTTCGATGTTCCACTTGAGTAACCTTCTAGACGTCTCAGGTCGCTGTAGGACCTGTTGTAACGGTTGATCGGTGTAAACGTTGATGGGTTGGGCCTCAAAATAGGGGCGGAGCTTTCGTGAAGCAATCAACAAGTAGTACGCAAATTTCTCTATCTTCGGATAGTTCCTTTCAACTCCTCTTAATCGCTTGTTAACATAATAGATCAGTCTCTGGATTCGATTCTCCTCGCGAAGCAGTGTGGCACTTATACCGTGTACCGACACGGCCAAGTAGATATACAAGTGTTCGTGACCCACTAGCTTTGACAAGATGGGATGTGATGACCCACCTTTTTGGACGATTTAAGTCGACAATAAACCACACATATCTAACTCAAACCATTCAAAAGGGAGGATTGTCAATGAGGTTTAATATTAAGAAAATTAGAGAAAAGAAGGAAAGCAAAAACATAGAAACTCGCAGCGGAATGACAAAATATAATAATCAAATAAACAGTTCATGAAGCTGTTTTACAATATACATTTGATTACATAATTTTTACAACATAATCAGAGTACAATCAATAAACATACCAAAAAAGATGCAGCGGAATAATACTAATAATATAATATACCAAACTCCATCTTCGTCCTCCAGAAATAATGTCTTCAAACACTGAAATGCTCAGGCTGACCCAAGCGTAATGAAAAGACAAAACACTCGAGTCAGAACTAAAAGTTCTTATGTAAGTTAAATCAACAAGAAGTAAATATGAGTGTGATAGCTTCAGAGATGTTTACAGGATTTTACATCCCTATCCAGTGTATAATGTGAGTACAATAACTTAAGAGATGTTACAGGATTTTCCATCTCCTAAGGATCCGTTAAACTATCTATATGTTGTAAAATACGCTATATATGTAATATCTATTAATAAAATAAATATTAAAATAGCGTTAAGGCTTTACATTGATCCCTCTTAACACAGTTTTAAGCATTGTCCTACAGTTTTCTTTAGTAGCATCACCAGTAACGTCGGTAGCCAGTGAGGCACCATTATAAGACAACACTAAAACAAAGTCCTAGTGGTTGCGTATAAGGATAAAAGTATGACAAGGCACGTGAGGCAATGCCCAACGTAGGATACTACCAGTTCGGGTCGCAGGGCTGGTGGTAACGCATCGTAGCCACGACCTCCCACCGTGTCCAACACTCCCATAATCAAATCAAGGTGCATCGATCAAGTCAAAATCAATATAGTAATACGAAGAAGTGTGTCCGCTAGGGGTAGCTAGGCCACTTGGCCCTGATAAGCCATCCTGTTTTAGTCATTTCAAATTGGCACAAGTGCCGGGGTCATCCATCATCGTTCTCTTTCTTCAAATCCAGCAATTGTTCGTCAATCCAACCACTTCGTTCTAGATCATCCACCACGTACACAGTTGTTAAAGTGGTTCCGGTATTGACAGAGAGTATGCTAATATTCGGCCCTGATCTCTTTAACAACCAATGTTATTTTTCACACCGGTTGGTTCTTTTACATTTCAAGAGCAAGTCATATATCATATCAAAATATCAGATTCACTTCAAAATCATTTCGCATTCAAAACAGGTTATACCTTCATATCAAAGCATTCGTATTTAAATCAATGATTTAAATCTAAATAGTTCCCCTCTAAAACAGTTTGAATATTGAAAATGGTTTGAATAATTAAAATAGTTTGAATATTGAAAATAGTTTGGATAATTAAAATAGTTTTAATATTGAAAAATAGTTTGGAATAATTAGAATAGTTTAAAGTTTGGAAATAGTTTTGAATATAAAATAGATTTTAATATTGAAAATGGTTTGGATAAATAGTGTAACAACCCTGGTTTCAGTGATTACCTATAAATATTAAATTATAACGGTGGTTATAATTCAATATTGAGAATTAATAATAAATTGGAAATTTATATTGTTTATTTGGAATAAACAATAAATTTTGGGAATAAATGAGAAAATAAAGTTTTGGGAACTTTATTATAATGGTTTGAGTTAATAATAAGTCGAAGATGATTTTTATTTGGTGATGGTGCAATAATTTTATTAATTATTTCCATTTGCTTCTTTTAATAATTTTTAAAAGAAGTAATTAATTTTTAAAAGCGTGTTATATTTAATAAAAAGGTGAAATTGGGTTTAAAAATATGTTTTGATTATGGATTTGAGTTTAAAGTGGTTTGTTATATTTTTCCAAGTAAGAAAACAATTTTTGTTGAATTTTAGAAGTTAAAAATGTGAACTTTTGCATTTATTGGTGAAATTAGTGTATTTTTTGAAATTAAGGGTTTTCTTAATAAAAATACTTTAAAAATAAAAAATAAATCTTTTTATATGATGGAAAATATTTTATTCCTTATGTTTGTAAGTTTACAAATTTTTATTTGTGTGAAAATTGGAAGAAAATGGCTTTGTTCTTTTATATAATGTAAATATGAAGCCTTTTGATTTATGTGTTGAATAAATAACCTTAGCCTTTTTATTTTCTTTTGATTAATGGGTCTTAGCCCATTAATATCTTGCCTAACCTGTTAGTAAACCAGAAAAGAGAAAGGAATGAAGTTCGTACCTTCATTTTCCTTCAAATTTCCTAAAGCTTCAAAACTTAAGAAACCCAATTCCTTTTACAAACCCTAGCCAAAAATCATCAAATTAAACTCAAATTTAGTGTTTTAAAAATCAATTCGAAGCTAATCTATATGTAATCAAAATCTAAAACCTAATATTTCATCAAAAATCCAAATTTGTGAATGATTGTTTGTTAACTGCTTTCTTCTTTCTTGCATGCACCTGTTTCATAGTTTTACAGGTTGTAGAAGCTCAAATTCAACCCAAGCTTCTTCCTTTCAATGAATAATCTGGGTTTTTGTTTTGATATAGCAAGGTGAGTTGAATAACTCACAAATTCTAGTTAATTCAAAGTGAAATCGCTTGAATCTATGCAAAAGTTTCTGTCTGTAATTGTTTTCTGTAGTTTTTATTTCTTTGTTAAAACCAGTTCTGGGCTGCATCTTTGAATGTTTATATCTTTTGATTCCGGCAATGAAATGTTGCTGGATTTCTTTCAGATGATAGTTCATATGTTGTATTTGATTACTGCAAAATTTCATCGACTGTAGAGTTTGTTTGCTATGTGAAGTATCACCTCAAAAATCAGATCGCAACTTCTGGAAACGAGCTGGAAAAGTTCATAGCCTAGGTCGACCGACCTGTCGACCTAGGGGTGGACACCCTAACTACATAGGTCGACCGTGTGATCGACCTATGGTGTTGAGAGGTCGACCTATTGGTCAACCATCAGGTCGACCTATGGCCCTCTTTTCTGCTTCTTTGCTTGTGTTGTTTTGCCATTCTTTTAGTCGGGTTTTGCTATCTTCTTTTGCTTATTTCAGTGATGTTTTTGGATTGAGACTGATGGTCATGATGCCTATCAATAGGCTAGCTAAATTTTGAGTATTTGAAATTCAAATTTGAATTGAATTTGAATTAATTTTTGAGTTGAATTCGAATTGAATTGGAGTTATCGGTTTTGAGTATTTTATTGGTTTTTCATTGATTTCGTGCACGGGTTTCTCCAAACGACTTTAAAATAATTTTTAAATAAAAAGGGGCAATTCAAATAATTATTATGTAGTATTTTAAAAGTATTTACAAATACAAAAATCTATTTATTCTCTATAATAAGGGAATTTCTAAATACGGTTTTCAAAAATGATTTCGTAAATTGGTTTTAAAAGCTTATTTTCTAAAGTAAATTATTTTAAATATTAAATACACATTTTGCACTATTCGAACGTATGAGAAAGAGAATTAAACGATCTAGTAAAACACGTGGTATGGGACACGTGCGTTTACTGTTTCGGTAAATTCCGGACTTGTACGATCGAAGCTATTCGAAGTTATCGATTATGAGTTGTTTTGCCATTTTATGACGTATTATGAGTTTTATAATTCCTATTTACAGGAATTATCTGAGATGGCCAATATTTGGCGAGTTATTATGGTTTAAGATCTCCTATTTTAGGAGTTATGGTCGATGAGAACCATCACGATGTTTTTATACTTGCCGACGATATGAGGCAAGTTTTGAGTTTGTGATTTCCTATTTTGAGATTTATGGTTCATGAGGAACCATCACGAGGTTTATTTATACTTGTCGATGAGATGAGATGAGACAAGTCATCAGTTTCTAATGTGGCATTGGCTAACGGTTAGTAAACCGTTTAGTGAGAACGTGTGGTATGGGACGCATGTTACCACTTTTCGGGTTCCTAGCAGAGAGTTTGTGACACATTCTGGGTTATGCGAGTACTAGAGATGTTGGGCTCATATTGGGCTATTGGGTCCAATCTTTATCGAGTTGTTGGGCTCATCACGAGTTTGTGTGACTTCGGTCATCTAGGATTTACGACTTCGGTCATTTGGGATAGGTACCTATAATTTATATAGTACTAGACAAGAATTTTTCACATGCATATTTTGAGATTTGAGCTGTTGGGTTCTTATTGGGCTGTTGGGTCTATCCTTTTATTGGGTTATTGGGTCCATTCCTTCATTGGCCTGTTGGGTCCATACTTGAGATTTGGGTTGCCGTCTTCGGCGTTTTATATGAGATTTATAATCTCCTTCTTGAAGATATATATATATATACATATATATATATGTATGTATGTACTGTTGAATTGCCATTTGGCTTATTTTGAGTTTTGAGATCACTCTATTTTGAGTTATATTTGTATTTTCCATCTATGGCGTTTCTTGAGTTTTGAATTTGAGACTTCTCCTTTTTAGGGAATATGGTTCATTGAAACCATTATAGATGTTTTGGGATGTCGCCGATGATATGAGGCATTTATTTCTATATTTGAGTGTTATTGTTGAGTTACCTCTTTTGAGTTCTTTTTATACTTAAGTGACATTGGTCCACTTAAGTCAAGGGTGTGTGTTCTTCCTATTGCTTCTTCTCATTCGAGAAGAATTATCACCTTTTATTATATGCTTCATGTTTTTGTCTATTCTTATTAACTGATTTTAGCTAGACTGACCCGTGTATTTTATACTCGGGTCAGACCGAGTCGTTTCAGGTTAGCTTTCAGTTATGGGACTTAGCTTTGATGCATCTGCTTGGATATTAGCCTAGCACTTTTGTGTAGTTTATATTTCCTTCCACTTGACTCTGATATGTATTTTGATTAGATGTATATAGTGTTGTCTCTGAACAACTTTTGTGCATTTTGTATTGTACTGGGATGAATCAGTGTATATGTATTTATATATATGATGCTTACTGTTCTATGATGTGATATGCAATCTGTTATTGTATTTTTTTCTGATAGATCCGTTAGCCACTTATAGTTTTGTATTAAGCATTCATTGGATATGTCGATCCATGAGAGATAGAAAAAAAATATAGAGCATTCATTGACTTATTTAGTAGATGTTTAAGACAAGATTATAGATGGTCGCTCTTAACCAGCCCTATTCTCCGCATTAGCGGATAGAATTACCCAGTAATTCTCTTGGTTAATGTAGTTCTCGGGGTGGGGCGTTACAGCTTGGTATCAGAGCTGAGTTCAGAACAAAATAGGATAAACACAGAACAGAACATATATTACGATACATCAAAGTACAATATGAGTGAAATCATCATTCTTAATCAAACTTGTTTCGAATCGTGCCTTGACCTTTTCGAGTCCTTAAGGGTAAATGAATGAGAATACATCTAGGAATGTGATTTTATAATTCCGTAGTATTCCTTAATTGATGAACCTTGTTAATAATATCTATCCCTATGGATAATTCATTCTATCTTAACTTTCAGCTCATGGATGGAAGAGAAAGAAGTCGCAGCTCGGATGCTGAGTAGCCGAGTGGCTCACGTCCCGAGGGTGTGTACATGTCAACCGATCAAATCTTAGAGCTTGTTCGGAGCATCCAGCCTCCTGCTCCATCCAATTCTTCTCCACCGTGCAAATCCGCATTTGCGCGTATGTGCAGTGACTATTCTCATTTGGGAGGCAAGCCTTTCAAAGGTTCTGAAACCATTCTTGAGGTCCATGCTTGGCTTCGGACATGCAAGTGTATCTTCTCTCGCATGTAATTATCTGATCATCATCGAGTTCTTGTAGCATCGAGCATGATGCAAGAATGTGCTCTTGATTGGTATGAGCTTCTTATTGCCGAGATTGATGAGTCCACCCTCACTTGGCAACAGTTTAGAGATCGGTTCGAGCTTAAGTTTGTGACTGAGTCTGAGAAAGCTTCCCTTGCCCGTCCCTTCCTTGAATTGAAGCAAGGGAAATCATCTGTTTCAGAGTATGTTTCTTCTTTCGAGTCCCTATCTAAGTATGGGCTCGAATTTATCAGCACTCGATATAGAAAGAACCTTAGATTTGTTTATGGATTGAAGAAATACTTGAAGAAATCTCTTATGCTCCAGCTTAATTTATCCTTCGAAGAGCTTGTTGATTCGACGCTTCACCTTGAAGCCGTCGAGAAGGAAAGGGATAGTCGTGATGAGGCTGAGGTTTGCAAGAGCCCAAACAAGAGAAAACTTCCCTTCCAAGCATCCTAATCTTTTTCTCAGAAGAGGAAGAAGCATCTTGCCTCTAGTTCTCATTCTGGTGCAAGTCATCGTTCTCACAAGACTTGTTTCAACTGTGGTTCTCATGATCACTTTATTCGAGAATGTTCTAAGCCTATCGTTTGCCACACTTGCAAACAAGAGGGACATTGATCTTCCCAGTGCCTCATTTCATCTAAGGGTCCTTATTTGGGAAAGCATATCGTGATGGAGGCTTATGGTGGTTCCTCTCAACCTAGAGGTACTCCTTCATCTTTTCTTTAGAGATCTATGTTATTTTATGATCATTTTATTTGTGTTCTCTTCGATTCGAGTGCTTCACGGTCACTTATATCAAAGAAGCTTGATGGTGTTTTGCTTTTGATTGTTTCATGTTTTGTCACTTCTTAAGGATTGCGAATCCTATTGAGGGACCCGCAATCTTAGTATTTTGAGTATGGGGGTGTTGAGCTTATTTTGAGTATTTTCCTTTTCGTGTGAATTTGCATATTATTCACCATCTTAAGATTTGTATTTTTGGGAATGGATTGGCTTGATTGTTTTCAGGACCAACCCTATGCTTTGGAGGGATCCTATATGTATTAGGTATCTTGATATGGTTGATATGTTGCTTCTTGTCCTTCGGAATGTTGATGATAATTCCGAAGTATCTTTATCTATTCTTTAATTTCGAGACGATGATGATGTATCTCGAATTCTATTTTTGTGACTCTGTAATTTTTGTGTGTCCGTTTTAGGATGGTTACCCAATCGGGCAATCGAGTATTGTGTTGATCTCATTTTGGGCTCTTAGCCTTTCGGTTATCCTTCCGCAAGGTTATCCATTAAGGAATGAGGCAATCGATTGAGTTTAATTGATATTATCATCCTTGTTTCTTTCAAGATATCCTTTTGGATACTCATTTGGTGTTATATTTTGTGGCATTACTTCACTCGAAGTAATGATATGTTGTCAGTGTGCTTCTTCTTGTTGAGAAGAATATCTTACCCTTATCTATATATCTCGTTGATCTCTTATTTGATCTATTATGCGGTGCTCAAGTCTTTCCTTAGCTTGACTTTGCACCAATTTTCTTCAGCTATGAGTCGTAGGAGATAACATTCCTTTCACCGCATTCCGCACTCGTATGATTCTTGTGAGTGGCTCGTTATATCATTTGGATTGACGAACACTTCATTTTATTCTGTCTACCTTGCGAATCGAGTATTCTGGGAATATCTCGATGAGTTCTCTTTAGTGTTCTTTGATTTTGAGTTTTTGCAGCTATTTGATATATGTTTTAAAAGAAATTTGAATTTTAGTTATTATGAAATCAAAGAATAATTTTGTATATTATATATGAGAAGCATTACTTTTTATAGAAATGATTTTTGTGTTAGGTTGTCCATCGAGTGCTTTAAGAATTCTGGTCGATGCGCCTGATCAACGTTATCGATAGGAATTTCCTAAACGCTATGATGAGGCAATCAGATACGATAATTGAGTTTTTATGAGGATGAGTTTGGAAATAAATTATTTTTGGAAATTTGGTATTAAATCTTTATTTTGAGTGGTATATGCAGCCATTGAACCATAGTGATGGTTAATTAAGTGGCAAGGCAGTTTTGATTACTTGGTCAACTCTACAGCCAATGGATAGAGTCGTTCACTATAAACCGATGGCGAGGCAAAGCCATTATATTGTTTTGAATCTATAGAATTAAATATAAATATGCTTATTGTTAAAAATATTGTTTACTTGATAAAATATGTTTTGGGTTTTAAAATTTTGTTGTCTATTGGATAATGTAATATAGAAGTTATATGTAATAAATGTGAAGCTTGTTTTCAAAACTTTTGGGTGTTTGGAAAACAAAGAGTGATGAGATTTTAAATTTTCTTTGAGAATTTATTGGTAGGAATTTATAAAATTCTTTTGGAAATTTAATTTGTAACAAGAGGAATATGAATTTTAATTTGAGTATTTGTAATACTTATTAAGTACTGTAGTAAAGAATTTTGAAAAAATTTCAAGTGTTGAAGATTGTGATTATGATTATAAAGATATTGAAAATTTTGAAATTCTAAGAATTTTTGGTTAAGAGTTAATACATATATTTTAGTCCTTGTGTTTATCTTACTCTTATGCTATTTTCTAACGACGTGCATTATATGCGGTCGTTTGAGTGTGGTGGCTTTTAAGGAAACCACCTTTTGGTTGATCTACCTTGCCTCTATTGTGTCTATTTAGCATCAGTGTGGTTCCTTCCGTAGTGTCATACAGAAAGATCATATCGATAATCATCTTGTTGATTAGAGTTCAGGTTGGTGTTGTGTTAAATCCCAACTCTACTCAAGGAGCTTTTGAGAATCAATTTCATTTGAGTAATCTTTTTGTCTAGCATCTTGTTGTGTTCTCGCTCGAAGGTGAAACACCTTCGAAGTCTTGGGTGTTGCTCGAAAAATTCCATGTTTCGCTAATCCCAATATTAGCGCTTTGGAAACCACAGAATTAATCGAGCGAATCTTATCTTGTTTTTCTGCCATCCTATTTTAAAACTGTAAGAATTTCTTTTAAACTAGAGCTTGTTTATCTATCTTTTGCTTAATGAAATAATTGTGTTGTTTACAGATCTTTCTAGAAAATTGCGGGGATGCAATTTTTATAAGGGAGGGAGTCTGTAACAACCCTGGTTTTAGTGATTACCTGTAAATATTAAATTATAACGGTAGTTATAATTTAACATTGAGAATTAATAATAAACTGGAAATTTATATTGTTTATTTGGAATAAACAATAAATTTTGGGAATAAATGAGAAAATAAAGTTTTGGGAACTTTATTATAATGATTTGAGTTAATAATAAGTGGAAGATGATTTTTATTTGGTGATAGTGCAATAATTTTATTAACTATTGCCATTTGCTTCTTTTAATAATTTTTAAAAGAAGTAATTAATTTTTAAAAGTGTGTTATATTTAATAAAAAGGTGAAATTGGGTTTAAAAATATGTTTTGATTATGAATTTGAGTTTAAAGTGGTTTATTATATTTTTCCAACTAAGAAAACAATTTTTGTTGAATTTTAGAAGTTAAAAATGTGAACTTTTGCATTTATTGGTGAAATTTGTGTATTTTTGGAAATTAAGGGTTTTCATAATAAAAATAATTTAAAAATAAAAAATCAAATCTTTTTATATGATGAAAAATATTTTATTGCTTATGTTTGTAAGTTTACAAATTTTTATTTGTGTGAAAATTGGAAGAAAATGGCTTTGTTCTTTTATATAATGTAAATATGAAGCCTTTTGATTTATGTGTTGAATAAATAACCTTAGCCCTTTTATTTTCTTTTGATTAATGGGTCTTAGCCCATTAGTATCTTGCCCAGCCTATTAGTAAACCAGAAAAGAGAAAGAAATGAAGTACATACCTTCATTCTCCTTCAAATTTCCTAAAGCTTCAAAACTTAAAAAACCCATTTCCCCTTACAAACCCTAGCCAAAAATCATTAAATTAAACTCAAATTTAGTATATTAAAAATCAATTTGAAGCTAAATCTACATGTAATCAAAATCTAAAACCTAATATTTCATCAAAAATCCAAATTTGTGAATGATTGTTTGTTAACTACTTTCTTCTTTCTTGCATGCACCTGTTTCATAGTTTTACAGGTTGTAGAAGCTCAAATTCAACCCAAGCTTCTTCCTTTCAATGAATAATCTGGGTTTTTTTAATATAGCAAGGTGAGTTGAATAACTCACAAATTCTAGCTAATTCAAAGTGAAATCGCTTGAATCTATGCAAAAGTTTCTGTCTGTAATTGTTTTCTCTAGTTTTTATTTCTCTGTGAAAACCAGTTCTGGGTTGCATCTTTGAATGTTTATATCTTTTGATACCGGCAATAAAATGTTGCTGGATTTCTTTCAGATGATAGTTCATATGTTGTATTTGATTACTACAAAATTTCATCGACTGTAGAGTTTGTTTGCTATGTGAAGTATCACCTCAAAAATCAGATCGCAACTGTTGGAAACGAACTGGAAAAGTTCGTAGCCTAGGTCGACCGACCTGCCGACCTAGGGGTGGACACCCTAATTACATAGGTCAACCATGTGGTCGACCTATGTTGTTGAGAGGTCAACCTATTGGTCAACCATTAGGTTGACCTATGGCCCCACTTTTCTGCCTCTTTGCTTGTGTTGTTTTGCCATTCTTTTAGCCGGTTTTTGCTATCTTCTTTTGCTTATTTCAGTGATGTTTTTGGATTGAGATTGATGGTCATGATGACTATCAATAGGCTAGCTAAATTTTGAGTATTTGAAATTCAAATTTGAATTGAATTTGAATTGATTTTTGAGTTGAATTCGAATTGAATTCGAATTGAATTGGAGTTATCGGTTTTGAGTATTTTATTGGGTTTTCATTGATTTCGAGCACGGGTTTCTCCAAAAGACTTTGAAATAATTTTTAAATAAAAAAGGGCAATTCAAATAATTATTTTGTAGTATTTTAAAAGTATTTCCAAATACAAAAATCTATTTATTCTCTATAATAAGGGAATTTCTGAATACGGTTTTCAAAACTGTTTTCGTAAATTGGTTTTAAAAGCTTATTTTCTAAAGTAAATTATTTTAAATATTAAATACACATTTTTGCACTATTCGAACGTATGAGAAAGGGAATTAAACGATCTAGTAAAACACGTGGTATAGGACATGTGCGTTTACTGTTTCGGTAAATTCCGGACTTGTACGATCGAAGCTATTCGAAGTTATCGATTATGAGTTGTTTTGCCATTTTATGACGTATTATGAGTTTTATAATTCCTATTTACAGAAATTATCTGAGATGGCCAATATTTGGCGAGTTATTATGGTTTGAGATCTCCTATTTTAGGAGTTATAGTCGATGAGAACCATTACGATGTTTTTATACTTGCCGATGATATGAGGCAAGTTTTGAGTTTGTGATTTCCTATTTTGAGATTTATTGTTCATGAGGAACCATCACGAGGTTTATTTATACTTGTCGATGAGATGAGATGAGACAAGTCATCAGTTTCTAATGTGGCATTGGCTAACGGTTAGTAAACCGTTTAGTTACAACGTGTGGTATGGGACGCATGTTACCACTTTTCGGGTTCCAAGCAGAGAGTTTATGACACATTCTGGGTTATGCGAGTACTAGAGCTGTTGGGCTCATTTTGGGCTATTGGGTCCAATCTTTATCGAGCTGTTGGGCCCATCACGAGTTTGTGTGACTTTGGTCATCTGGGATTTACAACTTCGGTCGTTTGGGATAGGTACCTATAATTTATAAAGTACCGGACAAGAATTTTGCACATGCATATTTATAGATTTGAGTTGTTGTGTTCTTATTGGGCTGTTGGGTCCATCCTTTTATTGGGCTATTGGGTACACTCCTTCATTGGGCTGTTGGATCCATACTTGAGATTTGAGCTACCGTCTTCAGCATTTTATATGAGATTTATAATCTCCTTCTTGGAGATATATATATATATATATATATATATATATGTATGTATGTATGTATTGATGAGTTGCCACTTGGCGTATTTTGAGTTTTGAGATCACTCTATTTTGAGTTATATTTGTGTTTGCCATCTATGTCGTTTCTTGAGTTTTGAATTTGAGACTTCTCCTTTTTAGGGAATATGGTTCATTGAAACCATTATAGATGTTTGGGGATGTCGCCAATGATATGAGGCATTTATTTCTATATTTGAGTGTTATTGTTGAGTTACCTCTTTTGAGGCCTTTTTATACTTAAGTGACATTGGTCCACTTAAGTCAAGGGTGTGTGTTCTTTCTATTGCTTCTTCTCATTCGAGAAGAATTATCACCTTGTATTATATGCTTCATATTTTTGTCTATTCTTATTAACTGATTGTTTTAGCTAGATTTACCCGTGTATTTTAAACTTGGGTCAGACCGAGTCGTTTCAGGTTAGCTTTCAGTTATGGGACTTAGCTTTGATGCATCTGCTTAGATATCATCCTAGAACTTTTGTGTAGTTTATATTTCCTTCCGCTTGACTCTGATATGTATTTTGATTAGATGATATATTGTGGTCTCTGAACCACTTTTGTGTATCATTTTGTATTGTACTAGGATGAATCAGTGTATATATATTTATATATATGATGTTTACTGTTCTGTGATGTGATATGCATTCTGTTATTGTATTTTGTTCTGATAGATCTGTTACCACTTATAGTTTTGTATTAAGCATTTATTGGATATGTCGATCCATGAGAGATAGAAAATATATATAGAGCATTCATCGACGTATTCAGTAGATGTTTAAGACAAGATTATAGATGGTCGCTCCTAACCAGCCCTATTCTCCGCATTAGTAGACATAATTACCCAGTAATTCACTTGGTTAATGTGGATCTCAGGGTGAGGCGTTATAAATAGTTTATATATTAAAATAATTTATATTAAAACTATTTCTTTCTTTTCAAACAATTTAAGCTCATGTTACCATTCCAAATCACAACAAATTCAATTTTTCAACTTCCAATTTCAAGTCAACTTCATATTCAAATTCCGATTTACATCAGCCTCAAATGAAAATAATTTCAAACTTTACATCAAATTCAATTTAAACAGTCCTATTCAAATGGCTGAAAGTCTCAATTCAAATTTCTCATTTTTAAAGAATATTTGTTTAAATCCATTTCACGTCCAAACTTGAAAATACCAATTTAAAACCATTTTAAATAAAGTAAATTCAAAGTTTAAATTAAAAGTTTAACCTTCCAAATAATTCACTTTCGATAAATTCAAATCATATTCCAATTTCCACTTTAAGATTTCAAATTAAATCCTTAAACAATTTCAATTCCTACATTTCAAGCTCGAATTTAGAAAATAATTTAATTCATGTAAATCCAAATTTTATTTTCTTTAAATCAATATCATTTTAAACCAATTTAAATTCAAGATTTTGAAACCATTTAATTTAACAATTCGGTGTCCGGATATAATTTTCTACCCTATGGCCAAGTGACCATTTATTCCTATTTTAATTACATGGATGGATATATATCATTTCAATCCATAATTAAATTACATAGGTATATATCATTTCAACCTATTTCTTAATTCATTTCCAAAATTCAAATGACAATTTATATAATGTCAAATAATAAATAGGTAATAACAGGGATATATCCAAAATAAATAAACAACCATACATCCAACATCAATCAATAGCATACAATAACAAACAACATCCAAATCAATCAACATGTCACAACAGTTACTATTTATCAATTGACGGTGTATAACTAGCAGTTAATTTCAATAATAATTAAGATGTCAATTTAATTCAATATAAAATTCAGTTTCAACTAAATGTCAATTTAAACTATCAAACAACAACAAATAAAATTCTTATCACTTCATAAATTTAATTCAACTAACATAAGAAGGTTTAGTATTGCATGAGTGGGTTAAATCACTCACCTTTGATTTATAGCCGATTAAAAATCCAATAAAAGTCCAAAATTTCAACAATCTCCAAATTCAACCAAACCAGTTTCATGTTGTCCGGAATTTCGATACAAGTCCAATGGAAGAAACTGCGCGTCAATCGAAGTTCGTATGCAAAAATTATGCAAGTTAGTAGATTTAATTAAGAATTAAATTAAAAAAATCTCAGGGGCAATTTGGTAATTAACATTACCTTTTTCACCAACATTAGAACCCACGGCCGACGTCCTCTTCTTGCCACCGCACGTGCCTCCAGGCCACCACGCCATGATCGGAGACCGCCATCGCGTGCGCCATCGCCTCCTTTACCTTCACCAAAAATTCCGTTGCCTCCGACACTTCGATTTGCACGCAAAACGAGAAAAACCATCGTCACTTCATGGCCAAATTCCGATGAACTTCGATGCAATTAGCTCAATCCAACTATACAGATTGTAAATCTCGTCGAGCTCTACAACTTTTGTTTTGGAGTCGTCGAGATCCGATGAGAGTTGAGAGAGATTCAAGGGAAAGAAGATGGAGTGATTCTGGCCGTTGAAATGTAAGCGGCAGTTGCCATAAAAAAATAGGGTTTCTGAATATTTTAATAATATTTTTGTCTCGATTTGCATGCCAATTTATGCGTAAGGTCCAAAACAGCCCGAACTCCAATCGAGGTGTACTTACAAGAAATCCATATGTCAAAAGGCCTTTTGAACACAATGGAACTAGTTTCGAGGCCTAATTCCATCGTATACAAAAGCTGACATTTTATTGTTCGATAAATTTAAATTAAATTATATTCAAATAATTTACCAATTCACAATTATGGACAAATACAATATTTCTAATTTACAAATACGTTATTACAAACTACGACGTTCATTAATAATTCAATTTTATTATTATTCCATATTTGAATCAATTTGAATAATTACATTTCAAAAATAACATTTTTTATTTGAATATAAATCGATTAGGAAAAAGGCCCGAAAAATCCGTTTCGTTTCCGAAATGAAAATAGGTCATCCTATATATCGAAATATAGGTTTTCAATATTTTTAAACTCAATGGAACTAATTTCAAACCCTAATTCTATTGTATATAAAAGTTAGCATTTAAAATCACATTATATTTTTTGTGCGTTAATTAAAATTGGATTATTATTAAACTGATTGAATCACTTTTTAATCATAAACTAAACCTTTCCTATCATCATCCTTGGTTAAACATGAATTAATCTTTCAAAGTTTATTTTTCCATGTTAAATACAAGATTTAAATATTAAATTAATTTCAACATTAAATTACAACAGTAATAAAATCCGTTCATTATAATTTAAATTCTAAACAAACTCTTTTATTTTAATTTACATTCTTATTATTAAATCAACAAATACCTTATGTGTTAATCAATCATGAATTTCCAAATTAATTTCAGACTGATTAAATGATAAGATGAGAAATAAAACAACAATACCTTTAAGTAATTTAAACGCATTTATAAATTTATTATTTACAACAAAGGTTTATAGATTTACATACTAAATAATTGATTTCTTATTGCATGATAAAACCAATTAAATTAAATAACCTATGATTTCTCTTTTTAATACACCATTTAATTTTATTCCTTATTAAACTTACAATTATTTCAATTGATTGAAATTACATTAAAACAGTTGTCAATAACATTCAAACAATATTATTAAATTATATTCTAATTAGGGCGTCAACCTTCCCATTTAGGCTCTGTACTTGTTTGATGGTTTTTGGTGCCCGGATGTTGCAAATTGCTCGAATCTTCTCGGGATTAGCTTCGATTCCATGAGCATTGATGATGAAACCCATGAACTTTTCTGGTGTAATGCCAAAACAACATTTCAGAGGATTGATCTTCATTTTGTAATATTGGAGGATATCGAACATTTCTGCTAAGTCTCTAATATGGTCGCTTAATCGTCGTGACTTTTACAAGCATATCATCCACCTATACCTCCATCATCTTTCCAATCTGATCTTTAAAAATTCGGTTGACCAGACCCTAATAGGTTCCTCCAGCATTCTTCAATCCAAGTGGCATTACCACATAGCAATACAATCCAACATCGGTAATAAAGCTGGTGTGCTCTTATCGGGAATATGCATCGGGATTTGATTATATTCAGAGTACGCATCCATGAAAGATAGCAACTCGTGTCCTGCGGTAGAGTCTACCAGCTGGTCAATTCTTGGAAGGGGAAAACTGTATTTTGGGCATGCTTTGTTTATATCTGAATAGTCAACACATGTATACTACTTTCCATTTGCCTTTCTTACAAGTACAGGATTAGATACCCATTTAGGATAGAGGGCGTTGCGCATAAACCCATTACTTTTGAGCCTATCCACCTCCTCTTTAAGGGCGGTATATCTCTCCGGATCCATGCCATGCCTTTTTTGTTTCACCGGGACATGCCTCGGGTCGATGTTTAATGCGTGGCTCGCAATGGCTGGCGAGATCCCACACATATCAGAATGGGTCCATGAAAGTACATCAAGATTCGCGCGGAGAAAACCAGCAAATTCTTTCCTCATCGGGGGGCTGAGCTGTGATGCGATCTTTAGGAACCATGACGGTTCGTCGTGGCTGACCGTGATGTCAATCTTCATTTCAGCGGTGCAGCCTTGGTCTCTTTAGGCTCCTCCTCGTCATCACTCGGATCTATGTCTTTATAGAACCAACTATGGCGCCCGAGCCTAGGCCCAGGCACTAGTTGTCAATCTTCAATGACTTATTGCAGAGAGACTTATCCACACCCTTACCTTTCTCCTTTTGTTGAACGTCCCTTAATTCAGCCAAATAGAAATCACATCCGGTCATCTGATCACCTTGCACAACTCCAACACCATTATCAGTTGGGAACTTTAAAGTCAAACATCACATTGCAAGAGCTGCTAGGAATTTAGCTAGGGCTAGTCGGCCCAGAAAAGCATTGTTTAGAGAGTCAACATCCAAGACAACAAATGGTAACATCCGCATTCTCTTGCGGTTACCTTCTCCCAATTCCATGAGCAATTCGACATAACCGCCAGCTTTAGTCGCAATACCGTTAAAGCCATGAATGCAAGCTTTAGATGGTTTCAAGTCCTTGGCTTTCATCCTCATCTGATCGTAAACCTTTACAAAAATTATATTTATAGAACTTCCACAGTCAACCAGGATCCTCCTCAGGGCCGATCATGGCCAAAATGACCATTGGGTCGATCGTCGGTGCCTCCACCTTATATGCATCTCTGTTTCTGAATACAATGTCGTCCGCCATTGTACGCTGCTGTTTTACCGGAGCTCCAGCTTCTGTACTTGAATAACACTCAAAATTCATATGCTTGATTGCGCTAGCATAGCGCTCCATCTCGTACCAGCTCTTATCAGCTGGATGCGGTCCTTAGACTATTATATTGATCACTAATCTTCCACCAGTTCGTGCAGGACACTCGGCCCTGTGCGGCGCTTGTCCTTAGTTGGGGTCGGATATCCCCTACTCGCCATCCAACGGGGCTATAACAAACTGCTGTAGTTTTCTTTCTTTCCCGAATTAATTTCTCGATAACTTCCTGGAGATGCCTACGTTCATTCGTGTTATGACCATAGCATTCGTGGAACTAGCAGTATTTTCCAGTCTTCTTTTACTTCTCTATCGATTCTTTCGGAGAAGGTTTCCTATACTGCATGGTGTTGCATGTAGACAAGTAGACGTTCTCTACGGATGTATTCAGTGTTGTGTAGGTATCATACATTGGAATCCTTGACTTTCCACTTCCAGAATCCCTCTTTTGCTCACGGTTCCTATCACCGCCTTTCTTTTGCTGATTCGATTTATTTTGGACGTTTACTTAGAACTTTTTCAAAACTCTCCCCGGATTGTTTCACTGAAATGTTACTCTGCACTCCCTCTCCATTTGGTCCCACAACATTCTTATTCCTAGAGCATCCACCTTCCTCTTTCCTCAAACACAGAGCTGCTTTTTCATAGAAATGCTCCAACATTGTAGGTCGCTTGCCAGCTAACCAATCGCTAAAGTCAGATTCTAGATCAATTCCTCTTATTACCACCATCAATATTAAATGGTCATTCAGATTACTGACTTCTGTGACGGTTGTATGAAATCTATCCAAATAGTCTTTTAGCGATTCTCCCGAACCTTGGATCATGCTTGATAGGGACATTACATTTTTGGGGTGAGTTGCATGCATACGGAACTGCTCCATAAATTTTGTTGCCAAATCTTTAAATCTAGAGATTGACCGTGGGGATAATCTTGTAAACCACATTGTTGCTATGCCAGAGAGAGTAATGGGAAAACATCTACATTTTGTGGCATCATCAGCTCGTGCGAAGTCCATTAGCCATTCATATCTCATGATGTGCTGCATGAGGTCGGTTTTTCCCTTATAAGAAGGCGTCGACGGCATGCTGAACCTCCTTGGATACTCCACGTGTAGGATATTATTAGTGAGTGGAGTGTGGCTCCTCAAGATCCCCCAATCATCATTGGTAAGGCCTTGGCTCTCCCTTACCAGCTGCTTGATCATAGCCGTTAAGTCCGGTGTTTGGATAGTTGGAGAAAAGTGGTAGTCATGCTCCACCTCACTTGAACGGTCTGGTCGATGTCTATGGGCCGTTCCATGCCTTTTTGGCTCAACATCCTCTCGATGCATATCACGTGTGTTCACTTCATCGTCATTCCAGGGAGGTAAGTCTGCATCCACCTAAACTCCAGCATCTAAATCAACCGCAACGACTCCAGCTTGTGCTCCACCGGGAGGAGCAAATTTCATCCTCCAGAGGAGGGATTGACCTCGATCGGTCCTGGCAACCCAGTAGGTTTGCTTGTTGATGTCCAGATGCTTCTTCGTGATATTCGTTAGTTCTGTGACATCTGCGTCTATGATAATTATCCAATGAAATAGAACTCTCCGATGTAAAATAAGGGGTTGGCTCTTTCCTAGTTTTCTCGCGCTGTTGATCCCTGAGTTGATTCATTAGATTGATATTGGTTTGAATCTGCTGGTTCAACTGTCGGTGCCTATCCATGAGCTCTCTCGTCAGATTTTGAAAATCAGCTCTTGTAATGGAATCAGTTGGATTCTAGACATCGACTGGATTGGTAGCATTAACATCTACTGGAAGATTTCTCTGGCCTCCTTGCTGGATGCTAGCGTCCTCGTTTCCTTCTACGTTTTGAGAGGTAGATCTGGTGTCCCTCACAATTGTTGATAGTTTTCCTTAGACTTTTGCAAAATATGAATAGAACGGATAAACTACTTGAAGATAATTCTGGATCTTTTCCTATGATTTATGTAATCCAGTAGAAGCAAAGGGATCTAAATAGAGCGGAGAATCTCCTTCTCAGTGAAAGCACCAAAAAATTGGCACAAACACCTAATAGAGAATTTGTAGAGAAATAAATGAAGAATATTAAATGTAAACAGAGAGAATATAGCAATAAAGCAATAAGAATTAAGCAAATAGCAGAGTCACAATGATTTATAGTGGTTCGACATTGTTTGCCTACGTCCACTTTGAAGAGATTGCTTTATTAATCACTTTGTAAACTGAGTACAATAAGGATTGGATTAAAATCCTTAGTTACAAAAGAGTACAAAGCAACAAGCAGCATAAATATCCCGAACATGAACAATCAAGTATGTATTTATAGAGGAAGATGGTGAAATATCTTCCTGAAAATTTGGTAGAAGGATCTCCAAAACCATAGGGGCCCACAGGAGGGATCGCATGGCCCAAATCCCAAGAAATGGAAATCGAGGCTGATCCCTATTTCAAGGATTCTGGGTGTGCGATCCCTATAGGAGCTTCTCCATGTTGTATTATGCTTAGCCTCCAAGTTTCATGCCAATTGGATTAGCAAAACTTGAATTATTGATCAATCATTGTTGCAACATGTTGTGTAGCCTGATTCTGGCCGATCCCTCTAGAGGGAAGAGGGCCAATCCCTCTTGCTTGCTCCTTTTGAGGTGCGATCCCTAGGGTAGACTCCCTAGGGTCCCCACATCTTATTACTAAAGTTTCATATGCATTGAACTTCTAGATCTCGAGATATTGATTGTTTTCCATTGAGTTACACTTGTTTGGCTAAAGTAGACAGATGCCTTTGATTGAGAGGGATTATAGCCCATCCCTTTTCTAGATTAAATTATATTCCATACTTTGAACATTCTGCATTGCATCTATCTCAATTTCGTTCGATCACAGCTTCATATTATCATCTGTGCTTGATTTTTGTACCCCACAATCATCGCTCTGGGTTTACTGGTATTGATGACAGTCAAGTCTAACTTGTCCAATCAGTTCGGATATAGCCGGGTTAAAATGCCAGATAACAATGATATTGTATGATGCGCAAATCTGAAATAGATTCCAAGTACATTATCAAAATATGATTTGATAGTTCTATCCGAAGGAATATGATCCATTGACTGCAAATGTGTCTTTATGAGAAAGCCAAATGCAGTTGGAATATAGTGAGCCATATTGATAAGAATATTACCGTGAATTTCAATCGTTGAAGTTAACGTAACAGATTCACCATTCAATGTGCTTAAGTTGATTCGAATTTTACTCACAAAATTATCACCTAGTATGGCTTTATGTTTTGGTATATATGTGTTAAAATAGAAAGTTCTGAATATTGATTTAAACTAGTCAGTTTGCTCATAACAACCGTAGTATCTCGAAGTCAGTAGGAGCAGTATTAAGTTTGTTGGTTTTTGGATACGATCCGAGAATGTATATAAAAGTATCATTCTAAAAAACATCAACATTGAACAAGTATTTTGATAGATGTATCAAATTGTTTGATGATCAACCAAAATGCAGAGGAAGCATGTGCTAATAAGAAAAAAGTTAAACAGTACATAGATATTTCTAAGTCATAAGTAAACAGCACACTACATATTTTATGATGAACTTGTACTAAAATCAGTTTTAGTTGTTTTAAACTCAATACTGGATTGGTAAGTGATCTCTTCTATGGTAATTATAAAAGATAATGGGAATGTCCTAAAACGATAAGCAAGGATACCTTATGAAAATGTTTAATACGGAACATGTAAGATGGATTCCTTATACATTGGCTACAAGAATTATCATACATGTTATATTGTATACGATATCGTGATTTTATGTATTTAATACATGTGCAGATATCAAATCCAAATTGATATCTCTAAGTGGTAGTTTGGAGTGTTCTTGTGTATTTATGAAATACTAATAATTGTTTACAAAAACAACAAGCTCCTTAAGAAGGAGTGTTCAGACTCAAACTTTATAAATGATATTGAGTATAATATGTCAATAATAAAATTTAAGTTAAGAATATTTAAATTGGAAATGTTCCAAATAGAAGAGATTGTGGTTGATTCAATGAAAATGGTAAGTACATTGACTTGAATAGGGTCACAATAAAGCAACGTATATAAAATAGATGCACAAATTTATAACCGAGTCGATGGTGATTCCAAATGTCGAGAATTCCATAAAATTGTTATATGATAACAATGTCGTGATATATTTCGTAATAGAACTTAGAGCTCACTGGAAGTTGAGAGATATACTATGAATTGTTCCACATGAAAAAGGTATTTTATCATCGTCGGAGAGAGTTGATTGACGTGGTAAATAATTTAAACTCAATAACATACCCATTCACTGAGAGACTGACCCAATTGGTTTTGAGGTAGATTGGAGAAGTTGGAATAAGATTCCATAATTGACCCCATGTGCAAGTGCGAGATTGATAGAGTTAGGGGTCTGACTTTGGGGCAATTATGTAATTTGTTACATATATCTAACTCGACAACCAATCTTGTTCGAATTAGAAGGTGTTTTCTTTCTACTATATACTTGATATAATGTGTTATATTAATTAATCAATTTAATTAAAAGTATATTTAATAGAAAATCCATAAATGATATGTTTTATGATAGTAGTTACAAAGTGTTGTAACCTGAGTAATTTATCACAATGAACACAAATATACCATTTTTAAATGTTCCTAGTCAAGATGCGTCGAGACTGAATATTGATGTATACATTAAGACTAGAGTATGTAACGCTCTTCAAATGTTGGATAGTATATTACTCATGGCTGATGGGGACACCAAGGGGTTACGTATTGATAGTTATTGTATAACTATGGAACGACTGACTTGATAGTTTTCTGTTGGTTAATATAACAAAAGTAAAACAGAAAATATCAATGTAACTGATTTACATAGTTCTCTCGACTTGAGAATATTGTGGATCTTCAATATAAAAGCTCTGCTTTGACTATAGTCAAATCATGGCACGGTGTCTATCGAGTGACTATAGTTGGATCGAGTGGAAGCATTGTAAGTGATGCGCTATTAAAGAGAGGATTCATCTCCTCGGTTAAATGGCGTTAGTATTACGGTCAACTTAAGTAAACTTAGAGTCAAAGTCTCTGGCCAGAGCATTTCAGTTAATAATAATTGTTATTATTGAACCAAGGACCAAGTGTTTGGACTATAGAGTTTAATATGAACGGTATTGGAATTCTAAACATTACCAAATTCCATTAATTCAAAGTGATATTGTTTTGACGAAGAGAATTGGTGTAAATAAAAGTCAAAACCTGGTAATGCATAATAAAGTGAAATTGGATTTTACCGAAACCATGTAAGCGATATATTTGGCCAAAATGTTACACCACCTGCTAAGTGATGTGTGAACATTAATATCTGAATAGTTCGATATTAATAGCTGACGAAATTTACATCTGATGAGTCACACAACCGAAACGATGAATTCTCTTTTGACCAAATGATTTAATTAGTTTGTAATTTTGTAAATTAATTAAATCAAATATTTGTGAAATATTAATTATAAAACTTTGATTATAATTTAAATAAAAAATATTATTAAATATATTTATAGATGTTATAAATATATCAATTGATATATGATATCGATAGGCGATTAAATTGGATTTAATTAATTAATATTTTCTTTGGGCTTAAATGGAATTTTGGCCCATAATGGTGGGTGAGATTTTCAAATTCAATATAGGTATATGGGGCGGCTCAAATTAGGGTAGAAATGTTATATTTTGGATGGCTCGGTTTGAGGGAGAACTAATATGGATAAGATCCACTATTCTCTCTCTCTTCTATCCACTATTTAAACATTCTGAACCGTAATTGCATATGACTTTTTCTGCCACTCCTTCCTTCCATTTCTGGCCGAAAATATTCCATAGATGCTCCATCATATCAAGCTCAAATCATTTGAAAGTTGATTAATATCCGATAGTCAAAGGTCAACGGTTCAAGGACTAGCAATCTGCTAAACCAAAAAGCTTTTAAAGGAGAGATTTCATCCTTTTAAGGTGCGCTTCAAGGCATTGATTCTTAGGTATGATTTTCATTGAATTGTAGTTTATAATTTTCTAAACAATATCTTCCTATGTGTGTATATTATTATATTGTTAGTTTAGTTATATGTAAGTATATACTTATAAATAAAAAATAATTTTTTTATATGCAAATCAGATCTGTACAGCTGCCTATTATAAATATATATTAATTATTATTTTATTAATTTATATATATGCAAATATATATATATATATATATATTATTTAACTATACATATATGGTTTATATATGATTACAATATCATTCTGTACCTAAAATTGATTATATAATTTATTTGTGTATTTATATAGAAATAGTAATTTTCAACAGTAATAAAATAATTTTTATAATTATTTATTATTTAAATCAGCACACTATATAAATAAATCATATAAAATTAAATATGATAAGAAAATTATTTTTTAAATTATATAAAATTATCTTATTGAAAGATAAGCTCTTGGACAGAAGATAAAAATTAAAACGTCATTTTTTCTATTTTTAATAATTATTATTATAACTGACCGAAAATTAATAAAAATAAAATTTGATCGGAAATAATTACATTTTTTTTTAAAACTTCAAAATATCATATATAATTTACTGGAAATTTAAAATTCGAGAAAATATTTTGAAAATGATTTTTTATCAATATTTTATGTAATTTCGAATAAATATTCAATTAATATATTTTTTAAAAATATTAAAAAATAATAATGAAATTTTTAATGTTGTACATACGATTTGGAATTATAAAAAAAATAGTTAATTAATATATAAATATACATATATTTTTGATATTATAAATATATTTATGTGTGTGTATGTATATATATATATATATCATTTTAGATAAAATATTATTTTATCATTATATATAATATTGGTACATGTACTATTCACATTTAAAAAAAATTATATATATAAATATATTTTTTGTTTAAATAACTTATTTATATTTAAATATATATATTACAATATTTTTTTTTGAAAATGAGTTCTTTATTAATGACGAAAAGAACACCAAAAGGTCCACCACCTTAAAAAATCTTACTAGAGTAGCAAGGAAAAAGAGAACGGAAGCCCTTTTACATTTTCAATCACAAAGCAAATACACTATACATATAAACAATAGAATGAACACCCCCAAACTCAAACAGAACACGCTCCGGCCCAGCCCCATATCAACACAAATAAATAGGAAACCCTATCTTCTGCGGCACCACAATCTTCTATCTTGGATCTTCCAACTTTGAATAAACTCCATGTCCTCCTCTTTAATCTTAGAAAATTTCCTATGAAACTGAGACCTTAGGTCTACTTTGATTAGCTTGTCACGCTGCTTCTCAGTGAAACTTTTACCTTCGAAGACCCTCCTTTTTTCATCCATATATGGTGAATAAAACTAGCAGAAGCTGCAAAGGCGATGTCTTGATGAACTCCTTTGCAGGGAATCGATCACTTATGAACTCTAGCTATTCAATTAGAGATGGATCGGGTTCTGGGGACAAACTAGATGCCTTCGACTTGATTCCATAGATGAGTACTGAACTTGCATTTAAAAAATAGACGCGCATGTGATTCTTCATTGATATTGCATAACACACTCTAGCTGAGTCTAAAATACCCTACGAACTTAATCTGTCTTTCATAGGAAGTCGAAACAAATAAGCCTTGTAAGTAGTAAAACTAAAAATTTTAGTAGTTGTTCGATGCTAAATAATTTTACCCCAGCTAACAGTAGCAGAAATAGATCTCAAATTGTCCCAGACTATTGAAAATTTAAAGAAGTTTGAATCTGCTATTTTCCAGTAGTCAGTATTTTGTGTTGGATCTGTTGGTAACTTGTAAAATAATAAGGATAAGTTCTCCGGTAAAGGAAAACCTCTTTGGTTGGAAAAAAAACCCCTTCCAAAATGCTGCTGACATTTAAATTAACTGCAGAGCATAGACTAAGTCTATGCCAGCCTAAAAAATCGACCATCGATTTGTGGTTCAACCAAGGGTCGAACCATAGTAAAGCAGTATGCCCATTTATGATCATTCTTTCCATTAATCTTACTGCAGAGTCTCTTTCTTTCAGTATGTATTTCATAGTGCAAGAAAAAATATTGTTGATGCCATGACCCAAAATTGGTTATTGTGTAAATATATTAGTCATCCATGTACTCCACATGCACTGTTTTGTAGGAAGTGTCCATACTAGTTTCAGTAACGCTGTTTGATTAAGATTTCTGAATAATCGAAGTCTAATACCCCTTTCTGCTTTCGGTCGTCATTATAAGTCCCAAGCAATTTTATGACTTCTTCCAGCCGAAAAAAAGCTGCTTACATTTTCTCGGTTTTGTTTAAAACTGAACTAGGTAAGTGATAGATTAGCAACCAATACATCACAATTGCTGTAATAATAGACTGAATTAATTCAGCCCTTCTTGTAGTATAAAGTAAATCACTATCCCATCCCTTAAATCTAACATACACCTTATTCAACAATGATGTACAGTGGGATGCGTGAATGTAATCATGTGATAGGGGGACATCTAAATATTTAACAGGTAGACTATCAGCCTGCATCCCCAATATAGATAGCAATTGAACTTTATTCTAAACATCCTTGCTAAAGTACACCTTAGACTTGACCTGATTTATATGCAACCCAACAGTGATTGCTAATAGGTTGAATATGTTAATCACAGAAGCTGCATTAGAAACCGTAGCTTGTAAGAATGTTATAACATCATCAACGTACAACAAGTGAGTAATAATCGACTAAATTGATGATATAGGTTGTAGTTGGTTCAAATCAAAGCATCCTCCATTTAAAGTGAAAATAATTCCATAGCTACACAGAATAAATAGGGGGAAAGAGGGTCGCCTTGACGCACTCCCCTATTTGAAGTAATAAAACCATGAGGAACTCCATCAACCATATAATAGAAAAAATAAGGGTGCTAATACATTAGCAGATCACATTAACTATTGGAAGTGGGAAACTCATGTTAAGTAGCATGTAGCACACAAATTCTCTATTCACCATATCGTATGCCTTTTGAAGGTCAATTTTGATACACATTCTAGCTCTTCCTTTTTTTGCCGAAACCGCGGACAAGTTTGTGAGCAAGAAGAATATTTTCTCCAACATTTCTGCGACGACCCACATTTCGAAAGATTTAAATCGACAATAATCCACACATGTCCAACTTAAAAAATTCGAAAAATAGATAATCAACAGGGTTAATTAAGAAAAATAAGAAAAGAAGTAGTAAAGAAACATAGAATCTCGCAGCGGAACGATAAAATATAATATCAAATAAATAGTTCATGAAGTTGTTTACTATACATTTGATTATAATTTATACAACATTTATCAGAGTTCTGTATACAACAGGGATAAATAAAATAATGCTGCAGACAACATGATGCAGGAATAATAATAGTACTAATATACCAAATCTTCGTCTTCGTCCTCCAGAAAATGATCTTCAATGTGCTGAAATACTCAGGGCTAACCCAAGCGTAATGAAAAGACAAAACACCCGAGTCAGGACTAAAATATTCTTATGTATGTCAAATCAATATCACGCCATATGAGTGTAATAGTATCAGAGATGTTTATGGGATTTTACATCTCCTATCCAGTGTATAACGTGCATGCAATAACTTAAGAGATGTTATGGGATTTTCCACCTCTTAAGGACCCGTTAAACTATTTATATATAATAGTATACGCTATAATAGGTAATGTCTATTAGTAAAATAAATATCAAAATAGCGTTAAGGATTTACATTGATCCACCTTAACACATTTTTATAGCATGTAGTCTATGCAGGTCCTGTAACACAACCAGTAACGTCGGTAGCAAGTGATTCCCTTATAGGTACAATACTAAACCAAAGTCGTAATGGGCTCGTATAAGGATAAGTATGACAAGGCACGTGAGGCAATGCCCAAGGTAGGATTCTACCAGTTTACCCTTTATGGCTGGTCGTAACCCATACGTAGCCGACCGCGACTATCAATCCAAACAAAAAGGTGCACCCATCGAGTTAAAAATCACAATAGTAATACGAGGGATCAACATCGCTAGAGGTAGCTAACCTCATTGGCCAGACATAGGCTCTTGTTTTAGTAATTTTAATTATGACACAAGTGTCAAGGCTATCCATCATCGTTCTCTTACTTCATCTCAGTAAACGTTCGCCAATTCAACCACTACATTCTGGATATCATCCACCGCGCATACAGTTGTCAAAGTGGTTTCAATATTGACAGAGAGTATGCCAATAAGAGGCCCCGGTCTCTTTAACAACCAAACATCGTTTTACACACCGGTTGGTAATTTATGTTTCGAAAACAATTCGTACTTGATATCAAAATACATATTCGCTTCAAAATCAAATTCATTTCGAAATCATCATATTTACTCAAAATATACTATTACACTTCAAAATCATTTTCGTCTCAATATTTCGATTTCACTTCCAAAATTGTTTTGAATTTCAATTTAGGTTATAACTTCATTTTAACCCAATTCGTATTTAAATCGACGATTTAAATATTAAAATTCCAGCCTTGAGCAGTTTGAATTTTTAGAAAATAGTTTGAATAATTTTAATTAGTTTAAAAGAATTAAAATTGTTTGATATAAAATAGTTTAAGTATTAAAATGGTTTATATAAAACAATAGCTTGGAAAAATATTAACAATTTGAATATTTAAAAGATATATTCTAAACAGTTTATATTAAAATAATTTACTTTGAAAATAGTTTCAAATCAAACCGTTTCTTTCCATTTCAACAATTCTGGACCCAGGTCCAAATTCAATCAAATCGATTGAATTTCAAATCTTTCAATTTAAAATCATCTTAAGTCTTAAATCAATTTTAATCGACTCAATTTCGATTCCAATTTAAATCAGTCTCAATTTCAATTTCAAATCAAATTGATCTCAATTTCAATTTCAATTCGAATTAATTTCAACTTCGATTTCAATTGATTCGATTCAAATATAGTTTAAGTTTAATTCAATTCCCAAAATTTACCCGTTCCAGTTTATATGAATTCCGAGTTCAATTCCAAAATATCGATTTAAATCACTTAATTCAAATCAAACTTCAATTTTGAATTTAGATTCAAAACTTAAAATTAATTCCATTCTCGAGTCCAAATTTGAAATATCAATTTAAATTACTTTTACTTGGTAATATTTCAAGGTTCAAGTAAAAGTTCAAACCTTTTAATAATTCAGTTCCGTTAATTCAAGTCATATTTCAATTAAATTCTTTAAAACAATTTTTTTTAACAAAATTTTATTTCAACATTTCAAATTCGAATTCGTATTTAATTCATTCTTCAAAAATTCGATTTTTATTTCTTTAAATCAAAATCGCTTAAATAATTTCAAAACCAAGGATTTTAAAATCATTTAATTTAACCAATTCGGTGTCCGTATCTAATTTTCTATCCTATGGCCAAGTGAATAGTTATTTTAATTTAATTCCAAGGATGGATATATCATTTCAATCCAAAATAAATGTCATAGGTATATATCATTTCAACATATTTCTTAATTTATTCGAAATAATTCGGTTTACAGTTTTATATACCGTAAATAATATACAGGATGATAACAGGATATATTAAAAATAAATAAACATCCAAATCATCCAAAATATCAATCAATATCATCCATCACAATCAACATCCAAACAGTCAATAAATCATAACAATTAACCAATTATCAATAATTGAGGATTTTACTAGCAGTTTAATTCTAATTCAATTTAACTGTCAATTCAAATTCTATCAATTCATTCAGATGTCAATTTAAATGTCAATTAAATTTATCAAACAACAATCAATAAATTTAAACCACTTCACGACGTAAATTTAACTACATATAAATTATTTTAGTCAATTGTGAGCGTATAAAACACTCACCTTCTATTTGAAACTGAAAATTTTCTCAACTTCAAATAAATTCCAGTTCCACTCCAAGTCGAAGACGACTTCGATACGATCCCAATGCAATTTTTCTCACCCGAATCGGACCTCGTATGGAAGATTTACGATTTTATTAATATAACGATTATAATTAATATATAAATTAACATAATAAAAGTAATTAGCAAACCTAATCACTCCAACATGCTCGCACAACGCCAGGCCGCTCGCGTATTCCAGACCGCGATCCTTTTTTTTAATCTCGTTCGGCTGAATTGAAAAGAAAAGGAGAAGGGGAAGTGTATGGAAGGTAAGGTTGAGGGCGGAATGCACGAGGGTTGACATTGAATAGGTATATATTATTATTATAATTAGAAAATATCTCGCTTTTAAACGCCCGAAATTCCGAACTCCAAACGAAGCGTGCCGCCTGGTGTTCATAATGTTTTACCCTCGTTCCGAACACAATGGAACTAGTTTCAAGGCCTAATTCAATCGTATTCAGAAGACAGCTTTTCAAAATCAATTTATTTTAATTAAATTTTGAAAATAAATTCTACGCGTTTCAAGCTCGCACGACCAAACGACAAGTCCGATCACGACGAAACTTGAAATCCTACAATAACTCACTATTACGGATCCGATGAGACTAGTTTCATCGAAATCCGAGACAGTGGCCAAAATGGCAATTTTAACCCATTGAATAAAATATACAATTTCCAATTTTTATTTATCCATTTTTAAATGTTAACAATCTTCATTCATATTCAAACAAAATTTAAATCCACTTTCGAAATTCAATTATTCAAATAGTTTTCAATATTAAATTTAAACAATTTAATTATTCAATAAATCACTATAATTGAAATATAAGTCATTTAACTTATAATTTTTACTTTTAAAACAAATTCAAATAATAGAACAACTATTTCCATTTCATAGTAATTCAACATTATTATTCAACTTAAGTTATTGACCACAATACATTAAATACATAGAATTTCATTTCAATATTTGTTACCGCCAAAATCTTCGAAATTGTTTATTTCAAAATTTTATTATAGTTCATATTCAAAAACTACATTAATAAATCATTAAATTTTATTTCTAACCATTTTTATTCAAAAATCATATTAAATTTCATAATTTAAAATAGTTAAAAGTACGGATCGTTACATTCTCCCTCACTTAAAACTTTTCGTTCTCGAAAAGGGACTAAGTACAGAATTTTAACACTTGATATATTTTATTCAAAACAATCATCTTAAAAAACTTAAAAATTTTATTTACAAAACCATTACTACGCTCTCGCCATGCCACTCTGATATCGGTTTTACGGAAATTTTAACTTATATAGAAAACAAGTTATAAAATTTTTAAAACCTCAAAATTTTTCTAACACCCGAATTTACGGAAAATTTCGGCAGTGTCTCCTTTGCGTGGCTTGATCGGAAATTTTTTTACAATGGAATATATAACACAAATATATCTAATATACATCTCATCTCAATGATGAGGCATCCCGTAGGGAAAAATATAAAAGCGCGGTATGTAGAGATGTGTACCTTATTATTATTAATACGAGCGAGTTCACTCGTATTAAGAAAGCAAAAACAACATAATGTGCAATCAAGCTCCAAAAGCGAGCATACGCCCTTCGTACCTACTAAACACTCAATAACACGTGACAATATGTATATGGAAAGAGAAATCAATATATAACATAACTATACAACAACTATATGAGCAAACATAGCCATGCAATAAAAGAAACATCCAAACAACCATATTAATGCAAGTTTTATTCATAACCATACTATTATTCAATGTCAACATTTTAATTCATATACTTCCATTTCTATTAACTTCCAATTGGTTCATTTTCCATTTATTCATATTTGTTTTATTTACATTGAATCGACTTATATTCAATTTCATTTGTTTCCAATTGATTTACATTTATTTCACTTGTTATGTCAACATCTTCTATTTACATCTGATTTTATTTCAATTTGTTTATATTTCATTTTACTTACTTTAGATTTAGTTACATTTAATTTATTCACATTTAACTTATTCGATTTCAATTATTTCACTTATTTACATTCATTTCATGTGGACATCTAATTGATTTGCTTTCATTTTATTCACATCTCATTCATCCACGTTCACTCACTTCCAAATTGATTTAATTCAACCGTTTCAATTGGTTTTTCATTCATTTGAACTTTATTAAGCTCACATTCACTTCCATTTATTTTAAATTGATTCACATTCACTTATTTACATTCATTGAAATCAAATTTCTCATACATTCAATGATTAAAGTTATTATATTCAATTTAACTTTACAACTTAAGTTCATTTTCATTTTGAATCAAATTCTATTTTATTTGACTCATTTTGTTAATTTATTCCCTTAACGGATTTTGTTTATTCATTTCCATTAGCATCCTTTAAGTTAAATCAAACCTCACAATTCATTTTACTAGTTTATTTCATTGATTCCATTTATTTAACTCTACTTAACTGAACTAAATTTCATAATTAACTAAGTGTATAATATTTACTATAACAACTTAAATTTTATTTATATTTATAAATTTTCAATTGATTTACACATTTTATGTTACAACCCGGAATTTTGGACATTTGAAATTAGAATATTTAATTGATTTTAAATATTCAAAAGTTAATTTTTAACTTGAATTTCAAATATAACTAATTTTTGGACAGTTTAATTATTGAATTAAATAATTGGAAATTGGGTAAAATGTTGAATCTTGAGTTTAAGCTCGTTAAAAATAATTTGAAGGCTTATAAAATTTATATTAATAATACTGAAGATAATAAAAGCTCTAAAATTTAATTTAAAGGTGGTTTGTTCAGTTTTGAAAATATATCGTTTGAATTGACATTCAAATATAGCCTTCCGAGGCACAGTCTCAGATTTCGACGAAACTTGTTCCATTGGATCCATAATAGTGTATTATTATCGGATTTCAAATTTCGTAGCGTTTGGAGTTATCGTGTGGCCGTACGGTATGTAAACGCGCTGAAATCTATATCGAAAATTCAATATAAATTGGGTCCAAAAAGCTATCTTCTCCATACGATCGAGTTAGGACTTGAAACCTTTTCCATTACGTTCGGAATAGGGGTATATCATTATAAATGCCTAGTGGCACGCCTCGATAGGAGGTCGAGATTTTAAGTTGCGAGGTCGAGACGATTTAAAATCCAAATATATATATATATATATATATATATATATATATATTACTGATTGACATATATATTCACATCAGAACTTTATCATTTCACCTCAAGTCATTGTAGCAAGTTGGTTGAAGAACGTTAACATCTCTTCCTGTTCCCTCTGTTCTTCCTTTTAAAAATGCAAATGGTTTCAAGAAAAAAAGGATATATATATATATAATATATGTATGCCTGCAAGGAGAATCATCTGCCTTCCTCGTTTCTTTTCCTTCCCAGTAAAAATTTGGCCATGGCCGATACTTCAGAAAAAAATGAACGAAAATCAAAATCGCTAAATCCCACTTTGATTTCCTCTCCTCCCAACCATAAACGAATCAAAGAAGATAATGGCATCAGCTTCTTCCACATCTTGTTCTAACTTCAAAATTCCCCAAAATGAAATCGAACGAGATTCGTTCGTTTTATTCATTGCGATCGAAATGGAGGCTCGGAGGTAGGTTCGTGTTCGCACCCAGGGTAGAGGCGTTCGACGTGGAGTAGGAGAGCGATGGGAGTCATCGCACTGTTAGGATTGTCGATGTCACGACTGGAGTCGCGCGCGTAGGAGAGAGACTCGGCGATTTCGTGTGGGTTAGGCGTCAAGTGCGGTGAGGGGGAGGGCCGTGGCTGATGGTGTACGGTCGAAGTTGAGTGCATTTTTGTTCGAACTGGGTTGTTCAGAGATGGTGGTGGCGTGCAGTCTTCGTTCGTGGCCAAAGTCTGTCTGGGTAAATTTCTGTATCTTTAAAAAAAATATAATAGGTTAAGAAAATATATATATATATATGCATATTTTTAAATTACTGTTAAATTTTAAAAATATATCTTAAGGTAATTTAATTTTGTTTTTAAACATTTTAATTTAATGATAAGTAAGTTTAAAACTATTAATTTAATTTGTTTATCAGAAATTTAACAGTAAAGTAAAATTTGGAATTTTATTAACCCAATAGATTTAGATTTAAAATGAGAATATGAATGGTAGTTTAAAGTCATACAAATGCTAATAAATTTGAAAATTTCATTTTACGAGGTCTTGAATCAAATGAAAACAACAGAGTTGGTTCGTTACTGAAATCTATGCAATAAAAAGATTCAACGTGAGTTAATCTCACTCAAATTGGATTACTGGTTAGTTTAAATAGTTAAAATTAAATTATTGGTTGATTGATTGAATGTGATCATTATTATCAGTCTGGATATGATATTATATATATATATATAGTAGTATATATATTGGAGTGATTGATATTCCCACATTATATAGCGGATGAGACCCTATGCGCCCCGCATAATAGCGGATGACCTTATATACCGCGATATCCCCCTCGAAGTGGGATTGGTAATTTTATATTGTGCTAACATCTGTGGATGCAGGGAAACAAGTTGGAGGGATCCAACTGGATTCCTCAAAAATGTTGAATTTATTTCATATTCAGTGATATGATTTATTTTGAATAATCTGTGATAGATTATATTGAAAATGGAAATTATTGGATGCTATGATATTGCTGGATATATTTTTGGCATTTTGAAATCAAAAGTATAAATATGGGATTTTTGAAAAAAAAAGGATAATTTATAAGTAAAATATTTATAGTGAAGTTAGATAAATTAAAAGAAATGAATTTGGGAAAAATAAATAGTTTGATTTTAAGATCCTATTTAATAAATTTCAGAATAGGAAAAAAATAGAGATATTTTTTGGTAAAATGTGAACAAAAGGGCTTTAAAAATAAGGACTTAAGCAATATTGTTTTTAAGAACAAAGGGATATATTTTTAAATGTAAGATTTAAATGGTTGGGAAAAATAAAAGGAAAATTTTGAAATAAATTATGAAATTGATGTTCCAGATCCGAAATTAGGGGGTTGGAATAAATTTGGGTAAATCAAGAAATAAATTTCAAAATCGAATTAATTTAGAAAATTGATTAAGTGTTTGAAACAGTGATTAAAAGGAGAATAAGACCATGGGATTTATAAACTGGGTTTATAAATAAAGTGAAATATTTATCAGTGGATAATTTGAATCTATAAATTCACGATGGGAATTTATAAGGAGATGGTAATTCGTTTTAAAAATAAATAGTGGTTTTATTTTTAAAAATGTGAGAAAGGGAATTTACGGAGTTGGAACGTAAATTTAAACTAAAGAAATCGAGGAGGATTTATAAATGACAAGACCCGTTTATTGAAGTGGAAATGTATTTTTCTGGAAAGTTAAGTATATTTGAAAGGAAAGATTTTTAAGAATAAATTAGAAATTTAAAAGTGTTTTAAAAAATGTTTTTTTTTGAAAATTTATTATTTAGTTGTTCAAAAAAAATTGTTTAAGTATTTATAAATTGAGTTAGTTATAGTAGTTAATTATTTTAAAGGTTAAATTAGTATTACGATTTAAAAAGGAAAATTATTAAATATTTATATTTTATATAATGGCTTTATTTTAAAAGTATTTTTGGCTAAAGTTTTACTTGAAGAATTATTATAGAATTTCATAACTCTTATTTTGAATAAAGTGATTTAAGTAGCTTTATATTGAATATTTTAAGTGTATATTTCTGGATAAAGTGATTTATTTTATTCAAAATCTAAATTAAATAAGACTCGGTGGTTTTCAGTGGAAATAAAATATTTGGTTGAATTGATTGTTTAATTTGATAGTTAAATAACCGACTATCAAATCTGGACCCAAATATAACTTTGGAAATATCTAGAAGTACAGGAATTATATGGTGCAATTACTGTTCGAGGTGCTATACTGTACGTATAAACTTGTCCACTTACGGTTAGGAGGTGATCTCCGATCTTATTTCCGTTTGTTTATTTCCTAAAGAACCGGGGTTGAGTTTATCGGGAAATGGCGGACGTTGTTTCAAAGAGACCGGGATCGGATTTGCGAATCCGAAAACCACTTCGATCCAACGAGTACGTTTTCGTAATGAAGACAAGAGCTTGGAGTCGAAGATGGAGCAGTGAAGTGCAAGGGCTAATCGCTACTAATCCTGAGGGTGATTCCAAAATGGATGTAGTAGGAATAGCGCGTTCGATACCGTTCGGACCAGGAATGGACTTGTATGGATGAATGCTAACAGTACATTGTCATCGGAGGACAATGAGCATTCTAAGTGAATATTTCTAGAAAGGTAATGCTTAGCCTCGAGCCTCATCAACCGGGAATGACTGAAAATTAGGGGAGATGCAGCAAGGCTAAGTGGGTCGCACCCAAGTAGGGTAAGGTTACCCCTATCTAGAGTCCCTTTTTATTATTCAGCTGTATGGTGCGGTTGCTGATCCCAACCGCGGGGTAATCTTATTCGGGCTATCCAGTTTAAGGGGTAGTCCGATCTTGTGTTGCAGGGGACCCCGGAGTGGTCCTCGGTACAGTGTTTCTAGATAGGTACCGTGACAGGTGGTACCCAGTGCCTAGTCATTCAGTTGGAATCCATTCTCCATAAGCGCCGTATGGTTTTGATTGTGCCCAACTATGCTGGAACGTCAGATGCAAGCATTTCAGCTATTTGAATAAGTATTTGTACTTAGACACTATTATAATATCAGAGGATTTTGATGTGAAATGTTTTGGTTATCGTAAGGTAAAAACCCATCGTGTTTATTTGTGGCATGGTCTTACGAGATACCTTTGATTTTCAAAGGATTTTGAAAACTTTAATAATTCAATTGAGTGTGTTTTCTCACGTTGGTTTGTCAGACTGCCTCGGGTGTTATTTTAATATAATACTCGGGTCAGACCGAGTATTACAGATACATGATAGGATGCTGTGGAGCTCAGGCGATGAGCTGGATGGCGAAGATGTATATTACGTATCTGATCTATATTCCACGGTGTATGGTATGCTGTATATTCAACTTTGTGAGGACAAGTTATTATAACTGTCTAGTAATGTGCTATTGATTGTGTTGTACTCTGATGGTATAATGTATAAAACAGTTATAGTTCTTTTGTATAAAGATCTGTTGTTACCTATTATATATTGTTCCGCTGCGATTGTGAGATTCTATGTTTTTATTTCTATTTTCTTCTTCTACCTCTTTCTTCTTTCCCTAACGATCTGGTATTTCCAGCATTTGATTGTTCGGTATGTAATACAGTGGACGTATTGATGTCGATTTTCGAACGTCGAAAATTCCGGGTTGTTACATTTTATTTCTTACACTTATTTATTTTTATTTAATTTCTTTAACAATTCAAATTGCATTTCATTTTATAATCCAAGTTGTATTCATTCTATTAATTCATTTTATAGCTTAAGTGGAATTAATTCACTTTACTAATTTATCTTGTTATATTCAAATCTAATTCAATTCATTTAATCTTTATTAAACTAAACTTTATTTCATTTGATTCATTTCTCGGTTTATTCAACTTTATTTAAGTTAAACTTTTTTTTCCTATCATTCACATTCAACAAATTTAAAATTTAGTTTTTAGCTTAATATTCTCAAATCTATAAATTATTCAAACTTATTCACTTAAATTTCATTTTATTATTTTATCTAATTCATTTCAAATACAATTCACTTTCATTTAAGCTTCCATGAGTTAAATTTCATTTTATTTACTTTATTTCACTAACTCAATTTATTCACATTTATTAGGTTAATTATTTTATTTCATATTTCAAATTCAAATTTTCTTTCATTTGCTTAATCAAAAATATTCAACAGTTTTATATTTTAATTTTACTTTCCTATTCAAATCTATAAGTTATAAACTTATTTTTATCTATAATATTTTCAATTATAAGTTCAAAACAATTTTCATATATTTATCAAATCATAAATGAAATAATTTTCACAATTAAAATTTTGTTTTTAACTGGAAATAAATTTCTCTTGGTAGCAACTCTCACCCAGAAACTCGAAAATGAATATTGGCGATGCTGCAGTCATCCTAGAATTATTTCCTAGCGACCAAAGTGAGTTCAATGCTTTTATTTCTTTCAAAAATATTTTCAAAATATATTTCTCATCAAAACACTTCCAAATAATATTACTATTAATTTTTGAAGGCTGTGAAAAATAATTTTGAAAAATCAACAGGATTTTAAATTATAAGATTCTCAGCTTTTAAGTCTTTCCTATTTATAAGTTATATTATAAATATACTTATTCAATTTCATTACCTTATTACCAAAACATTTCATTAGTTTACAACTTTGTTATTTTAAACAATTCTTATTGTAATTGATTTCAATTCAATTTAATCATCGAACGCTTCGTAAAATAAAATTCACAAAGTATTTTTTTTAGTTTAATTCAACCAATAATCGATGATAACTAGATATTATCATCTCCTAACAACAACATTCTCTAATAATCATTATATATATAATATAATTTAGGTAAAATTATTTCATTTACCCGATTTTAAAACAATATTAGGTCGACTTCCCTTGTTTAAGTGTCTAGAAATCCCTATCGATAACATGGCGTCCCACGCACCGACCAGAATTCATAAACAACTCAATGAATAAGTAAACACGATATAAAACATTTTATAATACTAACAAGTGCGCACTCTCATATATACACACACTCAAACAAACTCATTCTAGTGTATTACTACCATATTTCTAATGAGTCAAACCCCACAAAGCTAAGGTTATCACTAAACCAAAGCTCTGATACCAATTGTGACGACCCACATTTCGTAAGATTTAAATCGACAATAATCCACACATGTCCAACTTAAACAATCTGGAATATAGATAATCAATAGGGTTAATTAAGAAAAATAAGAAAAGAAGAAGTAAACAAACACAGAATCTCGCAGCGGAACAATAAAATATAATATCAAATAAACAGTTCATGAATCTGTTTACTATACATTTGATTATAATTTATACAACGCTTATCAGAGTTATGTATACAACAGGGAGAAATAAAATAATGCAGCGGACAACATGATGCAGGAATAATAATAGTAATAATATACCAAATCTTCGTCTTCATCCTCTAGAAAATGATCTTCAGTGTGCTGAAATACTCAGGGCAGACCCGAGTGTAATGAAAAGAAAAAAATACTCGAGTCAGGACTAAAATATTCTTATGTATGTCAAATCAATATCACGACATATGAGTGTAACAGTATCAGAGATGTTTACGGGATTTTACATCTCCTATCCAGTGTATAACGTGCATGCAATAACTTAAGAGATGTTATGGGATTTTCCATCTCTTAAGGATCCGTTAAACTATTTATATATAATAGTATACGCTATACTAGGTAATGTCTATTAGTAAAACTATTTATCCATTTTGTTTCACCGCATTTATACATAAAAAGCAGGCCCTTTTGATTCCAACCAAATTAAAGATATTCTTTGATATATATTGCAAAAATTTAGAAGTCCTGAATAGGATAATATACATTTCGAATCTTTATGTCATATTTTCAGTATCAGGGTTTCCATTGTATTCACATTTTTTCGTTTGATGCTATCATTATTATTTAAGAAAGGACCCGGTTGAAAAAAGAACTATAGTTTGATTGGGAAACTTGGGCAGTGTTTAGTTTGAAAATTGGGCTTTGTGTTTTGTGTTGTCACCGTGTACTTGTTCTATGTCTTTTATTATTATTTTAGTTTATTTTATTTTTGCATATATATGTATATAAATATATGTATATTTATATACATATATGTGTTGATCTTACATTTTTCTGTATAGTTTTTTTAGCAGTTACAGGTACAGTTAATAGATTGGATGGATTTTGCCAATCTAGAGGATTTGAACATTTATCACATTTTATTTTTTTGTATATTTTTATTATGGACCTTAGTTACATAGGCTTTTGGGAGGGCTTTTAATATTCTCTTATTTGTATGAGGGGTTTTTCTACCTGCCAAGCTTGTTGGCAACATCTTTTTAAATGTAGAATAAAATTATATGAGTGCTCTCCTCCATGAGGGGACCACTCATTTTCCTTAAATAATACATTATATCAAGTATATAATAGAAAGAAAACACCTTTTACTTCGAACAAGATTGGTTATCGAGTTATATATATGTAACAAATTACATATTTGCCCCTATGGCATACGCCTAACTCTATCAATCTCCCATTTGCACTTGGACCAATTATGGAATTTTATTCCAACGTCTCCAATTGGTTTCCTCAAAACCAATCGGGTATGTCCCTCGGTGAACGGGTATGCTATTATGCTTTAATTATCTACTTTATCAATCAACTCTCCCCGATTCCGATGAACTATTTTATCATGTGGAATAATTCGGAGTATGTAACAACCCTGCTTTTTACGCTGTAAATAAATAAATTTAATTATAATAATTTTTTTTCAAATTTGTTATTTGGTCATTTATATTTTGAAAATAAAATCTTAGTTAATTAAATTCTATTTAATATAACATTTTGATTTAATAAATTGAAAAAATTTAATAAATTCTTTTTGAAAAATATACTGAAGTTGAATAAATTGTTTTAATTGAATATAAATACTTTTATAAGTATAAATTAATTTAAATCAAATTGAAATTTATCTGCAAATAAATTAAAAGAAATTGTGAAAAGAAAAGATATGAAATAGATTAAAACTAGAATGGACTAGAACTAAAGGCCCAAAATAAAAAAAAGCATTTTAATTTACTACTTTCTTTCACATTCTGGAAACCTCCTTTATTATTTTCATTACAAGCCCATTTCTGATCCCTGGTGGTGACTTGTGCCCTAATCCTCTTTTCCAAAATAAACACATGTGATATTAAAAGGAAAAAAGGAAATCGAAACCACGAGCGACGCGATGGAGGTGCGGCGACATGAGACTGACAACGGCGTACAATGTGACAGAGCGACAACGAATGGGATGTTGTGCATTCGTGCATAGAGGAGGAGCTAGTGTGCATGCAAATGGAAATTGGTGACCTTGAAGTGTCGCGGCTTGGCTAACACGTTGGTAATTCAGGAGCGAATGATGTGGGTGCGTGCGTGAGTGCCAGATTGAGGGAGTTGCGTGCTTAAATTACTGACAATGGGCAACATTAGTGTGTGTTGTGGTTTGGTGCGGGCAGTGTGCATCAAGTTAGAGGTTGCTGGCAGTACTTGAGGTGGCAATTGATGTTGATAGGCGTATGGACGGCTTCAGGCGATGGGGAAGCAACACTAATTGGTTGTACTAGGTTGAACGCGTCAATTTGGTAAGTCTTCTCACTCACAACTATATCTATTTCATTGCCTGCTATTTATATATTATCCTAATAGTTGATTGAAGTTGAATTTATTAAGATTATCGATGGAATTGTTTAGGTGAATAGTTATTCGGGATATTGGATTGATTGTGAGATTTTGTGTTTGTTGGATCGTTAAAATGCAATAAAGATGCTGTCTGATTGCATTTTGATGTGTAGTTATTTTTATATGCTTGTGTTCATATTATAGATGATCGGAATTCAATGTAATTAGATTTGGGTCGAACAATAAAATTTATATTGATGATTTGTTGTTGATTTTAGAGAATTTTGCTCCATGGTTTTATTTTAGACATTGGTTTTCTCACCTTTAAAATATTTTGGAAAAACCTTGAGAAATTATTTATGATGTTTAAAAAAAAATTAAAATAGTATTTAAGTATATAAGTAATGATTTGTAAATGAAATTTTGATGTTTAAAATCTTTATTTTGGAATTATATTTTATAGTAGAAATAAATATGATTTATTTGAAGTTTTTATATATATTTATTGTAAAATAATAATTGATTATAGAAAATTATGTCTGACTTCTATAAAGTCATTTTGAATGTTATATATATATATTATATTTGAATATTTGATTTAATTGTTAAAGAAATATTTTGTTGAACTTTATTATTTCAATGTTTGATTTAAAATTGGAATTTTGTGTATGATTTCTACATCTTTTGATTTCTCATTTCTTATATAGATTTCGATATTGTGAATGATTCACCGTTGATATTGATTTGTTGAGTGATTTGGTATGATACGGTGATGACATTTTTCTATACAATTTTGTGATGAATTTCATTCAATGTGAGAGAAATCTGAATAAATGGAGTCACAATACCGTCCGGTATGGGACTTTTGATAATATTTCTCCGGTTAATCTTTGGACTCGTTATATAGAATATTGAAGGAGCGAGTGTGATGTGTGAGCACTGTATAAACGAACAAGTAACATGCGGTGGTTTGGGACGCCGTTGTGTTATTTATCCAGTTATCCTTTTGCTCGTGGATTACACTCATAGGGGATTCATTATGTAAGATGGGCTCGCTGCGGTGGGTCACGTGTTTAGCCATGTGTTGAATATATCGTGCCGTGTGGCGGCACAAGTATGTAGCTGTGTATCAACTATTATACGATATATATTTAGTATTTGTCCATTCCCTGTCTGACTTCCTTTATAATACAGTAGTTGAACCAGATTGGCAGTATTCATCCAAGCGGCCTGATCGCGGTGGTCACACCCCCAATCTGTGACACCCATAGCTGTGTGTCGGCAATATATATAGCATGTGTCAGCAATGTAGCCCCTGAGTGTCACCTAGGCCAACGGTTTGTTACAATTGGTGGCATGTGTAGGGTCATGACCAAGCACAGTGTAGTCATGTAGTATGTTTATGACATGCGATGGATAGGAGTCATGATGTCCGTTGAGGTAACCAAGACTGTAGGAGCCATATTGGTGGAATACGTGTGCCATGTTCGCCAATCATGTGTGTTGTCTTCTAGAGCAGTTGTGTCCGTTAGTCTCCCGTCTGGTTCTGTTGTGTGTGATATATATCAAGACAATGAGTTATGATTATACCTGTGACTGTGTCCAGAGTATGATCAATCCCCATATCCTTTTTTGGCATGTGTCGCCTATTATTCTTTATCGGGCATGTTTCGCTAAATATTTTCTTTTCATTGGCATGTGTAGCCAACTACTATTTATTGACATGTGTTGCCTATTTATCTTTCTTAGGCTTGTTTCGCCGATATTTTCTTACAGGCGTATATCGCCAATTATAGCTTTCCCTGGCGTGTGTTGCCACTATTATGTTTGGCTTATAGATGATCATTTATATTGATATTAAGGATATTTTGTTGTTGAGACCGAGTGATATACTTGGGCAAGCTACGAGTTAGCCTGATTATACATGATGATATCTCATTATCGATGATTTCTGGATTTTGATGATGATTACCGGATATGAATGATTCACCCATTTGATATTGTTTCATGGTTTCTGCTTTGATGTGTTTTTATATGGGTGATGACTTTTTATGCTAGGTTTTGTGGTGTTCTACATATATGGCATTTGGGCTTGTTTGAGATAATATTATTATATTTATACCTAATATGTATAGAGTTTTATATGTTTATTGACCGTGGATTTAGATATAGTCTAACCTTTTTATTATTTATATAATACTCGGGTCAGCCCGAGACATTTCAGCCACAGGGACTATGAGATCAACTTGTATTTATGAGCATAGAGGAGACTAGATTATTGTAGATTATCATTTTGTATTGTATAGCCTCTTGTATGTGTATCATTGTGATGTGTATAGGACATATACTGTATATTATATATTATCGCTGTGATTTACTCTGTGATCTTTGATATTTACTGTATATTATGTATTGTTCTATCCTTAAGCCCTGCACATTTATTGCTTTGTGCAGATACTATGTACATGTAGGTGAGTTATTTATTTGAAGTTCAAATACGTACCAGTGTTAACCTAAATGAATATTCACGTGTGTACCCCCTATTGCCTTATTCTCTACATTATCTAACAGTACTACTCTGTGGTACTCTTGGATAGTTTGGGTATAGAGGTGGGGGTGTTTCAGAGTATGTCTCTCGACTTCTAGTGAGCTCTAAGTTCTGTTACGAACTATATCCTGACATTGTTATCATATAACAATGTTATGGGATTCTCAACAGCTGGAATCACCCTCGGCTCAGCTATAAATTTACACATTTATTATATATAAATTACTTTTACTGTGATGTTTGTCAAGTCAATGTGCTCATCATTTTCGGTGAATTGGCCACAATCTCTTCTATTTGGAAAATTTCTAACTTGAAGATTCTTAACTTGAATTTTATTATTGACATATTATACTTAATATCATTTATGAAGTTTGGGTTCGAGCACTCCTTCATAAGGAGTTCGTTGTTTCTGTAAACAATTCTTTAGTATTTTGTAAATACACAAGAACGCTTCAAACAACCGTTCAACGATATCAATTTAGACTTGATATTTGCCTCATGTATCAAATGCATAAAAAATCATGATATTGTAGACAACATAACATGTATGATAATTCATATTACCAATGCTTAAGGAATCAATCTTACATGTTCTGTATTAAACATTTTAATAAGGTGTCTTTGCATATCGTTCGCGACATTCCCAATATATTTTATACTTACTATAAAAGACATCATTTATAAATCCAACGGCAAGTATTAAAACAACTAAAACTGATTTTAACATAAGTACACCATTAAAAATCAGTAGTATGGTGCTTACTTATGATTTAGAAATATCCATGTACCTTTTAACTTTCTTTCTTATGAGCAAACGCTTCCTCTGCATTTTGATTGATAATCAAACTATTTGATATTTTTATCAAAACATTTATTCAATTTTGATGCTTTTAAAATGATACTTTCTATCATTTCTTGGATCATATCCAAAAATCCAAAAACTCAATATCGCTCCCACTGACTTCAAGACACTTTGGTTATTATGCATAAATAGTTTACTCTAAATCATTATTAGAAGTTTCTATTTCAACACATACGTACCAAAACATAAAGTTATACCATGCGATAATTTTGTGAGCAAAAATCCAAACCAACTTGAGCACATCGAATGGCGAATCTATTACGATAATTTTAACAATTGAAATTCATGTGGTTATTTTTATCAATGTGGATCACAATATTCCAACTACATTTGACTTTCTTAAAGTCATATTTGCGGCCAATGGATCACATATCTTTGAATACAACTATCAAAATCATATTTTGATAATGTACTTGGAATCTATTTTGGATTTGCGCATATCATAGAGTCAACACTCTTAATGGTAGTTAAACAACCAAGGATTATTTATTATTGACATTGATAGGAAACTCACAGTTTCTCTTTAATGTACAAGAATACTTATTAGACATTCTAATGTGTTGTGTTCATTTAGGTTTGCTTAATTCAATTTCATCCCTTGCAATCAGTATTATCATTGGATCACATCCAAATTCATTTTATACCAATAATTTCTTAAAGATATTCCTTCGCTATGAAGTTGGTATTTCTTGAAACAACAGTTGAATGCAACGGAACGGGCATTCATAAACATTTTATGAATCGCCTTATATAAAACTGATTATGCATTAGTTTACTATACATTTAGGGTCACACAATAAATTAGTCATCTAATGACTGTCGTTTCCATTTTTTTTGGGATGCTTCATATAAAATCCCTTACGTACAATTATTACGTGAAATTTTTCGACTCGCACAACCTGCCAACTCCTTCGCTTGGGATATGTAGGGGTTTCTAATAAAACCTTATCTTGTATGGTTTTGTAAACCAATTATTGGATGATATTATTTTGAACGTCCTTGTGTACCACTCTTAAGTACATACCTTATAGAAAGTATTTAACTCACGTTCACTCATCATTAATTGTGCTTTGTCCAACTAAGTTCGATTACTCCTTATCAATATTTCATTATGTATTATAGGGAGGATTGACTTTTAAGGTTGAATTATTTATTCATCTTTAGGTATGTTCGGAACTCTTTCCAATATACTCACCCATTCAATCAAATCAAATCATTTCTATCACATGTTATTTTATTTACTTCCATTTTATATTCTATGAGCTTATCATAGAATTATACATATGTATCAAATACACATGTCTGTGTCTTTCATAACTCATTGGTGAATATTACAAAGTATATGGAACCATTTTAGTATTAATAGACTTACGATTGCATACATTTATATGTATCAATTCGAAGAGTTCATCAACTCTTATGACGCTCCCACTAAATAGGGACATAGCCCTTAATTGTTTGAGATATAATTAACTAGTACCATATAATTCATAATCATGTAATAAAAAATTATTTCTCAAAACTACGGCTTAGTCTATAATACCAAAATAATTGTAAATAATTTTGGATACTTCAGTATTTTCTAATGCGTCACTTTTGTTGTGAAAAAAAATATCACATTATAGTTGTATTTCATAATGAATATTCATAATATTCTCATTGAAATATAACTATGTCTGTTTTTTTCGACACTGAAAAATAGTCATTATTTCATAAATAATGTCCGGTATGTTTTACGAAAACATTTTTCGTAACTTGATGCAATCAATAAATTATTACATGTTACTCTCCCACTATTTCCTTTATTACTATAATAACGTACTGAATTTAGAGGTCCATCATTTAGTTAATATAGGTCATTAATTTCATATACTGCAACTAGTTTATAGTGGAGAGTTCTTTGATCAAATATCTTGCACTCAAAGAAATAAATCTCATAGAAAAAAAATTCTGTATGAAGATACATTTTGGATTAGAAATCGTATTACTCATTCCACTGTTAGGTTATTAATTATTATTATTATTACAATTCTCGTTTTCGATGTTTCTTTATGAAGCAGAAGTGACTATCCAGTCTCTTCATCCCAACTGTACCTTAAATCATATTTGCTCTTATACATTTGTTTCCTTTCTAAATGGTCAAACCATTCAAAAGAAAACCCTTACAACAGTATCAAGATGAACTCTTTACCAAAGCACATTTGATTATCCTTAGCAATTAAGGACATCATTGCACTTTACTTAAACTGATTAAATTGATAGTTCAGTGATCGAATTCTTAGATCTATATTGTAGTTTTGGTCTTATGTTACATTTAACACAACGTAGTCAATCAAATTGAATATTTGATCTCTCACTATGATTTATTTGCTTATTTCAGATGAACTAATTTCATCGAAGTATTGTACATTACAAACTGTGATCGTTCACCATATAACACATATATGTGATGGTATATGGATCAAATATCCATGATCTCGTATCATTTTTGATTTCGAAACTCATATAACGCAATACACGGTCTTGACCAAGTAAACAAGTGAGCGACCGTATTACGAACATATTAAGTATTTGTAAAATTAGGCACTTACATAGGCATATAGAACATTAACACGCAAGGAGTATTAATAATAAGTATATAATTATATTTCTATTTGTCAATCTTTAATTCGGTTCATTTGTATATCCTAATTGATTAACGTTTTATCAATCATATTAAATGCACAAATTTATCAATGTAGATTATTATAACATTATATAGCATATGTTCTTACAATATTAGAAAGGATAAATGTTATCATTTCATTTTTCTAATATGGCTTTCACTAATCTTTCATGTTTCACCAAACCCTAAGTCGAAACATAGAAGTCTTTCGACTTCACTTGCGGGTGTTAGGACTCGTCTGTCTTGAAATTCTGACCTTGAGTTTGCTTAATAAGTCATAGCTCCATGAACGATGGATAACTCCTTGTCGATTGTATCGTATACAACTCCTAACCCTTGGTAACTTGTCCTAATTTCACTTCGACCTTGAGTTTGCTCAACAAATCGAAATGAAATTATTAGCTTGTACCTACCATATCGTGGTAGCCTAAGTATAGTGTATGTATCTTGAGTTTGCTCAGTAAATACATATAGTTATCTTACCTTATATATTCAATATATTAATAATACTACACATAACATCCCTAGCTTGTATTTGCTCAACAACTAAGGAGTATGCAAGTAATTTATTAATATTTATGGTAGAGGACAGCATTATACTTAAGATTCATAATCTTCAATATATTATATAGAGTGATATCGACTTATGAAATAATGTATTTCTTATAAAATACCCTCGTGAGTTAATTGTCGAACGCATCTGAAATCACGGTATATGTACAATGCATATGTATTTATCCCTTAAGTCTATTTAGGTTTCTTTATTGTTCCACCTTTAGTTTATACATTCATATTATATAAGTTTTATTATTATATAACTTTTATATTTTATATTACTTATATAATAGTTTTATGTATAATATTATATTAATTAAATCTTATTTAATTAATTTAAACTAACTAACATTTTAATTAATTTTATACTATCTTAATATAACATTTATATTAAATATTTATTATATACTATAACCTTTATAACACAACATATATATCATTTATATGTGTTTATTATTTAATTAATTAACCTTTTAATTAATTTATTTAACTAAACTATTTTAATTAAATTATATTAATTTCAAAATTCATTTCATTTACATAAATGTATACTTATGTTATTTTAAACATTTTAAAACAACATAACATATATCATAATATATAATACATGTATACATTTATTAATTAATTAACTTCTTTAATTAATTTATTTTATTAACCTTATTAATAAAATTTAAAATTTTGAAATTAACGTGTATTATTTTTCAAACATTTTGAAAAACTTTATTATATTATAACTTTTATAATATATATATATATATATCTTATTTTAACTTTTAAATTTAAAATCTTATATTTTTTTTAAATTTCAAACAATTTTGTAAATTAGTCTAAGGCCCAATTCAAATTGGGCCTCTTCTATTAAGGACAACATTTGGGCTCACATATATGTTCGGGCCAGGCCGATAACCAGGTAGAGTATAGTACTTGATTACCCAAACCCAATCCTATACACCCTACTATTTGGGTTGTGAGCTTAATAATTAACCATAACATGACTAATACAGACCACATAGGCTATTGGGCACTGATACCATTGTAGGAACTGGGCCATCCCGCAGCCGAAGTTAAGGGTAAATCTAAAAAAAATTCCATTATTGGATTTATATTGGGCCTATGAAGTCTAATTCATTTAGAACATTTCTAAATATTATTTAAATAAAATCTTTTATTTTGTTTAAGCTTATAAATTATATAGTTTTATTTAACTTATATATTGATATATACACACACACGTGTATCACATATATATGTGTGTGCGTGCATGTGTAACATATCAACTCGTGTAAGGTATAACATGTCTGTATATAAATGTTGGGAGTTACATCGCAATGGATATGTTAGCTCATCCAATATGCAAGTATATGGTGTCCAAATATAAGTATGTATATAAGCTACTTTTTTATATAACTATTATGAATTCTATGTACATATATATGTATGTTAAGTTAGTTTAAATAATTATATATATAATATTTAATATATATTAATAAATAATGTGTGGGTGTGTATATATATATTATTTTATAAATATAATATTAAAATTATGTATATACATATTATTATAATATATTAATTTAAATATATATAAGTTATTTTGATAATGACTTGTTTTATTTCAAATTCTTGAGAAGTGAGGAAAGACAACGTGTTCTAGAAGATGATCTATTCTCATAGATGGTAATCCTTACATTATCATTTTCTAGAGCCCGTTTGTGGGCAAGGTATAGGAACATGTTTTATTTATTCCTGTTTGGGCGCATTTTTCACACATCCCATCTATTTTGCAATCCATGATTTGGCTTGACTGGCTTGCCGACCTAATTGGCAAGATGATTTGTTTTGATTCTAACACAGTTGCCAGGAAGCGTTTGGTGTATGCCAAAACACTGATCGAGATCTCTCCCAAGAAGCCATTTCCTACTATGCTTGAAGTTAGAATTGCAGAGGACTATGATGCTGAGGTTGGTGTTCATTACAATTGGAAACCCGATATTTGCATGACTTGTCAATCTTTTGGCTATCTCTCAGATGTTTGTTTTCTTCGGCATGTTTATGATCATGTTCTTATGCTGATAGGACCCTACTTCCCCGCCCCTCAGTCATGAAGTGGGTCCTTAAAGTTCGCCCTGTTCTAGTTGCCTCTCCTTCCCAGATAGTTCCTCTCGACATTCCTACTCCTCCTGTGGATCTTAAGGAGGTTGATGTTACTGTCTCTTCAGTCATTGTGCCTCCTTCTGACTCTATTATTTGGAACTCCAGTGAGAAGTCTTGGGTTCATGTCCCTTCTGATATGAGATATTTTCCTGAGTGTGATGATTATCATAAGTTTGTCAATGATGTTGATGGTGAGAGTAGGCGTCTTTTCTATCACATTGAGGGTGAAGGTCTAATCCTAACTAGAGTGGGTGACATTGGAGAAGTGAACAAGAATTTGTTTCAAGACATCACTTGGGATAGGAAATTCATATACACTGATGCTTCCATCGACTTTGTTCCTAACCTAGCTCAGGTTTTCTCTGGTTATGTGCTTGTCATTGGTCCTGACTCGGCTGATGATTGTTCCAGTTCCTCTTCCTCTGAAGGGGGTTAGTCATGGTAGTTAGTAGTTTAGGCATGCTGCATAACTCCTATGCTGTTATTTTATTGTTTTGTGGTAGGTCCACTATAAAACCATCATAGTTGTTCTATGCATGAGTAGAACACCTATTTTTCATTTATGAATACAGTGGCACGACCCACTATAAAGCTAGCTAGCTTTGTTAAAAAATATATATTAAAACATGCATTTATGTTTTATAAGCCATGAATAATAAGTGTATACATATGTATAATAATAAAATAAATACACACACACAAATATATATATATATATTTATAATATATATTAATTAATAACATTATTCAGATATATGTATATATATATATTTCCAAATTATTAATTAATAACATTAAAAAATTATTTTTTATTTTAAAATGCATATTCATTCAAAATTAATTTCAAATTTTTTATTTCAAAACTTAAAATTTCAAAAAATCCTAACTGATATTTTATGAGTTGAAGAATTTTTCCACATTTTTTTGGTTTAAATTTATTTTTAATAATCTATTTATTTACAGCCGTTTTAAATAATAAATTTTAAAAATAGAAATTTTTTTTCGCTGAAAGCTTACCTAGTGCTAATATAAGTTTATAAAATTTAAAAATAATTTTTCATGACGTTTTCGAATTAATATAATTTACCAATGAAGTAAATTGATTTAAATAATATTAAATAATAACAAAATATTTATGAAAATTATTTTTTTGCAATCGAAAATTAATATCACTATAGTACATTATAAATAAAATTATTTGATTGATTTTAACAATGATATAATGCTACAACTAATTATAAGATTTATATAATTAAATAATATATATATTAATTTAATAAAATATAATAATTATATTATTTTATATGATTGTACTGACCTGGCATATATGATTAAATATTTTTTATTAACCATAAATATATACATGCATATGACCAAACTAATTTGCAACAACATTGCTTGCATATCAGAATCGTCATCTAACTAACAATATAACACACACACACAGACACACATGATGAAACATTATACTAATAATTATTAACTATAAATCCTACCCTAATCCCAAAGCATTGAAGTACACCTTGAAAAGATAAAATCTTCTCTTTGAAACCTTTTTTGATTCAGTAGATTGCTAGTCCTTGAACCGTTAAACTTTGGCTATCGAATAACGTTCGAATCTGACTTGATTTGAGTTTATATTGATGGAGAGGCTAGGGTATGAATTCGGCTAGCAAAGAAACAAAGATGAGGTAGTAAAAGATCTAATTTAGTTAGGGTTAGGGATGCTTAAATAGTGGATAGAAGAGAGAAAAGAGTGGATCTCATCTCATACTAATTCTCCCTCAATCTAAGCCATCCAAAATCAATCTCCCTTACATTATAATCAAGCCACATATACCATGTATGTGCTGCTGAAATAACAAGCCCTAGATGGGCCTTTAAACCATACAAAATATTATGCAATTAAATCCAATTTAATCGCTTATCGATATCGTATATCGATTGATATATTTATAACCATTATAAATATATTTGGTAATATTTATTTCTCAAATCATAATCAAATTTTATAATTAATATTTTAGAGATATTAATTAATTTATAATAATTATAAATTAATTAAATCGTTTGGTCAAAGGAAAATTCATCGTTTCGGTTGTATGAATCGTCAGGTGTGAATTGGTAAACGATTAATATCGAACTATTCGAATATTAACGTTCACACATCACTTAGCGGGGGTGTGATATTTTGGTCAAATTTATCGCTTACTTGGTTTTGGTAAAATCTAATTTCACTTTATTAAGCGTTACCCGATTGTGACTTTTATTATATCAATTCTCTTCTTCAAAACTATATCGCTTTGGCTTATGGAATTTGGTAATGGTCAAAATCCCAATATCGTCCACATTCAACTCTATAGTCCAAGCATAAAGTCCTTAGTTCAATAATAACAATTATTATTAACCAAACTGCTTTGGCCAAAGACTTTGACTTTGAGTTGATCGTGATAGACACCTGCCTATCAAATATATATTTGTGTTGACTTGAGTTGACCAATTCTCCCCCTAACACACCCCATCCTCATCAAAAATAGGCGTTTGCCTGTCAGAAGGGGTTGCAGGCACCTTGTACCATGCCTTCGTGGCCATCTTCGCCCTCTTAAGTTCCAAATCTAGGGGCAACTCCTCGTCACTTAGAGGGACCTCAACGACATCCTTCTCCTTCTGCTTTATTGGGATGACAGTCAGAACAGTTTGGGAGTGAAGCTGGATTGGTCGAAGGCTACGAAATTGAACTTCCCGGCCATTGAAACAACAAAGAACAAAACAGTTAGTCAAAATTCAAGGAAAAAGCAAACGAAGTACGAGTAACTACCATTTGTACCAGCCCGACTCCTATTTCTTACAAGGGGTTGAAATGATGAGGCCGAGCTACGAACGCTAGTCTCGTCCATCCCTGCATGAGACTCGCCCATCGATTTAACCTTGTATCCAGGATACGATGGGTCGCACATAAGATTTTGCTCGAAGGAGGCACCTATGTCCCCACTAATGCCTTGATCTTATCCTCCCTTAATACTGCTTTCGCTGGAACTTGACTCAGTGTCCCTCTCTTCAAGCGGTGGCTCGCAGTGAGGGACGGGGATGTCGATTAGCTGTTGTGTGTCGGACTGTTCCCACTACTTCGACACAACATCCACTAACTTATTAAGATTAACTTATTGTCATTCCTCTCTCTCCTCACCTGTTATAAGGTCATCGTATGCTCGGTTGGCATCTGTGATCGACCCTGAGTCTAGTTATTGAATTTGATTGTTAAGTAGTCCCGCTTTACTTTGACTAGCTTCTTCGCTTCGGCCGCCTTATTGATCTATTTTCTCTTCTATTGCTCCTCAGCCATTGTCTGGCCCTACCTCATCAGCCCAACTGCATGGAGGTTGGTGTCGGTCACCAACAACTTCAAGTCTTGGTGTAGGGGGTCGGCCGCCTTCAACCGGTCCAGGACAAAGTGGTAAAGTCAATGCTAAAAAAATCAATCTCGTCTCCTGTTAATGAACAAGTTTAGCAATGGAAAATAGCAAAGAAGATGAAGGGAAGAGAAGCAAAGACTTACGAGGGATTTGGAAAGTGATGTTCTACAGCTCGGGATTGATCCCTTATGGCACAAAGAAGTACCATGTCATCTAACCAGGGGCTGCTTTGCTGTGAACGCCCAAGAAAATCGTAGGCTTGGTGCCGACCTAGAAATGGTAGTATTTTCCTATCCGAATAATTGGCCTCATTTTGCAATCTAAAGGTCATCTCAACAAAGTTCACGTTGGGCTTCGGGAAGCCTAGCACCATGCAAGTGGCATAAATACCAAGTAAGAACCAGTAGTTGTTAGGCGTCAACTGCTCGAGGGAAAGTTGGTAGGCATTAAGGATGGAAAAATGGAAAGAGTGAAGGGGCAGCATAACTCCCACCTTAAAAAAGCCTATCGAAAAGGAAAGGAAGCCGGCCGGAGGTTGGTTGGGACAATCGTTGGGAGTTAGTGGAGGAAGACCCTCTAGGGATAAGAGACGTAAGGATGAAGAGAGAGCCAAAAAAACTATCTTTCGTGTATAATCATGCACAATCTCGATTTTTATCGGTTTCGGTGCATAGACCAAATGATACAATGCGAGCAAAAGTTCCTAGATTCATGGAGATATAGAATAGCATATAAGTTATCATGCTTGCATATCTATCATTTGAGTCTCCAATAATTACATATTTGATTTGACCAATGGACGAATGTGCAAACATACATTTCATGCTTGTTTCAGTAATAGCAATAAGATTTCCAAATATCATGCTAAGATCAGCTAGAATTTTCAAAAGAAGATTCCATTCGTTTGATGTGAAATAAAAATGAATATCGAAAATTTGCATGGTTGAAGTAAAGCAACTACTTTTGAAGTAACAGAAAGAAAAGCAACGACTGGAGTGGGAGAGTCAGAGTCAAAAATGGTTTCTCGCTTCTTTCTCTCATTCAAAACCGTGGATGAGACTTTCATCTCCCACAGCCCCTAAGTGATGAAAGAAAGAAGAACTCATCTTCTTTCTTTTTTGATAACCTTCCTCGTGTATGTATAATTACGAAGAAGTTCTGGGAATTACGAAGGAAGCTTCAAATTTATGGGTTTAGAACAAGAGTTGAACTCCATAAGGTCGAATAGCCCGTTGTTCCTTACTAGCTCAGTGGTAGAGCGGTCGGTTGTTAACCTATTAGTCATAGGTTCGAATCCTACTTGAGGAGATTTGATTGATTCTTAATTTCTTTAAAGAATGAAGAATTGAATGAAAGGGCTCGCTTTGACCATTAGGGGTAGGTAACCCGTTCCATATTTTTGTTTCCATTGCATTCTATCTCGCTGTATCACATTCTGTTTTATGATATTTGAGAATCGCCGTCAATACATCGATGTAGATCCGAGGTAATCCCTTGTAAATAGTCCTGTGTCTATTTACAACTAGCCAATTAAGAATTCTCAAATGATGTACTAGCAGTGCATTAAAGATGCAGTCATCGATTCTCTTGATAGACCATAATTAACGCGAGTAAACACATTAATGATGAGGAATGCATTTTTGCTATGCTACTAATATTTGTACTTGCTCTACTATTCTGCCCAAGCCTGGCTGAGGAAGAATTATGAGGAGTAAAACACAAATATGCTAATTCAATTATGGTTACTATATGTAATTAAAAAGTCTTCACGATAAAATAAATAAGAGCAATGGACCATCACTATGCTGACTCCATGACTGGCCAACAACTTAGCCAGGTTAATCTTATCCTATTCTAACTCAAAGGCCCTAAGAGCGGCACCCCCTGCGGAAGATGATCGGCCGATAAAAGTAGAACCTAAAGCTGTCATGTGAAATAAAAGCGGCTCAATTATACAACAACCCAATGGTCAAATCCTAGCAAAGCCTGGAGGAACGACCTCCGGCATGACATGGTTGCTAGGTGACCGTCTCTGTGGCATACCCATTCCAGGCACTCTATAAAGGCTGACTGACGACTCGACTCCTAAGCTAAATATCTGCCTTACGGCCCCTATCAATTTCCTATATTTAGCTTAAAGCCCATACACGCAAAATTGGGCTTAACTCATGACCCATTATCTTAGAAAAATGGTAATATTATCATATAAATGTTTGTAGACCCACTCAAGCCCATCAACGTCGATCAACCATCACTAGTAAGGCAACGACGGTTGATCGATGTCGTAAGATGGCCGGGGAAGGCGATTTTCGATTGTAGCATGAAAAGATTGAAGCTTATGGGCTAAAATATTACAAAATTTACAACAAAGAAATCAAAAATCAAAAGCTATATATGTATATATAAGCAACAAAAACTCGGATTTTTCCATGACGACGAGGCCAGCCACAGCAGAAGAAGAGGTGAGGAACTCAATTTTTTCGATCGAAGAACGTTAGAAGAAGTCGATGGTTTTGAAGGTGCTCGAGCTTTTTAATGGCTTTTATGATTATTTTTTTACAATAAAAAGTAAAAATAAGAAGGGGCTAGCTTTTGTAAACCTGCTCTTTTAATCTTGACCATAGGATTTGAATCGACTATAAATCTCGACCGTCTAGGTGTACTAAATGACAAGCTATCTATCCATTCTGAAGCCAGCTTGGTCCTTTCTATTTTTAGTCTCGTTAACATCTTTAGCAAACGACCAGCCAGCTCAGCAAGTCTTGCCAAATAAGCACACAAAGTAAATGACAAGCTATCTATCCATTTGTACAAAGCCCTGTAGCTAGGCGACTAAAGTGTTGGCTACTCCTATACTAAGCCATCAGCATTTAACGTGCATTAAATGCAAAGCCCGTGCATGGTACGAAGGGAAAATTGGTATATTTCTCAACCACACATCCCTTTGTACCTTTACAGTTGTCTTCCATCCGTCCATGCGACCAGATCAACGGCCAGACACTCTTCCTACCCCTTTTTTTTAGCACAAACATAGTCAATTATCATCGATCTTAGCTACTATACATACCTCATGCACTGCCACTTTTGGAAAATATAAGAATTCTGGCTACTATATACAATTTAGAGCTCTTCATACAACAAGTTCTTAATATTAGCTACCTCATTAGTCTTAACTCTTAACTGCTTCCTTTTTCTTATTATTCCCTTGTAGTTCCTTGTAATTGTAAGAGAGAAATATAGTAAAAGAACTTCATAGTTGTAACGACTTGCTATTTCGAACCATTCAAATCGACAATCATCCACACATATCAGACTTGAATTGCTCAAAACAACATATTGTTAATTTATATTTGGCAAAACTCAGCATATACAGTAAATAAATCAATCACAGAATCACAGACACAGAGTAATATAACAATAAGCAGCGGAATAGATAAATAGTAGTTCATGAAGCTACTACAGAATATCAGAGACTGAAACAAATACAATAGAAAATCCCAAGTACATAGAAGTCACTAATACAAAAGCAACTGTCAAGTCTAAACATAAAACCGGAAATAACTGGAAGTTGAATAGATATAAGACAGATCTTCAAGCAAAACTCCAAGCTCCAAAGGTGAGTCTCAAATGCTGTGACACTCAGTCTGACCCCGAGCATAAAGCAAAACACAAAACACTCGAGTCGGGATTAACATTCTTATGCAAGTAAATCAACTCAACTGAAATATCCAAGTGAGATGCAATATAACTTAAAGGATGTGGGGATTCCATCCCTTAAGGATCCCTTAAACTATCTACATACATAGTACAATACGCTACACAGATAATGTCTACAATAAAGTACAATATTAAAATAGCGTTAAGGCGTTACCCATATCCCCCTTAACACATTTTATATAAATGTCGTAGTCTATACAGTACTGTAAACTCCACCAAACCGGTGGGCTGTCAGGGAGCACTCCATAGGTACGACACAAACCAAACTCGTAATGGGCAAGATAAGGCATGTGACAAGGCATAGGAGGCAATGCCTAGTGTAGGATACTATTGTTTTGCGAATCCGGACTGGTGGTAACGCATAGCAGCTACTACCGCCTACCTCGTGACACACTCCCATAATCAAAGGTGCACCTAATCAAATCACAGAGTAATAGAATGGTATCGAAGAAGCATGCACGATCGGAGGTGCGACCTCACTTGGCCCGGTGTGGCTCCTGTTTTAGTTACATCAAGCTGACTCGCGGGAGTCAGGGCTCCGTTCATACCTCATATAGATGTCGCCAAACCATCCTACTTCGTTCTAGATTCTTCACCACGTATATAGTTGTTAAAATGGTTTTCGGTATTGGCAAAGAGTATGACAATATCTGATCCCGGTCTCTTTAACAACCAAACGCTTATTTCACACCGTGGTCATTTTCATTTTAAACAGTTCATACTTCATATCAAAATATCATATTCATTTAAAATCATATCACTTTCAAAATCATATTCTCTTTCGAAATTGTATCACTTTTGAAATCGTATTCACTTCCAAAATCATAACCACAAAATAGTTTAAACCATCGTATCAAAATATTCGCATTTAAATCCATCAAATCTAAATCATAACAGTTCCAACTTAAACAGTTTAAATATTGAAAATAGTTTATAAATTAAAATAGTTATAAAGTAAAAATAGTTTATATATTTAAAAATAGGTTATAGATTAAAATAGTTTATATATTAAAATATATATATATCTAAATAGTTTCAAGTTAGAATTGTTTCTGCCAATTTCACAAATCAATTCAAATCACTTTAGTTCCAAAGTTCAATTTAAATCAAATCTCAGTTCAATATTTCAATCCAATTCAAATTCTAAATAAAACCATTTTTAATTTATATCAATTTCAAATCCCGGTTTGAACTACAAATTTAAACCACTTCCAATTCAATAGGTTTCAAAGTTTAAATATCCAACAATTTACAATAAATTCAATTTGATAAATTCCATTTATTATAAAAAAATTCAACTTTAATTTTATTTAAATTTGAAATTATTCACTTAATCATTTTAATAACACTTAAATAAAATCTCAAATTACAAATTTAAATCAATATTAAATATTAAATCTCAATATTATTTAATTTGAAACTATTCACTTAATCACCTATTTTTTAATATTTAAATAACATATCAAATTGCAAATTTAAATCAAAATTTAATATTTAATTACAATTTTATTTAAATTTGAAATATTCATTAAATCACCTTTATCAAAATCAAGTTATTAAGTTATATAATTATATCCTTCAAAATCAACAAGTTTCAAATCAATACTCATTTAATTTTAATTCTTAAATCAGTTAAATTACAAGTCAACTTAATTTATCTTTCCAACCTAAATTTTATTAAAGTTATTACAAAATTTATTTTAAAATATAATATAATTGTAAATAAATATTTGAAACATATTATATATATTAGTTAAATTAATTCTTATTAAATTTTATTATATTAATTATTATTAAATTAAATCTTATTATTATCAAATCTATATTAAATCTTATTTTATATATTTAAAATAATGAAGTTATAAGTAAAATTTATAATTTACATTTTAAAACTTAACTTATAATCTTAAAATTTCCAAAACATATAAAAAAAATTAAATCGTACACATATATTAAAATTTTAAATATCTATACATATTATATTTAAAAATCAATATTTATTAAAACCCATATATTTCCTTTCAAACTTTGTAAATCATTTTCAAAAATAGACCAAGGGTGTCCGTATATAATTTCCTATCCTATAGTCAAGTGATACGGATATTTATCATTTCAATCCGCAATTTAAATTTAATATTTACGGGTATATATCATACAACCCGCAGTCCCAAGGTTTCAAAATTCAATAAAATCGCTTGGGTTTATCATTTCAACCCATAACGATTTTCCTTAATCTATAAGATCGTTCGGGTATGTATCATTTCAACCCATAGGAAATTCCTAACTATCAGGGAACTTGCGGAGTGAGAACAATAAAATAATAATATAAAATGACATAGCATATCGATGGCAAATATGATCAAAATTGTCAAATTAAATATGATATACACATACTAACAGGTTATTGGTGTCAATAATGTCAATTATAATAGGTGAACAAATGCGATTAATATCATATCATATTTAAACGATTTAGTTGCTAACAAATTAAATTTTAACAACATATTTCAATCGTCATTTCATGTGAATTAAATTTACTAAATATTAGAATGTTAATCGTGGGTTATTGCTTACCTTTCGAGGTTAGAGAAATAACAAGAGTAAGATGCAGACGGACACGGATAAGCACGGATCGATACGTGGAACAACAACAAAGCTAGAAACTGCTATTGCGACCAATTATGGACAGTGGCAAGACACAAGCAAAGCATGATGAACTTGAATCGATGAAACAAAATATATAATATTTTTAAAAATCAAAAATTTACTCACATATTTAAAATTAACCTTTATATATATATATATATATATATATTATATTATATTTTAGAATCAATATTTAATAAAACTTTATATATTATATTTTAAAAATCTATATATATTTTAAAAATCAATATATATATATATATATTATTTATTAAAACACATATTTCTTTTCAAAATATTTTTTATGAAGAGGAAGAGAAGAGAAGAGAGCAGTTCCACTTAAATATATATAGACAACTTGTACTATAAACTTAGACATGCTTAACTTTTCTTTCAGAATAGAACAAAAGTAGAGAGAGAGGGTGACTGCGAGTTGTTGGAGGGGTTATGGTGTGTTGCGAGGTGAGTTGCCGTGTTTCGGTGGAAGGGTTGGAGCACAGAGGAGCAAGGCGGGTTGGTTGACTAGGAGCGTACATGGGTGGCAGTTTGTGTGGGAGCTGGTTTGCTGGGTGTCGAGGCTTTGCAGTGGGAAGGCGGCAGTCAGGAGTTGTTCAGGTGGAGTGATATGCTGCTCTGGCGGTCAAGGTGGAAAGGTATAGGTGGTCGGCTAAGGCTAACGGAGGGGAGGGTGTCAGGTGGAGGCGGGTCGCTTGAGAGAAGGAGGAGTTGTAGTGCAAAACTAGGTGGAGTTGGCAGCCGCGGAGGGTGCTTTGGCTGGAAAAACGGTGGAGGCTAGGTTGGGACTGGTGGTAGACATGAATCTGGAGGCGGAGCAAGGACTGAGGAGGGGAAGTGGAAGGGCGATAGCACAGGCGTTGACTGTGTTTTCAATGGAGGCTGGGTTTGTTTCAGGGGAGGCTAATGGCGTAGCTTGCTGGTTGTTGAGTGGAGCGGCGGGGAGGAGTTTTGTTGGCTGGAGAGATAAGGGGAGGCGAAGGAATTTGGAGTGGAGAATGGTGTGATGCGGCCAAGGCTTGAACGGCTTCCAGAGTGAAGCGGCTATGGGTTGTTCGATGCTCGGCATTGAATGAAGCAAGCAGGTGGAATCGGGCCGATGGAGGGCTATGGGTTCGAGTATGGTCGGCTGAAGAGTCGCGATGAATGATGAAGGCTCGGTGGCTGATGCGGTAAGTGGTGGAGGGGAAAATATGCGTGATGGAGGAGTGGAAAATGATGGAGTTCGGCCAAAATGAAGCACAACAGGCTACAGGTAAAAAAAATATATCAAAGCTTTATATTATAGATAATATTTCTCTCTTTTGAAGCAAACAGTGAACGAAAATGAAAATGAAAGGATAAACCCACATATATATTGAATAGTGGGAATAGAAAAGGTCAAGCACGAATTTCCAAAAATATTAATAGCAGGTAGCCTATTGTTTTCTAACGGAAGATTAATGAATGGACAAAGGAAACCCAAAAGATTCAAAACGAGTACCGGTACGGTTAACCGTTTCGCAGATTTCGCCGCGTACCGGACACCAAAATGCACAAATGAATATACTGTGGAGATCAACACGACGAGACGAACAGAATGGTACATAGATATGAATGATACGATCATCCTATCAAAACTCGATATTTGCTGCCAAAAATGCTGCTAAAACGCTGAAAATAAAATAAACGAGCTATAGAAGTCCAAATTTGACGAAATGAAATATGACGTCTCACTCAGAAAATAATAAGCAATTTTATTATATATAAAATATTCAAGTTTCGGAATATTAATTTCCATCAAATTTAACTGATATTAAGTTGAAATTGAAAATTACACAATAGAACTAACTTACATATTTTCCAATGAAAATTTGTAACTTACTATGTTTAAATAGACGCATACCAAATATCAAATTTTCATTTCTAAAATTTATTATTTATTTTCATGAAAAATTTAATTAATTACATTATAAAAATCATTAAAATTTATGGATCGTTACAATAGCGACATTGCTGAATCACTCTATATTTGGTGTCATTTACCTTAATCGCTTAGTTTCTTCTCTATTTTCCATTTTCGAACCTAGTGTTAGCAAGTAACATCTATGCATTAGTCTAATTACGAAGTTGCCTAAAAATTAAGCCAACATTTTCATTCATCCATTGAACCTTAGACATCTATTTCCACATTATTTCCTCTTACGTGATAACCTTGTCTAGTTATTCTTAAGGTTTAAAAGTATATTTTGCTTTGAAGAATTTAGGGTTCTTTCTGATTTATTTAATTTTAAGATTTCGGAAGAAGTTTTTATTTTATATTTCTAATATTGCCAAAAACATCTTTATTCCATTTTTAAGAATTTAGGGTTCTTTTAGAGAAGTCATAATTTTATTGCATTTATATCGTTTAAACACCTAACATTCCAACTGATGTATCTTATGATCCAAGTAATAGTTCCCTTTCAAGTTCCTTAGTTCTAATATAATATATATCACCTCGATTTATGTTAAAAAAAACCCATCCTCTTTGATAAATCAAGCATAGTACTAGTAGGTAAATCATTTAATACTGTAGAGCGGTAAGTGCTACCTAAGCAATCTGTCGAACCTGAGCTAGAGCTGGTAGCCCTAGTAGCTGAGCAAGTGGATACACTATGGAGCCTTGCGCTCCTCCTCATTGGGCTACCTAGGTGAAGAGACTTACGTCAGGACGACCGATTTGATTACCGGTCATCCAAATCCAAACCCACATCATGAACCTAAACTTTAACGGGCTTGACCGACCTCAATAAATCAAGGATAGCCACATCCACATAAAGTTCTGATCAGATCCAGAATTCTTCTCACCCCCATAATACACTACAAGAAAACATGATATTGGTAGCATTGTTTAGAGCGTCTGAACATTATATGCTACCATTGGTCATTTAAAAGTATAAAAATAAACAAAGAAACACTACGGTGTAATCCCGCCAACTATTCATCGAAATTCTTGTGAAATTGTTATATAGCCGGTCATAACTCATTTTCTTCCCCCTAACAAATAAACATTTTTCTTAACATTCTCAATAAAAAAAATTCTTCGATCTTATTCGATGTTATTTCTCTCTCATCCTCTTTTATTAATCATTAATCGTTGTTTTTATTTACGAGCCCCCTCATCTTCATCTTCCAAAATCACCACTTCTCTAGTCACACTTGGACTTTAGTAAACAAAATCTAAGGCCGTGTTTCTCCTTTTTTCCCTTGTTACAACAATAATTTTCATCATCCCTTAGCCAATTCTACTTGACCTGCTCTCTCCACCTAAGCGCCACCCTCCTTTGGAACCATCAAATCCTGTTTCCTCTTGTATTTCAAGGTTGCAAGTCTTAGGTATTTTTTTCTAATTTGAGGTTGCAAGTTGAAAGCAAAGTTTGTTTCACTATATTACATATGTAGACTTGTTGGCGGTTAATTAATATCATTACATTTTATGTTCCATGAAGGAGGAGAGTTCAAAAGGCCTCGATGAGAATATACATCTTAGCTTGTATGCATATAGCCTTTTTCATGTCGATATGCATACTATCTTTACCTGACCATTAACTTATAGCATTATATGTTAGCAAGACGGTTCCAACTTGAAATGACGTAGAAAAGGCAGTATACTAGACTTTTAAGGAGTCCGACTCAACAATGAAAAAATGCTTACAACAGTAGATGGTTATCTCATTATAAATGTCCTTCATAAATACTTATTTAAGTTTGACACACTTTATACATTTTGATTTCTATTTAACTATGTGTCGACGAATATTGGTGGAAAAAATACATGTATACAACTAAAATTGGGAAGCACATATATTGTTCCATTTACATATTTCGGTGAAATATTATTTGGTTCTTTATTTTATTTTATTCATTATTTAAAGAGAAATGCACTCAGTTTATTTATGCTCAAATATTAATCATCTTAACCCCTATAGACGTTATTCATGATGAGGTAAGTATTTAGTTTTTAATCTTTACAATTTAATAATGCTACTTTGTGTTGTAAGTATTATTTATGTTATAAGTGCATTGACTGAATTTTTATGTAAATATTGTGCAACATCTATTCCCTTGGTAACATAGTGCACACTTATACAAAGTTAAAATGTGTTTTTTGTATGACACTCTTTGGTTTCTTTTAAGAGGGTTATAAAAGAATTGTTCAAATGCATGCATGATTTATATAGAACACTTGAAAAATAAGATCCATTTCTATTCAAATATTAAATTAAGTTTGCAATAAATAATTTCTTATTGCCAATATCTATTCTAGTACAAGTCACTTGACATTATCTCACATATAATAGATATGAAATTTAAAATATGCATGTGGCAGTGGCACATATGTGTGTGTTTTGGTTTACAAATATTTGAGAATGACGCGCGATAACTATTGTTGTTTGAGCGGACATGAGGTGAAGAGAAGCTACATTTATGTTAATTTATGTTTAGTTATAGGACATATTACAAAAGTATGTGATAGTTCAAGTTCCATTATAATAAGAGTCTGTGATAGTTCAAGGTTCATTATTGGTAATCGTCTAATGTGGTGAAAAATTTGTAACGTAAATTAGTTGTGCTTTTAGATAGATATACATAGAGGATGGACCTTGAATCTACTGAATTTGTTCACCATGTAAACATAGACTTATAGTTTCTTAATTTACCTAATTTCAAATTGGTATTCTTGCAATCCTTCTAGTGGATGCTTTCTAGGGAGGAAGTTGGTCCTACTATTCAAAGTGCAGTGAAAAGTGAGGGATTATTATTTTCATTCATCGTGCGTTTCATTTGTTAACCTACCCATTATCTTCATTATGAAAGAACCATGGTTATAATAGCAAGGTATTGTTGATAATTATTTTCAGACGAGTTCTATGGATGATACTTCATTCATTGAAGTCCTTAATATTTTCAAGACTGGTGGCACTTGTAGGATGTCCAAGGATTCTATTAACAAGCTCGAAAATATCAAAAGTTTAATAAAGAATGATACTTATGACCGTTTGGATCGACTTATATAAGCTACTTTCTTACGTTTTGAAGTCAAAATAATAGGCTTTGGCTTTTAAAAAGAAAAAAAAAGTAGCTTATTTAAGTCGATCAAAACATACCATTACTTTTCTTCAACTTGTCTTTGGTTTCATTGCATGTTGCATCAAACCGTAATCTCTCTCTCTCTCTCTCTCTCTCTCTCTCTCTCTCTCTCTCTTTTTGACTCGTACTTTTTTTATATACACTAATTTGAAGATGTGTTAACTAACGATGAAATTAATTTTAATAGGATTTTTAGTTGTGAAAGTAGCAAGATGTTTAACTCACCGGCACAAGTTTCAAAGCAACTTAAGGTAAGTTCAAAATTTTCTTTCATGGACCTACCTTCCCATTTCTCTCCATCTAACATTACATGAACTAGGATTCATTACCTAAATATGATTTTGTGACATTCCATCGCATGTAAACTTTTCTCCTTTGACACTGCATTCACAGTTCGCTAAACTTTTCTCCGTTTACAATGCATTAACATATTACTAAATGCCACTATAGCAAGAGATTAACTCTATACTTCTTGGACTAAAAATAATAATCCTGTTTTTGCTAGGCACTTTAAATTTGCTAATGCATTAATATGTTTCCCATTATATGTTAGCAAATTTTCCTACACAACAATCAGTGCCTCAACGATGGAAAGGGTTATATGTATCAGTATATTTATACGGACAATTTTTTAAACAGGGCTTGGCAAAATAACATATTGTAGAAATAGGCATCATAGAAAACTAATTGCAAAACTAGGCCTCGTTTTATTTTCTTCATCGTTTTATACTTGCGCAATCCAAATATGCGCAAGTGTAAAAAAAAATTCAAAAATTATACTTGCCCATTCCATAAATGCTCAAACACAAATTTTTTATTTTAAAAAAAAATAAAACTTGCGCAATCCAAATTCGTGCATGTATAATTTTTTTTTAGCTAAAATACACTTGCACAATCCATATTTGCGCAAAATGAGGCCTATTTTTGTAATAAGTTTCGATTCAGGTCTAAAATTGAAATATGTTTTCTATTCGGGCTTGATTTAAAAAATTGTCCTATTTATACAAGTTTATCTAATTTATGGACTGCATATAGAGTAAGGTGGAATTTTGTAGTGAATGTTCTCTGACTAAACATCAAATTTGATCATCTAGACTCAGCTGTAAGAGCAATCAGCAATAACTTTTCATAGATTTAATATGAAATTTGATGATTAATGTGTGTCATAGTATCATAAACATCTACTTCAAAATTCACAAACGAAGTTCTTATTTATTTTCTTCTTCCAGTTTTCTTACAAAAATATTGTTTCAGGATCTTAATGTTCCTCTCACCTTTACAAGTAAGTTGAATCGGTATAAAACAAACAAGATCAATATGATATCTGTTCGATCACCATAATTAAAGAACAAACTTACTTGTGGATTCGATTAAATCAAAATCCTTCATGAGTTTCAAGTAATGTTTCTTGATCTCATCTGCGCTTCTCTTTCCTCCAATAGCTGAAGCGATTTTCATCCATTTTTCAGGATCATTTTCTTCGTTTAGAGCTAAAGCCATCTCGAATGCTTTGTTCTCTTCCCAACTCCAATCACTGGAACTCATTTTAATCCTTTGTTCGCTTAGCAATGCAGTATTTAATATAAAAAATAACTGGATGATTTGACTATTTGTTTATCTATACTTCCAACTTTTGATAAATAGACCACTGGGTCTATATGAAATACATATATCACATCATAAGTTAAATTGGCAAGGTTTCCATAGGTACACAAACAGCAATTTGAGTACTATATTAGGCAATGATCTTACAAAATAGGATTTTTTTTGGATTTGGCCTGGTTTCGAAAGTAATTATCGCAATTAGCCCTATTTAGAAACTAATATCGAATATAGACTTGTTTTGGCCAGCTCAGCGCCGAGCTGGCCAAAACATACTGGCAACTTTTCAAAAGTCGCCAGTATATTTTTTCTTTTGTTGCCAAAACGAGGGCGACTTTTGGGAAGTCGCCCACTGGCGATTTTCCAAAAGTCGCCCACTTTTTTTTATAAAATATGGGCGACTTCTGGGAAGTCGCCAGTGGGCGACTTCCCAGAAGTCGCCCATTCGGGGCTCTGCAACATAACCAGAGCCCCCCCTCTCTTCCTTCCTCATTCTCATCTCCTCCACTTCTCTCCCAAAAAACCCCAAACCCTACATTTCGAAATTTTTCCCAAACCCATTTAAATTTCGTTTATTTTTCAACAAAAGTAGTAGATTTCGAAGATCTACTTCAACCGTAGGGAAACGTCATACGGTCGAATCCAATCAAGGTATGCAGTAGAAACCCTCAGTTTTGAATTTAGTTTGCAAACTTAATTTTTTTTTGCTTGATGTAGAATGGCTCCTAGTTTTATTCCAACTATCTGCTATTTTGATGGTGAATTGGTTATTGACGATTTAATATGTGCGAAATATCTTGGTGGATCTTACAAACGGGCTAAAGTTCGAAGAGGATCTACTTTTGAGCAGTTGAAAGAGTCGGTATATAAAGCAACAAAGATAAAACCAGAAGAGTACGAGATTGAAATAGTTTGCAATTGGCCAACAGATTCCGGATCCAAAGCAATCAAAATTGTTGACGACGAGGATGTTGAATTAATGTTTGCTGCCTCGACCAAATCTATTGAGTTGTTTGTTGAGAAAAAAAGGAGATCGGTTGCAGAGCAAGCAACACCGGCACCTGTATCAAATTTCGGCGTTGAACAATATTCTAGAATGGTGGGGAACATGAGTACTGGGCAGGGAATTCCGTCACCTAGTTTTAGCAATCCGACTCAGCACATATCGCAATACGGGCAACAACAAATGTATTATGGGTTTCATCCATTCATGAGTTTGCAGCTAAATGTCCAATTTACCTATCCACATTTAACGCAGGACAGCTTTCCACGAATGAGTCAGAGGTATTGTTTAGCCGTGATTACATAGAGATATGTTGTATTGAATTTATATTAATATTATATCTATTTTGTATTCCCTTCCAGTTTTACTCCAGTTCAGAATTGCACTCAAAGAAGTGCTAGAGCATCGAGTAGTCGTACAAATGAACGAATGCAGCCAGCTCCGCCCGAATTTTACCATTTAAGCCAAAAGTAAGTTAAATATTGCAATATGTTGCAAAATCGTTGGTTTGTAGCAGTAAACTAAAATTGATGTATTAATTTACTGCAGCTGCGCAGCAAACAACATTACTACACAGTCATACGTCCAACCACCGAATGAACCAGCAGGTCAAACTATGTGCAATGATGATATGGATGTAGAAGATGAAGAAGATGTACAAGCTGTAGATGTTCCTGCACTTGATAGTATGTCTGTTGTGTCAATACCAGAGGTTGATACTGCCTGGGTGGAAAATATGCAAGTAAACAATGATCCACTGGACTACGATTTTGGAGGTGCAGAAGTAGATTGTGTGGACAACGATGAACCGGAAATGGAGATCCCGATGGATGATGATTTGTGCAAGCTCGTCCACAATTTCTATCGCACGGTAAATGCCGTCCGCCTGCCATGACATAAAATTCAAGATAAAGGATAAATTTCAAATATTGAAATAAAGACGACGTGTGCACTACGTACCACATTCCTTTCGAGAGGTGCTCTAGGAGTGTAAGGGTATGCAATAACAGGAGGCGCTGTAGGTGGATCGATGGCACGAAGAACATATCGACGCGTGATGTTCCAGTACCAAGACAAATATTCTTCTTCGGACAATGTGAACTCGCATTCCTGTTGCGTGTGCACGTAGCGCGCGATCCACGTCTCAATTGCCATAGCAAACTCCCCAGCTTCAATATCGATCCTGTAATGCGGTGGTTGTTCCGGTAAATGCTGGGCCATACCAAACTGCCTCATCACTCGGTCAGGCAGATGATAGGCGACATCATTAAAGCAAATCAGAGGCACCCGAGCAGTCCACAGCTGAATGGAAATGGTACATAAGTTTGGCAGATGTCCAAGCATATCGTCGTACGGGGTCCAAGTCACAGACTGATAGTCTAGCACATCGAGCTCATTACGGTAGAAGGCTACATGACGCCTCGGCGATGAAACGGTGCTTTTAGGTCCTACCCACCTGTACAAAAATTAAATTGTGACTTCTCAGTTCCAAACACGTAAACTTAGTATACTACATAATAAATTATACCTAGCACCGTATGGCAATGATAAATCAACCGCCGTCCTCCTCATCGTTATTCTACCCACGGGTAGATAAGTCCAACACCAAAGCTGCAAATAAAAGATGACACATGGTTGCGGTTGAATAAAAGAATATGGAATAACGGTCGCCGAAAGTAAATAATGGACATACCTGTACTAGACTCACACAACCACCTATGCTTCCGCTCTCTTGCAAAGCAAGCCTAGTCAACTCGTAGTAAGTATATGCTAGAACTGCACTGCCCCACGAATATTGGCGACAAACATCAAAGTTTACTAAAAAAGGAAGCCATCTAAGCCATATCCGTGTCTTAGAATGATCGCATATCAACCTCGAGCATATAATATGCAATATAATGGCCCTGGCTCGTTGCTCAATCTGAATCTCCGTGGCGTCTGCTGGAATGTCGTTCACAAATTGTTCCCTAAACCATAATGTCCGTATCATTTCGTTTCCCCACCACTCCTCAGCTGGAGGAGTTAAACCTAGGAGCTCTTGGCATAAAGTAAGATAATCAGCTGGATCGGGGTTGGTCAACGGAGCACCGTCTATGGGTATGCCAAGTAAGCACGCAACATCACCCAACGTGATAGTCATCTCCCCGGCTCGTAGGTGAAATGTCGATGTCTCCGGCCTCCATCTATCCACCAAAGCGGTGATAAGATGATGATCTAACTGGATGTGGCCCACCCTAAAAACCAGTCCAAATCCAGCTTGGTCTATCAACTGTATAACGCCTGGATGAGCAGATGTTACTCTATTCATTTTAGACGAATGATCTATGGTTTTGTCTGCAGTATTGCCCTGTCAATATACCACAAAAAAATTTTCAACATGTTACATACATTACCTTCATATATATGTACATTTTGAATAATAAGATTTTTACCGCGACAAATTCCGGATTATTCGTTCGATGCCGTTGTTGCATATACAGGACAGATCCATCAATTGGTCCAGGTAACAACTCCGAGTAATCTACACATATACAAAATAACACTATTCTCAAAATTATTTTTCAACATAACACTACAAATTTACGGATTGTTTTTCAACATTTTACCAATGATTTCAACCATACATAGATACCACAACCATCAATGATTGCTAACAATCATTAAAAACCATAATTTGCAAATTCCTTCAAAACCCTAAATTGAAAACTATTTGATTTTCCCATACCTTGAGGCTCATTCCAAGTTGAAGAGCTTGCCATCTTGTATTTTGTTGAAAAATAAACGAAATTTAATCGATTTGGAGCAAAAATTTCGAAATGTGGGGTTTGGGGTTTTTTGGGAGAGAAGTGGAGGAGATGAGAATGAGGAAGGAAGGGAGGGGGGGCTCTGGTTATGTTGCAGAGCCCCGAATGGGCGATTTCCCAGAAGTCGCCCATATTTTATAAAAAAATGTGGGCGACTTTTGGGAAATCGCCAGTGGGCGACTTCCCAAAAGTCGCCCTCGTTTTGGCAACAAAAAAAAATATATACTGGCGACTTTTGAAAAGTCGCCGGTATGTTTTGACCAGCTCGAAGCTGAGCTGGCCAAAACAAGGCTATATTCGATATTAGTTTCGAAACAGGGCTAAATACGATAATTACTTTCGAAACCAGGTCAAATCCAAAAAAAATCCTACAAAATAAATATTTAGGCAAAAGATGCCAGTAAACAACGGTAGCCCAAGAAGTAGATAGGAACCTACAATGGAAAAACATGGTCTGCAGAAATGAACCACAATCATAAAAAAATGGCATTACTGATTTCCAAGAACAATACAACAGTCCATCTCAGTCTATACAGAGAAAATTTTTGTTCTCCATGTGAACAAAGTCATTAAGGCCGCACGGCGTAAAAATGCACAAAACATTCCCAGAGGCTTAGCACATAGTGCGGCAAATGGTGCACGTCGTTTTGATTTGCTGTGCATGTACTAAAGAAATTATACATTCATTATACATTGTAATTAATGAAACTAGACTAATATAATTGTTGCTTTTATTTTTGTATTATTTTATTTTATTTGTCTAAATGGACAAGTTAAAAATATTATAAATTTGTAAGTTAAAACATGTTGAATTTCGACTTTGAATCTATATAACTCAAACTACAAAAGAAGAATAGGTATGGGAGTTATTGAACCTTGTAATATGTTGGTATTTAGAGCATGTATTGTAAATTTACAATGGTAATTCAAAGCAAATAAAACTAAAAAATGTTGTTTAGGAACTTGCAAAACTTGGCCAGAGTGTGAAAATGTCTGTTTTTTCTCATCTGTTGCTGTGGTTCAGGAAAATGACCACTCCATGGATGTGGATTCAGCAACTCCAGCTTGGCATATCCTAGCCAAGCAACCCTTGCCAGAGATTGGTTTTCAGTTTAACATGAGCCGAAAATGAATCTATGCCAAAAAGATCATCAGAAAGATGATCAACCATAGCCTACTGTTTTGTCAAACTACAAACAAACAATAAACTATTTATACAACACCCATTATTTAAGCTAATTAGTTACTTAAGTATCTGAACGATTGAGCAGAAAATGAAGAATCAAAATGAGCTGAAAATGGATAATCTGAATGAGCTGAAAATACAAAATCAGCTGGTGCAGGCTGGATGAGTAAGAGTGATAGTCGTTTGCTAAACCTAGACCGAACAGAGTGAGCTATACATAGTTGTTGAAGTAGCTTGAATTGGACTGTTTGAAAAGTACGGTGGCTTACATAGGCTGAAACAGTGTGCCAAGAATGTTAGCCAGTATTACCATGGCACCAAAAGTATCAAACCTGTACTACAATGTTAAAAAGTAAAATATTAAATTTTAATAAATATCTTTTATGGAATTAAATGCATTAATAATTGTACAAGACATAAAATACTAAGGTTTCAGTTTATTAGTTGCAATTCTAAAGGATTTATCAATGCTTTGGCTGTATGTAATTATAGTTTTGAATTAGCATATAAAATTGTTATAGTTTGAGTTCCCAACTTTGTCAAATATGTAACATATGTCGTCTTTTATTTGCAGGACACCATGTATGGATGTTGTTAGTCTAACAGAAAAGGCTGCTTCCAGGAAATGAGGTCTCTTTTTTACTTAATTTGGCTGATACAAATTTAAAAAGATGTTAGAAATCAATCGGAATACAAGGCATTTTCTTCTAATATCAAGAACATGTTATATTTTGCATATTTTTTCTTCTAACATCAAGGGTACGCAGCAAGCAATTCATATATTCCTGCTAATGTCCAGATTAGTTTTAGATTTATAAATTGATTTTCATGTTATTTCATATAATATCAGAAAAGAAGATAAGTTCCATTAGCATTACTATTGCATAATCTAGAATTAGTACTGCTATTGTATAATCTAGAATTAGTTCTCAGTGTTGATTGTTGAACTTGTCCACAGATGATTAAGGTTTTTCGGAGAAAATATCAACTGCAGCAAAGAATTTTTTGGATAATCAAGCAATTGAACTTGCCTCCAATATATATTATATTTTGTTAGTACTAGTTCTGTAAACTTGTCTATAAGCGGTTATGTATTTTATGTGAATTTATAGCATTTTGTTAATACTCATTGTGTAAACTGGTTTATGAATAGTTACAGATTTTGTATGTGTTATTCGGTCTTTTGACCAGGCAGCATTTGAATGGACTGGACGACTCGAACTTGAAAGCTATCGAGGCAGGAAACCCAAAGATAGCCACAAAGTTCAGAAACCAAATAAAAACAGAGTCACAATATGAAAACAAGGCCATCTCATAAAGTTCCACAAGCCAAATCCATCAAAGTGATGGATCGATACCGATCCATACAATCCTGCCCAAATCACCTCCAACCTCCTATGCTTCCAAGCTCTGATGTTAACAACCAATTCTAAACTTCACAAGATTGAACGCATGTAATGTGCTATCGAACGGCTCAAGTACCAGAAATCAGCAACTTCATTTCTCCATCAATCCATCCTATTGGTTCAGAAACAAGCTTATACCAATGAAACAAGATGGAAAACACGAAGCTAACAACAAGCCGCCATAACACAAAGCATTGGAACCGATCCATGAGAAGATCTTATGAATCGGTATCGATCTATGCCTATGGATCGGTACCAATCCATCAATCAACATTGCTGACATGACCATGTTTTTTCAAGGCTAACTGCTACGGGAACGTGGAGATCGTGGTGGATGACGTGGTGGAACATTTTCTAGCGACCTACAGCCATAAATAGGAGGATAGGGGCTCATTTTTGAGAATCTTTTTGTTTCCTTGCAACTTTTACACAATTTCCTTGTAATTATCTGTGGATCCCTACCGATCCATAAGAACTGTACTTGCAAAACAACAATGAAGCAATACAAATATCAAGTGGACGTAGGCAATACTTGGTCGAACCACTATAAACGTTTGGTGTCTTGTTTTTTCTCATTTTTCATTTATATTTCTTCATTTACTTCCCTTCTAAAATCTATTTGGTGTTCGTGCCACCTTTTGTTACTAACATTTTGGTGCTTTCACTGAGAACGTGATTCTCAGGCCGTTTGGATTCATCATCTACTATTGAATTGCTTAAATCCGAGAGATAGATCCAATTTCTTTGTCTTTTACTCTTTTGAACTACTCATATTTTCAGAAAGTCTACTAGAAGCTATTCAGAATGGCCCCTCGAAGAGATCAATCCACCACTTCAAGAACTGCTAAGGATGTTGAGAATGTTGACTCCCAACATGTTGAGAAGGTTGCACAACCAACCGCTACCTAGGGTCAGAACCCGACAAATGTGATTACTAGGGTCGAGATAGACCGCATGATGAAACAGATGAATGATAAGCTGCAAGAGAGCCGCGACGAGTTGAATCGACAAATGCAGTAGAAATTGGATTTGTTGAATCAATTGACTAACAACCGTAGGAGAAGCATGATGGACTTAACACCTTTTGATTCAGAATCTGACATTTCCTCGTCATCGGAGAAAAGACAGAAGGACGAAAAACAGAAGATGGTCGGAAAAAAGGCTGGAACGTTGAAACAGAGGTCAGAACCAAACCGTGGCAAAGGCTTATGGATCGGTACCGATCCATCAAGAGGGTTCGGTACCGAACCATCAAATGTTGGTTCGGTAGTCGACTTCCAAATGATAGTGCTGGTTTGGCTTCTGGTCGTGCTGTGGATGACCAGAATGTTGAAGATCAGACGGCCACTGTGGATCCACCGCAAAGGGATTATACACAGAACTGCTGAACGAACGGTTTTCCCGAAGTCAGGGGAACCCAGGTATCGTGAAACTAATCAAGAGCTTTTACTGGGCCAAACACTCGGGCGGATCACAATCACTACCATTCGGTAGATCTAGCAAAGCCGGATTTGGCTTATATGGTAATGAGACTTGTCAATGAGAACCAACATCGGAGTAATGATGATTGGGGGTTCTGTCCCGAGCCGGAATCCATTCACGAAGGAGATCCTGTGTAAAGAATACCTGAGGAGGTTTGTGATGCCGACGATGTCGTTGTACGGCAGGAAAACGGATCTGAGGCAACATCTAATAAAATATGACTGATATATGGATTCTGTTAGAGCTACTGATATTGTGAGATATCGATATTTTCTAATTTTCCCGAAAGGAGTGGCGACGATGTGGTTCACCCGACTGCCGTCGAGATCCATATTATCTTCTGAGCAATTGGTGTGGAAATTCATTGAGCAATTCCTTTTACATACTACCCATCCTAAGGATGCCATGTCACTATCCAACCTCTTCCAGAAGACAGGAGAGCCTTTAAAAGATTTCTTGCACAGACTCAATACCGTAGTAACCGAAGTGAGCAACGCTCAAAAACATATTGTGTTGATGACATTAATTAGGGGGATCCATCCCGATACTGATTTTGGAAGGTGGTTGAAGATAAAACCCCCACCAACAATGAACGTGTTCTATAGAAAGGCGACTCGGTTGTTGCGCTTGGAAGAGATAAGCACTATCGCCAGGAAAACCAATGCCGGGCAGTCAGCAAAGATGATACAGAGTAACATCGATGTGAAGCAGTCTGGAGGAAATTCCGGCAATGTGGATGTGAATGTGAAGAATAAAAGTGGTGGACATAGTAGGAGCGATACTGGGGCTAAAGACAAGAAATCAGATTCGAGGAGACGTCCCAGAATCCCAAAATATGACAACTATACTCCGTTAAACAACTCGATCGAGAACATATACTTGGCTACTCAAGGTACCGAGCAATACAAGAAGCCGGCTCCGAGGAAGTCGACTGAGAAAGAGAAAAAGTCATGCAAGTTTTGTCGATTTTATGAAACACACGGTCACAACAAGAACGAGTGTAGGCATTTATGATCGAGGACTTGATTCAAAAGAAAAGGCTACAGCAGTTTGTGAAAGCCCCGTAGGATGGCGGGCAGGGAACTTCAAATCCCTAGCAAGGGCAAGCCGTACCTGCTGTTGATGAGCCCAAGCGGCTTGAGAAACGTTTGATGATTAATACTATCATTAGTGGACCGCATCCAACTGAGAAGAGCTGGAACGAGATGGAGAGATATGTGAATGCATTGAGCATGCTGTGAATGAGAGTTGCTTTGCTGTCGAAGACGGTGTTCCGGCAAAGCAACTCAGAACTATGACAGATGACATTATATCTAGAAATAGAGATGCTGACGGGGTAGAGGCCCGACTATTGATTCGTTTGTGATTTCAGCCATGATTGGCACCGCGATTGTGAGAAAGGTGCTGGTTGACTGTGGGAGCTCAATCAATATTTTGTTCAAGAAAGCCTACGACTAGATGCTTTTGTAGAGCAAGGACTTAAAGCCATGTAAATCTCAAATTCAGATATTTAACGGGACTGCTACTGAGCCGGTGGGATATGCGGATTTGCCGGTGATGCTTGGAAATGGCGACCGCAAGAGAGTGCGGGTTGTGCCTTTTGTTGTTTTGGATATCAACTCTACGTATAATGCATTTTTGGGCCGACCGACCCTTACCGAATTTAAAGTGGCCATAGCCCCATGGTGCTTATCGATGAAATTTCCGACAGAGAACGGTGTGGGAATTATACAAGGTGATTAGGAACTTGATCGGAAATGTTATGTCGCTAAGCTGAAAGAGGCAAAGCGAAGAGAGGAAGGAAAAGATGTGGAGAGGACTCTTTGCATCAAAGCTTTGAACGCATAGCAATCACCGCCTGAGCCATGGCTTGGGCAACACAGTCAGTTCCATAAGGATATGGATTCCAGGAAAGAGCCGGAGGATACTATGCGGGTCCTGAAGATCGGGTCTTAACTCAGCATAAGGATAATGAAAGAACTGAGCGGTTTTCTCTGGACAAACCTGGATGTGTTTGCCTGGACGCATTCCGACATATGTGGAATATCGTCGGAGATAGCGTGACACGCATTAAATGCGAATTCGAAATGTGTTTCCATGAAATAGAAGCACCTCAGCTGGGTTCGGAGAGATCTGCTGCACTGAAAGAAGAGGTGGATAAGCTGAAGAACAATGGCTTCATCCGCGATGCCCTATACCCGGAATGGATATCCAATCCAGTTCCGGTGAAGAAGTCCAACGGAAGATGGAGAATGTGCATTGATTATTCCGATTCGAACAAGACATGTGCGAAAGATAGCTTCCCGCTCCCAAAAATCGATCAGTTAGTAGATTCAACCATTGGACATGAACTGCTATCGTTCATGCATACCTACTCTAGCTACAACCAGATTTCGATGCACGTCCCAGATCAAGAACACACCAGCTTTATAATTGAATTGGGACTGTATTATCTCGTCATGCCTTTCAGTTTGAAAAATGTCGGAACAACATACTAAAAACTGGTCAATTCCATGCTCAAGGATCAAATCGGACATTCGATGGAAGTGTACGTCGATGATATGCTGGTAAATTCGCAGTGGCTGACTAATCATGTGGAGGACTTGGCGTAGATGTTCAATGTACTCCGGAAATACGCAATGAAGCTCAACCCTTTGAAATGCTCATTAGGAGTTGCGTCGGGTAAATTCTTAGGTTTCATAGTGAACTCGAGAGGAATAGGCGTAGATGTTCAATGTACTCCGGAAATACGCAATGAAGCTCAACCCTTTGAAATGCTTATTAGGAGTTGCGTCGAGTAAATTCTTAGGTTTCATAGTGAACTCGAGAGGAATAGAAGCTAGTCCGGAGAAGATCGCGACATTGAGAAACATGGAAGCCCCAAAGTCGATCAAGGAAGTCCAGAGTTTGAATGGGAAGGTCGCTGTGTTAAGTCGCTTCATCTTCAGAACCATCGACAAGTGTATCTCTTTCTTCGACGTCATCAAGAAGGGAAGAGGGACTTTGCTTGGGTGTAAGAGTGTATAGACGACATTCAATGGAAGTGTACGTCGATGATATGCTGGTAAAATCGCAGTGGCTGACTAATCATGTGGAGGACTTGGCGTAGATGTTCAATGTACTCCGAAAATACGCAATGAAGCTCAACCCTTTAAAATGCTCATTAGGAATTGCGTCGGGTAAATTCTTGAGTTTCATAGTGAACTCGAGAGGAATAGAAGCTAGTCCGGAGAAGATCGCGGCATTGAGAAATGTAACAACCCTGGTTTTGGAGATTACCTGTAAATATTAAATTATAACGGTAGTTATGATTTAATATTGTAAATTAAATCTACAATATTAAATCATAACTACCGTTATAATTTAATATTTACAGGTAATCTCCAAAACAAGGGTTGTTACAAGAAACATGGAAGCCTCGAAGTCGATCAAGGAAGTCCAAAGTTTGAATGGGAAGGTCGCTGTGTTGAGTCGCTTCATCTTCAGAACCATCGACAAGTGTATCTCTTTCTTCGACGTCGTCAAGAAGGGAAGAGGAACTTTGCTTGGGTGTAAGAGTGTATAAACGATTTCTAGGCTCTGGTGGATCGCTTAAAGAGGCTGCTCATCCTATCAAAGCCACTAGAATACGAGGACTTGTTTATTTACCTAGCAGTGTCGGTGCAAGCCTTGAGTGCCACGCTCGTACGTGAAGAGTCCTAAATCCAAAGGTCGGTATATTACATTAACAAGCGGTTAATAGAGGCATACAAAAATTATCCAAAGCTGGTCAACCTAACATACTGTCCGTTGATCGCTTCGAGGAAACTCCACCTATACTTCCATGCTCATCCGATCAAGTTTCTTACCTACCAGCCTTTGAGACAGGTCTTAGAGCGATCTGAAACTTTTGGAAGGTTGTTGAAATGGAACATTGAATTGAGCTAATATGAAATAACATATCATCCTGGAGGGCAATTCAAGGTTAAACCTTGGCCGATTTCATAGCTGAATACACTGCACGAGATGATACTCTAGGGAGCAGTGGAGAGTGGGATGCTGGATGGAAGATGTTCACCGATGGTGCATCCAACGAGCTTCTTCCAGAGCAGGTGTTGTATTGGCAACCCCTGAAGAACGTTCAATCTGTTATGCCTTGAAACTCGATTTCCCTACAACAAACAATGAGGCAAAATATGAAGCTTTGATTGCAGGACTGAAGATTAAAAGAAATGGAAGTCAAAACTCTAAACATCTTTTGTGATTCCCAACTAGCGGTGTGCCAGGTGAGAAAGGAGTTTCAGGCAAAAAGAGCCAGGCTAGCTCCATATCTAAATAGAGCCCTTGAGTTGCTTAACGATATCGAGTATTACACTATAACACATATTCCCAGAGAGGAGAATGCGAAAGCTGATTCACTGGCCAAATTGGCTAGTTCAGGAGATGCGCAACTCATAGACCTGCTCCCGTTGGAAATATTATCGGCTTCGAGTATCAATCGAATGGATGTCGATTGGATCTTGAAAGTTGAATCTGAAAGGTAGTCGTGGATGATCCCGATCGAGAATTACTTGCAAAAGGGAATCGGGAACCCTTTCCGACAGAAAGAACGAATGAGACGGATTTTTTGTCAAGCTTCAAAATACATTATTCAGGAAGGAATATTATACAGGAAGGGATTCGCAGTTCCCCTACTTTGGTATGTCGCTAATGATGAAGCCAAGCGAGTCCTCAGGGAGGTTCATGAGGGGGCTTGCGGTGACCGCACCAGAGAGCAAACCTTAGCGAAGAAAATTCTTTGCTACAGGTACTTCTAGCCAACCGTCAACCAAGACACAACTGATTACACCAGAAAGTGTGACAAGTGTCATTTGCTGTTTGGCGGTATCGATACCATTGGCGTCTTGCCGATGTCTAAAGGTGGCGCGAAGTACACCGTCGTCGATGTTGACTATTTTATGAAGTAAGCTAAAGCGGAGCCGCTTGCCACAATCACTACTAAGAAGGTGATCAACTTCGTAGTCAAGAATATCATCTGTCGTTTTGAGGTCCCAAAAACGATTATCTCTGACAACGGAACATAATTCGACAGCGCCGAGTTCAAGGATTTCTACCGCCGGTATCACATTGAAAAAAGATTCGCAACGGTGGCACACCCCTAAGCGAATGGACAAGTAGAAGTTGTAAACAAAATAATTAAGTCCAGTCTCAAGAAGCGATTGGAGAAGACCAAGGGTAAATGGGTCGACGAATTACCAATAGCACTTTGGGCTTACAGAACGACTCACAAGTCCACGACCGACCACTCTTCTTTCGTCCTAGCCTACGGATCAAAGGCTATGATTCCTGTTGAACTCAAAATACCTTCTCATCCAGTAACTACGATCCCAGAACGAACGAGAAGCTCCTGCTAGAGTCTCTCGACATGGTCGATAAGAAGCATGATGAAGCTGATCTGAGAGCGGCTGCAAGTAAAAAATGGGTCGCCTAGTACTATAACACCAAAGTAAGGAGCCGGATCTTTGAGATTGGCGACCTCATTCTCAAACGAATCTTTTCAGGCCCCGTGAATATGGGCCCGAGCTGGGAAGGTCTGTATGTAATCGAATACAAGCTCGAAGACGGAACATTCAAGCTAGCAACTGTGGACGGGGTTTCACTTTCCCGAGCGTGTAATAGCGAACATTTACGATGCTATTTCACTTGAAATCTGACTTCGTGAATATTTTGTCAAGTTGGATGTAACAAGACAGAATCTGTCATTTCTCATGTTTTATATAGCAAAATGACTTTCCAAATTTATGACTCTGCTTTACGTAACTATAATATCGTGAAATGTGATAAACATGAATGAACTTGCATATGCACAATGCAGGTATGCAGGTACCCAAAAATATGTGCCGATTGAGCTTCTGAGGCCCATGATCTGACCTATGAAGCATACACACACACCAGGTATCTCGAGATAGATACATGTCAACTCCAATAAACCACGACTTGGGGGCAGGAGTATAAACATTCAAGGGCAGAATGAGACAAATTCACCCTTACAACTCGTGCCCTGAGTTTGGTAGGGCATCTACACCTTACCCAGAGAAAGATGAGATAAAAGATCAGTGCCCAGAGATAGGTGGGATCTTATATCCAAACTTCAATTGACACCCGAAGTTAGGTGTGATCGAAAGTGAACGTCTTGAATAGGGATGTTAAAACCACCACTTCGAGTGGCTAACTCCGGCCAACGCCCAGAGTTTGGAGTGGCCAAAACATGCGTTCCGGAGAAGGATGCCCAGATTGTCATCTAAGATGAATTGCTTCGATCGATGCCTAGAGTCTAGCGCGATCGCACTCAAACGTCCTCAAAGGGGATGCTCAAATCACCTTCCCAAGTGATTGGAGTTCGACAAGATTCTAGAATCGGATATGGTCACATGCGGATGCCCGAAGATAGGCAACCCATTGGTCGCTTTTCGCTCAACAAAATGACAAAAGATCGATTCTCATATCCAGTCAGATGAGACCAAGCTGGCAAGTAACAAGTTGAACTAATAACTTAGTCCAATGATGATGATGAGAAATGGTCCGCAAACATCGGGGCATGATAACAAGCGCATTTCTCAGAACTTAAGCAAATCCACACAAGAATTGAACATGACAAAAAGCTTTATTATTCACATCAAGTAAAGTTCGAAAAAAGTACAAGTGTTATTAGAACTAAGCCAAAAAACAAAAAGCAGGGGCCGAACCCGCACAAAGCCGGCCTGAAACAAAAAGCAAGTTCCTACTGTTATACACAAAAAACAAACGAACATTCATTTCTTGTGCTTTTGCTTTTTTGGCTTCTTCCCAACTCCAGAGGATGGTTTGCTAGGGTCATCGGACTTCTTCCTTCCTCTCCCCCCACCTCCTTTGCCTTTTGGAGGCGTGTTATGCGATGAAGCGGCGGGTGCGCTTTGAGTACTTCTGGGAAAAGGAAAGGTAACCGAGGCAAAGATGGTCTCGCGGGATAAAGCTATCAACAGAGGAGGAGGGAAGAAGTCAACTGGCTCTTGCTTGATCTCACTAGCCGCTAAAACCTGTTTTTCTAGCATCTCGTGCATGGTAAGCCCTAAAAAAGGATTAGAAGACCCAGTTATAACAACATCCTCCTCTACCTAGGCTTCAGGGAACTCACTAGTCGTCTCCTCTTCCAATGCATGAATTATTTGCGCATCCAAATCTGGAGTGTCACCAACTGGGATGCTCAGGATTGTCTCGGATACAGTTACGACCGTTGACTCGGTCGTTGTTGCTTGTTGATCCGGCTGGAAACCTTCCTTTGGGGACTTGTGATTATGGATTGATCTAAAATTTAAGAAATATAACACGAGAGATTAGTGACATCGACCGGTGTCATGTGAGCTCTCTCAAATATGAGTGAGGCCAACGAGATACCTCCGCCAGATTGAAGCTCTGCACGAGCAGAAGTGTCATTTGAATTCCCTTTCAGAATGAGAGATAATATGCTTATCTTTGGCATCTGCGGTGCATCCGGATTGTACGAAGGGACAGACTGAGTGATAGAGGCAGCTGTAGGCCCAGAAGTGAAGCCTGCATTAAGATCTTGGGGTGTAGTCCCGGAGCTTTAGGTTTGATCTTTTAGAATCGTAGCCGCCAGCTCTAGATGAAAAATAAGTTCGCCAGCCCTGAGCGCTTCAATTTCATCTAGACTTAGAATCTCACTCTCCAGCTCCTCCAAATTCACCTCACCTCCTTCCAAATTCTGTTATTTTCCTGCATGATCTTCTCCCATGCCAACGCTACAGCTCGAGGATAGTCTTTGCCAAGCCACGCCAAATCTCTGAACTTTAGTACGTTGGCGTTGTAATTGATGATGAATGGCTCAAATATGTTTTTGATTCGCCTCCCCGCGGCTGCCACCAACTCATCAACATTCTTAGCTTTGGCCAATGCATCATCTCTCTGTTTGTGGGCATCAAGCATCTCTTCGCAGTAGCCTTGGGTCATTGTAAGGGCTTCATCTTTCTCTTTCTTCTCCTTTACGAGCTGCGCCTTCAGCTCTTCCACTTCTTTCGCCAGTTCATGGTTCCTCTGGTGAACAGACTCAACTTGGCTTAAATGGTCCTTTCTTTCCCGTTCGATCGTCTCACATAGGTCCTTGATTTTATGTTCGACATCCACTTGTGCCTTTTTCAGCTTAGCAACCTCTGCATTGAGGTGAGCGATAATCTCATCATTCTGATTTGCTATAAGTCACAGCCCTATAGCCTTAACCTCCACGCTTCAAAGATCTGCTCGGCCAACCTCTTCCAGATGAAATATTGGTCATAAGCATCACTAATATACGCTACCGTATGGTCTTTGACCTCCGGGGCAATATTTTTCAAATTGGGAGCAAACTTAATGCCTTTGAAAAAGATCTTCGGGAAGTGGCGTTGCAGTTCAGCCATCTGAGGGTTGGACATGACCGACTGCTCTGTTGTGATGACAGGTTGCTCAATAGGCATTTTATCAGTTTTATAACGAGAAGAGTCGGAAGCAGTGAGCTTTGATGATCGATCGGAATGCCGAGAACTGTGAGATGGTGCTGTCTATTTGGCAGGAAGGGAAGCCGAAGAGGGACTGCAAGAGATGTCATTGCGAGAAACATCATCAGGACGGTTAGAGTGCCTATCCGAACCCCTGGATTGGGGCGACTTGGATCGGGATCGATGCCTCGATGACGAGTTGTGTGACGATAACCTTTCCCTCGGCCTCCTCTGCCACTGCTTGAATGCTAACTAGAATCGAAGTCATGGATGGTACCATGGTGGTGCGTGCTTGGTTTACGTCTTGGATGATAGGCCGTCTGGCTCTCGAGAGATTCGTACATACCACGTCATTCCATTGAACCTGCAAGTGAGACAAGAACGAATCAACTTTGTCAGGATAAGAATACAACACAAGCTTAGCAAAGTGCAGTGCATATGTGTGTGTAAGTGTCCTAGTGTTCCCGCGATGGACCATGAGTTAAAATTTTGCGGATAGGGGTAATCCCATCCGCTCGGCTAGAACGCACATCTTCTTAAAAGCGGATAGAGTACCCAACATCCTCAATGCTCATATTCCCAATGCCAAAAGAGTCGATTTCATCTGGAATCGGCCCAAAATTTGCATAAGGGTCGTCTGAAGGCTGAATGGGTGTCGCTTCTGCCACGGTGGTTTGTGGAGTTTGCCTCATACACCGCATGGGGAGAACCTCTATCTTAGGGCGTTGCTTTGAAGGTAAATCCCGGTTGTCACCGTCGTCATTATTTGGAGACTTGTGTCCCATATTAACATCATCGTGGCCCGCCTCGCCACCTTCGCCTTCCTCAACATGTTCTTGTACTTCTCCAGCGTCAACTATTAGACTCTGAACTTGGAGCACCGGTGAATGATCTCCATTATCCCAAACGAAGAACCATCCTCACTCACCACTATCGGTGGCCTCTGAAGCAATACCAACACTACGATCTGTATCCAACAAGTTATAGACCCGCATATTCTCATCGTTGAACAATGTCTAAGCCTTTCTTTCTACCTCCATAATTTTATGAAATTGTCGAAGAGTCTCGGCTAAGGCTGCATTGCTAGGTCCACGCGGTACATTTACGAGGAACGAAAAGGACGTTCAGTGATAATAAAACTATGAATATGGACTTGAATGAAAAGGATAAGAATAAAACTCACGTCCGGACAACCATCACTGTGCGAATCCAAGAGAACAGCGAACAAAAAAGAATTCATCTTTCAAGTAGCTCAGTTTATTCCATGTGCCGATTACAATTCTACAGCCCTTGGATGGCTCTAAGAAAGTAAGGGAAGTAGTTCCCTTGCGGTACCTGAAGCTGTATAGCTACCGAATTTCTTGGTTACTGGGAACTTGGTTTAAACAGCGAGCGAATATGATGAACAAGCTATGAAGAAATGCATAGTTGTTTGGATGGAGCTGAGCTGAAGCCAGCCTAAAAAAATTGAAGGACTCGTTAGATAAACTGGTTTGGAGTGTCCTAACGGGCTTCACGTCATAAACTCATGGAGTGTCCCAACGGGTAAAAATGTAGGACTAGTCGGATTAACTCATGGAGTGTCCCAACGGGCTTCACGTCATCGTCCGTGCACTTAATATGTCTTGGAGCTTGGGAGATAGTGTTTGGAAAAGCTCAAATGTGTTAAACATTGCAAAGCTCTAGAGTGAGCGAAGAACCAAAATCCATCAAGGGTTGGATCGGTATGGATCGATTCCCTAGGATGGATTTTGGCCAAGTCTTGCACTATCTCCATCGATCTCAAACACAGCCGCCAACATGAGGTCCATCCACATCAAATTCCAACTCCACCGCCTACCTATTGCTGCAAATCATGGAAAAAGGCGTGTGATTTATAAGTGCTTCGGGTTGTCGGAGATGGCACGGGTCTGAACACTTGATGTGGTCGATGGTGTAGGTTAGACGCAAGTTAAAGATGAGTGGCAGCGACGGATCTGGAGCCAAACAGTGGCATATACTCTAGTTCAACAGCAAGGAAGTTTTAATGGCGGAGCTAAGCTCGAACTCGAAGGGCAGAAATAAAGTGGACGAGAAGTGCTGATGGATCGGGTAATATAACTCCCGAACCAAAAATTTAGGCAACTGATTCGCCTATTTCTAAGGGCTAGATCAGTACCGAACCATATAAAAAAATTGATGAGTAATGATGTTGACCCAAGTGTATGCATGTGTATATGCATGTGCTCATGGAACTCCAGAAGAATGTGCTTGCATATGAAATCGAAACATGATGAAAATTCGAAGCATATATGCATGTACATACTCGACGCTCAACAAATGGAATCAAAGAAAAGCAGATTCAAACCTGAAATATCCAAAAAAAAGGAACCGGCTTAAAATTACTAAACTCGGAGTGACGGGTCATAAGAGCACGCTTTAGTTTTATAATGCCAGACGCTGACAAAGCGTCGCAATGAATAGCTAGAGACAACACTTTATCGAAATAATCGAAGGAAGGATAACAACTATTCGAAGCACGGATTGGAGCCCGATATGGCAATCCTGACTTGTCTCGATTCAAAGCACATCGTATTGGAAACAATATGCACTTTGGAGGGCAAGTGTTATCCGGTCTTTTGACCAGGCAGCATTTGGATAGAATGAACGAGTCGAACTTGAAAATTATCGAGACAGGAAACCTGAAGAAATAGCCACAAAGTCCAGAAACCAAGTAAAACCAGAATCACAATATGGAAGCAAGGTCATCTCACAAAGTTCCACAAGCCAAATCCATCAAAGTGGTTGATCGATACCAATCCATCTTCATAAATCGGTATCGATCCATACAACCTTGCCCAAAATCAGCTCCAACCTCCTATGCTCCCAAGCTCTGATGTTAACAACCAATTCCAAACTTCATAGGATCGATCGCATGTGGTGTGCTATCGAATGACTCAAGCATAAGAACTCAACAACTTCATTTCTCCACTGACCCATCTTATTGATTCAAAAATAAGCTTATAACAGTGCAAACAAGATGGAAATCACGAAGCCAACAACAAGTCGCCACAACACAAAGCATTGGGACCGATCCATGAGAAGATTTTATAGATCAGTATCGATCTATCAACATTATTGACATGACCACGTTTCTTCAAGGCTAACTGCTACAGGAACGTGGAAATCATGGTGAAGAACGTGTTGGAGCATTTTCCGACGACCTATAGCTATAAATAGGAGGCCATTGGCTCATTTTCGAGGATCTTTTGCTTCATTGCAACTTTTACACAATTTCTTTGTAATCACTTTTGGATCTCTACAGATTCGTAAAAACTGTACTTGCAAAACAATAATATAAACAATGGAAATATCAAGTGGGCGTAAGCAATACTTGACCGAACTACTGTAAATGTTTGGTGTCTTGTTTTTTACTCATTTTTCATTTATATTTCTTCATTTGCTTCTCTTCTAAAATCTATTGGATGTTTGTGCCACTTTTTGGTACTAACAGTATAAATTTGGTCATTTCATCTAAAAATTATTGTATTGAAATGGTTATGCATATTTTATTTTATTATGTGGTTAGTGTGTTTCAGTTGTTTGAATATGATGATTATATGATCGAAAGCCGGTTGCATACTGAAAATTAAATTATAGCAAAGCATAAATGCTATAGAAAAAAAACATAGGGTGACAATCAAAAACACTGTAGAAAACATAAAATGACGGCTAAATTAAATGCTACTAATTTTTTAGTAGCTTTACCGAAATGCATAAGGCTTTTTTTGTACACCTTCTATAACAGCATTTATCAAAACCATACTACAAACTTTAGTTGCGTTTTTAGGATGCTACGAAATCCTTTTTTTGTATGATTACTGATAATTAACAGAGAATTAGGGTGGCAGGACAAAAATACTGCAAAACAAAGACTGAGCTAACAGGCCTTATTCTTAGCACCTATCGAAACAAAACAATTGATGTGTGAAGACCAAAAGTGAACACTATGGAAACTAATATATTTTTTTTAAAATAATTATTTGAAGTGGTTCCAAATTTTTCGAAGGCAATTGACTAAGACACACAACTGGCCAATTAGTTCTAATAGATATATCTTCATGTTCTAGAATAATAGAAAGTAGTTTTGAAGTGGTCGACTTGTTTCGTTAGAAGTATATAAATAATACGGGATTCACATAAAAAAATTAAACAGGACTTTGCATTAACTAACTATCATTCGAAATTGTTTGAAAAAAATATTGTGGCTTACCTTTTTTCTATGTTTCGACAGTTGTCTTCATGTGCTTCTCTTCTTCTGTAGACTAAGAATCGCGTTTGAATTCTTTTATCCAGATTCTGAAGGAAAAAAGGAAATCAACAAAAACATCAAAATACAAGATTTTCTTGTATATAAGATTACATGGTTTTATTCTAAAAATAAGAAACTGATATATTACAATATGATAACAGAGTAGTAGAAGAACACTATTAAGACAGCAATAAGAATTACAAAGAAATAACATATCATAGTGAATCAGTGTCTGCATGCAAGGTGAACATTTGATTTATGATAAATCATCAAAATCAATTTGACCATATTTGGTGTCTTATGCTAACAGATTTTTTTATCAACTTTGTAGCAAAGCTGAAGATGAATTGATGAAATATCATTTCTAATAGAATTTTCTTTCTGGCATAAATTTGGGTGTTATATTACAAATTTTACAATAATACAGATAAACTTTGGGCTGAATCTCAATTAAGTCAAATATACAGTCAACGCAACAGAGTAGGCCTAAATTACCAAACTTGTAGTTATGAGTACACATTTCTTTGCTCATGCAAATAATAATAATAAATAATTAAAAAAAATTAAAGTTCAAAGTAGCATAATCGAAATCATTAGTACTTTGCCAATTTTGTAACGCGTTGTATTTTTAAAAAAATGTATCAAGATAATTTTCTACTGTCTTTCCCTGAGGTAGAACAGCTTCTACAACAGCTCAAGATATTTTATTTGATTGTATTGAGTGTATATATAATCCTGAATCAGAAGTCCTGTAAGAATCTTATTAACAAAAACAATCTATATGAACATAGGTAGCACCAATGATGCTCAAATTCAACAAAAAATCTAGAACTAAATTGTAAAAGCAATGATTGTCTTTCTTGGTAGAAATAATAATATTTCACACCACCCAGCTGTCTAAAACAAACAACTCAAACAAATCTCCCTCGTTTCTTCATACTTCTATATAAACACAGTCTTGCAAACTCATTACCACAGAAAAAATAAATGAAAACAAACACATGGTTCCTAGGCACATTCATTGCTACAGTAATCCTCCTAAATTTTACTAATTCATTTTGTAATGGTGACCCAGCAAATGGGTTCACAGCAATGCCATTAACCGAGAAAGATTTGGTCATACAATGGCCATACGATTTACAACAAAGTGAAAGGTACAGTTACATTGATGGAGTACATAAGCTTTGGGTGTATTCGACTGACAAGCCATTCAAACCTGACACCACAACTAAACCCCGCACTGAAATATACATCAAGGTAATCACTATCTATCAGTTTCTTTTTTTCTTTTCTTTTTTCAAATTCTGTGTTATACTTCTCAAATTCAATATCGTTTCCTTGGTGTAGGGATACGAATACACGTCAGGTGTGTGGCAATTTGAAGGTTACGGTTTCGTGCCGAATGGAACAAGTGGTGCAGCAGTTGTGCAAATACATCGTACTACAACACCAGCAACTGTGTTAATGTTGGATGCTGTTGATGGCCAGTTGAAATTTTATCATGGTACAGTAGTAGAATCGAACATCTACAATAGGTGGATGAGAGTAAATGTGATACACGATGTTGACGCTGATAAAATAACTGTATTTGTTGATGGGGTTCAGAAGTTGGAAATTGAGGGAAATGGAAAAGATAAATTTTATTTCAAATGTGGAGTTTATGGCCAAGTTGATGAAACAAATTACATGGAATCGAGATGGAGGGATATTAAAGTACTAAAGAAAAACGATTAAATTGTATTGTATGTCAAATTTATAAGTGCATCATTTTTACTTGCAAGAAGCATGTAATTATTTACCAATATATAATAATAAGTAAGCACTGGCCCTACTTTCTGCAAATTAGTTTAGTGAAGCACTTATATTAGTTTTGGAGTTTATATGTTTTATACATATGCTTCCTATATACGTGTTTTATACATATGTTTTAGGTCAGGCTATATAGTTTGTCCATTATCGTTTCAACTATGCACTTGCCTCTAAATAAATCTTGCGTATGACATATTTCGATGATTTAATTATCAGTGGGGTTTTTCCATGTATAATACAGTAAATTATAATATATTTTTATTGGTGAAAAAAAGAAACACATTGCACAATGTTTCTCAACTTGTGAGGGACCTAAGAAAGGCCGCTATTGAAAACCAACATTTATATTTTACAGCAAATGACGATTACCTATTGGTCTATCTCATTTTCCACATTTCTTAATAACCGTAGTGACTATATCACTATCAATATTACCTCATGCTTTGCGAAATCATCTATGGTTTATTAGCATTTGTGTCTTTCACCCATATCTACCAAAGCCTGTTGTTTTATTGACTTTTGAACTCAACCCAACGCTGTAGAATATGAGAACATGCTAAAAAATTAGAATCGCACTGATAATGGTATGCAACTTCATATGTGTTGGGATATTAAAAAAACAGCATTTGGATTCAAATCAAAAAAAAATTCATCGGTAAGTATAATACTAAATTACTAACGCTGATTATGGTTATTATGGTCAAAATCGCACTGATTATGATTATTATGATATTACCTGAGACTGGAAGTAGGTTCATACTCCTGATTATTTCTAATAGAGAAAATAACTCCAAAATTACATAAATTAAAATTAAATCTTACTGACATCCAAGCAAATATAAACTTGCACAGGCGTTTTTTTGGGTTCAACTTTGATATGTAAAACAAACTGTTCATATTTTAAATAAAAGATCACTGTCGCACATTTACACCGTTACAAAATAATATTAACTTAAACTCGTGGAATTCATGCAACCATGTTATCCAACTACCATATTTCGTAGCTTCAGGGTTATGGGAATTCATCATAGGTGTCCATTTGAAATGAGGATACTAAAATTAAAGAAAGTATATCACAAAATATTATATGCCAAACTTTCATATTAAGTTTGCGAACTACTTCCTTTTCACATTATAGAGAAAATAGTTTGTAAAAGAACACATTCTACCATGTAATTTAACCCAAATTTTATTATAACAGCGTGATATTAAATGTAAGCATACGATCAGTATTCAGTATGTTACCCGTGTCATTCTTCTATATAAACCCTTTGATCCTTATATAATTATTCAAAATACGATCATCATATTCAGCATATAATATCATTAATTTGTTAACTATTTGAGCAACTGAACACTCGCACAAAGATATAAAACTAACACAGGAAGATATAAAACAAACACGGCAGAAAAACGATTTTTTTATTACATACTTTTCTTATTCTCCCTATATTTTCTTTTTAAACAAAAATAGGTCTATATATAAAGTTATGAATGCTATAAAATAGAATCATTTGTTTGAACCATATCAAATACGTTTGAATAGGAATTTGACTCTTTCTATTTTCTTTGTTCCTGAAAACCTGGTCAAAATGCTGAGATTATTCTGTCAACAAATTCCTCATTTAAGCTCAAGCATTTTACCATCCTTTATTCCAATCATCTTCTTGCAATTTTCGAACAACAGCTTTGGCAACGGCTTTGTGAAGATATCTGCTACCTGCTCACGACTTGTAACATGATTCAGCTGCACATCTTTCTCTTTGACATGCTCCCGGATGAAGTGAAAACGAACATCTATGCGCTTGCTACTTTCATGATGAACCGGATTCCTTGCTAACTCGATTGCAGACTTGTTATCGACCCGTATCTCAGTGGGCTCGTATTGTGGAAGCTTTAACTCGGATAGCAATTTCCTTAGCCATATTGCATGGCACACACATAAAGATGCTGCAATGTTGATGCAGCGCGGTACAACACTAGGTCGCAAATATTAGGTCGCGAACGACCTAACGATTTACGAGCTAGCGAGACAGAGTATACATTGGAACTAAGGGATGGCGAGCTAAGAGAGAAGAGAGAAGTAACTCGCAAGCGACCTAATATGATACCATTTCTGTCACTACCAGCGACCTACGACCTAGTTAGGTCGCGTGAAGAAGATCCAGCGACCTATGATAAGTCGCCGAGCGACCTAACTGCAAGTTATGAACGAAGAGATATTCCAGTGCCACGATCTTACTTAAGTCGCTCTCACATGCCGCTTTCTTTAGGTCGCTCAAGAATTGGTCGCGAGACCTTGGGTCGCTGAGATACCTTAAGTCGCTACTGGAGGAGTTTCTTAGGTCGCTCATTGATTAAGTCGCTCACTGCTGCATTTCTTTAAGTCGCTCAAGTGGTAGGTCGCGTGAAGATTTCCAGATGCCTTGTTCTTAGGTCGCTGCTGCCGTGTGTTCTTAAGTCGTGTGATGTTTAGGTCGTATGTCGTTAGTATTTGTATTTGTATTTTCTTAAGTCGTGATGGCCTTGTAATGTGTTGTAAAGTGTTTTTTCTTATGTCGCTTTGTATATAAGTCGTAGGTCGCGGCCAATGTTAGGTCGTTTGTCTGTGTTAGGTCGTTCACGACCTATGTGTTGTGATGTGAGTGTAGAGTTGTAAACTGCCTATAAATATGAGTGTTGCGTCATTTGTAAAGTTAGTTGATTTTGAATAAACTTTTGTTTGAGTGCTTTGTGCCTCTTCTCAAATTGGTAGTTGAGTGTGATCTCCTATCTCCACTTTCGGCATTCGAGTGCGCTCGAATCAACGACTGCTGAAGCCGATTCACGGAATCTAGTGCGCTAGATCAACGTAGAAGAATCGTAGATCTTTAAACACGGTATCGTGCGCGATCAACGTGTTTGGGATAGCTAGAATCTGGCATCTTTAGATCAACGGATTTGGGCGTTCAGTATTTTCAGTCCATCGATTGCTACTTTCACCGTTTTATCCAATTCAGTTATCCGCTGCTGCGTCATTTGGTATCAGAGCTAGACTTAGCCAATCATAGCTAAGCCGAGTCTTGGAGCCAATTCTTATTGAAGAATTCAAGCCGAGCCAATAGAGTGAAGCCGTGCATCATTTTGTAATTCAAGGCCGAAAGTTAAGATTGAAGTGTGAAGTTCAATTTGAAGTTTAAGCCGAGAGTTAAGTTTTGTTGAAGAGTAATCATGCCGCCGAGAAGAGCTAATCGCCATCAGAATGTTGAAGCGTTGTATAGAAGAGAAGAAGCCGAGCAAATGGAACAACGCATCAATGAAAAGTTTGATGAAGCAATTGGGAAGTTAGAGAAACTGATGGATTTGAATCAAAGTCAAAGAGGAAGGTCGCCAGTCTCGAACCATGGAGGAAACAGAGTTTCGCCATCGGTTACGGAAGCGAGGAGGGTGTCGCTGCAATCTTACTGAGAAAGAAGAGAATCTTCAGTTTCATTGAGAAGAGAACATCATGAATATAGACATGAAGAGAGAAGAACTCCACGTGAGTTTGAACATGAGCCATATCATGATGATGAAAGACAAAGTAGAAGGGATATGCGAGATCATAGAGATGTGGACGGTCGAGATCGTTATCGAAGTACATCTGTTTTTGATGAAGATGGTGGTAGATGTAGTGTTCATTCTCGAGATCGAGACCAAGTACGAAATGCATATCGGGATGTTGAAGATGATCGTCGATGGGAATCGGGGATGAAAACTGAAATTCCAGAATTCAAGGATGGAATGGTAGCGGAAGAATTTTTGGATTGGTTGTCTAATGTGGAAGAAATTTTTGACTTTAAGGAGGTTCTTGAGCATCGAAGAGTTAAGTTGGTTGCTACTCGTTTGAAAGGGAGAGCTATGGCATGGTGGCAGCAAACTAAACTAACACGGGAGAGAATGGGAAAATCAAAGATTGAGTCATGGGAGAAGATGAAGAAGTTGATGAAAGCTACTTTCTTACCTTACAATTATCAATCTCTTATGTATCAACGATTGCAGAATCTGAGATAGGGAACAAAGTCAGTGAATGATTATGCGGATGAATTTTATCAATTGATTGCGAGGAATGATATCATGGAGACAGAGGAGCAGTTGACAGCTAGATTTGTTGGAGGGTTGAGAATGCAGATTCAAGATATGATGAATATGTTTGATCCCAGATCTGTTGCTGAAGCACATCAAAAGGCTTTAGCTTGGGAGAAGCAAGGTAGGAGAGGTGGTGGTGTGTTTACAAATTCCAACAATCAAATGAAAGGGGCTAGTAGCAACGTGAATGTTTCCAAGGCTGTTGCAAAACCAGTTGTTAGTGAAGTTGCTAAGACGAGGATCAATAGTGGTATCAAATGCTTCAATTTTCAGAAGATTGGTCACAAAAGCAATGAATGTCCAAAGCCAAAGAAGCGAGTGATGGTTGCTGAGGCGGAGGATGAGGATGCAGAAGCTGAATGTTCTAATTCACTACATGATGAGGAGGAAGAAAATGTGTCGGGAGATGAAGGGTATTCATTAATGATGAGGATAAATTGTTTAACACCAAAGCAAGAGGATGATTCAAGTTGGTTGAAGAGTAACATTTTTCAGTCCACGTGCACTATTCTGGGAAGGGTTTGCAAGTTTGTTATTGATGCAGGAAGTTGTGACAATATTATCTCTACAGAAGCTGTGAAGAAGTTGGCATTAAAGACTGAGAAGCATCTGAAACCTTACAAGTTAGCTTGGTTGAGAAAAGGTGGGGAGGTGAAGGTTAGTAGAAGAGCTTATGTAAAATTTTCAATTGGGAAGAAATACAAAGATGAAATTTGATGTGATGTTGTGGATATGGATGTATGCCATCTGTTGTTGGGGAGACCATGGCAGTATGATAGAGCGGTGCAACATGATGGTCGTACTAACAGTTACAGTTTCATGTTTGAAGGTACTAAAATCACTTTAGTTCCTAAGAAGCGACAACAAGAAGAAAGCAAGTTAGAGGAGATTGAAGAACTTAAAATTTTGCTATCATTAAAGGAGTTTGTTAAGGAAGTCGAAGAGGAGCCTGAAGTATTTTTGTTGATTGGACGTGAGAGTAATGAAGTGGTTGAAATTCCTGAAGAGGTAAAGCCAGTACTGGAAGAATTTGAAGATGTATTTCTTGAAGAGCTGCCAACGGAGTTACCACCATTGAGGGACATACAACACCAAATAGATCTTGTTCCAGGAGCTGTGTTACCACATAGACCACATTACAGAATGAGTCCAAAGGAACACGAGGAGTTGAGAAGGCAAGTGGAAGAGTTGCTTGAACAAGGGCGTGTACAGGAAAGTTTAAGTCCTTGTGCAGTTCCAGCTTTGTTAGTGCCGAAGAATGATGGAACGTGGAGGATGTGTACGGATAGCAGGGCACTCAATAAAATAACTGTCAGATACAGATTTCCGATGCCGAGGCTTGATGATTTGTTAGATCAAATGAGCGGGGCTACTATCTTTTCGAAGATCGATTTGAAGAGTGGTTATCATCAAATTCGAATTAGACCAGGAGACGAATGGAAGACAACATTCAAGACGAGAGAATGATTATATGAATGGCTGGTTATGCCGTTTGGTCTTTTGAATGCACCTAGTACATTTATGCGGGTGATGAATCAGATCTTTAGACCTTTTATTGGGAAATTCGTGGTGGTGTATTTTGATGATATAATGATATATAGTAGAAGCACAGAAGAACACTTGCATCATCTGAGAGAAGTGTTGATGATACTGCGACAGGAACAATTTTATGCTGCAACGAAGAAATGCGTGTTCATGACGCATAGTGTTTTATTTTTGGGATATGTTATTTCAGAAGGAGGTATACAGGTGGATCAGAATAAAGTTGAAGCAACCAGAAATTGACCACAACCCAGGACGATAACAGAAGTTAGAAGTTTTCATGGTTTAGCATCATTCTACCGAAGATTTATTCCACACTTCAGTAGCGTGATGGCACCAGTTACTGATTGTATGAAGGGGAAACAATTTTCATGGTCAGAGGAAGCAGGATTTGCTTTTGAGCGAATCAAAGAACTTTTGACGTCAGCACCAATTCTAGTATTGCCGGACTTTCAGTTGTTGTTTGAGTTACATACTGATGCATCAAAGGTTGGAATTGGAGGGGTGTTGAGTCAGAAAGGACGTCCTATTGCATATTTCAGTGAGAAGCTATCGGGAGCCAAGATGAGATATAATACTTATGATGTGGAATTCTATGCTATTGTTCAAGCTATAAAACATTGGAGACACTATTTGTTCCATAAAGAATTTGTTCTATATACTGATCATGAAGCACTGAAACATTTGCAGGGACAGGACAAAATTGCAGCCAGACATGCTTCGTGGATCGCATACCTGCAACAGTTTACATTTGTGGTGAAGCATAAGTCGGGCATTACAAACCGTGTGGCAGATGCATTGAGTCGAAGGAATCATTTGTTGACTACAATGAAGGTTGAAGTGACGGAGTTTGATGTGTTGCCAGAACTATTTGTTGATGATCCTTATTTTGCGAAGTTTGTAGATGAAGTCAAGGAGGGAAAGACGGATGAGTTTGTGTTGGTGGATGGTTTTCTTTTTAAGGGGAATCAATTGTGTATACCAGAGTGCAGCTTACGAATGAAGATTGTGAAGGAGTTGCATGAGGAAGGTCATGTGGGTAGAGATCGTACTTTGCAGTTGATTTCTGAATCATATTTTTGGCCGACAATGCGAAAAGAAGTTGAGAGATTTGTGGAGAGATGCCATATCTGTCAAGTTTCAAAGGGAACCGCTACAAATGCAGGATTGTATATGCCATTACCTGTGCCTACTAGACCGTGGGTTGATGTGAGCATGGACTTTGTTTTGGGTTTGCCTAGAACTCAAAGGGGAAATGATTCCATATATGTGGTGGTGGATAGATTTTCCAAGATGGCACATTTCATAGTTTGTAAGAAGACAGATGACGCCGTCCGTGTTGCTCAATTATTTTTTAAAGAGGTGTATCGATTACATGGGCTACCTGAATTTATTGTTTCTGATCGGGATACTAGATTTCTAAGCCATTTTTGGTTAAGTTTGTGGAAGATGGTTGGAACGAAGCTGAATTTTAGTAGCGCCTATCATCCGCAGACAGATGGGCAAACGGAAGTGGTGAACAGATCGTTGGGAAATTTTTTGCGATGTCTTGTGCGGGATAATTTGAAGAGTTGGGATATGAAGTTGTGTCAGGCGGAATTTGCACATAATCATGCTATTAATCGTAGTACGGGTTTCAGTCCGTTTCAAGTTGTATATTCAGCAATTCCGAAGGGACCGTTAGATTTGACAACCGTGTCATATCAGAAGGGAGTTGTAGGGCGAGCTTGTGATTTTGTGACTGAGTTGCAGGAGTGCCACAGAACTGTTCATGAACGATTGCTTGCATCAAACGAGAAGTATAAACAACTGGCAGATAAAAAGCGAAGGAGTGTGAACTTCAGAGAAGGTGATTTGGTTTACACCGTTTTGACGAAAGATCGTTTTCCTGTTGGAACTTACAACAAGTTGAAAGCTCGAAAAATCGGTCCAGTAGAAATATTGAAGAAGATCAATGATAATGCGTATCAGTTGAAATTACCGGATCATATTCACACTGCAGACGTTTTTAACGTCAAATATTTGATTCCGCATAATGGGGATGAGCTTGTTGTGGAGGAGGAAGGTGAAAATTCGAGGACGAATTCTTGTCAACCGAGGGAGGATGATGCAGCGCGGTACAACACTAGGTCGCAAATATTAGGTCGCGAACGACCTAACGATTTACGAGCTAGCGAGACAGAGTATACATTGGAACTAAGGGATGGCGAGCTAAGAGAGAAGGGAGAAGTAACTCACAAGCGACCTAATATGATACCATTTCTGTCACTACCAGTGACCTACGACCTAGTTAGGTCGCGTGAAGAAGATCCAGCTACCTATGATAAGTCACCGAGCGACCTAACTGCAAGTTATGAACGAAGAGATATTCCAGTGCCGTGATCTTACTTAAGTCGCTCTCACATGCCGCTTTCTTTAGGTCTCTCAAGAATAGGTCGCGAGACCTTGGGTCGCTGAGATACCTTAAGTTGCTACTGGAGGAGTTTCTTAGGTCGCTCATTGATTAAGTCGCTCACTGCTGCATTTCTTTAAGTCGCTCAAGTGGTAGGTCGCGTGAAGATTTCCAGATGCCTTGTTCTTAGGTCGTTGCTGCCGTGTGTTCTTAAGTCGTATGATGTTTAGGTCGTATGTCGTTAGTATTTGTATTTGTATTTTCTTAAGTCGTGATGGCCTTGTAATGTGTTGTAAAGTGTTTTTTCTTATGTCGCTTTGTATATAAGTCGTAGGTCGCGGCCAATGTTAGGTCGTTTGTCTGTGTTAGGTCGTTCACGACCTATGTGTTGTGATGTGAGTGTAGAGTTGTAAACTGCCTATAAATATAGGTGTTGCGTCATTTGTAAAGTTAGTTGATTTTGAATAAACTTTTGTTTGAGTGCTTTGTACCTCTTCTCAAATTGGTAGTTGAGTGTGATCTCCTATCTCCACTTTCGGCATTCGAGTGCGCTCGAATCAACGACTACTAAAGCCGATTCACGGAATCTAGTGCGCTAGATCAACGTAGAAGAATCGTAGATCTTTAAACACGGTATCATGCGCGATCAACATGTTTGGGATAGCTAGAATCCGGCATCTTTGGATCAACGGATATGGGCGTTCAGTATTTTCAGTCCATCGATTGCTACTTTCACCGTTTTATCCAATTCAGTTATCCGCTGCTGCGTCAAATGTACTCTGCCTCGCATGTTGACAATGCCACTATCGATTGCTTCTTTGAGAGCCATGTAAAAGCTGTGTCGCCCATGTAAAACACATATCCGGATATGCTTTTCCGATCATCAACATCGCCACACCAATCACTATCTGAATAACCGACCAGTCTGTACTCATCAGTTTTCGAGTAAAATAGTCCGAGTGACTTTGTTCCTTGAATGTATCGAAGAATCCTCTTGATAGCTTTCCAATGCGAGTAACACAGATCTTCCATAAATCGACTTACAATGCCAACACTGTATGCTATGTCCGATCTTGTACATACAAGATATCGTAGGCTTCCGACTAAACTTTGGTATCTACTTGTATCAACTTTTTCTCCTCCCTCAAACTTAGAGAGCTTTGCACCTGGTTCCATTAGTGTTGCAACTGGGTTGCAATTCTCCATTTTAAATCTCCTTAAAATATCATTTGCATAAGCTTTCTGTGACACAAAAATTCCTGTTTTTCCTTGCTTGATTTCAAGACCAAGAAATTACTTCATCAGCCCCAAGTCTGTCATCTCAAATTCACGAGTCATGGCGCTTTTAAAATCTTCGATCATCTCCTCATTATTCCCCACGAAGATGATATCATCAACATAGAGAGCAACTAACAGCAAATTGCCCTTTTTCTTTTTCACGTACAATGCATGCTCATAAGGGCATTGCATAAATCCATTCTCCTTGAAGTACGTGTCAATCCGAATATTCCATGCTCGTGGTGCTTGCTTCAGCCCATATAGCGCCTTCCTCAACTTCAAAACTTTTCTCTCCTCCCCGGCTTTCATGTATCCGGGTGGTTGCTCCACATATACTTCTTCCTCGAGCATACCGTTCAAAAATGCAGATTTCACGTTCATCTGATAGATCAGCCATTAGAACTGTGCTGCTTGGGATATAAGAAGTCGAATTGTTTCCAACCTTGCTACTGGAGCAAAAACCTCATCATAATCGATCCCCGCCTTTTGCTTATAACCTTTAGCAACAAGTCGCGCCTTGTATCTTTCTATCTCACCTTGGGCATTCATCTTCTTCTTGTATACTCATTTCACTCCAATTGGTTTATGTCCTTCCGGTAACTCAACCAAGTCCCAAGTTTCATTTTTATGAATTGATTTGATCTCCTCATCCATCGTGGCCTGCCATTTCTTGTCCCGCACTGCCTCTTCAAATGTAATGTTTTCTGCATCTGCCAAAAGACATACTAAGTGAACCTCCGATGTTGATTCATACAGATCCTGCAAAGTCCGCATCCTTGGTTGTCTCAGCTCATCCTCATTATCGGATGTAGACGAGCTAGCAGGTGTAAATGTCGGTACAGGAACCGATGCTTCAACTTTATCTTCCTTGAGCATTAATTATCTCCTTTTGATTGCTCCAATCCCATGCACTTTCTTCATTAACGTGTACATCTCGGCTTACGACTACTTTATTCTCGACTGGATCAAACAACTTAAAAGCTTTCGTCTTCGTGTCATATCCGATAAATACAAACTTCTTGTTTTTATCATCTAACTTGGTTCTTCTTTGATCTGGTACATGCGCATAAGCCACACTGCCAAATATCTTTAGATGTGACACAATTGGCTTCTGTCCACTCCAAGCTTCCTGTAGTGTTTGATTCGCCAACTTTACATGTGGGCATCGATTTTGTATATACACAGCACACTGTACCTCCTCGGCCCAAAACTCCTTCGGCATGTCTTTAGTTTTCAACATTGATCGAACCATATCAAGAATAGTCTGATTCTTCCTCTCGGCCACACTGTTTTGCTGAGGTGAGTAGGCTGCGGTTAAGAACCTCTTTATGTGTGTGCCATGCAATATGGCTAAGGAAATTGCTATCCGAGTTAAAGCTTCCACAATACGAGCCCACTGAGATATGGGTCGATAACAAGTCTGCAATCGAGTTAGCAAGCAATCATTGGTTGTCTCAGCTCATCCTCATTATCGGATGTAGACGGGCTAGCAGGTGTAAATGCCGGTATAGGAACTGATGCTTCAACTTTATCTTCCTTGAGCATTATCTCCTTTTGATTGCTCTAATCCCATGCGCTTTCTTCATTAACGTGTACATCTCGGCTTACGACTACTTTATTCTCGACTGGATCAAACAACTTAAAAGCTTTCGTCTTTGTGTCATATCCGATAAATACAAACTTCTTGCTTTTATCATCTAACTTGGTTCTTCTTTGATCTGGTACATGCGCATAAGCCACCCTGCCAAATATCTATAGATGTGACACAGTTGGCTTCTGTCCACTCCAAGCTTCCTATGGTGTTTGATTCGCCAACTTTACATGTGGGCATCGATTTTGTATATACACGGCACACTATTACCGCCTCGGCCCAAAACTCCTTCGGCATGTCTTTAGTTTTCAACATTGATCGAACCATATCAAGAATAGTCTGATTCTTCCTCTCGGCCACACCGTTTTGCTGAGGTGAGTAGGCTGCGGTTAAGAACCTCTTTATGCCTTGCTCCTCGCAGAACCTCGTGAACAGAGTTGACATGTACTCCCCTCCTCTATCCGATCGTAAAGCCTTTATATAACGGCCAGTTTCCTTCTCTACCGACGACTTGAACTTCTTGAATGCCTCAAGTGCCTCAGACTTTTCTTTCAGGAAATAAACCCACATCTTCCTCGTATAGTCATCTATGAATGTGATAAAGTATCTTTTCTCGCTGAATGACTTTGGTGTGATCGGGCCACATATGTCGGTATGTATTGTCTCTAGAGGTATCCGTGCTTGATATCCAACCTTCTTTTGGAAAGTATTCCTCGCATGCTTGCCAAGCACACATCCTTCACAAAATTTTCCAGTATAATCCATGGAAGGTAGCCCATGAACCATGTCCTTTTTGGCTAACTCTCTTAGCCCGCCGAAGTGTAAGTGCCCAAACCGCAAATGCCATAGCAAAGATTTGTCCTTCATGTCAACTTGTAAGCATTTTTCTTATATGCTTCTCAAGTTGAGTTTGAACATACGATTATTGGCCATTTCTACACGTGCGATTAACCGACCTTTCTTGTCCTTCAAGTACATGTACCTGTCTTTCATGATAATCAAGTATCCTTCAAGTACATGTACTCTGTAGTGTCCTTAGCTAGCGTGAGTATAGAGGTGGGGCGTCACAGCATGGTATTAGAGCCAAACTTCGGAACAATGTAGAATAATCTAGCAAGGATCATTGTCCTAAGTCTTCCTTAGGAATCGTGCCATAGGATTTAATTCGAGTCTTCGTACCATTCTATCCTATTTCCTTCTGTGATTCCTTGTTTTATCAATCATGATTGTTTGATATTCATTCTAAGAATAACCTTTTCTTCTTCTTTTCTTTCTTTCTTAAAGAAAAGAAATGGTTGGTTCTGGCAGTCCTAGCGTTGGTCAATCCAGTAGTCCTTCTCTGGATGGCGTATTCATGTCGGCCCAACAACTTTTGGATCTTGTAAAGAATCAAAGGTTTATCTGTGCTTTGAGTAAGAACCCCGAAAAGGTTTTACCTCTGAAACTTGAGGTGCCTTTCGATCAGTTTGAAGATATCATTCTTCAACTTGGAGAGGCCGATAAAGAAAGTAATGTTGAAGTTGTAGATGCCAAACAAAACTTCAACATCAACAAGAAAAGGCATATTAAGTTCAAAATTCCTAATCCCAACAAAAAGGGGAAGCAGACAATTTCGGTAGCAAAGACTCCTACGTCTAGCCGTGGACGATGCTACAATTGTGGTTCTACCGACCACTATGTGAATAAGTGCCCGAAACCTCTCTACTGTCGCTATTGCAAAAATTCGGGTCATCATTTATCTACATGTCCCATACTCAAGAGTAGAAGAAAGGGAGAGTTGTATATTGTGCAAGCCCCTAGTAACCGTTCTCTTGGTCAAGGTAATTCTCCTTCTTAGGGCTGTCAATGAGTACCCGAAAAATCCGATATCCGTCCGAATCCGTATCCGAAAATATGAAAAATATCCGTTATCCGAAAAGCGGATACGGATATCCGATATCCGAAAAGCTTTTCGGATACGGATATGGTTATAGTGGTATCCGTATCCGAAAAATATCCGTCCGGTTAACTGATGCATATTTATATAATTTAAAATAGGAAAATAGGGCTATAAGTGTTTAACTTTTGAATATTTTTGGATACACATACATATATTAGTATAAAACAATGTTTTATCACCATATTTTTTATTTCTTTGTTTTTTTATAAACAATAGTACAAAAAATGTTTTATGTTGATCTAAACTTTTTCGTTTATACCTTTAAATTTATCAATTATTGGCGGAGCGGATAAATATCCGATATCCGTCCGTATCCGAAAATTAAGCGGATACGGATATCCGATATCCGAAAATTAAACGGATACGGATATTCGATATCCGAAAATGATTTCGGATACGGATACGGATACGGCACTATCCGTATCCGAAAGCATCCGTTGACAGCCCTACTCCTTCTATCCTTGATGACATTAATTTGTTTTATGATCTTCCTATTTGATTTCTTTTGATACGAGTGCATCTCCTTCTTTTATATCAGAAGAATTTGATGATTCTTTTTCTTTAAATTTTTATGGGCTTGATTACTTCATTGAGAATTTCGAATTCGATTGATGGATCCGCAACACTCAATTTACTTTGTGAAAATGTCGAGATTATTTTATGTGATTATTCTTTCCGAGCCGATTTGCATGTTATGCGTTACTTAGGCTTCGAAATTGATTTTTGTTAAAGGATTGGCTTATTATTGTGAAGCCCATATTCTATGTCCAATGTGGACTATTTATCTTCGACATTTTCAATCTGTTAAGCAGATTTCTTTTGTTCTTAATAATTTTGATTTCCAAATTCGGTGATATCATTTTAATTCTTTAACCCCACTTGATGAAGAAGATGTTATTTTTCGCATTCGGGTAGTTTGTGAATTTTCCGGTATTTTTGAGGTTGTCTTAGGATTATCACCTAAGCAATCTATTGTGTGGTGCTAAGGTCTTTTCAGCTCGACCTTACCACCGGTTTTCATCAGTTACGAGTTGTGGAGAGTAGCGTTCCATCTATCGCATTCCGCACTCGTTATGATTCTTGTGTGTGGTTCGTTATGTCATTCGGTTTGACGAACCTTCTACCTTATTTCATCCATCTTATGAATCGAGTATTCTACGAATGTCTCGATTAGTTTATCCTTGTATTTATTGATTATGGATGAAAACAACAATTTAAAATTTGCAAATCTTTTTAATAAGATATTTATAAGTATGATTGGATTTTGTTCTTAAAACGAGCAAAGAATATTTGTAAATTTTATAAGAGGTATGTTTATCATATAGAAGATGATTTTGTGTTGTTTTGCCCATTGAGTGCTTTAAGAATTCTGGTCGATGCGCTTGATCAACGTTATCGATAGGAATTTCCTAAACGCTATGATGAGACAATCAGACATAGAATATTGACTTGTAAAATGTAAAATTTTCTGAAATAATAATTGTAATTTTGAAAGTTTTAGCTTTTCGGGAAAGAAGATTATTTAAAGGAACTCTTTTCCGATACTCTTATTCTTGTTATTCCCGAAGGGAACCAAGACTTTATTGTTTATACCGATGCTAGTCGTATTGGTTTGGGTGTCGTTCTCTTGCAAAAGAGAACGTGCTATCACTTTTGCATCTAAATCATTAAGGCCTATCGAGACTAGATATGTCACTCATGATCTAGTGTTCGCGGCTATTGTTTTCACTTTTAGAGTTTGGCATCATTATTTTGGGGAAGAAATTCGTTCTCCACTCCGATCATAAATCTTTGAAATGTTTATTTTCTCAAAATGAACATAATTTGCGTCAACAGTGTTGGCTCGAGTTCCTTGCATCTTATGATCTTGATATTCTTTATACTCCGGGAAAGGGTGATCGTGTTGCCGATGCCCTTAGCCGAAACCAACAAGTAGTTGTTTCTATGATGATATCCGGATGGAATGATCTCGAGACTTTATCCACTTATGAGATTCGAGATCGTGAATCCAATTTATGTTCGTCTCTTGTTTTGTGTAGCCTGGAGGCTCATCCTTCTTTTGGAATATACTTTTTTTAGCTAAACTCTATGTCAAATTAAATTTCATGGAGTTCTTACTTTTATTGTTAGCAATCGTGATCCATTATTTTACTAGTGGATTTTTGGTAAGGTCTTCAAAAGCTTTGAGAACAAAGCTTAATTCTTAGCACCGCTTATCGTCCTCAATCCGATGGACAAACCGAGCGTGTGAATCAACTCTTGAAGATCTCTTTCGTTCATGTGTTCTCGATTTTTGTGGAAGTTGGGAAGATCATATTTCTCTTGTTGAGTTTTCTTCCTATAATACCTTCCAATCTTGTATTGGTATGGTACCTTTCGAGCCACTCTATGGAAGGCCATGCCGATTCTCTTTGTGTTGGCTTGAAGCGGGTGAGAAGCTGGTTTCAGGTCCAGATCTTATTGGTGTTCATTCATGTTTCACCTATCATGGGTGTTGTGGTTTCGGTTGATCGGGAAAGTTAGCGCCTCGATATGTTGGTCCACTTCCCATCACCGAACGTATTTGTTCCGTGGCTTATCGCCTTTTTATTACCGGCTCAATCTTTTGCTATTTATGACGTTTTCCACGTCTCTCTACTACGGAAACACCTTAGGGATTCCGATTTTATTCTTGAGCCCGGTGTTGTTGAAGAAATTGAAGTTTCACCAGATTTGACTTATGAGCAACATCCTATTCGCATCATTGCTTCGGAAGTTGAGCGCCTTCGAAATAAAGATGTTCTTCTTGTGAGAGTTCAATGGTTCTCGAATCATAGGGATTTCTCTTGGGAATCCAGAGAATTCATCGAGCAAACACGTTCGGACTTACTCTTTTGTGCTCTTTATGGTGAACTTCTTATTTCAAACTTTCTTTTGTGATGATATACTTTTATGGTTGTTACTTTTTAGTTATTTCTTAAGATTGCGAGGACACAATTTCTTTAAGGAGTGGAGTCTGTAACAACCCGCATATTTATCGATTATATATTTAAATATTTTATTTAAATATTTCATCGTTCGTCGAATTTTAGTCCGAAAAGCTACCTTTTGCAAACAGTCGAATTAGGACTCGAGACCACTTCCATTGAGTTCAAAATGCCATTTGCGATTTTTTTGAGTATAAACATCGATAGGTTTGGAGTAAGTTGAATTTTGCTATTTTCTATTTGGGCTTTTGGGTTTGGGTTTCACCCAAATCATCCTATAACCTAACTCAACCCCCCCCCCCCTTCATCCATTCATTCTCATTTCATTTCTTTTTCTCAAGCAAAACTGAAAATGGGGGAAAAGAGTGGAAATTAGAAATTCCAAGCCCTAGCTTCAATTGCAAAATTCAAGCTTCTACCTCCAAATTCAAAGAAGAAGCTTTGGTAAGCCTTTTCTTCTTCTTCTCCAACTCATTCTCTTATCAATTTCAGAAATTCCTAAACCTAACTTAGGAAATGTTTCTCTTTTAAGCTTAGATTCAAGCTTGTTGGGTTGGAATTGAAGAGTGATTGTTCTTGCCATTGCTCTATAGCTTTTTCTTCATTTGTTTTGGGTTTAAAGGTGAGATTATTTTATGTCACATCTATGACTATAATTATCTTTGGTTGTTGGTTATGAATTCCTAACACTTCTTCATGTGCATTTGCCCTTGATTTGGATTGGTTTTGTGAATATTCCAATTTTTGGTTTTTGAAGCCAAATTTGTGTGAAAATCCTTTTATGGATGTTTGATGTTATCCCACCTTTTGTGAATAGCGACTCAATTGCTGAAAGAAGAAGCCACGACTTAGCAAGTTAGCAAAACAACAAGTTAATTGCCTTGAAACTCCAAGCGACTTAACTGTTCAGGGCTCCTAACGACCTAAGACCTAAGACCTAACGACCTAAGACCTAACGACCTAAGACCTAAGACCTAACGACCTAAGACCTAACGACCTAAGACCTAAGACCTAACGACCTAAGACCTAAGACCTAACGACTTACCTCCAGATTTTCCCTATAAATAGCCACCTGCTCCACATTGAAAAGGGACTTTGCCCGGACTTTTCCCGGACTTTTTTCCAGACTTTGAAGCGCCGAAACTCTGCTGCATTCACGACCTCTACAACACCTCTACTACCAAAAACACTTCAAACTACCTAAAGAGAAGATCAGCTACATTCAAGATGGACTCCGGAATCTCGTTTGCATTGTAATGCTAATTACTTGTATCGATTGTTGAACAATCGGAGGAATTCTTGTAAAACTTGTAAACGAACTTGTGATAAAGAAGATAAAGTTGATGTAGGCTTGACTTTGAGCCGAACCACTATAAAAACTGCTGTCTCTTTACTTTTACTGCAATTATCTGCTTGTTTTAGTTCCCACACAAACGGGTGGTGCTTTCACTTTATTACTACTTACACCGGGGTGTTAGCATTCAATTTTAGCGTTAACATTTGATCATGTTTTTAGTGATGCATCAAAGAGTTTATAGGGCCAGGTCGTCTATTGGCATAAACCCTTAGCGCCCATTGCTCGTCCGGTTGCATTTGCAAAGAGATTGCATCTTCATTTTTAGGCTGAAAATACTGAAAATCCCAGTTCAGTCGACTGAAATCTCTGTTTTGTTGAGCACGTGCAGACGTAGCTTAGACTCGCCATTTGAGATCTGGATCCATCTTTTGTGATATTTCTTAATTCATTTGTGATTTCCAAATGTTTTCACCATTTCGTGATTATTGAGCCTTTGAGCCGTTTGAGGATTTATTATATGGTGATTACATTTTGGAGTTTTGAACTCTTAACCGAGTTCTACATATTGTGATTTGTGGTTGCCATCCTTTGGCTTTTTGAGATTTGTGATTTCCTATTTAGGAATTATGGTGTTGGTGGAAGCCATTATATTGGTTGTTGTTGATGCCGATGATATGAGGCGATTATTTGTGACTAATTGATGTTGTAGTTGATCTTGCCTATTTCGAGAAACCCTTATATGATATTTTGGTAGTTGATATATATATTTGGTGTTGCTTCTTCTCTTTCGAGAAGAAATATTATCGTTCATCCCTATACTTCATCTATCTTGTGCTAATCAGTTTATTTAAGCTAGACTGACCCGTGTATTTTGTATACTCGGGTCAGACCAAGTTATTTCAGGTTAGTCACCTGCTGTAGATTACTGCTATGCTGCTTCCGCTACGGATTTTCTTTCTTTCTTTTGGATGCTAGTCATCTTTTGTGTAGCCTTGTAGTTATTTTGTGTACTCTGATATGTACATATTCTTTTTGACTCGATGTATATATTGTGGTCTATGTACCACCACTGGTGTATCACTATGTAGTGTACTATGATGTATCTGTATATATGTACATACATATGTGTGACTGCTGTTCTATGATTTGTTGTATTTGTTGTTGTTATATTTTGTTCTGATAGATCCATTAGTCACCGTAGTTTTGTGTTAAACATTTATTGAGTATGTCGATCCACTTGCGAAAGGTAAAAGAATTTTTTTTAGAGGTTTGTCATATCGTTTAAATCACTTCCTCGTTCTCTCGAAGAGTGCAAAAAAATGTGTATTTTATATAGAAAATATTTTGCTTCGAGAAAACTAGTTTTTAAAATAATTTTTGAAATCATTTGGAAATTATGGCTTTGAAATTCTCTTTATTATAGAGAATATATATTTTAAATAGCTTCAAAAATAATTATAAATGTTGTAAAATATTTATTTCGAAAGCTATTTTATTATAAAAATCATTCCAAAATCGGTTAAGAAAACACGTGCTTGAAAACTACAAAAATCACCGAAACGCCATAAAATCGAAATATGAAAACTACTCAAAACACGTCAATCCAGAGTACGGATCAACAATATAACCTTGTATTTTGAATATTTCTAATCATAAATTTATACATACATACATATACATACATACATACATACATATATATATATACTTATATAAATATATAGTTCTATTTGAAAACTAATTATTGGGCCTGACTCGTAATTTTTTTCAAAAATATATGGAAGAAATTGGACTTGGTCCAAAAAAATTCGGAGATATAATTGCATATATAATATATTAAGCTTTAAAATTCAAAAATTAAGTTAGAACATAATTTTATCATTTCATATATTGGCTCGACTACAAAAAATTATTTTCTATTGAAAATCAATATATATGTAAATATATATATATATATAGAATTCGCCGAAAAAATTAATATTTTTTTTTGCCAAGATGAAATTATAAATATATATATATATATTAGTAGATATTAACATGGGCATAAGATAGTTTTAAGTAGATGTTAACAATAAAAAATAGTACAATGTTTTACAAAATTATTATATATACATTCATTCATACATACATATATATGAACATATTGCTAAAAGAAAAAAAAATTATATATGCACTATGTATTTTATTAGTATATGCATTATTAAAATAATATACATACATACATACATACATACATATATATATAATTGGTTTTTTTTCATGGTTGAAAATATAACACTATTATGAAATAAATTTAAATAAGTTTAAATTGCTTACTTTAATCTAGCCGGTTGATTAAACATTGTATTGCAAGTTATTCCCTCTGCGGTGTTTTCCTCCTTTCTCCTTCTAGCTTGGCTTGTAAGGCTGAGTTATGTGACTTTCTCTAATGCATGCTAGAGTGCATGTTTGCATTATATGAAAAGAATGAGGAAATTGGGCGGTACTTATAACCTCCAAAAGGTTAGAAAATATCTAATATATTTCCACCATTTTTTCCTTCTTTTTTCTCCTTGATAGCTATTTATCAAGGTATATTTTCAAACGAACCAAAGCTTATTAACGCCTATAATGACCAGACCACCTTTTAAGTATATCATATATAATTTTGAACCAAATTAATAATAGTTAGCAATTATTTAAATACTTATTATAGCTCATTCACTTAACAAAATCAATACATGTCATTTACATGTAATTTTAATTAATTTTAAGTCTTCAAATAAAAATCATAATAAATTAATATAACCGTTGACTAAAAATTCGGTCGACCGATCCAAAGCCACTTAGGGGCCTAAAAATGTTTTACTGCGTGCTTATTATAGGATTAATGGGATAAATAGGAAATATGAGACAACGCTTTATAGTGGTTCGATCGATTTGATCTACATCCACTCAAGTCTACTCTTTTTATTGTTTGATATTTGATTATAGGAAATGACATGAATACAATGATTTCGCTTTTTTTAGATTTTGAGCTTGTCTTTCTCTTTTTTATTCCATGGACAGGAATAAATTCGTCCCTTGGATCGTCCAAGCATTGTTGTGGATCGAATAGATTGAATGGTTCTAATGTAGTTATCATTAATATGAGCTAGGAGGTCCAAATCGGTCTAGCATCCAGTGTTGTTATAACCGTTGATGATAGGTGGATGGCTCAAATGCACAATTCCAAACAATTGCAGGTGTTCTGCTGTGGAGGAGCCATTGGAGAACAGTGTTCTTGGTCATTGCTTTAATCAGAAAGGGTTGGTACTACAGCTGCTTGTGTTAGAGGAAGTGTGTTAATTGTTGTTTTTGCCAGATTCTCTATGATAGCCATTTAGATATCAAATCTTCAAAGATTGTCGGGTTTTTGTGCGTGGTAAGAGGAGCAGTCATCAGAGTGTAGTGTGCTGGACAGATGTCTTGAGCTGTTGGTCAGGTTCCTTGCTAGTATTGGACTGATGCCAAGCAAGCAGTGTCTTGATCAATGGAGTTGACTTGTATTCGAGATGGTGGGTTGCCAAAGGACGGGGGAGATGGTAACTCTCTAGCAGTTCGATGCAATGGTGCTCACTAGCTTTGCTGGTGGTATGGATGATAATCAGAGCGGCTGCTTGGACGCAAAGAAACACTTGAGCAGGTGTGTTGTTACGAAAGAGTTATTGGAGAACGGTGTTCTTGGTCATTGCTTTGATCAAAAAGGGTTGATGCTACAGCTGCTTGTATCAGGAGTGTGTCAACAATTGCTTTTGTCAGATGCTCTACGGTAGCTGTTTAAAGATCAAATCTTCATATGTTGTTGGGTTTTGTGCATGGTAAGAGCGACCGTCGGAGTGTTGTGCGCTGGAGTAATGCCTTGAGATATCGGTCGGGTTCATGGCTAGTATCGGGCTGATACTAAGCAAGCAGTGTCTTGATCAATGGTGTTGACTTGTATTCGAGATGATGGCTTGCCGAAGGTCGGGGGAGATGGTAACTCTCTAGTAGTTCATTGTAGTGGCTCTCACTAGCTTTGCTGGTGCTATGGAATGATAATCATAGCAGCCACTTGGACACAAAGGAACACTTGAGTGGGTGGTCGAGTGGCGCTAGACCCTTCGTCCTAAGGATGACACTTATGGGGGTCTTAGGCATTTATTGCATTGGGTCGCGATGTTCTTGATTGTGCTTCTTTTGATCGGAACAACATTGAGCTTACGCACTAGATTATGAATTTCTTACATGGAAAAATTCATGCAACAATAACATTTATATTAATTGTCTCCATTTCAATTTATAGCATTCATAAGATAAATTCGAAAATATGTTGACAAATATTGTTGTGTGATTCCCTAGTATGAACTTAGCCCTTGGTAATGTAAACAATCAATATATTAAAGCATATGTGGACTTTGCTGAAGCGTAATAGTGGACATGGGTTAGTTGCTTATAGATCATTTAGATTGAATCATATTTCTAATTTTTTAGAACTACACCATAGTAACAATATACCGTGCATGTTTTCTTTTCATCGTCATTATATTGCCAAGATGTTTAGAATTTGGTCGATGGTCAAAAACTCTAACAATATTCGTAGTTAATTGCAAAATACAACTTTAAATCTCTTGTTTTAGTCCGATAACGTGTACCGATTAATCTTATTACTCTGTTCAGAGATTTTGACTTTAAGTTGACTAACAATTATAGTGATATTAATTTTCTATAACGAATAAGACGAATCGCCTCTTGAATAGTGTTTTACTTCAAGTGGTTCAACGAATATCCAATTATGTTTGTAACATGAACATAATTAATAACGACCTCAATCAAGAACATCATTAAATTGTAGGACTCTAAAGTGTGAAATATAATGTCATACCTGTTCACAAATTTAGTTGATACTTTTCATGTCAAGAACAGTTAATACTGACCTCAGTCGGTCATTAGCACCATAAACTCAATTAAAACTCTGAAATGATGGGCCAGCAACATTTCACCTTTCTGCCAAAGAAAAATAAATAAATAAAGACGGTTAATTCATTAACAGAATAGTTGTTTATAATAAAGTCAGGCTCAAATTCATTTTACGCATTGTCCAAAATAATTCTCCAAAACATGAAATTGTCAATTTTTTTTACCGTTGTATCATTTCTACTCATAATGACTGAATAAATATAGCGAAGTAGAGGCATAATAGATGACATCTATTACCATTATATTCAATACATCAACGACCAATGCTAATTGGGTCTAACTAACCAAAATAACAGGCATTTGTGTTGCAAATACAAAAACAAAACATGATATTTAGTTATTAAGTAATATTCAAAATAATAATGGTACTAATTACATTTCCAGTTCCCCTAAATAGCTTTAACTTCCACTTATAAAAGATGCAGGTGTCTATTACAGCTTACAACTCTAGTGGCTACAACTGTAGTAAATTCGTCATATCCACAATTCACATAAATTAATAAGCTCTAAATTAATTTTTAAGTTAAATTTACAAAACTACAACCTAAGAATTTTCCAGGACACGGGCAGACATAGCCTAGCATTATTGTCTTTAAGCATGCAGTAATCACTTAAAAAGTATGTGAAAACAAACAGGAGCAAAAGCTAATGCACACCATAATAATACTAGTAATATATCTGAGTGTATAACTTTCAACACTGGCCTTTTTCTCATTTTCAATGGGCCATGATATTAGGATGTAGAAAAACGGTCCCATTATACCAAAGAAATAACTAATTAATTAGAGTAAATAAGCTTTAGATGCTTATTAATAATGTTAAATATTTTATAGCCTAATTCTTACCTAACTGTATGTGGTACATGAACTAGAGAGTGCTACGTATTCCTCCATACAATATGGTAGCTACATGTTTCTCAGGAGAAAATAAACTGCAAGTAAGAGGGAGTCCACAAATAGGAAGAACAAATAGTATGCACGATTGAATGGAATACTTGGACAAAGTAGCCCAGTTATTGCAAACAGACAAATGGAGTATACTATAGATATAATTAACAAGCATCCCAATCAGCACTTGATTAATACAAAGACATTATCTTTAAACAAGTACTATCTAATTAGTTAAAAACAGCTGGAAGACACATTGTCTCAGTTTTTCTGCTTGACTGAGCTAAAAAAAAAATCGCTTTTCATATTAGCAACGAATTTATTATTTTTAGACATATATACAGCCGAACACACAGTTTTGAAAACAACTTTGATGCGCTGCCTGCATTTATGATGCGATTCGCTAAGATTTCCATAGAAACCATCATAGTGTAGTGGAGGCGAAGAATCTCGATCCAAATTTTAGTGTTCCGGTGTGACCATCCAATTAGAATACTTGAAATTTTGCAAACAAGATCAGATTGTATTAGCAAAAAAACTGTCCCCGTGCAATGTATTAAATGGTTGGGTACACCGGAACACCATATTTTGGATCTAGGTGATTTGTGTCCACTATAATAAACTTATGAACCATATAAACTAATCATATAAAACAATAACTAACATATTTTTATGAGAGGATAATAATTAGAAGAAGAGTTATATGAATTAACAACCACAGCTACAACAACAAAAAGTATAAAAACAAAAAAAATGTCATAACAAATATCTAATATTACCCCAAGCCAAATTCTAATATATCCAAGAATTTCATCTTATGTTATCACAAACGTAATTAATCCCAATGTCAAGTACAAAATTCATTTTATTTGAAAATTAATACATCTAGAAGCCTGTTATTATTGTAGTTTGTGACTGAGATTTTGTCATATACTGATAAGCTAGCAAGGCCCGAATATTCTCTGATTAACAAATAATCAAAAAAAATTATAAATACGATGGGGGAAAAAAATAGACATCACCATAAATATTCTAGGTTTTCAAAACAGAAAATGAGGGCTTGGTCCTTTATCCTCAGGCTAGTACACTCCGTTCTCCTATTCAATGTGCATGTAACAATTTCTAAGTTACATCCTACACATAACTTCAAATCACTTCCTCTCAACTCATCTAACTTTCGAATTCAAATGCCGTATAATTTGAATGCTACCGATAGATATAACTTCAGCAAAGGAGTGCATAAGCTGTGGGTGCTAGCTGATGATAAGCCCCATGCGCTGACAAGCAACACTTCTGCTCGAACTGAAATTCGAATTCAAGCATGTCTTAATTTAAAATCACCCTTAAGTATATAAAACCAGAAAATAATTATTGGAATTACCAAATTAATTAGGCTGGTCGTTACTCTTATCTTCATAGGTGTAGGTCTGTCTGTCCATTAAAATAACTGATACCGGTACCTATACACATCTTTGTTTAGATATTATTATGATAGCTAAAATCACTATTGTGCGGAAATTTCAATTAATTTGCACTAACTCCAAAACTGCAGCGGAATACTAAAGTGCAGAAATAATCAAAACAATGATCTAGCTTGTTGATTAATTATCAACCACCAATTCAATGAAAAATAATCACCAAAGAAAGAGAAACAGAAGAGTAGAGAACACAGAGATTTAACGTGGTTCGGCTAGATTGCCTACGTCCACGGACCCAACAACTATTCTTTATTTCACTGAAGAAAGAGAGTACAAAAGAGAGAGATTACAAAATTAGAGGTAGTAAAGTGAAGAGACTAACCTATAATTACAAATTGAATAATCAATTTATCCAAAGACTTGTTTACGCTCAAAACCCCTAATTGATTGACTGCAGAAATTAGGGTTTACTGAAGAAGAAGATAATGGTGGATTCTCTCACAATTACGAAGATGAACTTCCTTCATTTAAATAGGCATGAAAACGAAGAATGCTTGGAGATGAAGAAAATTAATTTCCAGATTATGTGACAACCTTTTCAAGTTACTTGATTTGATTCCAATGCACATAACTGACAAAAAATCTATGTTTACATAAATTTCCATTGCTTAAATCAATCTGCATCAGTAATCTTTTCTTTCTTCATATAACAAATTCTTGACTAATTAATTGGTTAGCAATTAATTAGTTTCCTTTCTCTAAAAGATATCACACATATCCTTCCTCTTTATCTTTTCATATACAGTCTAATTCATTGATTGACTAAATCAATTAATTATTTTCTTGTCTTCTTTGAAAAATATTTGAATCACATAAATTCAACACTTCGTCTTGATTCAAATATAACAATCTCTCTGCATCACCACATCTCGAAAATTGTTGGGTCTACATCAACAAGCTCAATGTGAACTATTTTGGGCAATATTGCCCAAACAGAGCTTCCAAATCTTTCCCAAGCACAAGAAAAATAGTATGCACATCAACAAACAAAATGCATACGAGCAAATACCAAAATTCTTCGACAAATCCGATGTTGGAGACGAACATATAGATACTAAGCTTCGAGAGACCAATGGAGATTTAACAGCGCGCTTTATCTTCTCCATTCCAAATTGAGTGAGGACATACTCAACATTATCTACTCCAATCTCCTCCACAAGAATTTTACTAGAATTTCCTAAGTCAACATCAGCAGACTCACCAACAAGCTCCACAACATTGAAAGCATAAGATGAAGAATCATCGCAAATATGCTTACAAATAGGGCCAACTGAACCAAAAGGCCTTTCCAGCAAGTGAGATCCACCTAGAGTCTGAACCTCTGTAATATTCTCATCAACCATAGTATCATTACTAATATCTCTCCGAATATGAAAACAATCTGATGACTCCAAATGTGTTTGGCAATTTTCTGTCCTCCCAATGTCAATACTTGATAGAGGCTCCACCTTCAACAAAGACCTCTCATCAAATATCGCATGCCTGCTAGTCACAATTCTTTTAGTTGTTTTACACCATAACCTATACATCTTCACTCCTTCTCTATAGTCTAACAAAATGTGCTTGCTTTCTCTAGGCTTCAACTTATCATGTCTCTCATCTTCTAAATAAGCTGAACAACCAAACACTTTAAGGAATGAAAAATCAACAGGCTCTCTTTTCCATATCTCTTCCGGGATCTTCATATCTATGGCAATAGAAGATGTGCGGTTGATGAGAAATACTGCCATAGATATCGCTTCTGCCCAAAATTCCTCTTTTAGACCAGCAGTCGTTCTCAAGCTCATAGCTCTCTCCCATAATATCTGACACATGCTCTCTGCCACTCGATAACAATGTGACTCAACAGAAATAGAAAAATCTCTAACAACATGCTCGGACCCACAATAGTTAGTGAATTCTTGTGACATAAATTCACTATTATTTCCAACTTTGAGAACCTTCAAACGCTTCATCGACTGCTTCTCTACCAAGGTCTTCCACTTATAAAATTGAGCAAATATTTCGTCTTTGGCCTTTAAGAAATAGACTCAGACCTTACGTGAGAAATCATCCACAAATAAGACGAAGTAACTGGCTCCACCAAAAGATGCAACTGGGGTGGGACCCCGCACATAAGAATGAACATATTCTAGAAACTCTGTAGCTCTAGGTCTTCCAGCATCAAATGTGACATGCTTCTTCTTTCCAAAAGAACAATCTCCACAAGAGCTAGGCTTCCGCTGACAAACACCATCAATCAACCCACGCTTCTTTAATACTTCAAGACTCTCCTCATCAACATGACCTAAACGAAGATGTCATAACTGAGTAGAATCTGAAATACTAGAATCAGTAGAAACTACCGACTCTTCTAAGACTGTCTCTCCATGAAGCACATAAATATCATTAACTCGCACCCCTTTCATCACCACCAAGGAACCCTTCGCCACTCTTAAATTCTCTCAATCTATTATTATCCTCATACCAAGTCTACTCAAAGCTTCAACTGATAACAAACTTCTACGCAGCATTGGAACATGTCTAACATCCGTGATAGTCCTAACAACACCATCATGCATCCTAAACCTCACACTTCTAACGCCCACAACATGACAAGATATGTCATTCCCCATATGAACTGCTCCGCCATCAATCTTCTTGTAACTGACAAAACAGCTCCTATCTGACGTCATATGACAAGAGGCTCCAGAATCAATCACCCAACTAGTATGCTCTAAAAGTGAAATACTGGCTGAAAATAATAATGTATTACTATCACTTCTATCTGCATCTGATCTAACTGCTGTCAGTACTGAAGTTTTCTTCTTCTTCTCTCTCTTCTTTCTAAGAGCTGTACAATCTCGTATGAAATGCCTTTTCTTCTTACAATAATAGCAAGCACCCCTTCTAGGGCCCATGAAATGAGACCTACGCATATCTCTTCTACCTCCAAGGTGCTTCTGACTTTTATCTCTTCCTCTAGATGAACGAAGTTGTTGCTGAAGAACACCGTCATTAGTCTTCACCTTCCATGTCCCTAAAACTCATTTTCTAACATATTTGGTGATGCCATAATTTTTCATACCACCACTAAAAGAATTTGCCATTGACAACTAATCTAGAACAAGACAGCTAGCTCTGATACCAAACTGTTGTGCGGAAATTTCAATTAATTTGCACTAACTCCAAAACTGCAGTGGAATACTAAAGTGCAGAAATAATCAAAATAAGGATCTAGCTTGTCGATTAATTATCAACCGCCAATTCAATAAAAAATAATCACCAAAGAAAGAGAAACAGAAGAGTAGAGAACACAGAGATTTAACGTGGTTCGACTAGATTGCCTACGTCCACGGACCCAACAACTATTCTTTATTTCACTGAAGAAAGAGAGTACAAAAGAGAGAGATTACAAAATTATAGGTATTAAAGTGGAGAGACTAACTTATAATTACAAATTGAAAAACCAATTTATCCAAAGACTTGTTTACGCTCAAAACCCCTAATTGATTGACTACAAAAATTAGGGTTTACTGAAGAAGAGGATAATGGTGGATTCTCTCACACTCACGAAGATGAACTTTCTTCATTTAAATAGGCATGAAAACGAAGGATGCTTGGAGATGAAGAAAATTAATTTCCAGATTATGTGACAACCTTTCCAAGTTACTTGATTTGATTCCAATGCACATAACTGACAAAAAATCTATGTTTCCATAAATTTTCATTGCTTAAATCAATCTGCATCAGCAATCTTTTCTTTCTTCATATAACAAATTCTTGACTAATTAATTTGTTAGCAATTAATTAGTTTCCTTTCTCTAAAAGATATCACACATATCTTTCATCTTTATCTTTCCATATAAAGTCTAATTAATTGATTGACTGAATCAATTAATTATTTTCTTATCTTCTTTGGAAAATATTTGAATCACATAAATTCAACAATCACTATCCAGTAATAATTCTTTTTGAAGGTGTACACGAAACCCAGCATATTTTTCACACATAGACACACCAGAATATAGGCCAATACATACATTCACAGCCTACTGGTTACAAACCTAGTTAGAACCAACTTTACTGTATTTTTCAGGTTGTATTGTATGATGACATAAAAAAACCAATATAATGATTATGACTTACTTTATAGATATATCAGTTAAGAACCATGCAGGCCATAACATGCTGCAACTTTTCCAAATAATTGACAAAAATATAAACTTCACGTAGGGACATGACTATTCAACTGGAGTGTGGCAATTTGAAGGACATGCATATGTTCCAATAGGTACAAGCGGAGTATGTATCATGCAAGTATTTGGGTCAGGTATTCCTAATAGGGCTACAACTCTAATGCTAAGAGTCTACAATGGTGCCCTAATGTACTATCAAAGAGTGCTAATTGCTGATGAAATATATGGAAGATGGTTCAAAGTGAATGTCATCCATGATACCACTAAAGGAATAGTCAAAGTTTTCATTGATGAAGATCTTAAATTAGTAACAACTGACGTGGGTGGAGTGAACCATTACTTTAAATGTGGTGTTTATATGCAGAATAATGGTTCCTATTTCATGGAATCTCGATGGAAGAGAATCAGGGTCTTGAAATTGTCTAACTGAAACAAACATTTGTGATCGAATAATGCACTTCAAATGGTGAGTATTGCCTGTTAAAAGTAATATGATAAATAAAGATGTGTATTCATTTTGCAATTGAAATGAAGACAATGTTGTAGAATATCGCTAATGAAAGATACAATTGTGACAACACGACCACTTGAGAAAAAGTAATTCATAAAACAAATCTGTACATTAAAATAGAAATATACCAATATTGCACTTGAATCAAGTTTTCAACATAATAATATTCGATGTTTTTTCATGGAAAACTATATCCGAGTACATGAAACAGCTACAATATATAGTTTGTATGCTTGCTTGCAATTTACAGAGGAGTAAGCTGATGGAATAATTACATTGTAACACAAAGACATGGTTAACAGGGCTCATTGTGATTAAACAATGTAAGCTAACTGACAAATACTAATCAGTTTCAACATTAACTAACCAGGCAACCTGCTATGTGATGTTAGAAAGAGCCCACCTTGCAAACTAGTATTTATTTAATTTTTTATTAAAAAGACGAAAAGAAAATAAAAAACTCTAGAGGTTGTGCTCAATATTTGAAGCTCCAATTGACTAAAACACACTAGTGTGGCCCCATTAGTTCTAATAATTTTAATCTTCATGTAGAATAATAAAAGCAGTTTTGATGGGCTCAATACTTTGTTTCTTGTTCTGATAAAGTATGCAGGTTAGACAAGATTCATATAAAAATTTGAATAGGATATCAGATTCCCGAAATTCAGTAATTAACAAATAATATACGACCAAATGACAACATAACTACCTATAATACGCAAATATTTGGAAAAATGATTAAAGCCTACCTTTTTATATGTCTCAACAATTGTCTTCAGTGGTTCTCTTCTTCTACAAGCTAAGAATCTCTTTTGAATTACTTTACCCGACCCTGCAAGAAAAGAAAAAGAGAATCAAAGAAAGGATCAAAACAAGATTTTATGGTGTATACAATTAAATGGTATTGCATGAAAAATAAATAAACTATTATATTACAATATGATCACATAGTAGTAAAAGAACCCTTTTCTGGACAGAAACTAAGTATCATCAAAGAAATAACATATCATTATGCACGATGAAATATACTGTATGATGAATCGTTAAAATCAATTTAAGCATGCATATATGATTTCTTGATGCTAACAAAGTGTTAATTGTTATAAGCTTTAATAGCAAAATTGGATCTGGAATAACAATTCAAGTGTGAAAAAAAAATCAATTTTCTATCATGAATTTGGGTTCTTTATTCTGAATATTACTAGGCCCTGCCGGCTAAACCTCAATCACATCAAATATACTGTCTACACAACAGACTAGGCCTAAGTAGCCAACCTTGTAGTTATGAGTTATGAATAAACATTCCCTCATTAGTTCGAACAAAGATGTAAAAGTTAAAACAGCATAATCTATATCATTAGCACTTTGTCAAATTTATTATATATTTTACTTTTTGAGAAAAAGATTGAGATAATTTCCTGGCGTCTTCTAGTGAAGTAGAACAGCTTCTAGAATAGCTTATGATTTTTATATCCAGCCATATACGCTCAAACAAAACCTCTTCATTTCTTCTATAAACAAAGCAAGGTAGTTAAGGCGCTAAGGCGCAAAAAAGCGCCAAGCTGGAGCCTAGGGCTTTTTTGCGCCTAGGGCTTTTTTGGGAGCCTTGAGCATGAGGCAGCGAGCAGTCTGGATGGCTCTCGAAGTTCGAACTAGGTTACACATTTTAATTTGATCGATTTGGTTTCGAATTGGGGTTGGGCACGAATTTGTTTTTGAGCTGGTTGATTTAACTGGATGCGAATAAATTGAAGGAAAGTTATGTGTTTGGGCTCATATTGGCCCAAAAAAAAAATCTCCAACAAAACAGCCCAAGGCACGCTTTTACAGCGCCTCAAAAGCCAGCGCCTTGGGGCTTTTCCAGCGCCTCGTGCATCCATGGCGCCTCAGATGTCAAAAAAGCCCCAGCTTGGAGTCTAGGGCTTTTTGGAGCCTAAGCGCGCCTAGGCGAGGGCTTTGATAACACTGAAACAAAGTTTCACATACTCGTTCCAAAAACAAAACAAAATAAAGATGTATTTGTTTCTTATTCAAATTTCCTGTTGTAGTCCTCCTAAATGTTACTAGTTCATTTTGTAGCGTTGACCCAACAAACGTACTGACGGCAATACCCTTAACCGAGAAAGATTTGATCATACAATGGCCGTATAACTTAAAACAAAGTGAAACTCTAATCGATAATTTTTTTTTCGAAGGAAAAAATAATAGATTACAAGATGTGAAAATTTGGCTGAAGAGCTTGTTTCTTTGTTTTTCCAATCACAGGGACAAACAATTTTATTTATATAAATTAAGGATAAATATCGTTATAATATTATAACTAAGGTACCGTTTGTTTACCGTAAGTGATCACTTATTTTACCACTTAATGATAAATAAAACTTTGAAGTTGTTTGTTTTGAATAAATGTTACGAGACACTAATTTAGTGAAAAAGTATTGAGCACTAGTTTATGTCTCTCCTTTTTTTTACCACCGAATTTCTTTCAAATTCATGAATCTCTTTTAGATCCACGAAACAATCGCATACAATGTCAAAATTAATATGATTTTTAATTGAAACTTCAACAAGTAAACTGAAATTTGGTCTCGCATGTGGTAATCATTTCCACAAATTGAATTGGTTATTGATTTGTGTTTTCTAATTGAGTTATACATTGAAATTTGTGGCCGATTTGGAATTTGTAATGTTTTCAAATCCTAAATATGTAAATTTGTTTGTGATCTATAAATTTATAAAAGCTGAACTCTTTTATCCTTTTGTATTTAAATTTTTTTGATTAATTTTATTATATTTTATGTTTTAGTTATTGATTATTCAAATATAAAAAATGATACATACAAGCAACCTTATAACGAAAGGCAGAATGTCTTTCTTTTTCTTGAGAAACAATCTTTTGATCTTTTTCTATGTATAATTGAATCCTTATATCTGTATAAATAAATGCCAACGAGTTGTTATATGAATCATACCAAAACCAGTTGAGTTACATGTTTTTCTTTATATATAACGATTTATATGTTTATCTTCTTGCAAAGCGATAAATGCATTTATCTTCTGTACAGATGTTTCTTGTTGATGCTTTTGTATTGGATCAGGTTTGAAATAGTGTTACAGACAACAGTTATTAGATAGAAGTTGAGTCAATAGCAATCACAAATTGAGTTGGTAGCAATCACAAATGGAAATTGAGTTGAAGTCATGACTTTGCTTAAGCAATTTTAAAATTTTAATTAACAAATGGATGCAAAATGATGTGTAAAATAAATAGATCTGATTCTGAGTGGTTTAATAATTTAAAACGGGTTTGCAATGGAGGTCGCATTAAAAGAAATTTTGAGTGATTTTTAATAAATTGTGTATCTATGGTTTGAGAAAGAATAAGGAGAAACCATGCCTTTCTAATCTTATTGGCCTATAAACTGTTGCTGAAAAAGATAGCCTTTGGAAACTTACAATGTTCAATAAATAAGCCCTTATGTCAAAAAAGTCCTTATGAGATATTAGATTTCAACAAATAAGCTCATAGTCAAGGACCTCTAGCTCAGATAATTAGGTGTGACACTTTAGATAGAGGTTTTAAAGGTCATGGGTTCGAACCCCTGAAACATAAAAAATAATATTCTACATGAATAGAGTATCACTTATGTTATCAAAAAAAGTTATTAATGGCGCACGGTGCAAAAATGATGCAAAGCCTCTCTGGAGTATTGGCACATGACGCGACAAATGACACGCGCCTTTTTAATTTACTGCGCATGTTTAGAATTTTTTTATGAATTTAATATATATAACAATTAATTTGAAATTTTAATATAATTTATATTTAACATATGTAATATTTTTTTTGACATTTTGCAAAATACATCATCAAATTTAACATAAGCATATAATTTCAAGCATAATAATATTGAAAACTAAAACTCAAGATAATAGTACATATTACCGATGAACTAGAAATCTAAAATAGATTCAGCTATCATATTTTCTAAGTCAATATCTACATAATCGGATTCATAAGATTCATCATCTTTCTCATCTGTCTCATCTTGATTGACAATTTATTCGGTGCAATTGTAACAGAAATAGACAGCTCGAAGTTCGTTGGAGACTAAAGAAACATTCATTCGAGACTATTTGTCCGGTGCAACAGTAATTAGAACAACTAATTTGAAGTTCATTCGAGATTAATTTGGAGAATGCGACGAGATTATTTGTTCTCTGAAAGAGTGGTGATTAGACCCGTCGGGTCGGATTTGGACCCAACTCGGTTTGTCTCGATTCTAGTCGAGTTGGGTTTGTCGAGTCTAACTTGTATATTTTAAAATTTTGATATGACCCAATGTTCGATTTGAATCGGATCGGTTCAGGTCCAGTTGGGTAATAACACTAAAAAAGTGTATACGTTCTCGCTATTTTGTCTAATTTTTCGAGTCGGATGTATTCTTCATGTTATTTTCCATCAACCAGACCCGAGAGTCATCGGGTTCAAGTCGGGTTCGGACCAGTTTAGTTCAGAATTACGGATTTTGGTTCTGATTGTCCATTGTAGATCGATGCGGCAATAATATAAATAAATAGTTCAAATTTTATTGGAGATTAGTTCGAAGTGTAACCGTATCATTGTATAAAAAATATATAATACACTCAACCATTGTTGGAGATTGGTTTGGATTGTGAAAAATGAAAAATAAATAAAAATAAGTAAAAAACAATAAAATTACAAAAAAGCGTGTCATTTTTGCGTCGCGTGTCATTTGCTCTGTAAGCGCCATTTGCGCCATTCGTCGCGCCTTTTCATGTGCGTCGCGACATACGGAAGAAAGACGCAAATGTTGCGCCGCGTCTTGCGCTATGGTGCGCGACTTTCATAACTATCAATAAGCTCTTATGGTATTTAGCTTTTTGTGGCCAGACTACAATCTGTCCATTATTTCAGTAAATGTAAATCTTGAGTTTTACATCCAGATTGCATATTTCAATGAAATAATTCACAGAATTTAATTCTCTATATATCTCCTACTATTAATAATGAAAATTCAATCAATAGGATTTTCACGTGTGTTCTTGAAATTTCGAAAATTCATGACCATCCATCAACGAATCTCGCCAGCGGTTTGTAGCCTCCAGCATCACTCCATTTTCGACCATTCATCAACAGAATTTCACTATCAATTTGCATCCGACACCAGCAACAAGACTACTTGAAATAAAAATGTTAAGTTTATCAAAGTTTTTGCACTTATAACGCACATCCCCCATTAAATTTTATTAAATATATATTAAATACATTAGATACACATACGTGCGATTTATACTAGTATGTAGTAATGGTAATCATATCTTTATTGAGATAAAAATGAATTTATTACACAAGATTTCTTTGTGAGAGGCCTAAGTGAGACCACCATTGGAAACTAACATTGTCTTTTGAAAAGAAATGTCTGCCCAGTATTTTTATTTTGCAATAATGACAAATTAACTACTAGCCTATCTCATTGTCCTCTTTTTCTACGTAATTGTAGTGACTGTGTCACTACCAATATTGCGATTGCTTTATGAAGTCTTTAGATTTTTTTGGTACTACTATATAAGGACGCCCGATGCATGTGACTACATAAATACTCTGTTGCTTGCTTTCCACTTCTTAATTTTTTATTTTTGGGTTATTTGGTTTTAAAGACATATTTAAAAAAATTAGATCCAACAACAACGAACTTTAATAATTAGATTAAAGACGAAGACCACATTAGATTATGTAAATCTCAAGTTTATTTTAATTGCTCATCTCCGCTAAGTTAATAAAAAATAAAAAATGACACTAAAGTTCAAGAAGAAAAAAAGTATTTTCAGAAATATTTTAATCGATTAATGTTAACATAAAGTTATAGAAGTAAAATACTCGAAAAGCTAAATGAATATAGTCTTTTTAAATAACGTTATATTATATCACTTAAGATATAGAATTAAGCGATTTGAAAAGCTATTCCCATTTAGCATATGAAAAAAAATGTTAATTGTAAATAATTAGGCTATATACATTTAGCTTTCCATGATGTTTTTTTCTATATTCTTTTTTTCAAATTTACAAAAAAATGTTTTCGTAACTATTTTTTTTATATTCTTTTTTCTCACATTAACAAAAAATAACATTTTCGTAGTTAATTTTTATTATTTGTGAAATATCGATGTGTGTCCTTAATTTGAAATATTTGAATTTTATCCAATTAAAACTTGAAAATTGTCCTTGATGTGATCGGAAGTTGGTTCTCCTTTGAAATAAAAAAGTAAACAATTTCGTCCTTGAAACAAATATCCACTTTATTTTTTCTATTTTCTTTTTCTTTTTTTTGGCTTTTCACTTCTCTCCATTTATTTTTATTATTTCCCTTTCTTCATTGTTTTATGCTCCAAATTGGCATACGCATTGTGGACATTTCTATTAATTTGGTTTGCTCCAGGACATATCAAAGATTGAGAACAACTTTCAACCGTTGATTATAAACGATAGTTGAAATCAACAAATTTTGGTTATTAATAGTAGAGATGGATGTCCATATCATTACATTTACTGATGCTTATCGTTTTATTGGTTTATAAACTCAATCTATAGAACATGAGAACATGCTAGGATACCAGTATGGCACTGATAATAATATGCAACTTCATACGTGTTAGGATAAAAATAATTACATTTAGATCAAAAATCAAAACAATTAAAAGTTGAGTATGAAAATAATTATTATGGACATTTTCCAAACTATGGTTCGAAAATTTAAAAGATTAGTATACTATAATCTAGAAAGTTCCATATATAGGATAAATACCTAAACATGTTGATGGAATTAAGTGTTTCCAGAAAATTAGACTTATGACTCTTATATAACCAGTTCTAAAATATGAAACAGTTTATTGAAGTTCGTATCATTGCATAATACTGTAGTAACTACATTGAATTTATTGGTTGAAAATAGCATGAAGGTTATTATGATCAAATTTCCTGAGATTGGAAGTAGGTCCTTTATCCTAATTATTTCTAGTATAGATGAAATAACTCCAAAATTACATGAATTAAAATGACAACTCACTAACATCCAAGCAAATATAAATTTGCATATATAGTTTCTTTTTTAGCTCAAGCTTGACATGTAAAACAAACCGTCTCCATTTTAATGGTAAGATCGTTGTCATACATCTACATTTTTTATAAGAACATATATGTCATTGATATATTATACCAATCATCCAGTATCATGTTTCGTAGCTTCAGGGTTACAGTTACGCATCATACTTATCCATTCAAAATGAACCAACCAAAATTATTGAAATTATGTCATTGAATATTATATATGTTAAATCTTGATAATACGTTTGGTAACTACTTCCTTTTCACATCATGTAGAAAAGAGTTTGTAAAAGAACATATTATACCCTGTAATTTGACCTATATTTTAATATTGCATCATGATTACAGACAGTATGCATACAAATCAATATCCAGTTTATCACCCATCATCACTCTATATAAACCCTATAGTCCTTACATATATGTATTCAAAATACGATCCTCTATTCGGCGTGTAATATCAACAATTACCATGGCGGTAGCAAGCCTCTTTTTGTTTACCTTCGTTGTTGCATTAAGCATGCAGAAAGATACTCGATTTTTTTGCAGTGCAGACCCGACGGATGGTTTTACAGCTGTTCCATTAACCGAAAGAAATTTACATATGCAATGGCCATATAATTTAAAACTAAGTGACAGATACAGCTATGTTAATGGAGTACGCAGTCTATGGGTTTACTCAACTGACAAACCATTCAACTCTGGAACCAGAACCAAACCACGAACTGAAATTCGCATCAGGGTAATTTTGATCTTTTTTGCTAACTGCAAGAGGTCTTTTTCATATTGTTTTTTAATAGCACAGAATATAAAGTAATTAATGTCAAAGCACTTTGTTCCTCAATGTTTTTTCTTTCTTCACATTTCCTCTGAAATACCCACTTTTTCAAACAACCCTATAAACCTTGTGTGCGGATAAATTTGTGGGAAAATGACTTCAAAAGAATAGTCCATGTTTTGAAGAGCAAGCAGCAGATTTGGGTTAGCCAGTATATTCAATTTGTGTACTAGTCCTAAGTACATAAGTAAAAGTGATTACTTGTACATGAGTGCAAGTGCACGCCCACACACACGCCCACACAGTGTGTGACATTCCATTATAACAGTTAATAACACGAACCAATATATTTCTATTAATCGTGATTTCAAGACTATGCAGGGTACAAAATATATTATATCAATGAAGATAAAGAAGTTAGTTTTCATTATGAAACCTCACGGCCCTTCTAATTTTATGGAGTACACTTTGTTCCATTTTAGTATGTATTACTATTATCATTATTCATATTAACCAATTAACCAATTAATATGAATTGTAGGGATATGACTATTCGTCGGGAGTGTGGCAATTTGAAGGTTATGGCTACGTGCCTAGTAACACTAGTGGTGCAACAATTGTACAAATTCACCGCACTACAGGAGCATCTACCGTGTTTATGTTGGATGCAGTTGAAGGGGACTTGAGATATTACCATAGTTCTTTAGTAGAATCAAATATTTATGATAAGTGGATGAGGATAAATGTGATACACGATGTGGATGCTGATAAAATAACAGTATATATTAATGGTGTTCAAAAATTGGAAATTGAAGGAAATGGGTCAAATACATTCTATTTCAAGTGTGGAGTATATGCCCAAGTTGATGAATCCCATTACATGGAATCAAGGTGGAGAGATATTAAAATACTCAAGAAATGAACTACATATTATTTCTCGGACATCAAAAGATGAAAGTGTTACTAAATGTATGGTAGCAAGGGGTGTACTGTATTGTATTGTAGTATTAATGTCAAGCAACTTCTACATAACGCTAAGCTGTCCTTTTCTTATGCTCCATGCAGATATGTTTTGGGTCGACAAAATCGTAGAGTTCATAAAAATAGACAAGCTTTTTATGATAAGAAGAAAATAAACAAATTCAGATTTGATTGATTCGCTCATTTCAACATATAAAAGAGAAACCGTACTTAGACGGAATATAAGGGATCATATTTGACACTTGGTGACATTAGTTTTTAGTAAATCTGATCAACACGTATGGCATATTCTACTATTGCCCTTATTCATCAACGTCATTGACATGTTTAGGCTTGAAATTATGGTTAAGTTCGATTAGACAAAAAATTCCAAAACTTTTAACAGCATGCATTTCCTAAGATAAAGGAAATTATGTACTATTATTCTATTTGAATTGAAGTTGCATGCCTGTAAGATTTTAGTACTACTAGGAAGGATCCACAAAACTAATCAGCCTTGATTGGAATTACTGTTTCTGACGATGTTCTAGCAAGGGTCGGGAACAACCCGGATTGAAACAAATATTATTAAGGCCTAACCCTAGAGCAACTATAAGACAAAATCATTCTACGTACAAACAAAGTTACCTTACAATTGGGAAACATACGTTTACCTCATTGGGCTCTACAACACGCTTTTGAATTGATTAATCTTCAACTTTAGATCTCTATCGCTGCTTGATCTATAATTGTTCACGCTGGAAGTTATTCAAGTGCCTACAAACAAAACTTGAAATTTATACTTTTTTCGCACCAAGGCCATCTCCGCGGATTTTGAGCGTTGGAAAGAATTCTCATCCTGTCAGCACCTCAGTTCATTACTAAAGAAATAAAAAAAATGCTAATTCTACTCTCACCCCTCTTTTTTTCTTTTCCACTCCAGCATTTCAAAAATATAACGCACAGGTCAGTTTTTTCTTTTTCCACCCCAGCATTTCAAAAATATAGCGCACACTCCAGTTTTTTCTTTTTCCACCCCATTTTATTCCAAGACTGTTCTTATCTTATTTATCAGTCTGCTTGGTTCATTAAAAACGTATTTCATCATACCTTATTTTCTTCAATCAAAAACACTATTTCCAAACCCTAGCACCTCAAACACAAATCAAAACCAAAATTCTTCAATTAACGTTTATTACTTCTGTATTGGTTCGTTGATTTTTGTGTTGGTACCTTTAAATGTTAGTGGTTATTTTTCTATGCATGAATGTTAGTAAAGTAAGACTATTCATATATGAATCATGTTGCCATATTGTGCTGCAATGGCTTTGTTTGAAGTCAAGAAACATTAAATGTCTGTCATGGGGGAGTGTTGTTCCTTGAATTGATTTCATTAAACATACATGCAATGTGAATATAGGTACATGTGTGCAAAATGTGGGAGTAGTGTTTCAACAAACACGTCAAGGGATGAGGCAATTATGAAATCAAAGTTTCCTACGCACGTGGTGTACATCATAAATAGCGTCAGCATTTAACGCGGAACATTCACAAACCACGTCAAAGAATCACTTTGATATATCTATATCATCGCCCGCCTCGTACTGTGGAAGTGGGAAAACTCCCCGGATGGATGATCCCTGCATACAACGAGGTTTAAAACATAATCTCATTTAAATGGAACGTTGATAATATAATAACCTCGCCGACGGTAAACGTGGTACTCGTTACCTACCACGTTTTGTTCGGAAAATGTATAAATGGAAGCCACGTACAAGTGTACTGTCTACTTTTGAAGCAGTTAAATTTCTCAACCAATAAATATCATAACCAATATCTTAAAAAATCAAATCGCAGCCAATATCTTAAATAATCAATATCATAACCAGTATCTTAAATAACCAAAATAAATATCATAACCAGTAACTCTTTAATTATAGTTTACTAACTACATCAAATAACATGTTTAATTAGACTATTCATTTCAGTCTAATTAGTCTAAGGGTAAAATTGTCAAATATTTTTTAAAATAGTTTGCTGGGGTGGGAAAGGCTAAAAGAGGAGTGGGAATAGAATTAGCCAATAAAAAAAATTTCATCGGATGGGATTTGAAAATAGAAAATTTTGTTCCACATCCAACGATTAAAAATAATTAAGCTCAAATCTCTCTTATTTACAATTCCTTCTTTCTAAAATATTAGACATAAATTACTCGTATTACCCTCACCCGCTTACATTCTGCGCAAAACCATTATCAAATCCATGATTACGCGATTTATAATTTCAAAAAAAACCAAAAACTCATTGTTAATCGAACAACGAAAGCCTAATTTGCAAATTATCTGTAACAACCCGCATATTTTGAAGTTTTGAATATTTAAATATTTTATTTAAATATAGAATTGTTAATCGGATTAAGGTTCGAAAAGCTACTTTTTGCAAACAGTCGAATTGGGACTCGAGACCACTTCCATTGAGTCCAAAACGGTGTTTGCGACTTTTTTAAGTATAAACATCGATATATTTGGAGTAAGTTGAATTTTGCTATTTTCTATTGGGCTTTAGGTTTGGGTTTCACCCCAACTCTCTCTATAACCTAGTTCAGCCCCCTCCTCTCCTCTTCACTTCATTTCTATTTTTCTCAAACACTTAAGCAAAACTAAAAATGGGGGAAGAGTATAGGAATTAGAAATTTCAAGCCCTAGTTCTCATTTGCAAAACCAAATTCTTGCTCCAAATTCAAAGAGAAGCTTTGGTAAGTATCTCATTCTTCTTCTCCAACTCATTCTCTCTTTAATTTCAGAAATTTCCTAAACCTAACTTAGGAAATGTTCTTCTTTTGAGCTTAGATTCTAGCTTCTTTAGTTGTGGTTGAAGAGAAGTTGATCTTCCTTTGCATTCAAGCTTCTCCTTCATCGTTTTCGGGTTTAAAGGTGAGTTTTTGAACTCACGTCTATTTCTATAGATATTGTTGTTGTTGGGTATGCATTCCTAACACTAATTCATGTTCATTTGCTCTTGATTTGGATTGAATTGGTGAATTGTTAAATTTTTGGTTTTTGGAATCCAATTTGCTAAAAATCCAACCTTTGATGTTTGAACACGTTAGTGGAGCGTTTCGGAGGACCATACAAGGCTGGGTTGTCGAGTGGCGTAAATCCTCAGTCGAAGTTGCTCAATTCGTCACTTCCGTCGTGTATCAAACTTGCCCCTAAGGGGGCTATCCTAAACCAGAACATGAAAAACGTTCATCACCAAACGTCTATAGGAAAGCTCAGACGTCTGGGGTTTGTTTCAGCGAATTTCCTGAAACTTACTGCAGATGTCTGAGTAAATACCGCAGACGTCTGGAGTATGTGACCTGCTCTATTTTACCTATTTAGCTCGAGATTCCAATTTTTATCGATTCGTGATTATCCGATTTATTGTTATCATTTATTATTGACTTTGATGACTTCTTTTTCGGGATTTTTGAGAATATCCATTTTGATGGATTCGGTATCGATTTCTTTGGATTTAATTCACATCTTCGAATGTGGATTTTGTGATTGATTGTTTCTACAATCATTTTGTGATTTGTCACTTTTAAATGCAAAGGTTTCTATACTAATAGTAAATATTCAAACTCTTTTACAAAGATGATTTCAACTCTGTTTTTAATACAAAGCTCGTTTATAAAACCGTTTTCTAATCTATTAGTATACACAAACCTTTACCTCATTCGTATGAGAAAATATAATTAAACGGCTTAGCAAAACAAGTGGTATGAAATGCTTGCATTTACTTCGCCGGTTAATTTTTGGACTTGTTCGATTGAAATTCTTGTGACAATTTTCGAGTGGGAATCTACAATTTGTTCGTAAATATTTAAGTTAAGCTAGTGGTTATGGAACATGAAGTTAAACTCATATATTTACTAGCTTAGTGTAATCGACACTTTTTGTTGATCAATGATGATCATTTTGTGATTTAGACTAGCGATGTGCGATGTCTATTTGTCTGCGAGGGAGACTAAACCCCGTTTTGTGGAACTTTGGTTCAATTTGGCGGGGTAGTGACCCGTGGTCTTCGGACCGTTTGTGGAGCTTCGGCTCAATATTTATGGTTAGCGACCATGGAATAGCGTTCCATTTGTGATACACGTGTTGGTGAGTTTTCATGCTCCCGTTTGTGATAGGCCTCCCCCTTTGTGATTTCTAGATTTCTACTTGATGATTTCTAGAATTTGTGTTTCACCTATTTATGTGATTGGCAATGATATGTTTGTCAATATTTGTAGTTTGGTGAATAAAATAAAGAATATGATATTCTTTTTGGTGCTTTGAGATTTATGAGATGTTGTATGATTTTGTCATTGTTTATATCATATTTGTTCTAGTGTGACAATATCGTTATCATACGTTCTTATTGTATCTCTACTTATATCTCATTCCTTTATCTGATATTTATAGCTAGACTGATCCGTTTATTATTTTCTTATTAAATAATGCTCGGGTCAGACCGAGATGTTACAGGTGCTTCTGCTTGACTCCTTATCTGAGATCACCTTCTGACTTTTGTCTAACTACATTACATTTGTAGTTTTTGTTGTTATACATTCGAGAGATAGACTCCATGATGTATACTTATTCTTTTGTCTAGCACTTGTATCTATTCTTTTGTGATATTGTGGATCTTATTTGACCACTACTCTGATGTACACCTTATTGGTGTTATATATTCATATCTGTTTCCGTCTTTGTGATATGAATGCCTGTGACTGATTTATGTTATGTTTATTTCTACGTTTGTTTCCGAGGTCCACTTAGCCACTGTGTGGTAGTTTTGAGTTTGTATTTGATATGTCGGATTTCCTCCAGAAATGAAATGTAAGTTATATTCTCTGACATATCGGTACTCGCACAAAGCAATTACACAGATGGTCGCTCCTCAACAGCCTTATTCTTCGTGCTAGTTGACGGCATTACTCCGTAGTGTCCTTGGCTAGTGTGAGTATAGAGGTGGGGCGTCACAGCATGGTATCAGAGCTAAACTTCGGAACAATGTAGAATAATCTAGCAAGGATCATTGTCCTAAGTCTTTCTTAGGAGTTGTGCGTTAGGATTAATTCGAGTCATTGAACCCGTTCTATCCTATTTTATTTTGTGATTCCTTGTTTTATCAATCAAGTTTGTTTGATATTCACTCTGAGATTAACCTTTTTCCTCTTTTCTTTCTTTCTTAAAGAAGAAAAATGGTTAGACCAGGCCGTCCCAGCACCGGTCAATCTAGTGCTACTCCCCAAGATGGAGTATTTATGTCTGCTCAGCAACTTCTTGATCTTTTGAGAAATGCTCAAGCTGTCGGACCTATTCCTGAGCCCACCCATCCTAAATCTGGGTTTGCACGCTTGTGCAGTGATTACACCAATTTGGGTGGAAAGCCATTCAAAGGTTCCGAGAGCGTTATAGAAGTCCAGGCTTGGCTTCGAACATGCGATCGCATCTTTTCTCGTATGAACCTTATTGATCTTCATCGTGTCCAAGTGGCTTCTAGTATGCTCCAAGAAAGAGCATTAGACTGGTTTGAGCTTCTGATCTCTGAAATTATTGAAGCGGACCTTACTTGGGAGCAATTCCGGGAAAGGTTCGAGTTGAAATTCGTGCTGGAAGCTGAGAAAGTATCTCTAGCTCGACGCTTTATTGACCTTGTTCAAGGTGAATCTTCTGTGACGGACTACGTCTCATCTTTCGAATCTCTCTCAAAATATGGGGTCGAGTACATTAATACCCCATTGAAGAAAAACCAGAGATTTGTTTATGGCTTGAACAAGAGCCTTAAAAAGCCATTACTTCTGAAATTAGAAGTTTCTTTTGACCAAATTGTTGATATTGCTCTTCGTCTCGAAGAGGCAGATAAAGATAGTGATGCTGAGGTCAAACCAAACATCAACAAGAAGAGACCTTTCAAATTCAAGCCTAATCCCAACAAAAAGGGAAAGCAAGCAACACCGGTAGCAAATACTCCTAACCCTCATCGCGGAGAATGTTACAATTGTGGTTCTAAGGACCATTATGCAAACAAGTGCCCGAAGCCTCTTTTTTGCCGATATTGCAAGAGTTCGGGTCATACTATATCTTTGTGCCCCAAACTTCAGGGCAGGAAGGAGGGCAAGCTAAATGTTGTACAAGCTCCTGCTAACACTTCTCGTAGTCAAGGTATTTCTCATTCTATCCTTGATGGCATTATTATATTTCATGATCTTCCTATTCGAGTTTTTTTTTATACGGGTGCATCTCACTCTTTTATATCAAAAGAACTTGTAGATGCTTTGTCTTTGAATGTTATTGGCTTGATGACCTCTTTGAGAATTGCGAATCTGGTCGGTGGATCCGCAACACTCAGTTTATTATGTAAAGATGTCGAAATTATTTTGTGTGATTACTCTTTCCGTGCCGATTTGCATGTTATGCGTTACCTTGGTTTCGGAATGATTTTGGGAATGGATTGACTTAACCGTTATGAAGCCCATATTGTATGTCCTGAACGGACTATATATCTTCGGCATCCTCAATCTGTTAAGCAGATTTCTCTTGTTCTGAAAGATTCAGATTCCAATTCGAAAGCATCCTTGTATTCTCTAAATCCTCATGATGACGATAATGATGATGAGGAAGATGTTATTTCTCTCATTCACATTGTTCGTGAATTTCCCGACATATTTGAGCCCGTTCTAGGATTACCACCTAAACGAGAAATTGAGTTCAGAATTAATCTAATCCCTAGAGCTCTGCCTATTACTCGTCCTTCCTATCGTATGTCCAATAAAGAAAATGAGGAGATGCGCAAACAATTATCCGAATTGGAAGCGAAGCAATTTATTCAATCTAGTTCCTCTCCATGGGGAGCTTCAACCATTTTTGTGAAGAAATTTGATGGTACACTTAGGCTTTGCGTTGACTACCGCAAACTTAATGATCTCACCATCAAGAATAAATATCCCTTACCGCGGATTGATGATTTATTCGATCAGCTTAGTGGTGCTAAAGTCTTTTCACAGTTAGACTTAGCAACTGGTTTTCATCAGCTTCGTATTGCAGAGGATAGCATTCCTTTGACATCGTTCCGTACACGTTATGGATCTTATGAATGGCTTGTTATGCCATTTGGTTTGACGAACGCTCCAGCTTATTTCGTCGACCTTATGAATCGAGTTTTTAAAGACTTCCTCGATCGATTTGTTCTCATCTTTATCGATGATATTCTTATTTATTCTAAAACCGAAGAGGAGCATGAAAAACATCTTCGGATTGTGTTGGAAACTCTTAGGAGTAACCAATTGAAAGCAAAATTTTCTAAATGCCACTTTTGGCAATCTCGTGTGAATTTTTTGGGACATATCATTTCTGAATCCGGAATTTCCATGGATCCTTCAAAGATTGAAGCGATTCAAAATTGGAAGAGACCGGAGAGTGTGACTGAAATTCGTAGCTTTCTCGGATTGGCGGGCTATTACCGTCGGTTCATAAAAGACTTTTCTAAGATTTCTGTACCTCTTACTAATTTGACAAAGAAGGGAGTTAAATACATTTGGTCAGACAAATGTGAAGCCTCATTTCAAAAATTAAAAGAACTCCTTTCCGATGCTCCTATTCTTGTGATTCCCGATGGGAACCAAGATTTTATTGTTTATACCGACGCTAGTCGAGTTGGTTTGGGTGCCGTTCTCATGTAGCGGGAACGTGTTATCGCTTATGCTTCTAGGCAATTAAAGCCTGCCGAGACTAGATATGCCACTCATGATTTGGAGCTCGCGGCTATTGTCTTCGCCCTTAGAATTTGGCGTCATTATCTTTTGGGAGAGAAATTTGTTCTCTACACCGATCACAAATCTTTGAAGTATTTATTTTCTCAAAAGGAACTTAATTTGCGTCAACAACGTTGGCTCGAGTTCCTTGCATCGTATGATCTTGATATTCTTTATACTCCCAGAAAGGGAAATCGTGTTGCCGATGCCCTTAGTCGTAAGCAGCAAGCGGTTGTTTCTATGATGGTATCCGAATGGAATGACCTCGAGACTTTGTCCACTTGTGAGATTCGAGATCGTGAATCCGATGTATGTTCATCTCTTGTTTTGTGTAGTCTTGAAGCTCATCCTTCTCTTTTAGACCGCATTCTTGAAGCTCAAAAGCATGATCCCGAATTGGTTCTTCTTAGCCAAAGTTGTAGGGATAAAATTGATATTGAAGGTTTGAAAGACTTTGATATTGATGCTCATGGCGGTATTCGAAAATTTGGTAAACTTATTGTACCAAATATTATTGATCTTCGTAAAGATATTTTAGAAGATTCTCATCGATCTAAACTTACCATTCATCCCGGTAGTAGTAAAATGTACGCGGATATGAAGCGACTTTATTATTGGGAGGGAATGAAATCTGATATTGCTAACTTTGTTAAGCGTTGCATGACTTGCCAGCTTGTTAAGGCCGAGCATCAAAGGCCCGATGGGTTATTGCAACCTTTGGAAATTCCAATATGGAAGTGGGATCAAATTTCCATGGATTTTATTGACGGTCTTCCCCGTTCTCGTTCGGGCCATGATAGCCTTTGGGTGATAGTAGATAGACTTACAAAGTCCGCACATTTTATTCCCGTTCGGTCCAATCAGACCGTACCTAATTTGGCTAAACTCTTTGTCAAGGAAATTGTTAAATTGCATGGAGTTCCAACTTCTATTGTTAGCGATCGTGATCCATTATTTACTAGTGGATTTTGGAAAGGTCTTCAGAAAGCTTGGGGAACAAAGCTTAATTTTAGCACCGCTTATCATCCTCAGTCCGATGGACAAACCGAGCGTGTGAATCAAACTCTTGAAGATCTTCTTCATGCATGTGTTCTTGATTTTGGTGTAAGTTGGGAAGATCATATTTCTCTTGTTGAATTTTCCTATAATAATAGCTTCCAATCTAGTATTGGTATGGCATATTTCGAGGCACTTTACGGAAGGCCGTGTCGATCTCCTTCGTGTTGGCTTGAAGCCGGTGAGAAGCTGGTTTTAGGTCCAGATTTTATTTGGAATGCCATAGAAAAGATTGATCTTATTCGTCATAGGATGAAAGAAGCTCAAAGTAGACAAAAATTCTATGCCGATAATCGAAGAAGGAAATTAGAATTCTCTATGGGAGATTTTGTGTTCATTCGTGTTTCACCTATGAAGAGTGTTGTGCGTTTCAGTCGATCGGGAAAATTAGCACCTCGATATATTGGCCCATTTCCTATCACCGAACGCATTGGTTCCGTGGCTTATCGCCTTTTATTACCGGCTCAGTTCTCTGCTATTCATGACGTATTCCACGTCTCTCAATTACGGAAATGCCTTCGAGATTCCGATTCTATTCTTGAGCCCGGTGTTGTGGAAGAAATTGAAGTTTTGCCTAATTTGACTTATGGGCAACATCCTATCCGTATCATTGCTTCGGAGGTTAAACGCCTTCGAAATAAAGACGTTCCTCTTGTGAAAGTTCAATGGTCCTCAAATCCTAAGGATTGCTCTTGGGAATCCAGAGAATTCATCGAGCGAACACATCCGGACTTGCTCTCTTGTGCTCCTTAAGATGAACTCTTTATTTCAAATTTCTTCTTTTTGTGTTGATATGCTTTTAGTGTTGTTACTTCTTATTTATTTCTTAAAGATTGCGAGGACGCAATTTCTTTAAGGAGGGGAGTCTGTAACAACCCGCATATTTTGAAGTTTTGAATATTTAAATATTTTATTTAAATATAGAATCGTTAATCGGATTAAGGTCCGAAAAGCTACTTTTTGCAAACAGTCGAATTGGGACTCGAGACCACTCCCATTGAGTCCAAAACGGCATTTGTGACTTTTTTAAGTATAAACATCGATATATTTGGAGTAAGTTGAATTTTGCTATTTTCTATTGGACTTTAGGTTTGGGTTTCACCCCAACTCTCTCTATAACCTAGTTCAGCCCCCTCCTCTCCTCTTCACTTCATTTCTATTTTTCTCAAACACTTAAGCAAAACTGAAAATGGGGGAAGAGTATAGGAATTAGAAATTCCAAGCCCTAGTTCTCATTTGCAAAACCAAATTCTTGCTCCAAATTCAAAGAGAAGCTTTGGTAAGTATCTCCTTCTTCTTCTCCAACTCATTCTCTCTTTAATTTCGGAAATTTCCTAAATCTAACTTAGGAAATGTTCTTCTTTTGAGCTTAGATTCTAGCTTCTTGAGTTGTGGTTGAAGAGAAGTTGATCTTCCTTTGCATTTAAGCTTCTCCTTCATCGTTTTCGGGTTTAAAGGTGAGTTTTTGAACTCACATCTATTTTTATAGATATTGTTGTTGTTGAGTATGCATTCCTAACACTAATTCATGTTCATTTGCTCTTGATTTGGATTGAATTGGTGAATTGTTAAATTTTTGGTTTTTGGAATCCAATTTGCTAAAAATCGAACCTTTGATGTTTGAACACGTTAGTGGAGCGTTTCTGTAACGACCCAGAATTTCTGTAATTTTAAATTCAGATATTTAATTGATTTTAAATATTAATAAGTAAGATTTGTAAGTCGAATAAATTTAATTCTGAATATAGTGATTTAATTGGATAATTAAATCGATAATTTAATATTTGAAATTCCAGAAATGATTGGAAATTGGATCAAATGTGTATAAAAATGATTTATAAAGTTATATTAAATCATATTGGAATTATAATGATGTTATAGAACTTTTAAAATTGAATTAAAAGTTAATTTGTGAAAATTGAATATTTTAATATTTAATTTACGAGTGAAAATGACCATTTTTCAAACAGTCTCGGATTTCGACGAAACTAGTTTCATCGGATCCGTAATGTGAAATTATTATAAGATTTCAATTTTCATAGCAATCGGAGTTGTTGTTTGTTCGGGGCAAGCTGAAACGCATAGAAATCGGTTTAAATCGATTTAATTTAAATTTGATTGTTTATTTCCGTAACTCTCACATACGATCGAATTAGCTTCCGAAACACGTTCCATTGTGTTCGGAATGTGGGTAAAACCTTAGAAACGCCAGCCGGCACGCTCGATTTGGAGTTCGGAAAATTTTCGATGAATAGTGTTTTGGCCAATTTTCTATAAAAGGACCCATTTTCTTCATTTTGCACAAAGAAACCCTAGCTAGGGCTGGCCGCCATTTTCATAACCAATGGCCAGAATTTCATTTCGTTTCTTCTCCAATATCTTCCAATCCACCAACAATTATCAAAAACGTTCAACTGCAATGTTGTAGAGGACGATGAGAGCTTCAAATCCATACGGAGATGATCGAAAATAGAGCGACGAATCAACGGCAATTTGCGATCAAAGTCGCGCGTTTGCGCACGTTTTTCCACGCGTAGGGGCCACCACACACGACAGGATTCACGGTGAAGGTGGAGCTCGACGTTGGCTTCGTGGTGGTGGTAGTTGATCGACGTAAAGACGTTGGTATTTGGCTCGACTATTAGGGTTAGAAGCGGCGGCCAATGGGTTTTATCACGTACGTGATTTCCTGGAGACGTACGTGTTGTTGTGGAAGAAAGCAAGTGCGGCCGGGATCTCGTCATCAAAAATTCGAACGGCCCAGATTGAACGAGGTTTAAATTAAAAATGAAATTGTAAATTATATATATATAATTCGTACGAACTTCAAAATACCATAACTTTGTCATACGAGGTTGGATTTTGACAAAAAACTTTGCGTTAGAACCGTATTGACGAGCACTACATACTGGAGCTGGTTTGGATTTGATTGGAGACAGTGAAAATTTTGGATAAAATTAAACGGTCGTTTAATTTTATTCGAAACGAAATACTGCAACCGTTATTGAAAGCAGGGTGAGAACTCCTCACTCAATCAAATATTTATTTTGATTTAAATTTTAAATAGTTAGATTTAAAATTATTGATTGTGTTGATTGTGTGAATTTGAATGATGATTGTTGTCTATTGTGTTGAAATAGACCCTATACGCCGTATATTAAGAGGAAGTTATTTATTAAAAACATATACCGCGATAATTCCACTTGAAGTGGAATTGGTATTATATATGTATTTGGAGTTGATTTCCTGCATTATATACCGGATAAGACCCTATTGCGCCGCATAATAGCGGATAGTATTTTATAAATCCCATATACCGCGATATTTCACTTCGAAGTGGAATTAGTATTGTGCTAACATCTGTGGATGCAGGGAAACATGTTGGAGGGATCCAACTGGATTCCTCAAACATTTGAATTTATTTCATATGTTGTGTGTTGATTATTTATAATCTCCGTGTGATTATATTTGTGAATTGGAATTGTTGAAGGCTAAAATTTAGCCGAATGTATTTTTGGTATCGTTGGATACCAGAAATAAATAAAATTGGATTTTTGGAAAATTATTTTTAAGAATTGAATTAATTTGAAAGAAGGAATTTAAAAGTATAAAAAGTTGATTTTTGTAGTCTTATCGAATTTTTTTTCCGAAATATGGGAAAAAGGGCTTAATAAATGGATTTCGAAAATATTGTTTATAAGTTGAAGAATTTATTTAAAATTTGGATTTTTAAATAGATTTGAAGAGATAAAGAAATTTATTTTAAAAAGGAAATATTTGGAAATTTGATTTGGTGTCTTGAAATAAATTTGAAAATCAATTTGAAATTAATTGATTATTAATTTACTATAACTAGTAAAATTTATTTATAGAAATTTATTTGATTTAAATAAATCAGATAATTAAATTAATCCTACTTATGGATGTTTGGATTATATTGGATGTTGAATTGTTTGACATCTCTGATATGTGATGCTTTGTGATACATCTTGATTTGTGTTGTGATCTGTGATTTGTTTATCCGTGATATATATATCTTTGATCTATGATGGTTGAATGTTGTTGCACTATTGTGTTAAACCGTGGACTACACAATACACACACAAATGTGAATTTCATGTGGAAATCGGTTAAGTCACAGATTTTTATCAATTTTGGAAATTGAATTTTTGAATCCAAAATAGTTTTGGAATTGGGATTGGAAGCTTTTGAAAATGAGTTTCAAAAATAAGAGTTATTTTAAATAACTTAATAAAAAAATGGAAATTTAAATCATTTGATTTAAATTTTGAATTCAATACTTAAAATTGAATTCGATGATTTGGGAATTTTGGTTTAAAAGATTTTATAAATTATAAAAGGTGTTTATATGGGTTTTTAACCATTTAAAATATGGTTTCGAAAATTTAAATTTATATTCAAGTTTTATACTTGGATGGCTTTAACCTGTGTAATTGTAACCAGTTTTTCCCAAAACGAAAACTATCCGTTTTTCAGATAATAATAGCTTTCATAAAGTGAAGATTTCCAATTTGTATCGAAACATTTCAAGTTGAAAATTGAATCGTGAATAGTTTGAGAAAAACTATGAATTAATCTTTGTGAAGATGACTAAGCTTTATTTTGAAATCAAAGAAGATTTTAAAAGGTGTATCTTTTATATTATAAAAGACTTGAATTGTGAATAGTTTTGAAAGCTATAAATTAAATCTTAATTTAAAGATTTAATGGGTTAATCCAATTGAGATGGAAATTGATTTGGAAATCTGTGAATGAATCTTTGTGAAACTGGGTAGACTTTGTGAAGTAAATCTTTTTGTTTAAAGATTTAAAATGGTAATTTGTTTAAACCATTTAAAGGAAAGGATTTGGGTAATAAGTTGTGACTTAATTGAAATCCCTATATCCATATGTTTTAAATATTGTGCTCACTATTGTGGTTAGCCGGGAAAAGACCTTTGTGTCATATAACCCATTCCGAACTAGTGATACGACGATATGGATCGTATTGAAGACCGGTGTGAAGACCGGGTATTTTCGAAAATGAAAGGACAACCTATCGAATGTCTCTGCACCGAGTTGCTCTAGTATAGAGATTTATATCACTCTTCTTGTGATGGGAAGTCCGGACGTGATTAGTGAATATCCGGATTGCAAGGGCTTCTTTGGAAGTGCCTTCGGTTCTGTTCGAACCCGAAACGGACTTGTATGGATGTGTGTCTGACATTACACTTTGAGATGTAAAGCTGGTTTCTATCAAATACATTTCTGTTGGTGGCGGAGAATTTATTCTCTTAGCTTAACACCCTTCTCTGAGACGTACGAGCTCAGAGGTTATGTAGTTGATGGTTACTAGTGATACATTCCCAATTTGGTAATGTGGCATACGAAGTGTTGTTGATCATTTGTTGATCAAAGCGTGGCTTTGTGAAAAAGCGTGGCTTTGTGGACGAGACTTCGTCGAGCCTCACAACCCGGTAATGGTCGAAACAGGAATGTTGCGGCAAGGTTTTTAGGGGTCGCGGCCCTAGGGTATGTCATTTCCTTCTAGATAAAAGGTGATATCATGGTATGGAGCGCAGATATTTTACCTATGATTGATGCTGCAAAATTTATTATATTTTGTGGTTGTTGCTTTGTGGTTGAGGATCCTCGGATAAAGGTTGGTAACGACCGGGGGATGGCATAGCTCGTGTGTTAGCTACCTAGTTACAGCTGTACAGCGTGAGGTAGCGTCGGCCTTGTGTTTGCAGAGAGCAGGTTGACTCTCGGGGCATCTTTCCAGAGGCGTTTCCATTTCAGTGTAAGGAAGTTCCTTTGCTTGACCGTTTGTTGGAAATCCAAATCTCAATATGAACCTTGTACGGTTTTATTTGTAGAACCTGCCATTTACTTATGGTGGTCACCACTGTTTAGATGGTAGCTATAGTAGGCATACAATAATGGTTGTATGTTGGCTAAGATTAATATTATACTTTCGAAATGTTTTCCTGCACTATGCACTAATAATAATAATCCAATGATTTTGCATAGTAAGCATGTTTGACTATCATAAGAAGAAATCTCCTCCAATTCTGCATTTGCATTGTGTGTGTGGCGGGGGTCTTATGGTAGTTTCATTTTCCAAAAAGCATTGCGGATGTCTTTTACTTCCTTTGTTGTTGTTGTTTAAAGATAATAACTGTTTTAGTTCTCACACCAGTCACCATGACTGACCTGGAGTTTATTGTTCCTTTCCTAAACTCTGGGTGCCCACCAATTTCCACACGGGCAGTCTAGAGTCAGGTTATCAGGTCATTCTGGATTCAGGAGATGCTGTGGAGCTCAAGTGGCGAGCTGGATGGCGAGACGTATCACTTGTATATGATATTATTTATTCCGCTGTATATTCTGTATGAGGACAAGTTTATATGACTGTCCAGTGTTGTATTGTTGTTGTAAACTCTGATGATGATGTAATGTATAAAGTGATAGTTCTTGATTTAAAGATTATTCATTTATCTATTATATATTATTTCGCTGAGAATGTGAGATTCTGATATTGTTTCTGTTTCTTTTTCTTTCTTTTTCTTCTGTCTTCTTCTACCTCTTCTTTTTAACCATAACAATTCAGTTTTTCGGCATTCGATTGCTCGGCAGTTGATACAGTGGACGTATTAATGTCGATTTTTGGAAGTCGAAAATCCCGAATCGTTACATTTGGTATCAGAGCATATGGTTAAGCGATAACTTTGGCTCTATTGGATGTTACTCATTAGAGATAGAGTCAGTAGTACTCTAGAATAAGTTGAGTGTAATAATAGATATGAGCGCGTATTTGTTAGTGAATATAATAATTGTTTTATATTGTGATGATTGGTTTATTGAATGGTATATGGATTCTGGTCGGTATGGTCTGTACAACTCTATCGATAGGGATCTCTAAACACTTGTATAGAACAATTCGGCACGATATTGTTTTAAAATTGGGTAAATGAAATAATTTTACCTCGATTATATTTTACATATAAAGAAAATAATTTTTCAGAATTATTAAAGTGTATATATAATTGATTGTTTGGTTGTTGAAAATGTAAGAATATATCTAAATTAATGGAAGTTGTTTGAATCATCTAAATAAAAACAACAATTGTAAAAGAATGAATTGTATAAGCAAATGAATTGTTAAGTATGGAATTATAATTAAAATGATTTACAATTGTGAAATAATCTTGTATAAGTAAAGTAAATAGTGAAATTATATGAGAAAAGGATTTATAAATAAAAGGAAATTTTGAAAGAATTTAAAGCACTAAATTCACTAGTGTTGCTGGGAAATAATAAGGGTGATGACTGCAGCATCATCAGTATCATTTTCGAGTTTCTGTATGATGGATTTGCTACCATAATAAATTGAAAATTTGAAGTTTTGTTGTGATAAACAAATTTGAAATTAAAATCCAAGTTGAAATTGATGAATATAAGTAGAAATGAGTTTTGAACTTATGATATAAGATAATAAATTTAGCTTTGGTAAAAGTTAAATAGAATTTACTTTAGAATTGGAATCTGAATTGGATTTATAAGTGGAAAATTAAGTGAAGTTAAACAAATGATGTTTAATTGGAATTGAACTTAAGTAATGATGAATGAATTTGATTTTGGTATCAAAGTGAAATAATAAAGTGAATTTATTAAATAGTTGTGAACTTGAGTTATATAAATGAAATTCAACTTTATTTGTAAAATGAATTAGCAATTAAATTAATAAATGGATTGAATGTTAATCAATCGAATGTGAATGAATTGATATGGAATAATGGATGTAAGTGTTAATTCATTAAAGCTAATTAAAAGTGTTGAACCAAATTGAATGTGAATTTAATAATTTGGTTATGTTGGTTATGATTTGATTGTCAGATGGTTGTTAGTTGATTTTATATAATTCATTAAGTTTTAATGAAATTGAATTGATAAATGGAAAGCTATGCAATTGAATTTGAATTGAAAGTGAATTAATGTGAATTGGTAGTAAGTAATTAAAATTTGTATCAAAACCTTATAAATTGCTTATGGGAATTATTTGATTGCATTGCTTATGGAAACTGTATTTGTTATTGAAAATTAATGAAATGTAAATGAATTTTCTATATATGTCACTTACGTGTTTAAATTGAGTAAGTACAGGTGCGGTGGCTGCCGTTCGGTTGATTTGGTTGCGCTAAAATGCTTAATAAATAACTGCTTTGCTTAAAAATGCTAAAAAGGTACGCCTACGCAATAAAAATAGGATGAACTGTTTTTCTGCTTTTCCGACCGTGTGGGTCGATGTATATATATTTATGTCTATTGTGATCCTACTACGATTGAACCGCGTAAAGGAGGCTATGGAGAATTTTTCTGAAAATTTAAGGCGTTAGAAAATTTTCGGGAAATTTTGGAAAATTTGTGAAAACTAAATTTTGGATTTGGAGTTAAAAGTTAAACGATATAATTTGTTTTGAAAAGTATAACTAAGTGTAGATTTGAAAAACTTAGTAAAGTTTTTGAAAAAGTTTAACTATTGGATTTTGGGGAAGTTGTACACTTAAGTGATTTTGAAATCTAATTTGAACGAATTGTTTGAAGAGTTAATGAATTTGGGGCATTTTTCTTACTTTGCAATTTTGAGGACGAAATTGTTTTAAGGGGGGAAGATTGTAACGACCCAGAATTTTTGTCATTTGAAATTCAGATATTTAATTGATTTTAAATATTAATATGTAAGATTTCTAAGTCGAATAAATTTAATTCTGAATATAGTGATTTAATTGGATAATTAAATTGATAATTTAATATTTGAAATTCCAGAAATGATTGGAAATTGGATCAAATGTGTATAAAAATGATTTATAAAGTTATATTAAATCATATTGGAATTATAATGATGTTATAGAACTTTTAAAATTGAATTAAAAGTTAATTTGTGAAAATTGAATATTTTAATATTTAATTTATGAGTGAAAATGACCATTTTTCAAAAAGTCTCGGATTTCGACGAAACTAGTTTCATCGGATCCGTAATGTGAAATTATTGTAAGATTTCAATTTTCGTAGCAATCGTAGTTGTCGTTTGTCCGGGGCAAACTGAAACGCATAGAAATCGGTTTAAATCGATTTAATTTAAATTTGATCGTTTATTTCCGTAACTCTCACATACGATCGAATTAGCTTCCAAAACACGTTCCATTGTGTTCGGAATGTGGGTAAAACCTTAGAAACGCCAGCCGGCACGCTCGATTTGGAGTTCGGAAAATTTTCAATGAATAGTGTTTTGGCCAATTTTCTATAAAAGGACCCATTTTCTTCATTTTGCACAAAGAAACCCTAGCTAGGGCTGGCCGCCATTTTCATAACAAATGGCCAGAATTTCATTTCGTTTCTTCTCCAATATCTTCCAATCCACCAACAATTATCAAAAACGTTCAACTGCAATGTTGTAGAGGACGATGAGAGCTTCAAATCCACACAGAGATGATCGAAAATAGAGCGACGAATCAACGGCAATTTGCGATCAAAGTCGCACGTTTGTGCATGTTTTTCCACGCGCAAGGGCCACCACACACGACCGGATTCACGGTGAAGGTGGAGCTCGACGTTGGCTTCGTGGTGGTGGTAATTGATCGACGTAAAGACGTTGGTATTTGGCTCGACTATTAGGGTTAGAAGCGGCGGCCAATGGGTTTTATCACGTACGTGATTTCCTAGAGACGTGCGTGTTGTTGTAGAAGAAATCAAGTGCGGCCGGGATCTCGTCATCAAAAATTCGAACGGCCCAGATTGAACGAGGTTTAAATTAAAAATGAATTTGTAAATTATCTATATATAATTCGTACGAACTTCAAAATACCATAACTTTGTCATACGAGGTTGGATTTTGACGAAACTTTTTGCGTTGGAACCGTATTGACAAGCACTACATAATGGAGCTAGTTTGGAGTTGATTAGAGACAGTGAAAATTTTGGATAAAATTAAACGGTCGTTTAATTTTATTCGAAACGAAATACAACCATTATTGAAAGCAAGGTGAGAACTCCTCACTCAATCGAATATTTGTTTCGATTTAAAATTTAAATAGTTAGATTTAAAATTATTGATTGTGTTGATTGTGTGAATTGGAATGATGATTGTTATCTATTGTGTTGAAATAGACCCTATACGCCGTATATTAAGCGGAGGTTATTTATTAAAAACATATACCGTGATAATTCCACTTGAAGTGGAATTGGTATTATATATGTATTTGGAGTTAATTTCCCGCATTATATAGCGGATGAGACGCTATTGCGCCGCATAATAGCGGATAGTATTTTATAAATCCCATATACCGCGATATTTCACTTCGAAGTGGAATTGGTATTGTGCTAACATCTGTGAATGCAAGGAAACAGGTTGGAGGGATCCAACTGCATTTCTCAAACATTTGAATTTATTTCATATGTTGTGTGTTGATTATTTATAATCTCCATGTGATTATATTTGTGAATTGGAATTGTTAAAGGCTAAAATTTAGCCGAATGTATTTTTGGTATCGTTGGATACCGGAAATAAATAAAATTGGATTTTTGGAAAATTATTTTTAAGAATTGAATTAATTTGAAAGAAGGAATTTAAAAGTATAAAAAGTTGATTTTTGTAGTCTTATCGAATTTTTTTTCCGAAATATGGGAAAAAGGGCTTAATAAATGGATTTCGAAAATATTGTTTATAAGTTGAAGAATTTATTTAAAATTTGGATTTTTAAATAGATTTGAAGAGATAAAGAAATTTATTTTAAAAAGGAAATATTTGGAAATTTGATTTGGTGTCTTGAAATAAATTTGAAAATCAATTTGAAATTAATTGATTATTAATTTACTATAACTAGTAAAATTTATTTATAGAAATTTATTTGATTTAAATAAATCAGATAATTAAATTAATCCTACTTATGGATGTTTGGATTATATTGGATGTTGAATTGTTTGACATCTCTGATATGTGATGCTTTGTGATACATCCTGATTTGTGTTGTGATCTGTGATTTATTTATCCGTGATATATATATATCTTTAATTTGTGATGGTTGAATGTTGTTGCACTATTGTGTTAAACCGTGGACTACACAATACACACACAAATGTTGATTTCACGTGGAAATCGGTTAAGTCACAGATTTTTATCAATTTTGGAAATTGAATTTTTGAATCCAAAATAGTTTTGGAATTGGGATTGGAAGCTTTTGAAAATGAGTTTCAAAAATAAGAGTTATCTTAAATAACTTAATAAAAAAATGGAAATTTAAATCATTTGATTTAAATTTTGAATTCAATACTTAAAATTGAATTCGATGATTTGGGAATTTTGGTTTAAAAGATTTTATAAATTATAAAAGGTGTTTATATGGGTTTTTAACCATTTAAAATATGGTTTTGGAAATTTAAATTTATATTCAAGTTTTATACTTGGATGGCTTTAACCTGTGTAATTGTAACCAGTTTTTCCCAAAACGAAAACTATCCGTTTTTCAAATAATAATAGCTTTTATAAAGTGAAGATTTCCAATTTGTATCGAAACATTTCAAGTTGAAAATTGAATTGTGAATAGTTTGAGAAAAACTATGAATTAATCTTTGTGAAGATGACTAAGCTTTATTTTGAAATCAAAGAAGATTTTAAAAGGTGTATCTTTTATATTATAAAAGACTTGAATTGTGAATAGTTTTGAAAGCTATAAATTAAATCTTAATTTAAAGATTTAATGGGTTAATCCAATTGAGATGGAATTTGATTTGGAAATCTGTGAATGAATCTTTGTGAAACTGGGTGGACTTTGTGAAGTAAATCTTTTTGTTTAAAGATTTAAAATGGTAATTTGTTTAAACCATTTAAAGGAAAGGATTTGGGTAATAAGTTGTGACTTAATTGAAATCCCTATATCCATATGTTTTAAATATTGTGCTCACTATTGGGGTTAGCCGGGAAAAGACCTTTGTGTCATATAACCCATTCCGAACTAGTGATACGACGATATGGATCGTATTGAAGACCGGTGTAAAGACCGGGTATTTTCGAAAATGAAAGGACAACCTGTCGAATGTCTCTGCACCGAGTTGCTCTGGTATAGAGATTTATATCACTCTTCTTGTGATGGGAAGTCCGGACGTGATTAGTGAATATCCGGATTGCAAGGGCTTCTTTGGAAGTGCCTTCGGTTCTGTTCGAACCCGGAACGGACTTGTATGGATGTGTGTCTGACATTACACTTTGAGATGTAAAGCTGGTTTCTATCAAATACATTTCTGTTGGTGGCGGAGAATTTATTCTCTTAGCTTAACACCCTTCTCTGAGACGTACGAGCTCAGAGGTTATGTAGTTGATGGTTACTAGTGATACATTCCCAATTTGGTAATGTGGCATACGAAGTGCTGTTGATCATTTGTTGATCAAAGCGTGGCTTTGTGAAAAAGCGTGGCTTTGTGAAAAAGCGTGGCTTTGTGGACGAGACTTCGTCGAGCCTCACAACCCGGTAATGGTCGAAACAGGAATGTTGCGGCAAGGTTTTTAGGGGTCGCGGCCCTAGGGTATGTCATTTCCTTCTGGATAAAAGGTGATATCATGGTATGGAGCGCAGATATTTTACCTATGATTGATGCTGCAAAATTTATTATATTTTGTGGTTGTTGCTTTGTGGTTGAGGATCCTCGGATAAAGGTCGGTAACGACCGGGGGATGGCATAGCTCGTGTGTTAGCTACCTAGTTACAGCTGTACAGCGTGAGGTAGCGTCGGCCTTGTGTTTGCAGAGAGCAGGTTGACTCTCGGGGCATCTTTCCAGAGGCGTTTCCATTTCAGTGTAAGGAAGTTCCGTTGCCTGACCGTTTGTTGGAAATCCAAATCTCAATACGAACCTTGTACGGTTTTATTTGTAGAACCTGCCATTTACTTATGGTGGTCACCACTGTTTAGATGGTAGCTATAGTAGGCATACAATAATGGTTGTATGTTGGCTAAGATTAATATTATACTTTCGAAATGTTTTCCTGCACTATGCACTAATAATAATAATCCAATGATTTTGCATAGTAAGCATGTTTGACTATCATAAGAAGAAATCTCCTCCAATTCTGCGTTTGCATTGTGTGTGTGGCGGGAGGTCTTATGGTAGTTTCATTTTCCAAAAAGCATTGCGGATGTCTTTTACTTCCTTTGTTGTTGTTGTTTAAAGATAATAACTGTTTTAGTTCTCACACTAGTCACCATGATTGACCTGGAGTTTATTGTTCCTTTCCTAAACTCTGGGTGACCACCAATTTCCACACGGGCAGTCTAGAGTCAGGTTATCAGGTCATTCTGGATTCAGGAGATGCTGTGGAGCTCAAGTGGCAAGCTGGATGGCGAGACGTATCACTTGTATATGATATTATTTATTCCGTTGTATATTCTGTATGAGGACAAGTTTATATGACTGTCCAGTGTTGTATTGTTGTTGTAAACTCTGATGATGATGTAATGTATAAAGTGATAGTTCTTGATTTAAAGATTATTCATTTATCTATTATATGTTGTTCCGCTGCGAATGTGAGATTCTGATATTGTTTCTGTTTCTTTTTCTTTCTTTTTCTTTCTTTTTCTTCTGTCTTCTTCTACCTCTTCTTTTTAACCATAACAATTCGGTTTTCCGGCATTCGATTGCTCGGCAGTTGATACAGTGGACGTATTAATGTCGATTTTTGGGAGTCGAAAATCCCGAATCGTTACACTTTTGGAGGGCCATACAAGGCTGGGTTGTCGAGTGGCGTAAATCCTCAGTCGAAGATGCTCAATTCGTCGCTTCCGTCGTGTATCAAACTTGCCCCTAAGGGGGCTATCCTGAACTAGAACATGAAAAACGTTCGTCACCAGACGTCTGTAGGAAAGCTCAGACGTTTGGGGTTTGTTTCAGCGAATTTCCTGAAACTTACTGCAGACGTCTGAGTAAATACCGCAGACGTCTGGAGTATGTGACCTGCTCTATTTTACCTATTTAGCTCAAGATTCCAATTTTTATCGATTCGTGATTATCCGATTTATTGTTATCATTTATTATTGACTTTGATGACTTCTTTTTCGGGATTTTTGAGAATATCCATTTTGATGGATTCAGTATCGATTTCTTTAGATTTAATTCACATCTTCGAATGTGGATTTTGTGATTGATTGTTTCTACAATCATTTTGTGATTTGTCACTTTTAAATGCAAAGGTTTCTATACTAATAGTAAATATTCAAACTCTTTTACAAAGATGATTTCAACTCTGTTTTTAATACAAAGCTCGTTTATAAAACCGTTTTCTAATCTATTAGTATACACAAACCTTTACCTCATTCGTATGAGAAAATATAATTAAATGGCTTAGCAAAACAAGTGGTATGAAATGCTTGCGTTTACTTCACCGGTTAATTTTTGGACTTGTTCGATTGAAATTCTTGTGACAATTTTCGAGTGGGAATCTACAATTTGTTTGTAAATATTTAAGTTAAGCTAGTGGTTATGGGACATGAAGCTAAACTCATATATTTACTAGCTTAGTGTAATCGACACTTTTTGTTGATCAATGATGATCATTTTGTGATTTAGACTAGCGATGTGCGATGTCTATTTGTCTGCGTGGGAGACTAAACCCCGTTTTGTGGAACTTCGGTTCAATTTGGCGGGGTAGCGACCCGTGGTCTTCGGACCGTTTATGGAGCTTCGGCTCAATATTTATGGTTAGCGACCATGGAATAGCGTTCCATTTGTGATACACGTGTTGGTGAGTTTTCATGCTCCCGTTTGTGATAGGCCTCCCCCTTTGTGATTTCTGGATTTCTACTTGATGATTTCTAGAATTTGTGTTTCACCTATTTATGTGATTGGCAATGATATGTTTGTCAATATTTGTAGTTTGGTGAATAAAATAAAGAATATGATATTCTTTTTGGTGCTTTGAGATTTATGAGATGTTGTATGATTTTGTCGTTGTTTATATCATATTTGTTCTAGTGTGACAATATCGTTATCATACGTTCTTATTGTATCTCTGCTTATATCTCATTCCTTTATCTGATATTTATAGCTAGACTGATCCGTTTATTATTTTCTTATTAAATAATACTCAGGTCAGATCGAGATGTTACAGGTGCTTCTGCTTGACTCCTTATCTGGGATCACCTTCTAACTTTTGTCTAACTACATTACATTTGTAGTTTTTGTTGTTATACATTCGAGAGATAGACTCCATGATGTATACTTATTCTTTTGTCTAGCACTTGTATCTATTCTTTTGTGATATTGTGGATCTTATTTGACCACTACTCTGATGTACACCTTATTGGTGTTATATTTTCATATATGTTTCCGCCTTTGTGATATGAATGCCTGTGACTGATTTACGTTATGTTTATTTCTACGTTTGTTTCCGAGGTCCACTTAGCCACTGTGTGGTAGTTTTGAGTTTGTATTTGATATGTCGGATTTCCTCCAGAAATGAAATGTAAGTTATATTCTCTGACATATCGGTACTCGCACAAAGCAATTACACAAATGGTCGCTCCTCAATAGCCTTATTCTTCACGCTAGTTGACGGCTTTACTCCGTAGTTTCCTTGGCTAGTGTGAGTATAGAGGTGGGGCGTCACATTATCAGTCACTTATGTTAGGAACTGGAGATAGTGGTTTTGATAACAACAACCTTTCTAACTTATTTTATTATAACTTGTGTACTAACACTATTGTCTAGATATATATGAATGTTATTATGCAGGATATATATAAGGCAGGTACTGATTATTGAAGACTGTACAATATAAAGATCAAGAATGAAGAAATCAAGTTTGAAGACTCAAGAGTATCAAGATCAAGATTTCAAGATAAGTGTTTAGTTTTTGTTAAAACTTCATAATAGCACAGAAATCTTCATTCCAAATTTCATTTGGGATGGAACCCATTTCTATCTTCTTAGTGGCTTACAAACCCACGACAAGTAGCTTACAAACCTACGACAAGTGGCTTACAAACCCACGAACATCCTGGTTTTGTACAAGTTCTCGAGTCCTGATGTGATGAAATATTCTGCAGGAAGAAGCTTGCAAAACTACTTCAAAATGGTTTTTTAAAATGATTTTCAAAACTGTTTTTTTTTATGTTTTAGCTTTAAAATTATCTTTTCAAATGATTTTCAAAAAGATGTTTTAGCCTTAAAATATTCTTTGTTTTTGTTTTTAAATAAACTCTTGTTTTAAACTTCGTTTATTTTTAAACTATCTTCTGGTTTTTAAAAATTCTTTTATAATATATATATACTTTAGATTTAAAATCAAATTTATATATACATTCTAAAAATATATTTTTCTACTCTTCGTTATTTTAAATCATAGGAAAATCAGTTTATTTTACTCTAGAATCATTTCATCTTGTTTTCCTTTCAATACCATTTTCAAAACAAATTTTACATTGTTTTTAACTAAGGGATGTCGACATCATGGGATACCCAATGTCGACATGGTGGCCGTTAAATTCAAAAGTTTCAATTTTCAAAAGAAGTGTTTATTCGTTTAAATCTCTTCACGAATGGTTATGACCGTTACTGGTCTATAAATAGCCTTCACAAATGAATTTTTTAACTAACCATTTTCTTCACTCCTTCTTCTCCACAAATCCATATTCTAAAATTTCATGTTTTTAAGATCGTGCCGAAATTCTGCCGAATTCTCAAGTGAATCAAATTAGAATCTCATTCTTGTTTGATTCTCTGCCCTCTCTCGAAGATCAAAGTGCTATTCAGAGTTATAGGATCAATTTGTAATCAAAAGTTTATCGAGTCTCTCTATAAGGTGTGGTTGTGCCTGGAAATCAATTGGGTGATCTTGTGTCCCGTAAATCAAGAGAGTTTGCCCCGGACTCGAAGACATGAGGGTACCTCAAGGCCTTTAGAAATTGAGGATTGTAATCTCGACGTTGGTATAATAAAAATCTGTACGAGGTGTTTGCCTTGGTGCAGGACTGGACGTAGGGCAACTCCGAACCAGTATAAAATCCGGTGTGTTCTTTCCTTTTACTGCTTTTTATTTACTTTCTGCATATATGTTTGATTCTGTGATTGTTCTGTGATTAAGTTATGCATTTGTTTATATCATAATTTTTAAATTAGTCCATATAAGTCTTAGAATCCATTAAACACTATTCACCTCCCCCCTCTAGTGTTAAATTAGCTTTAAGATCCTTAATCCGCACTCCCTTTCAATTGGTATCAGAGCATAGGTTTTCATAGTTTTCATAATCTGAAACTTGAAAAGTTAAAAATGGCATTTTTTGGAAATTATGTTAATACTAGTTTGAATTTATGCATTTCATCAAAGTATCATAAGTCTGCATATAGTTTTTATGAAAAATCAAGTTATCTACCAAATTGGTTTGTTATGCAGGAACAGACATGTTACGTGGCTTTTGAAGAATCAACAACCAATGGACAAACTGTGCAAATTGAGAAAGATAAATGGATACTTGATAGTGGCTGTTCAAGGCATATGACTGGAAATCCCGAGATACTCAATGACATTATATATCAAGATGGTGGATTGATCAACTTTGGAGATAACTCAAAAGGATATGTGATTGGCATCGGCAATGTCGGTAATTCTAAAACTCCTCTTATTTCTGATGTTTTCCTAATTAGGAATTTTAAACATAATCTGCTTAGTATAAGTCAACTATGTGATAAAGATTTTAAAATTAAATTTGGAAAAGATAAGTGTCACATCGAAGATAGTAAGTCAAATATTATCTTTGAAGGAATTGGGAAGAAAAACATTTACATCCTTAGTATGAAAGTTTCAAATGATAACTTATGTCTTTTGGCTAATACAAGTGACCCTTGGATTTGGCATAATAGATTTGGTCATTTAAATTTCAAACTGTTATCTAGGTTATCAAAACTTAACTTAGTTAGAGGTCTTCCCATGTTAAACTTTAAAGTAGATGGTATATCTGATGCTTGCCAATTAGGAAAACTTAAGAAAAGTTCATTTAAATTAAAAGATATGATTTCTACTTCTAAACCTCTAGAATTACTTCATTTAGATTTATTTGGTCCATCTCAAGTTCAATCAATTAATCACAATAAATATGTTTTTGTAATTTTAGATGATTATTCTAGATATACTTGGACAATTTTTCTTAAACTTAAAAGTGATGCTTTTGAATTATTTAAGAATTTTGCTAAAAGAATTCAAAATCAACTTTCTTTAAATATAAAAACTATTCGTAGTGATCGCGGTGGAGAATTTGAAAATAAAATTTTTGAGAATTTCTGTAATCAAAAAGGAATTACTCATAATTTCTCTTTTCCAAGAACTCCACAACAAAACGGAGTGGTAGAACGTAAGAATAGAACGATTCAAGAGTGTGCTAGAACAATGCTTTCTGATAGTAACTTACCTAAAAACTTTTGGACTGAAGCAGTCGCTATAGCTTGTTATATATTAAATAGGATTTTAATTAGACCGTTAACTAATAAAACACCATATGAATTACTTTACAATAAGAAACCCATAGTAGCTTATTTTAAAGTTTTTGGTAGTAAGTGTTTTATTCTTAATACAAAAGATAATTTAGATAAATTTGAACCTAAATCCGACAAAGGTATCTTTATCGGATATTCTAATAAAAGTAAAGCATTTAGAGTTTATAATTTAAGAACTAACACTATTGAAGAAACAATGCATGTTTCTTTTGATGAAAATTTTAAAGATATTGTACAAATAAAAGATGAAGAAGATTTTGTAACTTTAAATAATGAACCTAATGAAACTAATTGTGAAATCATTCAACCTAATAAAAGAATTAGGCTATTAAAAGATCATCCGGTAGAAAATATACTAGGAAATATTGAATCTATAGTTAAAACAAGAAATCAACTAAATAGTATGAGTAATGTAGCTTTTATATCAACTATTGAACCTAAAATCCAAAGGAAGCATCACCTGATGATTCATGGATTCTTGCTATGCAAGAAGAATTGAATCAGTTCACCAGAAATGATGTTTGGGAACTTGTTCCTAGACCTGAGGATAAAAGTATAATTATAACAAAATGGGTTTATAAAAATAAAATGAATGAACTTGGTGAGGTCGTGAGAAATAAAGCTCGTTTAGTCGCGCAAGGTTATTGTCAAGAAGAAGAAATTGATTATGACGAAACATTTGCACTCGTAGCAAGACTAGAGCTATTAGGATTCTACTTGCTTTTGCAAACTATAATAATTTCAAGTTATATCAAATGGATGTTAAAAGTGCTTTTCTAAATGGTTTTGTAAAAGAAGATGTTTATGTTGAACAACCTCCACTTTTTGAAGATAATAAATTTCCAAATCATGTATATAAATTAAAGAAAACTTTATATGGTCTGAAACAAGCTCCTAGAGCCTGGTATGAAAGACTAAGATCTTATTTACTACAATCTGGTTTTGAAATTGGTAAAATAGATACAACTCTTTTTATTAAAAGAAACAAAAATGATATTCAATTAGTACAAATATATGTAGATGATATAATATTTGGGTCAACTAATAACATAATGAATAAAGAATTCTCAGATATAATGACTAAAGAATTTGAAATGAGTCATATGGGAGAACTAAGTTTCTTCTTAAGACTTCAAATCAAACAATTAGATAACGGAATTTTCATTAGTCAAGAAAAATATGCTAAGGATTTAATTAATAAATTTGGATTGACCACTTCTAGTGGCAAACCAACTCCAATGACAACTAATGTAGCTTTAAGTTAAGAAGATAAATCAAAAGATGTTGATCAAAAATTATATAGGGAATGATTGGTTCGCTGCTTTATATAACGGCAAGTCGTCCTGACATCATGCATAGTGTCTGTCTCTGTGCAAGATACCAATCTCAACCTAAAGAAACTCACTTAAAAGCTATTAAAAGAATTTTAAGATATGTAAAACATACTTTAGATTATGGTTTATTTTACCCTAAAAATGATGTATTTGATTTAATTTCATATTGTGATGCTGATTACGCTGGTTGTAAATCAGACCGAAAAAGTACAAGTGGAACTTGTCACTTTCTAGGACATTCTCTGGTTTCCTGGTTTAGTAAGAAGCAAAACACTGTATCCTTGTCAACAACTGAAGCAGAATATATATCTGCTGCTTTGGCTTGTTCTCAAGTTATATATATGCAACAAACTTTAAAAGATTTTGGATTAACTATAACTAAATCACCAATTTATTGTGATAATACTAGTGCAATAAACATATCTAAGAATCCAACTCATCATGCTAGAACAAAACATATTGATATTAGACATCATTCTCTTAGAGATAATATAAGTAAAGAAGTCATAACTCTTGAATATATTAATACTGAAAAACAAATTGCTGATATATTAACCAAACCATTAAATGAACAAAACTTTACTAAATTTAGAAGAGAATTAGGTATATGTTCATTAACTGAAATATAAATTATAAATAATACAAGCATAGTTAATAATTAATACAAATAAAAATTTCTCCAAAATTGAACTGGGCATGTCGACATGACCCATCCCCCTATGTCGACATACAGGCCGAGATTTTCAAATTTAAATTTCCCTCTAAAATTAGTTATTTGGTTATATATTTATATATTTCGACTTTTACTCCTTTTCTCCGTTCTATTCTATGTAATAAACTTCTAAAACAGTAAATTAATGGCTTCCTCTTCTAATAATGAACCTTCTTCACCCACTTCTACTCATTTTGGTCCTTTTCAACATTCCACACACGTACGAGTCATCAAATTGCAAAAGAAGAAGAAAGATTTGCTTCAAATGATGATGGAAATTCAAGTGAGTCAACTGCGAATGGCTAGAGAACAAGATAGGCAAGGCATAATCCTTAGGAATTTACAAAACTTCCTTATGGATAACCATGTCAATCCCATTGTCATCGAAGAATCATCACAAGCCATGGATTCTGAAGAAGAAGAGCCTCTAGAAGAACCACAAGAGGATCAAGAAGAACATACTCTACCGAATCCGGATGTTCATATAGACGAAGACGATGGTGTGATTTGCGTTGGAGAGGTCCTTTTTGACGCTAATGGGAACTTGGTCGAACAACGTGAAAACTTTTGCCTCCACTATCCAAATTGTTTGGTCCATAAATCACCAATAGTTAAGGGTCCTCGTTAAGCGTTTTTCTCTTTCTTGATTGTATATTGGTGTGTTAATTTGTATATAAGTGTTATCTTAATTAATGTTCTTCTAAAAAAATCATTGGTGTATAAAATCTTGAATTTCATTTAATTTAGGATGCTATATTTTATCTCACTCATACATAGTTATTATCCTTTTTTCATATGTTTGTTTATCTCATTTTCTATTAAGTTCAAGGTTTATAGGTTCTTTTTGTTGATGACAAAGGGGGAGAAGTTATATAAAATAGTAGGCTTGGAGTAAGGGGGAGTTGTTGGTGTAAGGGGGAGTTATGGTATGATCGAAGTGGTAAGTATATTTTATAAGGTTGTCATCATCAAAATGGGGGAGATTGTTAGGAACTGGAGATAGTGGTTTTGATGACAACAACCTTTGTAACTTATTTTATTATAACTTGTATACTAACACTATTGTCTAGATATATATGAATGTTATTATGCGGGATATATATAAGGCAGGTATTGATTATTGAAGATTTTACAGTATAAAGATCAAGAATGAAGAAATCAAGTTTGAAGACTCAAGAGTATCAAGATCAAGATTTCAAGATAAGTGTTTAGTTTTTGTTAAAAATTCATAATAGCACAGAAATCTTCATTCCAAATTTCATTTGGGATGGAACCCATTTCTATCTTCTTAGTGGCTTACAAACCCACGACAAGTAGCTTACAAACCTACGACAAGTGGCTTACAAACCCACGAACATCCTGGTTTTGTACAAGTTCTCGAGTCCTGATGTGATGAAATATTCTGCAGGAAGAAGCTTGCAAAACTACTTCAAAACTGTTTTTTAAAATGATTTTCAAAACTATTTTTTTAAATGTTTTAGCTTTAAAAATTATCTTTTCAAATGATTTTCAAAAGGATGTTTTAGCCTTAAAATATTCTTTGTTTTTGTTTTTAAATAAACTCTTGTTTTAAACTTCGTTTGTTTTTAAACTATCTTCTGGTTTTTAAAAATTCTTTTATAATATATATATACTTGAGATTTAAAATCAAATTTATATATACATTCTAAAAATATATTTTTCTACTCTTCGTTATTTTAAATCATAGGAAAATCAGTTTATTTTACTCTAGAATCATTTCATCTTGTTTTCCTTTCAATACCATTTTCAAAACAAATTTTACATTGTTTTTAACTAAGGGATGTCGACATCATGGGATACCCAATGTCGACATGGTGGCCGTTAAATTCAAAAGTTTCAATTTTCAAAAGAAGTGTTTATTCATTTAAATCTCTTCACGAATGGTTATGACCGTTACTGGTCTATAAATAGCCTTCACAAACGAATTTTTTAACTAACCATTTTCTTCACTCCTTCTTCTCCACAAATCCATATTCTAAAATTTTCATGTTTTTAAGATCGTGCCGAAATTCTGCCGAATTCTCAAGTGAATCAAATTAGAATCTCATTCTTGTTTGATTCTCTGCCCTCTCTCGAAGATCAAAGTGCTATTCAGAGTTATAGGATCAATTTGTAATCAAAAGTTTATCGAGTCTCTCTATAAGGTGTGGTTGTGCCTAGAAATCAATTGGGTGATCTTGTGTCCCGTAAATCAAGAGAGTTTGCCCCGGACTCGAAGACATGAGGGTACCTCAAGGCCTTTAGAAATTGAGGATTGTAATCTCGACGTTGGTATAATACAAATCTGTACGAGGTGTTTGCCTTGGTGCAGGACTGGACGTAGGGTAACTCCGAACCAGTATAAAATACGGTGTGTTCTTTCCTTTTACTACTTTTTATTTACTTTCTGCACATATGTTTGATACTGTGATTGTTTTGTGATTAAGTTTTGCATTTGTTTATATCATAATTTTTAAATTAGTCCACATAAGTCTTAGAATCCATTAAACACTATTCACCCCCTCTAGTGTTAAATTAGCTTTAAGATCCTTAATCTGCACTCCCTTTCAACTTAGACCATTCGAGCAAAGATAAGAAAAACTCAGCTGCCATTAACTAGGTTTTTAACCAAGCAAAAGTCAACAGAAGTTAGAACGTCGAGACAAAGATGAAATGACTTGAAATTTTTTAGACGTGCTCATATGGACGAATGAAATAACTTAGACAAAATTGGATTAAAAATGTGCCAAGGTAATGAGTCGGTGCCGAGTCATGCCTTTGACTCTATACTGAGTTATCGTGCTTAATCCGTGGCATCTTCAACTTTGCACAAGTGATTCTCTAGCTCTCATACGCAAGTCCAAGTGATTTCATAGAATTCCACACGACCTATCATACGAATTGAAGAGTTAGCTCTAGCAAACGGCAGAACAAACTAAGTCATAAAGGAATAATCATCAAACCAAGTCATCAACCTATGAAACACAATGGCACTTCAAAACAAAGTAAGAAACACGATGCAAGAAAGATGGATGAGTTTCCCCCTAAGGGGATAAGTCAGTACTGAGTTATAGGGATAACTCGGTACCGAGCTATCACCATAACTCGTGTGTACCCCTACTTTCTTGCACAACTACAGACAGATATTTGGACCTCTCTGGTAGCGAGCTTCTGATCCAATATGACTGATACCCTTTAAATGCAAACCATAGAGCAACCAAAACAAGAACGGACTTCTGCCATCACTACGCGTAAGCTTTGTCTCTTCATCATCTTTTATCCTCACATAACAGTCGCCAAGGCAGCTATTTTGGATAATTCTAAGATTTAGAATATATCTAACCTCTGTACTTGTGGCCCATTCTCTATCAAATCACTTGTAATCTCAAACAAACTACATCACATCTATAAGCAACAAAGCTATAAAGTGGACGTAGACCATACATTGCCGAACCACTATAAAATCTTGTGTCTCTTTCTTATTTTATTGTTTTCAATACTATCTGCTAGATCTAGGTCACACGGGTTACCTACAACTCATTCTTGGATGTTGATCCATTTTTGATGTTAACATTTTGGTGCTTTCACCGAGAAAACTGGATCCAGACTTAGATCTAGATTGGTATTTTGGATTAGAAAAGATCAAGTGGTTAGATCTAGGGAATTTGCTTTGAGGATTTGTAGGCTTGTAATTGGAGATCAATGACACCTAGAAAATAAAGAACCACTTTTAGAAGATCTATAGGACCAACAGTTGATTGTGATGAAGCAAACCCCCAACAAACTGAAATTAACAACACTAACAATCAGCAAACGGAGGTTAATACTGGAAATCTAGCACCAGGATCCTCCACTCAATAGGAACTTGTAACCAAAAGAGAGCTTATATAGACGGTTAATGAACTTGACCAGAAAATGTATGATAGCCAAGAGGCTCTCATGGATAAAATTGATGTTTTGCTAGCACTGCAGCCACCAAGTGTTCCGAGAGCTAGGCAAGAAACTACAACTGCTATAGAACAAGAGAATTCCTTTGTTTTAGACTTGAATAAGAGAAACAATAAACAAAAGCAAAAGGAGGTCGTTGGTGGAACTGTAGGGATCGTAATAGAAGGCAATGGAAGTACTCCTCCCACTAAAAGACAGCCTGCTGCAAACCCAAATTTTGGAATAAATACTCCCTAAGAGAATATTACAATACGTGTCTCCGACTCAAAGGATGACACGAAACTTGATAAAGGTGGACTGGAACTGAACGCCAATGTAAACAAGCAGAATGTTGGAAAAGAGGTTCAAACTGCCACAGTAGGACCAACCGTGCGCCAACGGAACTCTACAGGAGTGGTTCTTTCGGAGAGTGGAGAACCTAGGCTTCAGTTGGAGTCAAACACTCAGAGTAGCCCCCGACAGTCGTCCTATAGACTATCGTGCCAGCGAGGAGTACATTGTTGACATGGTCAAACGGTTAGTGGAGGAGAGCAGGGGTAGAAAGAATGAAGACTGGGGTTCTGCACTAAGCCGAACTCCATTCACTAAAAACGTTCTTGATGTGCATGTAAATGTGCATATTTTTACCACCATATTTAATCTATTTAAATTAAATAAATGATCATATTGGGTATTTTAACTTGTTTATACCAAAATTCAAATTATTTTCAAATCATCATATATTCACCTTCATATAGGGGCAAAATGGTCATTTTTGTGCATATATTAATTTGAGAAAATTTAATTGGAATTTCTACAATATTTTGTAGGAATTTGGCTTCAAATACAAGTGGTTTCATGAAGATATATGCATGCACAAAGAAGATACAAAGGAATGAAGATGGAAATAATTCAAAGCCATGATCATGGAGGACCCCACCTACCTTAATGTACAAATTAGAGCTAATGCACATGCTAAAAGGCAATTAAATCTTCATGCACATTTAAATGAGGATTATACCATGCTAATGGTTACTTAGCCACCACACTTCCTAAAGGGGTAGTTTGGGTAGTTCCCAGAAAAGTGAATTAGGATTTCTAACTTGTATAAATACCCCTATGTTTCATGTAACCCTCCTCTCTTACTCTCTTCTTCTCTTTAGTTTAGTGTAGGATCTCAAATAAAAGAAAGCTCTCTTTCTCTTTTCATGGCTACTTAGCCAATTTTATTTTTTGTAGTTTTCTTTCTTTTTTATGCAATTTAATACATGCTCTTTTCTTTTACATGCTTATTTACATTTCATGTTAGTAGTTTAGATTTACTTTTTATGCAAGTAGCTTAGTTTTTCTTACATTTAGCTCTCTTTTTCCTCTTCTTTTTATTCTATGTTGCATGCTACAATTGTTGATATGATAACAAAAATGAGAGGCTAAACTCCTTCAATTTAGGGGTAATGAAGCTCTCTAATCATGTAGCTTCAACATTTTGATAATTATTGCTCTCTTTTTTGTGCTTAATGACAATGCTTGAAGTGGTTTAACTTGTTGTTTTTGCTTTGAATTTGATAGCCTATATTGTTGACACCAAATAGGCTATACTTAAACAATCGCAAACAATAATTACATCTTCATCTACATATGATTTGGTAACACTACAAGAAAAATTATTTTTCGCAGCATGAACGCGCATCGTTTTAATGAAAATGCTGCAATTATCTAGATGGAATTATTAAAAGAAAAAGAAAAACAACCCATAAAATGTTGCGCAAGGCATCCAGCGGGAAAATAAAAATATGCCGCCTATTTCCTAAATAGCTCAACATCGACACCTCTTCTCCACGCATCCTTATCCCAAATTCAATTGAAAATTGAACTCTTATTTCTCTCAGAAATCCACTGTCTACCTCCAAAAATCTTATTCCTCTCTCGCAAACAGCCCTAACACCGAGCCCACCGACCCCATCTACACCATCGTCTCGAATATCGCAAAGAAGCCCTTAGTTCAGCACCTTTTGGTACATCATCTCCGACACAACCAATAGGAACGAGAACACCACCGATGCTGCAAGTGTCAGTACGAACCCAAACGGGTGCCTGCTTTTTGGTATGTTCGTACTGGAGTCATCGTGGTTGGGGTTGACTCCAAGGAAGGCAGTGGAGAAGGTGACGAGGATGATGGAGTTTAGGACCGGAGAGATGAGCTTTTGGGAGCTGAGGAAGAAGGAGAAGATGATGTTGAAGGCGAGCTGGGTTGATGAGACGAGGGAGAAGGTGTAGACTGGGAGGTAGAGAAGGCCGTATGAGTACATGAGGTTGTCTAGGGAGGAGGCTTGCTTAATTAGTTCAACATATGTGATGTTAAAGTGTAGTACTTAATTTTGTGTATCAAGAACCTTGCTTATGACACCTGAGAGGAGAAAGGCTATTTGGGCAATCAATGGTGAGCGACTTAAACAAGTTTAAATTTGAATAATTCTCAAATCTGTGACAGTTTTGTAAAAATACAATTTTCATTTTATGTCTAATATATCACTGATTTACCTTGTCTTTAGTTATTTCCATCATGATGCAAGAATAGCTATAGATGTTTTTCATGTGATTTTGCTGAAATAACAAGTCCTGTAAATGTTGAATAATTATTTTGCTCCGATATGTTTTGTAGAAATAGAGAATGCTTATCAAAAGTTGTTTTCAGAAAACTTTATTTTCAAAAATAGGAGTATTTTAATCAAAAGGTTGGTCTACTGAAAATAGTTTATTGACCCCTTTCCAAATATTGAGAGTTGAAACTTGAAGTACTGTTGAATACCAGTAATAATATGAGATTAGACTCTCTTTTTTATATAGAAAAATTGAAATAACTCCTAAGATACATACCTCCTAAGTTTGATTTGGTTCTCTGCTAAATCACCTGCCTTTTTCTTATTAATATCAACCTTTGTCTACTTTTAGGTCACAAAAATTGAGTTGTTGCAAAATACTTCAAATTATAAAAGTAATTTATTAGCTACTGTTGTTATTTACTATTGTCTATCTACCACAATGGGTTCCTTTAATTCAAAATTAATTACTGATATTTCTATCAAATGATTAAAATAGATAGAGATGCCTGTTTGTTTACTATAGACTCATTACCTCTTTATACTATCATGTTTCCAAATTTTCATTTACGCTTACTAAAATTATTATAATCTATAATTTTGTGTTAGAGGACATATGAGCTTATAGTATAAGAAGAAAATTTTGAGTTATTGACTTATGTTTGATGCCTTTGTATGAGTGATTGCAATAAATATTTTGATAGGTATTGTCCAACTACCCTATTGAATTAGTGAGCAGCTAATGGCCATAACTATCTTATCCTTATTTATGTGTGGGTACTTTTAGTAAGTTGGCTTCTTATGCGTCTTGGTTGCTATATACTTAATTTTGGCTAGTAACAAGCTTTTTTTGAATGCACACATTTATGGTTGAAATCATAGTTATCATGATTAGATCGCGACTTGAATCAAGATTTCGGTGATTCAACCGGTTGAATCGTAAAAATTGTGCTTTTATTTAATTGTTGAAAATTTACAATATTACAAGTTATATGCAAAAAATTTATGCAGCACGAACCCTGATAAATCATAAATTGAAAGACGAAACTATAGGAAAATTCATACTCTAAGGAATTTAATGTATATAACGAGCACGAACACGTGCTACGCGCACACGGAGTTTAACAAAACATTGGATTGCTAAATTCATAATATATAAGCGTATACACAATTTTGAATACTTATAACATCATATAAGCTTTACTTTGCATATTTAACATTTTTAGCATTATATGGATACATAGTAGCTTCATTAACAAAGAATCAACAATTGTAACAATCATTATTTTGTTTTGGTCTCTTGGAACATATCCCAACTATGATTCGATTTCATCCATTAGGTATAACCTGATAACACATGGAAAACAAAGAATATGATCTAAATTAAAATAAATATGCTGGTGAGGAGGAAAAATTAAAATTATACTGGGATTTATGTAGTCCATGAGACTAGTCAATGAATGGAGAAATACATAATCTGTCTTTATGGACTATTTGTTCCTAGTTCTTGTTTCTTACAGTTTTGTAATTATATCGTGTTTGTAAACATAGAATCTCTGAAATAGAAGCAACCTTTTGTACTTTTATTTGGACGGTAATATTACTTTAGTTAGGTCAGATAATTCTAAAATAAACATATAATTTAACATTTACAAGCAAAATACTTTTGTACAGATGGGAAGGATTCACACACGCTGCATTGCACTGCTGGAATGAGAAGCAGAAACGTAAAATTATCAACAATACCGATTCTAAAATCAATTAATTTTGACTGCTGGAATATCATGATAGTCTATAAACCTTGTTGCATTGCACTACTGAAATGAATGACAAGGACTGTTTCAACAGATGGTTATATGTTCTAGGCAATGGACGATTTTTTCTTCATTCCAGGAATTCATATAGTCCATTCTAGGTTGGAAAGGGTTTGAGATCTAGTTCTAATGCCAGGAGCTAAAAGGCATATCAGTTACTACTTCTTAAAGGCTATAAGTATTAATTTTGCTATCGAATATCCATATTCAAGTAATTTGCTGTCAAATAATAGCAATGTTTGCATATTTTTGCTTTAGTGAATACATACTTTGTACTTTACATACTGAACTTGCTAAAATGCACCATTATACAGATGTTTCTCCACTGTTTTTAAGCAATGCTAACTTTCTAAAATGAACCATTGTGCTGAACTGGAGATACTTGGATTACTTTTTGTTGAGAAATAAAAGGTTATAAAAATGCTATTTTCAAGACCAATCTATGCATGCTATACTTGATCTATGATTGTTAAATTCTGTAATTTTGATTTTTTGTAGGTTAGACTAAGAATTCATATCAGTACTTGAAATGGTTTCCGTAGTTCTATAAATACCAAAATATGTGAACATCCAAAAATGAGGAAGCTTTTTTCCTTGAGCTGATTTTGGAGGTCATGATTGAGTTTGTATATTATGGTTTCTATAATGAAAATTATTATCAAATTGGCATTGCTCCAATGCTCATAGGACAAAACTCATAGTCTTTGGGGCATGCTATAGGGTATTAGGTGAGTAATATTCTATTTATTATTTCATATTTTCATTCCTTTGAGCACGTAAGCCACAGTAGTGTCCTACCCATTTACAAGGCATGGTGCCAAGAACACTATATATGACAGTTACAAAAAATGCATAGGTCACTAGTTAAGACGCCATGTTGAATTGGCTTTAAAATCAATGTGTGAAACAAACTGTCACATAGAAGCTAAGTTCTTAACTAGCTCAAATGAACAGGTTGGAATGTCCTAGAATGTATTGGACTTCAATCTGAAGCAACAGGATGAAAGAGAGGACAATGCAGGTTGGAGCTGAACTGACCATAGAAAGAATTGAATAAAAAGAATCCCATATCTGAAGCATTGATCCAAGTCTGAGAACGATTGTTAATACATGACCGAGGCACTTGAATGGAACCAAAGAGAGGAATGAAAGGCAGATGCGTTGAGCATCGACGAAACTGAATTCTAAAGTGGAATGATGAGCTCGAAGCAGACACAGTCTGAATTGAAAAAATATGCTTGAGCATTGCCAAATACCATAAAATTAACAGTATGGAAGTGAGCATGGCCAAAAACTATGTGAGTGTTGCCCCATGAATTAGAGTCGAGGACTGAAATGAAGCATGTTGAAAAGGCTGAGATTATGCAAACAATGAGATGGGGGGTGACGCTAGGTACAGGAGGCATGGGACATGTAGCTTGGTGTTAAGGAAAAATGTGAATGGATTGAAGCATTGAGCATTGTTGGCAGTTAGCATGAAGTATGCTTGATTCAGGTATAAAATTGAATTTTGCAAAGTTATGAATAATCTATTATATATATTAAATGTAGAATAAGTGAGCATGTAGAATAACAGTAAACACTATTATAACCATATATGCTAATATTTAGCATATTATATTTGTCACGGTTTCTTCCTAATACAACACTCTTCTTTTTTACCTGTTCCTTTTATGGATATGGTAAACATGACTCTTTACTGAACTATTTCTAAACTCACACCCTTTCTATAGGAAAGAACCTCCAGTCCACTACCTTCATATTTGGAATGTAATAAATCTACCAAGTAGTAGTAATATGACTACATGTTCCTCATTTTGTAATAAATATAAGTGAATTATATCACTGTTGGTTTTGTTCTGCTCCCTTAAAACGTCCAGTTTTCTTTATACCAACGAGCTCATGTATGAGCGTATGAGCTTTGTCATATCTAACATTAAGAACATCAACCAAAAGCCTCTTATTTATAAACTGCTTGAAATCAATTATTCCTTTTTAATCAAACTTGCATTGTAGATTGGTTTCCAGTCCTTGACAAAAAGAGAATCAGATATTTACTTTCATGTCAAGAACAGAGTCTCATTTTGGACATTAAAAAAATATCACACAAATGCAATATGAACTAACATACTAAGTCTTCGTGTATTTGAAACAAGTGTGTTGTATAATATTTAATTATGCTGAATTTAACTAAATGAACCATACGTATATTAATGGTTTGCAAGTGATGCTGTCTAGATTCATGAACAAAGCGAGTATATCATTTGGAGTTCTTTTATGGATGTCGTTATTCTTTAGTGGCATCCCAATATAACAAGTTTATTAATAACTAGTTAACTATGTTTTATAAAAAATAAACGAGTCTATAATAATAATAATAAATTAACTAATCTATAAAAATTAATTAAGTTTTATAAATATAGAATAAGTTTATAGAAATTCAATAAGTTTGTAAAAATTAACCAAGTATTATAAAAATACAAATAAATGATAATGATAAAAAAAATTATAAAAAATTAACTAAGTATAATAATAATAAATAATTTTATAAAATTAACTATGATTTATTATAATAATAAGTTAATTAAGAATTATAATAGTAATAATAATAAAAATTAAACGAGTCTATAATAATAATAATAATAAATTAACTAGTTTATAAAAATTAACTAAATTTTATAAAAATTCAATAAGTTTATAAAATTAACTAAGTATTATAAAAACATAACTAAATAATAATAATAATAAATTTTATGAGAAATTAACTAAGTATAATAATAATAAATAATTTTATAAAAATTAACTAAAATTTATAATAATAGTAATAAGCTAATTTAGATTTATGATGATGATGATAATTTAAATGAGTATAATAATGATATAATAATATTAATTATTATAATAAATCAACTAACTTATAAAAAACAAGTAAGCTTTATAAAAATTCAGTAAGTTTATAAAAATTAATTAAGTATAATAAAACTAATAATCATATTTTGTAATGTGCAGTGTGATATATATTACATGACAGAATAACAAAATCTCATTAAGAAAATAAGTTTCTTATGAGATACATTCAAAGTCATAAGCAACAAATCGTTGCTTCTCACATTTCTATTTATAGGTCATTTCTATAAGTTTCATATAAAGAACCGTTAAACATTAAAATTGGAATAAGTTGCTTATGAGTAGTTATGACTGCTTATGCACATACCCTGCCCATGGGGAAGCCCACCAAGCAAAATTTTGAAAAAATTTGTATGGTATATAGTTATTTATACAAAAACGGGTATGCTCGTAAACAAAAGTGGTTGTAGTTGGTAAGTTATGTAGAATTTGGTTATGATGAGTAGGGATCATGTCTTTTAGTTCATTATAACTAGTGTGAACCCATGCTTCGCATACGGATTTGGCCATATGTTAGTTCATACAGTTATAAAATTATTCTGAATTATAAATAATGAAATAGGAAAAAAAACGATGAAATTTTTAATGTATAATAGACAGTTAAAAATTATTATTATTACCATAAAGTGTAGAATTGGTTTATCAAAAAATTTCACATAGCAGTAGGAGAAAATGTCGCAAAATGAACTGTGAAAGACAGTCATGATCGTATTAAGTTGTATAGTGCATATAAATTGCCTACTTTTGCACAAATCGATGTAGGAAATAATCCAAGTTCACAAAGTTTCCATAAATCTGACATCTTTAAACCGTACGCAGGTTATATCTTTTTGGTGGATATTTTTAAAGCAGTTACAGCTAAGCAGTATTGTAGCTAACAATATTAAATACCACAAATATTTATAAACTGTGCAAAGCAAAACAAAGTCGGGAGGAAAGTAACAACTACTTGTTATTTTAACCATAGTAGGTCAGTTGTACAGTAGGGAGTTAGCTGACAGCGAAAATAAATTTTGAATAGTAGTTGGACAAATAGAATGCAGCGATAAAAGGCAACAATCAAACAGTAACAAAAATATCTTTGACAATACTTGTATTTTATTATGTATAGGGCAAAACAAAAATTTTGTACTTCAAAATAGTGATTCTGCTAGTCAGTGTGAAGGCAGCAAATACTGAAGCATGTTGCGCAGCAGACTGTTACCCAGAATGGTAGTTCGTTATCTATGGGGAAGAAAAAAAAAGAAGCTCACATCAGTAGCTGCATTATGTTAAAGTAATAATCTAAGTTACATACATACAGTAACAGAAGGGTGGGTTAAATGAAAGGGTAAATGATCACAATATTATATGTAAAATGGAGGTAAAAATGTAACAATCCCGATATCTTGCTTCACCACATGCTTGTAAGTGTGAACTCGTGCTACGCACACGGCGTCCAACCCAAATCATGTCGTATCATTTTGAATTATTTTCTTTGCTTTTCATTTTAACAGAATAGACATACTTTTTCTTTATTATTGTCGCTTTAACTCGTAATTTTTATCATTAAGAGATTAATGAGCCGCATGACATAATCTTTTGGGAGGGAGAAAATTTCATTGAAAATTGATGTACAAACACGATTTGGCAAATATAACAGTGTTGCTTAACCAAATTGTAACAATAAGCACACAAAATCAAACCAATTTGTTGACAATTTTGTATATGGTATAGAAATAAACATACTTACCTCGTGAACTAATTTAATTCAATAGAAGACACTTGTAAACACTCGGAAATCATATTAAAGTTGTCAAACAGTGGCACGCAAAAAACTAAAAAGAAAAGGGATTTTGTTATTGAGACTCAAAACCTTCTATGAATTATTATTTTTTGTTTCTTTATGAAAATAACAATATACAAAAAGTAGCCCTTAAATTTAATATTATTGCATATTTCAATAAACGAACTTATATTTATTGTCGTTAGAATTGAAGGCTTTCAACTAATCATTGCAGCAAATTCCAATTAAAAACAGAAGTCCTCAACTTTACCTGTGTAATTTCACCCTTCCACCAAAATATTCAGAAAAAGGAAAAGGAAAAAGGAAAAAGTTATTGGATGAGATATAGAGCCAATCCTGAATAAGGGTTCCAAATGGCGATCATCTCAAATACCCTATTTAATTAGAGCCCAAATTTATTATATTGATATTTTTCATAAATTTTCAATGTAAAGATTTCGTAAATTCATAAACCTATGGTACTATATATTGATAGGACATGAGTTTTTTTCAATGTAAAGATTTCTTATATGAATAAAATATAGTTTGATTTCTGTAAATTAGCTTAGAAAAATTATTCACTAATAATGTTTTCTATATATGCAGACAATACCAAAGGTAGTCTTAGTTGAATTATGGAGGGATAGGAACGATCGATTTTTTCAATAAAATGTAGAAAGGCCGAGGAGATTATCTAGACTTGTGTTCAAGCTATTATGGGAAAGATAGTAATGTGGAGTGACAAAGAAATTATCGCAACTACCGATGAAATGGAAGAGTGAAAAAAGGGAGACCAATGTGTTAAAACGTAAACTGAAACTAATCTCAACAATAATTAGAAAGAGTTTTGCCAAATAACCCAGTTTCCTAATAAATTTCTTGATTTTTTGTATAAAAGACGTTGATGAGGCATAATCAAAATTTGTAATAAAACAAAAATTTAGTTTAGATTCAAGCACCATACATGCAAAGTAAGCAATGTTAACATAATCTTCCAGTACATAAAATTCAAGCAAGTTCTAAGGAATTGGATATCACAGAATCAATATTTATTTACATCAAATAAAATGGATCTGACAATAAATAGGAAAGATAAACTTCCAATTTAAATTTATAGAAACGATTGGTTCTAGTTTCCAATTAAAAGCTAAAAAAACTAAAGTGGATATCAAATAACTTGAGAGTCAGAAAAAACAGAAAAATTAAATTAAAATAGATAGAACACTTTTGATTTTGTAAACTCCAGTTTAAACCTGATAAACCAATTGGATTCAATATAAAAAACAACTAAAGTAAGAATTATAACTCTAATTTATATAATGAAAAAATAAACAGAAAATGAAGAAATATTATTATCGCGCTATAGCTTACCAACCAGATATTTTTTTAGGTCAAATATACATTAAATGGATATTATTTTCGCAATCTACCATGTAATGTCAAACATGGTTTCAGACAGTTAAAACTAACATGGTATATCTAGTGAACAATCATAGATCATGTAAAAGAATGATAATCATATACCATATACATTATTTTTATCGAGCCAACTCTTAGTTAGGCACTTAAATGGGATTTAAGCATGTTAATTCTATCGAAACTAAATCCCAATAATGGTATAAATATTTTGCCTTAAAGTTTGTGAAAATTTAATCACAATATAATTTAGTGTTTTGTCTATTTCAAAGTAAATTGAAAATAAATAAAAAAATAGGCTTAAAAAATGGATTCAATTAAATCTATAAATAAGGAAAATAAATTCAAATAAACAATGATTAAATATCTAAACTCATGTACTTAACTTTCTTGATTTTGTTTTGATAAGCCTCCCACTCTTTTTTCCCCTTTTCACTTCGTGTTTTCTGCTAAAATTGCTCTAAAGTACAAAAGAGTCCAAATATACACAATCAAAATTAATAGGATTGAATCTATAGGCTTAAGAATGCAAAACTGACCTTTGGAGATCATTTACTGAGCATAATCCCACAAAGATCCGCCTTCAGCCCGACCTTGCCTACACTGCCATTACTTTATGTTCATATATGTATCATTATGTTCATATATGGAAATAAAAAGTAGTGTAAAGAATTGGAGATGGTGTCTTCTTTATAAGAAGTTGAGATATAAACATGAATTAGATAAACTCAATTCTAAAACGTAAAATACACTAAGTATCAAAGAATATTACTGCTTTTTGCTCGTAGTTTTGAAAAAATCTATCAGTATTCTAGTACTCGAAGGCATACATGATTAAATTTTAATCACTACGTTATATACCATATACACTATTTTTATCGAGCTAACTCTTAGTGAGGCACTTAAATGGGATTTAAGCATGCTAATTGTATCAAAACTAAATCCCAATAACGATATATAGATCACAATATAATTCAGTATTTTGTCAATTTCAAAGTAAATTGAAAATAAATAAACAAATAACCTTACAAAATATATTTAAATAAATATATAAATAAAGAAAACAAATTCAAATAAACAATGATTAAATATCTAAACTCATGTACTTACCTTTCTTAATTCCGTTTTGATAGCCCTCCAACTCTTCATTCACCTTTTACTTCATGTTTTCTGATGAAATTGCTTTGAAGTACAAAAAGTCCAAACATACACAATCAAAATTAATAGGATTGAATCTATAGGCTTAAGAATGCAAAACTGACCTCTGGAGATCATTTACTGAGCATAATACGAAATGTTTCCATATAATTATTTAACATACTGTACCTGCATTCATACTTATTAGCAGTATAATAATGTTGAGCTACTTAGTATCGGAGTAACTGGAATGGCTAAGTTAAAACATTGCATAACTCTAGTTTTCCTAACTGAGTATAACAGTGTTTTCTTATCTATTGTCAACAACGTTGAGCTTTCCGTATAACATATTGCTGTTATCATACCTTTTATAAGATGTAACATAATATAAAATTTGGAATCAAGAACTACGAAACTTCTGTTGCAATCAATCTAAAAATCTAAGATCTACAGTGTCAACAATAATTGCAAGAAAGAACATACCAATATATACTTTAACGAATATATTTCCTATCAACTATACCAACAGTCCTTAAAACTTGATTGCATATAAAATAAATTGTTCAGTCTAAGCGGCCTTACTGCTTCATGTAAGTCTATCAAGAAGTGGACTCCCTTTTTTCTAGTTTAAAGAACAACAAAAACATAGAGCAACTTATTCATGGATATGGCAGTAAAATAGTAAGAAAAAGGATGGGATCTATTTGATTTATTCAGACTATAACTGATACCAAAAATAGCATAGCTGCGGCATCAGAGTAGACAACGAATAGGGGGGGGGGAGCAAATACAACCATGGAAGATCAAACATTAAAGCAATGGCAACATAATGCATCACTAAAAAAAATTAGGTTTTTTTACCTCCAATATAATATAGAATTAGGCGAACAGAACCCATAGCTCATCAACATCTTTATTTGCTAACCAACCAAGCGTGGCCAAGCAACCGTACAGTCGAAGCTGCCAGAAAACAGGGGCGACAAAGGAATGGCGAAAGAGAAAATCGATGGAGATGCCTCAACGGGCAGGACGGTGACGCTAGGGTTTGTACAATAGTGGACGATGTGTGGCAGATACAGATGGTAAAGGAACGGCGACAGCAAAAATCGATGGGAACCTACCGATTTCGAATTGAGGAAAGGGAGAAGAGGGAATAAGCGAATCGATTTATCTCAAGCAGAGGAAAGGGAGAAAAGGAGATTAGCGGTGGGGAGAATGGAATCTATATCATAGATAGATATAAATTAGGGGACTGTTCAGTTACCAAATTTCAAGAGGGCCTGTGTGAGCTTGAAATCTAACTCACTAATAATAATATAGTATAGATATCTACTTCAAATCTATTTTGCAAAGAAGACTAGAATTTTGTTTTTGACCCTAGACAACCACATCTCTTGGTCAGGCCTGCGTATGCCTTTTTCTAATCTTACAATTTATTGCTCCAGATCATGATCCATCTTGTGAAGTATTGGCCCTATAGTAAACATATGGGGACAATTTTGTTTTGTTAAAATTCAAGCAGTAACACCGAGTCCATTTGCTGCTCCAAGGCAGTGCTTATGGCAGTGCTTAAAATTCAAGCACTAACATATGGGGACACTTTTGTTTTGTTATAACTGTCAATGCTTATGGTTAATCTCATGTTATAAGAATGCTTAACAACCTTTTAACAGTGGCGAAACTAGATATACTTTGAGGTGGGCCTTGGATCACATGTATTATAATTTATGTGAACTTACAATTCACCCTTTTTTTTCTAGAGCAAAATGAAAAAATGACCATTCCAAACATTTGCTCCTGAGCTAATTATTATCCTGAGCTTTATAATATCTAAAATCTTATCACCTCATTTTGTTTCTAAAAAGCTCATTGAACATAAACAATATGTCAAAAACATCCAAATTTCATATAAATCGACTCATCAAACTAAGCTTTTAGTTGGAACTTATTTGCAACTGACCAAGTTATGACTTTGTTAAAATTCAATTTTTGCAACTGAGTTGCTGTAACTTTGTTGCTTGCAACTTAGCAAGCTACTCAATTGGGTTTGCAACTGAGTTGCTGGAACTCAGTTTCAGCTGCAACTCGGTTTCAAATGCTTGACAATCTTTTTTTCCATTCTTCACTGGTATTGATGCTTAAAATCCAATGTTTACTGAGTATTATAAAAATATAACTAAATAATAATAATAATAAATTTTATAGAAGTCATGCTAAACAAGTTAAGTCTTCTGAACTATCTATTACCAATGTTATTGAACAATTGCACTATCAATTAAGAAATAGAATCATGTATACTTGTTTTTATCTAATGTATCTTATAATTGCATTTCAATCCCTCTCACATCTTGGTATAGAAAGCACTGCAGAATTTCGAAAGAAAAATGAACAGATTTAATAGTGTTTATTGACTAATTGAGTTTTTTTCCGTGTAGGATATGGACAATAATTTGTGGATATTTCTTAAAAAAGTATTTGAAGGCATCAATTGATGAAATTGTTAGTTTCTTTAAGAGCAATGCAAATATTAGTCAGACTCTGGCTTTGGAGACTTCAGCTGCCATGCAAGTATAAATATTTCACTTGATACATGTTTCTCTTATTCTTACCTTCTTTATGTTGATTTCTTGGTGCACTTTCCGTCTGATATATGCAGATGACTATTGACGGAGTTAAGCGCTCTGCTCAACAGCAGGTTACTAGGATTTTAAAGGACCAGTCCAGGTTTGTTTGGGACTTATGACTACAATGTATTATATGGATAAGCTTCAGACACTTTCAATTTAATATCCAAATGATTGTTTTACCATTTAGGGAATTTGTTATGAGCACGGTATACCATATACAATACATGAATGAAACACATTTATATTAAGATAAATATGGACAATCATGAAGACAGAAGCCTGCCACTGTAACCCCTTTGTGTTGAAATAATATAATAGGAGAAACGATCAATTAGATGTTGTCAATGCTTTTAGTAAGTTATATATTGATTTTGATTGTGGATTGGTTCAATTGTCGCACGTTAAACATCATCTGAGATATCTAATATACATTGTTTTCAAGCCAAACTACTCAGTTGCATTTAACTCTCCTCTTCCTTTTATCCATTTTAAATTATAAATTTGCGAGGAAAGTAAGTATTGTTGTGAACCTTATTTTTTAAGTTGTTGTTACTACTACTTTAAAATCGCAACCTTTAGTTAAATGTGAGCAGCCCAATTAATTAAATCAATTGTGTAATGTGCATTATATTAGTTCTGTTTACTTTTTAAAACTACTTGTTTTATATCATGTGCATTATATTAGTTCTGTTTTTTCTGTAAAAAGTTAGTGGATATAAATATGTACTTTATGCAAGAAGGGAGATGAACAAAGAGGAAGTATGAACTGGATGTACTAAAAAGCAGTAAAAAGTTAATGTTGTACAGTGTTTAAGTAAAACAGTTGAGTAGTAATTGTGAATGAGCTTGGATACTACTTTTAAAATGGAACTGTAAATGTAGAACAAAAGGTGATTTAAGTGTTTAATTTGTTTATAGTTGTTAATATAAATAACTTTTATAATAGATGCATAGAACATTACAGTGTTTAGAATACTTATATTGATAATTACGCATTTCCGTGATCCTTTCCACTTGTAGTTCTACGTTGTTTTGTTGTTGGATGCTTTCTTTTTCATACTTGCTATCTTCATCCTGTGCGAACAAAGAGTGTTAGTAAGTTAAATGATATTTTGAATATGCACGATAATATCATTGTGTTGTTTATGCTATAATACCTAGTCAATAGTATTGCATTGAAACTGTAAGTTCAGACAATCAAAACTGTCCCAGTTTATTATATGCTACATAGTCGAATATATCGCCTATCATTAACAAGGAACAATTAGAAAATAACAGTATCTTAGGTGGACATGAGTCTAACGCTGCAGATTCTATTCACAAAATGGGAATGTTGTCAACTCAAACACACACAGACAACACTCCAAATTCCTCACAATACCATTTCTTTGCTGTAGTTAATTAAATAAATTTGCAATATTAACATTTCATATAATTCTTTGCTGTATATTACACCTTATCAGGTGCTGTTTGGGTGTACTTAAATTTGGAGTGCAAGATTGTGCTATTTTCTTTGTTACCGTCTCTTCGCTTGGTAAGTCTCGAACATTGCTTCTGTTGCATTCATTTATTGTAATTTCGTTGATATTATATTGATATAATATTGCTTCAACGTTTGTGTTGCAGAGGCTTACATTATCTTCTGGCATTTGCTGAGAGACCACTCCTGACCTATCATTGCTACCACTTTGCATTTGGTTTCAGTTTGTAAGCTCTGATTAGCGGTTTGCCTACAATATATAACACCTTAGGTACATTTCAATTAATTGAACATATATGTTCTAACTTCATCAAGTAAGAAGCATTCTAATATTGAACATCAGAAACTATATACAACTGAAAAATAAAAATAGTTTGCTCACAATATATAGACTTTGCTATAGTTATCTTTTCTGAACGTGTATCCTGAACATTGGAAATTTTATCTTGAACATTTAATTATTTATTTTGTCATTGAGTAGATTTATTTTTCTTCCGTTGATATGTCCATGTATAACCAAAAGAAGTTTGGGTAGATATGGTTACAGCATGGACTACGAAGGAAGATTTTGTGGTATAATTATAAATGTAGCAATGTACACACATATCTGTTACTATATAATTATTGAATAATCCAAAATTTGAGACTGTAAATTAAGAAGAATATTTGGTAGATATAAACTAAGCCGAACGTTAGAAGGCTAAAGTTGTTGGAACACTACCAGGCAATAAAAACTTGGTTAATCAAGCTTTGCTGACCAACTCGACTAAAATTAGCAGTAAATATTGCTATTCTATAATAGCTGAATTAGTTACCAGTTTGAGTTAAAAAAAATTATACTTGGTCTAATTTTAATGAACTTTTTTTATTTTCATTTGTTATTGTTAACACTGTTGCATATACCAACCTTACGGACGATTTTACAGATTCAAAATATAAGCTTCAAAAATATTACATCAAAACCTAAATCGTATATTTTTTATTTAAGACCATATGAAGCGTCGGTCGGTACCAGGACAAGTAGAAAAATAATACGTATAGGTAGCAACAGTCCTGATTGTGTATAGGCTGCTAAAAGTGAATTTAAGTTTTTTGTACAAGGTTAAGATACATATAATTACAACTCATGGCAAAAAACTGAACCTAGATGCCAATACCCATACCAATAAACCACCTACTATTTTAATTTGTAATAAAAATAAATATAACAGGACCTGGCCTATGTGTAGGTAGTAAAATCCTAGCACTTTAATCATGTAAAACAAGATCCGGTATCTGTTACTTAATCACGCAGCTCAACTTAAACAAAACTTATTTTCACTATTTCAAAGAAACCTCATTCTCTGCACATTTTGAACGCATCAAATCCTCAAATAATGCGAGTTAATGTAATGATCCTAGATAGAACTCAACTAAGTAACCCATAATTGTTCAATGACCAATTGATTATGTTAGTCATTGAATGAATATGCGGCAATTATATCTATTGCACAAACAAAAAATTCTACTAAAAACATAATTCTGGACTGGAAAGTTTGGAGATCCTAGTGCAATATCATAATTCATAAAGTGAATAAATGTTGAAGGAACATTAACCATCTATAAGCAATACACTGACAACATATTTTATATGAAAAATTAATATAGGAGAAACCGAAATTTTAACAACATTAGGTTCATTAGACAGGAAAGGAATACTGTAACAACTTGTGTAACAGAACACAGAAATGTAAATGTGAACAAAAAAGAAATGTAATCAAAGAAATGCACATTTTTTTGAGATTTGGAACCTTTTTGTGAACGAAATTAAACTGTAATGCAAGTTAAACTGATATGCAACTGTAACAGTAAATGAAAACAGAAACAAGAAGTGTGGCAGAGAATGTAAACAGTGAATGAAAATTAGATGCAGTAGTGAATAAAATAAGTGAAAATAGAAAACTAATGAAATGCACAAGAACTGAGACTAAATGAATTAAGAAAATGTAACAGAATGAAATGCACATTTAACTTTTGTTTTTTGTATTGTTTCTTTTTTTTAGTGAAAACTATCATGGATTGTCAAATTAACATGGTGCAGTATATTTATTTTAATATATTGATATAAAACTGTTATACATGTGTGTTTATTTGTCATACATTGTTGCTTCTTTTATCTGTACCGGTTAATGAGATCAATGGCGTTATATGTGTATGCAAGTGGAAAGCCCGTGTGTTGCATGAGGCTTATGAATTGGTTGTTGAATTATGTTTGGTAAATATTTGGATTATACTTTTAGATTGATTGCATGCGTTAAACTTTGATGAACACTGTTGAAATAGTATGAGTATGCAAGTCGTTATTGTTTGAATAACCATTATTGTTGTGTGTGTTGAATGACCATTTCCCAGCACTATATGACATTCTTCCACCGTTTATCTCTAATTGTTTTTATTTTTCTTGTAGAAATATTGGACTTTTGAAGGAGAATAGCTTGGACTTTCCTTGATTTATATTATGCTCTTTTAACAAACTTTTTTTGTAGATTTTATGTCGCTAACATTTGAATTAAAACACAGTTTTTATAATTTTGTATATGACTAAATTTTATAGTTAATGAAATTGATGTAGCTTTGATTATGTTTAATATTTATAGTTGTTTATTATATCACAGTATATCCATTATTGTGTTATAAATTGAGCAGTTTGTTATTGAATTCATTAGCTATAACTGATTTAAAACTGCTACAGCAAATGAAAAAATGAAGCAAAACTTTGATATACAACAGCGTTTTTAAACTGCCGCAAAATAAAATAGCAAAATACTGGAAAACAGGATAAACGCTGCATTATATTACTGCAGCGTTTTATAAATGATGCTATATTAACGACATGTTAAAGCATGATTTTTGACCGCGTTCTTCGAAATGCTGCTAAATGAGTTCACAATATTTAGAAAACGCTGCACTAACAACTTTTAGTAGCGTTTTATAAAAGCATCGGAATCCATTTTTTAGCAACATTTCAGAAACGCTGCGATATAATCATTTTTAGCAACTTTTCAGAAACGCTGCGGTATATTAGTGCTCTTTTGCAGCAGGACATAATACAGCGTTCTTCGAAACGCTGCGGATGATAATGATAGCAATTCAAAAACGCTGCAAAAGTCCCTTTTTGTTGTAGTGTAATGAAGTGAATGTTGAAATTAAAATTTGATGGCCTATATTTCTAATTAATAGTTAATAGGCCATGCTTAAAATAGATTTCATTTTCAACTTGTTGTCATTTTTCATGAGACTTGAATAGTGGTTTAGAGGTTGTGTTAAAGTTTGATGGCTTATGTTGGGCTAATTAATAGCACAAATATGTCATACTTATGTTAAGCACATCATTTAAATTCACTAATGACCAAAAAAGGGAGATCATAATTTGTTGAACTTTATGATCTAGAGAGTGGAATTATCTTTAAATTGTCATTTAACTCTCATATTTTTATCACTTTCTTTTTGTTAATTTTCTCATTTTCTAGTTTAATTCACTCTCGACTTTGGTATAATTTGATTGAATAGGAAATTTAAAATCAACAATTCCATGCGGATCGATCTGTACTCAATACATACTACGACAGTACGCCGTGCGTTTGCGGTAAATTTTATTATGAATTCGCTCGGTGGATTTCTAAACCGATAGAAATTCCGTCGACGAATAAGTTTTTGGCGCCGTTGCCGGGGAATTGCTTTGATTTTAATTTTCTATTTTTCGAATTATTTTTCGTTTGATTTTTGTATGTTTGTTTTGTGTGTTAGTGTGCATTTTAAAAAAAAATTGTGTGTTTGTGTGATTTTTGTTTGCATTTTTGTTTGTGTATTGTTATTGTTTTCTAGTTATTTGTTGATTTGCATTTCATATTAATATATATATATATATACACAATTTCATTTGCAAAAAGAAAAAAAAATTGTATTCCATTTCATTTTCAATTTACATTGTCAAACTACATTTTCAATTTAAAAACTGTGCACTGTGTTTGCATCCAACTGCACAGTACTGCTTCTCAAACTATAATCACCATACCATACCACTCAACATCTCCTCTGCTCAAACATACTACTCAATTACACTCTTCTCTGATCATTGCCTTCATCCTTCAACCACACCAACTCAGATCCCCTCTGTCGTCCCTATAATACTTCTCTACGACAATACTTCTCTGCAATAACAATTCCACTACTTCACCAACAAACCCGAGGCATAACAGTTCCAAACTTCCTCAAAACATACATCACCTAACCACAGTTCTAACATCATTCACCTACCAGTCACAACACATACCCTACCAGCAGCTTCACCAGTTCTCCTCTGCTACCCACAGTCAGCCACACCCATACAATCATTTTAGTTCATATACACTTCATCATCTCCTAATCACCCTTCTACCATTTCACACCAATTACCATCTTACAACTACACCAGTACCTACCACATATCACAACTTCACAACTTACCATTGCATGCACACTGCTTGCTATATCACCATCAACCACCATACATTTGTGCACATACCGCAGTCACACTTCAACAAAACTACCACTGTCACATAGCCACTGTCATATAGCAACTTCAAAACTGCACTTACATTACATAGCCACTTCATCGCAAACTACCACACAAACATCACTAACATCCACATCTTCAACATCATCAACACAAGCATTTCATCAACATTCGCCCTATACATACCACCACACCACCACTGACTTGCGCCTGCTATTCACACACATACCCACAACCATCTCCAAAAACATACTTCGCCAGCAATCCAAACAACGGCCTCGTATCACCAATAATACACAGTGCCCAATTACCAGACATACAACTGCTACATACCTCTGCTACTTCACCACGGCATCAAACTGTCCAAAATCACAAGCTAAAGCATCTCTGTCGAACAAACTCGCCTGAACCAATTCGTAATCAACCCCTGTTCAACCTGCTTTCAGCCACTTCTGCCACCACTAACAACACAATTCACTTCCCATCCTCATCGCAAACCACCAATAACCACCTCCTGCAACCACGCTTGCACACGCAACTCCATCCACCTACAGCCAAGACCCAAACAACCCAACATCCTCATCACGACCAACCACTTCCCCTTACGAACCGCCTTGCCTCAACATAAGCCATTACACCGCAAACAACTACAATCGATGACCATTGCCTTCTCCACCTGAACAAACTCATATCAAACTCCTCTCGAACGACAGCAATCCACTACAGAACCATAGCAATCCACCCCTATTTCCAAACTCCTCTTGAACAACAACCCAATTCTCCAGTAACAAAGCATACGGCGAACTCGAACAAGTTTCTGGAACTCGAACAATGCAATTTTCTTGTTTCTAAAATGAAGTCGAATTTTTTGATTTGGGATTCTCTTGAAAACGAAGTCGAACAAGTTTTTGTTGAACCAAAGTGGTATTTTTTTTAATCAGATAGAAGGGTGTTGTGGTTTTGGGCTTGCTCTTGGGTCTATGTTGGATTTTTATTTATTTATTGTGTATAATTTGCTTTGTTAGTTATTTAGGTTATTGTATATAATTTGTTGTGTTTTGTTTATTTTGTTAAGGGTTTGTTTTACTTTGTTTTAAAAAAAGAAAAGCATAAGGTTATTTTGGGTTTTATTTTATGGCGGTTTAGTGAATTTAGTTCCTAAAAAGAAAAAGAATAAAAAAAACTCATTTGTTTTTATTTTACCCTTATACGCATATATTAAAAATATAAAAAACTTGTTTTCAATTGTTTTCAAGTTGTTTCATTTTAATTTGTTGTAGTTCTTCCTTCCTAAAAAAAACCAATTTTTTTTATTTGTTTTAGTTTGTTTTAATTTTGTTCTCATTTATTTTATTTTCTTCTTTGATATAAAAAAACACAATTGTATATATGTCTTGTTCTTATTTTCAGGTTGCCAGAGCAGAAAATCGCAAGGAGAAGAATTGCTTGCTGAAAACTGCCGCTCTACTTGTCAAATAAATTGTACCCTTAAAAAAAATTGCACTCTTATCCTTTTTTTATTTGCATTGTTGGTTGCTTGCATTTTATAAAAAAAATTCAAAAAAAAACAAAAATCATTTCGTAGTTGCATTGTTAATACACGTTTACTTTCTGCTTTGCATGTCATTCTAGATTTTGATTAATAATTACGGTTAGCCATCGATAACTCTTAATTGTATATTGACAAGCTGTCTTCTTTGAACAATTTAATTTCTTGGTGTCTAGGCTATGGTAGAGCAATAACCATTTATAAATATTACGGTGATTCGTAAATATTATAGTGGTTGTTTCTCTGAAGGTACTTAAACCTTCGGCTGCATTGCTACGGTGATTCGTGGTGCACCGATAAATCCTGTCCGTTACCTAGCTGAGAACTATCTTGTTGATTTAAGACAAAGTGTGATTATACAATTTTGGGTTAAGAGCTAGTTAGGATAAATAATTCGTAATTAAACCCTCGCATTCATTTAGTTGCATTAGTTCATGCATATTAAAAAAACTAAAAATTCAAAATAAAAAAAAATTGTAATATTTCTTAACTTAGTTTTCAAGTCCTTTTCATTTGAAATTTTTTTCCAATCAAAATCAAAAATTCAAAAAAAAAAATTGAAAAACAAAACAAAAATCAAAATTTCCTTTTGAAAATAAATTCTTTTTGATAAATAGTTTTCCTTTTGAAAAAAAAACAATAACAAATTTTTTTTTGAAAATCCAAAAACAAAACAAAAATCAAATTTTTCCTTTTGAAAAATAGATTCCTTTTGGTAAATAATTTTCCTTTATAAAAAAAATAAAAAAAAAACATTCTTGAAAATGTCCCAGTTTCCCCACTCACATGAATTTTACGATAGTTGTGAAAATCAATATAATCCATATAATTTCACTCAAAATTCTTATGGATATTTTAGTAACGAGTATTGTACAAACTATTCGAATTTTGCACCACAAGATTTTCAAAATAATGGTCAACCCTCAACTCTTGAAAGGTGTATTGAAAAAGTTGAATCTTTACTTGAACAAACACTTCAATTTAATGATTCGTTGAATCATATCTATGCAACAATTCAAGTCAAAGTTTTCAAAATAATCAAAATTTGAATTCACTTCCAAATTCAAATGATTATAACCCATGCCAATTCAACTTTGAACTCCAAAATGAATTTCAAAATCACAATGGAAATATGAATCATTTTTCAAATGATTTTGGCAATGGGAATAATCTCGACTACGATGCGAGTGAAAATTTTTGTCCTCAACAAGTTTAAATTAAAAAAATTCAAAGTAATAATCATGAATTTGATTTAGTTGAACAAATGGAAAACGATCACACGGATTTGTTGACGAAAACAATGAAAAAATTCTGTGAGAAACAAAACCAAATCCCAACGTGTGACGAGTCAAACGATAATTCATCTTTTACCCAAATTGACGATTTTCAAACAACAACTTTTGAAATAGAAAACGACAATCTTAATGAAGTTGTTGAAAATACGGTAATTGAGTTGGATTTCAATTCTTTTGAAGGTGTGGAACCAAATTTAAAATTCGATCTTCCTTTTCTCGATTTAAAATTTTGAATACAACAACTTTGGATTTTGAACTTAATATATGCGATGAAGTTGTTGATAATCCAAATAAGGAAGACGAATTCAATGAACACGATTTCATTGGACTTTTCGAAAATGAGTTGTCGAATTCTGAAGGGGAAGATTTAAATCACCATTTTGATTTTGAAATCAATAATTCTGAAGAACTTTTCAATGAAGAGCTTAAATTTCAATTTGGTGAAAATAAACTTGAACTTCAACCAATTGTTTTATCGCCCCCAAAAATCACCGAAAATAAAACAACTCGTACGATTTTTAATAAAACGACATTCGTTTTTCCAAATCCACGTTCAACTTTGAAATCTTTTACAGTTTGGTTTTCTGCGCTTGAGCTGTGTCTCGCATACTTGACGAGACAAATGAATCGGTCTTTGGAAGACCGTTTCATTTACTTTTTGACTATATACTTTCTGATCTCGTGTAAATATCGCTCATTTTCATGTAAATATAGGTCATCTTTTTATTTTTGTTTAATTCTTCTCCTTCCACTTGGGTTGACTGTGGGGACACAGTCAAAATCAAGTGTGGGGGGAGTCTCATCTTCATTTTTAATTTTTCATGGTAATTTTTAATTTTCCATGGTTTATTTTTACATTTTCCTTCCAAAACTTAGAAGAAGAAAAAATCTCAATTTTTTTAAGCATTTTTGATTTATTTTTAAAAAAACTATAGGATAAATGTATGGTTTTGGTTTATTAAATTGAAATTTTTGAAAATTTATTTGTCTTAACAAAAATGAAAATGAAGTTTGATTACAAATAACAATGGTTTAACTAGTATATAGGAAATTTCATGGTGATAATTATGAAGTAAATCCTAATTGAAAATCTTTGTTTTAAAAAGTGGTGAATTTAAAGTAAAGGATATAACATTTTTTTGTCTTCTAAGTTAAATAGTGTTAAGATGATTTTGCGAAACTCTCTCTTCAAAAGAAAAACAAAAACAAAAAACAAACAAAAAAATATTTCTTCTATATATGTATATATTTTTAATAAACACCTAGAGTCGTGTGTTCACACTCGTGTGTTCACTCGCCATACTCTGTACCCTTCTTACGTAAGCCCGAAAGGCAGTGCACGATCAGTATATTTGGCCTCAGTTTATCTGAGTTAGGTGTGTGTGTATAAAAAAAATTCTTTTATTAATAATGCCTATAGTCGATAAGTGTTCACACTTGTGTGTTCACTCACCACGCTCTATATTCCCCTCATATAAGTCCGCAAGGCAGTGCATGGGTAATATATCTGGCCTAAGTTTATCTGAGTTAAGCATATGTAAATATTGTAAATATGAATAAAATTTTCAAAAAAAATAGAGAGAGTAAGCAAATGAAATCCAAGCACTATTTTAACTTGTTTGATTTGACTTGTTATTGAAAAGAAATGAAAATACCACTTTGATAAACTTTGATAATCAACTAAGGATCCATTTCATAGTTACACTATGTTATCAACCGAAACAACGAGTTAAACTACAGTCTATTTGTTATGATAACTTGAATTTTGTTGGATGTTTTGACGAGTAAATGACTTAAATTTTCATGACAATGACCAAAACCTATATTTAACTTATTTGTGTCGATTTAAAAGTAAATCCTTCATTTGTAAACATTTTCAAAAACTTACATTCATCTCTTTGTAAATAAATCTTGCATTTTGTAAATATTTTCATATCGCATTTGGATTTTGTGGGTAGTATCCACTGAAAACCCTCACGAGACAACACTCGTCCTACTGGGGACACCCAGAGGTTTAATGGCTTGTTGCATACGCTCAATGCAATCGTGCTCCCTACAAAAACGGATTTATCTTATTTTTTAGTTTATTCAAGGACGAATAAAAAGATAAGTGTGGAGGTATTTGATGTGCACGTAAATGTGCATATTTTTACCACCATATTTAATCTATTTAAATTAAATAAATGATCATATTGGGTATTTTAACTTGTTTAAACCAAAATTCAAATTATTTTCAAATCGTCATATATTCATCTTCATATAGGGACAAAATGGTCATTTTTGTGCATATACTAATTTGAGAAAATTTAATTGGAAATTTCTACAATATTTTGTAGGAATTTGGCTTCAAATACAAGTGGTTTCATGAAGATATATGCATACACAATGAAGATACAAAGGAATGAAGATGGAAATAATTCAAAGCCATGATCATAGAGGACCCCACCTACCTTAATGTACAAATTAGAGCTAATGCATATGATAAAAGGCCATTAAAGTTTCATGCACATTTAAATGAGGATTATCCCATGCTAATGGTTACTTGGTCACCACACTTCCTAGAGGGGTAGTTTGGGTAGTTCCCAAAAAGTGAATTAGGGTTTCTAACTTGTATAAATACCCCTTATGTTTCATGTAACCCTCCTCTCTTACTCTCTTCTTCTCTTTAGTTTAGTGTAGGATCTCAAATAAAAGAAAGCTCTCTTTCTCTTTTCATGGCTACTTAGCCATTTTTATTTTATGTAATTTTCTTTCTTTTTTATGCAATTTAATACATGCTTATTTACATTTCATGTTAGTAGTTTAGATTTACTTTTTATGCAAGTAGCTTAGTTTTTCTTACATTTAGCTCTCTTTTTCCTCTTCTTTTTATTCTATGTTGCATGCTACAATTGTTGATATGATAACAAAAATGAGAGGCTAAACCCCTTCAATTTAAGGGTAATGAAGCTCTCTAATCATGTAGCTTCAACATTTTGATAATTATTGCTCTCTTTTTGTGCTTAATGACAATGCTTGAAGTGGTTTAACTTGTTGTTTTTGCTTTGAATTTGATAGCCTATATTGTTGACACCAAATAGGCTATACTTAAACAATCACAAACAATAATTACCTCTTCATCTACATATGATTATGGTAATGAAATGAATGTTGAAATTAAATTTTATGGCCTATATTTCTAATTAATAGTTAATAGGCCATGCTTAAAATAGATTTTATTTTCAACTTGTTGTCATTTTTCATGAGACTTGGATAATGGTTAGAGGTTGTGTTTAAGTTTGATGGCTTATGTTGGGCTAATTAATAGCACAAATATGCCATACTTATGATAAGCACATCATTTAAATTCACTAATGACCAAAAAAGAGAGATCATAATTTCATAATTTGTTGAACTTTATAATCTAGAGAGTAGAATTATCTCTAAATTGTCATTTAACTCTCATATTTTTTATCACTTTCTTTTTGTTAATTTTCTCATTTTCTAGTTTAATTCACTCTCGACTTTGGTATAATTTGATTGAATAGGAAATTTAAAATCAACAATTCCGTGTGGATCGACCCGTACTCACTACGTACTACGATAGTACGTCGTGCGCTTGTGGTAAATTTTATTATAAATTCGCTCGGTGGATTTCTAAACCGATAGAAATTCCGTCGACGAACAGTTCTAAGAGAAGAGTATTCTAAGAAGTTCACTATGCTCACTATGTCATCAACGGAATGACAGACCCTAAATAGTGCTTGTACAAATAAGAGTGGCATATAGACGGAGCTAGAGCTACAGATGCTGTTTGTTGTGGATGTTTTCCTATCTTCTTGGAAGGAGTCGCTTCTGTGTGGTTTACTAGACTTCCGCTGAAATCCAGCAAGAAAGTTTCTGGAACAGTTCAGACTCCATACTGCATAACCAAAAGACGCGATGTCCTTATTTGGCTTTTTCCAAGGACCCAATGCGTCACTAAAATCTTTCTTGAATTGATTTAACATTGCAATAATGGAGCTAAGCGATCCTAAGGAAGATATGATTTTCATGGCTTTATTGCGAGCACTCTATCAAGATATAGACTTCGGTAGATGGATTAAAATGAAACAAATGACTACAATAAAAGAATTTCACCGAAAGGCGAATCATTTTCTAATGTTGGAAGAAGCAAGTATGATGGAAGGTAAAACCGTCGATCAACTACCAAAGGAAAATGGTCTAGAGTAATGTCGCGGCTAAGCAGGAAGGCGATGACTCTGGAAATGCCACCGGAAACTCTAGAAACTAAAAGAAGAGGGACCAGAACTCTGGTGATGGGTGTAACACGATTGCGAAATGCTCAAGGAAATTTGGACTAGAAGACTATACGCCGTTGAACAATAGTCTGGAGAATATCTATCTTGCTACTTAGGGAGTTGAGCACTATAACAAACTGCCCAAGAAGGAAGCCTCTGAGCGACAGAAGCAATCGAGGAAGTACTGCCGCTTCCACGAGACACACGGGCATAGCACTAATGAATGCCGACATCTGAAGAACGTGATTGAGAAGTCGATAAGGAACAACAAACTCTAGCAGTACGTGAAGAAACTGCAGAATGGCGAGGGAGCCACGAAACCTCAAGGCCCAACTGCTCAAGGGAAATTTCCCAGGCCCAGCGGAGAGGGACGCGGGCTAACTGACGGAAGACTAGTCATTAATTAGTAAGCCAAGAAAGGAGCAGCATTCGAACACGATGCAACTTTGCTCAGCTCTATGTACATATTTCCTATTTTCACAAATAAGTCATCTAAGGACACTTGGGGCATTGTAAATAGGCAGGACTTGCCTCTCCTTCTATTTTATCTGTAAAATTAGCTTCTTGAACTGATAGAACCACGTCCTTACAAGAAAAACCGCCAGGTCGATAGGGAAAATCGACTCAACCACTGGACAAGGAAAATTGATCCCTGCATTCTAAGAACTGGCGCTGTCCGGCAACGTCGGGAAGGCCTATAACTTCTGAAGTCTCGGTGTTGTTCTAGCAACATCGGGAAACTTACTATTTTCTAAAGCCTCGGTGTTGCTCGGACAACATCGGGAAACATACTGTTTTCTAAAGCCTTGGTGATGCTCCAGCAGCATCGAGAAACTTACCCTTTTCTAAAGCGTTGGTCCGGCAACATCGGGAAATTTATTGTTTTCTAAAGCCCCGGCGTTGGTCCGGTAACATCGGGAAACTTACTGTTTTCCTATTTCTCGAAGTGTTGATGTTGCTTTGGCAATGCTAATGCAACATTAAATCGCTCAGGACTTGCCTTTTCTTCCATTTATATACAAATCTAGCTTCTTGTACTAATGGAACTATGTTCTTGCAATCAAATCGCCGAGTCGACTAGGAAAATTGACTCAAACCACCAGATTTAGGGGAAAATCGATCCATGCCTTCTGAGAACTGGTGTTGCTCCGGCAACGTCAAGAAGGTCCATCTCCTTATGTGCCACCAATAAGCCGCACGTCACTGCTTGAACCGATGAAACCGTGTTCAACTAGCCAATACTCCCTGTGCGCCACCAATAAGCCGCACGTCACTTCTTGAACCAATGGAACCATGTTCTTGCAAGCAATTCACATTTCCTAAGTACCGGTGTTACCCCGGCAACGCTCGGAAAGTCATCTATTCTCTAGCAATCGATTTTACCCCTGCAATACCGAGAGCTCATCCAAAATTTCTAAGTACCGACGTTGCCCCGGCCACATCGGGAAAGTTTTTCTATTCCAGGATTGGTGGAAATCAGCATTGCTCCGAAAATACAAAGAAAATCCAAACCTTTGAATCGAAGAAGAAAATCGATCCCAATCTTTTCAGTATTGGATTTTTCCCGACAACGCTAGGAAATTGTAAATCACTAGGTTGTTTAGGAAATGAACCCAAAACTATCAGAGCATGACATCGCCCAGAGATAGGCGGCATCGAGGGAAAATCCAAGTACTTGAGCTGTTCATGAGTTTCCTAAGATATAAACTGATTCGCGGACAAGATCTCAATGATGAACTTGGAAGGAGCTGATCACAATCAAGGAACAGAATACTCCGAATCGAGCATTACAACCATAGGTTCCTGGAAAGAGGAGCCTACTGTGCAACCCAAACTGGGGGCAACCGAACGAGTTGCCCAGAACAACCGGCCTCTAACCAATCGCTTGAACCCTACGTTCAGAGTAACCAGCCATGTGAAGTAGGAGGCATACATACACGATCAGGATGAGCTAAATTGAGACACACCACAGTTCTACTATGTCGAATGGAGTAGCAAATCACAACAGAACTAAATAATATAATATGCTAAATAACTGCAGGAGTATTATTTACAAGTACAAAGATACGATAATTAAGCGGGTTACACTATTCACATGCATAAAGTTGCGGTAAATGAACACAACAAACAAAACAGCAGTATATAATATGGAAATTTTAAAACTGGCAATCGTATTTTATATATATATATATATATGCAGTGGTACGTGAACAGGCACAGTACATTGAATGCATGAAAAGTAGACAAGAGAGATCAAAATAGAAAAGCTAATTTTTCATTACTAACATCTTTTATGCACATAAACAAACAGCGAGGGCCATACCCGCACAATATCGGCCTGTTTTAGATATCAAAAAGCAAAATACAGACTCCACCGACATGACAACAATACAAAAATACTCTGTATGGACTCAACTAACACAAAAATCACAAGTGCTCCACTCCATCTGCACTTGATCACATCATCATTTCTTACCACCCCGGCGGGGAGTGATCTTCATCTTGTCACCCTTCTTCTTTCCGGAATGAGAGTGCCCTCCCCGACACCAGAATCAAGTTCTTCAGATCCACAAACGGACGCATCCTCGGGATTCGGCCTGCCAATCTTGATTGTAAATGAGAGAAGCTTGGGCTAGGCAATATCTAGCTATGTCTTCAACTTCGTCTTCTCCTTATTCTCTTTCTGTATTCGCTCCGCCATCATCTCCTTATCAGTCGGACTTGACCCTCTTGTGATTACAACATCTTTTGTGATACAGAGGCATCCTCCAGGTTTTGCAGTGCTGCTATCTGCTCGGAATCCGGTCCAGAACCGGAGCTTGAAATTGTATCGAACTTGAAGCTGCTGCAGAGACAGTGATGGAAGCGGTATGGATGGCAGTGGCTCCTAAGTCTGAGCAGCTAGAGGTAGAGACAAAATAGATAGATGACCTACAAGTTGAATAACACAGTTCTATAGTTTAGTGAATGACCCCGGAGTGAGCTGAACCTTCTGGAACATCGGAGAAACTAGAGAAATACCTGAACCTTCTGGAACATCAAAGAAACTAGAGAAATACCTGAACCAAGAGTTTGGTCGCTAACTTCAATTTCAAAATCCTCTTCACCAGCTTCCATTTCAGCGGGTCACTGAATAACTGGAGGACTATATAGCTCGCGTAGGGCTTCAGATGTCAGGAGAGTGCAGGCTGTTGCAAAGCAAACCATTGTAGATGCGGGAACGATCGCTGCTTGCTCTTAAGATTTAAGAGCGGATGTCTCGCCTTGACCTGAGGAACTTGGGCCAGCGAGAGCTTTAACAGCGACCTTAGCAGCATCCTTCTCTTTCCCTTCCCTTAAAAATTCCCTTCCGTCTACCAAAAGGTCTATATCTTCAGAACTAAGGTAAGTGGCCATGAGTTCCTCTTCAGAGTGCATATCCCTAGCCCGCTTTGACTTAACCAGTACTTCTTCCCAAATGATAGCAAGGGTCTGGGATAGTTATCTCCGAGCCACCTCAAGCTGCCTTTATTCATCATGGAGCAAGTGTAAAAGTGTAGCATGGTGGTATCCATTTGACTCACCAACTCATCATGCTCTCTTTGAAGCTCCGAAAGCTCCGACCGTGTGACTAAGTGATCAATTTTGGTCGTCGGCTTATCAGATTCATCCTTTTCTACTGCCTTGGCCAATTTTACGTTCTCCTCGTGGAGTTGAGTGAGTTCAGTGGCCTGTTTAGCAATGATCGTAGCCTGTTCGGTAATAGTCTAGTCCCATGCCTTGATGGTGTTCTTTCTTAGTGACCCGCTCCTTTAATCTGAATGACTCTTCGTGAGCTTCTTTAAGTTGGTCCTTAATCACGAGGAGCATTTTGTCATGGGCCTGGCTTGCCTCAGTCAGCAACTTGTCACTTGTAGCTTTTCCCTTTAAGGCCCCATCTCTATCAGTCTTTAGCTATGCAATCTCATTATCGCAATCCTCGATCCTTTTATCATAATCATTCCTTTCTACCTCAAATAAGAGGATTTATTGGTAGTTGATTATGTTTACATGGGACAGAGCTCGTACGAGACACTGCCATTCAAACCCAGTTTCCATGTCCTCATGGACTGCCTTGAGATTCCGAAGAGAAGTAGCCTTATTCATCGGCTTTATGCTCTAATGAATTTGACCCCATGTAAAAACAGATGTGGGAAAGCAGCCTAAAGTTGAGAAGGACCAGGTGGAAGTTCGTACTTCTCACCGTGTTTAGAAGAAGTAGGAGCAACAACAGTAGTTATGGCCTAAGAGGATGGAATTTCCTGCATTGCAATAGCCTGAGCTTCGAAGTGGGGAGGAGTGATGTAGTCCTGCAGCGATCATAGGAGTGCTAGTGGCACTTGTAAGTATCGCCAGGGCATCACCTTCGCCATCCCTTTTTCTCTTCTCTCCCCCCTCACGCTCTCATTCCAAACGGCTGGCCTCATCATTAGCTTCTCTATCCTTTCTCGTCCTTCTCTCCTCTTCAGTCTCACGGTAGGTATGATAGGCTGGATCTGGAGTCTGATCCTTGTAAGGGCTGGAATGTTGATGCAACTGATGGAATAATCCACGGCCCACGGAACCTAAAATAAAAGGAAGAATAGAATTAACACTTGAACTTTGAAACTTAACTCGATGTAGAAATCCATGTCTGTGATCCTAAAGTGGAGTGTCTAGTGCCGATGACCCCCTACATACTCTACCGGCCGTATCGACATGGTTTCAGAGTTGGAGTCTCTCCACCTTTTCTTATGAAAGCACTTGAAGATATGTTGATATCTGAGCCAATATTGCCTATCATCTAACTAATTGAGAAGTCACCAAATTCATTCAAGTTAATGGAGACGTCTCTCAAAGGACGTGAGTGTATCGAGCCTCCTACTGGAGTTTTCGTGACTGGACTCTATGTAACAACCCATACCTCAATGGGCCTAAATTTCGGAAAAAAATAGAAACCCAAGTCCATCAAAGCACAGATCGTTGGATTTGGTACCTACAAATAAGCATGAGCATTATCAGAGATTGATAGAAATTTAAACTCACAGCGGAAACAATAATAGGATAAGAATATTGATTATGACTACTACCTTGGAATTAATTGTATTCCTTGGATAACAGGTTGTCACATCAGCATCAACATGAGGGGAAATAAGACTTCTCCAACAACAAATCACATCTAGCTCTAATGACCTGTTCCTCTAAATCTATCATGTGGATTGTAATGAGGAGGAGGTCGGAACAACGTTCTGGTGACTGGAAAATCTATAAACTGTCCATAACATAAATTTATACCGATTGATTTTCATTTAATTATTATGTCTACTAAGGTTACCAACTCTAATCTAACCTTGCATTCCACACATAATTACTTACCTACCCCTTCCCAAGTTAAAAAATACTGACGAAGTCTTATCAACCACCTAATATTTACAAACCCATTTACCACTTAATACTTCTAAATATGAAGCGGACTTCTATAATCACCACATACTACTTTTAAAAGAGAAATAGGCAGATTAAGACCTCAATCAAGGTAGACCCCGTCATTTAAGACCTATTCCCAAGGTGGTTTTCTAACAATGTTGTCAATGGTCGGTGGGTCCTAACTACAAAGACCTCTAACCACTATTTAAAGCTTTCGACATTTAATTTCCAACTATTACCGCGTCTATCGACAATAAAATGGTAGCCATGTAAGAGACAGTACCCAAGCCACTTAATACCTTAAAAGGACTAGGCAGACTTCTAACCATTTAATACCTATATTCTAGGCAGGTCCTACATTACTTAATATCTATCTTCAGGCAGACTCCTCACTGGTACCATCGTTATTACGGCCTTAGCAATGTGAGAGACTATACCTAAGCCACTTAATACCTCATTAATAAGGACTAAGTAGACCCCTGACCTTTTAACACCTATTTATAGGTAGACTTTTGTCATTTAATACCTAACCCCAAGGCGGACTCCTCATTGGTACTATCTAGCTGACATCGCTTGGAATCTCATTAGGTTACTTAATACTTCTTTTTAGGAGAGAAGTGAATCCTTAGATCAGTCACTTAATACCTCAAACTCGAAGCGAACCCTTCTCGAGATATGCACTATCACTCTTAATTATAAATATGGAATCTCATTAGGTTACTTCTTTCGGAAGGGAGGCGGACCCTAAAATAGCCACTTAATACCTCAACACTGAAGTAACCCTTTTAGAGACATCCTTATTTATTTGAAATCTTACTAGGTTACTTAATACTTCTTTTTAGATGAGGGGTAGACCCTACAGCCACTTAATACCTCAAACCAGAAGCGAACCCCTATGGAGATATCACTCACTGCTTCTAATTCCAAATTTGGACCATTTAATACTTTTCAATTAAGAAAGCAGACTCAATCTCTTACGTCATCATGGATCCTAGGATTAGTAATATCTCACATCAATAGTAAATGCACCGACTGCTGGTAGCCTCAAAGTGAAGGGCAGTTTTCGTCGAGTGACTCTATTGACCTCGCATCACTAACCTACTAAGTCCAATTAACCATCCTAAGTCTTTGCTTATTATATTTTAGGTAGACATTGGACTTAGCTTACTAATTACCTTTTTATTTAAGGCAATAAGATTTACCTTAAATACTTATCTACCCATAAATCCCCTTTTTGTGCTCATAAATGTCAATTTGTCCATAAAATTCTAATGGACATTTCCTAAGACATTTATGTATGATTACTAATTTCAAATTGGTAACCTTTTATATCTATTCTGTTTTTATCAGTATCTTTTTATCCTTTTGTCCTTATTAATTGTAACTCCCAAATTCATTTTCATTAATTGCCCATTAATTGGAGTTACAGTCTTTAATTAACCAATTGTAACCCCTAATCTAATCATATCCATTATTTCCCATTAATTGCCCATTAATTAGGGTTACAATCCTTTATTAACTATTAATTATTTGCAATTCCTAATTTATTGCCCATTAATAGAAATTACTACATTTGCAAGTTCTACCTATTCGCTTTCCTAAATATAACCAACAAACATTACACATAAATAACGCACGAATAAACGTTGTTCTCCTTTATTAACGCAATAAATACGTATAAACTACTTATTCTTATCCAAATATATTCTAGTCATAAATATGTAACTAGAATATGTTTTCCATATTTAATTTGCTAGAATTAAATTCCTTAGGAAGATTTTCCGCTATGATTTCCATAAATTGGTTTTAACACAAAAGGAAAGATTTACTATGTTTGAAATTACAAGGAATGGATAATTTCTTTTTATTTGGAATAAACAGTGTATACTATGGAGAATAAATCTATACTTTACCCATCTCTTCCCGTTTTGTTTTATTCCTTGTTCAATGAAGCACCTTTTTGAATCAAAAGTTTGAAAAGTAAGCAAATTTATAAAAATCAAACGGGTGTTCTTCCCATAAACTAAACTATGGAAAATCTAAAACTTAACACAAATTTGGACAATAATCCAAAAATCCTATTTTACACCCAAGTACAGATCTGGAATAAAAATATACAACATTCAAATTCTAAAATCTTTGGGATTGATGTCCAAAACTAGGTGTAAACATATTTCAAATTAAGTCTAAAACAAGATTATGTAATCAATAGTTTCTATACTTAAGCCTACAATTCACAAATAAAATTGATTTAGGCATAAAAATCAAACATATGCCAGCGGAATAGATTTAAAATGATATACAATATATAAAATTTTGCACTCACCTTTTAAAAGCGATCCAAATCTCCACATCTGAAGTAGAACCTTAAATTCATCTCTAAATCCTTTTTAATCCAAGAAATATGTATAAAAGGGTATACACATACATTAGAATTACAGATTTGAGAAGAGATTTGGGATTGGGAGAGAAAATAGACACAAATATACAAATATATATAAATTACATCAAATACGCTTATAGTTGATTCTCTTATCTTCTCCTTTTTATTAGATTTCTATTCTCCTCCAATTTGTATGAATATAAATACAAATATCTTATTTTTATAATTTAGAAAGAAAGTGGAGAATAAGAAATGGCAAAGCTTCGCTACTGCCTCTAGAAAAATATGAGAAGTGAAGGGAGGGTTAGGCCTGAATTTATAGACGTAGGAATCAACCTCAACCATTAGATCGAAATATATTAAATCCAGACCATACATGGTCTAGGTTTATTGGAGCTACCACACATGAAGCGGTCGACCTCCCATTTCCCAGGGGTCGACCACTCGTGGGTTGACTTATGAGCCCTAAATAATTAATTTAAAATGTTAACTTTGTTATTCGAATTATTTTCGTTTCGAATTTGTTTTTCGTCTGTAACTTCTTCGTTTGGACTCCGATCGCAAAACTCCAAATATGAAAGTTGCTCAGAATTTCACCATGAACGTAATGGTTCAAGTTTCATGGTCCAACTCCAAATTATGTAATGTTACACTCTGGGTCGATTGTGAAGTTTCAATAACAGGCTATTCTAGAGGACGAGAAATGGGAATTTCAGACTCAATGCTTCATTAGTTAGCAGATCCGGAGAAGGTAAGTTGGGAAGATCGAGGCCCATGTTTAGTGATTCACCGCATGATCGTCCTCATTTGTAGCCACTTCCTCCTTCGCAACCATTGGTTGTTTCCCTTCTCTTCTTTGGATTAGCTCATCTTCTTCTGGGATAAGGGACATCCTACGTGTTTCATCCCTATTCCTTTAAATATCTTCTCTGAATGGCAGATCAGCATCAACATCGGGAACTTCTTTGGTTGTACTCTGCCCGAGGGACTGGTGTCACATACCGAAATTTTCGACTTTCGAAAATTCGACATCGATACTCACTTTATCGACTGCCGAGCAATCGAGTGCCGGAAACTCCAATAGTGAGGGTTTTAAGAAAAAGAAAAAGTAGAAGAAGAGGAAGATAGAAGAAAAAGAGAAGAAAGAAAGAAGAAGAACAACAGAACAACAACAGAAACAGAAAACAATATCAGAATCTCACATATCGCAGCGGAACAATATATAATAGATAAATGAATAATCTTTAAACAAAGAACTATATCATTTTATACATACATCAATCATCAGAGTCAATATACAACTCAGTACAGCAATGGACAGTTTTATACTTGTCCTCATACAGAATACACAGCGGAATAAATATATCAGATACAGATACTACGTCTCGTCATCCAGCTTATCTCCAAAGCTCCAGAATATCCAGAATATCCTGATAATATAACTCTAGACTGCCCGTGTGGAAATTTGTGGGCACCCAGAGTTTAGAAGGGAAACAACAAACTCCGAGTCAGTCATGGTGACTGGTGTGAGATCGTAAAACAGTTATTCTTTCACAAAGAAAATAAACCAAATTTCGCAATGCCTTTGGAAAATGAAACTACCATAAGACCTCCCGCCACACACACAATGCAAACGCAGACTTGGAGGAGATTTCTTCTTATGATAGTCAAAGATGCTTACTACGCAAAAATCAAATTCTTTTTGATATTATTATTAGTGCATAGTGTAGAAAACATTTCGAAAGTACAATATAAATCTTAGCCAGCATAGGTACCATTATAGTATGCTTGCTATAGCTGCCATATTAGATGGCAGGTTCTACAACTAAAACCGTACAAGGCTCGTATTGTTTCTTTGGATTTCCAACAAATGGTCAGGCTAAGGAACTTCCTTTTCCACGATGGGTACGTCCCTGGAATAGACGACCCGAGAACCTAACCGGATCTCTGCCAACACAAGGCCGGGTTACCTCTGCAAAAATAGGTAACTACTGACACGCGTATGCCATTCCCCGATCGTAACCGATCTTCCCGAGGATCCTCGATTTCCAACAACCACATCAGAATAATAATGCAGTAACCACATAGGTTAAGTATTTGGGCTCCATACCATGATACCACCTCTATCCAGAAGGAATGACATACACTAAGGGGCGCTACTCCCTAGAACCTTGCTGCATCTTTCCTATTTTGACCATTCCGGGGTGTGAGGTTCGACGAAGTCTCGTCCACAAAGCTACGCTTTGTCACAAAGCCATGCTTCGGGTCAAACAAATGATCAACCTATGATCACAAAGATATAAGATCAAACAAATGATCATATCGCAAATGATCAAACACTGATCATCACACAGCAACACTCAGCATGCCACATTACCAAATTGGGAATATATCGCTGATAACCTTCAACTACATAACCTCTAAGCTCATACGTCTCAGAGAAGAGTGTTAAGCTAAGAGAATGAATTCTCCGCCACCAAACAGAAATGTATTTGAAAGAAATCGGCTTTATATCTCAAAGTGTAATGTCAGACATGTATCCATACAAGTCTGTTCCGAGTTCGAACAGAACCGAAGGCACTTCTTACGAAGCCCTTGCAATTCCGGGTATTCACGATCCCATCCGGACTTCCCATCACAAAGGGTGATAAAATCTCTATACCGGGGACCAGTCGGTGCAGAGACATTCGACGAGTTGTCCTTTCGTTTTCGTAAATATCCGGTCTTCAACACCGGTCTTCAAATGCTATCCATATACGACGTTTCACTATTCGGAATGGGTTATATGACACAAATGTCTTTTCCCGGCTAACTCGAATAACGAGCGCAATCTTTATAAACATATGGATATTGGGATTTCAATTAAGTCACAACTTATTAAATCAAACCTTTCTTCCAAAATAGTTTAAACCAATCATCATTTCAAATCTTTAAATAAAAAGATTTATTTCACACCGTTCACCTTGTTTCATAAATATCTATTCATAGGTTTCAAAACATTTCAATTTCAATTGGATTAACTCGTTAAATCTTTAAAACAAAGATTTAACTTATAGTTTTCAAAAACAATTTCATTTCGAATGGTTTAATCAAATCATCATTTTAAATCTGTTAAAATAAACAGATTCAATTCATAGCTTTCAAAAAGAATTCATTCATAGCATTTCAAAACATTTCAATTTCATTTTAAATTTGAAACCTTTCAACACAAATTGGAAGTTCACTTCTTATATGAAAGCTGTTATTATCTGAAAAACAAATAGTTTTCGTTTCAGAAAAATCCAATTTTATTTGAATGAGTTAAAGCCCTTGAATTTTATTCACATTCCAAATCAATTCTTTTAAAATAGTTTAACCTTTCTATAATGGGTATAACATCTTTAACCCCTAGTTTCAAATCATATAATTCAATTTCAAATCTTGAATTTTAGTTTAAATCAATTATTTAGATTTCAAAACTCGATTAAGTTATTCAAAATAACTTTTATATTTGAAATTCCATTTCAAAAGCTTTTCATTTTAAAACCCGAATTTCTAATTTCAAAATCAATTGAAATTAAAATTTCAATTTCAAAAACATCAAATTTAAATTACCTATGACTTAACCGATTTCCACGTGAAATCCATATTTGTGTGTGTATGGTGTAGTCCAGGGGTTTAACACAACAACATCAATCATCACAGATATATCGATAAGCGGTATAATCGATAACGCTTATCTTCATTCATAGATAAAATAAATTTATCGGTTACAAAGATTCACCATTACAATTCGATGTGGGTTTCGGATAACCAACTGGAATCCGACTCCCTGTCGCATCGAAATTCAAGTGCCGTTTTACGGGTCAAAGGTTTCATATTCACATAGAAATATATCACAGAAACAGAAATCACAGATCACGACATAAATCAGGACGTATCACAAAGCATCATATATCAGGGATATCAAACAATCAAGTCATCCAATAAAATTCAAACATTCATAAGTAAGGTCAAGCATTTAATAATCATTTATAAACAGGATAAATTAATCGTTTAATCCTAATTAATTCAATTAATTTTCCAGTTAAATGAATTTATTATCAAATTCTGATTGATTAATTACAAATCATTAATTACCAATTTATCTAATGATTTTCTTAAATTAATTAACTTGAATAAATCAAAATATCCATAATTGATTACAATAAGTGATTAATTCTTATTTACTTTCATTAAGTATTTAAACAATTTATAATTGATTATTTAAATAAATAAATCATTCTTTAATTACCTTTCAAAATTATTAGTAAAAATTGTTTACCTTAATTATCATTTGAAACTCTGCTTTACACATTAATCATCAATTATTTGATATATCGAAAATTTTAATGTAAATTCACTTCAATTCCTATCTTTAAATTCAATTTCTTCATTTATATAATACTTAAGGTTTTATAACATTGATATTTATATACTTACTTAGTAAATAACTTAAAACAAACTTTTTACTTAAGATTATACAACATGGTTTAGTTTAATAGTTTAAACTTTATAAAAATTTGGGCTTAACCCATTTACATAACTCACCCGAGCAACTCGATAATAGCTCGAGTAGCACTCGAGTTTCCCTAAGAATTTCCCAGCATCATTCCCCTGCACATTTTTTTCCCAACCTCCTTCTTCTCCCTGTTTTTTTTTCTTTTTTTTTTCAACTTATACTTAAATGTTCAAACGAAGACGACAGGAAGTTCACTCGCATACGCGAGTTCCTCCCCGAAGCCAGGCACCCTCTCCCCAGAGTATTTCGCAATTTCCTTCGAGCTTCCCCCCAGCTAACTTTGTCTTCCCCAAATTCGAACGCAACAGATACATATCGTCTCGCGTGCACGTGCACACTTGGTCGGAGACTCTCCGGCCATCGCCACTCGTTCTAGCAAGTCCTAAATCACCTTCTCGTTCAATATTGAAACCCAAATCAACCTGAAAAGTTCGAATACGAAAATGAGCCTGACGCTCGAACTAAAATCTGAACTCTCGACAGCAAATCGCCTCCACCTTCCAACGCCGACCACTAGCGGTGCCTCCACTTCGCCCATACCTCAACCATATCCCCCACAACCATCTTCCAGAATCGCGAGCCACTTGGTCCAACATAGAGACAGAGACGATCCAATTTCCTAACTTGTTTAAAACTAGGGTTAAAATCAAAAATTTGCCGCCGCAGCCACCACAGTGAATTAAAAATTCGTTTCATATTTTTCTCATGATCAGTAAACCTCAAACAACTTTCGACATTGACCCCGAGCTCCCATTCATTGACGTTTACCAGCAATTGACAAAAATACCTAATTTGATCGACTTGCAATTTCTCTTGAACTAAAAGCTTAAAAATCAGGATTTTGTTTTTAAAAATCATAGTTTTTAAAGAGAGATCAGATTATGATCCTGAAGCGACTATTTATTCAAATCAAGATTTTTGATGTGTTTTAAAATTTACTGTAATTTTTCCCTTCCAGTGAAAACTGCTATAAAATCTTACTTGAAACTATTTTTAGATAAAAAGTCTTGTTATTTCAAACACTTATTGTTTATATATCATAACTTATAACAGATCAGGGAAGAAGAAATTGGATTCCTAAGTGATTCTTATCCTGTGAAGATATTTAGCTTGAACAGAGAAATTCATCTCTGTAAACAGACATAGATGTATATACAGTCATAGATAGATATACACAGAGACAAGCAACATATTCACACAATCATTCGAGCATAATTCAAATCATACATCCAAGACAAATCTAAACACTAAGAAATAAACCAAGGGTTAGGAGTTTGCTCACCTCTGGAAAGATTGGAACAGAGAAGATGGACAGAGAACTGAAATTGTTGAAACTGGAAAGTAATTTGATCAACTGGAAGATGATTTCGATATCTTGAACTAAATGTTTGCTGAGATGATCCTTAACTTGATTTCAGTTTGATACTGATTTGAATTATTGAATCTACTTTGCTTGGTTTTCTTTGAATAATGTTTTTTTGAGTTTTGTTTAGGTTTTAAGATAATATTTACTTAATCTTTTCCTTAGGTTTGAACGAGCGAATTGAGGTAGGAGGTGATGCATATAAAGAGAAGTATGCAGTATACTTTTGTTTGTACAATAGAGTGATGTTACCTTGTACAATATCAGGTCATGGCTGAAGTGATTTAAATAAAGTGGAGGTATGGATGAAGATAAGTTGTAGGGGCAAAACATTTATTGGCTTTGTACAAATTAATATTTTCTTCTTTGCTTTCGGCTGATAGATGATACAGGGATGGTTTGCATACATACATTTTGTTCTATTGCTTTGTATTTGTTTTTATACACTTCTTTTACTTGCCTTTGCAAGCTTGTCTCGGCTGAAAATGAGATTATAAGAAGTTGATGTATATATGTCTACTTTGTTCTGTATGTTTACTTAATATATATGTTTATTTGTTTTATTACTTTGCAATGTTATCTTACTTATATATTTTTTATCTTATATTTAATTTATAATTTCAAATTATTATTAACCATCAATTTTAATATTTATTATTATTAATTATTTATTTACAATTTAAACTCAAATCAAATATATCTATATATTTATTATTTTCAAATTCACTCATTTTTGAATCGGGGAAACTCGCTCAAATTATCTAATTAAATTTACAAATTTTTATCCAAAAATTTATTTAATTACTCTATTTAATTCAAAATTTCAATAAATTATTAATTTAAATTAAATTAAATTTCGGGGTCGTTACAACTGGCTACATCTCCTTGAGCATTCTCGTCAAAGCTACGAGTCTAGGAGTCGAATGAGTGTTTGTTCCAGAACTACTTGGTACTAAAGGCTCAGTGTCGACAAATTTACTTGGGTGAAGCAACCCATATTCCCGCAAGTTGTCATCTATTAAAAGAAACTTAATGGTTCATCGCTTCTTGGCCACGGCCTTTAAGTCCTCGAGCATTTTCTTAAGTTCTTCCCTGCGGACACCTCTCGGCAGGACTGTAAAAGGACACAAACTAAGCTAGAAATTTGGAAACTCTGGCACGAGATAGACAAAAGGAAAAGGATTTTACTTCCGGTACGCTACAAGCGGTTGAGTCCCTCCAGGCAACACAGACTCGTTCTTAAAGGCAAAACATATATTATGCAATCCCTCGATGACCTTACAACCTTTCTAGGCCTCTATAATCACATCAGATGGGCAATCTTGCTTTCTCTTGAACAGTAGGAGGTCTGCCAGCTCACTAAACGTTGGAGGCTATGCGAATGTATTCATGAAAAGGACATATAGTGAGCTCAGCAATGCATATCCATTTGGATGAACTTGGAACGGGGCAAGTCTAATCTCTTGTAAGAATCGACTTAGAACCGGGTTGAACGGTGGGACGGCACCATCAAGGCACATGTAACGGTTGCAAGCGGTGAAGCCTTAAGGAGGATTGTGAGCAAGTTCGCTTCTAGTCAGCAAGCAAACATTATCTTCAGAGATGCTGTGTTGAATTCAAATATTTCGAAGTGCTCTAGCTGATAAGCATAAAGGCACCTGCTCCGACGGGTCGGTTATGATTCTTAGTCCTGGAGATGGTCGATGTATCATTGGGCCGATTGGGCCTAGCTGGCATTGAGATTCAAAAATCATGTTGGCTTGGCCCAATTGGAATAGAAGGTGAAGCCAGAGCCATAGATGATCCAGCTTCTGAAGGAGTTGAAGTTCCTTCCATAGGCTTAAAATGAGAAGACCGACGAGTCATTCTAAAAGGGAAAACTTGGTGTTCAACACAGTTAGGTATGTTTTACTTAGGATAAAACTCTCTTACGACCAATACCCGGAATCCAAAGGAAGTCGATGTGTGTTGACCAATCGGATTCTAAGCATTGACCAGGGCAAGTGCATTGTGTTATCTATGCAATGTAGTTCCAGTGTCCCAAACACTACGAATTGACCATCCTGTGTAGATAGCCTGCTCGCGTTAGAAGAACGATCCACGTCGTATTTTTGAGATTATCTCTTGGTACTTACCCATTATCGATTGAAAAATCGATGACGGATCCGTTGTCTGGAGCGACGTGGAAAGCTTTTCTTCTCTGGAACACTGGAAGTGCAGGAATATAAAGATAATATGATGGAATTGTCCAATATGTCTGAATTCAAGGAAAATTGTTGTGCTGGAATCAATTCGATGATCATGATTTAGCCAATTTCGTGAAGATAGACAATTGAAGCCAAAGAGTGCAACACGTCTCTAGAATCCCGTATGTTTAGCCAGTACAAACTCTAGTTTCACCACTGATTAAACACAACCAAAGTCAGCCATCCCCTTCCTAGTTGAAACCAACAGAGCCGAATAATCGTCACGCCATCGCTATCTCAAAACTTTTCACATCCAACCTTCAAAATAGTTCAAAATCCGAAGCCAACCTTCAACTTGAATCAAACTCAGGTCCTGGGTTATTGAGTTAACTCTGGTTCAAATCAATTTAGCGGCAAACCAAATGATAGCAGCTTGGTGCAGGTGTCGGCGATGGCTGTAGGTAGCGGCGAAATTAGGTGGTAGTGGCGGAGCTCGAACGGAGGTAGGTCGGTGGTGAGTTTGAGATGACTCAACTAGGGTTAGATCTACACAAGAAGGAGTCGAAGGCAATAGCAAACGAAAAATGAATGGGATGACTCGTCCCCAAACACTTAAGTAGAGAGAATTTTTCAAAAAATTTCCTAAGTCTATAATTCAGTACTGAGTTATAGAGATAACTCGGAACCAAGTCATCTATGTTTTCCCGAGTCAATTCCAAATCAACATGGGGAAAGTACATACCAAAATAAAGTGTTATGTGAACTTCGAAGTGTAGATCGCATAGCCAGTACAGAGAATTAGAATTCGGATTGAAATCAGAATGAATTGCTGATCAAAAATTAACCAAGTAAAAGCAACGTTTCAAGATGGAATCAAAGCAATTATCTGGAATTCATAGGCTAACAATTCAAAACTTATTACGTTCTAGAGCACACTTTATTTCCAATGAAAACGTACTCTGTGGGACAAATGTTAAATGGGTTTTCAACCAAGCTAGAGTCAACATAAATTAGAACATCAAGATGAAGACGAAACGACTTAAAACTTGGTAGGCATGCTCATACGGACGAAGGAAACAACTTAGGGAAAATTGGACTAAAAATGTGCTAAAGGGATGAGTCGGTGCCGAGTCATGCCTATGACTCAATACCGAGTTATAATGCTTAATCCCCAACATCTCCAACTTTGCACAAGTGATTCTCTATCTCTCATATGCAAGTCCAAGTGATTTCATAGAATTCTAGATGACCTATCTCAAGAATTAAAGAGTTAGCTCTAGCAAACTAAAGAACAAACCAAGTCATGATGGAACGATCATCAAAACAAGTCATCAACCTACAAAAACACAAAGGGCACTTCAAAACAAAGTAAGACACATGATGCAAGAAAGTTGGGTGAGTTTCCCCTTAAAGGGATAACTCGACAATGAGTTGTGGGGATAAATCACCATAACTCGGGTGTACCCCAACTTTCTTGCATAACTTCAGGCCGATATCTGGACCTCTCTAGTAGTGGGCTTCTGATCCAATATGACTGCTATCCCTATAAATACAATCCATAAAGCAACCAAAACAAGGTCGTACTTCTGCCATCACTACGCGGAAGCTCTGCCTCGACAACATCTTCTATCCCCACACAATAGTCACCAAGGCGGCCACTGGGCAATTCTAGGATTTAGAATCTATCTAACCCCTATACTTGTGTCCTATTCTCTATCAGATCTCTTGTAATCTTAAACGAATTACATTAAATCTATAAGTAACAAAGCTATAAAGTGGACAAATGCCATACATTTCTGAATCATAATAAAATCTTGTGTCCCTTTCTTATTTCTCTATTATTTTCAATACAATCCGCTAGATCTAGGTCTCACAAGTTCCCTAAAACTCATTCTTAGATGTTGATATATTTTGGACATCAACAGCCGCTTACATTATCAATCAAGCAACGATATGAAATGAAGAACAAATCGAAGTAAATTCCCGAAATAATGGAAAATATCCGCAGATTTGTAGAAAGCGATCTTCATGTTCGAAGATAGCAACCAACGATAACTATTGTGAAGAATATACATCAATTAGGAAGGAAAATATCGAAATAAAGAAGAAAAGGTAATGTTAATTGAAATTTTACTGTATTTATTGATAATGAAAAATATTTAATAGTTATAATTTTGGTTAAAATAATACTTCTTCAATTTACACATACAGTTGAACGAATATTAGACATGCAATATTTAAATTGCAAATATTTGACATAACGGATGTTCTTCAATTAATGCTCGATATATAAGTGAAATTTTACCGTACATATTGATTATGAAGTAAATTTGGCATGTATGATTTTGGTTCATGATAGATTGAAATAGATTCTGCCAAAAGTTTACAATGAAATAATAACGCAGAATGGCAAATATTTACCTGGCAAATATAGGTTATTATTATCAGTAATTACTTAAAATATTACAAAACTTTTACTATATTTACTAAAAATCTCAAATATTTGACATATGCAGTTTTGATTGATGGTAGGTTCTAACTGTAGTATACGATTAAATGATGAAGTGAGGCTAGCAAATATTTGCATTAAAAAAATTATTATAGAAATAGATGGATATATTACAAAAACCTTTAACTTAAATATTAAGAATGTCAAATACTTAGCATATATAGCTCTAATTCATGGTAGATTGAAATTAGTGGAAATTTCCTTTGAAATTATAGTATACAATTTAATGATCAAATAAGGGTGAAAAATATTTGTCAAATAATTTTTGTCAGTAATTTTGTAGATTTAATTTTTTACTGCAAATACTAAAAATATAAAATATTTGTCAAACAAAGTTCAGATTGTTGGTAGATTGAAATTTTAGTATACATATATACATTAATATAAAAAGCATACAATATCAAATATCTTCCATATATAAGCATGGCAAATGTTTTCCTAACAAATATTTGTCATGTCCATTTTTCCTACTCATATATATGTGACACTAATTTGATAATTTTCAAACCTTTGCAGGTATCATGATGAAGATATAAAGCAATGGCGTACAAAAAATACTACCATGCCAAGTCAAGAAATTTGCGAATTTACATGAATCTTCTAAATTTGAATTTTCCACATCTCCTCACAAACTTAAATCCTCAAATTTTGAATCTACAGCAACTCTAACATCTGAATCTTCAAAATATATGGAATCAAATGAAGATGATGTTCTTTTATCCCTCAAAACAAAATGACCACCACGAAGAAGAAGAACCAAAAAACATCTACAAAGAAACAAAAAATAGAAGTGCCAAAAAATAATTTAGAAAGCTATAGAAGTAGCTTAAAGTTATTCCATACACTGATAGATCGTTTACAAAAAGAAAAGCTACTTCAAGAAAAGCATGTAACATTATTGAAGAAAACTCCATTCTTCAACATTATCAATCCATTCATGTAAGGAGCTATAACAATCGAAGACATATCAAAAGAATCGGCTCCTATAGATACGACAATGGACTCTTTTTCAATAGAAGAAAATTATTTTTATTTCGAAGACATGAAAACAATTCTAAAAGAAAGTTACATCGCAACAATTTTTGGATTCCCAAATGAAGGCATCACAATCAATAATGCATCTCATTTGAAGGAATTTGATATGAACTCTGAAGTAAAAGCATTCAAACAAAAATATTTTGGTAATTCAAAAAAAATCAAAGCAATGGATATTGAAATAAGCATCCGGTTAGCTTTGAAAAGCAAAAAAATGGAAAATACAATCGATGTTGCTGATTATGTTTTTGGTTTTGACATACTTGTTCTCCAATCCAAACTATGCATTTCCCTTAGTACTACTTCCATATGTCTATAAATTGAAGCAAATAAAAACTGTTTCATGGCCAGCAATAATAGTAAAACATTTGATAGAACAAGTGAGAAAAATAAAGAGAGCTCAAGAAAAATACATGCTTGCATAACCCTGCTATTGGTAAATTGTAATAACTCATTTTGTGCAGTACTGGTTCTGTGATATTACAAAAATAATTGCACCAAATATAAGTTATCAAAAAATGAACTAAATTTTGCAAAATGGACACTATAGGAAGTTGCTCCAAGCAAAATTAAGTACTTCCTTGCCAAAAAGGTAAAACTGGTAATGATACCTGTAACGACCCGGGATTTTCGACTCCGAAAATTCTGAATTGTTAAGGAAAAGAGAAAGAAAGAGATAGAAGAAGAAGAACAGAAATATCAACATCTCACATTCATAAAAAAAAATCGAAGTGGTTTCGGATATTGCTGATACCCGACTCCGGTCTCTTCGAATCCAATGTTATTATATTTTGATATATAAAATGATATTTCTTTCTAATAATTACTTATCTCAACTTAATGATCTTCATCAATTCTTTAATTACTTCTCTTAAGTAATTAACTTAGATTAATCATTATTAATTACTATTTAATTTATCTTTATTAATCATTTAATTAATCACTAATTATTTATTAATTAAGTGCTTAACTATAACTTAAACAATCTTAATTACTAGATTAATTATCTTCTAATCATTAATTAAAATTTAACCTTATTTAATTAATGATTCTTAAATTACAAGTTAATTATTCTAATAATTAAGATTGTTTAAGTTATAGTTAAGCACTTAATTAATAAATAATTAGTGATTAATTAAATGATTAATAAAGATAAATTAAATAGTAATTAATAATGATTAATCTAAGTTAATTACTTAAGAGAAGTAATTAAAGAATTGATGAAGATCATTAAGTTGAGATAAGTAATTAATTAATGTGATTAATTTTTATAATTAATTAGATTAATTAATTACTTATCTCAACTTAATGATCTTCATCAATTCTTTAATTACTTCTCTTAAGTAATTAACTTAGATTAATCATTATTAATTACTATTTAATTTATCTTTATTAATCATTTAATTAATCACTAATTATTTATTAATTAAGTGCTTAACTATAACTTAAACAATCTTAATTATTAGAATAATTAACTTGTAATTTAAGAATCATTAATTAAATAAGGTTAAATTTTAATTAATGATTAGAAGATAATTAATCTAGTAATTAAGATTGTTTAAGTTATAGTTAAGCACTTAATTAATAAATAATTAGTGATTAATTAAATGATTAATAAAGATAAATTAAATAGTAATTAATAATGATTAATCTAAGTTAATTACTTAAGAGAAGTAATTAAAGAATTGATGAAGATCATTAAGTTGAGATAAGTAATGATGTAATGCTCGGGTCAGACCGAGTTACAGATTTCAGGTAAGGACGTTCTGGAGCTCAGGAGGCGAGCTGGATGGCAGGAACGTATGGAGTGTGATATATTGTTAATTATTGGGACGAGTTATTTTAACTGTATAGTGATTGTGAAATGTTGTAACTCTGATGTATAAAAATGTAATTGACTGATACAGTTTTCTTTGTATAACTGATATTATTATTTGATATTGTATTTTGATCCGCTGCGAATGTGAGAATCTGTGCCTTGTTCTGTTCTTTCTTCTATCTCTTTTCTTTTTCTTCTAACTATCTGGAAATTTCGGGTTCGAAATTTCCGGGTCGTTACAGTTGTTAATTACCATTTGATTAATCCTTAATTAATCTTTAATTACAAATTAATCACCCCTTAATTAATAATTAATAAAACCTAATTATTAATTAATAAAACTTAATTACAAATTAAGTACTCTTAATTACCAATTAATTTACCTCTAATTACAAATTAATTAATCTTTAATTACTAAATTAATTAATCTCTAATCATTAATTAATCTAATTAATTAATCATACTTAAATTACTTTATTAACTTTATTAACCTCAAATTATTAAAACCTTAATTATCCTTTTTAAGGTAAACCATTATCTTAATTAATGACTTAATTATCATTAAAAACATTTTTATCTTTAAAATTAAATTCCTTAATTAAATCATTTAATTAAGTTTTGAAATAAAATAAACATTTAACTTAACAAATTAAAGTTAACAAATTATATAACTTCCTTAAATCAATTACTTAAAAACATTTATTTTTATAAAGAATTGATTTAAGAAATAGTTTAAAACTAGATTTTATTTTTACTTTAAAACTTACTTTTATTTAAATTTAACAACTTAGATTTAGTTTAAGTTAAATCTGAAACATACAAACACTCACGTTCTACTCGAATACTAACCCTAGTCTTTACTCGAGCCAACATGCCAAATTCCCGAGTTCATCTTTCTGACCACCGGAGCACCTGAACTCCTCGCCATGCCTTTTATTTATTTTATTTTGGAACTATTTAACTATTTTGAAACTGTCTTATAAACTAATTACTATTTTTCAGTTACCTACATCTAATCACTATTTTAAATCTATTTTGCAATTATCTAACTATTTTATATCTACTTAACTATTTTACAGATATTTTACAAACTAATAACTATTTTTCAACTACTTATCTATTTTAAATTTTTTCAAGTTATTTTTAAATTTAAATAGGTCAGAGTTCAGACTGTTTGTAATTGAAGTAATAACTCAATTGGAAATGGAAGCAATTGAGATTAAGTGAATGAAATTAAAGGAAATATGAATAGAAAAGGAAACTGATTTGGCTAATAACCAATAAAGATAAATACGTAGGATATACGTATATTATTCTATTTGCATAGTGATTTGATCCAGATTCGAGCACAGAATTTCGAGATAGTATTATCGATCCGAGTTGGGATTTTTCGCTCGATTTTCGACGGCGAACCTGGATATGGATTGTTGATTGGTTCTGGATATTCTCTATCATGGCTACGACTATGCAAGGAGAATGACGGTTTCTGATCAAGAAACCAGATCTGAGTCCGCACTAGGAAGTCGGGTGGACGATACTAGTTCGGAAGTGAAATTGTGTGATCGATTGAGTGATCAGATTGATATTGTGTACGGATGATATGTGTGCATCGTACGGATTTGAATGAAATTGATATTGAAGATTGGGGATAAGAACTGTAAAATGGTTTTTGAAAAGAAATATGGTTAATAACTTTATAAAAGATTTATCAAATGTGAATATTTGATTTAGAATAAAATAAAGTTATATATCCTTGTTATATAAGGTAAATCTTCCCTTATTGAATCTATTGCTAAAAGAAAAGGGTTTTGAAATATTTGAAGTATAAAAGAGGTTTTATACAAAGTTTGAAATGATCCAAAGATTTTCAAAGTATATATATATCTATATCTATATATATATAAAGGATCTTATGAGAATGATTTTGGAAAAGGTTTTGGGAACCTATGAATTTGGAAAAGGCTTTTGATTTTTGAGAAAATCAATTTTGAATTTTGGAAAGCCTAATTTGAGAATTATCGATTTTGGTAATCGATTTTGGTAATCGATTTTGTGTAAAGGAGATTTTGATAAATCATAAAGGGTATGATTTGAAGATACTATAAGTATATAGTATACAATGATTTGAGTATAGCTCTGGGGAAAAAGGCGCTTCCTTGAAATGAACTTCTCAGGAGTACCACAGGGTGGTACTGCCTTGAACCCCAAGGAGGGATTCTAAAGTTGATCCTGTGAGGAGTCCGGACAAACTAGTTCCTGAGGATTATTTGTGTAGCGAAAGTCGAGGGGCTGGTGCCCACAGAGGCATTTGGGTTATGCTGTGACGACAGTTTAACTCGATGTCACTGCGATCTACTGCAGACCATAGCGAAAGTCATGTGTGCCGCTGAGAGCCAACTGTCTACGTTTGATTTTATATCGGTAGACTGTGACACTATGGTAACATAGCGAAAGTCGTGTGTGCCGCTGAGAGCCAACTGTCTACGTTTGATTTTATATCGGTAGACTGCGACCTATGTGGGAGAAGTTTCATTCTTTTGGCAGCGAAATTCGGTGGCGCTGATGCCTACAGTTATATGGGTTTATGCTGTGATAGCAACGTAAGGCCCGGGTATAACTGCGATCTGTAGCGGGTTCCATGGCGTAATCGAGGAGCGCGGAGACCTACAGTTATCTGTGGATTTTGCCGGGACGGCAACGTAATCATCGGGTTAACTGCGACCATGGATGGTGGTGATGATTTCCAGAGCATTTTCACCAAAGATATTTCCTCGATTTCAAAAATGTTTTCTATATTTTCAATAAATTATTTTCCAAATATTTTCACTGGGTGTTGAAAACGGGTCTGCTAAGTACTTATAGATTTTCAGTCTTACGCCTGATCAACGTATGACCGAATTTCTGTGAGGACGAGAATGGACTTGTTGAAACATCAAGTTATAAAAAGTATTTTTGTAAAAAAAAATTATTTTATAATATTATGAGGATTTTAAAAGTGTTTCAAAAATGATCAAAGAATAAATTATCTAATCTTAAGTTATTAAATAAATTCTAGCTTCGTTCCTTTTCGAGGACGAAAAGATTCAAAGGGGGAAGGAATGTGATAACCCGGATTTTTGGACATCTGTTAATTGGTAAATTAACAGGAATAAATTTATAAAAACACCGATTTGTATGTTAAACAAATAAATCTTTGGATAAATGAGTAATATATCTATATATATAAAGATATATGCAAAATTTATAATGTTGAAAATTTTAAATGTATACTTATACAAATATATAAGTGTGTAAATATATATATATATATATATATATATATATGCCATGGGTGGTAGGATATTTGTAAATTTGTAAAAGTGTGGATACATATTTAAAAATAAGAACAAATTGAGAGTATGATAAATATATATTAAAATATATTAATACATGGAAATTACAAATGTAAGTTAAATATATACAATTTAACAAATTCTCATGAGATTAACAAGTGTAAAGGATTTATGCCATGCATTAAACAAGTGTGTACTAAATTTCTACATGTAATACAAGTGTCATTATTTTAAAAATTATCAATTAAAGGAAATTTAAATTTATATACACATCTATACTTTTGCTCTTCAATTTTCTTGGATACATTTCTAACCTGAAGATTAAAAAGAAAAAAAAAAGAGAACTGAAAACAAAATTCAAACCTGAGAAGGAAATCTGTAACAAAAATCCAGTAAACAAAATCAAATCAAAGGGTATCTCTTCACAAGTTCAAATTTGAAACAAAAACATAGAAGCTCAACAAATTCTCAAACCAAACAAGGATCGGATCTGCAGCTTCAAGGATTCAACCTGATTTAAATTCTTCCAGTTTCAAGTGCAGGAGCAGCTTTCAGTTCAAAAAGCTTCTCTGTTCATACAGATGTGAGTAAATCTCAGCTTTAAATCAAAATTTTATCAATATTCTGTGAGTAAACTATATTTAAAAAAAAAACAGCTTAAAAATCTGGATTTCATTTTGATATATGAATGAAAATCATGTTGCTTGTCTGAAAATCTGGATTGAAATGGATGCATGTGTATGTGTTAGTATTGAATGCCTGTATATATGCTCTGTTGTTTTTAAATATTTGAAAGTTTATAAATAACAGTGAGTAACATCATCTTTAAAAATTTTAAGTATATGAAATAAGGTTGCATGATTTTATCTGAAGCCAAATATGTTTGTGTGTATATAGTAGTGAATATTTAGATGAGTAATGAATGTATGCCTGAACACTTCTGTTCCCAGTTTCAAAATTTAGGATTTAATCTAAAATGTTTTGTCTCTGGATCTAGTCATTATTAGGATTTAGTATTTAAACAAAATTTGTTTGCTTTATCATAGATTAAAGTTTAAAAATTATTTAAGTTAAAATAAATAGGTAATATCTCTGGAATCAAGAAAAACTGAGCAAATTTAATATAAGTCAAAAATTCAAACATCTTAAATTTTAAATTCAGGAATGTAAACTGAATTCTCATCCTAAAACATGATTTTTAAAACTGAAATCATAAATTTTAATGGTGGGATGTATGAGTAGTTCGGGTTTGACTAGGAAATGGAAAATTGGTGATTTCTGAGAAGCTCGTTGGTCTGGAAGTTCGTGTATCTTTCTGGAGGAAGATGAGTGGTCAGAGATTTGGAGAAAAATGGTAGAAGTGTTGGTAGATCACCGTGGAGATGGCGATGGAAGTTTTTGTTCTGTAGCCCTAGTTTGTCTGGGAGGAATATTTTGGATTGGTTCGACTTACTCAGTGGATCGAGTGCAATGAAGTTTCTGGTGATGGTAGATGGTGGGTTGACGAGAACGTGGCCAGAGTTTCAGAAGTAACGGCGGTCGGAGCTTCGAGAAGGAGGCGTTGACAGGCTTTGATGGTGATGCCTGTTGTTGTTTCCAGGTTCGAGTTTGAAGTCTCGATTTGATTTCGAGCCTCTGTATGACGATCTGATGATCGTGGGAAGACGTGTAGCTGTTTGCTGATGGGGAACGATCGGCGAGGTTGGTTGAAGTTGATCGGAGCTTCGGTGCATATGTACGGTGTGCATTGTTTTGTGCCTGAAGATGTTTGTTAGGAAATAGTATACTCAAGTTTATCTCGAGTAATTCGAGTTTTGGCTCGAAGCAAGGTAGTGTTTTACTCGAAGCAATTAAGGGGTAGCTCGGGTGAAAAGTTTGGTTACAGGTTTCTTTTAAACCTGTTTGTTCAAATTTTAAAAAAGGGATTTTTTTTAAATTTGAAGGTAAAGTTTTAAGCAAAATTTTAAATCTAGGTTTTAATCTGGAAATCAAATTTGATTTATATCCTAGTTTAACTTAAATTTAATGTTTTTAAAACTTAATCATTTTATAAATATAATTAAATGTTAATTTAAGGTTAAGTTTAATAATGTGATTAAGTAATTAACAAAGGAAAATGATTTGTTAAGGATAATTAAGATTTTGATAATTTAAATAAGAATAATTAATTGTTTTAATTATTAATTAAGTAATAATAAATAAAATAGTTAAAGATTATAATTAATTAATTAAGAGTTTAATTAATTTGTAATTAAGAATTATTAATTAGATAATTAAAGTTAATTAATTAATAATCAGCAGTAATTAATTAAGAAATTAATTAAGTAATTAATTGGTAATTAGTAATTAATTAATTGATAATTAAGGGTTAATTAACCAAGTATTAAGAATTAATTAAATTTTAATTAATGATTAAGGATAAATTAATCTCTGATTAAGGTTAATTAATTGACTTATAAAAGTAATTAAGGTATGATTAATTAATTAAATGATTGTAATTAATTAATAAATTGATTAAGCAGGATTAAGTAATTAGTTCTTAAGTAATTAATTTAATTTAAGATAATTAAATTAATTATAATATGGATTAATAAATTCTGTTTGGATGATTGTTAGAGTAAAATGTCTGGATTGATTGATATCTATTGGGTGATATTCTGTGATACTCTGTGATATGCTTTGGATATATCTGTGATGAATGTATAGATTATCTATGATAAATGCTATGTGAATTCAAAGTGTTAAATTGAATTGTTTAACTTTTAAATAACTTAACCTTTAAGATGACATTGGTTTCGAAGAGACCGGGATCGGGTTTGCTACATTACAGCGTGATAGGGGGTTCTCGCTTTGCGTTAGGTGGCGAACGGGAGACTCTTACCCCTACATGTCCCCGGGGGTAGTATAAGGCCTTTTGGGGTTGGTTGTGACTCGAGAGGCTGGCCGTAAAAGCAAACCCGAGGTATCACTGTGAGCCACAGCGGGGCTGGGATGGTTGAAAAGCCTACCGGTCGTGAACCGTTGCTGAAGGTTGAAAAGCCTAGGACGTCACATTTGGTATACTGTAACGACCCGGAAATTTCGAACCCAAAATTTCCAGATAGTTAGAAGAAAAAGAAAGAGATAGAAGAAAGAAACAGAAAGAAGAAAGAAGAACAGAAAACACAACATCTCACATTCGCAGCGGATTAAATATAATAACAAATAATAGCATTTATACAAAGAAAACCTGTATTTGTTAATTACATTTTTATACATCAGAGTTACAACATTCACAAATATACTAGACAGTTAGAATTAACATGTCTCGGACAACTATAATATATCACAGCGGAATACACTCCATACGTTCCTGCCATCCAGCTCGCCTCCTGAGCTCCAGAACGTCCTTACCTGGAAATCTGTAATACTCGGTCTGACCCGAGCATTACATCAAAGTAACACCCGGGTCAGGCTGGAAACCAGCGTGAGTAAACCCATATAATTTGAAATGCCAAGTTATAAACTTATTTGCAACCCAGGGTAACTCGTACTTTACTACAAGTAACAACTTATATAGTCATCACTTATTTTCACAAAACAATATATAAGTATCCAACTTAGTTTAAATGGTCTATATTATCCCAATCCAGCCCATTGATTTCACATATCAATCTATAAAGAATTATAGAAGATTTCAAATCGAAGTGGTTTTGGGTATTTACTGATACCCAACTCCTGTCTCTTCGAATCCAATGTCATCTTAACCCAAGTTATCCAAGTGAAATACAATTCAAACTTTAGATACAGGATGTCACCTTTACACAATAATTCATCATCGATAGATATCCACATTATCATAGTTTAAACAAAACATATCACATCACATAGTATCACATATCAGAGATATCATCTATCTAAGGCTTACAATATTATTCAATCATTCATAAGCAAGATAAATTAGTCACGCCATTTCTAATTAATTTAAATAAATTAAATTAATTACTTAATCACTCTTTTAAATCTTGCCTACATAATCATTAATAAATTTCCTTTAATTACTTACATTAAGTAATTATCTTTTAAGTAATTAATCTCTCGTTAATTAATTAATTAATTAATGATTTTAAAAGGAAAGTGAATTAATTTAATTAATTATGAGTTAATTAATTAGAGATTAATTAATTTGAAATTAAGGATAAATTAAGTGTTTCTTTTCATTTAGAAATTTAAATTTATATAAAGAAATATTGTATTAAGGAGAAGCCTGGCATTTCTTTTCAGTTCAAATCTTTTCTTCCTCCATCTTCTTTTTCTCTCCATCTTTTCTAATTCAAAAGATCAGATTCAACTCTAACATCAATCGAAAATGCAAGTTCAGTTCAAATTCATTTCAACATCAGTTTTTCAATCTTCAACCTGAGCAAGGGAATTAACTCAACATTAAACAAGCATGCAAAGTATCACAACAACAATCAAGTTAAAGATTCAACTATTTACAAGCATGCAAGGATTTCAAGTTTACAGTTTCCAGAATTCAAAATTTAAAAGCCTGGAAATAAAATCTGCTCTGATACCAAATGTGACGACCCGGCTTTCTACCACCATCGCGCAACCTAGAAATTCAAATTCGATCGAGCATCGATTTTTGACCCTCGAACTCATCACTCGAAAACGACATCACCAGGAAACTCGACCATCGCCGATGATCCCCTGGTCGAAACACCATGCCACCTTCACCGTAGCGCCGCCTCGTCTACCCACATCTCCAAAACAAAACGCGGTCGTCTCCGATCATCTCTCGATGTCACGAGACCCATTTGAAGTATTCACGACAAACCCAGACAATAAACCCTATCTCCTCAAATTCCAACAACCACGATAAATGATAAATTACCATACTATTTTTCCCAAGTGCCTCGACATCTCCACTACCTCCATCCCAAAAATCAAGTCTTCACTCGCCTCCGATCGACGAAAATCGATCAACTTGCCCAAAATGAACAACTCGAGAAAGCTCCATAAATTTCAAACTAAAAATCGAGTTATACCTATTAAAATTCATGATTTTCTATATTGAATCCAATCATGCAATCAAAACTTAAAATTTAATCAATCAAATTTTAACCAAATTTATAATTTACTGCTGTTTATAAGATTTCGAGACAAATGCTTTATATAAATTCCAGAACTCATTTTTATTAGTGAAGTTACATAATTTTCATCATTTTTCATTTACAAAACAAAAGCTAACTGTGATTATATGATGAGATATAGATTTTAAAAAGAAAGATTCAAACTCTGTAAATACACAGAGCCTAATATACATATAAACTAGCTATTCACAGGAGATAAACAATTGTATACATGCATACATCCATTTCAATTCAAACATGAAGGCTAACACATGATTTTATTCACATAACAAAGTGGAAACAAGATTTTAAAACTGTTTTTAAAACTTAAGTTTACTCACCTTTAATTATAAAACAGAGAATAGAAGATAGATTTTCTTCCCAGGCTGATGTTCCAGATTTTTGAACTTCATTTCATTTTGCTTTTTGATTTAAATTCTAGCTGTTGATCTTTGAATACTTGTTGATAGATCTGCCTTATCTGATTGTTCTTGAAAATTTTGAAACTGATGTTGCCCTTTTGTTTTTGCATTCCCAGATTCCAGATTTTCATTACTTCTTTGTTTCTTAGATTTCCAGTCTTTACTTTTTTTTTGATTTTAGATTTGAATTATATTTTTTAGTAGCGAAAGAAAAAAGATGAATTCAGCTGAAAATGAAACAAATCTCTTTATTTCATATAAATTTATTTATGTTATTTTAATTATTAAAACAATTGTTGACATTTGTCCTCTTATAGGTTAATTTGCTTACATATATACACTTAGTTTACAAATGTCTCTAGACTATTTTAATATGCTACCAAGTGTACATTCTTATTTTAATTAATTTATTTAGGCCATTTATATGTATTTAAGAAATGTTTATATGTATATAATGTATTTATCTATTTTTATAAATAAGCTTTAGATTTTAATAAATATACAAATGTGAAAAACTATTATTTATAATAACTTATGCTTTAATCAAATATATATATATATAACACATTTATAAATGCTTAAGAAATTGAGCTTAACTATATATATTTTTTTACAAACCATTTTGAATTTTAAAAAGGAAAGAATCTAAAAAAAAAACAATTGAACTTCTTAATTTAAACCTTAACCAAAATAAAACTTAAAATATATGTTTATAATAAATAAGAAATTATTCTTCTTATTTAAATCTTAAAATATCATTTTCAAAAGTATTAAACCAAATTACAAATTATATATATATTAAAGTTTGAAAACATCTTATTAAATTCAAATTCAATATTCTTTCCATTCCAATATATACAAATATATATATTCTAAATGGAAAATACTTTTAACATTAGCTTTATAATTATCATATTTAATTTTAATACATAACTTCAAATAACAATATATATATACATATATATTATAATTTGATAACTTATCCTTTTATTAAATTAAAGACTCCCTATTTATAATATATATACCTATATATATACATTATAAATATAAACACTTATATTAGTTTTCTGTGACGACAGTTTAACTCGATGTCTCTGCGATCTACTGCAGACCATAGCGAAAGTCATGTGTGCCGCTGAGAGTCAACTGTCTACGTTTGATTTTATATCGGTAGATTGTGACACTATGGTAACATAGCGAAAGTCGTTTGTGCCGCTGAGAGCCAACAGTCTGCGTTTGATTTTATATCGGTAGACTGCGACATATGTGGGAGAAGTTTCATTATTTGGCAGCGAAATTCGGTGGCGCTGATGCCTACAGTTATATGGGTTTGTGCTGTGATAGCAACGTAAGGCCCGGGTATAACTGCGATCTGTAGCGGGTTCCATGGCGTAATCGAGGAGCGCGGAGACCTACAGTTATCTGTGGATTTTGCCAGGACGGCAACGTAACCATCGGGTTAACTGCGACCATGGATGGGAGTAATGATTTCCAGAGCATTCTCACCAAAGATATTTCCTCTATTTTCAAAACTGTTTTCTATATTTTCAATAAAATTATTTTCCAAAATATTTTCACTAGGTGTTGAAAACGGGTCTGCTAAGTACTTATAGATTTTCAGTCCTACGTCTGATCAACGTATGACCGAATTTCTGTGGGAACAAGGATGGACTTGTTGAAACATCAAGTTATAAAAGTATTTTTATAAAAACTATGTTTGTAATACTATATAGATTTTAAAGTATTTTAAAAATGATCAAAAGATAATTTATCTGATTTTAAGTATTAAGTAAATTCTGGCCTCGTTCCTTTTCGAGGACGAAAAGATTCTAAGGGGGGAGGAATGTGATAACCCAGAATTTCAGGGAATTTAAAATGTGATAATCTTTTAAATTAAATTTTTTAAAATGGGTATAGTTTGTTATTTTCAAAAAAATAATAATAATAATATAGTTTGGATATAAAATATATGAATAAAGTTTTTATTTAAAATAAGATTTGTCTTATGTTATTTTCCTTAAAGAGTTTTATTTATATAAATTAAGAAAAGCATTTATTAAATAAGATATGTATTTATCTATTTAGGAAATTTAATTTAAAAGCCTTTAAAATCATTTAAAAATAATTATGCATGTAGTATTACAAGTGTTAACTTATTAAACTCTCTTAATAACATGTGTTAAATGAATAAGTAAGGTTAAGACAAGTGTCAATTTTTATTTTAATTTTCTTTAATTTTTAATAAATTTTAATTTACATTATATAAACATACATTCCCTCTCTTCTATTTCTTTTTCTATCTTCACAATTTCAAAAGAAAGAAAACTCAAACTTGTAAATATTCTCAAAACAGATTGAACTAAAAAAATCTGTAAAACATTATTCAATCCACTAGAAAATCAAAACAAACTCATAATCAACTCTGTAATCCTCTTTATCAAGCCTGCAAACTCATTTTCAAAAGCAAGGTCCAAACCTGAAATCAAAGCAAACTCAAGTTTAAAAGTCTGGATCATCTCATTCAACTGAGCAATTCAGATCACTTGACAAAGCATTCCAGTTTAAAAGAAATCAAGCTTTGGTTTCAAATCAAACAGAGCAGACTTCAGATCAAACTCTGGAAATCAAGTCCATACCAAAACTGTTCTCTGTTTTCTTCAAATAATGGTGAGTAAACTAAAGCTTAAATCAGTTTAAATCTTGGTGCATGCAGTAAATTCTTGAAGTAAATTTGTGATAAATGTTTACATAAATGTTGCATGATTGTTTTAAGATGAATGCATGTATATAGGTATTGTGTGCATGTCTGTTCATCAGTATATCTGCTCTGTTCTTCATTTACAGGCTTCAGATAAGTTAAAAATTTAATTTCTCTTCCCCTAATCATCTATAAATTATGAAGTATGAACAACATATGTTAGAGATAGCAAGATATTTAAAAAAAAAAATATTTCAAGAAAGATTAAAAGGTAGATTTTAACTGGAAAGAAGAATATTCAGGGAAACTCAAAACTTATCAAAATTTCGACTTGCATGAATTCAAGGTTCACTTATATCATCTAAATCGTTTTCGAAAACCATGAATTTTAAAGGTGAAATCAAGATTTTTGAACTTGTAAATCGAGAGCATTCGTGAGTTGAACGGGAAAGGGGGTTTTGTCGATTTCTGATGATCAAAGCAAGGGAGGTGGTCGAGATTGTTGCCGAAGGTAGTTTGAAAGTTGGTGGTCTCGGTTAAAATGCTCGCAGGATTTATCGACCGTAGTGGTGGTCGGACGGCGTAGTAATAGGGTTTTAAGAGCAGATTGGGTTGACTGGGTTTGCGAGGTGTTTCCAACGTCGATGGAGCATCGGACTCGATCGGGTGTGGGGAAATTGAAGCGTTGGTCCTAGGCAAGGCGATGGACGAGGTGGCGAGGCCTCTGGTGGCCTGTGGCGGCGGGTCGAGGTGATCTTTGGTGATCCAGTTTCGTTCTAGGTTGTGTTGAGTTGCTCGATTTCGAGTTCGAGAGTGATACGGGGTTCTGGTTGGTCAGAATCCTAGGCGAGGTGATCGGCGACATGTTGGAGGTGGTGGCGATGAGCGAAGCTACGGCGCTTGTCTGTGCACGTGCACATGTGTCAGGGGATTTGGGTATTGCTGTGTTAGGGAGGAAGAAGAGGAGTGTCTCGAAGTCGTTCTCGGGGAAATCAGGGGATGGCTCGAGTTTAGCTTCGGGGTGTTCGTGTGGGTTAACGTGTGTTTCAGGTTTTAAAATTTTAAATTAAAGATAAAGAAAAAAAAGGGTGGGTCGGGTTTGTACTCGGGAAATTTGAGTTTGATCTCGGGGAGATGATGAGTTAGCTCGGGTTTTGTCTCGAGTCTTTGGAATTGCAGTTTTAAAATTTTAAAACAAATCTAGTTTTCAATTTAACAATTTTCTTAACCCATTGTTAAACTAATAATTGTTTTAATTAATTAGTCAAAGGTTTTGAAATAAATTATTTTAAATTAATTAAGTTTAAAATGTGTTAATATAGAAAACCTTTATTTTAATTAATTCTTAAGTTTATTTTTTTAAAAAAATTTAATAGTATAATTAAGAAGTTAATTAAGAAGAGATGTTTTAATTGTTAATTAACTTAAAGGTCTTAAGTTAATTTATTTGTTAATGATAATAAATTCCAAGGTTTATTAAATAAAGATTTTTTTTAATAATGATTAAGTAATTAATTAAGATAAATGGTTTATCTTTTAATTAATTAAGGTCTTGGGTAATTATAGATTAATTAATAGATGGAAGTAATTAAAGATTAATTAAATAATTAATTAATAATTAAAGGTTAATTAAAGGATAATTAATGTAATTAATTAAGGATAATTAATTAATGTGATTAATTGATTAAGGTAATTTATTTGAGAATAATTAATTAAATAAAGGTTAATTAATGAAAATGATTAAGGGATGATTTATTAATTAAGGGTTAATTAATTAATGTAATTTATTAAGGATAATTAATTAAAGGATAATTAAATAATTAAAGGTTAATTAATAAATGATTAAAGGATATTAATTAAAATGATTTGTAAATAATTAATATTAATTAACCAGGATTAGTAATTCATTCATAAGAAATTAATCTGGTTTAAATTAATTATAATCAAGGGATCGGTTGATCTTACTTATGGATGATTGAATTGTATTGAATGCTTTGAATTGATTGGTATCTTTGATGTGTGATGCTCTGGGTTAAACTGTGATAATGTAGATTACCTATCTGAGTTGAATTGTTGTATATCCTGGATTTAAATTGTATTGTTTAAACTTAAACTTTTGGTTTAATGAATAACATTGGATTCGAAGAGACCGGAGTCGGGTATCAGCAATATCCGAAACCACTTCGATTTTTTTATATGAATGTGAGATGTTGATATTTCTGTTCTTCTTCTTCTATCTCTTTCTTTCTCTTTTCCTTAACAATTCGGAATTTTCGGAGTCGAAAATCCCGGGTCGTTACAATACCGTTGAAATTCTATTATAAAAAGTGTGACAAATATTTTCCAGGCAAATAAAAATATTTGACAACTTAATAATCAAATTTCTAAATAATTTCAAAACAAATATATCTCAACTAGTTTTTAATTATGAAAAAAGTAAAAAAAAAAATTCTAATTTGCAGAGAAAAGAAGAAAAACAAAGAAAGGCAATGGAGCTAAAATTTGCCAAAGTTGCATTGGCTAAAGAAAAATCTTCAGTCATCAGTAAAATTATAAAAAACAATAAACAACTGAAGGATATAAATTTGGAAATAAAGAAGCTGAAAAAAGAGAACGCAACTACAAAAAAAACAAGCCGCTGAAAAAAGAAAGTGAATATTTGAAAAAAGAAGGAGATGATGAAGATCAAGTAACCGAAAAAAGTAAAGAAGCTGAAAAAGAAGAAGAAATGAATTCCGACGAAGAAGTAACAAATGGAAATGATGACAATAACGATTATGATGTTGAAAGTGATGAAGTTGAAAATGATGATGAAGATGATAGTGATCAACTTAATGATGATGAAACAAAAGATGTTGATGCTGATAGTGATGATGAAGGAAATGACATTAATGGCGATGGCGCTGATGAAGATGAAGGTAAAGATGATGATGATGATAATGAAGATGGTAAAGATGAAGGCAAAGACGGTGACAGTGCCGATGAAGGTAAAGGTGATGGTAATGAACATAAAGATGGTGATGCTGTTGATGAAGGTAAATGTGATGGTGATAAACGTAAAGATGGTGATGCTGTTGATAAAGGTAAAGGTGATGGTGAAGATAAAGGTAAAGATAGTGATGGTGATGGTGCTGTTAGAGGAAAGGTGATGGTAATGATGGTTATGATGATAATGGTGCTAATGAAGCTAAAGATGGTGAAGGTAATGGTGCTAATTGATAGAGTCAGGGGATAGGGGCAATTATGTAATTTATTAGATATATCTAACTTGATAACCAACCTTGTTAAAAGTGTTTTCTTTCTATTATATACTTGATATAATGTGTTATATTACTTAATTTAATTAAAAGTATATTTAATGGAAAATCCGTAAATGGTATGTTTTGTGATAGTAGTTACAAAGTGATGTGACCGTGAGTAATTTATCATAATGAAAACAAATATACCATTTTAAATGTTCATGGTTAAGATTACCGATGTATCCACTGAAACTAAATATGTAATGCTTTCCAAATGTTGAAAAGTGTATTACTCATGGCTGATGGGGACACTAGGAAATTACGCATTGATAATTATTGGATAACCATCGAACAACTCAATCGATAGTTTTTTGTTGGTTAATATAACTAAGGTCAAACAGAAAATATCGATGTGGCTGATTTACATATTTCTCTCAACTCGAGAATACTATGGATCTTCAATATGAAAGCTCCATTTTGATTATAGTCAAATCATGGTATGGTGTCTATCGAGTGACTATAGTTGGGTCGAGTAGAAGTATTGGAAGTGAAGCACTTTTCAAGAAAGGATTTGTCCATTTAGTTATATGGGGTTGGTATTATGGTCAACTTAAGTCAACTCAAAGTCAAAGTCTTCGGCCAGAGTATTTTAGTTAATAATAATTGTTATTATTGAACCAAGGACTTTCTGTTTGGAATATAGAGTTGAATATGAACGATATTGGAATTTTAACCATTACCAAATTCCATAAGTTCAAAGTGATATAGTTTTGATGAAGAGAATTGGTGTAAATAAAAGTCACAACCGGGTAACGCTTAACAAAGTGAAATTGGATTTTATGGAAACCAAGTAAGCGATAAATTTAGGTAAAATGTCACACCACCTACTAAGTGACGTGTGAACATTAATATTCGAATAGTTTGATATTAATCACTGACCAAATTTACACCTGACGAGTCGCGGAACCGAAATGATGAATTCTCTTTTGACCAAATGATTTAATCAGTTTATAATTGTTATAAATTAATTAACATTTATGAAGTATTAATTATAAAACTTTGATTATGATTTGAAGAATAAATATTATTAAATATATTTATAATAGTTATAAGTATATCAATCGGTATACAATATCGATAAGTGATTAAATTGGATTTAATTAAATAATATTTTCTTTGGGTTTAAATGGAATTTAGGCCTATAATGGTGGGTGAGATTTTCGGCTGCAATATGGGTAGATAGGGCGGCTCAAATTGGGGTAGAGATATTGGATTTTTGATGGCTGAGATTGAGTGAGATCTATGAGATGAGATCCAATATTCTCTCTCTTTTATCCACTATTTAAACATCCTTAACCCTAATTGCAGATGAATTTCGCTGCCATCCTTCCTTCCATTTCTGGCCGAAAATATTCCATAAGTGCCCAATCATATCAAGCTCAAATCAACTCAAAGTCGATCACTATCCGCTAGTCAAAGGTCAACGGTTCAAGGACTAGCAATATGCCACATCGAAAAGCTTTCAAAGGAAAGAGTTCATCCTTTTAACTTATACTTCAAGGCTTTGGTTCTTAGACATGATTTTCATTGAATTATAGTTTATAACTTTCTGAATAATATTTCATTATGTATATATATTATTATATTGTTAGTTAGATGACAATTCTGATATATATTGATGTTGCCACAAGTTAGTTTGGTTATATGTACGTATATATATATATATAAATAAATAAATCAATCAATCAATTTTTATAAAATAGTTTGATTGATATAGCAGCTTATTTTATACACACATTAATTATTATTTTATTAATTTATATATGTGTATATATATATATTATTTAATATACATATGTAGTTTATATTTAATTACAATATCATTCTATACTTAAAATTGATTATATAATTTTATATATGTATCTATATAACAATAGTAATTTTCGATAGCAATAAAATAATTTTATAATTATTTATTATTATCTTATATTATTTAAGTCAATATACAAAATAAATAAATCATATAAAATCAAATATGTTAAAAGGATTATTTTTTAAATTTTATAAAATTATTTTATCATAAGATAAGCTCTTGGGTAGAAGAAAAAAATTTAAAAAAAAAATCTTTTTTTGATATTTTTAAAAATCATTATTATAATCGACCAAAAATTAATAAATTAATAAAATTAAATTCGATTGAAAAAATTATGGAAATTTTTTTCAAATTTCAAAATATCATATATGATTTACTGGAAATTTAAAATTTGGAAAAATGTTTCCAAAATGACTTTTTATTAATATTTTATGTATTTTTGAATGAATATTCAATTAATATATATTTTAAAATTAGTAAAAACTAGTAATAAATTTTTTAGTGCCATACATATTGTTAGGAACTGAGATATTGGTTTTGATGACAACAACCTTTTTAACTTATCTTATTATAAAATATATACTAACACAATTGTCTAGATAGATATGTATATGCAGGATATATATATATATATATATATATATATATATATGTGTAGGTATTGATTACTGAAGACTGATCAGTATAAAGACTCAAGATTCAAGATTGAAGACTCTATAGTATCAAGATCAAGATTTCAAGATATGTGTCTAGTTTATTGTTAAAACTTCATAATAGCATGGAAATCTTCATTCCAAATTTCATTTGGGATGGAACCCATTTCTATCTTTTTAGTGGCTTACAAACCCACGACAAGTAGCTTACAAACCCACGACAAGTGGTGTACAAACCCACGAACATCTTGGTTTTGTACAAGTTCTCGAGTCCTGATGTGATGAGATATTCTGCAGGAAGAAGCTTGCAAATCTACTTCAAAATGGTTTTTCAAAATGATTTTCAAAACTGCTTTTCAAAATGTTTTAGCCTTAAAAATTATATTTTCAAATGATTTTCAAAAACATGTTTTAGCCTTAAAATATTCTTTTTTTTTGTTTTTAAATAAACTCTTGTTTTAAACTTCGTTTGTTTTTTAAACTATCTTCTGATTTTTAAATATTCTTTTATATTATATATATACATGAGATTTAAAATAAAATTTATATATACATTCTAAAAATATATTTTTCTACTCTTCTTTATTTTAAAACATAGGAAAATTAGTTTATTTTTCTCCAGAATCATTTCATCTTGTTTTCCTTTTAATACCATTTTCAAAACAAATTTTACATTGTTTTTAACTAAAGGATGTCAACATCATGGGATACCCCATGTCGACATGGTGGCCGTTAAATTCAAAAGTTTCAATTTTCAAAAGAAGTGTATTCTTTTAAATCTCTTCACGAATGGTTATGACCGTTATTGGTCTATAAATAGCCTTCACTAACGAATTTTTTAACTAACTATTTTCATATTTTCTTCACTCCTCCACAAATCCATATTCTAAATATTCATATTTTTAAGTTCGTGCCAAAATTCTACCGAATTCTCAAGTAAATCAAATTAGAGTCTCATTCTTGTTCGGTTCTCTATCCTCTCTCGAAGATCAAAGTGCTATTTAGAGTTATAGGATCAATTTGTAATCAAAAGTTTATCGAGTCTCTCTATAAGGTGTGGTTGTGCCTGGAAATCAATTGGGTAATCTTGTGGCCCGTAAATCAAGAGAGTTTGCCCTGGACTCGTGAGACAGGAGGGTACCTCAAGGCCTTTAGAAACTGAGGATTGTAATCTCGACTTTGGTATAATAAAAATCTGTATGAGGTGTTCTGCCTTGGTACAGGACTGGATGTAGGGTAACTCCGAACCAGTATAAAATCTAGTGTGTTCTTTCCTTTTACTGCTTTTTATTTACTTTCTGCATCTATGTTTGATTCTGTGATTGTTCTGTGATTAAGTTTTGCATTTGTTTGTGCCATAATTTTAATTTAGTCTATATAAGTCTTAGAATCCATTAAACACTATTCACTCCCCCTCTAGTGTTAAATTAGCCTTAAGATCCTTAATCCGCACTCCCTTTCAATTTGTATCAGAGCATAAGTTTTCATAGTTTTCGTAATCTGAAACTTGAAAAAAAATTTAATGGCTACCAACACTGGTAATGTCAACTTTGGCACTAGTTCTATTAACACTAACACTAGTTCATTAGTAGAAGGTCAGTCTACTGTCAGACCACCATTTTTCAATGGCATTAATTATGCATATTGGGCTTGTAGAATGAAAATTTATTTACAATCAGTAGGATTAGACACTTGGAATATCACACAAACTGAGTATGTTGAACCAACTACCAATTTTGCCTAGTGGACTACTGAGCAAAAGAATGTTGCACAAAATAACTCAAAGGCCATGAATATATTATTTTGTTCACTAGATAGGAATGAGTTTAATAGAGTGTTTGTTTGTAAGTCTGCATTTGAAATCTGGAAAACTTTGCAAGTTACTCATGAAGGAACAAGCAAAGTTAAACGGACTAAAATTTTCATATTAACTAATCAGTTTCAATTGTTTAAAATGCATGCAAATAAGTCCATTTCCGACATGTATTGTCGATTTCAAGATATTGTCCATTCACTAATTGCACTGGGAAAAAGCTTTTTGGAGGAAGACCAAGTCAGAAAAATTCTAAATTCACTCACTCCAAAAGGGGATCAAAAGACACTTACAATCGAAGAAGCAAATGATATCAGTCTAATGAAAATAGAAGAATTGATTGGGAATCTGATGTCTTATGAAGTTCAACTACAAGGAAGAAGAGAAAACAAGGTTACAGAAAAGAAGTCATTAGAATTCAATGCAACAACTGAAGATTCGAAACCAGACAGTGATGAGGAGATTGCTTTCATGACAAGAAACTTCCGGAAATTCCTTAAATATAGAAAAATGAATAATTACAAAAGAAATTATCAAAGGAATTCCAGAAATAATACGGAGAATGACAACAATGATAGATGCTACAATTGCAATAAAGTCGGGCATCATAGGAAAGATTGTCCATATCCAGATAAACAGTTGTTCCCTCCAAACAATGATTCATCAAGAAAAAGAAAGAAAGCATACACAGCAACTCTTGATGACTCAGACTAATCATCCAGTGACGATGAAAAGAAGATGGATAATTCAAATCTGTGTTTCACTACTATTCATGAATCAGACGACGATGGGAGTATGGATCTAAAAGTAGGTACGCATTTACATTATTTTTAATTTTCTTTTTTGAATGGATGCTTGTTTGTTTGCTTGATTTTTTAATTTCATTAAATTTTAAATTCTAATTTATCCCTTGAAATTTGAATTTTAAATTCAAAAATAATATTATTTTAATAATATTTTAAATATTAAATTATTAATGTTTAAGTATTATTATATTTAATGTTATCACAGGAATTATATAAGTAGAATATAGGAAATAATATATACATTTATTAGAAATTAGGAATAGTCACTTGTCCTTTGATTCAATAGGCACATGTCGACATACCGGGATACCCCATGTCGACATGCCTCTCAGAAATTTGATTTCAAAATTTGAATTCAAACTTTTGATTTTACCTCCACCTTTTCACCAACTTCAATGCTCTGGAAAGATGCCTCTTAACCAGAGAACATGTCTATAGAATCTCTATTTAATTTACTCTCTTTATCATCACTTTTCACTTTTATTTCAAATTTCAAATTTATCTTCATTATCTTCAACTCCTCTCAAACTTCTACAATGGCCTCTTCAAGTACTCCTAACACCATTAGACTTCCAAAATCTATCAAAAAATTTCTCTTTAATGACCCGGAAGCTATCAAAGCTTACATCAACTATGTAAACTTTGGTAAAATACACGGGGAAATTTGCTATTTTTGAAGATTTTCCTTCTTATGAAATTGAATTTTTTTTCAACAATGTTCTATTCTTAGTGTAGTAGATAACAAACAAAATGATTTTGTATGTTATCCAAACCTTGTTAAGATGTTTTATGTGAATTTAAATCGTGGTTTTTATGATGGGCAAGATGGACAAATTTGGAGTAGTGTTAAAGGAACACAAATAGTTTTGGATTGTGAAATTTTAGGAAATATTTTGGGATGCAAGTATACCGGAATGAATCTCTCGGAATTTCAAATAAATGAAAATGATCGAGAGATATTTCATCACATCTTTGAAGGGGATGACAATTTTGAATTCAAAAATCATTTTTTTCGTCCAAAAGAAAGAATTATTAACCTTCTTATCCAACACACCCTTATACCAAGATCGGGAAACTACAACAACCCAACTTTGAAAGTTTGCAAAGCACTTTTTTCAATTTTTGGAAATTATGATATCAATTGGGCTCAAGTTATTTTGGATGAGCTAAGGCCCAAGAATTTTACTATGGGTGAAAACACATTATATCATGGAATTTATCTCACTTGGATTTTTAATTACTTTGGAGTTGATTTCTAAAGGGAAGAATTTATAACTAGAAAAGTGTTCAACCATGGAAACATTTCCCTTATGCAAATTCCATTAGTGTTTCAACCATATGAAACACTTACGGAAAAGGAAGAAAGGCTTGCTCACGAAGAGATGGAAGAAATGGAGGAAGAAGAAGAAGAGGAAGAGGAAGGAATGGAAATTGAAGAGGAAGAAGAGGAAGATCAAGAAACTTCCTTAGAAAGTATTGAATATCCTACTAATCCCGCTAATCCATCCAATAAGACCATTCTCAATAATCAAAGAATTATAATGGAAAATCAAAAGACACTTAAAAGATCAATGAGTAAGAAAATGGATAAGATTTCCACTAAAATCGACAAGTTCTTCAGGAAAGTTAGTAGAAAGCTTGGACTATCATCTTCTTCATCTTCATCTAATTAGTTTTAGTTCATGTTATCTTGTTTGTTTCAAGTTCTATCCATGTATTTTCCTTTATTTTAGTTCATATTATATTAGTTTATGTAATGTTGACTAGAATCATCAATGAAATCTTTTATTCAACTTCACTTGTCTTTGTGATTGCTTGTTTTTATATTATACAAATTATAGTTGCATAGATTTGTTCATAATATTCAAAACAAAGCAAATTGTCACTTTAGACAGAGGCATGTCGACATTCCCCATCCCCCCATGTTGGCATACAACGGGCAGAAAGTATTTACACTTTCAAATTTTTATTTCATGTAACTAACTTGTGTCTATTCATTTTAAATGACTTTCTACCCCTATTTATACCTGTTTCTTCCAGAATAATTTATCAAATCTCATTTCTAATCACTCTCTTTCATATTTCTTCCTACTTCTTAAATTATGGCCTCTCCGATTAAGAATCTAAGTGATAATCTTGAGGAAACTCTCACTTCATTCAAGAATATCCTTGCATTCATACTTCGTAATCAGCGTCACCTAGAATTGAGTCAAATACAGATGATCAAGGAGCAAGAGAGACATTTTGACGCTCTTCGTTGGATGATCTCAACCCTTAACAAGGACGATCTCGAAGGAAATCCACCAGTCACTCTCGACAAAGATAAAGAAGAATGGGATGCCATCAAAGTAGACCCTATCTTTGGAGAAGATGGATGGGTGGAAGTACCAAGGAATGTCTAGTCATTCTATATGTTATTGGTGTGTTTTAAACTTAATTGACTTGACTTATTTAAAAACATTTGGTGTGGTTTGTATATATCATTGACTGAATAATTACTGTAAATATGATTGGATGATGATTGATTTACTGTTGGATTACACTTATGATCACACTCATGATCACATTTCACATTTATGATCACATTTCATACTTATGATCACACTTAGCATTTATTACACTTATATATGGATTACTCTAGTTTGTATTATGGTTGATCATCTTATATCAAGTTCAGGGAATTTATTAGTAAGAAGTTTTTGTTGATGACAAAGGGGGAGAAGTTATAAAATAGTAGTTGGCTTGGAGTAAGGAGGAGTTATGATTGGAGTAACGGGGAGTCATGGAGTAAGGGGGAGTTATGATAGGATTATGGTATGGTAAGTATATTTTATAAATACAGGTTGTCATCATCAAAAAGGGGGAGATTGTTAGGAACTAAGATATTGGTTTTGATGACAACAACCTTTTTAACTTATCTTATTATAAAATATATACTAACACTATTGTCTAGATAGATATGTATATGCAGGATATATATATATATATATATGCAGGTATTGATTACTGAGACTGATCAGTATAAAGACTCAAGATTCAAGATTGAAGACTCTAGAGTATCAAGATCAAGATTTCAAGATATGTGTCTAGTTTATTGTTAAAACTTCATAATAGCACGGAAATCTTCATTCCAAATTTCATTTGGGATGGAACCCATTTCTATCTTCTTAGTGGCTTACAAACCCACGACAAGTAGCTTACAAACCTACGACAAGTGGCTTACAAACCCACGAACATCCTGTTTTTGTACAAGTTCTCGAGTCCTGATGTGATGAGATATTCTGCAGGAAGAAGCTTGCAAAACTACTTCAAAATGGTTTTTCAAAATGATTTTCAAAACTGCTTTTCAAAATGTTTTAGCCTTAAAAATTATCTTTTCAAATGATTTTCAAAAAGATGTTTTAGCCTTAAAATATTCTTTGTTTTTGTTTTTAAATAAACTCTTGTTTTAAACTTCGTTTGTTTTTTAAACTATCTTCTGATTTTTAAATATTCTTTTATAATATATATATACTTGAGATTTAAAATCAAATTTATATATACATTCTAAAAATATATTTTTCTACTCTTCTTTATTTTAAAACATAGGAAAATTAGTTTATTTTTCTCCAGATCATTTCATCTTGTTTTCCTTTCAATGCCATTTTCAAAACAAATTTTACATTGTTTTTAACTAAGGGATGTCGACATCACGGGATACCCCATGTCGACATGGTGACCGTTAAATTCAAAAGTTTCAATTTTCAAAAGAAGTGTATTCGTTTAAATCTCTTCACGAATGGTTATGACCGTTAATGGTCTATAAATAGCCTTCACAAACGAATTTTTTAACTAACTATTTTCATATTTTCTTCACTCCTTCTCCACAAATCCATATTCTAAATATTCATATTTTTAAGTTCGTGCCAAAATTCTGCCGAATTCTCAAGTGAATCAAATTAGAATCTCATTCTTGTTCGATTCTCTATCCTCTCTCGAAGATCAATGTGCTATTCAGAGTTATAGGATCAATTTGTAATCAAAAGTTTATCGAGTCTCTCTATAAGGTGTGGTTGTGCTTGGAAATCAATTGGGTAATCTTGTGGCCTGTAAATCAAGAGAGTTTGCCCCGGACTTGTGTGATAGGAGGGTACCTCAAGGCCTTTAGAAACTGAGGATTGTAATCTCGACTTTGGTATAATAAAAATCTGTATGAGGTGTTCTGCCTTGGTACAGGACTGGATGTAGGGTAACTCCGAACCAGTATAAAATCCGGTGTGTTCTTTCATTTTACTGCTTTTTATTTACTTTCTGCATCTGTGTTTGATTCTGTGATTAAGTTCTGCATTTGTTTGTGTCATAATTTTAATGTAGTCCATATAAGTCTTAGAATCCATTAAACACTATTCACCCCCCTCTAGTGTTAAATTAGCCTTAAGATCCTTAATCCGCACTCCCTTTCACATATGATCTAGAATTATAAAAAAATTAAATTTATTAATTATTATATAAATATATATTTTTAGATATTATAAATATATTTATGTGTGTGTGTATATCATTTTAAATAAAATATTATTTTATCATTATATATATACACATACATACATACATACATACATACATATATTGGTTCATATATTAATCATGTTTTAAAAAAAATTATATATATAAATATTATTTTTGTGTAAATAACTTATTTATATTTAAATAGATATATTACAATAATATATATATTATTAATATTTTATACACAAATTATATATATATATATATTTTCGTTTACATAAAATTATTTTAAATAAAATTAACATATACATACATATATATAATTTATATTTAAAATATTTATATATTATATAAACACACACACACACACACACATATATATATATATGTATATATATATATATATATATATATTTGGACAACGTATATTACATATCGGATGAGCTAACGTGTCTATTGCATTGTAAATCCCTACGTCTATACACGGGCATGTTATACCTTACACGGATTGACATGTTACACATGCATATACATACATATATGTATATGATGCATGTGTGCGTATATATATTAATATATAAATTAAATAAAACTATATAATTTATAACTTTAAATAAAATAAGAGATTTTATTTAAATAAAGTTTAGAAATTATCTAAATGAATTAGACTTCATAGGCCCAATATAGATCTAATAAGGGTTTTTTTTATGAAATTCACCCAAAACTCCTGCTACGGGCTGGCTCGGCTCCAACAATGGTATCAGACTCCAGTAGCTTATGCGGTCTAAATTAGTCTGTTAGGGTTAACTTATTAAAGCCTACCTACATAGCAGGGTATCTAGAAAAGTAGTGTCTAAGATTGAGTTTGGGTAATCAAGTACTCTACCCTACTTGGCTACTAGCCTAGCCCGAAATGATGAGGTAAGCCCAAAAGGTTATCCTTAATAGAAAAGGCCCAATTCGAATTGGGCCTTTGGCTAATTTCAAAATTGTTTTGAAATTAGAAATGAAAATTTCAAATGTAAAAGTTAAATTTAAATATAATATATACATGTTATAAATGTTATAATATAACGATAATTTTCAAAATGTTTGAAAATTAATATAAATTAATTCCAAAATTTATAAAATTTATTAATAAGGTTAATAAAATATATTAATTAAATAATTTCAATTATTCTGGTACTATAGACCAAGAAATAACCTTGAGAAATAATTTTTTATATAATTTTGAATCATATAATACTAATTAATTATATCTCAAACAATTAAGAGCTACGCACCCATTTAGTGGGAGTGTTGTAACAGTTAATGAACTCTTCGGATTAATACATACTAATGTATGCAATGGAAAGTCTATTGATACCAAAACGGTTCCATATAGTTCGTCATATTCACCGGTGATTTATCATAGACGTGGACATATTTATTTGATACACATGTATAAGTCTATAATAAGCTCATAGAATATAAAGTGAAAGTAACTAAAATAACGTGCGATAGAAATAATTTGATTTGATCAAATGAGTGAGTATATTCGAAAGAGTTCCAAATGTACCTAAAACAGAATAAAAGATTCAACCTCAAAAGTCACTCCTTTATGTAATACATAATGATGTATTGATAAGGAGTAATCGAACTTTGTTGGACAAAGCATGATTAATGATGGGTGAATTTGATTTAAATACTTTCTATAAGGTGTGTACTTAAGAGTAGTATAAAAGGTTAAAATTAATATCATCCAAAGAATAATTTACAAAACCATACGAGATAAGGGTTTATAAGAAACCCCTGTATATCCTAGACCAAGGAGTTGACAAGTTGTGGGAGTCGAAAGACTGCGTGTAATAATTATATGTAAGGGATCTTGTATGAATCGTTCTAAGAGAATTTCGGGAATGATAATCATTAGATGTCTAATTTATGTTGTGAATATAAATATATTATGAATTAATGCAAAATCAGTTTTATAAGGCAATTCATGAAATGTCTATGGATGTTCATTCTATCGCATTGTGAAACAAATGTTGTTTCAAGAAATACCAACTTCGTAGCGAAGGAATTTATTTGAGAAATTATTGGTATAAAATGGATTTGGATATGACCCAAGGATAAAATTGATTACAAGGGATGAAATGAAATTAACCAAACTTAAGTGAACACAAGACATTAATATGTCTAATAAGTATTCTCGTACATTAAAGAGAAACTATGATTTTTTGTCAATGTTAAGAATAAATAATCCTCGGTTGTTTAATTAAACTATTAAGAGTATTGACTCTATGATTGTTTGTACCAAAAATCGGCACAAACACCCAATAGAGATTTTGTAAAGAAATAAAATTAGAATATTAAATGTAAACAGAGAGAATATGGCAATAAAGTAATAAGAATTAAGCAAATAACAAAGATATAGCAATTTATAGTGGTTTGGCGTTGCTTGTCTACGTCCGCTTTGAAGAGATGGCTTTATTAATCACTTTGTAAACTGAGTACAATAGGGATCGGATTAAAATCCTTAATTACAAAAGAGTACAAAGCAACAAGTAGCGTAAAAATCCCATAAATGAACAATCAAGTCTGTATTTATAGAGGAAGATGGCGAAATATCTCCCTAAAAATTCGACAGAAGGATCTCCAAAACCATAGGGGCCCAAAGGAGGGATCGCATGACCCAAATCCCAAGAAATAAGGATTGGGGCTAATCCTTATTTTCGAGGAGTTTAGGGGTGCGATCCCAATGAGAACTTCTCCATGTTGTATTATGCTTAGCCTCCAAGTTTCAGGCCAATTGGATTAGCAGAAATTGAGTTATTGATCAATCTTTGCTGCAACATGTTGTGTAGCCTGATTCTGGCCGATCCCTCTAGAGCGAAGAGGGTCAATCCCTCTTGCTTGCTCCTTTTGAGGTACAATCCCTAGGGTCCCTACATCTTGTTCCCAAAGTTTCATATGCATTGGACTTCTAGATCTCGAGATATTGATTGTTTTCCATTAAGTTGCACTTGTTTGGCTGAAGTAGACCGATCCCTTTGGTTGAGAGGAATTATAGCCGATCCCTTTTCTAGGTTAAATTTTATTCCATAGTCTGAACATTCTGCATTGCATATCTCTCAATTTCGTTCGATCACAACTTCATATTATCATATGTACTTGATTACTGGACCCCACAATCATCGCTCTGGGCTTACTGACCTTGATGACAGTCGAGTCTAACTTGTCCAATTAGTTCAGATATAGCCAGATCAAAATGCTGTATAACACTTGCCCCTCAAAGTACATCTTGTGTTGAACATGATGTGCTTTGAATCAAAGCAAGTTAGAGTTGCCAGAAAAAAAATCCATCCAGTTTTCTGAATAGTCACTATCCTTTCGTCGAATTATTTTCCAACAGTTTCGTATCTCCCTTTGATTGTCAGGACGCTTGGTTGATTTCCAATAGTACAAATTCAGGATTATATTTCATCATTTGCTATCTATGTTCGATTCTACGGGGCTAGTAAGCTTTGGCTGTCTGATCCAATCTCGACTTTGAAAGCTTCAGGTGAGAATTCAATTTCTGTCGATTTCAAAAATTGAACTTTTAGAATATACATGTGCATGTTCTGGTACACGTTCTTGTCGTTGGCTCCCGGATGCGTTTGCACACTCACGGGTCGTCACCAATTTTCATTGAATTAGATGCAATTTCATTGCATTGATGTATCTATTTACTTTATATATTTTTTATATACATGTTTTCATGCACATAAGGGTCATACCCGATCCCTTTGCTCTCTCGCTTTTTTATGTCTATAGGGATCGGGATTCCTCTAGCTGATCCCTTTCTTTTCCATCTTCTCATTTTTTTGTTATAAGAGGGATCAGAATTCTCCTTTTTCGCTTAGGGATCGACCCGATCCCCTTCCTTTTTTTTACGTACATATGGATCGGATTGGATCCCTAAGTCGAGGGATAATACCCGATCCCCTTATATGTTGGGGACTTAACGTTTTCAGCTTCATGGAGAAGCTAAAATAGACTGATCCCTACAAGTCCTCATATATAAGCCGACACTACATCCCTCCATCCCTTCACTTATTCACTTTAGTTTTGTTTGCTTTCATTTTCTCCAAGCTTGCCTCTGAATCCTCTCCTTCTACTTTTCCTCTGATCCCTCTCCTCCCACTTAACCTCTGATCCCTCTCTTTAAATCAATCACCGCCTCCATCTCTTGATCCATCATCCTCTCCTGCTTTAGACCACCACTCCACCTTCGATTTGAATTGAAATCCAACATCTCCCATCAAGTAACCCATATTTTATACAATTAGGTAGGTTTTCTTGCATTTAACTTTAGTTTGTGATGAGATGATGGGTTCGATTGAACTTCATTTCGAGCATGGGTTGAATTGGGAGGATATAAGATGGATGGTGGCGAACGGTGGCAAAATAGGGTTCGGTGAGGTGGTAGTGGAGGGGAAAGGAGAAGAGTGAAACATGAAGGAAGTAGAGGGATCAGTCATGATAGAGTAAGGAGGGACCAGTCGTGATGGAGTAAGGAGGGATCAGTCATGATGGAGTATGTAGAGGAGAGAGATCGGTCTTGTGTGTTGCCTGAGGGACCGGAATAAGTGTATAAAGGAAGTGTGGGAATGGCTAAGTAAAGGAATCAGCGCAGAGGCATGCCATAGGGATTGGTTATTGGAGTTTGAGGAGGGATCGATGATGGGGTGCTCGGCCAAGGGATCGGTTGCATTGGTTTAGGCATAGGGATCGACTATAAATAGGGATCAGTCATGTTGGTTATGAGGGATCAGTTGTTTGCTTTAGGAGAGGGATCAGCTATGGGGACTTAGCCGATTTCAGGCCCTTGAACCAAGCTTGAGCCCTTAAACAAAGCACTCCATGCAGACTTGCACGAATAATTAGAACCAATCATGTCTCAATGAACTTGAACATATGACTATAATGGACAATAGGATTTGCATATCCAATATCGAACTTGAAATTGAATGACTAAACTTCTGGGACTTCAAAATATGAATTAAATCTGAACATATGTACTTCAATGATGAGCTTCATACTTTAACATGTCAATGGTCGATCCTGAAGCTTGCACAACTGATCAATCTAAATGCCAGTTGAGATGGGCAGCGATGTCACTCATTCTGGTTGGAATCCAAAGTCTTGTCACTTACTTTTGCTTTTAATTTCGAACTGCTTATTTCTGTACTGCACAACACTGCACTATACTAGTTTACACTTAGCATGGGGGACGGGTAAATTTTTCTAATCTTAATTATCTACTTAGTTTAGTTGGTATGGGCTCTAGACGTTCAGGGCGTTTAGCCGCAATGTCTTCTGGACAACCTTCACAGCATTGCAATCTAGGTGCTGAGTCAAGCCACAACTGTATCCGGTAGACTTTCTTCTGAACATCAAACTGAGCAACCAGAGATTTCCAGCCCATTGGTTGACCTTTTCTCTGATATTCCCATCCTTACGGTGGAAGAGATAAATCCTACCCCTGACACTATAGAGGGTGCTGTATTTCTGGATAACCCGATGGATTCCCGGACCTCCAGAATTGGTAAGGCTTCTCTCCATAGGCTATGCTCCAAACATGGGATCCTGTTTGGAGATGTTTAAGTCCCTTCAGTGAATGACATGGATCATTTTCCCCCGAAGGGGTATACGACATGTAATAAATTTATGTGCTGGGCCGGATGTGTGCCGCTTTTTAATTCCTTTATCCTAGAGATGCTAAATTATCTGGGAATACCTCCTGCTCAGCTACATTCAAACGGCTATGCTTTCTTCATGGCACTTTCTTGTTATTTATGGATGTTCTGTTCTGCCTGCCATCTCCTAAAGACATCGGGTTCATTTACAATTTCAAGCGACGGACGGGAAAACTTTCTTATACTTTCATCGAGCCTGCGCCCAATTGTCAAGTCCTGGCTGTTGCTTGGAACAAGCTCAGTTTCTTTAAACACGGATGGTTCTATGTTCGTTGTCTGCCTGGCTTCGCGAGGCGATGGTTGGAAGGATGTAAGTGTTGCCTTCACTTTATTATGAAATTCTTTAGCCCAAGTCGTATCCTGAACTAACAAATACTTTGAAAATTTACAGGTGTCCATCCACGACCTGAAGACGGTATTTTTTCAAGGGTGGTTTCTGCAATCCAAGCCACCCCAGTTGAGGACATGGACATCAGATCCCTTGTAACCGATGAGTGGTTATCTCTTTTTAGGCTGTTAGAAGAAGGTTGCAACGTCGGGCTTCAGGGAAGCGTTGCGTTGTAAAGAAATGTTGTGGAACAAGAAGGTGACACTATTTTCCATATTGTGCCCCTAGTCGAGGAGGCTCAGGATGATGCCGAAGAAGGTGAAATTAGAGGCAATGAAGCCAACATGCCCGTCGATGATGATGCAGGTTCGGGCAACGCGCCTGTGGTTAAATCATCATAAGGCACCAAATCTCATGCTCCAACAATAAAAGGGAAAAAAACTCGCTTAAAACTTCGTAGGAGAAAAACTGCCAAAAAGCCCAAGTTTATCATTACCTCTGCTGAAGAAGAGTCTTCCTCTTAGCCTTTAGAAAGCTCGATGGAAGGATTCTTGAGTCTCCCGATCCCTGACGATATCATGACCTTTGACTTTCCTAACATTAGTGTTAGGGGCTTAATTCTCCCACCATGACTGGTGATGACATTCCTTCCACTAGCAAAGGGGAAATCGCTCCTGTGAGTAAGGCCACGGTAACTGGTCCATTGGGGGGACACTAGGACACTCACAATCATGCGCACTTCACTGCACGATTTTTGTCTATCTTTTATTTAATGGTTACTTATATGCTCTTGTTTGGTTTGCAAGTGCTATGTCCCATTCCTATGCCTTTGATCGCTTGAGGGGCTCCTCGACACAGTATGGATCCAGTCATGGTCCATACTCGGGCAGGAGTTGAGAAAGGGATGATGGTCGAGAAAGAAGTTATCGTTTAAGGGAGTCTTCATCCTCCAAACACAAGTCCAAATCTCAATCATCTCATCAGGATGTTCAGCCCAATCCTCCTACATATAGCGGCAATCAGACCTCTTCTCATGTTCCCCAAACTGCTGTGCCACCCGAGCATCATTCAGGCTCATTTGGTTCTCGACAGCCTCGCAATCGCTGGTTGAGCAAACGTCCTATTGTTACTTCTGATTCAACTTTGACACAACAGCTCCTGAGGCCTCTACGGCATAAAGATTGGCCGAACTTAAGGTCAACTTCCCAAAAATCTGCTTTGATGGGATAAAGTTTCTTCCTTCTATCCATACAATTCCAGGGAGTGCTAAAGCCAGTTCACTTGCATTTGTCAATGATGTTTTGTGCAGCATGAAGCATTCTAGCATTTAGCCGAGAAAATATCCGAGGTGTCTACTGAAAGGCAACCTGAAATTGATCGCCTTAATCTGGAGGGGATCCATGATAAAGACATAATCAAACACCAAGATGATGCACGGAGTTGACAACGAAGATAACTGCGACAAAGAAGAGTGCGAAAGAAACATCTGAAGCAGTTAGTTGTCTGGAAATGGCTCACAAAAAAGAGCTGGATGCTGCCCTTAACCATAGCGATGTGCTTGCTTTGGAGAAGGACACACTACAAAAAGAGAAGAACACTCTAGCCCGCCTCATTGAGGAACTCAGAGAACTTCTTAAGAAAGAGAAGGAAGAAAAACTTGAGGCTCAGAAGGAGTCTCAAAGGTATTGTGAAGAGGCCGTCGAGGCTCGGGCGCTGAAAATTAAACTTGACGAGCAACTCACTCAAATTGTTGTCCTCAAGGAAAAGGCAAGGGAAGCTGACCGTAATGAAGTTAGAGAGCAAATTGAGGCCCAGTTAGAGGATGCTGAAGAGCTGGCCGGAATGACATTAAGGACATGTTCGATCCTTTTGTTGAATACAATGCTAAGCTCCTAATCCATCATGACTTGAGTTTTCTTAGGGAGGGCTACCTCGAATCGCTTGCCGAGGCTTGGGAATATATAATTGAAATGAGGGAGAAAGCCCTTGGAGAAGCTGATTTGGATGAGGAAAAACTGGTACAGGAGATCCTTCATGGGAATGAATTTTAGATCTTGCTGCTACAATGCTCCAATACTTTGATATTTTGGTACCCTCTGGCAAAGGGAAAAACATCGTTGAAGCTGCGGAGTCCGATCCCAAAGGTCCCCCTTCACTTTAAATAGCTGGAGCATCAGTTTCACTTGGCCCGGGACGAGATCCAAGCTATGATCCGGATAGACCCGGTTATAAATCGAAGGTGCTGACCCCCATTCAAGAAGGGAGCACTCCGACAACAACTGAAAGTTAGTCGGACACATGTATCCCGCTCTACCCTCTATTATTCGAGAGGTTTCACTCCTCATGTCCAATAGTTATAGGCTTATTTTCTTGTTCCCGCAAATCTGCAGATCTTTCAGCTCCCAGTCAAACTCCAAGAAGCGGCACCGCATTGGAGAAACAAACAACATTTACTGAAATTCTAGTGGCTACCAAGATTCCAGTGCTTGAGGCTCAAGTTATTGGAGCTATTGCTGATGAAAAGGCCGACGATCAGCCGTTGCCAGATGAATTTGATGATGTTGTGATCGCGGGTGCCTCCGAACACACTGATGAGCTCAGCTTGAAGAAGTGCATTGAGAGAGAGGAGTCATTGAAGAAAAATCTAAAGCTGAACTCATTGATGTGGACGTCAATGATCCAAATCTCGGCCCACTGCAAGTCATTCCACCCGACGGGTTGGTTCCCAAAGAACTCCCTCCAACCTCCGAAAGCACTCCGGCCAAGGGTGGTAAAGGATCGAAGAGAGGGACAGGCGGAGGCTCGGGTGGGTCCACTCCCAAGAAATCCAAAAGGGAGAAGAAGCAAAAGAAGTTGCCATCACTTCGGCCTAATTTTTATATAGCTTGTGTAGCTATTTTTCTTTTTGTTGACCGTATATGTGCGGGTACGGCCCCCTCTTTTGAATAAACTTGTACTACGATTTCCAAGTTTAATGCGTAAATAAAAGTTCTTTATTTTTTGTTAGACTCATATGTGAACTTTCTTAAGTAGCCGAGCTATTACTTTTTCATTCAATGTACTTATAATTCGTTGCTCGTTAATTCGAATAATCATCCGTTAATTTTTACTCAAGGCCTCCATATGGTTGTGGCCTCAAGTTATACCAAACACTAGGCTCGAGCCCTAGTGTTATGCCATCGAATTCAGTGATTTAAGTGATTACACTCCAACCTCTAGTCTCGGGTTAGCGGAGTTATATAGTGGATGGTCGAATTCCATCCTTAGCAAGTTTATACTCCTCCTGTTGGTTTCAGGCTGGAGTTTATGAAATAGTAAGTGGTCGAACCGCACTCGTCTGTTTATTTATACTCATATCCACACTTTGGGGATAAGAGTTAGTTGGAGGGAGATAGGATCGCACCCAATTTGTGTTTATACTCTAGTCCACACTCTGGGGACTTAGAGTCATTTTGGAAAATAGTCAGACCATACTTTCCTTAATCGATTGATTTGCCCCCAAGTACGAGGGTTTGACTTAACGAGCGATCGGTCATGTCACGATCGCTTTTGATTCATGTCTGTCTCATCGCTCGGTGGGATTAATTTGGTTATCAAATGGTCAAGTCACATCTTTTTTTTGTTAGGTCCTCTGTCCATCGAGTTGTAAGCGAGAATCATCGAATGAACGGTCGAATCATGTTCATTTTATTTAGTTCAATCGTGAACTTATGTAATCGGCTAGCTCCAAACTTTGGGAACCTAATCGAGTATGTCAATATTAGTTAGTTGGGTATCGTAACTAATATGTAATGCTACAATAATCACAGATATGAAGGAAATTTCAAACTTTATTTACCAAATGGAAAGAAATGACTTAATCCGTCTTATTACATATCTGGAAAATCAAATGCTAAAGCAAATTTGGAAATTGAATACAACTGAATGAAAAGGAAAAAACTTAGTGAAATAGCATTATAAATGTTTGCTATTCCACGCCCTTGGGATTGTGACGCCATCAACAGTCGCTAGCTTGAATGTTCCCTCTCCAAGCCTCTGTTAAATGACATACGGTCCTTCCCAAGTAGGATTCATGTGTGACAGGATAGGAAAAACCCATTTCAAGATGAGATTGCCGATTGCAAAGATTCTAGGTCGGACTATAGTATTGTAGTATCAGGCGACTCGGTGTCGATGCGCAGCAGCCCTCAAATCAGCTTTTTCGCGCTTCTCATCTACAAAGTCTAGAGATTCTAAGAGGAGATATCTATTCATTCTGGGATCGTAGTAGGTCACTCGATGAGAAGGGACGTCGAGTTCAACAGGAATGATGGCTTCAGAGTCATAAGCAAGGGCAAATGGAGTATGGCCAGTCGTGGACTTATGGGTGGTTCTGTAAGCCCGTAATGTTGTTGGGAGTTCATCCATCCACCTGCCTCTAGCCTTTTCCAAATGTTTCTTCAAAATGGACTTTATGATTTTGTTCACAGCTTCAACTTGTCCTTTTGCATGAGGGTGAGCAACTACCGCTATTCTTTTTTTAATATGATGCTGATGGCAGAAGTTTTAAATTCAGCGCTGTCGAATTGAGTTCCATTATCAGTTACCGTGGTTTGTGGAAGGCCAAAATGACAGATGAAGTTTCGGACAATGGAGTTGATCAATACTTCGTTGTGGTCATGGTTAACAGTTTTTCTTCGGCCCATTTGGTGAAGTAATCCACTACTACGATGGCGTACTTCACACCACCTTTTAAGATCGGTAAGGAACCGAGAATATCTATGCCCCATGTGGCAAACGGCCATGGACTGATCATTTGTATAATTTATGTCGACCGAGCTCTCGGAACTTTTGCATACATCTGGCACTTGTCGCATCGCTTAGTGTAATCAGCAGCATCTTGGTTGATAGTTGGCTAGTAATACTCATAAAGGAGTATTTTCTTTGCTAGGTCTGCCTCCCAGTGTGATCACCACATTCTCCTTCATGAACTTCCTTTAGGACTTGTTTTATTTCATCATGAGAGATACACTAGCAGGGGAATGGAAAAACCCCTTCTATACATGACTCCTTCCTGAATGATATATCGCGAAGCATTGCAGAGGATTTGTCGTCTTTCATTCCTCCGTTCAGGAAGGACTCCTTGTAGCAGATAATTTTTAATTAGAGTCATCCACGACTCCTTCTCAGGCTTCGTCTCTAGTACCCAGTTGATTTCCATCTGGTTTATGCTCAGAGCGTCTAGTTCTTCGACCGGGACCAAGCCCATTTGTTGTGCATCCCCGGTGCTAGCAAACTTTGCCAATGAGTCGGCCTTTTTGTTTTGATTCTGGGGAATGTGTGTGATGTAATAATGTTAAAAGTCGGGCAATAGCTCTTGAACTCGGATAAGGTACAGAGCGAGTCATTATCCATTAGCCTGGTAATCTCCCCTAATTTAGTATACCACCAACTGGGAATCATAAAAGATTTCAAGAGATTTTATCCCTAGTTCTCTAGCAAGTTTGAGTCTAGAAATCATAGCTTTACACTCAGCTTCGTTGTTTCTTGCAGGGAAGTCAAGCTTCAAAGTGTAGCAAATTGATCGATCTTCTGGAGTTACTAGCACGATCCTCGCTCCAGAACAACGATCATTGGATGCTCCAATCGTATACATTTTCCACCGAATGGTAGGGGCTCCACCGCTCTCTGGGAGATCATCTTGTGCAGTGAATTCTATTATAAAGTATGCCAGTGCCTATCCCTGGGTGGTTCTCTGAGGGAGATAAGTGATGCCAAATTGGCTCAGTTCGATGTTCCACTTGAGTAACCTTCCAAACGTCTTAGGTCGCTGTAGGACCTGTCGTAATGGCTAATCAGTGTAAACATTGATGTGATGAGCCTCAGAATATGGGCGGAGCTTTCGTGAAGCAATCAACAAGCAGTACACCGATTTCTCTATCTTCGGATAGTTTCTTTCATCTCCTATTAATCGCTTGCTAACATAATAGACCAGTCTCTAGATTCGATTCTCCTTGCGAAGCAGTGCGGCACTTATAGCGTGTACCAATACGGCCAAGTAGATATACAAGTGTTCGTGATCCACCGGCTTTGACGAGATAAGAGGCTTCTCTAAGTGGTTCACCAAAGCTTGGAATGCGTCTTCATAATATTGTGTCTATTCAAAGTTCCTTTTCCCTCTTCTAATCAAGTCGACAAAAGGAATGCATTTATCGTCGGCTCTGGAAATAAATCAACTTAGGGCGGCAACCTTCCCATTTAGGCTCTGTACTTGTTTGATGGTCTTTGGTGCCTGGATGTTGCGAATTGCTCGAATATTCTTAGGATTATCTTCGACTCTGTGAGCATTGACAGTGAAACCCAAAAACTTTCCTTATGCAACACCAAAAGAACATTTCAAAGGATTGATCTTCATTTTGTAATATCGAAAGATATCGAACATTTTTGCTAAATCTCTAATATGGTCGCTTGATCGTCGTGACTTTTGCGAGCATATCATCCATGTATACCTCCATTGTCTTTCCAATCTGATCTGTAAACATTCGGTTGACCAGGCACTGATAGGTTGCTCTAGCATTCTTCAATTCAAATGGCATTACCACATAGCAATACAATCCAACATCGATAATAAAGCTGCTGTGCTCCTGGTCGGGAATGTGCATCGAGATTTTATTATATCCAGAGTATGCATCCATGAAAGATAGCAACTCGTGTCCTGCAGTAGTCCACCAGCTGGTCAATTCTCGGAAGGGAAAACTGTCTTTCGGGCATGCTTTGTTCAAAATCTGAATAGTCAACACATGTCTGCCACTTCCTATTCGCCTTTCTCACAAGTACAAGATTAGATACCAATTTAGGATAGAGGGCGTCGCGAATAAACCCATCACTTTTGAGCCTATCCACGTCCTCTTTAAGGATGGCTCTGGATCTATGCCACACCTTTTCTGTTTCACCGGGACATGCCTCGGGTCGATGTTTAATGCGTGGCTCGCAATGGCAGGTGAGATTCCATATATACCAGAATAAGTCCAAGCGAATACATCAAGATTCGCTCGATGATAGCCAGCAAATTCTTTCACCATCGGGGGGCTGAGTTGTGATCCGATCTGAAGGACCCATGACGGGTCGTCGTGGCTGACTGTGATATCAATTGTCAACTCAACCGGTGCAGCCTTGGTCTCTTTCGGCTCCTCCTCGTCATCCCTCAGATTTATGTCTTTATAGAACCGACTGTGGCACCTGAGCCAAGGCACAGGCACTGTTCGTCAATCTTTGATGGCTTAGATGCAGAGAGACTTATCCACACCCTTACCTTTCTCCTTCCGTTGAGCGTCCCTCAATTCAACCACATAACAGGCACATTCGGTCGTCTGATCACCATGCATAACTCCAACACCATTATCAGTTGGGAACTTCAAAGACAAACACCATGAGGCAAGAGCTACTAGGAATTCAGCTAGGGCTGGTTGGCTCAGAAAAGCATTGTATGGAGAGTCAACATCCAAGACAAAAAATGGCAACATCTGCACTCTCCTGCGGTCACCTTCTCCAAATTCCACGGGCAATTCAACATAACCGACAGCTTCAGTCGCAACACCATTAAAGCCATGAATGTGGGCTTTAGACAGTTTCAATTCCTTGGCTTTCATCTTCATCTGATCGTAAGCCTTTTCGAAAAATATATTTACAGAACTTCTACAGTCAACCAAGATCCTCCTCAGTAAGTCGGGGCCGATCATGGCCGAAATGGCCACTCGGTCGATCATCGGTGCCTCTATCTTATCTGCATCTCTGTTACTGAATACAATGTCATCTGTCATTGTGCGCTGCTGTTTTGCCCAAGCCCCATCTTTTGTACTTGAACAACACTCAAAATTCATATGCTTGATTATGCTAGCATAACGCTCCATCTCGTGCCATCTTTTATCAGCTGGATGCGGTCCTCCGACTACTATATTAATCACTAATCTTCCACCAATCCATGCAGGCTCCTCGGCCCTGTGCGGTGCTTGTCCTCGGTTGCGGTCGGATGTCCCCTATCCACCATCCTATGAGGATATAACAAACTGATGTAGTTTTCTTTCCCGAATTGATTTCTCGATAATATCCTGGAGATGTCTACATTCTTTCGTGTTATGACCATAACATTCGTGGAATAGGCAGTATTTTCCAGTCTGCTTTTGCTTCTCGGTCGATTCTTTCGGAGGTGGCTTCCTATACTTCATGGTGTTGCATGTAGACAAGTAGACATTCTCTAGGGATGTACTCAGTGGTGTGTAGGTATCATACATTGGAATCATTGACTTTCCATTTCTAGAATCCCTCTTTCGCTTACGGTTTCTATCACCGCCTTTCTTTTGTTGATTCGATTTATTTTGGACATTTGAACTTTTCCGGAACTCTCCCCGGATTGTTTCACCACAATGTTACTCTACACTCCCTCTCCATTTGGTCTCACAATATTCTTCTTCCTAGAGCATCTAGCTTCCTCTTTCCTCAAACACTGTGCTGCTTTTGCATAGAAATGCTCCAACGTTACGGGTGGCTTGCCAGCTAACCAATCGTCAAAGTCAAATTCTAGATCAATTCCTCTTGTTACCGCCATCAATATTAAATGGTCATTTGGATTACTGACTTCTATGACGGCAGTATGAAATCTCTCCAAATAGTCTTTCAGCTATTCTCCCAGATCCTGGATCATGCTTGATAGGTACATTACATATTTGGGGCAAGTTGCATGCATATTGAACTGCTCCATAAATTTTGTTGCCAAATCATCAAATATAGAGATTGACCGTGGGGGTGATTTTGTAAACCACACTGCTGCTATATCAGAGAGAGTAATGGAAAAACATCTGCATTTTGTGGCATCATCAGCTCGTGCAGAATCCATCAGCCATTCATATCTCATGATGTGCTACCTGGGGTCGGTTTTTCCCTCATAGATAGGCATCGACGGCATGCTGAACCTCCTTGGATACTCCACGTGTAGGATATTATCAGTGAATGGGGTTTGGCTCCTCGAGATCCCCCAATCATCATTGGTCGGGCCATGGCTCTCCCTTACTAGCTGCTTGATCATAGCCGTTATGTCCGACGTTTGGATAGTTGGAGCCCAATGGTAGTCATGCTCCACCTACCGTGAATGGCCCGGTCGATGTCTACGGGCCATACCATGCCTTCTTGGCTCAACATCCTCTCGATGCATATCACATGCGTTCACTTCATCGTCATTTCGGGGAGGTAGCTAGTCTGCATTCACCTAAACTCCAGCATCCAAATCAACAACGGCGACTCCAGCTTGTGCTCCACCGGGAGGAGGCAAATTTCCACCTCTGAAGGAGGGATCGGCCCTGATCGGTCCTGACAACCCAGGTAGGTTTGCTTGTTGATGTCCAGATGCTTCTGCGTGATATCTGTTAGTTCTACGATGTCTGCGTCTATGATAATTATCCGATGAACTAGAACTCTCCAATACAGAATAAGAGGTTGGCTCTCTCCTAGTTTTCCCACGTTGTTGCTCCCTCAGTTGATTCATTAGATTGATATTGGTTTAAATCTACTGGTTCAACTGTCAGCGAGTATCCATGAGCTCTCTCATCAGATTTTGAAAATCAGCTGGATTTTGGACATCAACTGGATTGGTAGCATTAACGTCTACTGGTAGATTGCTCTGGCCTCCTTGCTGGATGCTAGCGTTCTCATTTCCTTCCGCGTTTTGAGAGGTTGATGTGGTGTTACTAACCATTGTTGATAGTTTTCCTGAGACATTTGCAAAATATGAATAGACAGATAAACTACTTGAAGATAATTCTAGATCTCTTCCTAGGATTTATGCAATCCATTAGCAGCAAAAGGATCCAAATAGAGCTGAGAATCTCCTTCTTAGTGAAAGCACTAAAATGTTTGCACCAAAAATCGGCATAAACACCCAATAAAGATTTTGTAGAGAAATAAATGAAGAATATTAAATGTAAACATAGAGAATATGACAATAAAGCAATAAGAATTAAGCAAATAACAGAGTCACAACAATTTATAGTGGTTCGGCATTGTTTGCCTATATCCACTTTGAAGAGATAACTTTATTAATCACTTTGTAAACTGAGTACAATAGGGATCAGATTAAAATCCTTAGTTACAAAATAGTACTAAGCAAAAAGCATCATAAAGATCATAAAAATGAATAATCAAGTCTGTATTTATAGAGGAAGATGGTGAAATATTTCTTTGAAAATTTGAAAGAAGGATCTCTAAAACCATAGGGGCTCACATGAGGGATTGCATGGTCCCAAGAACTAGGAATCAGGGTCGATCCCTATTTTAGAGGAGTTTGGGAGTGTGATACCTATGGGAGCTTCTCCATGTTGTATTATGCTTAGCCTCCAAGTTTCATGCCAATTGGATTAGTAGAATTTGAGTTATTGATCAATCTTTGTTGCAACATATTGTGTAGCCTAATTCTGGCCGATCCCTTTAGAAGGAAGAGGGCCGAACCCTCTTGCTTGATACTTTTAAGATGAGATCCCTCGGGTAGACTCCTTAGGGTCCTCACATCTTGTTTCCAAAGTTTCCTATGCATTGGACTTTTAGATCTCGAGATATTGATTGTTTTCCATTGAGTTGCACTTATTTGGCTGAAGTAGACCAATCCCTTTCTAGATTAAATTATATTCCATACTTTAAACATTCTACATTGCATATCTCTCAATTTCGTTTGATCACAGCTTTATATTATCATCTGTACTTGAATTTTTGACCCTACAATCATCGCTCTGGGCTCACTAGCCTTGAAGACAGTCGAGTCTAACTTGTCCAATCAGTACGGATATCGTCGGGTCAAAATGCCAGATAATAATGATATCGTATGATGTGCAAATCCGAAATAGATTCCAAGTACATTATCAAAATATGATTTGATAGTTGTATCTGAAGGAATATGATCCATTGGCCGTAAATGTGTCTTTATGGGAAATCCAAATGTAGTTGGAATATAGCGAGCCATATTAGTAAGAATATTACTATGAATTTCAATCATTGAAGTTAATGTAACAGATTCACCATTCAATGTGCTTAAGTTGGTTCGAATTTTACTCACAAAATTATCACTTGGTATGGCATTATGTTTTGGTATATATGTGTTAAAATAGAAAGATCTGAATATAGATTTAGACTAGTCAGTTTGCTCATAACAATCAAAGTGTCTCGAAGTAAGTAGGAGCAATATTAAGTTTGTGGGTTTTTGGATACGATCCGAGAATGTGTACGAAAGTATCATTCTAAAAAGCATCAAAATCGAACAAGTATTTTGATAGATGTATCAAATTGTTTGATGATCAACTAAAATGCAGAAGAAGCACGTGCTTATAAGAAAAAAAGTTAAACAGTGCATAGATATTTCTAAGTCATAAGTAAACAACATATTACAAATTTTAATAATGTACTTGTATTAAAATCAGTTTCGGTTGTTTTAATACTCAACACTGGATTGGTAAATGATGTCTTCTATAGTAATTATAAAAGATATTGGGAATGTCCTAAAACGATAAGCAAGGACACCTTATGAAAATGTTTAATATGGAACCTGTAAGATGGATTCCTTATGCATTGGCTATAGGAATTATCATATATGTTATATTGTCTACGATGTCGTGATTTGTTTATGTATTTGATACATGAGTAGATATCAAATCCAAATTGATATCACTAAATGGTAGTTTGGAGTGTTCTTGTGTATTTACGAAATACTAAGAATTGTTTACAAAAACAACAAACTCCTTATGAAGGAGTGTTCAGACTCAAACTTCATAAACGATATTGAGTATAATATGTCAATAATTAAATTTAGGTTTAGAATCTTTAAGTTGGAAATGTTCCAAATAGAAGAGATTGTGGTTAATTCAACGAAAATGCTAAGTACATTGACTTGAATAGTGTCACAATAAAAGCAATGTATATAAAATAGATGCACAAATTTATAATCAAGTCGATGGTGATTTCAAATGTTGAGAATTCCATAAACTTGTTATATGATAACAATGTCATGATATAGTTCGTAATAGAACTTAGTGCTCACTGGAAGTCGAGAGACATACTCTGAATCGTTCCACGTGATAAAGGTATTTTATTAGCGTCGGAGAGAGTTGATTAACATAGTAAATAATTTAAACACAATAGCATACTCATTCACTGAGAGACTGATCCGATTGGTTTTGAGGAAACCGATTGGAGAAGTTGAGATACCAATTGAACTTTATTCTGAACATCTCTGCTAAAGTACATTTTAGACTTGACTTGATTTATATGCAACCCAACAGTGATAGCTAATTGGTTGAATATGTTAATCACAGAAATTGCTTTAGAAATCATAGCTCGCAAGAATATCATAACATCATCTGTGTACAACAAGTGAGTAATAATCGGCTGAATTGATGATATAGGTTATAGTTGGTTAAAATCAAAGCATCTTCCATTTGAAGTGAAAATAACTCCATGGCTACACAGAATAAATATGGGGAAAGAGGGTCGCCTTGACGCAGTCCCCTATTTGAAGTAATAAAACCATGAGGAACTCCATCAACCATAATAGAAAAAGTAGGGGTGCTAATACATTAGTAGATCACATTAACTATTGAAAGTGGGAAACTCATGTTAAGTAGCATGTAGCATACAAATTCTCTATTCACCATATTGTATGCCTTTTGAAGATCAATTTTGATACACATTTTAGCTCTTCCTTTTTTGTTGAAATTATGGACAAGTTCGTGACCTTGAAGAATATTTTCTCCAATATTTCTATCAGGTACAAATGCAGACTGATTTTCTGCAATAAGAAAGGGCAGAAAATGCTTAATTCTGGAGCAAATAATTTTATATAATACATTTGCATATGAAATTGGATGAAAATCAACAATTGACTGAGACTTATCTTTTTTAGGAATCAGCGTAACAAAGTTGTCATTCATGCCCAAAGCAAGTTTCCCTATTTGGAAGACAGTTGTAACTCCATCGAACAGCCTGTTTTGCAACTCATCCCAATGTAACTTTTAAACTTTATAAGTGAAGCTATTTGGGCCTAGGCCTTTTGAATCTTTTAGAACACTGCTTCTTTTAATTCAGAAATGGAGACAACAACAGATAAGTATCTTCTACCTTCTTTGTTGATAATTTTTATAAGTTGAACTAGATGAAATAAACTTCTAGTCTGACCATTAAATAAATAATAGTAGAAATCAGTTGCTTGGTTAATAACCTACTATTATTGGTCATAGATAAATTGCCCCTCTGAGTCAAGCAATGCATGAATTTTGCTTTTGTGTTTTCTCATAGCCATTTTAACATAAAAAAAATTTGGAATTAGTGTTCCCACTCTGCAGCCAAGCTATTTTACTCTGTTGTTTGTTAAATTCATGCTCAGTTTTCAAATTTTCCTTGAGTTGAATACGCAATTCCAGTAACTTATTGTACTGATTTGTATCCTCTGGATTTGCATCCTCTAGATTTGCATCTAATTGAAGGAAAGCTCTATTGTATTCATCTTAAAACTATTGCACTGGATTATTCTTGATTCTTGTTTTATTTGAAACTTTTAGGTCCCGTTTGGTTTCGTTTTGAGTTTTGTGTTTTGTGTTTTCAACATACACTGCAAAATACAACTTTTTAAAATTCTTAGCCATCGCGACGATGGACGGAAAATGAAGAAGATGAATTGTTTTCCATCCTTTTGTTATGTCTTAGAACACGAAAAATCAAATAAACTTGTTTTCTATTTTCTATGTTAGTTTCATTTTTCAAAATTGTGTGTTTTTCAACAATAAATAATAAATGTGAATTTTTGTTTAGACGAAAACACAAAACTAAAAATAGCAAACCAAACGGTGCCTAAGTTTTGCTTTGACAGTCTGCAAAATGTCGAGGAACTTGTGTGTTTCAGAACCTCATATTATAGCTTCAAGTCCTTCTTTCATGCATTCTTTGTAGCCTTCCATTTGATACCTTGAATTTATATACCTGAATGGTCTGCCCTTTTGCTGTTGCTGTTGCTATTGGGTTGTTAGTTGCAAAAACAATGGATAATCGCTAAAATGGTCAGGCGGAACAATAGTAACTAAATCTGGAAATTTAGTTAATAATTCATAATTGACAAGCACTTTGTCAATGCTAGTTGTCACCCCTCTTCTTTTCCATGTGTATTTGCAACCCTGCAACACAGTTTCTACAAGACCACATTTTAGCATACAATTTTTAAAACTATTAATATAGGAGAAAGGAATTGGTAGAACCTCCCTTTATTCTTAGGAATTGAAGTGTTATTTATATCTCCCACTATAACCCATGGCAAATTTATTTTAGAAGCATTCACACATAAGTGCTCCCAAAGCGCAGCTCTATCACTATAAAAATTGCTTGTGTAGATAAAAGTGAATCAATTGTAATCCACTTCTCTTTGTCAAATGAGATGTTATATGTTGCTCACTTTTGTGTAAAATTTGGTAGGACAAAATAGCAGAGTCAACAAGGATTAGAATTTGACCTTTATAGCCCAAAACATTATTGTGAATAAAATCCCATTACCTCAATAAAACTGAATGAAATCTGAAAATAATAGAAGTATCCAACTTATTTTCCAACAAACTCATAATTGAGAGTTTGTGGATTTTCATAAGTTTGAATACACGATGCATTTTGGCATCTATATTCATTCCTCTGATATTCCAAGACATAATCTTCATTTAAAAACTTTAGAAATCCTAGTTTGTCTTTTAGGATGAGCAATAGTTTTGGGAGTACTTTTATGAAACTTCGATTGATATGTAGGATTTATCGAAATCATGTGGGAAACATTTAATTTTCCTTCTCCTTTTGGATTTTCTTGAATATGGAATGCAAAGCTATCTACAAACTGGTGATTTGTATCAAAAACATCCTCTGTTGTATTGGTTTCTAGTTGATTTACTATTGCAGCCTTCAATAATAACATTATCTTATGTTACCATGCCGTAGTTCACTTTCTTTATGTGCAGGTGATTGCTGATGAGTTTGAGGATCAGCAGAAGGTTGCTGTTCGGTTTCTATGCGCACTGGTACTGACACTGAAGGATGTTGTTAATAGTCGGTTGAAGAAGAAGAAACTTCCTCATTCAAGTAGTTATATCTATTGGAAGTTGGAATAGATGAGGAAACATTAGAGTTAACACACTACTTTCCTTTACTTTGATGCGGGTCTGGTACTTGTTTGGAGAAAGAAGCATGTGTATTATTTTCACTTGCTGAACTGGGCACTGATGTAGTGGACTGAGTGGTAGGAAATGATGTTTTTGGCTGCCATGTTTGTTTCAATTTGGAAGGACAATACTCTAAATTATGGCCATATGACTTGCGATTTATACAGGGCTTTGGTTTATATTCATATGCCACTGAAACAAATTCTCTCTGATTGTTAGACCTTGTTACTTGTATATTCTCTAGGTAATTAAAATCAGCATCAATCTCAACTAAACATGTGCAAAGTTTAGTCGAAGCTCATTCGAAATTGTATTATCCATTTTAATCGGTTTCTCCGATGCACTCGCAACTCTACTAATCCCCTCTTTACTCCAGTATACAAGATTAAGATCAACCAGTCTAACCCAAATAGGAATAATAGTAAAATAATCCCTAGACAATTTAAGATATTTTGTCCATTTTTTAGAAATGATAATTCTTGAGTTATAAGTAGATGGACCACCTTTAAGAATGCTATCAAAATCAAACAGTTGATGATAAACAAATCATAATAAATCCATTTGGTTTGTAATAGATTTCAAAACCTGAGATTGTATTCAGCACCTTCTGAATAAATTGCTTAAATTGATCATAAGGAGGTCGACGACCCATTAAATATGCAACAATTGTGTTAGACCATCGCCCGGCATTTTCTGAGATTACTTCATCAGGCATAAACACAATAGGTTTGTTATCTTCAGTTATAGCGGAATAGAATTGAAGATTGCTGGAAGAATCTTGAGGAGTGAAAGCCCCAAATTGCTTGACAGCATCAGCCTATGATCTCGATCCAAACGTTGATGGAGACTTCGATATAGTAGGTGCTACTGGGATCGGATCGGGAGGTTTAGAGGGAAGATCGTCATCGATAATCGTTTCAGAGGTTGTGGCCTTGTCCGCCATTGATTGAACAGTATCCACTTATCTATCTATACTATAAAGCAAAACCCTGGTCAAACCGGTCAAAGTGAAGCTTTTTATTCACTTTCCGAACTACCCTTCTTTCCTTCTTTTCGCCTGTGAAAGAAGTACAGTTGTGGGGATAAATCTGACTTTTGCACATCACTGCAATTTGAGTCCGTTTTCATCCCACGTTCCCAACCCATCTCAAAATACGTTCTTCCCGAACCCATCTTCTTCAACACGTATGCTGCCTTCCACTTCTCTACCCTTTCTCATCATAATCGAGCGAATCGATTTTGAGATAAAATGTCAATATGAGATTGCAGCATGGTAAAACCGCTCGGCATCCATGACGGTGACCAATTATGGTCTGCCTTATTTCACGAAACTGTCGGGTAATGGAGGGCGGAGTAATCCACTGCAACTACAATTTGCTTCAGCCATGCCTACGTTTTGCAGGTTGTTGAGTATAACGTTAGGATTATGTCTTTTGCTTATGAGAGGTATTTTTAGTTTTAGAATCACTAACTTTTCTAGATTTGCTAAATCGAGTTTTAGATTTCTGCACTTAAACCGATTTCTACTTGCACTGATATTTTTATGTCTTTTGCCATGATCTCGGAACCCTCACCTGCTGAAAGCTCGGTCCAGGCTTCTATGGCAACTCAGGTAATTTCATCTTCTGGGCACTTTGATAGCTCAAATCTGGAAAACCTAAAGGCTTCTAGGGTTTTGTTTTCATTGTTTTAGGATCGATTTTAGTTTGACGATTTTATATCTTGACTCCTTTAATTTCATTTCGCTCTCTTCCAATTTTCAATTTTGGATAACTAACTACAGATTTGGTTCAATTATTCTTATTGTTCCACAGTGATTTTACTGCAATGGCTGTAGGAGCACAAGCAGAGCCAGCTGAATTAACACAGTTTTTTCCCCCAATTTTTTATTCGCTCCTCAATTTTCATACCAAACAGAAGTAACTGATTATGTAAGCGTTAATTTTTCTCCTCTAAAGTAATCGTCTTATTAGTAATTTTTCATTATCATCGTTAAATTTTTTTTTCAAATAACGGAACAAGTTGAAGAGGTGAATCTCGAATCTGATTAGGTAAAGATCGAATCTGATTCCAGACTCCAAATTTAGGCCTTTTCTAATAGTTCTTTCCTGATTTAGGTTTGCTGTGCCAAAAAAATCTGCTTTTTTTACCAGTTACTACAACATAAAAATTTGCCAGAAGGAATCTATGGGTTATAATCCTATCTATGGGTTACAATCCTTCTTATTCTCGATGATATTTTACTGGAAAGAGTGAGCATATTATTAAATTTCTTCTTTTTATCTTTTTAGTTTACTGCATCTAACTTAATTTGGTAGGATGATAAATTATGGCAGAAAAAATTGTCATTTCTCTGCTACTTTATCTTTTTCTATTACACATGCTTATATCAAATATAGAATATATGCTTCCCAAATTCTATTTTTTCTGCTAATGCCCTTTTTGATCAACTATGCATGGATACCAAATACTTTTTGATCAACTGTTTTGGTAGAATGATAAATTATGGGTGCAAGAGCCGAAGGGGTGAAGAAATTAAATGAGAAGGCATGTAAACTATCATTTTTTTTTTCATTTTTTGTTTACATGGTGCTTTTTGTTAGTATTGCAGCAATAATGTAAAAAATCATTATTGCCAAAACACAATTTATGCTTAGGCATACAATTCTTATTAGTACTTTGCTTATAGCAATAGTTTGCTAAATATGTAAGCGTTGAGCCATTTTAGGAGGTCGATAATTACTTAATTATGTTCCTTCGCATCTTCTCTATATAAATATTATTGGACTATTTGTAGTAAATCTGGATTTAGAGATTTATCTCATTATGGTGCAAGTATAATCAAGTCTATTTGTTGATAGGTCCACTATTATGTATAGATATAGTACTATGAGGAATGATGATAATGCTTGCAATTATAGTTTGTATTGGTAGGATGATAAATTATGGCAGAAAAAATTGTCATTTCTCTGGTACTTTATCTTTTTCTATTACACATGCTTATATCAAATATAGAATATATTCTTCCCAAATTCTATTTTTCTTCTAATGCCCTTTTTGGTCAACTATGTAGGGATACCAAATACTTTTTGATCAACTGTTTTGGTAGAATGATAAATTATGGGTGCAAGAGCCGAAGGGGTGAAGAAATTAAATAAGAAGGCATGTAAACTATCATTTTTTTTCATTTTTTGTTTACATGGTGCTTTTTGTTTGTATTGCAGTAATAATGTAAAAAATCATTATTGCCAAAACACAATTTATGCTTAGGCATACAATTCTTATTAGTACTTTGCTTATAGCAATAGTTTGCTAAATATGTAAGCGTTGAGCCATTTTAGGAGGTCGATAATTACTTAATTATGTTCCTTCGCATCTTCTCTATATAAATATTATTGGACTATTTGTAGTAAATATGGAATTAGAGATTTATCTCATTATGGTGCGAGTATAATCAAGTCTATTTGTTGATAGGTCCACTATTATGTATAGATATAGTACTATGAGGAATGATGATAATGCTTGCAATTATAGTTTGTATCATACATACCTAATTTATGCGGATGATAAAATAAATCAAGAAAATAGACTTTAACATATCAATATACTGTTTCCTTTGACAGTGTGAATTTTTTCATCCTAATTCCTTATGTAAATTTATGAGATAGTGATGAAATTATAGGTAGCTACAAGGAATTGTTTGGTAATTTTATAGTCATATTTTGTCATTAATCATTTCCATATTTTAACTCTCAGCAATTATGAATTATTTTACTACATTGCTTTTGATTTCTCATTACTCTCATACATATGGCATGGTCACTCATATAAGGCATGGATGTGCTTTTTCTAAGAATGTGCATACATTTAAATTTGCAAGCTTTCCTATTTCATCAAAGAAATAATTATGAGACTGCATTCTAAGATTAAATACAAATAACCGTTGACAACAATTAATGATAAGAAGAAAGAAAAGATTTTTTTCCTAATTAAATACAAATAACCCTTGACTTTAATAAATGGTAGGAGTAAAGCAGGTTCAAAAGTTGAATGCTTAGCATAACTATTTTTGCACCATTTCTTCCATAAATACCTCACTTTAATTGAATGACAATATGTTAAGTTACTAAGAGTTTGCATCCTATTATCAAAACACAGCGTTTTTAACTCCGTCATCTACTTAAAATTTGCAACAGATGATGGGCTCAAACTTGGAAAAAGGAGGAAAGGAAACTCTATCTACTCATCATATTCTTTCTTAAAATTGTTGTTCTTCAATTTCATAACAATGAGGTTAGAAAAATGTTTTGAATAATATAATATACAGTCTAAAATAATGTTGTAATTTCTATTTTAACAAATTCATGGTGACTAAATACCCTATTTATATCTAGCATATGACAATATAGTACTAACTAGGTTCACTTAATCCTTCCTCTGCATCATTGACAATAGTTTGTACTAAATATGTCCAAAGGCTAAACAACCCAATATTCAACTGCTAAACTTTATGAAATCGGTAAATAATAAAAACTTAACGCACGAAGAAAATATAGCTCTCTGTTCACACTCAAAGCACTAGGTTACAAGCTACATTACATTTGAGCTAACTGCAACTACAACAATGCAGGTCATTCTAATCGATATGCCTGCAACATAAAATAGTTATCGGTTTAGGCATTCCTTCGAGTATGGCCAAAGAATAAAAAATGAAAGAGCCTTAAATTTTATAATGGATCGGTTTAGATGTTGCATCGATAGTAATTTTTGTGTGTGTTTTTTTCAAGTTTTATGTTTATTGGTTCTGAATTACGACCGTTTAAACTTTATTAAGCAATATGTTAGCTTAATAAGGGCAGACAACAAGGTACATAAAACATAAGCAACGACTATTTAGATGTTGAATGTCGGAGCATTGGAACAACCTATCTTTACTAAATGAATTCAACTTCAATTCAGAAGAAGATAGATTAAAAAGTATGGGAATTCCAAATAGGTGATAATTTCCCCTTGAGATGTGCTTTTTAACAACTTTTGTTGATATACTGCACTCTATTTCTGTTTTTATGTTTCTTTTTATATGGTTATAAAAACATGTAATTTCTTTTCACTTAGTAGATGTGGTTGCATTTAAGCGTTAGGGAATAAGAGAAGTGGCTTTCGCAGCATGTTCCTAAATTACTGAAGCATTGGATGATTTGCAAACTACTAAACTTACTCAATTGTTCCACTTATGTTCTTGGTTGGCAAGTTAGTGTTGGAAAAATTAGAATGCAGGGGTGTGCTACACCAGTGCACCAGTCAACAAAAGCATGTTTCTCTCAAGATATGCTCATGATAGGTATTACAATGGATACATGTTTCTATGACTCTTTTAAATTCATTTTTTTCCTGTCATGTTAATGTATAAATTAGTATCTGCTATATTAATAGATAAAGTTGTAAGATTAGGTGAACGATGATTTCATCCTTTATCCATTTGATTTTATCACACTGTCTGAAGTTGTGATTCAATATTGATGATGAAAGCTATCTAAGTTCAATAATTGAATTGATGAAAAGAGTAAGTGAACTCAGACCAAGTTTCTCCATGTTTTCTTAGTTTACATATAAATTACATGAATCTATATTCTGCTTTACTGTCACACCTTATACATATGTATGCATTAGTCAAACGTTGCAAACTGAAGTTAGCCATGCAAATAGTTTGTATAAATTTACTGAAATGCTTCACTTCTGAAGCAATATATTACTCCTGTACATTAATAATTTGGTAACAATACATACTAGAATATTAATTACGTCCACCATTTAGTCTTATAGGAAAACGGTGTCCAGGCCAATATATATTACGAAAGGTACAGGGCACGTTAACTTTTTTTCTAAGTATTAACATGTGCATATATTTATAACAGGCGGAAGCAAAGGCAAAATGCAGCAAACAGTTATATATATAGGTCTAGGTGAAAATACATTACAAAATGACCAAATCTTTTAACTTTTCTGTGCATGAGTATTTATATGAATTAGAGCGTGAGTTATGTGTGGGTCGGTGAATATTAATGTGCAAGTGATTATTTGATGCTTTTGTGTGGTGGTAACAGTTTTTTTATAAGAGAGTATGATGTTGTTGTTCCCATATATTGAACTACTCTTATATATGGGGTTTCCTTAAGAACTCTTTACTTTCCCATGCATAGGGTTCATTAATTCCGCCTTGGCATGTCTGAAAGGTTCGGGGCTTCAAATTATTTTGAAATATCAGTAAAAAAGAAACCCATATTAACTAAGTATTATATCCATATGTGCACATGAATAATACCAATATGCTGCTACTATTGCAGTAGCAAGAAACTTTGAAGGATAAATTAACACATATTTGTAAACATAATACTACATCCATCTCAAATATCCAGTAAATTCTATACCTTTGATTTTTGAATGCAATTTTTTTTATCGATAAAATCTCACATCTTAATTTCATGAAATTTTCAGTAACTTACATTACCTTTGAGCTGCAATGTGTATTTGAAGATGCTTCAGGCTGTTGGAGGGTTTGATCTAGAGGCATTTGAAGTTGCTGCAACCTGTTGGCCTGAAAGGGATGGAAAGTTGATTTGGAGTGCACGTGCTGAAGGGTTTCAATAATGCAAGTTGATGGACATGTGTTCCTTTTGGGGGATAGATAGATGAAGAGTTATTGTCGGACCATTGAGCTCGATTTCCTGCTGTGATGAATGTGGTAGTACAGATTGTAGTATTTGGAGCTCTAGCAAGGTGGTAGTACCCTTGCATTATCTAGAGCTCTGACATGGCTGCAAAAAAAAAGATTGTTAGGCTTTAACCTTTAATAAAACCTTTAATATATTATTACTCTCTAACCTGTTTTAGTTTTATTATTTGAATAGTGATAGGACAAAAGAAGTTGAAGAAGTGTCACTCTATAGAAGACAAATAATAAATATAAAAGCCGCAGAAGGAGATATGTGCAAATCATTGATGCAATTTTAAAGGTTTTCAATTTGTCTATTATTATTGATATGCTCTAAAGTTGGTGTATTACCATTATGTTATTGAAGTTTAATTTTATGTTTATTACAAGTTCAGTTACGGTGTAAAAGAGAGATGATGTGGCATGACTTATGTACCTTAAATTGCACATGGAAGTGGTGGTTCTTATTTACAAAGTTTATTCTCTTACAATAAGTTGGTATTATACAAGATTTACTAAGTCAATGTTATTCAACTATATTTACTTTTCATTGTTTAAGTACAAAATAGGTGTACCCTCTCCAGTTTATGTACGTTGCTTATTTACTATAATCTTGATTTTTATTTTATTCTCTCTGAAAATTTTATTTTTATTCTCGGCAAATTTCTTTTGTTTCAAGATTGAAGAAATTGGCAACAAAGAACAGTGATATTACATGTTTAATGGATTTGAATAGATATATAAGAAACCATGATATGTCTGTTGAGCTTTCAGTTAATAATACAGGGTTGAAATTTGTGTTTTAATATGATAATGATATTGAATTGATAAAGTTTTATTGATCTATCGTATGCTTTTCCCATCAAATAGTATCATAATATGATAATAGTCTGATCCTGTACTATAATGGTCCAAGTACTACAATGCTTGGTACAACTCTTACATGTCACAAGATTAATTTCTCAATACTTAATGGGTAGAAAAAAGTTTAACCATTCAGCCAATGTAGGGCATACTGATCTTTATAAGTATCATGCCTACATAAACCTTGCACTTAACTTTGCTGAACCAGAATGACTGCGGTAGACTTCCCAAATTTTGAAAATCCACACGTCAATAGTACAATATAAAAGACCTGCAGTGCTCTATCTTACTAATCCAAAAATAAAAGTTCTCCGAAGACCAATCCACAACAAAAGAAGCTGCTAGCTTTAAATCATCAACTTAAGATCAATGCATGTACAAATAGCGTTCCTCACTGAATCAGACTTGACTATCTGAATTGTCAACTAAAGATCAATGCATGTACAGTATAATTCCTTATGAAATCATTTCTTGAAATGCTCGGCTTTTTGGATGATGTTAAATTTTGAATGGCGGAGCCATAACTATTGTATATATCATATAACTCTCCTTTTATATACAAAATACCAACATTAATGTAAAAAAAAAGATTTGTGCATGTACGCACATAAAAATGCAACATCACATACAATGTCATTTTGTAAGGTGACAAAAAAACTAACAAACAATGTTTCATAATACCAATTCCTCCTGCATACGTACACGTGCATCGCACGTGCCAAAGAACTCCTACAAAGGTGCTTCATCATTATCGGGTTTACCTATCGTCTTTCTTACAACACCTTATTTCTGTTTATTTGTCATACTCTTCCTCTTTTTTCCCATAATTAACGAAAACATTACTATAATCTCTCACAATATCATAATTGTAACAAAGACAAAATACGTCACTTCCTTCTTTACACACGTCCAACGGACGTGCCACCATACTTGTGTATATATATACATTTATTTTTTATTTTTTTTATTACAATAATATATATATTTTTATTATTAGTACTTTATACATAAATTATACATACATACATGTATAAATATTTTCATTTACAAAAAATTGTTTAAATAAAATAACATATACATATACATACATATATATATATACACACATATATATACATATACATATATATATATACACACACACATATATATATATATATACATAATTTATATTTATAATATATATATACATATAATTAAGAAGTTTGTATATGTACATATATTTGGAAAACATATATAATATATCAGATGGGCTAACGTGTCCGTTGCGACGTAAATACCAATGTTTATACATGATCATGTTATACCTTTCATGGATTGACATGTTACATATGCACACATATACAGATATGTGCATGATGCATATGTGTGTGTATATTAATATATAAATTAAATAAAACTATATAATTTATAAATTTAACAAGGGAACTTTTTTTTGAAACTCACCCATAACTTCCACTGCGGGTTGGTCCAATTCCAACACTGATGAGGCAAAGGTGATGGTAATGGTGCTATGGAAGGTAAAGATGGTGATGGTGATCTTGCTAATGAAAGCAAAGGTAATGGTGATGAAGGTAAAGTTGATGATGATGACGTTGATGAAGATAAAGGTGACGATGATAATAAAGATGGACAGGACAAGAATGATAAAGATGATGATTATGATAATAACAGTAAAAAGATGATAATCAAAATATAGCCGGAGATGCAGTTATAAATGTAGTTGTATATGCATTTGTAGATTTAGTTGCAGATGACAGTAATGCCCAAACAATCAGCCAATATGAAATAATTGTTAAATCAAAGACAAAAAAGACAATGAAGAAAAAAGGAATACTAAAGAAAAAAAGCACAGTAAAAGGTAAAATTTTATAATATAATTTAATTTACGACAAAAAATTCTGCATAAAAATATTTGCCTGTCAAATATTTGTCGGCGAATATTTGCCATCCATATGCTAGCAAAAAAAATAGTTAATTTTCTAACAAACAAGATGAAAAATCATAAGATTTGGCGATGAATAAAGAAATTTTTGATGGTGAAGAGAAAGACAAAATTAAAGAACAAAGTGCATCATCATGTTCAAGGTATAATATAACAACTCGATTTCTGACTAATAATTAATCAATATTAATAATAGTAATCAACTGATTACAATGGATTCCTAGGTATTAAAAAAGAATAATTTCTGTAATTGATTTAATATATGGGTTTAAATTATAAATGTAAGAGAATTAAATTAAAATAAGAGAATAGTGTGAAATAAAATTTTATAGAAGTAATGTAATTATAATATAATACTAATATGTAAAAGAAATTATTTTGAAATGTAAATTTGCATTTATTTAAATTAAATTGAATTTAGTTTGTATATAAAAGGAGAAATATATATATATATATATATGCTTATTTTCATATTTTCTTGGCCCAAGCCCAATTAGCTTAAACCCAAATCCATTTTCCAGAGATTTCCCCTACTGGATTTTTTTTCATTTGTTGTTTTCATTCTAGAGGGAACTGTCTCCTGTTAATCATTTTTCATCTTCAACTAAAACCACCTAACTCTCATCATTTTAAAAATCGAAAACAAATTCCATAAATTACTATAAATTATAAAACTACAGTCGTGGTTCTCTACCTCATCATATACTTATGGCAAATAGAATTCACTTTTCGATGGCCTGAGTGGAATTTGCATGCGTGCGTGTATAGGAAGAAGGAGAAGAAGTAGGACGTGAGTTTACAGGTGAGTTTAATCTCACAAATCTATTTCAAAACAATTGAATTCACATGTATATATTTGTTAATAGGTTGTTTCTTTGGTTATGAATGATAATCACATCAAACGGCAAAACTTTAAGGAATTGAAATAGAGAGTGTAGCGCACAGCCTGGAGCGTATTTTCCCCAGGCCAGGTCCGACCGGTGGACTGGTCAATGAGACCGGTGCACCGGTGGAGCGTTGTGCATTGGCAGTTATGAGTGGTGATAGCTTGCGTGTGTGCGTGTGTGTCATGTGTAAGATAATTGTTGCATCCAGGTATATGGATTCACTACAAGATTAAACGGCTATTCCAACGGCTCGTAGCCGTTGGCGGCCGTTGGAAGCCGTTGGAATAGCCATTGGAATAAAACCAACACTTTCCATTCCAATGCTTTCCAACGGAACCAACGGCTATTTTCCAACGGAATTTCCAACGACCGCCAACGGTTAATAGCCGTTGGAAACCATTACAAGCCATTTGAATAAAATGTCCAATAAGCCGTTGGAAACCGTTGGAAATCTGGGTTTATTTTGCTGTACAACAGTAAGCCTATTCACCTTCCAGCCACACCATTTCCAATCCATTCCATTTCCAATACATTTCCAATCCATTCCACACATATATATCAATATCAATATAAACAACACACATAAATCAATTAAACACCAATATAAACAAACCAAACCTTTCAAACATCATAAACCGTACCATCAACGTAAATACCATCAAAACATTTCAACAAACCACGTACATACCATCAAAATATCGTTCTCACCCACTTCGTACCAATATATACAACATTAAAACACATAATAACCATCTCCAAGTCAATATATACATCGTTCAAACACAAACACTAAAAAGCATACCTCCTCAAGCATCTTCGTCGTCGCCTCCGGAAGCACCAGACGACGAAGGAAAGGTACCATGATTCTGCACATACTCCGCAAGCTTTTGATTCAGCTGCTCCATCTGTACAGCTCGCAGACGATTCTCCTCCTATAGCTGCTCAATCATAGCTCTAAGCTCCTTAATTTCTTCTTTGTCTTGGGCCTTTTGAGCTTGTCGAGCCTGCAAATAGAAATAATAGCAAAAGGGTTGTCTCAGCATATAAAATATTATAACACTATATATCTAAACGCTAATTTGTTGTACATATGTAAAAGGATTAATTACCGTTACGTTCCCGAAGCCATAACGTCTACTCCGCTGCGTCGGATCCATAACAGCGTCAAATATGTTATCTTGCTCCTCCTATGTCAACTCATCACGACCAGACTGCTGAAGCGCATAAGCCCGTGCCTCCTGTAACCTTGACTATAATGAAAAAAAAACAATTTTAGTTGAAAAATAGTAGAATGTAATTTTTATTTTACATAGCTAGTAATTAATAAACTTATCGATGTAAGTATTAGAAATTAAAAAACGCATACATATGCCTCAGTCGCCCTATCCTGATCACCCCACTGATATGTGATTTTGCTAGACTCGTCTACTTGCCTAGATGCGTGGGTGTGAGAAAATAAGTCCACTAAGCCAACGGGATATCCATAAGCTCGTTCCTGCAATTGATAATTTGGATAATTTAACTCCACATAACTAATTACTGAACTGATCAATATACAAATGTGATAACTAATTACTACTCTCTCCAATCTGCTGGGAAGAGCCACGTCGTCGAGAGCCAGAACCAGAACCAGAGCCAAACATAATATACCTGCCATATACATACATATACAATTCATAATAATTATGATATGATGAACCATAATTACTTATAGAAAATTCGATGAACACTTGTACCCCATTTAGAAAATGTTCACTTATTGCGCCATTAATTTCCCTTCTTTGATACATCCAGCTCCGATCATTAAAGTAATTGACCATTTTTCCTACTTGAAAACCTATGATAAAGTATAAAAATTATAAATCGTTCATTTTATATTTTGTATAAATTTTATTTACTGATTTAGTAAACATATACTAAATTTTATATTTTTTCTACAAACTTTATTTTAAATAAACAACTATTGATTCATTGCCACTTATGTGTCTTCTTTGATGGTCGGTCATCCTACTTCCCATTACAAACACAATAGTAATTATATTCCGTAAATCATATCATTTAAAACGATTTCACAAAATTTCGGCAGCATTTCCCCCGTGTTCCTTGTATCGTACACAAATGCGTGTACACAAGGAACGTAAAGGAAATGCCGTCGAAATTTTGTGAACCGTTTAAAGTGATATGATTGACGAAATATAATTACTTTATAGTGTTTGTAACTTGTCCGATATAGGGACAAATCCGACAAATGATGTATCAGATGAATAGAGTTGTCCGTTTGGTGGAAAAAACGAATATCCCTAAAACGGTCATATACAACACTTGTCAGACGGGGCCAAATATATCTAAGGATTTAAATATTTGTTTATATTAAATTTAAATATATAACTCGTTTAATTAAGATTGGTTTATATTTTACCGTTTTATTACATAAGTACTAAATTCATTTATACACAAAATTTGTGCACAAAATTCATTTATTACAAATTCATTTATACACTAAATCAATTCGCGTGTTCGCACAAATACAAAACTCGTGTTCGCACAAATGCAATATCCGTTCTAACGGCTTCCAAATACAATAAACTCTATCACACACATACGTTCAATACTAACCAAATCAACATAAACTAATGCAATATCCTAAATTACAAAATTTTCAATCGGTAATAACTTGTTCATTATGGGATAATAGTTGCAATTAGGGGATAACATGATGTAATATGCATACACTAACAAGTAGGAATCAATCACAATTCAAATTAAACCCTAAATCATAAAAAACCTAAAATTAGGTTTAGCAAAATTACCGATTTGGAGAGCTAGAAGGGTGGAGATGGACTGGAGCAGCTTCTAGATGGCGTCGGAGGTGGTTGCGATGGTGTTTGGGGCGGCGGTAGCAGGCTAGGAGGTGGTGGAATGAGGAAACTGGGTGAAAATATAGATTGGGGAAGGAGATAATGAGCTTCAGGTCGGCTCTCGGGAAAATATGTAGGAAATTTTCCAACGGCCGCAAACGGCTTCATTCCAACGGTTTCTAACGGCTTCAGATGGTCACGAAAAAATCCAACCAGCCGTTGGAAATGCCGTTGGAGGCCGTTGGAACATGGGCGTTGGAATACACTGTATCTCTAGTAGTGATTGCTCCGTGTTAGCTGTGTTCCTGTGTATGTGAATGTGTGTTATATGTGTGTATATGCTATGTTGTGTGTGTGCACTTATGTGTTGCATTTGTCAGAATGCTTATGTTTGTGCATGAATGATTGTTTGTGTGTGAGTGTAGATATGCGACTGTGTTTTGTGTGAATGTGTGTGCGGTCATGTGTTGTGTGCGTGTGTTTTATGTGATCAGCTATGTGTATATGTAGGCTGTTTATGTGTGTGGGTGTGCGTATTGCTGTGTATATATGTGCAAGTATTTGAATATATTTTCATATAAATACATAACTTATGAGCGTTACGAAACGCACTTCGCGCGTGATAATGGAATGCGCTTTATGCATGAATTATTTTTCTATAAATTGAATATGTTAGATTAAGTGGTATTAAGATTTGGTAATATTTGTAGAGCAAAATTTTGAATTTGTATAGAAAATTTAGTTATAGATCTTATATTTAAGCGATACTAAGGTTTGATAATATTTGTAGAGGTTTATTTATTAGATCATATGTTTAAGGTATATTAAGATAGATTCGATAATATTTGTATAGGAGAATTTTGAATTTGTAAAAGAAGTTAGATCCAAATTTTAAGCGATATTAAGATAGAAGGGCATTTTTGGTAGTTCACGCTGATACCAAAAAAATGTAACACCAAAAGTATTATAACTATTAATAAAGATAAAGATAAATTGAATATGTTAGATTAAGTGGTATTAAGATTTGGTAATATTTGTAGAGGAAAATTTTGAATTTGTAAAGAAAATTTAGTTATTATTCAGTAATATTGGTTGAGGAGAATTTTGAATTTGTAAAAGAAGTAAGATCCAAATTTTAAGCGATATTAAGGTAGAGGAGCATTTTTGGTAGTTCACGCTGATACCAAAAAAGTGTGACACCAAAGGTATTACAACTATTAATAAAGATATGTATATATATTAATTTATGTATATTATATATGAATATGAATGTAAATATAAGTATAATAAATTAATATAGTTAATTCAATCATATTACTTGAATAGAAGTATGAAATGGTCTTTAATTGTTATTTTATAGATTTCAAATTATATTTCTTATATTTCAGTACAATTCAATTTTTTTGCAAATGTATTTAATTGTTTAGAATAAATTAAATTGAATTGGATATTTTATTATTATTTAAAATAGTATTTATTTGTTTATAATTGTGGAATAAATATTACATAAAGTATTTTCTTTTACAAACTATTTTTGGGTTATTGAAAGAAAGAAACGAGTTTTCGAGTGTTATTAATAAATATCAAATTATTGTTTAATTTATAAAAGGTTGGAAAATTATTTTTTATTGAAAAGTATGATATGGCTTATAATTGATATTTTATAGTTTTTAAAGTATGATATTCTAATATATAAATCAAGTTTGTGATATTATATTGAGTTTTGATCAGTTACCTATTTCCAAGTATTTAAAAATTTAAATTAAGGTTATATGTTGAGAATGATATATTTATTTATTGTTATGTAAATACACTTATTTATTTGAACAGTCTATTTTATGTTAGTTTCTAATTTCTTATCTTATTTATATTGATCAAATGATATGAGTGGTTCACTATCGAGATCGATTTGGAAGATTTTGATATGATACGGTGTTAACATCCTTCTATGTGTTTTTATGATATTTCTATTCTATGTGATGAGGAATCTGAATAAACGGAGTTAAAATACTATTTGGTATGAGACTTTCAGTAATATTTCTTCAGTTATTCTTTTGACTCGTTATATAGAATACTGGATAGCTTGAGTGTAATCTATGAGCTGTCAATAAACGTTTGAGTATCATGTAGTGGTATGGAATGTTGTTGCAATATTTTTGCGGTTATTCATTGTAAGTAAATGACACTCATGTGATGGAATAGAGTGGATAGTGTGAGGTGATACACGTAGTGATATATGGCTCCATGCTTATATTTAGTGGGTATAGCTCCGTACCTAACGATGACCATGACTTTGTCTATATGTATTGGTTCTATATGCCACTAATATGATGTACTCCTATTATGTTTGTTGGAGAGGACCAGATGGCTAGAATCCACCCTAGCGGCTCGATCGTGAGGTCGCTCCCTAAATCTATGACACCCTATGTATATTGTTTAGTGCTTCTGCTCTATGCGATCGCCTCTATGTTACCTAGGCCAGCAGTCTGTTACCTATAGGGGCATTTGTAGTATCGTGACTTAAGAGTCCTTGTAACAACCCACATCTTAATGGGCCCGAATTTTGACAAAGTCGAAACCTCAGTCCATTAGGATGTAGATCGTTGGTTTTGGTAACCTGTAATAAACACAAGTATATTACAGTTCGATATGTAAAAAATCACAGCGGGATTTGAAAGTATAATAGAACATATGCATTGATTAAGGCTTCTACCTCGTAATATCATTCCTAATCCTATCATTTATTGTGCGATATATTCTAATGTTATAATTGTAACTAATGCAAATATTAACATGTATTATGTTGTGTTAATTTTTTTTTTTGAATGTTTAGCACGGTTGCTCATGCTTATATATTTATTATTATATTTCTAATTATTAACCCTTAACTAGAATATTCCTTTTCATATTTTAACCCATTACATTTTTCCTTCCAAAAAGACTTTCTGTTATAACCTTCCATAAATTAACCTAAAATAGAAATTTTCTCCGTTTGAAATTACAAGAAAATATCTATTTCCTTTTTTATTAAAATAGAAAGTGTAAACTATAGACTGAAAATCCATATTTTACACATCTCTTTCCTTTTTTCTATATATCCCTTGTTAATTCAAAGACCGCACTTTTTCAACATATTTAAGAAATTAGGCAATTTATGGAAGTTAAACGGATAATATTTCCAACAAATTAAAATATTCACATTCCAATAGAATTAGGACAAATCAAATTATACTAACATTTTTATAACCCATTTGTAGATCTGGAACAAATTCTACATCTTTATCCATATTCAACTTTTAATACCTCGGGAACTAATTTCCAAATCCGAGTGTAAGCAATATTCCTATTCATTTACAAAATATTTAGGCAGTGTTTTATGTGTTAGATTTGAGGCTACAACTCTTAGAGACTTTTTAGACATAAAAATTAAATAAAATCCAGTCGAAGTAAATTCCAATGTCATAAACAAATTTCATAATTTCCCACTCACTTTATTGACCTTTCCAAATCTCCAGATCTGAACTTAAATCCTTTATTGACTCCTTTTTTCATTCTAATCCAAAAAAAATGTATAACAAGGTATATACATATTATTAGAATTACAAATCTGAGAAGAGACTGGAAGTTAAGGGGAATATAGATTGAAATTTACCTTTTTGCATAGTGTTGATTCGTTACTTCTCTTCTTCTCTTTTATTTTCTACCCTTCTCCGATTTATATACATATAATATTTTATAATTTATAAGAATAGTGGAGAAGAGAGAATGGAAGTGCTTCACTGCTTGGATTGGAAAATATGAGAAGAGAAGTGAGGGGTTATGCCTTTATTTATAGGCGTACGAATCAATTTCATTTCATCTGTATAACTGTTAAGTGTTTATGTCAATTAATGTATATTCTTTTTTTAAATTCTTTTTTTATTTATTTTATATCATTTTTGTTCTAATTTAATTAACGTTAACTTTGCTTACAGGTTAAGTATCTACTAACATTAAATAACGTTAATTTATTACCATTTTCGCCTGATTGATTACCACATTAAGTAAACGTTAAGTGTAGTTAACGTCAATCAATTACAGTTATTATATACTATTTGCTTCTCTTGAATGTTAATGTTCTTTCTTACTAAAGTTTGATTTTATGTTAATTAATTCTCATTTATTTATTTCCTTTTCAGCGCTGATTTATTTTGATTTAACGCCGATCTTCTTTGATTATTTCCTTCTAATCTCTAATTCGATCAAATTTATCATAGCCAATTAATTAAATGTTAAGATTTACATCTATTGTGTACACTAATATAAATTATTAATATTTATTTACTACCATGCTCAATTTATTTACTTATACTCTTTCTTAATTAAATGAGGACATAAATGTGTTTAATAAGACCGGTTAAAGGATTTAATGTGGCGTTTATGGGAAAATGAAATAGGCATAATATGATTGAATTAGAACGAGTAAATAAATGTCATTAGTGATTGTCCAATTTTGATATTAATGACCATTTATTATGGACAATTAACATTTATTAGATATAAGGAGGAAATGAGGAATATAGGGAATGCACATAGAATATAGGAATAATTACATAGCGAACTAGTGTTAATACTATTAAATACATATAGAAGGCGATATAATTTTCATAGTAGGAAATTATATAGCCTTAATTATACGTTTAAAATGAACGTGAATTAGTGGGCCTAGCCCAACAGTTAGGCTTAGGATGATTGGTTTGGTTTAGTGGTTTGGCTTAGTACCTTTAGTGATGTTAAGGGGTTTACTTTGGGGTTGAGGTATTAAATAGCCCTAATGGAAGTAATAACTTCTGATAGTTAAGCCATAAAAGATAAATTAAGAAATGTGAAACCTAAATAGAACAAAATCAATTCAAAATCCAGAAATCAATATCTAGAAATACTATCTCAACTTATGGTCCTGATGGAAGTAAATACTTCTGACTGTTAGTCTTAGGAGATAGCAAGAAATACAAATCCCAAAACAAATCACACTTCATACAAAATATTATAGGCAGTACCAAATAATTATCTCTACCTATAGTCCTAATGGAGGAGATAACTTCTGATTGTTAAGCCTTCAGAGATATCAAGAAATATAATCTCAAATCAATATAAAAGTCAATCAAAAACTCAATGTACAAAAATCATCTATCTCGACCCACTGTCCTTAGAGAGGCAAAACTCTCGACTGAAAGGTCCTCGCAGATAAAAACAACAAATCATACAAAAGGAGATCTCTCAACCATAGGCTTTTATAAAAGAATGACAGACAAGCTCACAACAAGTCTCCAATGTCCTAGATAGACAATATGCAGTTGTCTCAGGTTAAGTTATACCAAATGATAGACTAACACGCAACTAGTCTCTTATGTCATATGATCATCGTCTCTAATGAGGTGATAATATAAAATATCTCATATATAATGGATCTACCTGAGTCATCCGTATGGGAGACCGACGTACCGCAACATTGCTCTAGAAAATGCTAAAGTCTGTAGCCCGTTTCCTGCAGTCACTTAGTTACTCCAAGAATCGTGATGGTCATATCCATCGCATGTCAAAAACACGCTTCAAGACTACACTGTGCATTGGCCACGGCTCCTACTTGCCGTTGGTAATGTACTATTGGTCCTTAAGTGACGTTGAGGCAATGGCTCTAATGAGAGAAATAATCCTCAGCCTACAAACTAAATAAGGCGATTATGGATCCAGGATGGAACCCCGCAATCACGACCACTAGGATGGATAACTAGCCTATTAGGTAGGTCTAATTCATGTGCTCTCTATAGTGGCATGAACCCTATGATGTAGATTCCCAATAAATACTCTTGACTATTGTTTGTACCAAAATTGGGCACAATACTCTTTGGATGTGATTAAAGAGATTAAAATGAAGAAATTAAATGGAAAAAGATGCTAATCTAACAATCACACCAATAAAAGCATGTAGAAATAGAAAAGGATAAGAAATTATAGTGGTTCGGCGTTGTAGCCTACGTCCACTTTGAATGTTTTGCTGTTTATTGATGATTGACAATTGATTACAACAGTACAATACTCTAACACTCAAGTTACAATGAAGTTATGCAAGAGTAACAGCGTAGCAGAGTCAAAAGTCCTTTTTCTTTAGGCGCAGGGGTGTTATTTATAGGTGTAGGTCTGAAATATCTGCCTCTGAACTCGGAATACTCCTTCTCACACGTGGGTTGGTCCACCAGATCGATCAGGGGTCATTTGGGATCGATCCCCATCATCTTCGTATCGATCGAGTTTAGCTCCATTTGAGCTGCGATCGATCAGGGACATTCTTGAGTGAATAGGAAAGCTTTTGTGAAAATTTGGAGGCATTTGGACTTGTAGATTTTGAGTTATGATCGATCTAAGATTGATTTTGTAGGTAGGCTGATGGTTGCATATCGATCGCTTCGTATCGATCGACCTTCGTATCGATGCTCCTCCGTATCAATCAGTTGTGCATCGATGATGTGGAGCGAGAGTTCAGGGGAGATCCACATATCACGCTTGCAGACTGTTTCCCTTGGTTGACTATGCCTTCTTCATATCGATCCTGTGTATTGCTCTTCGTATCGATACTAAATCCTTGCCTTTGTATCGATGCTCGGCTATAGGTTTCGCATCGATGCTTGGTTGATCGATACGAAATTGGTAGAAATGGAAACGATACGAAATGGGTAGCTGTTGATGGTTGATGGATACGAAGGGGATGGATGTGGAGTTGGATGGATACAAAAAGGGATGGACTTTGATGGATACGAACTAACATCTTTTTCATGGATTTTGATCGATCCATAACTTGTGCATACGAAATTCGATTGACCCAAAACTTGGAATATTGGCTTTCATAGCTTTGTTTGTCGTACCATGTTAACTGTAGCTCGATCCGGACTCGGACCAAATTTGCCAGTATCCATAGTGGACCTATGTATAACCGATCTTCGGGGCGGATTGTCTTTGGTTTCTAGTCAAGTCCTTGGTGTCACGGCCTTGCCAAGGCGGGATAACATTTGCCCCCAAAAGTACATCTTGTGTGAACATGACATGCTTTGAAAAGCAGCATTATTTATTCTGAAAAAGTTCTATCTGACTCGATGAATAGCTGTTGTCTTTTCGTCAATTGATGTAACCTTTGATCAATTTCTAGTAATATAAACATTGAATTGTAGACTGCCAATGATCATGCAGTGTTTTGATGTAACTGAAGGTCAAGTGCTAGCAATTTATTGCTTACTATTCTGACTGTCATCAGGTAAGCATTCAATTCCTGTTAATTTTGAAAATTGAATGTCAGTGCGTCATACATGCATGTATGTTAACCCGACTCCTGTTCGCGTTTGCACGTTCACGGGTCATTGTCAAGTACTTTTGTTCATGTTTGGATCAAGTTTCGTATTGATCCTCTCCTGGATCGATGTGAAATTCGAGTTGTAACAACGATTGATGGTTGTTTTAATCCACTCCTTCGTATCGATCCTCTCCTGGATCGATCTGAGATGTCTGGATGTGGATTTTGTATCGATGGCTATCGATACGAAATAGATCAATTACGGCGTTCTGCGTATCGATCGATATAACAGGTGGGTTCTTGAATTGATGGATATGATTTGTGTTTCGTATCGATGGAGTGAAATGGTCCAAATATGATCTTGCCGAGACTTTCGTATCGATGGGATTCGTATCTATGGATACGAAATAGATGGTCGGTCACTGAAGGATACGAAATGCCAATGGGTACGAACCAATTGGACTGCCTTGTGTTGATGTATACGAAACCGTGTCTTCGTATCGATGGAAGTGATCATTCCAGGTATGTTTGTTCAGCGTCTTTCGTATCGATCATACTTTGACCGCTTCTATCGGTTTTTTCCACTGGGACACGAAACGCCTTTTTCTTGGTTACGAAGGCATATAAATACCTTTTATACTTAGACAAAATTTTCCACTTGCCTTTACTTTCACTTTTCGATTCGTATCGATCGGTAACACAAGAAAAAGAACCGTCAAGCCTTTTGTCTTCAAAACAAACAATCAGTTAATCCTTTAAATCAACCCTTTAAACTAGGTAAATCATTAATTAACCCCATCCCAACATGGTAAGACTCGAGTCTCGATGCCGCTTCATCCAAGGTCGTCGCCGATTCCGGCGTCCTTGATGTCGGAATTGGGGTGGAGTGAGGTTGAAGAGGTAGCAATGGAGCCTTGGAAGCTTGAAGAATAAGAAGAGTGATTGATAGGGACAAGGAAGTCACTGGAAGAAGAATCTCTTGATTCAAACTCGTATCGATACGAGATGGATGGAAGTTACTTCGTGTCGATCTAAAATGAAGGGAGTTTGTATCGATTGTGGATGAAGAAAGCTGGTTCGTATCGATCTGAAATGTGGGAGTTCGTATCGATCCGGAGTGATCGATACGAAACTATGGCTGTGTGATCGATACGAACTCAAACCCCTCGGATCGGTATGAAACCAGGCTTTTAGAGGGACGATCCAAGTTGAAACTTGATGGATACAAAACATAGCCTTTTGCATATTCGAACACTGGACTCCGACGAGATTTAGCCTTGCATAACTGGACTTGACCATTAAACTACATATTTGACCATCCTTCAAAGCTCGTCGATGGAACTGTAATTTGATAAACACAACAAACTTTAATATGGATCGTTCTTCGAAGTCAGGATGGCACGATTGAGACGGTCAGCGATGACGGTCACTCTGGACGAATCTCGAAGTCTTATCATTTTACCATCTCTCGAACTTGTATAGATTTAAAGTATTATGTAGCACTGCACTGCACAACACGATCATTCACTTCACAAGGGGGAAACACGGTTTTATTGCCATCTAATGATGATTTTTACTGATTTCAATAGCTATGGATCCCGGGAGCTCTGAGCCGCAGGATATTCAGAGTCCTTCACTTCCTAGAATTGAAGTGCCAGACATCGTGGTAGATGTAGTCAGTCCTGCCCCGAATGCACTACCGGGTGCAGTGTTATTTTTAAAACCAGAGGATTCAGTACGTTCTAAAATCTTCGAAGGTATGCTAGGCAGAACCTGCCTCAGACATGGTCTATCTCTAGAAGATGTTTTGTTACCGGGACCGAAAGACAGAGCCCACAATCCCCCAGAAGGGTATTCAGCTTGCAATAGGTTCATGTGCGTAGCCGGAACATTGCCCCCGTTCAACCAATTTATTCGGGAAGTTCTGTTCTTTTTGAGGATTGTGCCTTCTCAATTGCATCCAAACAGATATGCTCTGCTCAATAGCTTGTATATTATCTTCATGGAGTATCTTTTTCGGCCCCCAACCATTGAGGAAATCAGATATCTATTCAACGTCAAGAGTCATGGGGATAACCCTTCATTCACCTTTTTAGAAGCAGTCAGAAACTACCAAGTAATGGCAGGGGCTTGGAGCAAATTAAGCTATTTCAAGGACGAATGGTTCTTCGTTCGATGCCCACCAGGATTTGCTAGATGGTGGCTAGTTAGACGTAAGTGTTCCAACTTCTTCATCGATTAACTGGATATTATAAGTCGATGTTGAGTCTAACACTGCGTTTCTTTTACATCTTCGATTGCCCGACCCGAAGGAGCACAATTCAAGGAGATAGTGAGAACCCTCCAATCAGTGCCTGTTGAACTTTGAGAGATTGATGAAGTCCTTAGCGATGAAAACTTGATCGCCGTGCGGCTCATAGCGAGAGGCCAAAGCATTGGATTAATAAGAGTTCCTAAAGTGGCTCCGGTAAGGCAAGGAGGAAGGAGAGCTCCTGGAGTTATAATCACCGAACAGGACGACGACGAGAATGCGATAGCTAGACATGAGCCCGCGGTTGTGCCTCCACGGGGCCTTCAATCACCAGAATCAAAAAGAAAAGGCAAGGCTCTTGCCCACAAATCCAAGAGGCATAAGACCGTCTTAGTATCTCTACCCGCTACGGCTGCTATAAGCCCGGAGACTTCCTTTCCGCAAATGGAAAGTTCTTTGAGAGGATTATCTAATGTCTCTATTCCAAATGACATAGCTTCATTCCAAGATCTTAGATTAGAGGGACTCCCTTCCCTGCCGCGAACTAGCACAGGCTTAACTTCTTTAGACATAGGGGAGCCAACTCCTACGAGCAAGGCTACCAAAATCAGTCGGTTGGGGGTTTACACATGCATACACACATTTCACGGCACCACACAACTTCTAATCACATGTTTTCTAATCTCTGGAGATGACTAATTTTTCTTCTTTTTTCATTCTACAGATACGATGGTGAGGCAGGGGTCTATGCTCAGTAATCTTCGCTCCAAACACTATTCTTCCAGCTCTTATTCCAAGTCTCATAGGTGTGAAAGCGAAAGAGACTATGATCGCGGCCACTACTTCCGCCAAGAGCATGAGAATTATGAAAGGGAGAAAGAAAGGTCACATCAAAGTAGGCGCTGCTCCTGGTCGCGATCGCCACCACCTAAAGGTTCCTCAAAACCATCCGGCTTTGGCAGGCAATCTTCTGAAACTACACACCAAGTAGCGCCTCCTCATTCTTTGAAATCCGGCGATCAATGCCGTAGAAGTGAAATGGAAACTCCCGTCGTTCCAGAGCAAGCCACTATCGAGCCCACAGGGGAGGGAGCCATCCGAATTGCTAAGTTAAAGAAAGATTTTTCGACTATCTACTTTGATGGCTTCCACTACCCTCCGAACTTGAAAAGAATTCCCAATGATGCAGAATAACTGGTACAGGATTATGTGCACGATGTTTACAGCCAGTACCGGGAGTGGGCTAAAACTGTAGAAAAGGCTTCGGCAGTAGCTTTCGAGCGGGCCAAAATAATTGAGAAAATGGAGGCCGACCTTGCTCAAAAAGACAGAATAATAGAAGTGCTTAACAACGAAGTTGAATCTTCAAGGAAATTGGAGATAGAAGCTGACCAGAGAGCCGAAGAGGCCAGGCAATCTATGGAAAACATGCAAAAACTCACATGGACCTGGTACAGGAGATGAGGCATCGGAATACCCTTGTCATGGAGGAGAGAGATGCTGCAGTGAAAGAGCTCAACGAGCTAAAGGCAAAACTCACCGAGGCCATTAAGGAAAAGGACGAGGCCAACAAATCCACCCAGGAGGCGTGTGAACAGGCGGTGATACTCAAGGATGAAAGGGATGCGGCAAACTTAAAGGCTCAGGAAGCCGAGGCCAGAATTGAGAACGAAATTAAAGCGGTGGAGGCCAGGATGGAGAATGAATTTGAAGATCTCCTGGTCACATACAATGCCAACGTCTTGAGAAACCGCACGGCTCGGCAAAGATTACCCCTTCCAATTATACAAGGCCTAGAGCCGCTTGGTGGACGTCGAAAAGGTGATCCGAAATACTACAACTTTTGATGAGTTCGAACTGGAAGCTCAAATACTTGTTGGAGATGAACCGAAAGTCCTCCATGACACTATCGTCGCCCTTGAAAAAGAAAAGTTGGCTGCTAAGTATTTGGACACTGGAGAAGGATCTGAACCTGGTCAATCCGAGCCCACCTCTTCTATTGATCCTCCAGCTGTACCGAGATACGACCCTGATAAGCCGCACCTATCTCCAATACATGAACGCGGCTCTGAAGGAACATCAGCCCAGCACATGAGTCAACGTGAGGAAGGTATTCTGAACACTTCCCTATTTATCCAAATGCAGGAGCACTGTCAGAAGATGTCACTAATATTTTCTCCCATCTTTATTCAGCTCTAGATTCTGCATCAGTCGATCCTCCTGCATCCTAAGAAATGCATCATGAGCAGGAGGCTATAATGACGGAGGCCACAACTACAACGGTTGCTACATCGGCTGGGGAGTTGCATGAAAGAAGCTGCGTGCTCGACGAACAAATGCTGGAAGCACTCTTCAGTCATCAAAGCGACCCGAACATCGAAATGCCTTTCGTCATAGATGAAGACGTGATCATTACGGGCTCCTTGGGCCCCATTAGTAGAACTCCGTGAGTGTTCGCGCGGACCGGGCTGAGCAAATAATGAAAGAGATCAAAACCGAGATGGAGCAAGACGAGCAGGCTCGCAAGGTTGGTGGAGGCTTGGCAGGTCCTGGTCCGGTCCCTATGCTTATCGTTTCTCCGGGTGGCACGATCATCGATACCAGCGCGCCCACTTCTTCTAACATTGAGAGTGCCCTCATTCCTCCAGTTCTGCACACATGGGATATTTTGGTCCCTATGAGTTCCGATGAGAAAACTGCTTCAGTTCCCCCGGCCGGAGACAAACCGGATAAAGCAGGCCAGGGAGGTAAAGGCTCGAAGAGAGGACCAGGTGTCAGTAAAAGCGGGTCTACGCCAAAGAAGAGCAAGAAGGATAAAAAATCAAAGGCGTAGACTTGCACTTTTGCTTTTTCTATTTGTAGATAGCTGGAATAGGATTCTCGTTTTCTTTTTGTAGGTCGTGTATAGATGCGGGTTCGGCCCCTGCTTATAGGAATTCTTTGAATAAGTTTGTTGTACTTATCTTTTTTAAAGAATAGTGGAAATAAAACTTCATTTTTTTCAGCATAACTCTGTGTTCATTTGTTTAAGTATTTCGGCACTCACGTTTCCATTCAATGTACTTGTGAGGCTTTAGTTTCTGAGTCGAACTTGAGTCTGGTTATTAAGTCCTAAAGCCATGGCTTCGGGTCATAATCAAACGTCGAGTCAAATTCCAACGTTGCGCTGTCTCGGTCAGCGAGTGGTACTTGAGTTATGCCCCCAGTCCTGGGGAGAATTGAAGTAGTCAGTCGGCAGTCATTTTCTGCCATTGCTAATTTTAATTTAACTAAGTCTGAACAAAGTTAAAGTAAAATGAGTTTGAGCGGTCGGATCACACTCGCTCATCTGCTAGTATCTGCATCCGCACTCTGGGGATCGAACTTGCATGCCGGCTGTCGGTCACGCCTGCATAATGCTTAGAATCATATCCGCGCTCCGGGGACATGAGCTGATTTATGGGCGGTTAGTCACTCTCGTTTGGTATTCGGAATTATATTCACACTCTAGGGACATAAGTTAGTTTATGGGCGGTTGGTCACACCCATTTAATGTTTATACTCTGGTCCGCGCTCTCGGGACCAGAGTTAGTTGATGAGTGGTCAGTCACACCCATTTGATGTTTATACTCCAGTTCGCACCCTGGGAACCTGGAGTCGGTAGACAGACGATCAGTCACATCTGTTTAAGTATTAGGATCTCGTTCGCACTCCGGGGACAAGGAGTTGATCAAGGTTATGGATGGTCAAATCACATCCACCTTAATTTGGCAAGCGAAGCCGTAGACGGATGAATCCATCCTCTTCGAACTTGGAAGAATGAAGGTGAGGTCATGGATGGACGGATCCATCCTCCTCGAGCCCGGGTTTTGGAGTTTTGTACTTCAACTCACACTTTGGGAGCTGGAGTTCATTAGAGGATTGTCATGTTTCAATCCTTCTTGACTTTATCGTTGCTTGCCCCCGAGCTCGGGGTTTCACTTAGCGAGTAACCAGTCACATCACGATCACTCCCTATTTGAATGAGTCCCACCGTATGATGGGACTTAGCTCTTCGTACATCGTGGCAGTCACATGATGCATTTTAAGAATCGCCACTCTGGCTTGATGAGTCTTCATTTTATTGCTGAAATAAGAAAGTACAGCAAAGTCAGTTGCCTTATTACAAGCTCAAATTCAAAAAATGCATAAATAATTTCAAAGGAAAAGCAAACTAAAATAAATAAAAGCCAGTTATGTGTAATAGCGATGGAGACTCTCGTTGTTCCATGCCCTTGGTAAAGTGAGACCGTCAACATTTGATAGTTTGAATGTGCGGTCTCCAAGTCTCTATTCGATGACATACGATCCTTCCCATGTCGATTTCATGTGTGAAGGGACCGGATAAATTCTCTTAAGTACGAGATCGCCAACTTCGAAGGTTCGGGGTCGGACCTTAGCGTTGTATAATCGGGCGACTCGACTGCGGTGTGCGACTGCCCTCAAATCATCCTCTTCACTCTTCTCATCCAGTAAATCCAGTGATTCTGCAAGCAGGAGGGCATTTGTCTTTGGATCGTAATAAGTCACACGGTGAGAAGGTACTTCTAATTCAATTGGAATAACGGCTTCAGAGTCGTAGGAAAGTGCAAACGGAGTATGGCCTGTAACGACCCAGAATTTTGATTATTTGAAATTGGAATATTTAATTGATTTAAAATATTGAAAAGTTAATTTTTAACATAAATTTCAAATATAACGATTTATTGGATAATTTAATTATTGAATTTAATAATTGAAAATTGATTAAAATATTGAATATTGAGTTTTAAGCTTGATAAAAATAATTTAAAGGCTTATAAAATTTATATTAATAATAATGAAGATAATAAAACTTTTTAAATGAATTTAAAAGTGATTTGTTCAATTTTAAAAATATATCGTTTGAATTAACGTATAAAAATAGCCTTCCGGGGCACAGTCTCGGATTTTGACGAAACTAGTTCCATTGGATCCATAATAGTGTATTAGTATCTAATTTCAAATTTCGTAGCGTTTGGAGTTATCGTTTGGTCGTACGAGATATAAACGCGTTGAATTTTATATCGAAAATTCAATTTAATAATTGGGGTATAACCTTATGAAATCCTAACGGCACACCTCGATAGGGGTTCGAGATTTTGAGTTGATTTTGACCATATTCACATCAGCTTGTTTTCTTTCACCTCAAATCACTTTACACATCCACTACACAAAACATCTCATCACGTCCCTCTTTTTTTCTTTTTAAACACACAACCGAGCCAGTAGAAAAAGAAAAACAATAAAACAAAGCTTCAAAAATTAATATCTCGATGGTTACTAATCTAAAAATCATGAATCAAGTCCCTAAATTCATAGTTTTTATCAAGCTTCAATCTGATATCAAATTTGGATGGTGCGGCAATCGTTTTGGGTTGCTCGACTTTGTTTTCATAAGAATGTTTTGGCTAGGGTTGGATTTTTCTCGACGCACGTGTAGATTTGAGTGTCAAGGCATGGGGGAATGGGTTCATGGTGGTAGGGCGCAGCGTTAGTCGAAGTTTGGTGGAATGCAGTAGTGTTTTGGATGGTCGCGACATTTGGAGGGGGGCAGCAGGTCGAATTCTTGACGCGTTTTGAAGGGAGGTGCCATGCTCGAAGAGGGTGGTATGAGTAGGTGCGGGTTTCATGAGGAAGTCGATGGCGTAGTCGTATCGGTCGATGGTGGTCGGAAGGTAGCGTGCACGTGCACAATGGCGCCGTGCATTTGGGTTTTACTAGAGCAGGTCGCGATTTTTAGGGAAGTGCCGAATGCTCAAAATTTGGGCTTAGGTTGTAGCTCGTTGGAAGGGGAGTGCAATGGATCAAACGACATGTGTTCTAGTGGAGGAACGAGCGTGCAAGGGGGAGGAGAGGGTTCGGCAATGGTGGGTTCGAAAGTGGGAGGCGGCATTTTGAATTTGGGGAAGATACTATCGATGTTGAGCCGAACGTTTTCGTGTGGGCCTGGGTATGATTTTAAAAAGAAAATTTAATTAGTTATTTAATTTGTTTTATTAAATTATTGTCGACATCTTATAAAATGTATATCTCTCTCATGAGGTCCGATTCGGACGATTCAAGTTGCGTTGGTATCGTATTGTCATCACCTACACATAGGAATTGGATTGGTCGAGATCTGAGCTTATGGAATGTTCGGATAAATTCAAACGCTCTCGGATTTAATTGGAACCAGAACGCGAAAGCGACAATAAAAATCAAAGTGAGTTAATCTCACTCAATTTTGGATTACTGGTTAATTTCAAATAGTTAAAATTAATTATTGATTGATTGGTTAAATTGATAATTTTTTATCAGTTGAATGTAATGTTATATATAGTAGTATATATATTGGTAGTTGGATTGATATTCCCACATATATTTAGCGGATGTGACCCTATGCGCCCCGCATAATAGCGGATGACCCTATACACCCCGATATCCCCTTCGAAGTGGGATTGGTATTTTTATGTTGTATTAATATATGTGGATGCTGGGAAATAGGTTGGAGGGATTGAACTGGATTCCTAAAAAATGTTGAATTAAATTTCATATATATTGATATATGATCTGTTTGAATAATCCGTGGTAGAATATAGTGTGATTGGAATTTATTGGATGTTGTGGTAGTTTTGGCCTAGATTTTGGTATTTTTAAAATATCAATAATATTTGTTTTGAATTTGGAAGATATTAAAAAGAAATTTGGAAGTAAAATATTTATAGAAAATTTTGGATTAATAAAAGAAATGAATTTGAGTAAAATAAATGGTTTGACTTTTAATTTGTACTTAACTATTGTAGAATATGGTAAATAATGATTTGGAATAAGGATTTTAAATAATAATTCCTTAGTGATACTTGTTTTAAATATAAAAGATTTTTAAATCAAGATTTGAAATAGATTGCGGAAAAGTGCATTTGGAGATAAATGTGAAATTGAATATACCGGATCTTAAATAAGATTTCTTAATTACAAATGGAAATGTAATCGAGATTGGGTTGGGTTAGGAATTATAGTTTGGATTATTTAAGAAATTTATTTAAAAATGGAAATTAATTTAGAAATTGGGTTATAATGGATTTAAGTGATGTGAAACCGTTATAAACTAGAATAGAAAACTATGAGATTTGTAAACAATGTTATAAATAAAGTGAAGTGGCTATCAGTTAATAAATTGAAGTTATAAATTCACGGTGAGGATTTATAATGAGATGGGTAAATCGGCTTAAAAATAAATGACAGATATATTTTTAGAAATGTGAAATGGGGATTTACGAAATTGGGACATAAATCAATTGGTGATAAATCGAGAGAGATTTATAAATGTTAGACTGGTTATATTGGAATTGAAAAGGTATATTTTTATCGAGAAGTTGAGTTGTTTGTAAAAGGGGATTTTTAATTATTAAACTAGGTAATTTAAAAATGTTTTAGCATAAAAATATTTCCAGAAAGTTAGTTATTTAAATATTTTTAAATTGTCAAAATAAACTATAAGTTTATAAACGAGTCTTGTAAATTGATTAGAATCTTATTAATAAATCAGAATTAATTATCGTATCAAAGTTATGTAATTGTTTTAAATTGTTTAAAGTATATTTAATTGTTAATTAAGTTAGTTTATAATGGCTTGATATTAAGTTAATTATTATTTAAGAATTAATCGGTATTATCATTTTAAAAGATAAATTATTCAATATTAATCTTGTCTAATATAATAACTTTTATTTAAGAGTATTTGGCTAAGTTAAACTTGGAAAATTTATATAGAAATTTTATAAGTATTATTTTGAGAAAATTATTAAATAAAGTTTTCGGAAAGTAATGGTATACTTTCATGGCGAAATTAGAGGCAGAGATTGCTTGCAGTTAAGTTTCTGATTTCTCTGGGATAGAGACGTAATCATTGAGCTGTGAATCCATGGTTGATACCGCATGGTGCTTTCCATATTTATTTTTTTCAAATATTTTTAAAAAGAATGGTTAATGAATGTACTTACTTCGATAAGATAAGTATATACCTTTTGATAAAGAGATTTAATTTATTTGAAATTTAAATTAAATAAGAGTTAGTTATTTCAGTGGAAAATGAACTTTTTGGTTGAATGGTTGTTTATTTGATAGTTAAATAACCGACTATCAAATCTGAACCCAAAACATAACTTTGGGAATATCTAGGAGAAACACGGGAATTATATGGTACACTTACCGTCGGAAGGTGCTATACTGGACATATAAACTCGTTTCGTTCTTCTAGGACGATGATAATGAATTCCGTCCACTAACGGTTAGGAGGTGATCTCCGATCTTATTTTCGTCTGTTTATGTCCTAATGAACCGGGGTTGAGTTTACCGGAAATATCGAACGTTGTTTAGAAGAGACCGGGATTGGATAAGTTATCCAAAAACCTCTTCGATCCAACGAATACATTTTCAAAGTGAAGACAAGAGCATGAAATTGAAAATGGAGCATTAAAGTTTAAGGGCTAAGCGCTACTAATCCTGAGGATTGTTCCAAAATGGATGTAGTAGGAATAGTGCCTACGGTTTCGTTCAGACCCAGAATGGACTTGTATGGATGAATGCTATCAGTACATTGTCATTGGAGGACAATGAGCATTCTAAGTGAAAATTCCTTTAAAAGGTAATCGTAGCCTCTAGCCTCATCAACCGAGAATGACTGAAAACCAGGGAAGATGCAGCAAGGATAAGTGGGTCGCACCTAATTAGGGTATGTTTATCACCTTTCTAGATACCCTCGGATATTATTACTACAGTGCGCGGAAGAACTCGGAAAGGGTGGGAACACCCGGGGTGATAGCATATTCGGTCTATCCAGGTTAGGGGTAGTCTGGTCTTGTGTTGCAGGGGATCCCGGTGTGGTCCTCGATACATTTTTCTGATGTGTACTGTGATAGGTGGTACCCCAGTGCCTAGTCATTTGTATGGAATCCATTCTCCAATACGTGCCTTTACGGTTTTATTTGTAGAGCCTAGTATGCTGGAATTTAATTAATGTAACAATTTCGGCTATTTGAATAAGTATTTGTACTTAGACACTATTATAATATCGGATGATTTTGATATAAAATGTTTTGGTTATCGTAAGGTAAAAACCCATCGTGTTTATGTGTGGCGTGGTCTTACGAGATACCTTTGTTTTCATAGGATTTTGATAACTTTAATAATTCAAATTGAGTGTGTTTTTCTCACGCTGGTTTTCCAGACTGACTTGGGTGTTATTTTGTTATAATGCTCGGGTCAGACCGAGTATTACAAATACATAATAGGATGCTATGGAGCTCAGGAGATGAGCTGGATGACGAAGACGTATCACACGTACTTGATTGTATTCCACTGTGTATTGTATGCTGTATATTCAGCACTTGTGAGGGCAAGTTATTATAACTGTCCAGTATTGAGTTGTTGATTTGTTGTATTCTGATGATGTTATGTATAAATAACAGTTATAGTTCTTTTGTATAAAGACATGTTTTTATCTATTATATATTGTTCCGCTGCAATTGTGAGATTATGTGTTGTTATTTTTTTTTATTTTCTTCTTCTACCTCTTTCTTCTTTTCTCTAATGATCTGGTATTTCCGGCACTCGATTGTTCAGCATGTAATACAGTGGACGTATTGATATCGATTTTTGAGCGTCGAAACTCTGGGCCGTCACACTTGGTATTAGAGCTAAAGGTTAAGCGAGAACCTTGGCTTTGATGGGGTAACTCATTAGAGATAGGGTCGGCAGCACCCTAGAATGTGTTTGAGTGTATTAATAGATATGAGCGCGTATTTGTTAGTGAATATAAAACTGTTTTATATTGTGTTGATTGATCTATTGAGTGGTTTATGGATTCTGGTCAATACGAGTAATTAACGTTATTGATAGGGATCTCTAAACATTGGAACAGAACAATTCGACAAGGTATTGTTTTGGAATTGGGTAAATGAAATAATTTTACCCAGATTATTTTTATATATTAAGAAACAATTTTTCAGAAAATTATTATATATGGTGTGCTTGGTTGTTAGGAAATGATAATATTAACTATTATCATTTGTTGTTGTGGTGATTGAATAAAAATTGAAATTATAATCAAAAGTTAAGAAAGTAATTCATATAACAAAATGGGATTTTGTAAATATGGTTTTGCCAATGTGATTTAAAAATTGATATGGTTTATAAAAATGATTTATAAAGGATTTAAAAGTTGGAAATTTGATAATTTAACACCCGTTGGTTTTGAAAATGATTTTTTTTTAAAAGTTGTGAAAATAATAATGGTATTATTTGGAGAATATTTTTGAATTGGAAATATTTAAAATGGTTTTTAAAGGAAGAAAAGCACTAAACTCACTTCGGTCGTTGGAAAATAATTTCGGTGATGACTGCAGCATCATCGACGTTCACTTTCGAGTTTCCAAGAGAGGAATTGCTACCAGTTGAAGTTTTTGTTTGGTAAAACTGGTTTTGGTTTGAAATGAAAAAGGTGTGATTTGATATATTAGTGGAATTTTGTGTGTATATGTATATATATATATGATTTCAAAAATGATTTGAAATACTTAGAACAAGTTATTAAATAAGATCGAACTTATAAAATCTGGAAAGCAAAATTGAAATGAATCTTACCTTAAGGTAAGTTAAATAGAGTGGATAAAATTGAATGTAAAAAACGGGAAGTGAAATTTAACTTAAGAAGAGTTAAATGAAAGTGAGTTCTATAGTGGAATAAATTAGTAAAGTAAACTAATTAAATGAAGTGATTTGGAAGAAAATTAGTGAATGGAATAGAAATAAGTTGATAACGTATAAAGTTTGTAAATTGCAAGACAAAGCAATGTTTAAATTGTTGATTAAGAATGCAAGAAAAGTAAAAAAATGGAATTAAATTATGGAATAGAAATTTAACTTGAATTAAGTTAAATAAAGCGAAATTTGAAAATTTAGCCTAAGTAGGCTAAATGAAATAATTATTGGAAATGGAATCTATTGAGATTTGAGATAAATGAATAAATGAACTAATTAAAATAATTAGTTAATTGAATATGGGTTGGAATGTTGGTTGATAAAAAGTCAAATGTGAAATTGAAAAAAAATTGAAAATGAATTTGATTAAAATTGGAAAATGAAATTGAACTTGAATTGAAATGGATATAAACTTAAGTTGTGAAGTGGTAAAAACCATAAGAACATTTGTATAAAATGTTATAATAGACTTAAGAAAATTGATGGTGAAAGTTCTTAAGTGAAATCGGTATTAAAGAATGTATTAAGAAAATTGTGAATAAGTGAATATAAATGAAATGAATGTGAATAAGAAAATTGACGGCGAACACTGGATATGGGTTTTGATTGATTCTCAGATTCTCTATCATAGTATATGGCTATGCAAGGATAATGATGGTTTCTAATCAAGGAACCAGATCTGAGTCCGCACTAGAGAATCGTGTGAACGATACTAGTTTGGAAGTGAAATTGTGTGATCGAGTGAGCGATCAGATTTGATTTGCGTATGGATGATATATGTACATCTTTCGGGTTTTGGTGAAATAAATATTGGAAATTGAAAATGCTGAATAAAATAATTTTGTATTGAATGATTGGATATTATTGGTAAATAAGGTGCAGGTATTTAAAAGCAAAAGCTAAATTGATGTCTTCGATTTCAGAAGTAAAATTCGATTACCCGACAAAAAGGTACATGTTTAAATTGTTGTTTGAATTGATGATTTTATGATTGAGCCACTTGGCTTTTGTTTTCTTTTGCTGGGTTGAGCCCGTAGAGGTGATTTGTAGTTGTTCCGATCTAGCCGTGCAAAGGAGACACTGGCGAAATTTTTAGAAAATTTAAGGAGTTCGAAAATTTTGAAGAAATTTTTTAGTAACTAAAGTTGGATTTAAGTTAGAATATGAAATGATTGAATAGATAATATTATTTAGAATATATGGATGAATCCGGAAATTAGTAAAAGTGATGTTGCGTTTTCAATAAATTGATTTCGAAAAGTTGTTTAAATTGATTGGTTTTGAAATAGTTAATTGGGTTTTGGACCATTCTTCTTACCTTAGCAATTTCGGGGACAAAATTCTTTTAAGGGGGGAGGAATGTAACGACCCAGAATTTTGGTTATTTGAAATTGGAATATTTAATTGATTTAAAAGTTAATTTTAACTTAAATTTCAAATATAATGATTTATTGGATAATTTGACTATTGAATATAATAATTGAAAATTGGTTAAAATATTGAATCTTGAGTTTTAAGCTTGATAAAAATAATTTAAAGGCTTATAAAATTTATATTAATAATAATGAAGATAATAAAACTTTTTAAATTGAATTTAAAAGTGATTTGTTCAATTTTAAAAATATATCGTTTGAATTAACGTATAAAAATAGCCTTCCAGGCACAGTCTCGGATTTTGACGAAACTAGTTCCATTGGATCCGTAATAGTGTATTAGTATCGGATTTCTAATTTCAGAGTGTTTGGAGTTACCGTTTGGTCGTACGAGATATAAACGCGTTGAATTTTATATCGAAAATTCAATATAATAATTGGGTCTAGAAAGCTATCTTTTCCATACGATCGAATTAGGACTCAAAACCTTTTCCATTACATTCAGAATAGGGGTATAACCTTATGAACGCCTAGCGGCATGCCTCGATAGGGGTTCGAGATTTTGAGTTGCATAAATCGAGACAATTTAAATTTAAATATATATATATATATATATATATATATGTTTATTGATTTTGACCATATTCACATCAGCTTGTTTTCTTTCACCTCAAATCACTGTACTTGGCCCCTACACGCAAACATCTCATCACGTCCCTCTTTTTTTTTCTTTTTAAACACACAACCGAGCTAGTAGAAAAAGAAAAAAATAAAACAGAGCTTCAAAAATTAATATCTCGATGATTACTAATCTAAAAATCATGAATCAAGTCCCTAAATTCATAGTTTTTATCAAGCTTCAATCTGATATCAAATTTGGATGGTGCGGCAATCGTTTTGGGTTGCTCGACTTGTTGTCGTGAGAATGTTTTGGCTAGGGTTGGGTTTTTCTCAGCGCACGTATAGATCTGAGTGTCGAGGCATGGGGGAATGGACTCGTGGTGGTGGGGCGCAACGTTAGTCGAAGTTTGGTGGAGTGTGGTGGTGTTTTGGGTGGTCGCGACATCTGGAGGGGGATAGCAGGTTGAATTCTTGACGCATTTTGAAGGGAGGTGCCATGCTCGAAGAGGGTGGTATGAGTAGGTGCAGGTTTCATGAGGAAGTCGATGCCATAGTCGTATCGATCGATGGTGGCCGAAAGGTAGCGTGCACGTGCACGATGGCGCCATGCATTTGGGTTTTACCGGAGCAGGTCGCGATTTTGGGGAAGTGCCGAACGCTCAAAATTTGGGCTTAGGTTGTAGCTCGTCGGAAGGGGAGCGCAACAGATCAAACGACAGGTGTCCTAGTGGAGGAACGAGCGTGCAAGGGGAGGAGAGGGTTCAATAATGGTGGGTTCGAAAGTGGGAGGCGGCATTTTGAATTTGGGGAAGATACCGTTGATGTTGGGTCGAACGTTTTCGTGTGGGCCTGGGTATTATTTTAAAAAGAAAATTTAATTAGTTATATAATTTGTTTTATTAAATTATTGTCGACATCTTATAAAATGTATATCTCTCTCACGAGGTCCGATTCGGACGATTCAAGTTGCATTGGGATGGTATTGTCATCACCTATGCATAGGAATTGGATTGGTCGAGATCTGAGCTTGCAGAATTTTCTGATAAATTCAAACGCACCCGGATTTAATCGGAACCCGAATTCGAAAGCGATAATAAAAATCAAAGTGAGTTAATCTCACTCAATTTTGGATTACTAGTTAATTTTAAATAGTTAAAAATAATTATTAATTGGTTAAATTGATAAATTTTTATCCGTTGAATGTAATGTTATATATAGTAGTATATATAATGGTAATTGGATTGATATTCTAGCATATATTTAGCAGATGAGACCCTATGCGCCCCGCATAATAGCAGATGACCTTATATACCGCGATATCCCACTCGAAGTGGGATTGGTATTTTTATGTTGTATTAACATCTGTAGATGCAAGGAAACATGTTGGAGGGATCCAACTGGATTCCTCAAAAATGTTGAATTAAATTTCATATATATTGATATATGATCTGTTTGAATAATCCATGGTAGAATATAGTGTGATTTGAATTTATTGGATGCTATGGTAGTTTTGGCCTAGATTTGGGTATTTTTAAAATATCAATAATATTTGTTTTGAATTTGGTAGAAATTAAAAAGAAATTTGGAAGTAAAATATTTATAGAAAATTTTGAATTAATAAAAGAAATGAATTTGAGTAAAATAAATAGTTTGACTTTTAATTTGTACTTACATATTCCGGAATATGGTAAATAGAGATTTGGAATAAGGATTTTAAACAATAATTCCTTAGTGATACTTGTTTTAAATATAAAAGGTTTTTAAATCAAGATTTTAAATAGATTGGGGAAAAGTGCATTTGGAGATAAATGTGAAATTGAATATACCGGATCTTAAATAAGATTTCTTAATTACAGATGGAAATGTAATCGAGATTGGGTTGGGTTTGGAATTATAGTTTGGATTATTTAAGAAATTGATTTATAAATGGAAATTAATTTAGAAATCGAGGTATAATGGATTTAAGTGATGTAAAACCGTTATAATCTGGAATTGAAAACTATGAGATTTATAAACAGTGTTTATAAATAAAGTGAAGTGGTTACCGGTTGATAAATTAAAGTTATAAATTCATGGTGAGGATTTATAATGAGATTGGCAAATCGGCTTAAAAATATATGATAGAATTATTTTTAGAAATGTGAAAAGGGGATTTACGAAATTGGGACGTAAATCAATTGGTGATAAATCGAGAGAGATTTATAAATGTTAGACTGGTTATATTGGAATTGGAAAAGTATATTTTTATCGAGAAGTTGAGTTGTTTGTAAAAGGGGATTTTTAATTATTAAACTAGGTAATTTAAAAATGTTTTAGCATAAGAATATTTCCAGAAAGTTAGTTATTTAAATATTTTTAAATTGTCAAAATAAACTATAAGATTATAAACGAGTCTTGTAAATTGATTAGAATCTTATTAATAAATCAGAATTAATTATCGTTTCAAAGTTATGTAATTGTTTTAAATTGTTTAAAGTATATTTAATTATTAATTAGGTTAGTTTATAATGAGTTGATATTAAGTTAATTATTATTTAAGAATTAATCGGTATTATCATTTTAAAAATAAATTATTCAATATTAAACTTGTCTAATATAATAACTTTTATTTAAGAGTATTTGGCTAAGTTAAACTTGGAAAATTTATATAGAAATTTTATAAGTATTATTTTGAGAAAATTATTAAACAAAGTTTTCGGAAAGTAATGATATACTTTCATGGAAAAATCGGAGGCAGAGATTGCATGTAGTTAAGTTTTGGATTTCTCTGGGATAGAGACGTAATCATTGAGCTGTGAATCCATGGTTGATACCGCATGGTGCTTTCCATATTTATTTTTTTCTAATATTTTTGAAAAGAATGGTTAGTGAATGTACTTACTTCCATAAGATAAGTATATACCTTTTGATAAAGAGATTTAATTTATTTGAAATTTAAATTAAATAAGACTTAGTTATTTCAGTAGAAAATTAACTTTTTGGTTGAATGATTGTTTATTTGATAGTTAAAACTGACTATCAAATCTGGACCTAAAACATAATTTGGGAATATCTAGGAGAAACACGGGAATTATATAGTACACTTACCATCGGAAGGTGCTATACTGGATGTATAAACACGTTTCGTTCTTCTAGGACGATGATAAGGAAATCCGTCCACTAACGGTTAGGAGGTGATATCCGATATTATTTTCGTCTGTTTATTTCCTAAAGAACCGGGGTTAAGTTTACCGAAAATATCAAACATTGTATAGAAGAGACCGAGATTGGATAAGTTATCCGAAAACCACTTCGATCCAACGAATACATTTTCGAAGTGAAGACAAGAGCGTGATATTGAAGACGGAGCATTGAAGTGCAAAGGCTAATCGCTACTAATCCTAAGGATTGTTCCAAAATGGATATAGTAGGAATAGTGCCTTCGGTTTCGTTCAGACCCAGAACAAACTTGTATGGATGAATGCTATCAGTACATTGTCATTGGAGGAAAATGAGCATTTGAAGTGAAAATTCCTTTAAAAGGTAATCGTAGCCTCTAGCCTCATCAACCGAGAATGACTGAAAACCAGGGGAGATGCAGCAAGGATAAGTGGGTCGCACCTAATTAGGGTATGTTTATCACCTTTCTTGATACCCTCGGATATTATTACTATGGTGCGCGGAAGAACTCGGAAAGGGTGGGAACACCCGGGTTGATAGCATATTTGGTCTATCTAGGTTAGGGGTAGTCCGGTCTTGTGTTGCTGGGGATTCCAGTGTGGTCCTCGGTACATTTTTCTAGATGTGAACTGTGATAGGTGGTACCCCAGTGCCTAGTCATTTGTATGGAATCCATTCTCCAATACGTGCCTTTACGGTTTTAGTTGTAGAGCCTAGTATGTTGGAATTTAATTAATGTAACAATTTCGGCTATTTGAATAAGTATTTGTACTTAGACACTATTATAATATCAGATGATTTCGATATAAAATGTTTTGGTTATCGTAAGGTAAAAACCCGTCGTGTTTATGTGTGGCGTGGTCTTATGAGATACCTTTGTTTTCAAAGGATTTTGATAACTTTAATAATTCAAATTGAGTGTGTTTTTTCACGCTGGTTTTCCAGACTGACTCGGGTGTTATTTTATTATAATGCTCGGGTTAGACCGAGTATTACAGATATAGGATAGGAGACTATGGAGCTCCGGAGACGAGCTGGATGACGAAGACGTATCACACGTACTTGATTATATTCCACTGTGTATTGTATGTTGTATATTCAGCACTTGTGAGGGCAAGTTATTATAGCTGTCCAGTATTGAGTTGTTGATTTGTTGTACTCTGATGATGTTATGTATAAATAACAGTTATAGTTCTTTTGTATAAAGACATGTTATTATCTATTACCGCTGCAATTGTGAGATTCTGTGTTGTTATTTTTTTTATTTTCTTCTTCTACCTCTTTCTTCTTTTCTCTAACGATCTGGTAATTCCGGCACTCGATTGCTCCGCATGTAATACAGTGGACGTATTGATGTCGATTTTCGAGCGTTGAAACTTCGGGCTGTCACATGGCCGGGCGGACTTGTGGGTAGTTCGATATGCCCATAAGGCCATGGGAAGCTCATCGACCTACTTGCCTCTAGCCTTCTCCAGTTGTTTCTTCAGAATGGACTTGATAACTTTGTTGACAGCTTCGATTGCCCATTCGCTTGAAGGTGAGCTACTGCCAAGAACTTCTTCTAGATGCGGTAGCGCTGACGGAAATCTTTGAACTCGACACTACCGAATTGGGTCTCATTATCAGTTACAGTGGTGTGTGGGAGGCCAAAGTGACAGATGATGTTGCGCACAACAAAGTTGATTACTTTCTTCATCGTGATAGAGGCTAGGGGCTCAGCTTTCGCCCATTTAGTAAAGTAGTCAACTGCAACGATGGCATACTTCGCACCACCCCTTGGCTAAGTGTAGAGACCCTATTATATCAATACCCCATGTGGCGAACGGTCATGGACTGACCATCTGAGTAATTTCTATAGGCGGGGCCCTTGGAATTCTGGCATGTTTCTAGCACCTATTACATTTCTTGGCATAATCTGATGCATCTTAATTCACGGTTGGCCAGTAATATCCATATCTGAGTATCTTTTTGGCAAGGGCTTGCCCCCTAGTGTGATCACCACACTCTCCCTCGTGCACATCATGTAACACTCGTTTGATCTCATCGTGGGCGATACACCGGAGTAAAGGAATAGAATATCCCCTCCTTTACAGGACTCCATTCTGGATAATAAATCGCAAAGCTTTTCAGAGAACCTGCTTTTCTCACTTCTGCGCTCAGGTAAAGTTCCATGCTTAAGATAGTTTCTGAATGGAGTCATCTTTGACTCCTTCTCATGCGTTGCCTCATACACCCAGTCTGTCTCTATTTGATCGATACTCGGAGCAGTAAGTGTCTTGACGGGGAGGAGTTCCATCTAGTGTGCTTCCCCAGTGCTGGCCAGTTTTGCTAAAGAATCAGCTTTCTTATTGTGCTCTCGGGGTATACAACGAATAGCATAATAGTCAAACTAATTCAACATTTCTTGAACCCGAGTAAGGTAGGTAGTCCATCTCCAGTCTCTGGCTTGATACTCTCCTCGAACCTGGCATACGACCAATTGTGAATCACAGTAAATTTCCACAGCAATGATTCCCAAGTCTCTAGCGACCCTCAGCCCAGCAATCAATGCTTCATACTCGACTTCGTTGTTAGTTGCGCGGAATTCAAACTTTAAAGCATAACATATGGATTGACCTTCTAGGGTTTCGAGTACCACTCTAGCGCCTGAGCAGCAGTCGTTTGATGCACCGTCAGTGTATAGATTCCATGTGCATTTGGGAGATTCACTAGCTTCGGGCAAGTCCTCCGGTATGGTGAATTCATCTATGAAGTCCGCCAGAACTTGTCCTTAAATAGCTCGACTTAGTGTATAAGTGATATCAAATTGACTCAACTCGATGTTCCACTTGAGCAATCTACCAAACGTCTCGGGTCGTGTTAGGACCTGTCGCAACAGCTGGTCGGTGTAGACTGATTGGATGAGCCTAGAAATACGGACGAAGATTTCTCAAGGCTATGACGAGACAATAAGCCAGCTTTTCCACCTTCGGGTAGTTTCTTTCTACCCCCATTAGCCTTTTGCTGATATAATAGACCGGTCGTTGGATCCGATCCTCTTCTCGAATTAACGCATCACTGATCGCGTTTGCTAAAACCGCCAGATAGATGTATAATCTCTCATGATCGACGGATTTCAATAAAATAGGTGGTGTTGCCAGATGCTGAACTAGTGCTTGAAATGCACCTTCGCACTCCTCCATCCATTCGAAATTCCGTTTTCCTTTTCTGATCAGATCGGAGAAAGGAATGCACTTGTCTGTGGATCTGGAAATAAATCTGCTAAAGCTGCCACCTTCCCGTTGAGGCACCTGCTTTATGGTTGTAGGACTTTCGAGATTCCGAATTGCCTAAATTTTTTTTAGGATTGGCTTCAAGTCCTCTGGCGTTGACGATGAATCCAAGGAACTTTCCTGATGCAACTCCGAAATGGCACTTCAACGGATTGAGCTTCATTCTGTAGTGTCGGAGTAAGTTAAACATTATTTCCAAATCACTGACATGGTTGATGGACAGTCGCGACTTCACGAGCATGTCATCCACATACACCTCCATGGTCTTTCCGATCTGGTTAGCGAACATTCGGTTCACGAGCCTTTGATAAGTTGCTCCAGCGTTCTTGACTCCGAACGGCATCACCTTGTAACAATAGAGTCCTAAATCAGTGACGAAGCTAGTATGTTCCTGGTCAAGTAGATGCATCGGTATTTGATTGTAGCCGGAATACGCGTCCATGAAATATAAGAGCTCGTGTTTGGCTTTTGAATCCACCAGTTGATCAATTCTGGAAAGAGGGAAACTGTCTTTAGGGCAGGCTTTATTCAAATCTGAGTAGTCCACACATGTTCGCCATTTCCCATTTGACTTTTTGACAAGCACTGGATTAGATACCCACTCCGGGTATAAAGCATCATGAATAAACCCATTCGACTTGAGTTTATTTACTTCTTCCTTCAGGGCGGCAGATCTCTCTGGATCCATACCGCGCATTTTTGTTTGACCGGGACGTGCCGCAGGTCAATATTTAATTCATGGCTCGTGATTTCCGGCGAGATCCTACACATGTCTGAATGAGTCCAGGCAAACACATCAAGGTTCGCCTGGAGAAAATCAACTAATTCCTGTCTCATCCGGTGGCTAAGTTAAGATCCGACCTTTACCATTTTGGAATCGTCGTCGTCGTGGATTGGAACATCGATCGTCAACTCCACCGGGGAAGCCTGGTAGTCTTTGGCTTCCTCCTCATCATTATTTTCTCAGGGATCGAGGTTCTCAAGGAACTGGTTGATGGGCCCGGGTTGAGGCCCAAGCATTAGCTGTCAATTATCTAAAAAACGGATGCAAAGAGATTCCTCTACGCCTTTTCCTTTCTCTTTACGCTGCGCATCCCGTAGCTCAGCAACATAATAGGCACGTTCAGCCGCCTGATCACCATGTACTACTCCAACCCCGTTATTAGTGGGGAACTTCAGAGTTAAACACCATGGGGCAATTGCTGCCCTGAATTTTGCGAGGGTCAGTCAGCCCAAGAAAGCATTGTAGGGGGAATGAATGTCTAACACAACAAACTGTAGTATTCAGACTCTCAAGCGATCTCCAATGCCCAACTCAACTAGCAACACCACCATTCTAGCTGGTATAGTTGTGCTTCCATTAAAACCATGAATTCGTGACTGACACGGTTTTAGATCTTTTGCCTCCATTCTCATTTGGTTATAAGCGCGCTTGAAAAGTATATTGGCAGAACTTCCGCTGTCGACTAAGATCCTTTTCATCCAAGCAGGACCCACTTGAGCTGAAATAATCAATAGATCAATAGTAGAGGCCTCGACTCTATTAGCATCTCGGTTCCTGAAAACGATGTCGTCTGTCATCGTCCTCTGTTGTTTTGCCGGGGCCCCGTAATCAACATTACTACAACATTCAAAGTCCACATGCCTAATCGAACTGGCATATGACTCCATTTCTTTCCAGCTCCGATCAGCCGGATGAGGACCACCACTCACAGTGTTTATTACCAACCTCCAGCCAGTACGCGCAGGTTCTTCGGGCCTAGTTTAGCCTTGACCTTGATTTGGATTAGATGGGTCCACACCTCCATCCCGCGGAGCCCGAACAAACTATTATAACTTCCTCTCTCTAATCAACTTCTCGATGATGTCTTGTAAATGACGGCACTCATTAGTGTTATGGACGTAACAATCATGGAATCTACAGAATTTCCCGGTTTGAATTTATTTGTCAGATGATGGTTTCGGAGCTGGCTTCTTATACCGTCCGGTATTACAAATATGAAGGTAAATATTTTCTAACGATGTGTTTAGGGGAGTATATCGGTTAAACGTGGGAACTCTGTGTCTCAATCCACGATTTGGGTCTCTCTTCTTTCCTGGACCTCCGTTACCCTTCTGTTGACCTTGCTTATTCTGAATAATCAATTGCACATTGCCGGAGTTCTCACCGATCTGTTTCACAGCAACATTACTTTGAATGCCTTCACTACTGGGCCCCGCATCGTCCTACTTCCTAGATCGTCTAGCGTCTTCTCTCCTCAAGAACTGGGCCGCCTTAGCATAGAAACGATCCAACGAAGCGGGGAGTTTCCCAACCAACCAATCACCAAAATTGGAATCAGGATCGATTCCTTTAGTCAATGCCATTAGAATAGAATTAGCATTGGGGTTGCTGACCTCTGCACAAGCAGCACAGAAACTTTCCAGATAACGTCTAAGAGTCTCTCCTAGAGCTTGAGTAACACTGGACAAAGTGTTGACATCCTTTGGTTAGTAGCATGCATACAGAACTACTCAACAAACTTAGTAGCCAATTGATCAAAACATAAGATGGATCTGGGTGGTAATCGAGTAAACCACATAGTTGCGATGCCTTCCAAAGAGATAGGAAAAATTCTACACTTAACCGCATCGTCAGCTCGAGCGGCGTTCATGAGCCATTCATACTTTAAGATATGTTGGCTAGGATCTGAATTTCCTTCTTACATCGGCAAAGTTGGCATCCTGAATCGACGGGGTGGCTCTGCATAAAGAATGTCATTGGTGAATGGAGTGTGACTTCGGGAGATTCTCCGATCTTCATTTGTAAGGCCTTGACTTTCTCTAATAATCTGGCGTATCATGGTTGGAATATCAGGCATCTGGATGTTCGGGGCCAGGGCATGGTCGGGTTCCATGTTTTAAGGATGGTCCGGTCGCTGTCTATAGTCCGTTCCTCACCTCCTTGGCTCCCGATCTTCAGGGAAGTGAGGATCCTGAGCATGAACGTGTTGGCGATGGGCTGGATCTGGTTGGTTCTGGATCTCGGCTTCCAGATCTATAGCAGCAGCAGCTGCGTGGTCGTGAGTGGTGTGATAAGGAAGTGCCCCTCCTCGGGAGGAGGGTCCAGCTTGGTGCCTTGTAGAAGGACCAATCCCAGCTTTTCCGAGATTCACAACATGCTGATGCCCGGAGGTTTCTGCATAGTTTCCATCTAGCGGATGGCGTGTAGATCTGTGATTGAAGTCAGATGAAGCTGAGCTTTTGCTTGAGGAATGAGAGACATGATATCTTCTAGATCTCCTTCACATTTCTTCGTTCAGCTGGTTTGTGAGCTCCGTGTTGGCACGGATCTGCTGAGTGAGCTCCTGACGGCTCTGAGTAAGCTCTTGCATGAGGGTCTGGAACTCCTCCTTAGTCACAGGGCCTTGTGGATCTGGAGCTCCAGCCGATGTCTAGCCTGCTATGGTCAGCTGCACGGGGTTTTGCCTATCCCTTCCTTCTGGATCTGCAGCATTTGAAGCGGTTCTGGTAGCGCGCACCATGATGAATGTAGCTTTTTGCTAGATCTTGAGTAATCTGAATAGAATGGAAGGAACTACAGGAAGACATATCTAGATCTCCTCCTTAGATTTTAGCAATCCAACAATGGCAGTAGATCCACTGAATCAGAGAAAAATGGAGTTTTCTCAGTGAAAGCACCAAAATTGGGCACAACACTCTTCGGATGTGATTGAAGAGATTAAAATAAAGAAATTAAATGGAAAAAGAGGCTAATCTAACAATCATGCCAATAAAAGCATGTATAAATAGAAAAAGACAAGAAATTATAGTGGTTCGACATTGTAGCCTACGTCCACATTAAATGTTTTGTTGTTTATTGATGATTGACAACTGATTACAACAGTACAACACTCTAACACTCAAGTTATGATGGAGTTATGGCAGAGTAACGACGTAGCAGAGTTAAAAGTTCTTTTTTTGTAGGCGTAGGGATGTTATTTAAAGGTGTAGGTCTGAAATATCTACTCCTGAACTCGGAATACTCCTTCTCACACGTGGGTGGGCCCACCAGATCGATCAGGGTCATTTAAGATCGATTGGGATCGATCACCATCATCTTCGTATCGATCGAGTTTAGCTCCATTTGAGCTGCGATCGATCAAGGAAATTCTTGAGTGAATAGGAAAGCTTCTGTGAAAATTTGGAGGCATTTGGACTTGTAGATTTTGAGTTATGATCGATCTAAGATTGATTTTATAGGTAGGCTGATGGTTGCGCATCGATCGCTTCGTATCGATCGACCTTTGTATCGATGCTCCTCCATATCGATCAGTTGTGCATCGATGACGTGGAGCGAGAGTTCAGGGGAGGTCCACATATCACGCTTACAGACCGCTTCCCTTGGTTGGCTATGCCTTCTTCGTATCGATCCTGTGTATTGCTCTTCCTATCGATACCATATCCTTGCCTTCGTATCGTGCTCGGCTATAGGTTTCGTATCAATGCTTGGTTGATCGATACGAAATGGGTAGAAATGAAACCGATACGAAATGGGTAGCTGTTGATGGTTGATGGATACGAAGGTGATGGATATGAAGTTGGATGGATACGAAGAGGGATGGACTTTGACGGATACAAACTGACATCTTCTTCATGGATTTTGATCGATCCATAACTTGTGCATACGAATTCCGATTGACCCAAAAGTTGGAATATTAGCTTTCATAGCTTTGTTTGTCATACCATGTTAACTGTAGCTCAATCCGGACTCGGACCAAATTTGTTAGTATCCATAGTGGACCTGTGTATAACCGATCTTCGGGACGGATTGTCTTTGGTTTCTAGTTAAGTCCTTGGTGTCACGGCCTTGCCAAAAGGTGGGATAACAACTATATAAGTCCTAATGAGAGTAATAACTAGTACTCTTGCTTCTAGGAGTCCTGATGAGAGTAACAACAACTACTCTTGACTCGATAAGTCCTATTAAAAGTGATAACTGATACACTCGACTCAACGAGTCCTAATGAGAGTCACATCAAATACTCACGGCTTTAGGAATCCTAATGAGAGTGATTGCTCTCGACTACACAGGTCCTGACAAGAGCATCTCAATATAACAAATCCTCAACTACTAACCCTAAGAGTGGATAATGATACTCGACTAGTTAGTCCTTAATAGATGCAACTAAATATTCTCGACGAGATGAGTCCTAATGAAAGTAATAATAAGTATTCTCGACTCCATACGTCTTATAGCATTAAAAATTCTCACACGCACACAAGGCCTCCCACATCAGCTAGCAACACAACAACTTCCTCTATGCAGCAACATTGCCAACCGCTACTTGTCCAAGACTACACCAACACAACCTATCAGCCACCATTGCACGCACCTCCAGCTCATGCATTCTCCTCCCAAGTCGCAACCGCATAGAAGCACACACTAGGTCACATCGACCATCCTTCACACCATCACCTACATCGCATCCCCCTTTCCATGCATCTTGTGACATCACCGTCGTCCCAAGATCGTGACCTTACCATCGCCTCACTTTGGTCGTGACTTCCATCCCTGAACTCAAGCTCTCCCTTAACATCATCGACGTTGCCGAGCACAAAGGCTTCACGTAATTTTTTTCTTCCTTTGACATGACTTCAAATTTAAGGGTTTTTGTGGAAAAATGAAACGGTGTTATGGGCTATGATTTGGGTAGAGTAATGGGAGAGGAGCTTTCTAGAAAGGAAGGAGGCAATAAGGAGTTTAAACGGGCTTTAGGCACTAATCTAAATTAACAAATTTTCTCTACTTTTAATAACTTCTTTATTCATTTATAAATAAATTTCAGTCCAACATAATTTGATTTACATTTCATTCTACAAATTATATTTCGATAATTGGATAATTTTTATTTAATTCGATGATTGTATATTCGTATTTGATTATTTATTGTATCATTACAAAATAAATTTATTTCCTAGTTATTTCAATTATATAACAATTATTTATACATTTAAAATATTTTATATTTAATTACAACATTTTATTCGATTTCAATATGTCATTCAAAAAGAATTATTAATCTAATTCAATTTATTAAAACAGAATCTTTTATTAAATAAATTTCAAATAAATAAGAATTTATTTTCAAAATAATTATTATCAAATTTTGAAAAAATATATTTTATTTTAATTAAATCTATTTATTTTACGGTGTAGAAAGCGAGGTTGTTACAATGTGGAATCCCTCTGATCCAGGTGACTTATCACTAGGCATGTCGTGAATAGCCTTAAATATCTCCTCTTTAGAGAATGAGATATACATTTAAATAATCCTAGTATTGGTAGGATATAAATCGTTCCACCTAGCTGTAATTCTATGATCCCTGTTGGTCCAAAGATATTTTTGTAATAGTTAGAGAATGCATTATTGAGCTCATTTTAATCAAAAATTTCCACATTATTAATGACTAAGAAGTTTATGATATTACTATGCTTGAAATCATTGGCTATTTTATGAAAAAATTTAATCCTTTTTTGTCTCTTTTATCCTTCCATTGGAACCTAGAAGTCTGCTTGCACATTATTTCCTCTTGCGTAATAACTTTGTTTAGTTCTTTTTAAGGTTTAAAAGTACATTTTGCTCAAAAGAATTTAATATTCAAGCTTTCTAATTTATTTAATTTTAAGATTTCAAAAGAAAGTTTTTATTTTTTATTTCTAATGTTGCAAAAAACATCTTTATTCCATTCTTTAAAAACAGTTTTAGGTCCCTAAGCTTACTAACAAATACTTTGGCCATAGTACATGAATATTTAATAATATTATTACTCATAGAAAGCCATTTGTTTGTAACAAATAAGTGAAATTAGTTCCTAAGAGCCACATCTTTTCAAATTTGAATGTTTTATGAGTTAAGTGCTGGGCCTCGCAAAACAGAATAATTGGATAATGATAAGAATACATGGTAGGAAGTCCATTAACTTGCAAATTTAGGAACCTTTCGTCCATTTCCCGCTAATGAAGAAATGATAAAGGAGCTCCATTGAAGGGATTTCTCTTGAGTTCAACCAATTAAATCGCCTATTATTAAGCGGTAATTCAACTAAATTACCATTAATAATAAATTGGTCGAACTCCTTCATTGTAGAAATGTCACTTTCTCTAGGCATGCGCTCACTTAAAAATCTAGTCATATTTAAATCACTCCTAGTATCTAAGGACTGACAATTAGGGATATAAACTCTATACACTTGCCCCAATGGATTCTCTTGTCAATCTTATTGTGGGGACCATAAATATTTGAGACATTTAATAAGGATTCTTCTCTTAAATTAGGGAAGATAAGATGCATCGAATGAACGTTAACAATGGATTATATGAGCTTAACATAATTTTGTTTCCAACCCATTAGTAAACCTCCCAAATTAATATAAAACCCCCAAACTTCAGTAGAAGCGGTAATCGGGACACTCTATTTTTCTTTCTCGTAATAAGGCTATGTCAGTATTATTACCTTTAAAAAAGGTCCTAATTTTATTACATTTACTTTGATCGTGTAAACCCCCAACATTCCAACCAATGTATCCCATGATCTAAGTGATCATTCCCTCTCAATTTCCTTGTTTCTAATATAATCTATATCACCCTAATCTATACTAAAAACCCGTTCTTCTAACTAAATCAAGCATAGAACACTGCAATAAAAAGACCCAATTACAACTATTCCTTTACAATGTTCATAAAATGGTCATTGTAATAATGATCTTTAACAACTGGCTTTTCCTGAAAGTTCTAGTAAATTTGTCTTTAACAACTTTCAAAATTTTGCAGTGTAATATAGGTCTTTTACTACTTTGTAGTCTTGACCGTTGCACGTATTAATTTCAACGGTTATTTATACTTATCGCACTCATAGCTTATAAGTGATCATGCATATTTTAAAGTTTGTTGTAACTAATTGTGCAAAAAATTGAAGAAGCGTAACAAAGTGTGAAAAAGGAACATCATAAGATTTAAATAATTATTAAAAATTTGAAAATTAAATTTCTAAAATTTTGTAGATTTAACCTTTTTATCCAAATAAAGAACTAAATAGTTAATAGATTTTGAAGAAAATTTAACACTCATACAATATAATGTTCATGTTAACTGTGTGAAAAATTAAAAAAGCATTCACCGAATCGACTTATCGAATTTAATGCCCATAGAAACACATCATAAAAATAAAAATGCCATGGTAGAAATTTAATCGCTAATCTCATAGTTTTAAACAAGGTTGCTAAATCGATCCATATTCTTTGTCCATAGTTTATAAATTTACCTATGATATAAGAATTACATAAATAACATTGAATGGTTAACTATATTTTTTTTTCTGAAAATCATTTCGTAAAATATTGTTTAAACCGCCTAATTTTTCATGTTCCTTCCACCGACCCTAAACTAAATCAAAACCTATAGCATCCACCTCCAATCTCGAATCCTAGCAAGTTTAACAACGACGAGCACACTCTTCGAAACTTGGTCCAATTCTTCAACCGAAAGAAAACAATGTCGTTGTTACCCACTGCAAAGCATGACACAATCTAAAAGGAAAATGGATCCCCAATCAAGCTATTCATACCCAAAATCCTCAGGCATAAGGCATTTGAACCCATTCTCCTTCTTGGCTACAACAGCTTCGCTAGTGTTGATGTGCCTTCGCGTCAAAGGCGGCTGTCACACTAATCAGATTTACACTATCAAGCATAGCTTATGGCGAAGCCTCTTCTCGCATGCTACCAAAAATTCATCAATGAATAACAAAAGAACGATATTAAAATTTGATTAATAACTACTACATGCTAAGAGCAAATTTCTAATAGGTAACTACCAATTCTTATTTTTTATGTTGATGTTTAATTTGTTGATGCTGGTGCTTGTTAATTTTTTTGATAATATCATTGCCTATTTTTCTATATTTTTCTCGATAATAAATACTTTAGATCTGGACCATGATTTGGATTTGCGGTTTTTGCAACAACCCGGAAATTCATCATTTCAGAAAAATTCAAATTATTCAAATATAAGATATTTTAACATAACTGAAAATGTTTTGAACGATAAATAATATTAACAATCTTGTTTTGAATAAATATTTACAAAAAAATATATATGACATCATTAGTGATGCCCTTTTATTTAATAATTAATTTATTAAATTAAATTGAGATTTGATGATTTAATAATTATTTTAATTATTTAAATAATAGTTTTAAAATGATTTTAATTAATTTTAATTAATTTTAATTAGTTATAAAACAATAATGAATAATTTATAATAGTTTTATAAAGTTGTAGAAGTAATCTGAAATTATAAGGAAAATCGATATCGATTTATCGGTATAATAACATTTTTTGTAAAAAAACGGTTTAATATTGATTAATATGGTTTTTAATTTCAAATGCGATCGTTTTAATTCATTTATTATAATAAGAAATTAGTTTTCAAATATTGTTTACAAATATATGTATATTAGCTAAGAAGTGAAAATGTGACCGAGAGTCGAAATCAGAATCCGTAATGATTCAGCGTGTAGAAGTTGTGCAACGTTGTGGATTATATGTGACATACATATGCACATATACATGTACACATACATGAATACATTCACATGCACATGGATACACACATATATACATATACATTTTAATATAAAATAACCAAAAATATTAAGATATTTTATTCACTTTCCTTTACCCTTAAGCTTCCCAAAGTCAACACTTACACTCACAAGTACAAGCACATGGCCTTGCATATGGGAAGCGAGGGGGTTTCGGCCGAACATCATGATGATGGAGGGTGGTGTGCTGGTGGTGAAGTAATGATGTATTTGCACTTAAAAATTGATATTGTATTCCTTCCATTTACCTATAAATACCTCCCATCCTTCTTCACTTCCATTCACTTCTTCTTCTTCATATTCCTAAAGCTTTCCTATCTACTTTCATGTCTTCCATACTTAGAGAGATAATGGCAAAAATATTTGCAAAAGAAAATTAAATTATATTGTATATACATATACATATACATATCAAACCACTTCAAAAGCTCAAGCAAACTCCTCTCCCCTTAAAATACCCACGACCACACCCTTGCAACCATAGGCCATGAGCCTTCTTCCTCTCCAAGGTCAAGGCCGAGCCTTCCAAGGCAAAGGTTCGAGTGTTCATAAGCGTAGAATTCGAGTTAGCGGAGATATAGCTGATTTAAAGTTAGTCCAATCAAAATTCAAGTGAGAAACTCTTATATTTTATTTTTGGATGTTGATGATATGATTGTGTAGTGGATGTTTAATATGCTTTGATTATCATGTTTGGTTGTTTAATATTGTTGTTTGATTGTATTAATAAGTCACGTTTAATACACATCGAAAATCACAAAGGAAATCACTTTCCTTTCATTAATCAAATGGTGTATATGGAATGTTTAAACCTCTTAAAGATGATCAAGTATAGTTTAGAAATGTTTTAAAACATTTAATTTTTTTGGCAAAGTTTGAATAAATATTGAAAATTTGGTCAAAAATAGGTGCGTCGTGTAACGATAGTTCACGGTTTCGCATCTTAAAAGTTAAATCCATTTATAGGATGGATTCAAAGTCGGATTGCTTTGAAATAAGAATTTTCCGAACACTCATAATCATAGTTTTCAAGCAAAGAAAGAAAATTGAGATTTCGTTTAGTAGATTTTAAAATATGAGCAAATCAAGTTTTAATAAATTCGCGCTTTGGCAGTTCGTAGGCCAAAGCGTAAATGTTCTAAAATTGATCTTTTTAATTCTTTAAAAATATGTAATAAATTTTAAAAATCTTTTAAAATGGTTTAAAAGATATTTGAGTCATAAAAATGATTTTTTTAAATGATTGAAAAGTTGTTTTAATTAAATAAGCTTTTAAAACACTATTCGCAATACTTTTTTGCAGCACTTTTTAATAACTATTGCAAATAATGGTTTTAACTCAATTATTCTTTCCCAAAGCATTTGTGAACCTTTTCAAGTAAATAATTGAGTAATTCTAAAAATAAGTATGCGGAAACAACTAGTACGTTTGTTCCATTTGTGAATGTCATAGAAAATCCGACCGAGGAATGGAACAAATCAAAGGGAAAGCCCGAATGCTCTAAAATTAAAGGTTAATTAAGTATGTCAAAAAATTTAGAGTCGATCAAATAACATGACCGGCTTATGGGTGAAAGAGAGTAGTCTCTAGTCTTGAGTTTGGGAAACTAGTTGCCTGCCCTCCCTAGATACCCGGACTGGCCCAACGGAGGGGATAATAAATTTGATTTACTCAGATCATAAAATTTCCTAAAGTATAAAAGATCTAATTTTCCAAATTCAAACAACTTGGATCGCATAGAAATGATCTTCTTATACTTGGTATTAAATTCCAAAGAGGGAACACGTACTATCCGTGTGAAATTTAAAAGGTGATTTCACCAATATTCGACGGATAGTAAAGGTTGAATACAAAAATTAATGCTGAGTAGAATTAGTATAATTTCTATCGACCCTTTTTAACTTAATAATGTTTTCCAATATGACTTTTGAAAATGATTTGGAAATATTTTCCTAAGTGAAAAATGAAATGATTTGGAATTTTCCAAGATTTAAAAAGGTTTTAAGTAATCAAAGGATTTGATAAATAAGGTTTAATGATTCCGTATATACCGAAAATATATGGTTTAAAATTTTATATCTCCAGAAGATATTTTTGATAAAAAGAAATGAATTAATCAAATGATTACCCATATACTTAACACCTCTTTTATCGATAATTAGTTCGGAGGAACCGGGGTCGGATTTGAGTAATTCTTATCCGAAAACCATTTTGAAACAATTTACGTATTCGAAGTGAAGACATGGAAATAATTTGGAAGATGGAATGTAGGGTTGCTTGTCACTGACCCTCAGGGGGAAATTTCCCATATCATATTTATGTGGCAATAATTCTTCATTTGAGATCTTTGATGCAAGGACTTCTCGCTACTAATCCTAAGGGTATTCCTCGGTAGGATGTGGTAGGAGAGTGCCTTCGGATTGTCCTATTGTAACATCCCGGAATTTTCGACTTTCGAAAATTCGACATCGATACTCACTTTATCGACTACCGAGCCATCGAATGCCGAAAACCCAAAAAGTTATGGTTTTAAAAAGAAGAAAAAGGTAGAAGAAGAAGAAAGAACAGCAACAGAAACAGAAACAATATCAGAATCTCACATTCGCAGCGGAACAATATATAATAGATAAAGGAATAATCTTTAAACAAAGAACTATATCATTTTATACATACATCAATCATCAGAGTCAATATACAACTCAATACAACAAACAATGGATAGTTATATAAACTTGTCCTCATATAGAATACACAGCGGAATAAAATAATATCAGATACAAATACGGATGATACGTTACGCCATCCAGCTTGCTTCCAAAGCTCCAGAATATCCAGAATATCCTGATAACATAACTCTAGGCTGCCCGTGTGGAAATTGGTGTGCACCCAGAGTTTAGAAGGGAACAATAAACTCCGAGTCAGTCATGGTGACTGGTGTGAGATCGTAAAACAGTTATTCTTTATAACAACAAAATAATTTTTAAAGTCAATTCGAAATGCTTTTGGAAAATGAAACTACCATAAGACCTCCCGCCACACACACAATGCAAACGCAGAATTGGAGGAGATTTCTTCTTATGATAGTCAAAGATGCTTACTACGCAAAATCAAATCCTTTTTGATATTATTATTAGTGCATAGTGTAGAAAACATTTTGAAAGTATAATATTAATCTTAGCCAACATACGACCAGTATCGTATGCCTACTATAGCTACTATGTTCAATAGCAGGTTACCGCCACATTCCATAGCAGGTAATACAACTAAAACCGTACATGTCACGTATTGTTTCTTTGGATTTCCAGCAAATGGTCAGGCCAAGGAACTTCCTATGCCACGATGGGTACGTCCCTGGAATAGACGACCCGAGAACCTAACCGGATTTCTGCCAACACAAGGCCGGGTTACCTCTGCAAAAATAGGTAACTACTGACACGCGTATGCCATCCCCCGATCGTCACCGATCTTCCCGAGGATCCCCGATTCGCAACAAACCACATAATAATAGTAATGCAGTAACCACAGAGGTTAAGTATCTGGGCTCCATACCATGATACCACCTTTATCCAGAAGGAATGACATACACTAAGGGGCGCTACTCCCTAGAACCTTGCCGCATCCTTCCTGTTTTGACCATTTCCGGGGTGTGAGGCTCAATGAAGTCTCGTCCACAAAGCTACGCTTTCTACAAAGCCATGCTTCGGGTCAAACAAATGATCAACCTATGATCACAAAGATATAAGATCAAACAAATGATCATATCGCAAATGATCAAACACTGATCATTTCACAGCAACACTCAGTATGCCACGTTACCAAATTGGGAGTATATCGCTGATAAATTTCAACTACATAACCTCTGAGCTCGTACGTCTCAGAGAAGGGTGTTAAGCTAAGAGAATAAATTCTCCGCCACCAACAGAAATGTATTTGAAAGAAATCAGCTTTATATCTCAAATTGTAACGTCAGACATACAATCCATACAAGTCTGTTCCGGGATCGAACAGAACCGAAGGCACTTCTCACGAAGCCCTTGCATATCCGGATAAATTTCTAATCACGTCCAGACTTCCCGTCACTAAGGGTGATAAAACCTCTAAATTGGAGATCAGCCGATGTAGAGTAACTCGACGGTAATCCTTCCGTTTTCAAAAATATCCGGTCTTCAACACCGGTCTTCGAATGCAATTCATAACGACGTATCACATATTCGGAATGGGTTATACGACCCCATGGTCCTTTCCCGGCTAACCCGAATAGTGAGCGTTTATTCAAAAATAAGTGTGGCATTCAAATTCATCCAATTCACAACAAATACCATATTCAAGGTAATTATTGATAGTCGGTTATTTAACTATCAATAAAGATGCGCAACATCATCAGATTCCAAATAATTTTCCAAATTATTTATTTTCCAAAATATCTTTACTAGATATAAAATTTCCACACTTCAAAAATAAATCAACGTTTATTTTTATAAACAGTTTCCCTTTCCTTTATAAATTCCATATTGAATTTATATTTTCAAATATCTACTGATATTCGATTTTCAAATCGTTTTCAACATTCATTTTCAATTTATCTTTACAAAGATAAACCTCAAAAACGTTTCATTTCGTTTTGGAAAACATTTCCATACTTATTTAAAAATAAGTCAGCAATTCACAAATCCATTTATTTTCAACACTTGGAAAATATTCGATATACTTAAATCAAATTAAGTATATATTTCATTCTTTTAAGGAAACCATTTACTATAACATTTATTTGAGTCAAAACGAATGTTACGTAAAACATCGTTACGATGACTCAAAATCACTAGTATAGGGATTCGGATTTTGATAGATATATAAATCCCAATACTACATCAAAACATTTCCTTTCGGAAATCATTTACTATAACAACAGTGTTATAGTCCATCATTTCCTTATTTCTCGAAAACGTCTATTTCAACAATGAATGTTGAAATCTATGATTTCGATATTTAATCATTTTAAAACATCGTTAAAACAATTAACTTCATCTTAAATATCACTTTCCCAAAACCATATCCATTTTACTTAAAAATATATTCACTGTCCAAAATCGTGAATATACTTCACTAACCACATTTCAATCTTTTCTACACATTTATTTCAAGAATTTATCCACTATCCAAAATCGTGGAAAAAATTCCCTTAATAACCTTCTATATTCAATTCATCAAATTTGATTGATTTTCCGAATTTATAAAACAACGTTTATAAATTTCATTTTCTATTTTCTATAACAACTCCGGTTTATAAATCTCATTTTATTAACTTCTAAAATTCACTTATAAAAATAAGTGATTTCGGATTTACAAACAACGTTTATAAATCGCATTTGTACTTTATAACGATTTCAACTTTTTAAAAAGAATCATTTATGAACAAATTCGATCAATATTCCATTTAAAGGCAAAAATCCAATTTATAAGTAAATTACTTATTAATCCTTTATTCTACAACTTCATTCATTTTTAACTTCACAATATAAATCTATTAATTTCATTCACTTATGAAATCCATTTATACTTCTTTTTAACACTTATAAAAATTCGTTTTATAAGTCCAATATTTTGATTTATAAAATATCAATTTTTATAAATCTTTTTATACAAATCGTTTATGGTTATTCAAAAATCCCAACTTAAACCATTTTATAAATAAATCAACTATTTATTTCAAACATCACACTTTGGTTAAATTTCACCAAAAATCTTAACTTTTATAACTTTAAAATTTTAAACGCTTATTTATTTGAAATAAATCAATTCAAAAATTCAATAAAACGTCTACTTTCAAAAATCACTTTAAAAATCATTTTATAGTAAAAGTCGTTATTTTTAAATTTCAAAAATGAATCCGATGATGCAACAGCACCAATTAGTCCATCACAACATCAAACATCATATATCAATATGATAACAGAATATACATCAATATCTGTAAATAAATAAATACAGTTGAGGAATCCAGTTGGATCCCTCCAACCTGTTTCCCTGCATCCACAGATGTTAGCACAATACCAATTCCACTTCGAGGTGGAATATCGCGGTATATGGGTTTTATAAAATATCCGCTTACTAACGGCGCAATAGGGTCTCATCCGCTATACGAGGCGGGAAATCAATCAATCCAATATATACATATGCCAATATGTATATATCGCTATATATATAGATATATCCTACTATATCTAATATCACATCCAATAGCAATCAATCAGTCAAAAACTGCAATTAATTTTGAGTGAGAAAAATCTCACCTTTGCTTTAAATTTGCAATCCATTTTTATTCCAGCTTTTTGTCTTCACAGTATTAAACCTTGTATAAATAATTATACAATTCTATTAATATTCGAATTGAAATCGAACAATTAAATTCCACTTGATAATTTAAATTAACTTGTGATTTTATTTTGACTAACAAATTTTTTTTTAACTATTTGATTTAACAGAAATTAAATTCAAACAAATCTTCTTTTGATAGATTTAATTAACTTACCCTTAAATTAATTTTATCCAAAAAAAATTATTAAATTTCTTTTTCTTACCGAAAACTATATTTTAACTATTTCCCTTTTTAACAAATTTTAAAATTGTTAAATAAGTAAAATTACGGTTAAATCACCTAATCCATTATTTAAAATAAACTAGTAGAACAAAATATTATATATGTATATTCATTTTATTTTCTTCTTTGAATTTATCTATACAAAATAACCTACATACATTTTTATAAAAACCCAATCTTTAAAAATTCCAAAGCATCTTAAATTTTTTTTTATATCTTACCAAAATCATCCATATATATATATATATCTCTTTTCTGTCTGTTCTTCCCTGTTCGATCTATATTTTTATTTTATTTTTATTTCCTTTTCCATAAATGTATTAACTTCAAATGGAGAGAAAATTCCTGTTTAAAACCCTATATAAAACTTTACTGAAATCATTTTATCCTCTGTTTTCCCATAAACGTCTACACAGGAGTGTTTATGTGTGTATATATATAGATATATATAAATTTATGTTAAATTCTAAATTGAATTTGATAAATTGTAATTACCTTACTGTATTTATTTGAACTCCTGCTCGAACCAAACCTCGACCACGCGACTTCAAATAGAAGCCTACGTTGATCGACGCCGCCGAACTCGACTTCGAGCCACTGCCTCGCGATTCCCAATCTCACGAACCCAACACAAATGTCGCGAGACCTCACCAATCCAACCTCGTCGTCGCTGCCTTATCCATCGCGAACCACCTGCCGCCGCGAAGTACAATCCAGAACTCGAGCCTCCAGCACCGCACATCGCCATCGCGAAGGTCGAGATCCACCCACGCGAGCGCCTCCACCCTCACGCGTTCGTGCGAGCGCCTGCGACCCTGAGATTCGACTTCCCCTTCGTCGACTTCGACCCCAGCCTCACGCGAGACAATCGCGACCCCAAAAATCGAACGCGATTTGGAAAATTCTCGAACGAAGCTCCTATAGAATTTCGAGGATGAAGAGGCGGTCGTTTCTATTTTTATTAAGCTGGAACGATTTATTTGGAAACAAAGAAGAGGGCACGGTTTGATTTGAATTGAAGAGGAGGGGAGTACGCATTTTCTTTCGGCCATTTTTATTTTAATTTCGCGAACGAGATTTTTGAAGAGGGAGAACGAGATTGTCTTTTAAAATGGAACGAAGCATGCCTCCACGATTTCGTTCGTGATTCCTGGCAAAAATTTAGGCGTGGTTTAAGGGGGAAAACGTGTATTGACATTGACCAGTTTTAATTTAAAATTAACATTTTTTTTATTTGAATTCGGTTGAGCTTAACGCGTTTATTTTCCGTACGGTTACGTATTAGATCCGAAAAATACGAAAATTGAAATCCGACAATAATTCAATATTACGGACCCAATGGAACTAGTTTCGTCGAATTCCGAGACTGTTTGAAAAAATGACTATTTTTAAATATCGGTTCAAACAATTAAATTCAAAACTGAGCAAAACAGTTTAAATTTCAATTCTGAAGCCGCCGTTCTCTTCAGTGTTATCAATATAAATATTAAAAGCTTTTCGAAATATTTTTTCTTTAGCTTTAAAATTGAAGATTCAAATTTTTATTCAACATTCAACAGATTAAATTTTAAAGTTTAATCGCAAATTTCAAAGTTATATCGGGGATTCAAATTAAATCATCGTTCAAATATTTAAAATTAATTAAATATTTTCAATTTAATTTGTTCAAAATTCTGGGTCGTTACACCTATTCCTGGACAAAGTGGATGGACGAATATCCGACGTTGCATTTCTATTTACATTAATTGATCTCTATGAACGTATCGTCTATTTGGTGGCGAAAGGCAACTTCTCTTAGGCTAACACCTTTTCCTAAGACGTACGAGCTCAGGAGTTATACATTTGTAGAAATCAGTTCTGTGATCATGGAATGGCAGTATGGCATTCAAAGTGGAATGTGTTATGTGAAAGGTAATCGTTACTTCAGGCATCATCACCCGGTAATTTCTTAAATAAGGTACGTTGTAAGGCTATGTGGTTCGCAACCAATAGGGTATGATCATTGCCATTCTAGGTTACTCTCTATATGTCGAGTAGTGGTGTATACTTGTTCGGACGACCAATTTCTATCGAATTAAAAATTAGCTGAACGAATTAATAATAAAATTTACCGCACGTGCACGGCGTACAAAAGTTAGTACGTGGCGAGTACGAGTCGATCCATAGGGAATTGTTGATTTTAAATTTTTCTACTCAATCAAATTATACCAAAGTCGAAAGCGTGATTAGCTAAAAATGCAAAAAAAAAACTAACAAAAGAAAATTGATAAAAATATGAGAGTGCTAAGACAATTTAGAGGTAATTTCTACTCTCTAAATCACATAAATCAACAAAATGAAGTTATGATCTCTCTTTTGGGCATTAGTGAGATTAGTTGATGTGCTTATCATAAGTATGGTATATTTGTGCTATTAATTAGCCCAATATAAACCATCAAACTATAACACAACCACTAATACACATTTAATTCTCATGAAATATGACAACAAAGTTGAAAGCAAAATCTATTTTAAGCATGGCCTATTAACTATTGTTTAGAAATATAGGCCATCAAATTTTAATTTCAACTTTCACTTTTTTTGCCATAATCATATATAGATGAAGAGGCAATTTGTGATTCATATGACTAAGCATAACCTATTTGTTTTGAACAATATAAGCTATCAAACTCAATACTAAACACAAAATTACATAAACATCATTTTTCCATGAAGCACAAAAAGAGAACATAAACATCAAAATGTTGCATCTACATACTAGAGAGCTTCATTACCCCTAAATTGAAGGGATTAGGCTCTCATATTTGTTATCAAATCAACAAATGTAGCTTGCAACATTGAATAAAAAAGAAGAAAAGGAGAGCAAAATGAAAAGAAAAATTAATCTACTTGCATAAATAAATAAATCTACACTACTAACATGAAAGGAAATAAACAAGGAAAGGAAAAGAACATGTATTAACTTGCATAAAAGAAAAGTACATAAAAGAAATGGCTAAGTAGCCATGAAAAGAAGGAGTGCTCTCATTTTATTTCCAAGGTAAAACTAAAGAGAAGAGAGCCTAAGAAGAGAGACTAAAGAAGAGAGGAGCTAATTACATGAAGATAAGGGGTACTTATACATGTATGAAACCCTAATCCATATTTTTGGGGAATGTCCAAAATACCCTATTAGAAAGTGTGGTGGCCAAGTAATCATTAGCATCCAATAATCATCCATTAAGTGTGCATGAAGATTTAATGGCCTTTTAGCATGTGCATTAGCTCCTAAGTGTACATTAAGGTAGGTAGGTAAGTGGGGTCCTCCATGATCTATGAAATGAATTATTTCCATCTCCATTCCTTTGTATTCACTCTTGTGCATGCATATATCTTCATGAATCCACTTGTATTAGAATTTAAATTCCTACAAAATAACATAGAAATTTTCAATTAAATTTTAGAAAATTAATATATGCACAAAAATGACCATTTTGCCTCTAGATGAAGATGAATATGTGACGATTTGAAATAATTTGAATTTCGGTTTAAACAAGTTAAAATATCCAATACGATCAGTTATTTAATTTAATAGATTAAATATGGTGGTAAAAATATGCACATTTACGTGCACATCAAATACCCCCACACTTATCTTTTTATTCGTTCTCGAATAAAGGAAAAAAACTAAGATAAATCCGTTTTCATAGGAAACACGATTGCATTGAGCGTATGCAACAAGCTGTTAAACCTCTGGGTGTCCCCAGTAGGACGAGTGTTGTCTCGTGAGGGTTTTCAGTGGATACTACCCACAAAATCCAAATGCAGGATGAAAATATTTACAAAATGCAAGATTTATTTATAAAGAGATGAATGTGAATTTTTGAAAATATTTACAAATGAAAGATTTACTTTTAAATAGACACAAATAAGTTAAATAAAAGTTTTGGTAATTGCCTTGAAAATTTAAGTCATTTACTCGTCAAAATTTCCAACAAAAATCAAGTTATCATAACAAATAGACAATAGTTTAACTCATTGTTTCAGTTGATAACAAAGTGTAACCATGAAATAGATCCTTAGTTGATTATCAAAGTGGTATTTTCAATTCTTTTCAATAACAAGTCAAATCAAATAAGTAAAAATAGCGCTTGGATTTCAATTGCTTACTCTCTCTTATTTGAAAATTTTATTGACATTAACAATATTTACATATGCCTAACTCAGATAAACTGAGGCCATATATATTACCCATGCACTGCCTTACGGACTGATTTGAGGGGAATACAGAGCATAGCGAGTGAACACACAAGTGTGAACACTTATCGACTGTAGGCATTATTAATAAAAGAATTATTTTTATATACACACACCTAACTCAGATAAACTGAGGCCAGATATACCGATCGTGCACTGCCTTTCGGGCTTACGTGAGAAGGGTACAAAGCATGGCGAGTGAACACACGAGTGTGAACATATGACTCTAGGTGTTAATAAAAATTATATACATATATACAAATATATATATTTTGTTTTTTTTGGAAAAAGAGAGTTTTGCAAAATCATCTTAGCACCACTCATCTTAGAAGACAAAAAAATTCTATATCCTTTTATTTGAATTCACCACTTTTTAAAACAAAGATTTTCAATTAGGATATTTCATAATTAACACGCTTGAACCTTCCTATATACTAGTTAAACCATTTTTATTTGTAATCAAACTTCATTTTTATTTTTGTTGAGACAAATAAACTTTTCAAAAATTTCAATTCAGTTAACCAAAACCATATATTTATCCTATAGTGTTTCTTTAAAAATAGATCAAAATGCTTTAAAAAAAATTTGTTTTTTTTGAGATTTTTTTTAGAAATTTTTTTTTTGGAAAGAAAATGAAAAATCGAAAATGATGATGAGTCTCCCCCCACAGTTGATTTTGACTGTGTCCACACAGTCAACCCAAGTGGAAGGAGAAAAATAAAATAAAAATAAAACGATGACCTATATTTACATGAAAACGAACGGTATTTACACGAGATTAGAAAGTATATCGTCAAAGAGTAAATGAAACGGTCTTCTAAAGACCGTTTCATTTGTCTCGTCAAGTATGCGAGACACAGCTTAAGCTCGGAAAACCAAACCAAAAATGATTTTAAAGTTGAATGTTGATTTGGGAAAACGAATGTCGTTTTATTAAAAATCTTACGAGTTGTTTCCTTTTCGATGATTTTTGGGGTCGATAAAACAATTGGTTGAATTTCAAGTTTATTTTCACCAAATTGAAATTCAAGCTCTTCATTTAAAAATTCTTCAGAATTATTGATTTCAAAATCAAAATGGTGATTTAAATCTCCCCCTTCAGAATTCGACAACTCGTTTTTGAAAAGTACAAAGAAATCGTGTTCATTGAATCCGTCTTCCTTATTTGGATTATCAACAACTTCATCGCATATATTAAGTTCAAAATTCAAAGTTGTTGTATTCAAATTTTTGAAATCGAGAAAAGGAAGATCGAATTTTAAATTTGGTTCCACACCCTCAAAAGAATTGAATCCAAGTCAATTACCAAATTTTCAACAACTTCGTTAAGATTTTCATTTTCAATTTCAAAAGTTGTTATTTGAAAATCGTCGATTTGGGTAAAAGGTGGGTTAATTATCACTTGACTCGTCACACATTGGGATTTGATTTTGTTTATCACATTGTTTCATATAAGTTTCAATCAATAAATTTATGTGGTCATTGTAAATTTCGTCCATTTGCTCAACAAAATCCAATTTATAGTTATCAACATGAGGATTTTCACTTTGAAATTTTTGAGAACAAAGATTTTCAATCGTAACGTGGTTAAGACTATTCCCATTGCCAAATTCGTTTGAAAAGTTGTTTCCATTTTCATTTTGAGTTTGAAATTCATCTTCGAGTTTGAAATTGAATTGGCATGGGTTATCATCAAAATCGTTTGAATTTTGAATTGAATTCAAATTTTTAAATCCTTGAAAACTTTGACTCAAGTTATCGCACAAATACGAATTACACAAATCATTTATCATTTTATTTTGTTGTGTAGAGATTTCAAGTAAAGACGAAATGCTATTTTCAAGATTTGAGGATTGCTCGTTATTTTGAAAACTTTGTGGTGCAAAATCCAAATCGTTTGAACAATAGTTGTTGTTAAAATATCCATACGAATTTGGAGTGAAATTATATGGGTTATATTGATTTTCACAACTATCGTAAAATTCATGTGAGTAAGGAAATTCAGACATTTTCAAGAATGTTTTTTTTATAAAAAATATATATTTACAAATAGAATTTATTTTTAAAAAGGAAATTGATTTTTGTTTTGTTTTTTAGTTTTTCAAATTTTTTCTTTGTTTTTGAAAAGGTTTTAAAAAAAATTGGATTGAAATTTCAAAGGAAAAGGATTTAAAAATTTCAAAGAAAAAGAAGAGGAATATTTAGAATTTTTTAGTTTTGGGTTTTGAATTTTTTTTAAATATACATGAACTAATGCAACTAAATGAATGCAAGGGTTAGTTTCAAATTATTTATCCTAAGTTAACCTAAAATTGTATAATCACACTTTGTCTTAAATCAACAAGATAGTTCTCAGCCAAGTAACATACAGGATTTATCGGTGCACCACGAATCATCATAGCAACGCAACCGAAGGTTTAAGTACCTTTAGAGGAACAATCACTATAATATTTATGAATCACCATAATATTTATAAATGGTTATTACTCTGCCGTTGCCTAGACAACGAGAAATTAAATTGTTCAAAGAAGACAACTTGTCAATATACAATTAAAAGTTATCGATGTCTAATCGTTATTATTAATCAAAATCTAGAATGAAATGCAAAACTGAAATTGAATGTGTATTCACAATGCAACTATGAATGGTTTTTTTTTGAATTTTTTTTCTTCTAAAATGCAAGCAAACAACAATGCAAGGAAAATAAAAACAATATATAGGGGTTAAAGGCAGCAAATTTTTTTTATATAAGCAAGCTAGCAATTTATTTTTGGCAAGCAAAGCAAAGCACGCGAATGATTCTTCCTTATCTGCTTTTGCAACCTGAAAAGGAATCAAACAAGATATATACAATATTTTTGTTCAGAATATAAAAATGGAACTTAAAATAAAACAAAACTAATTTTAAAACTAATTTTTTTTAAGAATAATTTTTTTTAAGAATAAAACTAAACTAAACTAAAAGAAAACAAAGTTTTTTTTATTAGGATTAAACTAAAAACAAAATAAAACAAATTCAAAGTTTTTTCTTTTTTTAAGAAATAAAACGAACGAAACTGTAATAACTTCTCTTTTTTTGGAAGAGAACTAAAAAAAATTCAAAACAAAACAAAATTAAATTAAATAAAAAAAACAAATTCACACTTGGAATTCTCAAAACCAAAATTACAAACAAAACAAAACCCGACCCACTAAAGAGAACTGCAAACTCACAAACCCGCTAATAAATCAGAGTTCAAAAGATTCGACGGTTCACAAATATAAATTCACAAATTAAATTTCCCGACTCAATCGACTTCGAAACGCCATTTGAATTCAATAATTCGATTCTCAAAATTTAACACAAGCAGCTGCAATCGATGGGATTGTGTTCGGATTTGGTTACTGAGTTGGTTGCGAAGATTTGGCGATTGATTTTTGCGTGTTGGTGATGAATTGGAGGCGCGTGTTCTAGTTGCGGTGGTTGAAATAAGGGGATGCAGAGGCTTTGTCGAAGGCGGGTTGAAAGGCGTTAAGATTGGTGGAATGAAAGGCGATTGTAGTGGGTGATTTGAAGGAGGTCACATAGTGATTTGGGGATTAGGCTGCTGCGATTGATTGCAGAGTGATGGGTTACGGCGAATGTTGGTTCGACTTTGCTTGCCATGGTTCCGATTGTGGATTCAGGCGAATTGGATACGTCGAGTGGTGGCTTCGCAGTAGAGGGCTATTGTTGTAAACTGTTATGGTGAACACTGCAGTGATGGTGAACACTGCAGTGACTGGCTATATGGTAGTGCTGTAGATTCGCTGCAGTGATGATTCAGACACCAGGAGTCTGTTTGGTTGTGACTGTGAGTATTTTTTTTCTCCTGAGATGTTTGGTGATGTAATGAAGGTTAGATGATGTGGTGTTATAGCAGTAAGGTGGTTTTGCTGCAGAGGTGCTCGTTTGATTTTGCAAGTTGGAACCAGGGTGTATGTGGAGGATGCAAGTTGAAATTGCAAGGTGATTGACTGGTTAGGGAAGAAGAGGTATGCAATTGCAAGTTGAAATAAGTTGTTTGACGGTTTTGTGCAGTTTTCTTGTTGGTCAGTTTGATATTGGTCGTATGACTGGTTGGTGACTGTGTACACTTTGGTGACACTTTGATAGCTGGAATGATAGTTGTGAATGTAGTTGTCAGTTGTCGATTGTAGTTGCAAAGCAGTTAGAACTATAAGCAAATGGGTGGTTGCTTGGACTTAGTAGGTTGTTTGAGTAGCTTGCTTTATTGGAAATGGCAGCAAGGACTTGGAGTATGAAGAGGGTGACGGTTGCACAGTAAGTTTGCTTGCAGTGGTGTCGTGATGGTGGAAAATGGTTATATCAGGGTGTACTGTAGTGATGTTGCACAGAGATCAGGTGTTGTCAATAGAGATGAGCAGAGGCTAGACTTTGAAGTTTGGTTTGGTTGTAGGCTGGAGCAGCAATGATAATGTGAAGACAGTGGATGGTTGTGTAGAGTTGTGTTTGCTCGGAAGAAATGGTCAAGGGAATAAGATGATGATGTGAAGACAGTGTGAGGCAGTAGTTATGTTGTGGATGTGACTGCAATGTAGATGATATGCAGTGAAGTGGGTATGGGGAAATGAAGTATGGCAGGTCGAGCACTGTTGATGGGGGAGAGGTAGTGATCGGAAGCAGTGACAAGCAACAGTAAGGACAGCAATGCAACAGTGAAAGCACACAGTGCTGCACAGGTTTTTTTCTGTTTTTTTTGAAATTGTAAATGAAAATTGAAAATTGAAAAAGTAAAGTAAAAAATTATAACAGAGAAAAATGAAATTTCTTTTATTTTTGTTTTGAAATGTGCTTGTTGTTCTTTTTTTAATAGGATATGCAATGCAAAAGAAAACACTAGAAAACAACAACAAACAAACAAAATGCAAACAAAAATTCAAACAACAAACACAACACAATATTTTTTTTAAATGCAACACACACAAAAATTAAAACACACAAAAAATAATTTGAAGAATAGAAAATTAAAATAAAAGCAAATTCCCCGGCAACGGCGCCAAAAACTTGTTCGAACGGCCAAATTCTATCAAATTAGAAAATTAGCTGAACGAATTAATAATAAAATTTACCGCAAGCGCACGGCGTACAAAAGTTAGTACATGGCGAGTACGGGTCGATCCGTAGGGAATTGTTGATTTTAAATTTTTCTACTCAATCAAATTATACCAAAGTCGAAAGTGTGATTAGCTAAAAATGTAAAAAAAAACTAACAAAAGAAAATTGATAAAAATACGAGAGTGCTAAGACAATTTAGAAGTAATTTCTACTCTCTAGATCACATAAATCAACAAAATGAAGTTATGATCTCTCTTTTGGTCATTAGTGAGATTAGTTGATGTGCTTATCATAAGTATGGTATATTTGTGCTATTAATTAGCCCAATATAAACCATCAAACTATAACACAACCACTAATACACATTTAATTCTCATGAAATATGACAACAAAGTTGAAAGCAAAATCTATTTTAAGCATGGCCTATTAACTATTGTTTAGAAATATAGGCCATCAAATTTTAATTTCAACTTTCACTTTTTTGCCATAATCATATATAGATGAAGAGACAATTTGTGATTCATATGACTAAGCATAGCCTATTTGTTTTGAACAACATAAGCTATCAAACTCAATACTAAACACAAAATTACATAAACATCATTTTTCCATGAAGCACAAAAAGAGAACATAAACATCAAAATGCTGCATCTACATACTAGAGAGCTTCATTACCCCTAAATTGAAGGGATTAGGCTCTCATATTTGTTATCAAATCAACAAATGTAGCTTGCAACATTGAATAAAAAAGAAGAAAAGGAGAGCAAAATGAAAAGAAAAATTAATCTACTTGCATAAATAAATAAATCTACACTACTAACATGAAAGAAATAAACAAGGAAAGGAAAAGAACATGTATTAACTTGCATAAAAGAAAAGTACATAAAGGAAATGGCTAAGTAGCCATGAAAAGAAGGAGAGCTCTCATTTTATTTCTAAGGTAAAACTAAAGAGAAGAGAGCCTAAGAAGAGAGACTAAAGAAGAGAGGAGCTACTTACATGAAGATAAGGGGTACTTATACATGTATGAAACCCTAATCCATATTTTTGGGGAATGTCCAAAATACCCTATTAGAAAGTGTGGTGGCCAAGTAATCATTAGCATCCAATAATCATCCATTAAGTGAGCATGAAGATTTAATGGCCTTTTAGCATGTGCATTAGCTCCTAAGTGTACATTAAGGTAGGTGGATAAGTGGGGTCATTCATGATCCATAAATAGAATTATTTCCATCTCCATTCCTTTGTATTCACTCTTGTGCATTCATATATCTTCATGAAGCCACTTGTATTTGAATTTAAATTCCTATAAAATAACATAGAAATTTTCAATTAAATTTTAGAAAATTAATATATGCACAAAAATGACCATTTTGCCCCTGGATGAAGATGAATAAGTGACGATTTGAAATAATTTGAATTTTGGTTTAAACAATTTAAAATACCCAATATGATCAATACTATGGGATCCCGGATAGGTCGGTTACGACCGGGGTGATGTCATATTCGGTTTTTATCCATGCCATGTTTGAGTGTCAAATAGGGAGAGATCGGTCTTGCCAGATGCAGAGGATAATTTGTGTATTCTTAGTACATCCCTCTAGAGATGTACTGTATGGAAGCTAGTCCCTTACCTGCCATTGTATGGAAATCCATTCTCCAATAAGTGCCTTCGGACTTAGTTGTAAACTTATTATATCGTCAAATCTAACCAATGTAACAATTTCAGCTATTTTAATATATTTATTTGAAAACGTTTTTCAAAGAATGTCATTAAAAATAATATTGCCAGATTTTGCATAGCAAATGGTTTGGTTATCATAAGGTAAAAACCCGTTCCATGTTTATGTGCGGCGTGGTCTTATGAGATACCCTTTTGTTTTCAAAACGCATATTTTGAGTTTCTCACACCAGTCCCATGACTGACTCAGAGTTTATTTTTCTTTTCCCTTAAATTCAAGGTGTCCTATTTCTCCGAGCAGCCAAGTAGTTATATTATTTGGAGCATTTTGGGATGAAGCACGGAGCATGGAGCGTTTTGGATCTTTTTGTTTAAATTATCTATCACTTTCCGCTGTGTCTGTATTATGTATAAGTATCTACCAGCAGTTGTAGGGATAGGCCGTTATAACTATCCTATTAAGATTAGTACTTGCTATAACTTTGATATCTCATTTTGAGAGTGATTGTATGTACTATCTATATGATTACAAGTTGTTAAATACGATGTGGGATTCCATTATTTTTTTGTCTTCTATCATTATTTTCTTTTACCCCATGATACTCTGCCTCTCTGGCACTTGGATTTGCGGCACGAGAATACTGAGGATGTATTAGTGTCAATTTATGAGGATCGAGGAGGTGGGTCATCACATTTGGTAGAGCTTATGGTTGAGGAAATACCTAAGCCTTGATGGGATCAACTCATTAGAGATGGCGTTAGTAATGCCCTCAAATGAGTTTAGTCTGAGAGTGCGCACATTTGAAAATTATCCAAATAAGTACATTCGAATTTTATGCCATTCCCTAAGATTGTCTCGTCTATAATCCTAAAGATATTTCCTAACTATATGTAGGTAGTAGGAGATGAGTAGAAGAAGAGGACGAGGAAAGGGAAGGGGTGGAAACAATGCCATAACCACCAATGGTCGATCAAATGCTATAGTAATGGAGGAAGCAGTAATCCCTGAACAACCTCGAATTAATTTTGCTACTCCATGTAAAGATTACACCAGTTTGGATGGTAAACCATTTAAGGGAACAGAGTCCATTATAGAAGTTCAAGCTTGGATCCACTCTTGTGGAAGAATTTTAAAGGATTGGATATTGGAGATGAGTAGAAGAGGTTCTTAGGTTCTTGGCAACTACGAGATGAGGATCTTTCCTGGTAAGAGTCTGTTACTATGAATGAATCGGAGGACAATTTTTCCTAGGCATGATTCAAGGAGGTCTTAGAAGAATAGTATATGCCAACAGCTGGAAAATCATGCCTTTATAGGAGTTTTATGGATTTAAAACAAGGAGAGACGCCTATAGAGGAGTATTCTAACAAGTCAATGAATTATCATGACTTGGACCGGGTCTGATAGACACTCCTTTGAAGAAGAATGAAATGTTTATCTTTGGAATAAAGAAACAATATCAGGACAGGATGACGGCGCATGTTAATGGGACTTTTGTAGATTTGGTTGACATGAGTTTCCAATATGAAACTCTAGACAACGAGAATCCGCCCACAATTCAAAGCAGTAACAACAATAATTGGAAGAAGAGGAAGTTTAATCAGCAGGGGAAGAAGCTAGGGCAATGCAAGCCAGAAGGAGGATCCTAGGGAGATTGGTTAAAAGATGTTACTTGTTATAATTGTTAGCAGAAGGGTCACCTTTCCACCACCTGTAAAAATCCTAAACCACAAAAGGGAACCTACTGCAATTGCCACAAGCCAGGGCACATGATAATGGAATGCCCATTGATGAAGAAAGGAGAGCAAGCGAGAGTTTTTGCCATCAAAAATGAACCCTCAACTTCTACCGATGCAAAGGGAAAGGTAGTTCTGGAAGGTAAAATGGACTTTAATGAAATATTAGTTAGGGTACTATTTGATACCGGGGCTTCCCGCAGCTTTATTTCTGAGAAATTAGTTAATGAACTTAAACTTAAACCAAAAATATTATATATACACATATGTGTGTCTAATCCAATAGGTGGTGCGACTAATCTCGTTATGATTTGTAAAAAAGTCCAAGCTACCTACATATCCCAAATTTTTCCATGTGATCAAATAGTCCTCAACTTTAATGAATTTGAAATATTACTCGACATGGATTGATAGTCCAAATATAAAGCTATTCTTGATTGTAATAAAAGGACAGTGCAACTGCAAAATAGAAGAAATGAAAAGATCAAGTGTGAAAACCCTAGTCCAGTAAATAAAAGTTATGTATATGCGCTCAATTTATTCCAAAAACATCTAGAAGAAATACTAATTGTTAAGGAATTTTCGAACATTTTTGAAGAAGTAAAATGTCTACCACCCCATCGAGGAATTGAGTTCCACATAGATTTATTCCCTAATACAAGGCCGGTTGTTCACTCGATTCGGAAAATGGCTCCGAAAGAGAAGGAGGAATTAAGAAAACAAACTGATGAGTTATTAAAGAAAGGATTGATAAGACCAAGTCGCTCAAGTTGGGGAGCAGCAGTGGTCTTTGTTGCAAAGTCTAATAGCTCTCTAAGACTATGTATGGACTATAGAGATCTAAACAAACAAACGATAAAAAAACAAACATCCTCTAACCCGCATATATGATATGTCTGACCAACTACGTGGTGCTCGAGTATTCTCAAAAATGGACCTAGCTACAAGATTCCATCAGCTAAGGATAGTGGAAGATTGCATTCCTTTAACCGCATTTAGAAGCTTGAATGAATTCTATGAATGGCTAGTTATGCCCTTTGGGCTAACCAATGCTCCCGCCTATTTTATAGACCTTATTTATATGGTATTTAGAGAAGTACTTAAAAAATTCGTATTAGTCTTTGTCGATGACATTTTGATATATTCAAAGACCGAGGAAGATTCATTGAACATGTTGTGTCAAGGGAAGGAATTGCAGTTGATCCAGCAAAGATTGCAGCTGTTCTAGACTGAAAGCAACCATAAACTCCTAAGGACATTAGCAGTTTCTTTGGATTGGCAAGATATTATCGGAGATACATTCAAGATTTCTCCAAAATTTCCTTTCCCTTAACCAAGCTGACTATGAAAGGTGTGAAGTTTGAGTGGACATAGAAATGTGAAGCCACATTTCAAGAACTCAAGAAAAGGTTAACTACTACTCCCGTGTTAGCAATTGCTGACGAAAGCGGCGGATTAACCGTATATACTGATGATTGTGGGGAAGGGGTAGGTGCTGTTTTAATGCAACACAGAAAGGTCATCGCTTATGCAAGCAGACAATTGAAGATCCATGAAAGGAATTATGCAACACATGACTTTGAGCTATTAGCCGTTGTTTTCGCATTAAAAATGTGGAGATATTATCTACTGGGTAAGAATTCATCAAAGTTTATTTTAAATAAACTTTGATTGACCTTAGTAAATAATATTCCTTCTTTAAATAGGTGAAAAGTTTGAGCTCTTCATAGACCATAAATCTTTGAAATATCTTTTCACTCAGAAGGACTTGAATATAAGGAAACAACGTTGGTTGGAATTCCTCGCATCATATGATTTGGATATTCTATATACACCAGGAAAAGCCAATGTTGTGGTAGACCATTATAGCTCATTTAGTGGTGCGTCCAGCATTGATTTATCATATAAAGGAAACTCAGCTCAAGGACTCGATCATTGGAAGAATAACTAGGGAAGTAGAAAAGAATGTAATATAGTGAAGATGAGAAGGATTCAAATGGATGAGCAGGGAATCTTAAGAATGAATGGAAGGATATGTGTCCCCAATGTTGATGGGGTTAGACGGGAAGTTTTAACCGAATGTCATAACTCTTAACTCGCAACACATTTTGGAGTTACAAAGATATATAGAGACATGAAATATACTTTTTGGTGGGGAGGTATCAAGAGAGACATTTCCATCCATGTGCGTAGATGTGCAAATTGTCAACATGTCAAGAGTGATCAACAAAAGGTTGCAGGACTACTCCAGCCTCTTGAAATTCCGACTTGTAAATTGGACCAAATAACAATGGATTTCATCGATGGCTTACCTCGATCGAGAAAGGGAAATGAAGGCATCTGGGTTATCATAGATCGGTTAACCAAAAGCGCACACTTTATCCCCGTAAAGCCAACACGAACTGCTGCAAGTCTTACAGAAATATACATGAGGGAAATTGTTCGATTACATGGTGTCGCAAGCAGCATAGTCAGTGATCAAGACCCATCTTTAAGTTCTAGGAGGCATTGCAAACATCATTCGAAACGAAGCTAAACATAAGCACCACATATCACCCTCATACCGATGGGAAAACTAAGAGAGTAAATCGGGTATTGGAAGATCTTCTGAGAGCCTGTATCTTAGATTTTGGAGGATCATGGAAAAATTATCTTCATCTTGTTGAGTTCTCCTATAATAATAGTTATCAAACAAGTACTGGCATGGTACAGTAAAAAGCTTTGTATGGTCGTCCATGTAGATCCCCAACATGTTGGATCAAGACTGGAGATCGGTTGGTACTTGGTCCTAATATGATTCGAGAAGCTTCAGAAATTTTTTGACAACATCAGAAAGAAGATGAAAGAAGCCCAGAGCAGGCAAAAGAGTTACGTGGATAGAAAACATAGGAATTTGGAAAGTTTCTCCAATGGGAGGAGTGGTAAGATTTGGTTGAGGAGGGAAATTAACACCTCGATTTATTGGACTTTTTCCAATTCTCGAGCGGATCGGCCCATTAGCTTATCGTTTGGAATTGCTCGAAAGATTTTCTAGTGTGCATAATGTTTTTCACGTATCCCATCTACTGAAATATGTGCATGATCTAGAGCAGATTGTAGAAGAGGCCGCCCAAGAAAATTTTGAAGTTGAACCAAATTTGGCAGTTATTAGACGACCAGTTTGTATCTTGGATCACGATGAGAAACGATCGAGAAGGAAAGTTGTGAGGTTGGTTAATGCCCAATGGAGTGGTGATGTAGCAGACTGCACCTGGAAAACAAAAGGCAAAATGAGGAAGGCATATCCTGAGTTTAGGATTAATGTTGTATCGAGATATTGTACTCATTGCCTGTGGTGTAGTCACTTATCATATCTTGTATATATTTCATTTTTGTCAAATATATATATTTCGAGTTATCGTCTTCTTATCCTTAATTTAGAGGATGAAATTCCTTTAAGAGGAAGATTATGTAACAACCCAAAAATTCATCATTTGAGAAAAATTACAATTATTCAAATATAAAATATTTTAACATAAATGAAAATGTTGTGAACGATAAATAATATTGGAATCTTATTTTGAATAAATATTTACAAAAAAATATATATGACATCATCAGTGATGCCCTTACATTTAATAATTAATTTATTAAATTAAATTAAGATTTAATAATTTAATGATTATTTTAATTATTTAAATAATGGTTTTAAAATGATTTTAATTCATTTTAATTAGTTATAAAAGATAATGAATAATTTATAATGGTTTTATAAAGTTATAGAAGTAATCTGAAATTATAAGGAAAATCGATATCGATTTATAAGTATACTAACCATTTTTGTGACCAACGGTTTAATAATAATTTATCTGGTTTTATAATTCAAATGCAATCGTTTTAATTCATTTATTATAATAAGAAATTAGTTTTCAAATCTTGTTTACAAATATATATATATATATATATATATATATATATATATATTAGCTAAGAAGTGAAAATGTGACCGAGGATCGAAATCGGAATTCGTAATTATTAAACGTGTAGAAGTTGTGCAACGTTGTGGATTATATGTGAAATACACATGCATATATACATGTACACATACATGAAGACATTCACATGCACATGGATACAAACATATATACATATACATTTGAATATAAAATAACCAAAAATATTAAGATATCTTATTCACTTTCCTTAACCCTTAAGCATCCCAAAGTCAACACTTACACTCCTAAGTACAAGAAGATGGCCTTGCACATGGGAAGGAGGGGTTTTGGCCGAACATCATGATGATGGAGGGTGGTGTGATGGTGGTGAAGAAATGATGTATATGCACTTAAAAATTGATATTATATTCCTTCAATTTACCTATAAATACCCCTTCCTTCTTCACTTCCATTCACATCTTCTTCTTCATATTCCTAAAGCTTTCCTATCTACTTTCATGTCTTCCATACTTAGAGAAATAATGGCAAAAATATTTGCAAAAGAAAATTAAATTATATAGTATATACATATACATATTAAACCACTTCAAAAACTCAAGCAAACTCCTCCTCTCCCCTTAAAATACCCACGGCCACACCCTTGCAACCATAGGCCGTGTGCCTTCCTCCTCTTCAAGGTCAAGACCGAGCCTTCCAAGGCAAAGGTTCGAGTGTTCGAAAGCATAGAATTCGAGTTAGCGGATCTATAGCCGATTTAAAGTTAGTCCGATCAAAATTCAAGTGAGAAACTCTTACTTATATTATATTTTTGGATGATGATGATATGATTATGCGGTAATGTTTAATATGCTTTGATCATCATGTTTGGTTGTTTAATATTGTTGTTTGATTGTATTAACAAGTCATGCTTAATACACATCGAAAATAACAAAGGAAATCACTTTCTATTTATTAATGAAATGGTGTATATGGAATGTTTAAACCTCTTAAAAATGATTAAATATGGTTTAGAAATGTTTTATAAACATTTAAAAGTGTTTTGGAAAAGTTTGAATAAATATTGAAAATTTGGTCAAAAATAGGCGCGTCGCGTAACGGCAGTTCGCGATTTCGCGTCTTAAAAGTTAAATCCATTTATATGATGGATTCAGAGTCGATTACTTTGAAATAAGAATTTTCCGTACCCATATAATCATAGTTTTCAAGAAAAGAAAAGAAAATTGAGATTTCGTTTATTGATTTTTAAAATATGAGAAATCAAGTTTTGATAAAATTGTGCTTTGGCAGTTCGGAGGCTAAAGTAGTAAATGTTCTAAAATGGGTATTTTTAATTCTTTAAAAATATGAAATAAATTCTATATATCGTTTAAAATGTTTTAAAAGATATTTGAGTCATAAAAATGGACTTTTAAATGATCGAAAAGTTGTTTTAATCAAATAAGCTTGAAAACACCATTTGCAACACTTTTTAATAACTATTGCAAACAATGGTTTTAACTCAATTATTTTTTCCCATATCTTTTGTTAACCTTTTCTAATAAATAATTGAGTAATTTTAAAAATAAGTATGCGTAAACGACTAGTACGTTTGTTCCATTTGTGAGTGTCATAGAAAATCCGACCGAGGAATGGAACGGATCGAAGGGAAAGCCTAGATGCTCTAAAATTAAAAGTTAATTAAGTATGTCAAAAGATTTAGAGTCGATCGAATAAATTGACCGCCTTATGAGTGATAGAGAGGTAGTCTCTAGGCTTGGGTTTGGGAAACCAGTTGCCTGCCCTCCCTAGCTACCCGGACTGGCTCGACGGAGTGGATAATAAATTTGATTTACTCGGATAAAAAAATTTCCCAAAGTATAAAAGATCTAATTTTCCAAATTCAAACAACTTGAATCGCATAGAAATGATCTTCTTATACTTGGTTTTAAATTCCAAAGAGGGAACCTGTACTATCCATGTGAATTTAAAAGGTGATTTCACCGTTATTCAACGGATAGTAAAGGTTGAATGCAGAAATTGATGTTGAGTAGAATTAGTATAATTTATATCGACCCTTTTCTAACTCAATAATGTTTTCCAATATGACTTATGAAAATGATTTGGAAATATTTTCCTAAGTGAAAAATGAAATGATTTAGAATTTTTCCAAGATTTAAAAAGGTTTTTAGTAATCAAAGGATTTGATAAATAAGGTTTAATGATTCCGTATATACCAGAAAGAAATGGTTTAAAATTTTATATCTCTAAAGGATATTTTTGATAAAAAGGAATGAATTAATCAGATGATTACCCATATACTTAACAACTCTTTTATCGATAATTAGTTCGAAGGAACTGGAGTCGGATTTGAGTAATTCTTGTCCGAAAAACACTTTGAACCATTTACGTATTCAAAGTGAAGACATGGAAATAATTTGGAAGATGGAATGTAGGGCTGCTTGTTACTGACCCATAGGGGGAAATTCCCCATATCTTATTTATGTGGCAGTAATTATTTATTTGAAATCTTCGATGCAAGGACTTCTCGCTACTAATCCTAAGGGTAATCCCCGACAGGATGTGGTAGAAGAGTGCATTCAGATTATCCTGTTCGACAACTTGTATGGACGAATATCTAACGTTGCATTTCTATTTACATTAATTGATCTCTATGAACGTATCATCTGTTTGGTAGCGAAGAAGGCAACTTCTCTTAGCTTAACACCCTTTCCTGTGACGTAATAGCTCAGGAGTTATACGTTTGTAGAAATCAGTTATGTGATCATGGAATGATATTGTTGCATTCAAAGTGGAATGTGCTATGTGAAAAGTAATCGTTACCTCAGGCCTCATCACCCGGTAATGGCTTAAACATGGTACACCGTAAGGCTATGTGGTTCGCAACCATTAGGGTATGATCATCACTTTTCTAGATTACTCTCTATATGTCGAGTATGTCGTGTATGCTATGGGATCCCGAATAGGTCGGTTACGACCGGGGTGATGTCATATTTAGTTTCTATCCAGGCCATGTCTGCATGCCAAATAGGGATATACCCGTCTTGCCAGATACGGGGGATTGTTTGTGTATCCTCGGTACATCCCTCTAGAGATGTACTGTATGGAAGGTAGTCCCTTACCTGCCATTGTATGGAAATCCATTCTCCAATAAGTGCCTTCGGACTTAGTTGCAAACCTATTATGCTATTAAATTTAACCAATGTAACAATTTCGGCTATTTTAATATGTCGATTTGAAAATGTTTTTCAAAGAATGACATTAGAAATAATATTCCCAGATTTTGCATAGCAAATGGTTTGGTTATCATAAGGTAAAAACTTGTTCCGTGTTTATGTGCAGCGTGGTCTTATGAGATACCATTTTGTTTTCAAAATGCATATTTTGAGTTTCTCACACCAGTTCAATGACTGACCCGGAGTTTATTTTTCATTTCCCTTAAACTCTGGGTGCCCTATTTCTTCGAGCAGCTAAGTAGTTAGATTATTTGGAGCATTTTGGGATGGAGCATGGAGCGTTTTGGATCTTTTTGTTGAAATTATCTATCACTTTCCGTTGTGTCTGTATTATGTATAAGTATCTACCATCACCTGTAGGGATAGGCCATTATAATTACCATAGCTGGGTTAGTACTTGTTATGACTCTGATATCTCATTTTTAGAGTGATTGTATGTACTCTCTATATGATTACAAGTTGTTAAATACGATGTGAGGTTCCATTATTGTTTTGTCTTCTATCTTTGTTTTCTTTTACCCCATGATAATCTGCCTTTCCGGCACTCGGATTTTGCAGCATGAGAATACTAAGGATGTATTAGTGTCAATTTCTGAGGATCGAGGAGGCGGGTCGTCACAGTATTCATCTCATTCTACGGATAAGTTGGTAAATCATTTAATCTCACATCGATAGATGCAAAATTGGATAATGAAGAAACTATTTTGGAATTGGAGTTTGAAAGTTTAGAATATTATCTTAGTTATATAATTTGTCCAACCTCTTTATATATAAGTAATTATTACCCTTTTAATTGGATTGATTTGAGTAGATATTCAGGATAATTGATTAAGATCCTGTATATCTAGATATTGTGTCCTATTTATGTTAAATTGAATTAGATGGAGTTGATATTAATTAATAATATGATTATAAATTAATTAGAACTCTAATTTGTAGTTATGTTAGTGATAGAAATATTATTATATATTTCATTGCTAATAGGAAGTTTGAAGTATGATCTTTAAAATAAGCTGTAAGGCTAAAATAATGATTTAGGCAGGTTAAACTTGTATTAAACTAGCTTCAAAGTTTATATACCCATGATATTGGTTTATTATATTGTAAATCTATAATTAGCTAACTAGTGGATTTCTATAAAGGTGATGTGAGAAGCTAGAAATTACAAAGAAGTGTTGTATTATTTAATAGGGTTTGATTGAAGTTATAAAATCTCAAATATTGTAATAACGTGATTTATTAACTTTCGACCCTAAGAAATGGTTTGAGATGTTCATTGACAGGTAAACTTAATTTAAAGAAGAATTAAGCGAAAATAAGATATAGTATGATTAATAGGCAAGTGCATTATTTTATTAAATAAGTGTGAGACTTCTATAAAATAATAAGAAGAATGTATAATTGTTAGATTGGTTACTTAAGTAAGATGCATTTTTATTGAATTGTTTATATGATTGTATATGTGAATTGTATTGATATTGGGATGATAGATTTGTTACTTTGGTTGTATATATGTTTATTAGTTCTATGTAGTTGGTCTAGTTATATATATATATATATATATATATATATATATGAACATACACACACATATACATACATGCGTATAGATTATGTGATTTACATATGTATATAAGTATAAATATAGTTTTGGAATATTCGACTTGGGGTTACTGGGAGATGCACGGAATATTACATATATTTATTGATATGCGGTTAAAGCATTCATATATAATTTTTGTATACCCGACTTGGGTCCACTGATTGGAACATGAATCCATTGTACATTTAGGCGCATGACTAGTAGACATGGTCCCAGAGTAGTGGAAGAGAGATTGGGACGCCAATCTAGGGTAGGTCATATACTATTATATAGTACGATTGGATGCTACGACAGGACCTATAGACCAACTTCTTTTGAGGTGTTGGTTTTTAGGGGAGTCCGCATGTTATTTGTGGCTCTTGATAGGCCTCTTTGGTAGCTAATGACAATTCAACATGATTTTTCGGCATGCAATTCAAGCGTATGTATAGTTCGGTATGCCCGACTTGGGGTTATTGAATAGTAGTGAAATATATTATAGGTGTATAAATATGTGGTTCAAGTGATTTTTATATGTATAATTATAGATAAACGGTCTGGATGATTTATATATATTGGTTTGGTATGCCTGACTTGGGGGAATCGGGTTGTGCGAGGTGATAGAGTTAGGGGTATACCCTAGGGGAATTATGTAATTTGTAACTATGAGTGATTTATCACAATAGAATAAACATACCATTTTAAATATTCCAAGTCAAAATGTTTTGAGACTGAATATCGATGCATCCATTGAGACTAGAGTGCGTAACACTCTCCAAATGTTAGGCAGTGTTTTACTTGTGGCTGTTGGAGGAACCAAGGGGTTACGTACTGATAATTATTGGATAACTATGAAATGACCCACTCGATAGTTTTCTGTTGGTTAGTATAACTAAGGTCAAATAGAAAATATCGATGTGACAAAATTATGCAGTTCTTTTGACTTGAGAATACTGTTGATCTTCAATGTGGAAGCTTCACTTGATTATAGTTAAATCATAGCACGACCTCCATCGAACACTATAGTTGGGTCGAGTAGAAGCAGTGGAAGTAAAACACTATTTAAGTGATAATTTGTCTCCTCAGTTATATGATGTTAGTATTACGTCAACTCAAAGTCAAAGTCTCTAACCAGAGCATTTCAGTTAATAATAATTATTGAACCAAGGACTTTCTGTTTAGACTATATAATTGAATATGGATGATATTGGAATTTTAACCATTACCAAATTCCACAAGTCCAAAGTGATATGATTTGGCGAAGAGAATTGGTGTAAATAATTGTCGCAATCGGGTAACGTTTAATAAAGAAAAAACAGATTTTTATTGAAACCAAATAAGTGATAAATTTTGTGATAATGTCACACTACCCACTAAGTGATATCTGAACATTAATATTCGAATTGTTTGGTACTAATCGCTGACCAAATTTACATGTAAAAGTCACATAATTGAAACAATGAATACTCCCTTTATCACCTGACTTGATTAATTTGTAATTTTTATAAATTAATTAACTTAATTAATATTTATGAAATATTATTTACAAATTTTTGCATTTGATGTGTTGAACAATGTTAAATAATGTATTTATAATGGTTGTAAATCTTTTAATCGATATATGATATCGGTATGCATTTTAAATTTATATTCAAATGCAATGGACATTATTCGGCCTGGAATTAGCTTTGAGGCCCATATGGGGCACACAAACTTCGACCAAAATATTAGTACCTGAGTTATTGATTTTGTTGATAACGACCTTGATAACAACCATATACAATCATATAAAATATAGTACTAGTGTTTTGCCAAGTTATATAGTATATTATAATGACCCCAATTTTTAATTAGCATTATTCGTGATATTGAATTGGATAAATTAAATAGAATAATGTAAATAATTAGGGAGATGAGATTAATAAATCTAATGGTCGTGTCTTAATGAATGAATTAAAATAAGACTTAACTAAAATTAAAAAGGAGGAATTTTCTAAGGGGTAAACTTAAAAATGGGGCTACATTTCTTTGTATATATCTCTTCCTCCACTTGAATAAACTCCCACTTCTCATTCTTAACTCCCATATACTTCGGCCGACCATTAAAAAGCTCCAGGTAGAGTCTAAATTGAAGAATAAGATAAGGAATTAAAGCTAGTGAAGTATCTCATTCTCCAATCAACTAATCAAGGTGAATAATCATGTTTATCATCTCGTTTTTCTGTGTTTGGATTGGTTATGGGTTATACCCGATTCATGTTTGTGATTTTGGTTAGGATATAACCATTTAAACCTTTGTTTGGATAAGACATAGGTGTTTTAAAATGTTAATGTGATAATTAACATGTTTTCATTCGGTTTTGGTTAAATTCTGAGTTGTTTCGATCTTCATATGCTTTGAAATTTTAATATGATGAAGTATATGATTTATCTGATTTTTGGTGATTTTTGGGAATTTTTGGGAATTTTTCCTTAGTGATTTACTAAGGTAATTAAATTATTTAAGCCTAAGAGCTAAACTGAAAATTTGCTTCCGAAATACTTAAGTTCGGAAGGGAATTTGCTTTTGGAAACATTTGGAGAAGAAGTACAATGTTTTTAAGAAAAAAGTTGACTTTTGTATACTTTTTACTGTTCGGAAGTACAGGAGAAGGTTCCTCAGCCAATCAAAATTAGACAAACAAGATAAAACATCACTTAAGTGGGCCCAGTTCTACCTTCGTCTCCAACAAGCCCGCTTTTACCCTTTCGATGAAGTCGAAAGGTACCTTTCGCCTGAAACAGAAGGTAAACAGCTACCTTCCGTCAAAGTCGAAAGGTAAGCATGGGGCCGAAGGGAAGAGAATGGCGAAGGGATGGGGAGGCTGCTTCTTTTTCTTTCGGATAGAAATAAAATTGCTTTCGAATATGTTGAAAGAGGATCCTTCGACTCCATCATTTTATAAAAGACTAAAATTTTTATATTCAAGAAGGGATTTTGAAGGGGATCTTTGGAAGCTTAAACCTTCAAGAGTATTGTTTTAAAATGTTTTCTAAAAGGGTGTTTTAAATACCTTTCGACAAGACTAAAGGGTTAACCTTCCGACATGGTTGGAAGAATGCTTTCGAAGGGTAGGTTCTAACATCAACACTTCATTGTTTTTAAATGATTGCGAAAGGTTTTGAAGGGGCTATCTTCAATAACTTCGAAAGGTTCAGTTTCGAAAGGTTTTGGTTTCGAAAGGTTTTGAGTTCAAAAGGTTTAGACTTCGAAAGGTTTGGTTTCGAAAGGTTTTGATTTCGAAAGGTTTGACATTGAAAGGTTTATTTTCGAAGGGTTTTGAAGGGGTTATCTTCAATAATTGCGAAAGGTTTGATTTCGAAAGGTTTATGAATGGTTTTTATAAGGGGGGATACCCCAGACTTTCGGCAAGGTCAAAAGGTGGAACCTTTCGACTAGGTCGAAAGGTTCCTTTCCGTCAAGGCTGAAGGGTTGGACCTTTCGGCAAGGTCGAAAGGTATGATTTTGTGATGCTTTCAAAAGAAAGATTTCCGAAGGGGCTAACTTTGGATGTTTATTTGCTTTCGAATGGGGCTTCATTCGAAGGGTTTTAAAGGGCTATTTTTAGCCATTTTCTTTAAGTAAAACTTTGCTAAATTGAAGGGGTTACTTCGAAGGGTTATAGCATAAAATACTTATTGTGTTTGAATATGTAAGGGGAATCCTTATATAAATTTGATGTTGCAAAACCTTGGGGATACCGGGATAAGGTTTAATGTTTTCGATACATAGTTTGGGGTTACAAACAGAAATATGCTTTCGAAATTATACATTGGGGCTATCAATGTGTTTTTATTAAATTTAACCTAATTGGGGCTACCTATGGGAATAAGGTTAAACAGGTGGAATACCTAGGGAAAATAAATAATCACGGGGATCATGAGTTTTTATAAATAATCATGGTGATCATGATATTTCTGGCCAAGTGTTGGGTTCTTGGTTAACCTAGGAAAACCATGGAATGTGCGGTGGATAGCCCACATCAAAATGTTTTGCCAGAGGTGGTTAACCTCGGGATTTGGCACCCAAGGGTTCATAGTCATCCTAGAAAAACTATGGAGTGTGTGGTGGATAACCCACGCCATCTTTTATAAAACAATGTATGATGGATAATCTGCATTTATTTTGAATGAATTTGGGATGGTTAATCCTAATAAAGTTTTGACGGATAGTCACTTTAAAAGATTTTAGAGGGGAACTCTAACAAACTGATTTTAGATGGGAAATCTAATAAATTGCATTTAGAGGGGATACCTAAATAATGGGTGGATGGGATATCCAATACATATGATTTATGGCTTTATTTCATATTATGTTAAGACAAATCATTTTGGGTGCAGGGGCATAGTAAATGATTTGCATGTGTTTTCAGATGCTGGTGAGGGGAAAAACCGTTCCGCTAAGCGGCGTGGTCTCGCTAGATATCTATTTATGATAAGAGATGATAGAGGATTATTCATACCAGACTTATTGTCTGACTCGAAGTTTTTGTCTCCCCTTAAACTCTCGGGTACTCAAAATTTAATTTGAGCAATCTGAGAGTGGGAGACTTTCAGGTTTATGGACGAATAAGCTTCCGGAGACATGCAGGAGGCAGTGTTAGCTATGTAGGAGCTATTTTGTGTATTCCGCTGTAATGTACTAAGAACTATAAAGTTCATATTATTAGTTCTATGATCATCATAAGGGGACATCTTCATATGTCGCTCTTATCATATTTTGTACATGTATATATTATCTGAACGTGGTTAACGTCTAGGATTATGTAATTAAATCTGAATATATTCATAAGATATGAAAGATTCTGTTTTGTTGAAAGCTTAAATTTTTTCATATTCTTGTGTTTATGTGTTGCAAATAGTTTCAAGATTCCGATTTCGGTCACTCAGAAATAACACCTATGGATGACTGCAGCATCCGTAGCAGTTAGTTTTGAGTCTCCGAAAGTGGGAGGTTACATATATACTGTAGAATATTACACAGGTGTTGAATCGAAGACTGTACAGTATAAAGACTCAAAAGATGGACATGAAGACTCATAAATACAAAGACCAAAATATGAAGATCTCAATATTATAATTTAGTGTATAGAGTCATAGCTTATATTGTTAAAGTCCCTGATAGTAATCTTTGATTTATATCTCCTATTTTCTATCTTTTATATTTTTAAAAACAAAATAAAATTTTAAAATATATTTCAAAGTATTTTATAAAGTTCAAAAATGTTTATAAACTATGTTAAAACTATTTTACAAGGTATCAAATTATCTTACAAAGTATACAATTTTCAAAACATTTTAAAAGAAATAAAATTTAAAAATATACATACATATGTCGACATATAGGCAGATGGCATGTCAATATACATGTCGCCAATTGGGCTTTTAAATTTTGGAAATGAAGTGTCTATTCGTCGTAACTCTTCACGAACGGATACATCTGTTGATTTATTATCTAAAGGGCAGTTCAAACAAATTTTAAAGTTTGGATTTACTTATTTTCTTCTCTCCTCTTACTCTCTTAAAAACTCCATTGAAAATATACTCTATTCTCTTCAAAATCACTTAGAATCAATTCATACTTTTTTGTATTGATTCAATACCACTTTCTTACTATTTTGAAAACATCTATCTCTCAATTAAAAGATTAAAGTACTATCCAAGAGGCTATAAGATCCATCGTATCCAAAGTTCAAGAAATTGTCTTTGAAAAAACCATCAACTCCATTTGCATTTGTTTTGGTGTGCTTGTAGCCCGTTCAAATCAAAGTGGTGTGCCCAGTTGCCCAAAAGTCTAATGGGTGTGCCAGTAGCCTGGTTAAACCAAATGAGGCTACCCTGAGCTTGAAAATTTAGGAGGGTGTGTCTCGTAGCCTTGAAATCGAGATTGTATTTGGGTTTGCCTTTTTCTCATTTAAAGACTGGCATTTGAAAGAAATCTGTTCAAGCAATTGTACGGGACTGGATGTAGAAGAAATTCGAACAAGTATAAAATTCCTGATGTCATCTCTCTAACTCTTTATTTTGTTTTACTGCTTTTATTTATCTGTGATTACATCTGTGACAATTTGATAGTATAACTCTGTGGTATTATTAGTGATTTAATATTTAACTTGAAAGAAATATAAAAAGATTTAAATAAATTTGAAAACACTACTCACCCACTCCAGTGTTTAATTAGCCTTAAGATCCATAATTCTGCAATCCACATTTGGTATCAGAACTCTAGGTTTTTAAAAATTCATAATTTGATTTTTGAAAAGTATAGATGGCTAGCAACACTATTAGTATACATGTTAACACTTTTGTCGAAGGATAATCTACTGCTAGACTCCTACTTTTTAATGGTAGTAATCAAACTTATTGGTTATATAGAATGAAGATTTATTTAGAGTCTAATGGTTTAGATATTTGGAATGTTACATAAAATGAGTACACTAAACCCCATACTAATTTTGCACAATGGACTGTTGACCAAAAGGCACTTGTACAGAATAATTCTAAAACCGTGAATATTTTATTTTGCTCACTATATAAAAATGAATTTAATAAAGTCTTTATTTGTAAACCTGCATGTGAAATTTGGGAAGCACTGCAATTTACACATAAGGGCAATAGTAAAGTTAAGCAAACCAAAATTTCTCTGCTAACTAATCAGTTTCGGTTGTTTAAAATAAATCTAAATGAGTCTATTTCTAACATGTAATGTAAATTTCAAGAATACTGCATTCTTTAGTAGCATTAGGAAAAAACTTTTCTAAAGAGGACCAAGTTAGAAAAATTCCTCAATTCACTCTCTTCAGAGTGGCATCAAAAGACACTAGCAATAGAAGATGCTAATGATATTAGTACTTTGAAAATTGAAGAGTTAATAGGCAATTTAATGTCCTATGAAACACAATTGTAGGGTAGAAGAGAAAGCAAAGCAATAGGAAAAGAAATTCATCGCTTCCAATGTAATAACTAACGATTGGGATTCAGACAATGACAATGATGAAGAAATTGCTTTCATGACCAGAAATTTCAAAAAGTTCCTAAAGTATAGAAAGATGAACAACTTTCGGAGATCGAAAAACAAAACTCCTGGAATTGGAACTACAAATAAGATGTTTTAACTGCAATGAACCCGATCATTGTAAAGAGATTATCTGCATCAGAATAAATCAAAGATCTCACCAATTACTGATTCATCTAGAAAAAGAAAGAGGGCTTACACAGCAACATTAGATGATTCATATACTTCCTCAAGCAACAATGAACTAGATACTGAGGATGCAAACATGTGTTTCGTGGCAATAGTTGATTAATCAGAACAGATCAAAGTAATACTTTTTACATTTAATTTTTATTTCACTTTTGTTTTGTGTGTTTTTAGGAATAACATATAGATTAATAATAATATTGGATGAATATAAGTATATAGATATATATATATATATATAGGAATATTTTATCTAAGTTTCAGTTTTGGATTTTACGGGCTATACGTCGACATATACCCAATCCATATGTCGACATACCTACCAGTAATTTAAAATTTATTTTCAATTTCAGAATTTGAATTTCCCTCTCTTTTGTACTTATCCCCATGTTATGAAAAGGCATCTTTTTGATCAAAGAACATGACTGTTCACTCTCTATTAATTTAGTCTATCTCTATCCATTCATTCACTCACTTTATTTCAAAAGTCAAAATTTCTCCACTCTCTTGTCTCTTCAAAATCTCAAAAATAACCTCCTCAAGTCAAACTACTAAAACCATAAGCTTTTAAAGAGAATCAAAGGCTTTCTTTGTAATGAAAAAGAAACCATTGATACTTATATGGAGTATGTTACTTTGGGAAAAGTTTTTCCTAGAAGATTTGCTAAATTTGAAGATTTTTCTTCTTATGATATTCAAGATCCTTGCTTTCAAAATAAAATTCTTGGTTTAGTCAACTCTTCTCAAAATGATTTTATTTGTTATCCGGATTTGGTTGAAATGTTTTATGCGAATTTATACGGAAAATATTTTCAAGGAGAAGAGGGATAAATTAAGAGTAGTGTGAATGTCACCCAACTTGTTTTAATTTGTGAACTTTTAGGTCATATACTTGATTGCAAATCTAGTGGAATCGACTCCTCCACTTTTCCAACTGATGAACAAAATCGTTATTTTTTTCATGACATTTTCGAAAGTAACAAAGAATATGATTTTAAACATAAAATCTCAAACCAAAATCGAGAGTTATGAGTCTCGTTTTACAACAAAGTCTCACTCTAAGAATGAGTAATTACAATAACCCTACTCAAAAAGTTTTTAAAGCTCTTTTCGCCATTTATGGAAACTACAACATCGGTAAAGCCATCTTAGATGACTTTGTTCAAAAGAATATTTTTAGACTTGAGAACACACTCTATCATGGTGTATATATTAATCGAATTTTCATATATTTTAGTGTTGATTTAAGAGGACAATCAACTCTTCCTCATAAAGTTTTTGACAAAACCAAAAATTTTCTTATGCGTGTTCCACCTTATTTCAAACCATATGAAACTCTTGTTGAATAAGAAGAAAGATTGGAATGGGAAGAGGAGCAAGACATACGACAAGAAGAAGAGAAAAAAGGCGACCAAATGGATGTAGAAGAGGAGGAGGAAATGGATACTTATTTAGAAAGCTTCGACAAACAATCTCACCCTTCTAACAAAGAGATTCTAAAGAACCAAGAAAAGCTTCTTAAAAACCAAAAGAAGCTTAAATGTTCCTTTAGTTAAAAGTTCACTTCCCTCTTCAACAAAGTGGACAAATACTTTGGAAAAATTATTCACAAGCTTGGTCGAAGTTCATCCTCATTATCTAGATCTTTCTAAGTTTATCTAGTTATCTCCTTGTGATGTCTATCTTTTATTTTGGTATTATTCTAGTTTGATTTATGTTATCTTTATGTATTTTGCTTTTGTGCTATGTACCATCTTTTTTATCGATTAAAAATTGTTCTTGCTGTTACATACAATTCTAATTGTCTCTGGAAGTTATAAATATATAATGGTATAAGATAAAAAAAAACTATAACAAAAACATAAGTTTTTACATTTTCAAGTATATATGTCAACATACATATAATGTATTTGTCGACATATGTTAGCCGTTGGGCAAAATTTAAAATTTTAAAATAAAATAATTACCACCTATTTAATCTTTCCAAACGACTTTTCATTCCTATATAAGCCTATTTCTTCCAGAAAAAATCACTTGTCATTTTATTCTCTACTCTCTTTTCATTCTCAAACATTTTTTAACGAAATTGTCTTCTCCATACCAAAAATTATGTGAAAACTTTGAACAAACATCAATCTTTCAAGGATATTCCTACCTTTATCTTAATAAATTAAAGGCATTTAGAATCAAGTCAAATGCAGATGAACAAAGAGCAAGAAAATCATTTTGATGCCCTTCGATGGTTGGTTTCTCCCTTAATTAAAGATGATCAAACAAACAACATAGAATGCTCTATCAACAAGGATAATGAAGATTGGGATGCCATCAAAGTAAATTCAATCTTTGGATCCGACGGTTGGGTTGAAGTTCCAAGGAACGTCTAGTTATTCAGTTTGTTTTTATAAATATGTGTGTGTGCATATAAATACTCTTAGGATTTGATTTGGTTTGGTGTGCATATTTGGTCTGATTTTTGGATTTGTTTGTTTTTGGTTTGGTTGAATGTTTGAAATATAGTATGATTTGATTTTGAATTAATAAACATAGTTATGGTATCTTATTTATCATTATACCATAATTTATCATATATCCAGTTTTAAGTATCATCGTTTATATCATATTAATAATATAATTATCATAATTAATATCATATTACATCATGCTTAATATGCTTCGATTATTTTAAGCACTTAAGTATTAATTTTTATTCTATAGTTCTAAGTATTTTATTTAGGGGGAGCTTTTATTTTTTCATCCATTTTTGTTGATGACAAAGTGGGAAAAAATATAAAATATACATGCAAATATTAAGGAGGAGTTATCTAACTCAGGAAGAGTTATATCTTATTTTATATACAGGAATATTGAATGGTTGTCATTATAAAAAAGGGAGATTGTTAATACCTAAGTTATTGATTTTGATGATAACAACCTTGATAACAACCATGTATAATCATATAAAATATTGGTAATAATGTTTTGCTAAGTTATATAGTATATAATGTAGAATATTACATAGGTGTTGAATCGAAGACTGTACAGTATAAAGACTCAAAAGATAGACATGAAGACTTATGAGTATAAAGATCAAGATATGAAGATCTCAAGATTATAATTTATTGTACAGAGTCATAGCTTATATTGTTAAAGTCCTTGGTAATAATCTTTGATCTCTATCTCCTATTTTCTATCTTTTATATTTCTAAAAACAAAATAAAAATTCAAAATAAATTTCAACATATATAAAAGTTTTTAAAGTTCAAAATATTTATAAATTACGTTCAAACTACTTTACAAAGTATCAAATTATCTTATAAAGTATAGGATTTTCAAAACATTTTAAAAGGAACAAGTTTTCAAATTATACATACATATGTCGACATATAGGCAGATGGTATGTCGACATACATACCACAATTTGGTTTTTAAAATTTTGAAATAAAGCGTATATTCGTCGTAACTCTTCATGAAAGAACATGTTTGTTGATTTACTATATAAAGGGGAGTTCAAACGAATTTTAAAGTTTAGATTTACTTATTTTATTCCCTCCTCTTACTCTGTTAAAAACACCATTGAAAATACTCTATTCTCTTCAAAATCACTTAGAATTAATTCACACTTCATTGTATTGATTCAATACTACTTTCTTACTATTTTAGAAACTCCCTCTCTCAATTCAAAGATCAAAGTGTTTTCCATGAGGCTATAGGATCCATTATATCGAAAGTTCAAGAAATTATCTTTGGAAAAACTATCAACTCTATTTGTATTTGCTTTAGGTGTGCTTGCAGCACGTTCAAATTAAGTGGATGTGCTTAGTAGCCCAAAAATCTAGTAGGTGGGCTTGTAGCCCATAGATGAAGAGAGTCTACCTTGAGCTTGGAAATTCAGGATGGTGTGTCTCGTAGCCTAGAAATCGAGATTATATTTGAGTTTGCCTTCTGCCCGGTTAAAGATTGACATTTGAAAAGAAATCTGTACAGTAATTGTATGGGACTGTATGTAGGAGAAATATGAACCAGTATAAAATCACTAGTGTCATCTCTTTAACTCTTTACTTTGCTTTACTGCTTTTGTATTTATCTGTGATTGCATCTGTGACTGTTTGATGGTATAATTCTATGGTGTTAATCAGTGATTTACTATTTAACTTGAAAGAAATTTAAAAAGATTTAAATAAATTAAAAAACACTATTCATCCCCAGCTAGTGTTTAACTAAATATACATACTAGCGTTAAACTGATGGTCTAAAATTTAAAAAAAAGTCATTTTTAATTAAATATTACTATATATATATATATATATGATTTTATTAATTAATATGTTATATCTTAAAGATAACGATCATATAATAAACATTTTAAAATTTATAAAAAAAATTTGTACTATATTAATTCGACAGCATTTAGTGTTCTATTTTAATATATTTTATATTTAATTAATGATATTACTATTTATTTAACTAGAAATTGATTATGTATAAATATATAATATAGTTTGAAATTAATTATAATATTTTATATAAAAATATCACATAATTTTTCGATCATAGAATGAATTTTTATAGTTTTAGTTAAATTAATTAAATCGGTTTAAAATTATTTTATAATTGTTTAATTAAAAATAATTTTAAAATCCATAAAAATTAAGAAAATTATTTCTCTACCTTGACATTAAAGTCAGGAACTATTAAATGTATGTATGTATGTATGTATGTATGTATGTGCACATTTGCATATATATTTATAAATATTAAAAATTAAATATTAAAAAAAATTGTTTTCAACTTTGTAGCAGCAATTTAAATAATTTTTTTATGTTTTTATATTAATTATTAAATGACTTATTATTTAATATAAATAAACACTTGTTCAAATATATTTTAAAATATTATATATAAATTATTATAATTATTATTTCTACATATTTGTGTGTGTATATGATTGTATTTTATGTAAGTATAATTTTACATAAATATATTTACAATTTTTGACGCATGCTCACGCGTGCACACACATATATATTCATTTAGATAACTCATAGAATATTAGAGGGGCTAACATGTCCGTTGTAGTGTAAATCCTAGCACCTATATATGGGCAAGTCAACCCATGTATACTTTATTATGTTGCATGTGCACGTACATACATATGTGTATATGATACACATATTCAACTATAATACAAAACAATATAAAGTAAAACTTTATTTATAAAACAAATAGAATAATGATTTTATTTAAAGAAATTTAGAAAAATTCTAAATAAATTAGACTTCATAGGTCTAATAAAGATCCAAAATGGTAAGTTATTTTGAAATTCATCCATTTCATCCATTATAGGCTGGCCCAGTTCTAACAATGGTGTCGGAGCCCAATAGCCTATGCGGTCTAAATTAATCATATTAGGGCTAACTAATTAAGCTTACAACCCAATTAGCAGGGAGTCTAAGAAAGGTAGTGTCTAGGTTGGATTGTTGGGTAATCAAGTACACTGTCCTACTTGGTTATTGACCTCGCCCGAATAGTTATGTGATCCCAAATGTTGCCTCTAATAGAAAATGCCCAATTTAAATTGTGCCCTGGGCTATTTCAAAATTATTTTGAAATTAAAATAAAAGTTTAAGATTTAGAATTTAAATTTAAAATAAGAAAAATATTATTTTAAGAGAAATGTATGATCCTCTAGAATAGAGGAGAGCACACATATAAATATGTATATATCACATAAGACAAGGTGCTGCCAACATGCCTGGCAGGTAGCTAATCATAGTACAAACAACAAAGAAAATAACTCACGTACCCCTAGAATGAGCTCCAGCAAGGCCACCACCCATTACACCCCAATATCGAGCTCCGGCAAGGCCACCACCCATTACACCCCTAGAATGGGGCATCTCAGCGCTAAAGATACTAGAAGCCATCACCTTCTGAGAAGGACACACCACGCTGTAGACTCAGAAGAAAGGGTAATGCGAAAAATCTGGAATGGAAATCTCCTCTCTGAAGACTTGGCAAAATTGGAGAGAGCGCCTCGCTGAAAATGAATCATCCAAATAGTAGAATGCCATAATGAAGATGTAGAAGAACTGAGAAGAACTCCTCACTGCAAACCGCAATCCTGCCGTCAGCAATCCTGTGAACCTGCAAAAAGAATCTAACACCATTTCTGGCCAAAACCTGTATCTATAAAAAGAAACTAAAAAATTATAAGAATAATACACATATATGTATATAAATGAAATTTATATACATATATATGCATTGATAAAATAAAGTAAAGATACAAAAGCTAAGATAATAGAAGAGAATACAATACAAAATAGAAAAATAGACAAAAAAGAATCCATGATCAAAAGAAGTTAAAGATCTATAAACTATAACAAGAACAAACTAAGACTAAAACAAAAATTAAAACAAAAACAAATTAAAACAATTCTTATGGTCCATTGATCAAAAGGATAATATGATAAACAACGAAATCATCATTTAAGTTTGAAAAAATGTTAATACGATAATTGTTAATGTCAAAAATATTATTTTTATGTTATTACTAACCTTATTAAGATATTCTTTAAAATGGTTATTTTTAGCTAATTTATATTTAGGAATTGAGATCCAATTAAAACAAAATGAAGAAATTATAAATATCAATTTATTAAAATGACTATTACTATTATTAAAAATCCTCTGATTTCTCTCAAACCAAATATACCAACAAATTATAATGAATAAAGTGTCAAGTAAAAATCTATTTTCCTTTTTAAACTTAAATCTAAAATTATTCCAATAGAACTCACAATCAATAAATTTAGTTATAAGGCTAAAGCTAAAGATTTTGAGAGTACTATTCAGAATGTAGTAAGTATCCATGCAATCAAAGTATAAGTGTTTAATATCTTCAGAATGCAGATTACAAAAATAACATTTATTATCAATTTGCATATTTTTTTCTTTTTAAAAATTCTATAGTATTTAGTTTTCCATGCATGATTAACCACATATGAGTTTTAGATTTAGGAGGAGCATTTGTTTTCCAAATAAATTTAAAAGAGTTATTAGCTACACCCGAGAAGTTAAGAAATCTATAAAAAGAATTAGAAGTATATTTCTTACTCTTATCCCATAACCAACTAATATTATCATTTTCATTATCAACATTATATAGATTCAATCTAGCATAAAGCAAAGAAAGCTGCCTAAGAGTAGTACCAACTAAAATTCTATTAAAACTAAAATTCCAGGAGGGGTCATTTTCAAGAGAATAAACATCTATAATTAAAACATTCTTAAAATTACAAATTTCAAAATGCTCTTTAAATTCTATCCTAAGAGGGTTAACAAAAATCCAACAGTTATGCCAAAAAGAAGTACTATTTCCTGAATGAACTATTGTATTAGTATCTAGGTTAAAAATCTCATGACATTTTAAAATTGATTTCCAAAAATTAGACAGTTTACATATAACTGTAGGAGTAATTTGATGTAAATTATTACTACCATTATAGTAATATTTAGAAATGTTTTCTTTCCAAATAGGACTATTATTAATATCCTTAAATTTCCATAATCATTTACCTAACAAAGACAAATTCATGTTACCCAATTAATGACTCCTTAACCACCTTCCTTTTTGGATTTACAAACAGTTTCTCAATTTACTAAACATTTAATACTACCGTTAGATTTTTGCCCACTCCATAAGAAGTACCTTCTTATTTTATCAAATTTTATCAATCACCCAATTTGGAAAAAGATGCATAGACATCCAATAGATCGAAAGAGCTGATAAAACAGAGTTTATAAGAACTAATCTACCCGCTCTCGATAAAAATCTCCCATTCCAATTAGAAATCCTATTTTTAATTTTATCAATGATAATAAACCAATCATCATGTTTAAGTTTAGTTGGTATAATAAAAAAACCAAGATAATCAAATGGAAAATTCATAGTTTTACAATTAAGCGTATTAGCGACTAAATTTTCAACCTTTTCAAAATCATTTAAAACTAAAACCGACTTTTATCAAAATTTATTTTTAAACCTGATAGAAGTTCAAAACTATATAAAATAAATTTAAGGGTAATAATATGATTAGGAAAATGAGAGGCAAATAGCAAGGTATCATCCGCAAATTAAAGGACGGATAGACCATTTCGCGAGATTTCACTACCAACACTCCCCAAAGATCCATTATCAACCGCTTTTTTAATTATCTTAACAAAAACATCTGCGGTTAAGTTAAACAAAAGAGGCGATAAAGGATCACCATGCCTTAAACCTCATTTAGAATGAATTATATTAACTAAAATACCATTAACCATAATACTAGAGTTGCCAGTTTTAAGTAAAGTCATGATCCAGCTAATCCACCTATGACTGAAACCTCTAGCATGTAACATATCAACTAGAAAATCCCAATCCACCGAATCAAAAGCTTTTACAAAGTCTAGTTTTAAAATCGCACAAGTAATATTATTCTTACAACAGTGATTAATGTATTCTTGAATAATAGCCACCCCATCAGTGATATTTCTCCCCTTAATAAAAGCAGTTTGAGAACAGTCAATTAGACCATTCATTCTTTTACTAAGTCTATTAGCTAAAACTTTAGAAATAATTTTAGCGGAACAATTAATTAAGGAAATAGGTCTAAAACCTTTTAAATTATTAGCTTCGATTTTTTTGTGCAATAAAATAACATTTGCAAAGTTAAATCTTCTTGATTGCAATTTTCCATTATAGAAATAGTTAAACATGCTAATTAAATTGAATTTTAAAACATCCCAAAAAAATTTGTAAAAGAAAATAGGGAACCCATCAGGACCCGGGGATTTATCACCAGACATGTCATTAATAGCTTTCAAAATTTCCTCTTCAGAAAAAGGATTATCAAACTCAGAAAGGTCAAAGCTAGAATCAGAAGGATAAAGGTCATTCCATCTGGTATTAATCCTGTGCTTAATTTTATTACCGAAAATATCTCTATAATATTCGGTAAAAGCCTTATTAAGATCTCTTTGATCGACTAATTCCTCGTTATTCACAAAAATAGTATTATCATATTGCTACATTTTCTACCATTAGCCATATTATGAAAAAATTTGGTATTATTATCACCTTCATTAATCCATTGAATTCTAGATCTCTGTTTCCACATAACCTCCTCTTTCTCTAAAATTGAATTAAGCTCCATTTTTTAGATTAGCAAGAACATTACGCTCACCTAGATTTAGTTGTCTAGTTTCTTCTATCTTGTTTATTTTAAGCATTTCGGAAAGAATGTTTTCTTTTTTAATTTTAATACTACCAAAAACAATTTTACTCCAATTTTTAAGAAAGTTCCGAAGCCCCCTAAGTTTTAGAACAATTTTTTTTGCAGAATTATCAATATTTCTAATATTATAAAAGTTCATTGAAATATATTTATTTTTAATTAAATTCGAAAAATTGGATTCTAATAACTACATTTTTTCGAAATTAAAAGATCTAATAATAACTCTATGATGATCACATGTAAGAATAATAGAAAAATGATCAGAATAAGTGTAGGGCAAACTAGAAACTCTATAAATATGAAATTTATCCTCTATTTCATCACTAACGAAAAACCTATCAAGAAGACCCATAGACGGGGACTCTCTAGTATTACTCCAAGTAAATTCTCTATTAGAGAGAGGAATTTTAATCAAATTATAATTAATAATAAATTGGTCAAATTCCTCCATAGCAGAGAAATCACCTTCCCGTGGTGAACGCTCTCCTATAAAATGCGTAACATTGAAATCACCCTCCAAAATCCAGGAACCAGGAGCTAGAAATCTAAATTCTAAACATTCATTCCATAGAATCCGACGACCCATTTTTGAGTTTGGGCCATAAATATTAAGAATATTTAAAATAGAATTATCACTAAGGTTAATGAGAATAATATGCAAAGAGTGTTGCTTGGAAATACATTGGAGCAATTTAAATGAAATATCCCTCCACCTAACAAGTAAACCCCAGAAGCGCCAACAGAAGGTAAATAAGCTCATTTCCTAAAATGATAACCGCCTAATCTTCTATAAAAACGAATATCAGGACATTCAATTTTAGTTTCCTGTAAAAGTGCAATGTCAATAGAATAGTCTTTAAAAAAAGCTCTTATTTTATCACATTTATTTAAATCATGCAATCCTCTGATATTCCAACTAAAATGATCCTCATAAACCAACAGATCTAGCCCTATCAAGTTCCTTACTTCTAATATACGCTAAATCTATCTCAACATCAGAAAAAACAAAAGCAGTATCTCTAGCTGACTGACAAAACTCAGAAGAAGACAAATTACCTAAAGCATATGATGAATATGTACTACCCAAATCGAAAATCATACCTGAGCCTGAATTCGTAGCACCACTCGTGGCACTCGAATCAGGTAACTCACCTATAGACTGAGGCTGACAACCGCGGATTCTGGCACTACATCGTACAGATCCACTAACAGCCACAGACTTCCTACGCCCACCTCTCCTCGATGAAGAAGAACAAGGTGCATATTTGATGCCGATATCACTAGAATGAGCATCTGATACAAATGGTGGGTGGTTAAGTACATAATTCTCCAACTCTCCACTCGAATTGTTAACAAAATCATTTCTCACTGCCAAGTCAACAACTAATATGTCTCTTTCAACCTCAATGTGAGATCCCACTCCCTCTGAATAAAGAATATCTGAACCTATCTTTTCATTATGAATGTCGGCTGAATCATTAGCAACCTTGTTTAATGCCACCTCCGGCTGCCTATCTATATCAACTTGATCAGTTAAACTGACCCCTATCAAATCATCACCATGGGAAATATCAACAGTAGACCAAAGATCCCAATAAGAAGCACACTGAAATAATATACATGTACACTGATACTTATGTGCAAACTGCGAATCATCTACAAACCACCCAGCTTGACAACACATTCCATCATCACCAAAAGAGAGCTTATCCCCTTTCTCTGTACTTGATTGAACATTAACTAATTCAACAACATCAATCTCTGAGTCAACCACTATAGATGAAGTTGTACTAGAATCATACAGATAGTTACCCAAAACCATTTCATTATTAACCAAAGAAAGATCAACACCTTTAACCTTTAAATTATCATCCTCATACTGCAACTCAATCAAACATTTCGAATTATCTGAAATGTAATCTCCAACCACCGTGTCACCTTCAAACAATACCATATTTGAATCATCGCTTCTATTTAGAGCTTCCACCAAAACTTCAGACAGCATATCCTCTGACATCGGTGCACAGAGAGGAACTGGTGCACAACTAGATATTAATTCTGCCATAAGACCAACATTATCTTTATCAAGAGAAAAAAAGAATCGCTCACCCCCATATCCTCTTTAATAGATGAATCAACATCTATGTTAAGCATAATAGAGTCCCCCTCCGACTGCAACTCTATGACCATCGAGTTTTTTAACAACTCATTCTCAGGTAGAATACCTAATACAACATAATCACTTGCACACCGAGAGAGTACACACTTAGAAACAACTGCAGGCACTAACTCTCCATGAGATACAACAGTCTTATCATCAATCGCAAATCGAGTCTCTGAAGCAAGTTCTGAATCTTCCAAATATTCAAGACATTCAAAACTATTATTTGTGATTAACTTGAAACTCTCCGCTCCACAAGATTTTGTAATATGCTTATTACTAAGAATAAAGTCAGCATCCAAATTCTTCAATTGATCTGAAGAATAAACATCACCAATAGCCTGGGAAAACAACTTCTGATCACTATCATCATTAAGAAAATTCGAGTATATTGAGCCTTATCTACAAGAAGATACATCTGGATCAGAGAATACATGATTAGATAACAAACCTTCCTTACTCTGCTTCACAACTGAGAAATTTGAATCAATCATGAAATTGTTGTTATAAAACTCAACATCAGAACACCCACTATGAACAGAAACCCCAACTTTATTCTCATTTTCATTTGAAAATTCATTTCCAAAGTAATCAACAGGATCCCCAAATTTCAATCTGTAATCTCTACCAATGTTGACTTTATTAATAGCTTCAAAATGTTTAAATAGTTTTTCCAAGAAAGCAAGCCTTCATCCCTTTGAAACCAAAGATTATCAAGCAAAATCCTTTTGAGTTTCTTGCATGTGAGGACAAATTGAAAGCCATGATCTTTGATAGATAGGATTTTCCGACCCTTTGAAACGAATCTACTCGAATAAAAACTAATAGGAGAAGCATTCAATTTCATCGAACATTTGTTCCTTTTGTGATCAAAAACCCCACACTGAAAACATCTAATAGGTTCACGACAGACATTAGCAAGATGCGATAATCCTCCACATCAAAGACAATATCTCTTCCCTTTTCTGCAATCGATCCAGTTCTTAGTTGATCGATTGAAAGAAAAAGAGCGATAAGTAAATTGAGACGAAGAGCAAGGTTAATCCTTTACTACTTGCACGAACGAACAAACATTTGATTAATTCAGATTTGCGACTGGATAAAAGCTACGAGAATTAGCATTCAAGAAGATAGAATGAAAAGCAGATGAAGTCGAAGAAGGAAGAAATGCGGACACCATTTTCTTGTTACTGAATAATTATTTGAATCATAAATAAGAAAAATATTATAAATGTTATAATATTGGTTTTCAAATTGTTTTAAAAATTAAAATAAATATTTTAAATTCAAAAATTAAATTTAAAATAAAACACATGTTATAAAAATTATAATATAATTTTCTTTAAATGTTATAAATTTAATTTTGACAATATTATTTATTAATAAGATTAATAAAATAAATGAATTAAAAAAAAATAAGTTAACTAGTTAAATATATATACATGTATAATATATAATGATATATGTTATGTTGTCTTGAATTGTTTAAGACAATATGAGTATACATGTACATTTAAAATAATTTTTAAAATTAATAAATTTAGTCAAAATTGTTTAATTAAATAAATTAATTTAAAGTCAATTAATAAATTAAAATACATATATATATATATATATATTATATGTGTGTTACCATAATGGTTATAGTGTATATATATTCAATATAATATGTTATAATTGAATATAAAGTGTTAGTTAATTAAATTAATTAAATAAGATTTTATTAATATAATATTATACATAAGACTGTTATATAATTAAATCAAATTATAAAATTTATATAATAAAACTTATATAATATAAATGTATAATAAAAGGTGGAACAGTAAGAAACAGAAAATAGACTTTAGGGATAAAAACTTATGTATAGTATACTAATTTCTGATGTGTTCGACACTTGAATCACGAGGGTATTTCATAAGAAATACATTATCCTATAAGTTGATATGACTCAATTAATATGTTAAAGATTATGAATCTTTAATATAAAGTTTTCCTCTATATATATTAATAAATTACTTGCATACTCCTTAGTTGTTGAGCTTTTCTCAAGCTAGGGATGTTATGTATTGTACTATTAATATATAGACTAGACGAGGTAAGATACTTATACATATTTTTTGTGCTTTCCTCAAGGTATGTATGGCATACTTAGGCTATCGTGAAATAGTATGTATGAGTGAATAATCTTTCTTTATTTCTTGAGCTTTCCTCATGGTAAAATGAGATTAGGACAATGATCACAAGGTTACGAGTTGTATGTAGTACAATTGATAAGGAGTTATCCATTGCATATAGGCCAATGATTTGTTGAACTTTCTTCAAGTTTGGAATCCTAAGGCTTATGAGTCCTAACATCCACTAGTGAAGTCGAAAGATTTTTTGTTTTGTCTTAGGATTTGGAGAAACATAAAAGACTAGTAGAAGCCTTATTAGGAAAATGAAATTGTAACATTTAACCTTTCTAATATTGTGAGTACAATTGCTATGTATAATTAAAATAATCTATTTTAATAAATTTGTGCATTAAATATAATTGATAAAATGTTTATTAATTAAAATATCAAAGGAACTGAATTAAATATTGATAAAGAAATATTAAATATACTTACCAATAAATTTTTGCATGTTGACCCATGCTAGCGTTTAATTATACAACCACTAAATACGTTCATAACTTGGTCACTTGCAAGTTTACTTGTCTGTGACTATGTATTGTCTTCAATGAGTTTTGAACTCTAAAAGCAATACAAGAATATAAATATTCGATCCATACACGATCACATATAAATGTTATATGGTGAACTGTCACAATTCGAAATGTACGAAACCTCAATGAAATCTATTCATTAAAATAAACAAGTAAACTATAGTGTGAGATTCTGTATTCAATATGATTGATTACAATAATGATCTTGTTGTGTTAAATATAACACTTGACCAAAGGTAACATGATAGATCTAAGAATTCGATCGCTGAAATGTCAGCTTGATCAGTTTATGTGAAGGGCATATTTGATATTCTTAAATGTTAAGAATACCAAGTGTACTTTTATGAAGAGTTCATTATGATATTATAGTAAGGATTTCCTTTGAATGGTTTGACTGTTTAGAAAGGAAATCGAATGTATAAATGTGGATGTAACCTAAGGCGCAGTTGGAATGAAGAAAGTGAATGGTCACTTCGGCTTCATAAAGAAACATTGAAAACAAGAATTGTAAAATAATAGTTGATGCTTAATATTGGAATGAGAAATATGATTTCTATTCCAAAGTGTATTCTCATATAGAAAATTATTTTCTATGAGATTTATTTCATTGAGTTTAAGATATTTGATTTCAAAGTTCTCGACTGTAAACCACTTACAGTAAATGAAATAACTAGCACATATTAAGTGATTGAATGGAGCTTCGTATTTCATATACTATTATAGTAATTGCAGAAATAGTTGGAGCATGCCATAAGGCACTTGTTGATTGCATCAAATTATGAAAATTATTTTCGTAAAACATACCAAGCATTATTTATGAAATAATGATCGTTTTTCAGTGTTAACTGAAAAATAGACATAGTTTTGTTTCAATATTAGTAGTATGAATATTCGTTATAAAATAAAACTATAATAGTGGTATTTGAAATGCATTAGAAAATATAGAAGTATCTAAATTTATTTGCAACTGTTTTGAAATTATATACTAAGCCACGATTTGAAGTAATAATTTTTTGATTATATAATTATGATTTATATGATACTAGTTAATTATATCTCAAAAAATTAAGCGCAAAGTACCCATTCAACGGGAGCATGATAAGAGTTGATGAACTTTTCAGATTGATAAATATAGATGTATGCAGTCGCAAGTCTATTAATACCAAAATGGTTCCATGTACTTTGTTATATTCATCGATAAGTTATCACCGACATAGACTGTGTATTTAATACACATGTAGTATGTCTATGATAAGCTCATTGAGTATAAAACGAAAGTAAATAAAATAATCTGCAATAGAAAATAAAATTGATTCGATTTTATTGAATATGTGAGTTATATTGGAATAGAGTTCCCAACGTATCTAAAAATGAATAAAGATTCAATCTCAAAAGTCACTCTCTATTGATACACAATAATGTATCAAATAAGGAGCAATCGAGTTTTGTTGAACAAAGTACGACTAATTGTGAGTGAATTTGAGTTAACTTCTTACTATAAGGTCATGTAATTAAGAGTAGTACATGATTTCGTCTAAAAAATGGTTTACAAATCATACAAGACAAGGGTTTATAACAAACCCCAACATACCCTAGGCCAAGAAGTTGGCAGGTTGTGCGAGTTGAAAGACTGCACGTAATAATTACTTGCGAGGGATCTTGTATGAATCTTCCCAAAAAGGAGTTTGGGAACGACTATCATTGGATGACCTATTTATGTTTTGAACATAAGTTTGTGAACCAAGAATCAATTTTATATATAAGGAAATTCATAGAGTGTTTATGAATACCTATTCCATTGCGCTGAGAAAGAACCATTGTTTCAAGAAATGCCAACTTCGTAGCGAAGGAATTTCTTTGAGAAATTATTGGTAGTAAAATAGATTTAGATACGATCCAAAGATAAAACTAATTATGTGGGATGAAATGAAATTAACCTAACCTAAATGAACACATCACATTAGATTGTTTAATAAGTATTCTCATAAATTGAAGAGAAACTATAAGTTTCTTATCAATGTCGAGAATAGACATTCCTTAGTTGTCAATTAAGTCATTAAGAGTATTAACTCTACGATATTGTATGATGCACAAATCCGAAAAGGATTCCAAGTACATTATCAAAATATGATTTTGGTAGTTGTACCCTAGGGGATATCATCATTCGGCCAAGAATGAGTCTTCAAGAGCAAGACAAATGCAGTTGGAATATAATGAGCAATGTTAATAAGAATGACATCGTGAATTTCAGTTGTTGAAATTTGCGTAATAGATTCGGTATTTAACGGGCTCAAGTTAATTTAGAGTTACTCACAAAATTATCTACTAGTATGACTTTAAATTTTCGTACATATATGTTGAAATAGAAAATTCTACATAATGATTTAGGATAGACTATTTGCACATAACAACCAAAGTATCTTGAAGTCAGTGGGAGCGATATTGAGTTTGGGGATTTTTGAATATGATCCAAGAAATGATACGAAAGTGTCATTCTGTAAGCATTTGAATTGAATAAGTATTTTGATAGAAATATCGCATAGTTATATTTTTAGTCAAAATACAGAGGAAGCATGTGTCCGTAAGAAAGAATACTAAAAGATAATTTTGAACTTTAATTTTTCAGTAAAAATCTGAATGATATTTTGATGTTTAAGCATTATATATTATATAATTTAAAAATTAAATTTTTTAATATCCGCAAGTATTTAAATATTTAAGTTATATAAAAACTACTTTTTTTATTTTTGCCGTAAGTATGTTAGGTACAAATTTAATTTTAGAAAATGTAAAACATATTTTATATAATATATATAAGTTGATATTATTAATTTATGGAATTAATTGATTTAAATAATATATAAATTATATATATATTTTTTTATGCCGAAAGTCTATTGAGTATGATATTATTTATATAAAATTTTGAAACCATGTTTTGTGTAGTATAAGATTTAATATTTAAATTATGAAGCTTATATTATCTATACTATAATAAAAAACCTTGGTCAAACCGGTCAAAGTGAAGCCTTTTTCGAACTACTCAAATTACCCAAGTTGCAAATTCCAACCAAATAATTCTGCTGAGGCACTTCCGTCTTTCTACCACCGCCTCATCCCACGTTCCCCCAACCTGCTTCTTTGCACGACTCTATAACTTCCTCTTCCGTTTCCCTTCCCTTTTCTTCTCCGTGTTCTTTTTCCCTTTCATTCCGTTTTCCTCTCAGCCGAGAACAATGGCACTTCCCCTTTTCCACTTTCCAAATCGACGTACCTAAATTGACCAAACTCTGCTCTTCCCTGCTTCCGTTCGACCGCCTGCCGAGACGACCACTGTCGCCGCGACGATTCTTGGTACTGATACTAAAGCGATGGCAGCGAACATGACGACAACCATCTGAGTGAAGAATGAACCGCTGCACCCCACGATCTGATTTCGCGTTCTAAACTTCACACGGTCATATTCCCAATCCAGATTCTCAATCGCCATTATTCTCAGTTCACTAAAACTGTAATTTTTCTCCACTTCCTCTTAACTTGCTCTGAAATTTGTGGATCTGTTACTTACCTCATACCATCTTCATTCAATTTCAGCACCTAATGATCGATTTTGGTTATTACTATCTACTCATTTATTTACTGATATGATTTTTGGTTTCGTTCATTTCATGGATTGTAGGGATTGATCTCTACTTCTTCCAAGGAGTGATGGTTACTGCGTTACCAATTTTATGAGGACGAAAATGGAAGTAATAGATCGACTTAAGCACTACGAATTCAAAATGAGACGAAGGGCTTCTTCGAAAAAGTGAAGAATTGGAGGAGAAAGGTCGGTGTATTTTATTTAGGCTTGGTTTACAATTTTTTTTTATTTTTATGAACTGTGAACCTTCTTCTCTATTGAATTGCAGTTATTTTGTGCCTGGGAAAACTGATATGTGGATCTCAAATTTGGCGACCAAAGGTGAAGCGTTGATATTTCTAAGTTTTGTTTCCATTTTCTCCAAAGTTGGATCTTGATTTTCCTTTATATGATAATTTATTTTCATCCACATTTAGTTGTTTCGGCTTTACGAGTTATATAAATATCAATTCTATGTTCAAATTTGTACTTTCCAACCAGTAAAAAATTGAATATTTGTCTAAATAGAAATGCTAGAGTTCAGATATACTTTGTTGACAAAGAGTGGAAAGAAAGTTTTAGAAAACAGAGGACACGAAAATAGCTAATGTATTAACAATGGAAGCTTGCTCCGACTTTCCACTTTTGTTTAAACAACCTCTTCTCAATTATATAGTAGGAATACTAATATATGAAACCACCTTCGGTCTGCATTCAACAGAAATCTTCTAAATTGGCACAGCACATGCGCTTATATTTTTATGCATTTATTATTTATATTATCTAATTCATTTTAATTCCTTGCTTTTACTTTACAGGTGTTTAAATATAATAACAAAGCTATATTCACTATGGTTGGGAAAATTATGTGGTCAGCACCGATAATTAATGCCTAGGAGTAATTCAATTTACCATTTGCCTCAATCTTTACAATGGTGCAATGATCTTATTGAGAAATGTCATCGACATATTTTATATATGTTTTCAAGTCTCCAGAAGTTGTGGCTATAGCCCGATACAACAATTTATATTAACATAGAACTAATATTGGCATCATTTTCCTTATGATGACAAACTTGATTCGTTTGATATATATCAGTTCTTAATAACAGTAATAATTTTTACTTTTTACATATCTTAATATAACATTTAACACGCTTTATGCCTTTGTTCCGTTAGGTCATTATAAAGATAACAGTTTGTAATGGTATTGAATCATTATAATTTTTTGCATAAGTATCTTGCGTTCTGCTGTAACGATAGTATGATAATCAATCAACTTAATAATATGAGTATCTTCATCCATTAATGATGATTGTTTATCCATTGAGAAATATGGGCAACTGGCAAATTATTTCAAATGCTAAGGTTTTATGCAATATAACCTTCAAATTACTGCGTCTTAAACATATATTTCTTATTCTTAATATTAGGGAAGTAAATTCAACGTACCATTTAAACATACTAAAATGAAAGTTATGAAGGTGCAAATATGCTAACATGTTATTTCATAGCGTAAAACAATTTGAGTTTTATATTGTTTATGGTGTGGTTCTTTGTTTGTACATGTAGTGGAAGTTGTGCTTTGTATGGCATGGAATTTAACTCAAAGTACAAAAGCTCTTCAACTGCTAAAGGGCCATGCAAAAAAGTACTATGCCTGAATGTTTTTAGAAGCTTTTGTCTGCTCACCTTTTCTATGTTTAAGAATAGAGGTATGGAAAATTCCATTTTAAATATTATTATCCTTCTCATATATTAGTAGTAGTGGTTATGATGTTGGGTCTACATGCAGTAGTGGCTTCTGCTTCGGTTCTTAACTTCACGTGATTACTTTGTTGTTTTGTGGATATTATGCAAACAAAACCTTCAGGTCTAGAGACAAATGTGATGAGAAATATAAAGTATAAAACGAAAGTAGGTGGGGCTAAAATATTTTTCGTTTTAGTTTTCTTCTTATATTTGAATAAATACTAATAAAATTTCTTGGGAAGTTGTTCTATATGCACTCTAATTTTTTTCAACTTCGATACGCATTTCATAGAACCAAGCATTCTTACTGCATGTACTCGACCTCATGGTTCTCTAGACACATAAATGTATTCAAAACACCGCAACTGATGGGCACATGGTTAGAGATTGGAATGTTTAGAACCCTGGGTCTTGCACTGTGATACCATGACAGGATACAAGGTGTCGACCTATCATTGGAACAAGTATGTTGAATGCATGATAAGGATGGCTTGGGTGGAAAAGGCGGTGAGGATTTATAATTGAACGAAGAAATGAAAAAGGGAAATTTTAGGTCTTTATCTAAAGCTCATGGTTAATAATTGATCGTATTCAGTACTTTGAGAAGCAGCTGGGCTAGGGTTTCGGGTTAGGTTCTTCTCTCCGTCTGGGATTCAAGTAAATTGGGTTCATAAGCCATGATCTCCTCACAAACAAATCACATATTCTATGATAATCTTTTCATTTGCTTAATGTTTTTTTAATATCGAAATTGTTGTATTTTGGGATTTGTGTGCGATGATAAATTTATGTTTCCAGGCTTGCTTTGTTTAACCCATGCTGCTGCTATGCTTGATACATATGAACTGTTTGACATTAAAAACAGTTACTATCGACCTAAATCTTTCATTACCAGGTATTCTTTTATGTCCTACATAACATACATAACTTATAATTATGTTTTAGAATCTATATATTAGACATGTAGTTCAAATTATGTCAACCACTATATATGTTACATCTATTTCCTACTGTGAACAATTCAATGCATTTATATGAACTGCTTTTTAACTGTGTACGCAACTATGTATGCCAACACTATTTAAATCTACATATCTGATAATCTGATAGGAACACTTATTGGAAACTAATTATTAAAAAGTACAAATGACGCTAATTATAAAAACTACATGTCTAACACAAAATGTAATCATTGTAATCCGACTACATTCAGCAACCTACAATGCCATTCAACCTACCTGGAACTGTTTAATAGTACATATATTTTTAATATGAGTTCACAACACTTTAACTGTTATTCCGATTTAACTATGACTGTATTTAATCCCACTGCCGTGTAATAAATTTGTTGTATGTTACAGTTTTGATGATAGATTTTGATAGATGTATTTAAACGTAAGTTTTAGGTTTCATGTGTCTATATGAAGTTTTTATTTGTTCATCCTTTTACTTGATAGGACAATTCATCGATCTTACCACCCAGACGCACTGTTGGAGAAGTAGATAAGGAGAATTGTGCCATGGTTTTCTTTTTCATGCGATGCATAATACCAAGTAGCTTAGAGGAATCAATGATTGCAAGTAATATCTACATATTAGTTAACTGACCAAACCCTTACCACATTTATTTTGATATCAACTGTTTTTTCTAACTACTGTAGACAGAATGAGGCTTCAATGAAATGGAAACTTGGTGCCCACTTAGTGTTTGAAGCTCCAACAACCGGCCGCCTTTGTTTCCCTAGGTAAGATCTACCCTCTGTCCCTCTTTTCTAGAATTTATTTCTCTACGTAGGATCTAAAACTTACTTTAATGATTTGGTTTCTAGGGTTTTGTCTTCCCTCTTTTAGGCTACGATTCAGTTTTCTGACTTATATATTTGGTGATTTATGTTCGACTCATGTGAAAAGAGATATTAAGTGAAGTAACGATGTCTTGATTTTCTCAGCAGCGGCTCAGCACATTCGGCGCTTTTCCCATTTCATCAACATCGGAACTGGACGGCGGCTTCTCACGGTGCGTCCTTAAGGCGACATCTTTTCTGTTTGTAATTTTCTTTTTTCAACAGAAGGATGACACCCCATGACACACAAACCCATTCACAATTACTTGAAATTTGATTGTTTAATAATAGTGATTTCCCATGTGGCAGCTGATTTTGCTGTGTGTGTGGGGTTATTTTTTGTGATGTCTCTTATTGTATTCATTTCATTTCGACCTCCTCTTATTTAAGTGCAGAAGCAAGCTTTGTGACAATTGATTTTGCTCCAGGTTTGGGTTTTTTATGTCTCTCATTATTTTCATTTACTTCCAATTTTATTTTACTTAAATCCAGGAGCAAGCTCCTCTGTAAACACCACTTAGTTATATAATAAAGTTCTACGTTTTAGGTTTGATTAAGATTTATGGCTCATAAAGTTAAAATTTTAGAATGACCGTGTTAACTATAAACGTTTTGGATATGTTAACATGTGGAAAACAAACTCATTCACATAAAATTTTCTTTCTTTCATGGTAATGCATTTATTGGATATTGTTATAGAATAATACAATACAAATACATATTAACTTATGAATACATATCACCATATCATATTTGTACCCATATATCAGCAGTTTTTTGTTTTAAGAACTAAAGTCGAGCTTTGTTATGTAATGTATGGAGCATGTCAAGCTACCTGAAAAGTAAGTTTGGTTTTTTTACTGTTGTATGTGTATGTGTCCAAATACATGAATTTTATTTTGTATTTTTGTTGTGTTCACAAATGCATATATACATATATATATATGTATATATGTATATATACATATATACATATATATATGTATATATATAACCACTAATATTTAATTACTGATGTGTGATGAAGATATAAATGGTAGTACTCGGAGAAATTCAGCTATGAACGGAAGAGTTCCAAGATCAGAGCTGCGCCTAATCATTTATCCATAAATTTTTATATGTTACCTCCTTTTCCCAATTTGCAAAATGTTTATTGTACTACAAAAGAAAGCAGTGCATTATGGACAGTTTCTATTTTCATATCTTATCCTAGAAGCCATACTGCACTGAATATATATTATGTTTCCATTTTTCTGAAATTTATGCTTTTGAGAGAATATACTTTCCTGAAAGAAACTGCCAGATCATCTTCATAATTTACACCATGTTAAATTTATGTTGTACTTTGATTGACAATGTCTACTTATTTGCACTAAGAAATTGATTATTTCAATGTTCTTGCAGTTAAAGATTGTGAGAAATTATAATTTATTTACTTTAGTATGTTCCTAACGTAACCATAATTATGATTTCATTACCAATTAAATCTGTCATTTATTTTCGAAAGATATATAAATTAATGCTTGGAACTGTTATTATTTGACTGAAATTGTGAAATGAATTAGTGTTTGAGAAGATTATATACAATTATTACAATCTACTTGAACTAGATTTTACTTTACTGGAGTAATTACAAATAGTTCATCTACTTCTGCAAAATACTTCACTAATGAAGTAATAGATCAAAGATAAGGCAGTGCAACTACTTGAAATTTTTACACATAATAGGATTATGAACCTCATAAGAAGTATTTTTCCCAAGTGATACATCTTGAATTTTACGTCTTTTGTAATGATTCATGTCAATTTTTTGAGCCAATCTACACACTTTATAACGATATTACTCTAACTCAATCGCTTCAAAAATTGGGATGTCTTACAAATTTTCATAACGAAATTACCCTCAAAGAAATTTTAAATCTACATACTAGCGTTAAACAGTTTTATAGTTAAAAAAGAAATGACGGTCTACGAGGAATAGAGTACGTAGGAAGTGCAATTACTATGGTGGAAAAGAAATTTTCTCTATATACAAATATGGCTTCAATTGCATCTAAATAACACATTCTCAAACACAAAAAATATGCTGACCTGATCTCCTCCTACTACGTCAACCAACAAACATTTCGTCTACTAATTTCAACCCCACTGCATTCCAGCATACCAGATTACTACACTTTTGCTGCTACAACGCAACTTCTAACTTCACACATATATAATTTCCTCTCTATACTACCGAACCTATCCCGCTGCCAACTTACTTTCGCGCACACTTTTTTCGGTCACGTGCAGAGTACATGCATGCATACTTTATATGTTAAACACTTTTATTTGACATTGACGCTAAGAGTTTTCTTCCTCTCCAGGTATCATTTTATATCTTAAAAAATGATGAGTTTTACTTTTTGTTTTATAGGTTATAATATGATAATAGTCTGATCCTGTACTATAATGGTCCAAGTACATGATTCTTGGTACAACTCTTACATGTCACAAGATTAATTTCTCAATACTTAATGGGTAGAAAAAAGTTTAACCATTCAGCCAATGTAGGGCACACTGATCTTTATAAGTATCATGTCTACCTAAACCTTGCACTTAACTTTGCTGAACCAGAATGACTGCGGTAGACTTCCCAAATTTTGAAAATACACACGTCAATAGTGTAATATAAAAGACCCGCAGTGCTCAATCTTACTAATCCAAATATAAAAGTTCTCCGAAGACCAATCCGCAACAAAAGAAGCTGCTAGCTTTAAATCATCAACTTAAGATCAATGCATGTACAAATAGCGTTCCTCACTGAATCAGACTTGACTAACTGAATTGTCAACTAAAGATCAATGCATGTACAGTATAATTCCTTATGAAATCATTTCTTGAAATGCTCGGCTTTTTGAATGATGCTAAATTTTGAATGGCGAAGCCATAATTATTGTATATATCATATAACTCTCCTTTTCCATACAAAATACCAACATTAATGTAAAAAAAAAAGATTTGTGCATGTACGCACATAAAAATGCAACATCACATACAATGTCATTTCGTCAGCTGACCAAAAAAAACTAACAAACAATGTTTCATAATACCAATTCCTCCTGCACACGTGCATGTGCATCGCACGTACCAAAGAACTCCTACAAAGGTGCTTCATCATTATCGAGTTACCTATCGTCTTTCTTACAACATCTTATTTCTGTTTATTTGTAATATCTTCTTCCTCTTTTTTTCCGTAATTAACGAAAACATTACTATAATCTCTCACAATATCATAATTGTAATAAAGACAAAATACGTCACTTCCTTCTTTGCACACGTCCAACAGACGTGCCACCATACTTGTTTAAATAATGTATATTAAATTAATTTAAATTAATTTTTTTTGTCTTAAGCCGTTTGTATCAAGGGCATGTATAAGTCATAAATTTTATTTTTATATAATTAAATAACCATATAAACATACAACCCTTTTGAATGTGACAATATACCGATATACTAGATTCGTCACTTAACTAGCAAACTAATATATGATATATAAATTATCTAAACATTAATATATAGTTGTAGATCAAAAAATTACCTTATATCCAATGCCTATTAGTACACGTTAAGATGAGGAGACCGACTCCTTGAACAAGATTCCAATTTAGTATGGTGCTAGCTCTTGAATTGATGACCTCCGACTATCGAATAACAATTGTTTTTGTTTGATTTGAGCTTGGAAATGGAGGAGGGGATGAGGATGTATTTCGGTCAGAAGAGAGGTAGATGGAGGCTTCAAAAAGTTCTTAGAAGATTAAAGGTTATGATCTATTTATAGAGGAGAGATTAGAGAGATAAGTTAGGATCAAGATCTACATTTCTCTCTTACCTATTCTTTTCCTCTAATCCAATCGAATCCAAGCCTCTCTCGCCATCATTTGGCCGCACCCCACCTGGTCTATCATGGCTGACATACACATGCCTCTATATGGGCTTCAAACCCATTTAAAGCCCGGACAAATTATATTGCATTTATATCCAATTTAAATGCTTATCGATATCGTATATCGATTTATATATTTATAACTATTATAAATATATTTATTAATATTGTTCATCAAATAAAAATAAAAATTCTATAACTAATATTTCATAAATATTAATTAATTTATAATAATAACAAATTAATTAAATTATGTGGTCAAATAGTGTATTCAACGTTTCGATTGTGTGACTCTTTAGGTGTAAATTTAGTTAGCGATTAATATCGAACTATTCGAATATTAACGTTTTCACGTCACTTAGCAGTTTGTGTGACAATTTTGGCCAAATTTATCACTAACTTGGTTTTGGTAAAATCCAATTTTACTTTGTTAAGTGTTACATGATTGTGACTATTATTTACACAAATTCTCTTCGTCAAAACTATATCACTACAGACTTATGGAATTAGGTATGGTCATAATTCCACTATCGTCCATATTCATCTCCATAGTCCACACAAAAAGTCCTTGGTTCAATAATAATTATTATTATTAACCGAACTACTTTGGCTAGTGATTTTGACTTGACTTGAGTTGACTGTGATACTAACCCCATATAACCGTGGAGACGAATCCTCTTTTGGATAGTGTTCAACTCCCAATACTATTGTAAAGTCTCCCATTTTGAGGCTCGAAACAAAATGCTACGGATACTGCAGTCATCCATAGTATTAATTTTGATGACAAAATGAGATCAGTTAATAGTATCATTAATATCAGAAGCACAAGAATATGAAAATTTTCAAACATAGTTTAAAGATAAACTTTTTCATTTCATTAACAAATCTCCATATTCATTACATAATCCCAAACGTTTCCCAGGTACAGATAAAATATAATGCTTATAAAATAAGCCAAAAGCGACATATGAAGATGCCCCCTTGGTTGATCAAAGTTTCTTACTAGACAGATACAATTCCCGCCATTACATATCTACAGACAAAAGTCATAACAATACAGTGGATAAATAAATAGATGACTCCAACATAGCTAGATCTGCCTCCTGCATGTCTCCGGAAGCTTTATTCGTCTATCCTAATTAACCTGGAAACCTTACTCCTGAACTACTCAAATGAGTATCCAAGAGTTTAAGGGGGAAAACGCTTAGGGTCAGACAAAAAGTCTGGTGTGAATTATAATGTGTTATCTCGGTTAATAGATATCTAGTGAGACTACACCGCTGAACGGAACAGGTTTTCCCTCACTAGTATCCTCTAAAAATATATCTTTTATAAATCAAGCACTGGCAACCATAATGGTTAAACTAGACAATATAAACAATCATACGCATGCATGCACCTGGGTAATCATGACCAATCTGTCTAAATAAATGGACTATCTATCGCACATCATAGTTTTCTATCCTACATCATAGTTTTCTCAGAGTAACTACAAACCTAGATAGCTGACTCAGGCCTACCAGATATATCAAATTCTCCAACTTACTATCAAAAGCAAACTGGACGGTCTGTCTGAAACTTACTATTCCTAGGGTCACTTTAATCCTAATGGTTTTGTAGGCCAATCAATAACCCATCTCATCTTTGTGTATTCCTTTCTTTGCGTAAACTTACTTTTATTCTTACCCTTAACGAAGCCCTACGCACTAAAATTTTGGACTAATATCAGCTAGGGGCCAATAACTGAAGTATAGGGCGCAATCCTACACCAGTCCCATCTGGTTTTCTAATCACTGAGTCAATTCATCCTATCATAATTTATCTAAAGGTGATAAGAATAATCTCTCTAGTAAAATTTTGGGCTAGATACGCTTTTTATTTCCTTGAAACCAATTTCTTTATAAATGATTTAACCTTTGAAATCATACTTAAAACAAGGAAATGATGGCCCATTACTTTCTCCAAAATATATGCCAATATATATATATATATATATATATATATATGCTTTTATAAAATATCATTGATGAATTTTAGAGTAATTTAGAGGTTATCCCACCTCAAAACAGTAGGCTATGAAGCCAAATATAATAAAACCATTGAACTGATAAAGTGCGGCATTGATATAGCCGATATGGGATTGTCGCATTCCTCTATATCGAAATCATGTTAAAACATATGATTTATAAAGCATAAGGCTAAAAGGTCAAAACCATTTACATCGCATATCATAAATACATATAGATCACCGAATATAAGTGGCATAGTTATGGGTTTGCATAGTATAAAACTTTAAAACTTGGAAATATGGGAATGTCAAAATTTAGATTAGGCGGTATCATTGCCATATAAAATCAATCTCAAAAATAGCCTATAGTGGCATCATGGCAAAACACGGCGGCATAAGAAACTGGCGGCATTATTGCCTCTTTATAATCAATGTCCAATTTCATATATGCAACATCAATGCCGTAATATAGCTTATGTCAAAAATATACTTATAGTGGCATTGATGCCTTATGGTTGATGTCAGCATCGAAAATATGCGGCATCATGGACATCGCTGTAAACATACAACATTATCAATGTAACATACCCTATCTTGAAGCCTGAAGCTAAGCGCTACAGATGCTGCAGTCATCTATAGTATTGACTTCCAATGACAAAATACGGTAATGTTAATGGTATCCATAATATCAGAAGCACATGAATATGAAATAAAATCAACACAGAATTAAAACAACTTTTTTGATAACATTTCAAATCAATATTTTATATTTAGATAAATAATCCCAAAACGATTCGCAGCTTTTGATCAAATATAATTATTACAACTTACGCCAAGAGATACATACGAAGATGCCCCCTTGGATGATCTGAGTACTAAATAGACATATCAGTCTTAATACATCACAGTGGAAATAAAACTAAATAGCTCATATATAGCTACCTTTGCCTTCTGCACGTCTACGGAAGCTTACTCGTCCAACCTACTAAACCTGAAAAACCTTAACTCTCAATCTACTCAAATTAAATTTTGAGCACCCGCGAGTTTAAGGGAAAAAATAAACTTCGAGTCAGACATAAAGCCTGGTGCGAATAATACTATTACATCTCGGTTATCTGATATTAAGTGAAACCACGCCGCTTAGCGGAACAGGTTTCCCCTCACTAATATCCCTTTTTAAAAAATATCTTTTGCAAATCAGAATCCTGCAATCAAACTGATTAAAACAATAATAGCAATATCATATATGCACATAAATCAGGTAATCAATGGACTATTTGTCCAAACAATATAGTTTTGTTTAGCTAACTATTAACCATTGGCTGACTCGGTCCTACCAGACATACTCAATTATCTAACATCTGTTAGACATACTACTGGGCTATCTGCCCTTAACTATCTTCTTCTAGGGTCAACTAAACCTAATGGTTTTGCGGGCTCACCAATAACCTATCTTTCTCTCTGTATATTCCTTTCTGTGTGTAACATCATTTTAGTCTTACCTATGAAAAATCCTTACACACTGAAATTTTGGACTTATATTTGCTAGGGGCTATTAGCTATAGTATAGGGCGCGACCCTATACCAGTCCCATCTGGTATTCTAATATCTGAGTCATTTAATTAGGGTTAACTGCTCCATCAAATTTTCCTTGAAAATGTTTCTTTCAAATTGATTTAACCTTTTAAATCATACTTAAACAAGGAAAATATACTTTTTGCTTTACTCGAATATCTTTGCCATGATATAGCTTTACACAAAACAATGTTGATGAAAACCTAAACCAGTAGGGTTATCCATCCCTTTAAAACAGGTTAAACCCTTCTTTAACTTAGAAAATTTTAGGTTTTAAATCCAAGATATCACCTTCGAAACCCCTATTTAAAAACTTTAAACAGTCCCTTTCGAATCCATTGAAAGTACCCCTTTCAAAAAGGTTAACTAATTTACCTTGAAACACTAGGTCGAAAGGCCAAAACATACCTTTCGAAATCTTAAAAAATGGACCTTTCGAAATCATTGAAAGTATCCCTTCGAAAGCTTTATAAAACCTTAGACATCCTCTTTTCAAAACCCTTTAAAACTCGCCTTTTAAAAGCATTGGAAACCTTACATTTAAAGACTCAAGTAAACCTTTCGAAAACATTAGGGTACCTCCCCTTCGAAACCTACATTATATACCTTTCGAAAGTATTAAAATTCCTTACTTAAAACAAACCTTTCGAAAGCATTGGGTTTAACTAAAAGCTTATGGAACATAGCTTCGAAACCATTTGAAACCGTTCCTTCTGAAACCTTTGGGTTTAATTTTTAATATATACAAAGGGTCTTAAAAGGACTAGGGCGAAAGCAACTCTTTCAAAACCATTATTCCTAAGTAAAAGAAAGTGGATGGTTTCAAAACCAACCCTATCGAAGGCATAGAGAAGCAGCTTCTAAGTTTAAAGGCAAAAGCACCCTTTCTAAAGCATTGGCTCGAGGGGTTGAATGCGGTAGCAGGGGTTTCGACCCCTTCAACAGCTTCTTTTAAAAACAAAAGGCCGCAACCCATTCGAAAGCTCTTTCTTTATATAAACAAAAGTAAGTTGGTTAAGTCGAAAGCTCCTGTAACGACCACGACTTTCTCTCCATAGAAAGTCGTATCGCTAATAAGAAAGAAAGGGGTAGAAAATAGAAAAGAAGAGAAGAAAGAAAGAAACAACAACAACGATCTCACAGCGGAACGAATAATTTATATTAATAACATAAACTATTACATAGTATACAACACTTTACAGAGTTACACAGCATATACATCACTTACTAGACAGTTATAAACATCTGTCTAGACATTACAACTCAAATACAAGACAAGACACTATCACAGATATCAACACAGCGGAATACTATATCTACGAACGCCGAAGCCTCCTGCTCCATTGCTCCTCCAGAATATTCTTCAAAGCTAAACCTGAATCCCTTGGCTACTCGTAAAAATTTGAGTACCCAAGAGTTTATAAAACAGAAATAAACACTTGGGTCAGACATGGGTCTGGTGTGAGTAACAGGTTAAACTTGTTTAACTTCAAAACCTTTTGAAAGAAAAGGTATCACGTAAGACTTCCCACAAATAAACATGGGTAAGTTTTTACCTTACGCTAACCAAAACATTTGATAGGAAATTCGATTGTATTATAATAGGGTCTAGGGTTTTCAAGTAAAATACAGAAATAGCTGAAATGCTTACATCTCACATTCCAACATAGTTGGGCACAACTAATACGTACGGCACTTATTGGAGTTTGGATTCCATACAATGGCAGGGCTACTGGGGTACCGCCCGTCACAGTACGTGGCCTAGATCACCGTACCGAGGATCACTCCCAATCCCCTGCAACACAAGGTCGGAACATCCCTTACTGGATAATTCCCGCACAAGATACCTCACGGTTGGGATCAGCAACCGCACCACTAAGTCGAAAATAGAAAGGGACATCTAGACAGAGGTAACCTTGTCCTACTTGGGTGCTACCCACTAACCTTGCTGCACCTCCCCTGTTTTAGCCATTCCCGGTTTGTGAGGCTTGAGGTCACGATTACCTTTAAAAAGAACACATCTATCTTAGAATGCTCATCGTCCACCTGACGATGTGCTGAAAGCATTCAATCCATACAAGTTCGTTCCGGGTTCGAACGAAACCGAAGGCATTATCTCGTTACACTCGTTTTGGACTCACCCTCAGAGTTAACGACAATAACCCTTGCACTCTGAATCTTCATCTTCACTTGATTCACGACCTATCGTTAATTTGGATCGATGTGGTATTCGGGTCTCCAGACCTGGAAATCCGGTATACGGAAACCCGATCCCGGTCTCATCGAAATCCAAAACGTATCTTTTAAGGCCAAGTTGTTTTAAAGGTTAAAACAATTCAATTCATTATCTTTATACACATAGAAAGATAATTCACAACATTACAATAGATAATCAACATTATCAATATAACAGATAATCCATATTATCATCACAATTCAACTAACATCCATATCACACAGCATATATCTCATCAGAGATATCAATCAATTGCAAAGCATTCAGTATTATCATCCATCCATAAGTAATGATTTATATCATCTCTAATTAATTTAAAGTGAATTAAATTAATTACTTCATTCTATAAATCCTGCTTACTTAACCTTTAATTAATTATAATTTAATTAATTAATTTTCCTTTAATAATTCATTTAAATTAATCATCTTTGATTAATTACCTTTTAATTACATCCAAGTAATTTATCCTTTAATTAATTACTTAAATTAATTAACCTTAACTACTTATAATAATTAACCTTTAATTACTTCATTAATTAATTAACTATAATTAATTAAATTAATCAACTATAATTAATTACATTAATCCTTAATTAATTACATTAATTAATCACTTATTTATTAATTACTTATTAATTAATCAATTCTTAATTACATCATTAATTATATTAATTAATGATCCTTAATTACAAATTAATTATTAATTACTTAAATTAAATTAATTACATTAAGTAATTAACCTTTAATTAAAACACATTTATTAATCACCTTTGATTAACCTCATTCAGTAATTAACTCCCCTTAATTACTTCTTTAAATAAATTAATTACACCCTAATTAATTTCTAAATTAATCCTTTGATTAATTCACAAGTAATTAAACTCAAATTACTTTCCTTAATACATAACCAATCAATTAATTACTTCCAGTAATTATCTATTATTTACTTCCTAAATAATCATACCTTAATAATTACATTAAGTAATTATTATCAAATCATCTCTTGATTATTCTAAATTAATTAAACTTAATTAATTAACTTAACTAAATCAAATTAACTTAATTAATTACAATAAGTAATTAATTTCTTAATTACTTCCATTAAGTAATTCATTTAACAAATGATTATCTTTAAATTAATTAATCTAATTAATTATCAAAATTAATCACCTTAATTTAATTATTAAATAATCTCTAATTAATAACCTTCATTAATAATTATTTAATTACTTTCTTAAGTAATTAACTTAGATTAATTATTATTAATTATAAATTAATTAATCTTAATAACAAATTAATTAATCTAATTTATTCAATTAATTAAGTGTTAACCACAACTTAATTAATATTTAATTACTTTATTAAATCTTAATCATTAATTAATATTCTAATTAATAATCCTTAATTACAAATTAATTATTCCTAATTAATTAATCTTAAACTTTAATTAAAATAAATTCTTAATTATAATTTAATTAATTCCAAATCTTCAATTAATTGAATTAATTAATTATCCATATTAATTTACCTTATTAATTTAATTCATCACAAATCATTAATTTTTAAGAAAACATTTCCTTATTAATGATATTTATTAATCAAAACATATTTGAAATATTTAACTTTCAAATTTACCTTTAAATTCCATTTTAAATATGAGATTTAAAATTTATAAAAATTTAACCTTAACAAACTTTAAAAATCCATTTACAAACTCTTAAAATCATATGGTGAAGAAATACTAATTTATAAAAGAACTTAAGAATTTTAAATCAATTTACTTTTAAATTCTACCCATTTAATATCCATTTTAACAATTAAAGTTATTTAAACAATTTAATTTAAAAACTTATACTTGTTTTTAAACTATGGAAACAAAATTTAATTTGAATTCACATTTCAATTTTGTTTTAACTCCATTTAAAATCATGCCTTTTAAAATTTAGACTTAGGCCAGACAGTTTTCAAAAAAAAACTGTCAACATCTCCATGACCCGAGTCCACCCATTCTGCTCCGAGTAATTCCCTCCATTGCTTCGAGAAAAATGTCAAAATTCCCGAGCTTCCCTTGCTAAACCCATCCCCACAAATACAACAGGATATCAGCCCTGAACACTTCAAAACAACTTACTCCCTTGCCTACTTCGAGTCAACCCACCTAAATACTCGAGTTCGACCCAAGACATCCCCTTCTTCTCCACCACTAAACATCGCCGGATTCATAGTTGTGCACGGTGCACGTACACCCACGAATCAACACCTTCCGACTCTTCCCCTGATCGTTGATCAACCAGCGTTAGCCTCGCCGTCTCTCACGTGAACCCAGGTCACCATATCCACCAACGAATCGAAATTCGATCACCTCCCAGGCCTGGAAACCATCAGTTCGAATTCGCCAAAGCCTGTCATCACCCAAAGCTCGCCGTTCCGATCATCTGCAGGTCAACCCTTCCGGCCGCGACACCGTCTACGTGACTACTACTCATTCCCAAAAACTCGACGAACTCGATCCACTACAGGGATCACGACGATCGATTCTTCCAAGCTTCATTTTCTAGGGTTAAAAAATCAAATTCTAAATCATTTCTTCCTCAATGTTTTAATTCGATTTCCAGTAATTTTCCTTATATCCTCGATCATTCCTCCATCACTACTGAAGATTACAACATCCCAATTTCACTGAGATCATCACAATTACCAAAAATTCATTTCTAACTTAAACTAGAACTGCTCCTTTATTTCCAAATTATAAATTATGATATTAATGCTAAAAATCATATTATAACTTATCTATTCAATTTATAAACCTGAAGTTATAAATTACAAAGTTTAAATTTTTACTTTTATATAACATTTCTCTGTTGTTTTTGGTTACAGAGACACTCAGGTTTAAATTTGACTTAATTTAAATTTTAAACTTTAGTTTATGATAAAACAAACATATTTTGTTTAAATATTAAATCCAAATTAACACTAGATCATGGGGTAATGATTTTAAATCAAAACTGGAGTCTGGAATTAAAGAAAACAGAGACACATTGATACAAAGCAACATGCACACCTATATACATTCATGTATATGCAGAATCAACCATAAACATTCACACCACAACACAATTATCACAGAATTAAGCATGCAACCAAAATTATACTTAAGTTATTTTAAGTAAGAATGTTACTCACCAAACATGCAGAGCAGGGGTAGTTTAGCTTTTTAAAACTGTAAACTGTTTTGAACTTTAACTTGAATGCCTCTTGATTTAAAACTTGAATTTGCTGGGCTTTACTGATTGAATTTAGAACTGCATGCATGCTTGCCTCCAGGTTGAAGAAATGAAGGCAGACAGGCTTCAGACTTGATTTCCAGATTGCAAATGAATGCAACAGGGCTTTTTGAAGATGATGCAGATTTGAAAAGAATGCATCAGGGTTTTGATTTCAGATCTACAACTTGGTTACAGGGATTTGATTTCCCCATAATTTGAAAATTGCAGACTGGTTTCTTTGATTTGGTTTGAAGCATTTGATTACTGATTTTAATCTCAGACTTTTAGATTTAGAGAAAGAGTTTGAGAAATGGTACTGATTTGTTTTTTTTTAGAGAAAAATCTGAGTTTATCTAGTTTTTGAGAAGAAAAATAGAAAGAATGAAATAAGGGATGCACATGTATATATGTAAGTAGATTTATGATAAATAAAATATAAGAAAATAAAAATAAATGAAGACACTTGTCAATATAGTTCATCTTTTATTTACACATGTTTTACAAAGGCTTTAGATAAATGACACTTGTCTTTTAAGTATTTTTATTTATTTTAAAAGTAATTAAAAAGCCTTTTTCTTATTTATAAAATACTTATATATATATATAAATCACTTTTTAAAGAAACAAACTAATTATATTTATAAATAAATGTTTATACAAATATTCTAAAATCCAAAACAATTTAAAATATTTATTCTTTTGAATTTCAAAACTTAAATTCAAAATCAATTAAATTAAATCCTAAGATTCAATTTAAAAATTAAGTTATATATATTTACATACACTATTTATTCCATTTAAAATAACAATTCCTTTTAGCATTAAAATTCATACATATTAAAAATAATACATTATACTTGTTATTTGAAAATAACATATTTTATAATTTAAACAAGAGATTATATTATCAAGAAATATTTAAAAAGAAAAAAAACAAACCAATTTTGTAAATCTTATTTATATTTAAGCTTAAGTAAAAAAAATATCTTAAACCAATTAAATATTTACTTGAAGTATTTTAAAACTATAAAATTACTTATTTAAATATCTTTGAAAAGTCCTGATTAAATTAAATATAAATTTCCAATTTACCAAAGCTTCTATTTAAAATATATAAATAAATATATATATATATATCCAAATAGAAATATCTTATTAACTTTTAAAAGATAAAATCATCAATTAAATACTAATTTAATCAGATTATTAAATTAAATTCAAATCTTATTATCAAAGATTATCCATATCAATTTAATTATTCAACAGATTATTAAATTGATATTGTTAAAATTTCCGGGATATTACATTCCTCCCCCCTTAAAATAATTTCGTCCCCGAAATTTAAACAAAGGTAATTTAATAATCTTATTAAAGATTTTAAATTCAAAACACAAGCATCTACTATCATCCATATACTAGCAACCATAGCAACCAATTCATCCAATCAAACGGTTTTAACTATCCAGACAAAATTCTAGATAGAATTTTCTCGAGTTTCCCCAAGTATATATATATACCGGGATACTCGCTCTACAAACAATCTAAACAATCAATACTACTAAGCTATAGATCTCCTACTCATCTAGATCTACAGAACTAAACAGGATATCAGACTACAGACGAGTCTGACTCAACTACCAAATCTTCCTGAACTGCTGATTCCAAAACCAAAGATAGATCAAACACGTACTCCCTCAGAGATACGTAAAACACAATGAATTCCAGTCATCCAAACTGACAATTCAACCAAGTAGACCAATTACTTATCCAAATCAGAACACAGACGAGATCCAAACATAACTCTACTTCACAACATCAGTAGATTCCAAACTTACTTCTCCTATCCAGAGATACACTCCAAACTGCTTTCACTGCTCAATTCTGATCTGAGGTAGAATGAAAATGCTGATGAAGAACACAAGCATAAACTGAACAACACATCCAAGAATATGGTTCAACGGATTCATAAAGAAAACTCAGATACTCCATCAAAACTTGAGTTGCTTCACCAAACTCCATCTCTAGGAAACATCCTTCAACTAGACTGAACTACCGGTACTACTCCTGGAATTCAGTCGATAAGAAAACTCAACCTTCAGATGCGGACAACTCCTGACTTCTCTGAAGATATCCAGAAAAACTCTGACAACCCAAGAGAACACTCAAACAATCGCAAGTCACTTTTGCGATCAACCCATCCTAATTCCAAACAGACTGTTCTCTCTTTACCAATCAGAACAGTTCAACTTAACTATCCAATCCATCGAAGAAATGGATCCACTCTGCTGCTTCTGATCTTCACTTCCAGAAAAACTGCTCATCCAGAAAACTTCCTGCCATCACAGAATACTCCGAGCTGCACTGCTGACACTGATGCTCTTATCCAAAGCTCTTCGAGAAACTCGGACTCCAAACCAAAGCAGAAACTTCATGCTGAACTCAGCCACAACACCGAAGCATTCACACTTCCTTAATCTTGTTCCAAAGAAAACATCTTCGGGAACATCCATCGTCACTGTATCTCATCATACAGCTACTATTACCTGAGGTATCAAGGTACCATCACTCGCTTCTGTTCAACCGACAGATCCAACTTTACTCATCCAAACATCAAAGATAAACTCCGAACCATTACAGTTTCCTTCGGAGATCGATGAAATCCTTCACCACAGCAAAGCTTACTCGAGACGGTATTGGGTCTACAGTCTCGACAGATATACACTTCCAACCTCAACACTCAGACTCCTAATCCTAGATGATAAATTATTATCATCTCAACCAATTATTACAAATACCATATACATTTAAAATGATACTTTTTTATATAGAAATTATATCTGGGTAAAATTATTTCATCTACCTTTTTAAAACAATATTGTGTCCGTTGGACTGGTTCAAGTGTTTAGAGATCCCTATCAATAACGTCAGCTACTCGTATTGACCAGAATCCATATACCACCCAACCGATCAATTAACACAATATAAAACCATTTTATATAACTAACAAATACGCGCTCTCGTATATATATATATACTCAGACTCAAATAGGTTGCTACAGATCCTATCTCTAATGAACAATCCTTCCGAACCTAGGTATTCACTCAACCTAGTGTTCTGATATTCACTTAACCAATAGCTTAGGTATTTGCTCAACCTATGCTCTGATACCAACTGTGACGTCCTAGGCTTTTCAACCTTCAGCAACGGTTCACGACCGGTAGGCTTTTCAACCATCCCAGCCCCGCTGTGGCTTACAGTGATACCTCGGGTTTGCTTTTACGGCCACCCTCTCGAGTCGCAACCAACCCCAAAAGGCCTTATACTACCCCCGGGGACATGTAGGGGTAAGAGTCTCCCGTTCGCCACCTAACGCAAAGCGAGAACCCCCTATCACGCTGTACTGTAGCAAACCCGATCCCGGTCTCATCGAAATCCAAAACGTATCTTTTAAGGCCAAGTTGTTTTAAAGGTTAAAACAATTCAATTCATTATCTTTATACACATAGAAAGATAATTCACAACATTACAATAGATAATCAACATTATCAATATAACAGATAATCCATATTATCATCACAATTCAACTAACATCCATATCACACAGCATATATCTCATCAGAGATATCAATCAATTGCAAAGCATTCAGTATTATCATCCATCCATAAGTAATGATTTATATCATCTCTAATTAATTTAAAGTGAATTAAATTAATTACTTCATTCTATAAATCCTGCTTACTTAACCTTTAATTAATTATAATTTAATTAATTAATTTTCCTTTAATAATTCATTTAAATTAATCATCTTTGATTAATTACCTTTTAATTACATCCAAGTAATTTATCCTTTAATTAATTACTTAAATTAATTAACCTTAACTACTTATAATAATTAACCTTTAATTACTTCATTAATTAATTAACTATAATTAATTAAATTAATCAACTATAATTAATTACATTAATCCTTAATTAATTACATTAATTAATCACTTATTTATTAATTACTTATTAATTAATCAATTCTTAATTACATCATTAATTATATTAATTAATGATCCTTAATTACAAATTAATTATTAATTACTTAAATTAAATTAATTACATTAAGTAATTAACCTTTAATTAAAACTCATTTATTAATCACCTTTGATTAACCTCATTCAATAATTAACTCCCCTTAATTACTTCTTTAAATAAATTAATTACACCCTAATTAATTTCTAAATTAATCCTTTGATTAATTCACAAGTAATTAAACTCAAATTACTTTCCTTAATACATAACCAATCAATTAATTACTTCCAGTAATTATCTATTATTTACTTCCTAAATAATCATACCTTAATAATTACATTAAGTAATTATTATCAAATCATCTCTTGATTATTCTAAATTAATTAAACTTAATTAATTAACTTAACTAAATCAAATTAACTTAATTAATTACAATAAGTAATTAATTTCTTAATTACTTCCATTAAGTAATTCATTTAACAAATGATTATCTTTAAATTAATTAATCTAATTAATTATCAAAATTAATCACCTTAATTTAATTATTAAATAATCTCTAATTAATAACCTTCATTAATAATTATTTAATTACTTTCTTAAGTAATTAACTTAGATTAATTATTATTAATTATAAATTAATTAATCTTAATAACAAATTAATTAATCTAATTTATTCAATTAATTAAGTGTTAACCACAACTTAATTAATATTTAATTACTTTATTAAATCTTAATCATTAATTAATATTCTAATTAATAATCCTTAATTACAAATTAATTATTCCTAATTAATTAATCTTAAACTTTAATTAAAATAAATTCTTAATTATAATTTAATTAATTCCAAATCTTCAATTAATTGAATTAATTAATTATCCATATTAATTTACCTTATTAATTTAATTCATCACAAATCATTAATTTTTAAGAAAACATTTCCTTATTAATGATATTTATTAATCAAAACATATTTGAAATATTTAACTTTCAAATTTACCTTTAAATTCCATTTTAAATATGAGATTTAAAATTTATAAAAATTTAACCTTAACAAACTTTAAAAATCCATTTACAAACTCTTAAAATCATATGGTGAAGAAATACTAATTTATAAAAGAACTTAAGAATTTTAAATCAATTTACTTTTAAATTCTACCCATTTAATATCCATTTTAACAATTAAAGTTATTTAAACAATTTAATTTAAAAACTTATACTTGTTTTTAAACTATGGAAACAAAATTTAATTTGAATTCACATTTCAATTTTGTTTTAACTCCATTTAAAATCATGCCTTTTAAAATTTAGACTTAGGCCAGACAGTTTTCAAAAAAAAACTGTCAACATCTCCATGACCCGAGTCCACCCATTCTGCTCCGAGTAATTCCCTCCATTGCTTCGAGAAAAATGTCAAAATTCCCGAGCTTCCCTTGCTAAACCCATCCCCACAAATACAACAGGATATCAGCCCTGAACACTTCAAAACAACTTACTCCCTTGCCTACTTCGAGTCAACCCACCTAAATACTCGAGTTCGACCCAAGACATCCCCTTCTTCTCCACCACTAAACATCGCCGGATTCATAGTTGTGCACGGTGCACGTACACCCACGAATCAACACCTTCCGACTCTTCCCCTGATCGTTGATCAACCAGCGTTAGCCTCGCCGTCTCTCACGTGAACCCAGGTCACCATATCCACCAACGAATCGAAATTCGATCACCTCCCAGGCCTGGAAACCATCAGTTCGAATTCGCCAAAGCCTGTCATCACCCAAAGCTCGCCGTTCCGATCATCTGCAGGTCAACCCTTCCGGCCGCGACACCGTCTACGTGACTACTACTCATTCCCAAAAACTCGACGAACTCGATCCACTACAGGGATCACGACGATCGATTCTTCCAAGCTTCATTTTCTAGGGTTAAAAAATCAAATTCTAAATCATTTCTTCCTCAATGTTTTAATTCGATTTCCAGTAATTTTCCTTATATCCTCGATCATTCCTCCATCACTACTGAAGATTACAACATCCCAATTTCACTGAGATCATCACAATTACCAAAAATTCATTTCTAACTTAAACTAGAACTGCTCCTTTATTTCCAAATTATAAATTATGATATTAATGCTAAAAATCATATTATAACTTATCTATTCAATTTATAAACCTGAAGTTATAAATTACAAAGTTTAAATTTTTACTTTTATATAACATTTCTCTGTTGTTTTTGGTTACAGAGACACTCAGGTTTAAATTTGACTTAATTTAAATTTTAAACTTTAGTTTATGATAAAACAAACATATTTTGTTTAAATATTAAATCCAAATTAACACTAGATCATGGGGTAATGATTTTAAATCAAAACTGGAGTCTGGAATTAAAGAAAACAGAGACACATTGATACAAAGCAACATGCACACCTATATACATTCATGTATATGCAGAATCAACCATAAACATTCACACCACAACACAATTATCACAGAATTAAGCATGCAACCAAAATTATACTTAAGTTATTTTAAGTAAGAATGTTACTCACCAAACATGCAGAGCAGGGGTAGTTTAGCTTTTTAAAACTGTAAACTGTTTTGAACTTTAACTTGAATGCCTCTTGATTTAAAACTTGAATTTGCTGGGCTTTACTGATTGAATTTAGAACTGCATGCATGCTTGCCTCCAGGTTGAAGAAATGAAGGCAGACAGGCTTCAGACTTGATTTCCAGATTGCAAATGAATGCAACAGGGCTTTTTGAAGATGATGCAGATTTGAAAAGAATGCATCAGGGTTTTGATTTCAGATCTGCAACTTGGTTACAGGGATTTGATTTCCCCATAATTTGAAAATTGCAGACTGGTTTCTTTGATTTGGTTTGAAGCATTTGATTACTGATTTTAATCTCAGACTTTTAGATTTAGAGAAAGAGTTTGAGAAATGGTACTGATTTGTTTTTTTTTAGAGAAAAATTTGAGTTTATCTTGTTTTTGAGAAGAAAAATAGAAAGAATGAAATAAGGGATGCACATGTATATATGTAAGTAGATTTATGATAAATAAAATATAAGAAAATAAAAATAAATGAAGACACTTGTCAATATAGTTCATCTTTTATTTACACATGTTTTACAAAGGCTTTAGATAAATGACACTTGTCTTTTAAGTATTTTTATTTATTTTAAAAGTAATTAAAAAGCCTTTTTCTTATTTATAAAATACTTATATATATATATAAATCACTTTTTAAAGAAACAAACTAATTATATTTATAAATAAATGTTTATACAAATATTCTAAAATCCAAAACAATTTAAAATATTTATTCTTTTGAATTTCAAAACTTAAATTCAAATTCAATTAAATTAAATCCTAAGATTCAATTTAAAAATTAAGTTATATATATTTACATACACTATTTATTCCATTTAAAATAACAATTCCTTTTAGCATTAAAATTCATACATATTAAAAATAATACATTATACTTGTTATTTGAAAATAACATATTTTATAATTTAAACAAGAGATTATATTATCAAGAAATATTTAAAAAGAAAAAAAACAAACCAATTTTGTAAATCTTATTTATATTTAAGCTTAAGAAAAAAAAATATCTTAAACCAATTAAATATTTACCTGAAGTATTTTAAAACTATAAAATTACTTATTTAAATATCTTTGAAAAGTCCCGATTAAATTAAATATAAATTTCCAATTTACCAAAGCTTCTATTTAAAATATATAAATAAATATATATATATATATCCAAATAGAAATATCTTATTAACTTTTAAAAGATAAAATCATCAATTAAATACTAATTTAATCAGATTATTAAATTAAATTCAAATCTTATTATCAAAGATTATCCATATCAATTTAATTATTCAACAGATTATTAAATTGATATTGTTAAAATTTCCGGGATATTACAGCTCCAACCCCTTCGAAAGCCTTATTTATAACCAAAATAGTTCAAAGTTTAAAAGAGCTACTTCTACCTCTTCCAAAGCACATTTTGACTCTATACCTTCCACCTTTCTCCAATCCACTACGTACCAAGGCATTGATACCATGTGTATTGGTTTCGACTTGGTAGGAGGTGGTTGTATGGTGTCGAAAGGTGACTCCTTTAAGTGGCGAAGCAGTAATCCTTTAAAAAACTGATTTTTAAATTTTTAAATTAATATCTTTTCAACTAAGTTGCCTTATTTGTCAACATATAATTGGTTTCCAATTCTTTTACAAAACCTTTTTCTAAAAGTGCTGCCGAATTCAGTAATTAATAATTTAAAACATTTTAACAAATTGCCCCTTCTCCTTTTATAAACATATAAAACATTTAAGTCCTATACCTTAAATATTTTATATCTTTAATAAAATACATAGGAAAATTCTCTAAAAATTCCCTTAAATTTCTGACCAAAAGCTAACATATAATAGCCGAAAATAATTTAAACCCAATTTAACCAATTTCTTTACTAGAAAATTCATAATAAATCCACAACAACTTAGAAAATTATGAAACTTGAAACCGATCTCTAAAATAATGTTTCCAACCTTATATCAAAAATGCAAGCCATTTGTATGTCATTTAATAGGTTTTCCAAATTAAATCTTATCATAAAATCGATATGAAATAATATAAATGATCAACACGCATATATATATCCATTTAAACAATCAAAACATGGCATTTTCTTGCAAAATAAATTCGTATCTTATCTAGAAACTGAAAGAAATAAAGATGAGATGTAATCCATTATTCACCTTAGCTTATTGTTAAGGAGTTTGAGATTTGCCCTTGAATTGATTTGATTAAGCTTCCTTCTTGAATTCTTGCTTATCTTCCTCTTGTTTTCTTCTAATGGTGGCTGGCCAAGCTCTATATTTAGTTTTGTTTGTGAATGTTGGAAATGAGAATGGGATAAGGGTTTAGGTTATAAGAATATAACATATTCCTAGTTTGCCCTTATCTTATTACCTTTACTTATTTCATTTTAAATTTTCATTTGTTCATTCATTCTTAAGTCACGACTACCTTATAATTATACAAATCTCAATCTCTTAACCACTTTAATCTTTACGTTATTCTATTTAATTTATCGAATTAAATATCTTGACTAATGCTAGTTAAAATTAGGGTCATTACAATCAATGTCACAATAAAACATGTGGTATAAAACAGGCGGCATAGAACATATGCGACATTACCAACATCATAGGCATCAATGTCGGCATTGATATATAAGTCCCAACCTTAGAGGAATCATTGCATACCAATGAGGTTGATATCATATGTTTCCTATAGGTTAATGACGGCATGCGGCATAGATTGGCTACGACATTGATTAATAGTGCATGGCAATAACGTAATTAACGTGAAAATTGTTTTATTTCTTTAAAAAGCAATATTTTTTCACCAACTCCAATTTTTTGTCAAATTCTTATTGGATAATAACTTTCTTTATTAAATCATTTTTAGAAAACTGAAATAGATCAGATTTGTCATTCCCAAAATAATTTGCAATCCATATAATTTATATTAATATTTTGATATAATTATTAAGCTTTTCTAGCCTAATAAATTCATAATAATTCGTAAACACTTGGAAAAATCCTCAAAATTCACAATAAACAAGATTTACCATATTCTTTAACATAAAACAATCTCGAGGCCAAAAACATTATTTAATTATTTTTAGTAACTAAAACTCGAAATAAATCAATTTCCTCACTTAGAAAATTCATGAAATATTCATACTTGCTTGGAAAATTATGAAATTAAAAACACACTTCTAAAATAATATTTATGACTTCATATCAAAATTTCAAGTCATTTGGATGTTATACAATAGGTTTTCATACTTAAACCTGTTAACCAACTTCATAAATAGATCCAATAAATCATCATAGAACATATAATCATCAAACATTCACACCATGACATAATAACACATTTAAGTCTCGGATTTAATCATAAAATTGAAATTGAATAGGCAAACTTGAGATGTGTTATCATTATTCACCTTGGTTTGATAATGAGACTTATGATTTGAGTGTTGATTTGGTTTCCTTAAGCTTTCTCTTTGATTTTCTAGCTTTTCTTCTTCTTAAAACTCCTAACAATGGTCGTCTACCTTAGTATTTTATTTGTATGAATGAATGTGAGGGAGGAAATGAGAATGGAAGGTTATATGTTAAGTAAGTGTAGACTTTTTATATTTTGCCCTTCACATAAATCCTCCTTCTTATTAATATTCTAATCAATATTATTATTTCATTAATTAAGGCTCAACCAATTTTATTATCAAATCTCATTCTCCTTATCACCCTACATTATTTGATTTAATTTATCTAATTAAATATCATAAATAATATTAATCAAAATTAGGGGTGTTACAGACTCCCATTCTTAAAGAATTTCGTCCTCAAAATTACGATAAGGTACATAACATCAAATATAATCATATACATAAAATATACCATCAAAAAAATCAGGATAAGTGTCTCTAATCCTGTCCTTTGTCTCCCAAGTACGGTCTCTCTCATCGTCACTCTACTGGATATTTACTAGTGTGACTGTCTTTTTCCTTAGCTTCTTCTCATCCCTAGCCACAATATGAACTGGTTTCCTAATAATTGTCATGTCCGGTTCTACCACTAAGTCTTCCAATACAGTCGGAGTGATAGTAGTCTCTGGATCATGAACACACTTCCTGAGATAAGAAATATGAAAAATGTTGTGGAATCCATCCAAACTATTCGGTAACTCTATCCTGTAAGCAAGTTTCCCGATCCTCCTATAATAAGAAATTATCCAATAAATCTAGGTGCCAATTTTCCCGACTTTCCGAATCTTACTGCACCCTTCATTAATGATACGTTGATGAAAACATGACCTCCAGCTGAAAATTCTAAGTCTTTCCGTCTCTTATCTACATAAGTCTTCTGCCTAGATTGAGCTTCCTTTCCTTGCTCGGATTAACTCAATCTTTTCTGTTGCTTCTCTTACTAAGTCTGGACCAAGAACTAATCTATCTCCGATCTCTAACCAACATACGGCTGATTTACATGACCTTCCATATAAAGCTTCAAAAGGTGTCATTCCTATACTAGTCTGATAACTATTGTTAAAGGAAATTCGACTAAATGTAGATGGTCTTTCCATGATCCTCCAAAATCTAGAACACAAGCTCTTAACAAATATTCCAAGGTTTTGTTAACTCTCTCCATTTTCTCATCCGTCTGTGGAGCAGTACTCATCTTAAGCTTGGTACCTAACACCTCTTATAGACTCTTCCAGAATTCGGTAGTGAATGTAGTATCGCTGTCAGTGGCTATACTACTATGAATCCTATGTAGTCTAACAATATTCTTCATAAGTAACTTAGCCAAAATGGGTACCATCCTTGTCAACTTAACATGAATGAAATGTGCACTTATAGTCAGTCTATCCACTATAACCAAAATACTCTCATTTCTCTTATTCGACCTTGGCAGTCCATCAATAAAATCCATGGATATAGAATATCATTTCCAAATTGGTATATCTAAAGGCTGAAGCAATCCACTTGGCTTTTGATGCTCCGCTTTCACTTATTGACAATTCACACACTGATTTACCTATAAGCCTACACCCCTTTTCATACCTTCCCGAAAGAAACTCCTTTTCATATTCTGATACATCTTAGTTCCTCTAGGATGAATAGTAAACTTTGATCGATAACACTTCCTAAGAACTTCTTTTCTTAGGTCTCCAACATCTGGAACACACAATTATCCCTTCTTTCTCAACCATCCATTTTGGTTAAGATAAAAATCCTTCAAATCATAGATCTATGTTCCACTTTCCAATCTTCTAATTCTCTCAACTAACAATGGATCATCTCTTTTCTTAGAAGCAATCCTTTCAATCAATACCAGTCGAACTTCCAAGCATGATAACATGACAGTTTCTTGACTAGAACTAGTTGTAGATCTTAACTGCACACTACAAGTAGTTAATGCTTTCAAATCTTTCCACTCCGCTAACATCGCCAACACTGCATTCTGATGTTTTCTACTAAGTGCATCTGCAACTTTATTTCCTTTTCCTAGTGTGCTCTCAATTCCAATATCATAAGCTGCTATGAACTTCAACCACCTCTGTTGTCTCATTTTCAACACCTTTTGAGAGAATAAATATCTTAAAGAATTATGATCCATGAACAACTCAAACCTTTCTCTTAAAAGATAGTGTCTCCACACCTTCAAGGCAAAGATTACCACTACAAAATCCAAATCATGAGTCAGATACCTAAATTCATGTGGTCTAAGCTGTCGAGAAGCGTAGGCAATCACTTTATCCCTTTGCATCAACACACTTCCTAATCATGTTCCGCATGCATCAATATACACCACTAGATCTCGATTCCAATCCAAAAACAACTAACATAGGTGCATTGATCAATAAATGTTTCAACTAACATAGGTACAAGAGAAATCCTTGATGAATCTCCGATAATAACAAGCTAATCCAAGAAAACTCTTTATCTCAGTCACTGTCTCGGGTCTCTTCCAATTATTTACAGCTTTTATCTTAGCTGGGTCTACTGACAATCCTTTTTCTAAGACTACATGACCAAGGAACTTCACTTCTTTCTTCCAAAAATGACACTTCGAAAACTTCACTTTTAGTTGATGTTGTGTTAACGTCTCAAGCACTATTCTAAGGTAAGTCCCATGATCTTGCTCATTCCTATAATATATCAGAAAGTCATATATAAATACTAACATGAACATATCCAAATGCTCTTGGAAGATCTGGTTCATCAAATCTACAAATAAAACAGGCGCATTAGTCAATCCAAATGGCATTACTAACCACTTTTATGAACCATATCTTGTTCGAAATGCTATCAACAGAATAGTATCCTCTGCTACCCTTAATTGATGGAACCCTGTCGTCAAATTCAGTTGGGAAAATACTTTGGATCCACTCAACTGATCAATTAAATCGTCTATTCTTGGCAAAGGATATCGATTCTTCATCGCCTTTTCATTCAACTTACGCAATCGATACATAATCTCAATAGACCATTCGGTTTCTTTACGAACACCGCAACCGCTTCCTAAGCCGAACTGCTTGGCCTAATAAAACTTTTTCCTTCTAAGTCCACCAGCTGAACATTCAACTCTTTCATCTAGGTGTCATTCTTCTATGTGGTTTACTTACGGGTTCAGCTCCATGTACAAGATCTATTCATAACACAATAGCATGTTTCGGCAGTAGTCCTATTACTAGACATTTACAAACTCTCTAACAAAAAAACTCGATTCAGTTTGTCTTCCTCCTCCATTGCACCCAATAAAGCACTAACATCAAAATTCGAGTCCTCTACCGAGTATATAATTTGATCGCTAGTATTAGGGTATCTTAGTGATATTTTTCTATCTTGGCAAAATATCCTAGCATCATATTTGTTTAACCAATCCATACCTAATATAATTACAAAGCCCATAAAATCAAACACATGCAAACTGCAGGCAAATATATGACCTAACAACTCAAACTCTAAATGGTCACATCTCATCCCAAGAGTTGCATACCTTCATATCGGATTTGCAACCCTTAAAGAAGTAACAAGGTATGATGGCTCTAAACTTAACTTATCTACCAAACAATGAGATATAAATGAATGCGATGCACCAGTATCAAACAGTGCTCTAAGAGGTATCCTATGAATCAAAAGCGTACATCCCATCACAAACTTTCCTTTTTCCATAGTAGTTAGTCCGGAAGATGATGGTTCCAAAGCAAATACCTTTCCTTTGTCCGCTTTGGCCGGCTTTGTACACTGATTCTTGTACCATCCAATCTGATCACAGTCGAAACACTTGATGTTCTTCCTTCCGATGACTTTCATTCCATCCCCAGAATAACACTCATTGGCAAAGTGCCTTTTCTTGTCACACTTATAACACACTATATCCACTTTTCCTTTCTTAGCAGCTCCACCGTTCTTAGCTCCCTTCTTCAGAAAAAATTTCCTCTTCCGACTCTGCCCACTATGAGTCTCTACTGCTTTGTTACCACCAAATAAGGCAAGCATCTCTTCATTCCTCAAAACCATCTTCACTACCGGGTCACATGGATCCCTAAGATGCGGCAAGGTCGCCCTCGCAAGCTTTGGTCTTAATCCACAGATGAATTTTTCATTTCTCTTAATCATTGTGTCAGCCGTTGCATACCCATACTTGGATAACTCCTTAAATCTTATTGCATAATCCAACACAGTCATGTCTCCTTGCACTAACTTAGCAAAACTCCTAAGCAAAGTAGACTTGGCAATTTTAGACATGAACCTCACCTCGAACCTGTTAGTCCCTGAGAAGTTGGTTTTGATGACAACAACCTTAGAATAAGATTATAAAATATAAATACTAACATTATTGTTTAGATATATATGTATATGCAGGATATATATATACAGGTACCAAAGAATGAAGACTGTAAAGTATAGATATTCAAGAACTGATGAACTCAAGATCGAAGATATCAGGATTAAAGACTCATGAGTATCAAGATTATCAAGAGTTCAAGATTTCAAGATAAGTAATTTAGTTAGGAATTTTGTTAAAACTCCTATAAAAGCACTGACATCTTAAAATCCATTTTATTCATGGAATGGAATCCACTTCGAGCCCGTTAAAGGGATGGAGCCCTAAGTAGGATGGAACCTACGAAAAATCTAGTGGAACATTATTTGTATCCGCTAACTTTTATTCAAATGTTTTACAAAATTATATCTTGTTTTTGAAATGATTTCAAAATCTTCCTTTTTAAATCAAAAACATCTATCCTGGTTTTAAAATACTTTTAGCCTCAAAATAATCTTTATTTTCAATATCAAATTATCCTTGGTTTTAAACTATCTTTTATTTATAATATATTTAACTTTTAATATTTATACTTAGATTTAAATATAAAATTATAATAAAATTTTATATATACCAAATTATTATCTATACTTATTTATGTATTTTAACTATAGTTGAGTATATTTATAAAGTTTAAATGGTTTTAATACAAGATAGAAGTTATTTTCAAAGAAAAACAAATTACCAAAAATAACTTAGTTGTCGACAACCCCAAGGACCCCTTGTCGATAAGGTGACAGTTTATTTCAAAAGTTTGAATTTCAAAGGAAGTGTCTATTCGTCATATCCTTTCACGAATGGACATGGCTGTTGTTCTACTATAAATAAGGGCTGTTTTAAACGAATTTACAATCATATTTTCTCTGATTTCACTCCTCTTCTTCTTCCAAAGTTCTTTATATGCATTTTTACCATTACTCTACCGAAATCACTATTGAATCTAACTAGATCATCTCTGGTTTGATTCTCTATCACTATCTCAACAATATCCCAGTGCTATTCAGAGTTATAGACTTCTTTGTATTCAATCGAGCGAGAAAAGGTGTGATTGTAGCCTGGAAAATCAATCGGGTGAACTTGTTGCCCGTAAAATCAAGTATCTCTACCCAGAGGATTGTGAATCTAGAGCGGTGTACCTCGTGGCCTTGAAATCGAGGGTGTAATTGTAAGAATTGATTTTGAAAGGAAATTCGTACTTGTGTTGCTGGACTGGATGTAGGGTAACTCCGAACCAGTATAAAATCCGGTGTGTTCTTTTCTTTATTGCTTTTACTTTATATCTGCATCTGTGTTTGATTCTGTGATCATATCTGTGTCTGAATATTGCATACATTTGTGTTCAAATTAAGATAAAATAAAAAAGAATTAGTAATTCCTTAAAACACTATTCACCCCCCTCTAGTGTTAATTCTAGCCTTAAGATCCGTAATCCGCATTTCTCACATTTGGTATCAGAGCAAGGTTTTCAAAGTTTCATAATCTGAATTTTGGAAAATTTCAAAATGGCTACCAACACTGGTACTGTTACTACTACCAACACTGGTTCTATTACCTCTATCACTAGTTCATTTGTAGAAGGTCAGTCTACTGTTAGACCACCACTTTTTAATGGCAGTAACTATGCATATTGGGCATGTAGGATGAAAATATATTTACAATCTGTAGGACTAGACACTTGGAATATCACACAGACTGAATATTTTGAACCCACAACTGGTTTTGCACAGTGGACTGCTGAGCAAAAGACCGTCGCACAAAATAACTCTAAAGCTATGAATATTCTGTTTTGTTCACTTGATAGGAATGAATTTAATAGAGTGTCAGTATGTAAGTCTCCATATGAAATCTAGAAAACTTTGCAAGTTACTCACGAAGGAACAAGCAATGTTAAATAGACCAAAATTTCCATGCTCACAAATCAGTTTCAATTATTTAAAATGAATCCTAATGAGTCTATTATAGATATGTATAGTAGATTTCAGGATATTGTGCATTCTCTAATATCCTTGGGAAAGGTATTTTTGGAAGAAGATCAAGTCAGAAAATTCTTAAATTCTCTTACTCTAGAATGGGATCAAAAGACACTTGCTATCGAAGAGGCAAATGACATCAGTACCTTAAAGATAGAAGAATTAATTGGAAATCTAATGTCATTTGAAGTCCAAATGCTTGGGAGAAGAGAAAGCAAAGCATCTGAAAAGAAATCAGTTGCATTCAATGCATTGACCGATGGATCAGACTCAAACAGCGATAATGACGAAGAGATAGCCTTTATGACCAAGAACTTTCGGAAATTCCTGAAATACAAAAAGATGAATAATCTCAAGAGAAACAACTATAAGAACTCTGGTAATCAGAATGTAGTGCCAAACTATATCAAATGTTTCAACTGTGACGAACCAGGCCATACCAAAAGAGACTGTCCGCATCCAGATAAGCAAAATCTTCCTATAAACAATGATTCCGCAAAGAAACGAAAATATGCATTTACCGCTACTCTAAATGACTCAGACTCGTCCTCAAGCGATGATGATCAGAAGACAGATAATTCAAATATGTGTTTCACGGCAGTTCACGACTCCGACGAATTCAGAGAAACAGACTCAGAAAAAGGTACGCGTTTACAATACATTAGTTGAAATTGCATGCTTAGGATTGGATGTTTGATTGGTTGATTTTGAATTGGTGTGTCATTTGAATTTTAAAATTATTATTATTATTTTTATTTTTAAATAGTATCATAATATTTTATGGAATATACTATAATTCTAGTAATATTCCAGATATTATATAGACATTAAAAATAATATATATATATATATATATTAGAATACTTAAGAGAAATAAATCATGAAAATTCAGAGACACCTGTCGACAAGCCCCCCCCCCACGTTGTCGACAAGGGTACAGAAATTTGAAATTCAAATTTGAATTCAAATGTTTGAATTTCTCTCCATCTTTTCACTTCATTCAAGTCTCTGAAAAGTCACCTTTTGATCAGAGAACCTGTCCCTTGAGAATCTATTTATTTACTATCTCTTATCACAACTTTTCACTTTCATTTTCAAATTCAAACTCTTATTTCAAAATATCAAGCTCTCTACTCTCTACTCTAATGGCTTCTTCAAGCACCCTTCCACAATGAAACTTTCTAGAAATATAAAAGAGCAACTTTTCAATAATCCGGAGGCTATAAAAGCATATATCAACTAAGCTAACTGTGGAAAAGTCCATCCCGGAAAGTTTGCTTTATTTCAAGATTTCTCTACTTATGAAATCGATTCTCTTTTTTGCAAAAAACCAAGTTCTTAGTCTTGTTGATGCTTCACAAAATGACTTTGTTTGTTATCCAAATCTTGTTAAAATTTTCTATGCAAATCTCAACCGTGGATTTTATAATGGAAATGATGATGAAATTTGGAGTAGTGTCAAAGGCACTAGAATCATTTTAAATTGTGATGTTTTGGGTACCATTCTCAATTGCAAGAGCACGGGAATGGATCTTTCTAGTTTTAATATCGATGAAAATGACCATGAGACATTTCATCACATTTTCGAAGGAGATGATAACTTTGAATTCATAAATCGAAACTTTCGACCAAAAGCAAGAATTGTTAATCTTCTTTTACAACATACTTTGACCCCAAGATCGGGGAGTTTTAACAATCCAACTTCAAAAGTTTACAAAGCACTATTTGCTATTTTTAGAAATTATGATATTAATTGGGCGCAAGTTATTTTGGATGAACTTCGTCCCAAAAATTTTGAAGTGGGTGAAAACACTTTGTATCATGGAATCTATCTCACTCGGATTTTTAATTATTTTGGAGTGGATTTCAAAGGAGAAGAATTTGTTTCAAGAAAAGTTTTTAATCACTCAAACATTTCTCTTATGAAAATTCCATATGTTTTTCAACCATATGAGACTCTTGCCAAAAAGGAAGAGCGTTCGGCTTATGAGGAGATGGAAGAAGAGGAAGAAGAAGAAGGGGATGAAATGGAAATAGAAGAAGAAGAAGAAGAAGATGAAACATCCTTGGAAAGTATTGACTATCCCTCTAATCCAACCAACAAAACCTTACTCAAAAATCAAAAGACCATTGTTGAGAATCAACGGACTCTTAAAACGGTCCGTTAGTAAGAAATTGAATAAAATGTCATCCAAGATGAACAAGTTTTTCTCCAAAGTCAGCAAGAAGCTTGGATTATCTTCATCTTCGTCATCCTCTAACTAGTTCCACCTTTTCATGTCATGATTGGTTTTAGTTTGTTTTGATTTGAATGTTCGTGTAGTTCTTAATGTTTAATCATTGTATCATTCTATTATGAAATGAAATTGAATTACTTTTCTGTTATCTAGCTTATCTTATCTCCAGAATAAATGTTAGTATATTATATAAATATATATATACACACAATTATTCACAAAATCAAAATGAGTCATCAAAATTAACTAACCCCTGTCGACAACCCCCTAGAGACCCTGTCGACAAGTACTAGTCAGAAATGACTTTTCATTTTAAATTTGAATAACTACCTTGTGTTTATTCATTTCAAATGAATTTCTACACCTATAAATACATATTTCTTCTAGAATTCATCACTCAAAATCATTTCTTATCTACTCTATCTATATTTCTTCTCGCAAACTCAAATATGGCCGATCCAATTCATAGTTTGACCGAGAATTTTGAAGAAACCTTTAATTCTTTCAAGAATATTCTTTCTTTCATTCTCCGTAATCAACGACACTTAGAGTTAAGTCAAATGCAGATGATCAAGGAGCAAGAAAAACATTTCGATGTGATTCGATGGATGATTTCCTCCCTGCACAAAGATGATAATGAAGCACATCCTCCAGTCTCTCTCACCAATGAAAATGAAAATTGGGATGCCATTAAAGCAGACCCTATATTTAGAGAAGAAGGATGGGTGGAAGTTCCTCATAATGTTTGATTTTATTTGATTGCTTTATTTGAATTGATTGCTTGGATTGATTTGATTTGATTTGGTTTGGTGTGGATTGATAATTGGTGTGCAAAACATAATATGTATAAATACCCGTTGATATTTATATGATCTTTGATTAGTTATCATGTCTATCAGTATAATTATCTCTTAATCTATCTATTATATACTCCATTATGTATTTTATTAATGCAGGTACTTTAGTACAAGAATAAGGGGGAGTTATATAGTTTGGAGTTAGTTTTTGTTGATGACAAAGGGGGAGAAGTATTAAATAGGATAGTTAGGCATATATTAAGGGGGAGTTATTAGTTTTAGGAGGAGTTATTAGGATAGAAGTAATATTTTATAAACAAAGGTTGTCATCATCAAAAAGGGGAAGATTGTTAGTCCCTGAGAAGTTGGTTTTGATGACAATAACCTTAGAATAAGATTATAAAATATAAATACTAACATTATTGTTTAGATATATATGTATATGCAGGATATATATACAGGTACCAAAGAATGAAGACTGTACAATATAGAGGTTCAAGAACTGATTAACTCAAGATCGAAGATATCAAGATTCAAGACTCATGAGTATCAAGATTATCAAGAGTTCAAGATTTCAAGATAAGTAATTTAGTTAGGAATTTTGTTAAAACTCCTAGAAAAGCACTGACATCTTAAAATCCATTTTATTCGTGGAATGGAATCCACTTCGAGCCCGTTAAAGGGATGGAACCCTAAGTAGGATGGAACCTACAAAAAATCTAGTGGAACATTGTTTTGTATCCACTAAATTTTATTCATATGTTTTACAAAATTATATCTTATTTTCAAAATGATTTCAAAATCTTCCTTTTTAAATCAAAAACATCTATCCTGGTTTTAAAATACTTTTAGCCTCAAAATAATCTTTATTTTCAATATCGAATTATCCTTGGTTTTAAACTATCTTTTATTTATAATATATTTAACTTTTAATATTTATACTTAGATTTAAATATAAAATTATAGTAAAATTTTATATATACCAAAATATTATTATCTATACTTATTTATGTATTTTAACTATAGTTAAGTATATTTATAAAGTTTAAAATGGTTTTAAAACAAGATAGAAGTTATTTTCAAAGAAAAACAAATTACCAAAAATAACTTAGGCTTGTCGACAACCCCAAGGACCCCTTGTCGACAAGGTGACAGTTTATTTCAAAAGTTTGAATTTCAAAGGAAGTGTCTATTCGTCATATCCTTTCACGAATGGACATGGCTGTTGTTCTACTATAAATAAGGGCTGTTTTAAACGAATTTACAATCTCTTCTTCTTCCACATTTATTTATATACATTTTTACCATTACTCTGCCGAAATCACCATTGAATCTAACTAGATCATCTCTGGTTTGATTCTCTATCACTATCTCAACAAGATCCCAGTGCTATTCAGAGTTATAGACTTCTTTGTATTCAATCGAGCGAGAAAAGGTGTGATTGTAGCCTGGAAAATCAATCGGGTGAACTTGTTGCCCGTAAAATCAAGTATCTCTACCCAGAGGATTGTGAATCTGGAGCGGTGTACCTCGTGGCCTTGAAATCGAGGGTGTAATTGTAAGAATTGATTTTGAAAGGAAATTCGTACTTGTGTTGCTGGACTGGATGTAGGGTAACTCCGAACCAGTATAAAATCCGGTGTGTTCTTTTCTTTATTGCTTTTACTTTATATCTGCATCTGTGTTTGATTCTGTGATCATATCTGTGTCTGAATATTGCATACATTTGTGTTCAAATTAAGATAAAATCAAAAAGAATTAGTAATTCCTTAAAACACTATTCACCCCCCTCTAGTGTTAATTCTAGCCTTAAGATCCGTAATCCGCATTTCTCACATTTGGTATCAGAGCAAGGTTTTCAAAGTTTCATAATCTGAATTTTGAAAAACTTCAAAATGGCTACCAACACTGGTACTGTTACTACTACCAACACTGGTTCTATTACCTCTGTCACTAGTTCATTTGTAGAAGGTCAGTCTACTGTCAGACCACCACTTTTTAATGGCAGTAACTATGCATATTGGGCATGTAGGATGAAAATATATTTACAATCTATAGGACTAGACACTTGGAATATCACACAGACTGAATATTTTGAACCCACAACTGGTTTTGCACAATGGACTGCTGAGCAAAAGACCGTCGCACAAAATAACTCTAAAGCTATGAATATTCTATTTTGTTCACTTGATAGGAATGAATTTAATAGAGTGTCAGTTTGTAAGTCTGCATATGAAATCTGGAAAACTTTAAAAATAAGGAAACTATAGCCCTTTAATTTATCAAAAATATTATGCTAATATATATATAAGCTTTTATAAAATAGTATTGATGAATTTCGAAGTCATTTAGAGGTAATCGCACCTCAAAACCGTAGGCTATGAAGTTATATAATAAAACAATTGAATTGATAAAGTGCGGCATTGATATAGCCGTAATAGGATTGTCGCATCCCTCTATATCAAAATCATGTTAAAACAGCTGATTTATAAAGCACAAGGCCATAAGACCAAAACCATTTACATCGCATATCATATATATATAGATCGCTAAATATTAGCAGCGTAGTTATGGGTTTGCATAGTATAAAACTTTAAAACATGGAAATATGGGAATGTCAAAATTTAGACTATGTAGCATCATTATCGTATAAAATCAATGTTGAAAATAGCCTATAGTGGCAACATGGCTAAAACACGTTAGCATAAGGAACTAGCGGCATTGCCTTTTTATAATCAATGTTGAATTTCATATATGCGGCATCAATGTTGTAACATAACTTATGTCGAAAATATACTTATAGTGGCATTGCTGCCTTATGGAGTTGATGTTAATACAGAAAATATGCGGCATCATGGACATCGCTACAAACTTGCGGCATTATTAATATCACAATAAAACATGCGGTATAAAATAAGCGGCATAGGACATATGTCGTATTACCAACGTCGCAAACATCAATGTCGACATTAATATTTCAGCCCCAACCTTAGCGGAATCATTGCATACCAATGAGGTTGATATCATATGTTTCCCTACAGGTTAGTGACGATGGAGCATAGATGGGCTATGACATTGGTTAATAGCGCATAGCAATATTGTAATTAACGCGAAAACTGTTTTATTTCTTTAAAAAACAATATCTTTTCAATAACTCCAATTTTTTGTCAAATTCTTATTGGATAATAACTTTCTTTACCAAATCCTTTTCAGAAAACTACTATAGATCAGATTTATCATTTTCAAAATAATTTGCAACCCATATAATTTATATTAATATTTTAATATAATTATTTAGCTTTTCTAGCCTAATAAATTCATAATAATTTATAAACACTTGGAAAAAATCCCAAAAATTACAATAAATAAGATTTATTAATATTCTTTAACATATAAAAATTTCGATGCCAAAAATATTATTTAATTATTTTTAATAATTAAAAATCGAAATAAATCAATTTCCTCACTTAGAAAATTCACGAAATATTCATACTTATTTGGAAAATTATGAAATTAACAACCCACTTTTAAAATAATGTTTTTAACATCATATCAAAATTTCAAGACATTTGGGTTTCATATGATAGGATTTCATACTTAAACCTATTAACCAATTTCATATATAAATTGAATAAATCATCATAAAGCATATAATTGTTATCCATATAATTTCAACATCAAGAGTGGATGTGAAAGCATCAAAGGAATAAAAGACCACACCTCATTGACAACATACCTCTTCAAAGGTGTATCGCACTGCACTTCATTACTAAGCTGAGGAGGACGCCGATCCTAATCACATCCCTTATTACCGATGCTATACTCAATCAACTTCGTAGATAGCCTATTAATGACTTCGAGGACGGCTTCTTAATGACTTCGAGGAAAATGATTTTCAATACCGCAGGAAAAGATTGATGCCGAAGAAGTTCGTTGCCGAGAAGGCTATCAATACTCTACTGCGACGTCGACAATGAACATCGTCGACGTCCACACATGGGGTAATAATCGATGTCGCTTCATTACTGACGTCACTTCACATTAACACCGAAGTTATTTCAAATAAAGCAGCTCTTTCCCAACAATTTTCCAATGTCCACACCGCTCTTCATCAATGTTTAAAGTCATTTCCACCTGATGCCTCACGTCATTAAACATACGAAGAGCATTACCTAAAAGCATGTCGAAAGCTATCCATTAATACCATATTTCATGACTATTGAATGATATTCGATGTCGTACAATGTCAATGTCATGGAGTGTCGAAGATCAAGCAAAGGAAGGAAGGATATGATCATTAACAATAGCTAATTCAAGAGAATTTGGTGCATTTTCCTTCACAAAGCTTCAAAGGCCTTCACATTCATTCACATGTTCTATTGCACCATAGGTCCCATATCGCCAATTGGATCAAGCACATCTCCTTTCAATCACTATAAATATAGTGGTACCCCCTTATGGAAAGAGGTCTTTAACTTCTTCCCCACTCTTGGCGTAAATCATTTTTAGGCTAGAATTTTTCTAAGCACTCTCATAAACTTGAGAACTATTGTAATGGCAAATGGCCAATGAAGAAGAAGGACATTGGAAATTTGCATATAAGAAATTAAACAACTGCATATTTGCATATTTGTACCTATTCGAGATTGAATAAAAGGATATCACTTACCTATATTGCTCATTGACTTATGGACCTACATATTCGCCTATTGACTATTGAACTTCCAAATTATATCTTTTGAACTTATGGATTACAATTTAAACGAATTCGTAAATTATCACAAAACCAAGGGATATATTTGGAACCTTTTCGAATATTCTACTTTGTACAATTATTTTGGTGTTGATGAATTTATTCGTTAATATTTTGGACGATAGAAGGAGGACTTGAGCCTCCGAATGTTTGAAAATTGTCCGAAATACCCTAAAGAAATTTGAATTTCACATTTTGAAAATTTATCAAATTCATTTAGCTTAAAATCTGGAAGCTATTATCATCGGTATTTAAATATTTACATGCGACATGGACTACATCGCATACATTCGCTATTGATCACATTCGACAACAATAAAGCTTCTCGATTAAAATTAATTGTCTCCCTTCAAGCGGCGATTAAATTTTCACTCGAACCTTTTGATACCGATAAAATTTGCTTACTTCGATGGTAATCAAAATTCTCAATTAAGTCGTACCTCCTACTCGATATTAATCTGGTTTCTCTCCAAAATCAATCTCGTTCCTCTTTTTTATTTTGAATCCAAGCTACGTTTTAAACTACGAAGCTGAATCAAATTTCAAATCCACCGTATTAATTTGTTTCCTAGATCTATCTTTGATATTCAAAATCAATGAATTCAATTTTTCGAATTAAAGTGAAGTCGTGATTATAGATCCAGGTGATGTTTTTGATGCTCTTGTTTCTTGGCAGCTTGAGATCTAGTCGTAGTCATGGTGTGAGGGTGGGGATGGGGAGAGTGTGGCTGTTGTATGATCAGAGGGTAGGTGAAATAAAGGAAGAGAACAGAAAGGTGATGCTATGGGTTTATGCAAACACAAGGAAGAGGTGAAACTATGAGTTGCTGGTGAATGAACAGAAGGAAATAAAGTAGTAACATAACAAGAATGAACACAAAGACTTAAAAGAAAAAACTGGTAATTTTTATTCAATTCTCATATATCATCATTTACATGCATACTTATGGCTATATATATAGAACCATTTTCAACTAGCCGTTACATGCCAGCTAATTATATCATATTTGCCAACTCATCATTATTTGACTGATTCTACATAATATATTCTGCATATTCAATTATGCACACATGTGCACGTGTGCACATGCACAGGAGCACAGCCCTATATCTCCTTCCTTGATACAAACTAAGTGTCTTTACTTGTCTCCTTCCTTCTCTGCAACACTTCTGAGTCTCCATAACCCATAGGATTAGTTGCTAATGATTGGGGTAGAGTATCTTTCTTCATTATTGAAACTGCTTGATGAAATGTCTCTTCATCTGAGCACCCAACAGGTGTTCGATGAATTGTTTGGTCGTGACAATTCCCTTTCCCATTAAAAAGAGACCTTGCCTCAAGGTCTAGAGTGGGAAACCTCTTTACCATAGGCCAGTAGTCCTCCCAAGTTGCATTTAGCGAAGGTTTGTTTTTCCATTTGATTAGAGCTTGTACCACTGCTTTGTTATTTCTAGGGATAAGTCTTCTATCTAAATTTTTTTCTGGTTCATCAACTAATTGTTCCTTTGCTGATGGTATTTCATGTTGGACAGTAATATGTGAACCTATTTTCTTTTTTAACTGGCTGACATGAAAAACTGGGTGAATCTGTGATGATTCTGGAAGTTCTAGTTTATAAGCCACTTTCCCAATTTTCTTAATTATTTTGTAGGGCCCATAGAATTTAGGTGAGAGCTTTGTAGTCTTGGTTGAATTGACTGATATCTGTCTATATGGTTGGAGTTTAAAATATACCCAGTCATCTACTGAATATTGCCTCTCTGTTCTTTTTCTATTTGTGAATTTTTGCATCCTTTCCTGTGCTAGCTGTAAGTTATCTTTGAGGAATTGAATAGTAATGTCTCTGGAGAATAAATGATGTTCGACTTCTTGAACTTTGGCTGTGTGTGGAACATAAGATAAGAGTGTGGGTGGAGGCTTGCCATATAAAACTTCATATGGTGTAAGTTTTGTAGATTCCTTCCAAGATGTATTATACCAGAAATCTGCTAGTGTTAACCAATTAGCCCATTCAGAAGAATGATGTCACACAAAACACCTTAAATAATTCTCTAATATTTTGTTTGTGATCTCAGTTTGACCATCTGTTTGTGCATGGTAGGCCGTGCTGAATTTTCATGAGCACTTGGAGAGCAAACAATTCTTGCCAGAAATACTTAAGAAAATAGAGTCTCTGTCACTTACTATTGATTGTGGCATGCCATAGAGTTTAAAAATTCCATCAAAAAATATTTTTGCAACCTGTTTTGCAGTTTACGGGTGTTGAAGTGGGAAAAAATGAGAATATTTTGATAATCTATCCACTACAACATAGATAACAGTTGCATTGTTGCTTTTGGGTAGATGAGCGATGAAATCCATTGTGATATCATTCCACACATGGTCAGGAATAGGGAGGGGCTGTAGAAGACCAGGGGAAGCAATGCTTCCAGATTTAGCTCTTTGACAACTGTCACATTATTGTATATAGACTTCAATTTATTTTTTCATGTGTTTCCAAAATAAAACTCTCTTTATTTTTTTCATTGTTTTTTTCACACCAACATACCCTCCCAATGGTGAAGAGTGGAACTCAAATAAAATTGCTTTGATGATAGATTGCAGATTTGGGTCTAATAATATTCTACCTTTATAAAAAATAAGAGCATCAATAATTTTGTATTTTTCTGATGGCAGATAACCCTGAAGAATTTGATCTTATTTGGCTGCATAAAATTGGCTTTGTTGTAATTGTTTTTTAAGCTCTGATGTCCAGTCTGCTTGTAATACCGAAATTGCATGAATACTAGGCTTCTCATGTGCTTTGGATAGGCTATCAGCAATAATATTTTCTCTGCCTTTTTTATATTGTACTTCATAATCATAACCATGCAATTTTGCAAGCCATTTTCCTTGAATGCTTGTGGTTAGCTTTTGAGATAGAAGATGTTGCAAACTTTGATGACTGTCCTGGTGATAAATCTTCTACCTAATAAATATTGTGACCATTTTTTGTTGCATGTATTAAGGCTAATAATTCCTTCTCATATGTTGATAAATGCAGATTTATGCCTTGTAAAGCTTGGCTTATATAGGCTATTGGTTTATTGTCTTGGAGTAGGACTGCCCCAATTCCTGAGCTGCAGGCATCACATTCCACTTTGAAGTCTTTGGTAAAGTTTGGCATGGCTAATATAGGAGGACTGATCAAGCAAGATTTTAGTTTATAAAATGCTTCTATAGCTTCTGGAGTCCAGGAGAAGGACTCTTTTTGGAGCATTGAGGTGAGAGGTTTTGCAATTATACCATATCCTTTTATAAATTTTCTGTAATAACCTGACAAGCCCAGAAATCCTCTCAGTGTTTTGATATTGTGTGGTTGTGGCCATTCAAGCACAGCTTTAGTCTTATCTTTATCAACAAAAATGCCATGCTCTGAGATGATATGACCAAGATATGTCAGTTTATCTTTGCCAAATGAACATTTAGAAAGCTTAATGACCAACTTGTTGTCTAGTAGAATTTGTAGTGTGATTTTCAAGTGATTCAAGTGATCATCCCATGACCTGCTATAAATTAAAATATCATCAAAAAATACCATAATAAAATGTCTTAAGAAATTTTTAAATATGGAATTCATTAGAGCTTGAAAAGTTGATGGTGCATTAGATAATCCAAATGGCATAACTAAAAATTCATAATGTCCATCATGTGTTCGAAATGCAGTCTTATGGGTATCATCTTCATGCATTCGAATTTGGTGATAACCTGATTTTAAATCAAGCTTTGTGAAGTATTTGGAACCATATAACTCATCTAATAATCATCAATGAGGGGTATAGGAAATTTATCTTTTATTGTTAGTTTATTTAATCCTTTATAATCAATACATAATCTCCAAGAGCCATCTCTTTTTTTTACCATGACAACAAGTGCTGAGAATGCACTATTACTATTTCTAATAATACCAATTTCTAGCATTTCATTGATCAATTTTTCGAGCTCATTTTTATATGATAAGGGTGTCTATAGGGTTTTAGACAAACTGGTTTTGAGCCATGCAATAGGGGAATTTTATGATCACATTCTCTTTTGGGTGGAAGATAATTTTGTGGTTAACTAAATGAAAATCAGAAAGTATTCGAACAATATCAGTGTGAATATTATCAAAAGGGGGTACCACTGTGGTAGTAGAAGTAACATAAATTTTAGAGTGGAAGAGTTTAATTCCTTTGACATATTTTTATCATTTATGTGTTGAACTTCAGAATTTGTTAATCCCTTCCACATAAATTCTTTACCATTATATTTAAATTTGACCTGCAGTTTTTGGAAATTGAAACAAATTTCATGAAATTCTCTCATCCATTGAATTCCTAAGACAACATCACAACCTTCCATAGGCAATAATAGCAAATCTATAGGCATTTTGCATCCTTGGCAAATAAGTAAAATTTGAGAACATATTTCATTACCTTGTAGCTTTTGTCCATTGGCAACCTGCACTTCATAAGACTTTGATTGATGTATTGGCAGTTTTAATTTTTTTGCTAACTTTCTGTCAATAAAACTGTGAGTAGAACCTGAATCAATAAGTAAGATAACTGATTTATTGTTGATTCTACCCTTTATTTTGATAGTATGTAGTTTAGGGATTCCTAGTAAAGCATATATAGAAATAGAAAATAATGTTTTATCTTGTTCTTGATTTATTTCTGAGTCATGAATTTCCAAATTATCCTCAAATGAATCATTTTCATTTTCATTATCAGTAGCAGTATCTAGATCAATAATTCCCTCCATTATATGAATTTGTTTAACCTTGCATTTATGACCATAGTGGTATTTTTCATTACACCCATAACAAATGTTATTTTTTTTCTTTTTTAAAAATTCTTGTGGTGAAAGTTTTTTAATTTTGGATAAATTTTCTGAGGTTTTTGTAACTGATTTTTATGAAGAAAGCTGGTTGCTGTCTTGAAATTTTTTTGAAGGGTAAGAAGTAAATTTCTTTTTATTTTTTCTTTTAGCAACCAACTTGTTTCAAATGTTTTTGCTAAAGAAACAGCAGAATCAAAATCAGTAGGATTAGAAGTTATGACTTTATATTTAATTTCATCTTTTAAGCCTCCTAAATTTTTTTGTAAAAGATGGGTGGGTGTAATGTATTCTATTAGACCCTCTAATTGCTCAAATTGATTAACATAATTCATGATAGTAGTTGTTTGTTTGAGAGCTGAAAAAGTGTCATATGGTCTATGCAAATCATCAGTATTAAATCGAACCTGAATAGCCTTGTGGAAAACTGACCATTGGTCATAGTCTGGGACATTGTGTGAGTACCTATAGAACCATTGGAGTGCTTCTTTCTTGAGGTGGTATGAACATATATGCACCCAGTCTTGTATGTTGGTGTGGTTGTAAGAAAAGAACTGCTCCACTTGCCTTAACCAATCAATGACTCTGTCTTCTCCAGTAAACTGAGGGAATTTCATCTTAATCTTGATCTTTGATGTGTCTTTGGAATGAGCATTTTGATGATCAATTTGTTTATATGGAGAGTGGTCTGAGTTAATTGTATCAGGTCTAGGTAGTAAGGAAGGTCTTTGGTTGGGTGGGACATAAATGTTGGATTTAAAATACTGGGATGATACTTGTGGTAATGATGCAGATCTATTAATATCAACCCGAGAGCTTCCTTCAGTTTGTTTTTTAATTTTCAAATCTTTGAACTCAGAAAAAAAAATTGCCAATGATTTGTCAAGAGTTTCTTGAATTTCTTGAAGACCTTGAGTATTTCTTGCTATACTAATTGCCATTTCTTGAGTTGTTCTTTCTAGTTTTCTAAGTGACAGAATATTTCTATTGTTTATGAGGTCTTGCCTTTTCCATTTCTCTGTTTGTGACAGTTCTTCAAGGTTGATAGCATCAAGAGGTGGAAGAGCATCTCCAGGATCTTCACTAATGTCTGAAAGTGATAGATTTCTTGGGTGAGGGTCGGCATCTGACCACCGTGTGGCTCTGATACCAAATTGTGATGCTCTTGTTTCTTGGCAGCTTGAGATCTGGTGGTAGTCATGTTGTGAGGGTGGGGATGGGGAGAGTGTGGCTGTTGTATGATCAGAGGGTAGGTGAAATAAAGGAAGAGAATAGAAAGGTAATGCTATGGGTTTATGCAAACACAAGGAAGAGGTGAAACTATGAGTTGCTGGTGAATGAACAAAAGGAAATAAAGCAGTAACAGAACAAGAATAAACACAGAGACTTAAAAGAAAAAACTGGTAATTTTTATTCAATTCTCATATATCATCATCTACATGCATACTTATGGCTATATATACAGAACCATTTTCAACTAGCTGTTACATGCCAGCTAATTATATCGTATTTTCCAACTCATCATTATTTGACTAATTCTACATAAGATATTTTGCATATTCAATTATGCACACATGTGCACGTGTACACATGCACAGGAGCACAGCCCTATATCTCCATCCTTGATCCAAACTAAGTGTCTTTACTTGTCTCCTTCCTTCTCTGCAACACTTCTGAGTCTCCATAACCCATAGGATTAGTTGCTAATGATTGGGGTAGAGTATCTTTCTTTATTGTTGAAACTTCTTAATGAAATGTCTCTTCATCTGAGCGCCCAACAGGTGATCGATGAATTGTTTGGTCATGACAATGTTAGACGACGAAATTAAAAGTCCAAGAGGGCCTCATATTTATAGATAGTAGTGAGATGTTCGAAGAGGTGACGTCACTTGTATTTGGAGAAGCAACATCGTCAAACTTCGAAGAGGTTCAGTGGCTTCGAAGTGGTCTTCGAGGTTATTCAGTGATTTCAAAGCAATTGTCAAAATGATTGTCAAAATTATTCAGTAACTCTCGAAGTGATGATTTTCGAAGTGGTGATTTTCAAAGAGATTTTCAAAGTTATTCGGTAACATTCGAATTGATGATTTTCGAAGTGATGATTTTTGAAGTAATGACCTTCATAGTCATTCAGTATTTCATGAAGTGGTTAAAGGTCTTCGAAGTTGTTCAGTTGATCTCAAAGTGATTCATGATCCTTGAAGGTGGAGGTAAGAACAGGAATTGGTTACTTTGAAGAGGCCGAAGTTGATCACTTTTAAGATTAAATTGAGAACAGCTATTGGTTGCTTCAAAGAGGCTAAAGTTGATCATTTCAAAGGTGAAGTTAAGAACAGGGATTGATCACTTCGAAGAGGCCGGAGTTGATCACTTCGAAGGTATTGTCTAGGCAAAGTCATAGGTGATGACAAGTTCACTATAGAAGTCATTATCTTCAAGTTCATTGTTGAAGTCATGTTCGAGTTTATTATTGAAGTTCAGATTCATTGTCAAAATCAAAGCAAGGTGTTAATGATGAAAAGGTTAACCAATTTGAAGGTATTGGGGACGACAAGGAAGAAGCAAACCAACCAGCGCCACTCATTGGCGATGACCTAGGTTAGGGCCAACCGTAATTTTATAAACCGTCGTCTTTGTGCCTAATGCCGATAATCCCAAGTATGGGAGTTTTACTCAAAGATTTCAAAATTCAATTATTCTAAGCTTTTAACGGTGAAATTTCAAAAAGACTCCAAATTTACGAAATTTGATTTCAAAAGTTGATTTTGGAAACATTCCAGTCTATTATCCAAAAATCAGGAGGTTTCAAGTCTAGAGGGAAAATGATTTCGAGAAATGAGGAATTTCAAAGAAATTTTATTTTATAAATCACTTAATTCGTATCAAAATCCTAGATTTCAATCTGTGGTTATATTAATTTTCAAGAGGTACACATGGATTGAGTTTGCAAAATATAAGAAATTTTAGATACATAGGAGTTTATGCACACGTTTAGTTTAATATGCATGAATGCATGGTTTCAAAAAAACACCGGCTTTCGGATAACTATAAAGTTTCAGGTATGCATGATTTGTATGATGCCGAAAATATAAGAACTTTGAATACATAAGTTATATATCTATTCATATTTCGAACATATGAAGCTTTGTGCATATTTCTGAGTATTGAAAATAGTGAATTTTCTATGGAGTTCTAATTTGAGTATATATCTACAAATGCTCATGTATATACTTTCAAATGGGAAAGACCTTATATGCCAATTCTTGGATGAATGTTAGTTTCAATTACATCGTTTCAAACATATATGGATTTTGAAATGTATATGAATTTGGTTTTTATGCATGTCAAACTATGAATATCAGATCTCTTGTATGCACAAGCTTTAAGTTAATACATGTTTTCAAAACTTGAACACAATAGTACCAAATAAGTCAATCTTAAATATGTATATTCATATCAGGATTCTAAAAATAGTATATTTGAGTCTTGAATATAATCAAGTATAGTTTTAAGTACATGGTTCTTATTTGTCTGAAGATTTCAGTTATATTTAGTTTGCATTTATCAGCAAATGCTACATACAAGTAATTTGAAACTATACTTTCAGTTCCAGTCATTGATTTCATATGCCAGTCATAGATTTTGTATTTATATATGCCTTCAGTTCCAAATATATTAATATGTTTTTCAAATTTATGTTAAGCTGAATTTATAGAGCATAGAGAATTAGATGCATATGACAAGTCTTGAAAATATTAAATTGCAAATCCATGTAAGTGCCAAATGTAAATATGCATACATAAATTTGAAACCTTGAGTACATCCAATTTTGAAAATGTGTATAAAAATTTCTATGTATATAGTTCTATATATATGAGTTTCAAGAGTTTGCAATTTCAAGGATGGTGAAAAATTCGGATATATCTATATATATGGTAGTGTATATGGCTTTGACCATGTGATATTTTCAAATATATGCTCAACTTTAAAGCAATAGATTTCAAATATCTACATAAAGTTTACATTTAAGAACTTTAAGTGGTTTTGTACAATCAGACTTCTAGAAATAAAATAATGAATGTGTGATAATGAGTGCGGTCGAAGACAACATCAGATATATTTCTTCTCAATCATAAGCGGTTAAAGACAAAGCAGCTCAGAAAGCCCATCAAGGCCCATTATCAAAATACATATTTTTCCGCTTTGTAATCTGCTTTGATTGAACAGTATATATATGAACCAATGTATTCAAGTAATCGTATTCAGTTTTTCATCAATAAAACTTTCAAATTCCTTTTATGGTATCAGAGCCAAATCCTGCCTAATGGCTATCTCTTTAAAAAAAACTCATCAGAAAACTCTTCATCATCTGAGTTTTTCTCATCAGAGATTGATCATCTCCTCATTTGAGTGCTCAAATCCAAATTGAAGTGTTGTGCCTCGCCAATTTGATGAAATCTGGCTGCAACAACACTCCATCTGAATCGTGAAAGAAAAACAACAAAGAAATCAATCAAATCAAAATCAAGAAATTCAAGAACTGATCACAAAGCATCAAAAAGTGACATCCAGCAAAGTTTATCAGAATCTTGATCATCATTTAAAGCTTTGTGGTTGCATCTAACCTGTTTAGTGATCTGTAATACTGATCTTGATCAAGAATTGACTGCTCTCCATCAGTTTTTCCTTTTTTTTAATCTCCACTGTTCCCTCATTATCATCATTCTGATATATGTGCCTCATCATGGCCGACGAAGCAAATACTGCATCATCTGAAAATGTGAGTAACTCTTAACAAACTGCAACAGCTGCTGAGAATCTGATCAAGACCATCATCAGCCCACAAAGTCAACTTGTAACTGTCCATTTAGATGAAGACACCTATCTATTGTGGAAGCTTCAGGTTGAGACAGCAATTCAAGGATAAGGACTTGAATGATACATTCTTGGAACTATATCAGCTCCTCCAAAATTTATCACTAATCAAGAAGATAAAGTAGTCAGCAATGAAGAATACACAAAATATCACAAACAAGACAAGTTAATATGTTCTTGGCTACTATCATCCATAAACACAAAACTGCCGTCTCATGTGATAGGATGCAAGACTGCTAATGAAATATGGAAAATAGTTGAAAAAGTTTTTAATACTCAATCCACAGCAAAGGTGATGTATCACAAAAGACAACTTCAAAGCATCAAGAAAGAAAATCATACAATGAGAGACTATCTGTCCAAGGTCAAGTAAACATGTGATCTTCTTGAAGCAGCAGATCATAAAGTCTCTAATTCAGAACAAATTCTAACTATACTTAATGGCTTAAGTGATGAATATGAAGCTGTGGTTGCTGTTATAGCATCTCAAAAGCTGTTACCATCCATAGATGATGTACGATCAATTTTTCTGGCCCATGAAGCAAGGATTGATAATAAAAGACCACAAGACTCTGACCTCTCTATCAACTACACAACCAATCAGAGAAACAAAAGCCAAACCAGCAATAAAGCAGAGCAATCAAATCAAAGAGGTGTCTATACTAACAGGTCAAGAAGAAGAGGAAGGTGGAGCAACAACAACAATAGACCTAAATGTCAAATCTATGAAAAGGTGGGTCACACAGCAGTAAGGTGTTACTTCAGATACTCAAATCAGAACAACAATAATCAAAGAAGCATCAGTTTCAATGTAAACATGGCATAAAATAGTGATAGTCAACCCGACAATAATAACAAAGGCCAGAACTCAAATGAGATTGCCAGAGCAGAGCATGTTCAAGATGAATCTTGGTACCCAGACTCAGGGGCTACCAATCACATCACTAGCAACCTCGACAACTTAAATCTTGGATGTAAGGAATACAGAGGTAATCAAACAATTTGCATGGGGAATGGTAAGTGTGTCAAAATTACTCATACTGGTAATGCTTATATCAAAGGTAAAAGGCAATTATTCTTACATAACTTGTTAAGAGTACGAAAGATCAAAAAGAATCTCATAAGTGTATCTCAGTTTGCTCTTGATAACAACGTATATTTTGAATTTTATCGTAAATACTGTTTAGTTAGAGACATATTGACTAGGGACATTTTATTGGAGGGTGACAAAGAAAAAGGGCTATACAAATTTAAATCTGCCAACTCCAAATGTGTCACAGAGAAGCAAAATCACTGTAATTTGAGTATGAAAAGAAATAATAGAGATGTATTTGATCATTGGCACTACAAGCTTGGTCATCCTAGTACTAATGTTGTAAAACAAGTTCTTGCTGAAAGTAAAATAAAATTTGATGATGTCTCATTACCTTATATATGCACTTATTGTCAAATGGGTAAGAGTCATAAATTAGCAATGACTCATCTACACAATACTCAAAACCACTAGAATTAGTTGCCACAGATTTATGGGGTCCTGCACCTATATGCTCAGATTTTGGTTTTAAATACTACATTTCCTTTGTTGATGCATATTCAAGATATACTTGGATATATTTTCTGAAAACAAAATCTGAGACATACAATGCAGTCACATACTTTATAACAATGGCTGAAAAACAAACTAATTCTCAGGTTAAAGTCATTCAATCTGATGGTGGTACTGAGTATAAGACCCTTAGCAGTTATTTTCCGAAAAAGGGAATTATATGTAGAACTACATGTCCTTATACATCTGAGCAGAATGGTCTAATAGAAAGGAAACATAGACACATTGTTGAATTTGGGCTTACTTTACTTGCTCATGCCTCAATGCCATTAAAATTTTGGCCTAAGGCATTCAACACTGCTGTATATTTGATAAATAGGCTTCCAACAAAAGTCCTTAAAGGAATTAGTCCATTGGAAAAATTGTATGAAGTCAAACCAGACCATTTCAATTTAAGAACATTTGGATGTTTCTGTTTCCCTTATATCAGACCATATAACTCAAATAAATTAAACTTCGGGTCTAAGCCATGCACCTTTCTAGGATATACTACAAATCAGAAAGGTTATAAATGTCTTGATGACAGTGGCAAAATTTTTGTAAGTAGACATGTTGTTTTTAATGAAAATGTGTTTCCATTTAGCAAGTAAGAAATAGAGACAACAAGAAAAGTCTACAATGCAAAGGTATCCATACCAGATATACCCGTTTACTCTGAGATTGAGCATCAAGTGAGGGCAAAGAAGGCTATTGAGAATCAATATATACAATCCAAAACTTCTGCTCAACATGAACTAGATTGGATAGACAGTCTCAGTCATGCCAATCCTTCACCTATACGAATCACAGAGAACAAAGAAGAAGATCAGGCATGCAATCATGAAGAAGGTTCTTAAAGAAATTCAGATCACAGTGACACAGAGAGCTTACCTCAGACTGATGCTCAACCAAGACCAAGTCACCCCATGATCACAAGGGCCAAGAGTGGCATCTTCAAGCCAAAAACATACACAACAAGTCTAAGTGATCATGAGCCAGTCACTTATGAACAAGCTGTCAAAGACAAAAACTGGAGAGATGCCATGAGTGAAGAATATAATGCACTCATTAAAAATAGAACAGGGATCTTGTATACCCACCTGACAATAAGAACATTGTGGGATGCAAGTGGGCATACAAAATCAAAAAGAATCCAGATGGAACTATCAACATATATAAAGCAAGACTCGTTGCAAAGGGTTACACACAGCAATATGGATTTGACTTCACTGAAACTTTTTCTCCAGTCATCAAACCATCAACCATCAGACTTATTCTCACCATATCTTTACATAGAAGATGGTGCATAAAGCAATTGGACGTGAATAATGCATTTCTTAATGGTATCTTGAAAGAGGAAATTTATATGGAACAACCACAGGGTTACAACAAGAATAAAAATTATGTGTGTAAATTAAACAAGGCTATCTATGGCCTCAAACAAGCACCAAGAGTCTGGTTTGACAGACTAAAGTCAACATTAATTGACTTAGGATATCAGTCTGCCAAGTCAGACAATTCACTCTTCATCAAAGCCAATGATATCTTTACTGTTTACATACTAATATATGTGGATGATCTAATTATTATAGGCAATAGCAATGATGAAGTCAATTATATTATCTCTTACATAAACAAAGAGTTCTCAGTAAAGGATCATGGAGATATCAATTATTTCCTTGGCATAGAAGTTAGAAGGAAAGCAAACTCAGAAATGATCCTATGCCAAAGAAGGTACATTCAAGAGCTTCTAAACAAAACAAACATGAGTGACGCAAAGTCATAGTCAACACCTATGATAAGCAGTCAACATTTCTCTAAAAACAGGGGAAAAGCTATATTTAATATTAAACAGTATAGAAGTGTTGTAGGGTCATTACAATATGAAACTATAACACGACCTGATATTGCTTATAGTGTTAACAAAGTTTCTCAATTTTTCCAGAATCCACTTGACGAGCATTGGAGAGCTGTAAAGAGGATTCTCAGATATCAAAAAGGGACATTGGATTATGGCTTATCTCTTAAAACATGCAACAGTTTAAATATAGTAGGGTATGCAGATGCAGACTGGGCCTCGGATCCAGATGATAGAAAATCAGTCACTGGCTACTTATATACATTGGGAACAATTTGATATCATGGTGTTCTAAAAAGTAGGCAACCAGATCGAGTACAGAAGCTGAATACAGGAGTATAGCAAGTACTACCGCAGAAATTATTTGGCTACAATCAATATTGAGTGAACTAAAAGTACAATCAGGAATCATGCCAATTTTATGGTGTGACAACCAGAGCACAGTCTACATGTTTGCAAACCCTATACTTCACTCTCGAACCAAACACATAGAAATAGATTTACACTTTGTTTGAGAGTATGTTCAAAAAGGAAAACTTTAGATAAGACATATAACTGCTACTTACCAACGTGCCGGCATCCTTACAAAGGCACTGTCAGCTAGAAGCTTCAATAAGTTCAGATCTGACCTGAGAATCGAAGACAGTGAAAATCACTTCGTCTCTATCACTTCAGATTCAAGCAGTAGCATAGAGAGTAATGGAAACACAGGCACATCTCACAAACTCTCTCAGATTTCTACTGGTCAAAGCAAAATCGTCAGATCTCAACTTTCGAAACAAAGCAAAGAGAAGGAATAGAGATGCAAAGCCACTAGAATGTTATCGCACATGTAGATCTGTGCTAATTCGAGATAATTTGTTGAAATCAAATCGGGAATTTTTTGGAGCTGCAAGCCCTAACCCTAAGCTAGGTTTTGAGGGGGGCAAATAATGAATGTGTGATAATGAGTGCGGCCGAAGACAACATCAGATATAGTTCTTCTTAAGCAAAGCGGTTAAAGACAAAGCAGCTTAGAAAGCCCATCAAGGCCCATTATCAAAATACATATTTTTCCCCTTTGTAATTTGCTTCTATTGAACATTATATATATGAACCAATGTATTCATGTAATCGTATTCAGTTTTTCATCAATAAAAATTTCAAATTTCTTTCAAAATATAGATTATGGAGTTCACAAATCGAAGTTTGAAGTTTCAAATAGATGTAGTTTTAAACACATACAAGGTGTTGTACAAACAAAATTTCATTATGTGGTTTGTAAACGCTGAATTTTGTGTATGCTTGGGTTGCAAATATATAAGTGACTAATGAATGATTTTGAAAATGTAAGGAGTTTCATGAAATTGAAGTTAAAAATATATCATGTACAATTTTTAACGTTTCGAAATTTTAAAGTCTCAGAGCTTTGGTATACGTATCAGCTTTATATATGTTTGGATTTTCAAGTATACTTAGTTTTGTATATAAAAAGTTTTAGGCATTTGATTCTTGAATTTTTAAATGAACAATAATGAATTTTAGATGAATATATAAGCTTCTTAAATATGTCGGTTTACTTTATATTGATTTTCAGTTAAACAAAGCTTCACGTATTTAGTTCTTATGCCGATTTTGTAAAGTTTGAAGTGTGCACCGTTTTGTGTGTGTATATGTAACACCCCTAATTTTTGATAACATTATTCAAGAGATTTTAATTAGATAAATTAAATAGAACAATGTAAATAATTAGAGTGATAAGGGGATTAAGATTGGAAAATAAAATAAGGGCCGTGCTTAATTGTTTAAATGAGCTTAATAATGGTTTATAAGCAAATTAATTTACATAAGGGCTTATTAGAAAATAGCCGCACATAATCCATTACCATTATATATTTTCGTTTCCATCTATTCACGTTCATTTTAGCAAAACAAAACAAGTGTAAAACATAAGAGGAGTCGGCCATTACTAAGGAAGAAAAGAAGAGAAATTCAATCTAAAGCTAAGGATTCAAGCTAGGGAAAATTAATTTCAATCCAATCTCCTTATCCTAATCAAGGTGAATAATAATCTAAATCATCTCTATTTTGTTTTATGATCATTCGATTTTCGGGTTTAAGATTAAAACTATTATGATGATATTTGATGGTATGCTTGGATTTTATGATATGATATATTCAAACATGTTTGTTTGAAAATGGTTTATACACGATTTTAAGGATAAAATCGTTTAAATTGAATTTGGAATGCCATGAGGAATTTATATGTTATGTAAAACATGATTTTGAGTTGGGTTTTAATTTTCATAATTTTCCAACTTATGGAGAATTTATTATGAATTTTCAAAGGAAAATATGGTTAATTGGGTTTAGAAATTTATTTCAGAAATTATGTTAAGAATTTGTGTCTGAAGTTTAGATATGTTAGATAACATGTTAAAAGTGAATTTCTGTTATTTTTGTGGATTTTTCCTAAGTGATTTACTATGAGAATTAAATTATTTTGAAAGGAGGACCTAAATGTTTAATTGTTGTGCTTAATGGAAGGGCTTATTTGTTAAATTAATCTTGATTTAGATCTGAAATTATGTGGCAGTTTTATTTGGAAAATAAATTGAAAAGTTTATGGCAACCAATTAAATATTTACAAATAGGCAAGTTAGTTATAAAGTTATTGCTTTTATTGGCATTAATCAGCTTTTATCCAGAAAAGTGGGTTCCACCTCTTTTAGAAGCACCTTTCGACTCATAGCTTCCACCTTCGATCAAGTTGAAACCTACCAGGTTGAAACCCACGAAGCCAAAACTAATATACAAGTTATCAACATTGGTACGTAGTGGATTGGAGAAAGGCGGAAGGCATGGTGTCGAAACATAGCTTCCGATGGGAACGAAACCTTTGTTTTATTTTTTAAAGAAATGTGCTTGCCTATTTTACTAAATGCTTTCGAAGGTGTCGAAATATATACTTTCGAAGGGGTCTTTTGAATATCTTTCGAAAGGGGGTTGCCGCCTTATTGTTTAAAGTTTAGCTTTCGAATGAGTTACTTAGTATCCAAACTAATGATTTCAAAAGGGGTAGTTTTGACCTAGCCGAAACCTTTCTGCCGACCTTATGCCTTTCGAAGGAATTGAAGATATCAATGCTTTCGAAAGGTAGCATTTGTTTTGTAAATACGAGCCACTTCCTAAAGCTTTCGAAAGGGGTTTCAAAGCTAACCTTCAAACGTTTTACTTATATGGTTTAAGCTTTCGAAAGGATGGTTCCGACGCCATCAAGTTTTTCCCCAAACACTTTTATACGACAAATAATGGTTTCGAAAGGGATACTTTCGTTTATGTTCACTTTGACCCAAAAGATATTTTAAAGATAAACCCAATGGTTTTGAAAGGGGTACTTTCAATGGTTTCGAAACTATGCTTCTAAGAGTTAATAAGTATTACTTTAATATATTCGAAAGGTTTCGAAAGAAAGACTTTAAAGTGTTTCGAAAGACAGGGGCCTGGTGTTTTGGAAAGAAGATTTTAATGCTTTCGAAAGGAAGTTTTCAATGGTTTCGAAAGTAAAGTTTAAAGGTTTCGAATGCCTTAGTTTTTGAATGGTTCTGCATTTTGTATGGATTTGGTCATTTTGTCGAAAAACTATTGTATCACATATCATTTTTGATTATGTGATAAATATGTTTCAGTTGTCTGAATATGATGATTATGTTAGTGATTATTGGTTGCATGCTGAAATTGCATTGTAGAAAAGCATAAATGCTACAAAAAATATATGGTGGCAATCAAAAAACACTGTAGAAAATATAAAAGGACAACTAAATTAAATACTACTAATTTTTCAGTAGCTTTTACCGAAACAAAGGGCTTTTAGTTACACCTATGACAGCATTTATCAAAACCATACTACAAATTTTAGTAGCATTTTTAGGATGCTACAAAATCCCTTTTTTTGTCACGTGCTGGAAAAGCTATGATATGTTAATTTTTCGGCGGCATTTACTAAAATACAACAAAAAGTCATGTTGTAACAACCCGGGATTTTCGACCTCCGAAAAACGACATCAACACGTTCACTGTATTACATGCCGGACAATCGAATGCCGAAAACACCAGATCGTTAGGGAAAAGAAGAAAGAGGTAAAAGAAGAAAGAGGTAAAAGAAGAAAATAGAAAAACAACATCAGAATCTCAAAATAGCAACGGAACAATTTATAATAGATAACAACAGATCTTTATACAAAAGAAACTATAACTGTTTTTATACATTACATCTTCAGAGTACAACACAATCAATAACACAATACTAGACAGTTATAATAACTTGTCATCGCAAAGCTGAATATACAACATACCATATACAGCGGGATATAAGTCAAATACGTGATATACGTCTCCATCATCAAGCTCGTCTCCTGAGCTCCATAGCATCCTATCCTGTATCTGTAATACTCGGTCTGACCCAAGCATTATAATAAAATAACACCCGAGTCAGTTTGGAAAACCAGCGTGAGAAAACACGCTCAATTGAATTATTAAAGTTTTCAAAATTCTTTGAAAATCAAAGGTATCTCGTAAGACCACTCCACAAATAAACATGTCGGGTTTTTACCTTACGATAACCAAAACTCTTTATATCAAAATCCTCTGATATTATAATAGTGTCTAAGTACAAATACTTATTCAAATAGCTGAAATGCTTGCATCTCACGTTCCAGCATAGTTGGGCACAATCAAAACCGTACGGCGCTTATTGGAGATTGGGTTTCCATACAATGGCAGGGCTACTGGGGTATCGCCCGTCACAGTACCTGGCCTAGATCAGCGTACCGAGGACCACTCCCGACCCCTTGCAATACAAGACCGGACTGCCCCTTACTAGATAGCCCGAATAAGATCACCCCTCGGTTGGGATCAGCAACCTCCACACAGCCGAAATAAAGGGACTCTAGATAGGGGAAATCTTACCCTACTTGGGTGCTACCCACTTAGCCTTGCCGCACCTCCCTTATTTTAGCCATTCCCAGTTGATGAGGCTTGAGGCTACGATTACCTTTTTAGCACACATTCACTTAGAATGCTCACCGTCCTCCAATAAAGATGTACTAATAGCATTCATCCATACAAGTCTGTTCCCGGTCCGAACGGAACCGAAGGCACTATTCCTACTACATCCATTTTGGAATCACCCTCGGGATTAGCAGCGATTAGCCCTTGCACTTCACTGCTCCATCTTTGACTCCAAGCTCTTGTCTTCATTTCGAAAACGTACTCGTTGGATCGAAGTGGTTTTCAGATCACAAATCTGATCCCGGTCTCTTCGAAACAACGTTCGCTATTCCCGGTAAACTCAACCCCGGTTCTTTAAGAAATAAACAGATGAAAATAAGATCGGAGATTACCTCCTAACCGTTTTATGGATGGATTTCCTTAAAAGTGTCCTAGAAGAACAAACGAGTTTATACGTACAGTATAGCACCTCGAACGGTAACTGTACCATATAATTCCCGTACCTCTTCTAGATATTTCCAACGTTATATTAGGTCCAGATTAGATAGTCAGTTATTTAACTATCAAATAAACAATCATTCAACCAAATATTTTATTTCCACTGAAAAACATCAAGTCTTATTTAATTTAGATTTTAAATAAATTAACCACTTTATCCAAAAATATACACTTAAAATACTTAAAATAAAGCTACTTAAATTACTTTATTTAAAATAATAGTTATGAAATTCCATAATAATTTTACAAGTAAAACTTTAGCCAAAAACTACTTTTTAAAATTAAAGCTATTATATAAAGTATAAATATTTAATAATTATCCTTTAAATCATAATACCAATTTAACCTTTAAAAATAATTAACTACTATGATTAACTTAATTAATATTTTCTTTAACAATTTCAAAACAACTAAATAATAAATTTTTCTATAACATTATTTTCAAACACTTTTAAAACTTCTAATTTATACTTAAAAATCTTCTTTGAAAATATACTTAGCCTTCTAGGAAAAATACACTTTCCACTCCAATAAAACCGACCTTGTCATTTATAAATTCTTTTCGATTTATCTCCAGTTTAAAATTTATGTTCCAACCCCGTAAATTTCCTTTTCCACACTTTTTAAAAACAAAACCACAATTTTTTTAAAAAGAATTACCATCTCCTTATAAATTCCCATCGTGAATTTATAATTTCAAATTATCCACTGATAAATATTTCACTTTATTTATAAACCCAGTTTATAAATTCCATAGTCTCTTTCTTCTATTAACCACTGTTTCAAAACACTTAATCGATTTTCAAATCGATTTTTTGAATTAATTCCATTTTGAAATTTATTTCTTGATTTACCCAAATTTATTCCATTCCCAAATTTTAGATTCACTTCCCTTTTCTAATTTAAAATCTTATTTAAATCTAAAACATCAATTTTATACTTTGTTTCAAAATTCTCCTTTTATTTTTCCCAAACCATTTAAATCTTACATTTAAAAATATATTCCTTTGTACTTAAAAACAATATTGCTTAAGTCCTTATTTTTAAAATCCTTTTATTCACATTTATTCAAAATCCCTATTTTTCTCATATTCCAAAATTGATTAAATAGGATTTAAAAATAAAACCATTTATTTTCCCAATTCTTTTCTTTTTAATTAATCCAAGTTACTATAAATACTTTACTTGAACATTTCCTTTTTATTTTCTTTCAAAAATCCAGTATTTATACTTTTTATATTTTAAAATACCAAAATATTCAGCAAAACCATAGCATTCAATAACTTCAATTTTCAATATAATCTATCATAGATTATCAATAAATCATATCATTGACTATGAAAAAAATTTCAATATTTTTGAGCAATTCAGTTGGATCCCTCCAACTTGTTTCCCTGCATCCACATATGTTAGTACAATATAAAAATACCAATCCTACTTCGAGGGGAATATCGTGGTATATAGGGTCATCCGCTACTATGCGGGGTGCATAGAGTCTCATCCGCTATATAATGCAAGAATATCAATCACTCTAATATATATATATATATATGTATATATATATATATGTATGTATGTATCTATGTATGTATATATTACTATATAATATCACATTCAACTAGTAACCATTTATCAATCCAACAATCAATCAAAAATTAATTTTAACTACCTAAAATTAATTGCGGTAAATCCAAAGTTGAGTGAGATTTAACTCACCTTTATTTTATCTGCAATCCGATCCAAACCGGCTTGTCTCTCCCCCGATTTTAGACCTTGTATAAACATTATACGGTTTATCAAAATTTTAAATAATCGAACAATCAATTATCCTTTTTAACAAATTTAATTAACTAATAATTTAATTTAAACTAATTTCTCTATGATAGATAATTTTTAGTAACTAACATAATTGAATAAGTAAATTAAACAACTTAATCTCCATAATCCATTATTTTAAAATAAACTAGTAAGTGAAAATAGGTAGGTATATTTTTTATAGATATATTTATATTTCTTTTCTTTTTCTGTAAATAACAAAAACAGAAATTTTCTTTACTGTAAAACTTTTCTTCCTTAATATATATATATATATATATATATGTAAAAATCTGGTTTAAAAATTCCTTTCTCTGTATATATATACATATATATATATATATATATATATATATATATATATATATATATATATAAATGCTACCTACTGCCCCACACCAGATGGTCGACATTCCCATCCATCACCGCGCCCGAGAGCACAACCCACTGCCGTGCTTCCAATCGAACATCATGCACCCAGACTTCGTCATGAAAGCCATCGCCTTCAACACTAACCCGAACGCACGAGACAGCAACACCTTCCTCCTCATCTCGCGACCGCAACTGCCACCTTCTGGTCGTCAATTCCCTTTCGTCCGCACCACCTTCCACGACTCGAACTGCTACAGACCGATTGACAAGGTCACGATCACCAACATGGCCGGCTCCACCAATTTAAGAGCCTAGGTGTGAAACTCCACCGCGAATTAAAAAGTGAACTCAAACTTCGAATCGAGCACTACAATTTCGATATTTCCCCAACCCTACTTCGAAGCTCGACCGTGATGAGTTGTCGCGCCTTCCCAATCTCGACCGTACTCTAATTCGATTCGATTAGGGTTAAAAGCAGAAGAGGGAAACTCATGGCTATCTTCGAACAACTTTTTGTTTGAAATGAAAAAGAACGGGGGAAGGGAACGTGATTGGATTTTTAGTTTTTTGTTTGGCAGCTCGTTTATTTTTATTTTTTTAAAGAAGCTGGCATTTTGAAATGGAATAGAAGAGAGGGAGGAATGAAACATCACGTATATTTATTTTGAGAGCTAATGTATATATATACACATAAAGGATGTGGATTTCTTTTATTTATTTTTATTATCATTATCTTTCTGCCTGTCATTGTTTCAATCAGAGAATGGAGATAGGGTGGCTTGCATAGGTATAGGATAGGATGGCTGAGATGAAAGAATGGTGGCTGATGGAAAGGAGTGTGACAGCCTAGTCTAGTTAAACGCATATATATATATATATATATATATATCATTTTAAATTCAAAAATATCTAACTAAAATTACAAATCCCAAACAGGGCATGCCGCCAGGCGTTCGTAATGTTATACTCCTATTCCGAACGCAATGGAAAAGGTTTTGAGTCCTAATTCAATCGTATGGAGAAGATAGCTTTTTGGACCGAGTTATTATATTGAACTTCGATATAGATTTCAGCGTGTTTACAAACCGTATGACCACACGATAACTCCAAATGTTACGAAATTTGAAATCCGATAATAATACACTATTATGGATCCAATGTAACTGGTTTCGTCGAATTCTGAGACAGTGCCCCGGAAGACTATTTTTAAATGTCAATTTAAACAATATATTTTTAAAACTAAACCCATCACTTCCGAATTCAATTTTAAAATGTTTATTATCTTCAGTATTATCAATATAAATTTTATAAGCCTTTAAATTATTTTTAACAAGCTTAAAACTCAAGATTCCATATTTTACCCAATTCTCAATTATTAAATTCAATAATTAAATTATCAAATAAATAGTGATATTTGAAATTCAGGTCAATATAAACCTTTTAAATATTTAAAATCAACTAAATATTCCAATTTCAAATATTCAAAATTCCGGATCGTTATACATGTGCTTTTAGTTACATCTTATATAATAGCGTTTATCAAGTGCTACTAAAGGCCGTAGCATTTGTAGAACACTACAAAATTCCTTTTCTGGTGTAGTGATAGTAATAGCCACATTAGCTTGCTTTTCTTTACCACCATCCACATCATTAAGAACAAAAAATCATCCTCCACGGAAGCATGCACATCACTCATAACTACTCCATCACTACCTGATACACACGTTGAAGCACACATTTCACCAGCAAGAAGCTACGAGCAACAACACCGCCTGGAACACATGCTAAAGCATCCACATCCAAAACAATCACTTCTGCAGCCCCTACCTCATCAGTCCCTGACATTGTGTTCGGCATCCTCCGCTATCATCATCCATATCGTGAATCCATCTAATATTCAATCAAAGTAGCTAAGGCGCAAGGCTTACGCCTAGGGCTTTTTTGTGCTCCTTTTATACAAGTGTGAGCATTCTATAACTTATTCAGCTATTTAAATATTTCATTAAATAAAACTATAATTCATTCATCTATTTATAAATATGCAAATATTTTATAAATTAAAATTCTGATTTTGACTATTATAATTCATTCAACTATTTAAATATTTTATTAAACTATTTTATTAACTAAAATTTAAATTAAGTCATATTTTATAATTTATTTAAATATTTAATTTAACTACTTTATTAAGTAAAATTCAAATTTAACTATTTCATCAACTAAAAAAGTTTAAAATTCAAAATTTAACTATTTTATTAAGTAAAATTTAAAATTTAAACCATATTTATAATTTATTTAACATAACTATATATTTAAATTATAACCTAAATTAATCAAATTAACTTTACAATTTAAATTAATTTAAATGAACTTTTAAAAGTTTAACTAATCAAAATTAACTTCAAAATTTAAACTAATTAAAATCAACTTCAAAGATAAAATTAAAAATGATTAAACACTACGGTTAAACTAATTTAAACTACTAAATTAGGAAAAAAACCTTTCGGGCTACAGATCAGGTTTGGCTACAGGGAGTGGTGCCATCGGTGGCAGCGGCGGAAAATGGAGGCGGCAACAAGTGCGGCGGCGGTGGAAAATGGAGGCAGTGGAGATGGCGACGGCGGTGATGAAGAATGGCAACATTCTCTTTGTTTTCAAACATATTGAAAACCCTAAAACATTAAATGTAGTCGAATTTAAACATCGATTATAGAAAACGGGTTTGATTGGGTTCACAATTAGGATTGGCCTACAAAACAATATTCGCGTACATGAGGTGCGCTTTACAACGCTTCATCGCCTCAAGAAAGTCATGGCTAAGTGCGCTTTTCATGCGCCGCATGTGCGGTGGCGGTGGAAAATGGAGGCGGTAGAGACGGCGACGGCGGTGATGAAGAATGGCAGCATTCTTATTTTTTCGAACGTATTGAAAACCGTAAAATTAATGTCGACTATAGTCGAATTTGAACATCGATTATAGAAAATGGGTTTAATTGGGTTCACAATTAGGATTGGCCTACAAAACAATATTCGCGTACACGAGGCGCGCTTTACAGCGCTTCATCGCCTCAAGAAAGTCACGCCTAAGTACGCTTTTCATGCGCCTCCTATAGCGCGGGCACCTCGACGTTGAGAAAGGTGCAGCAGGTGCGCGTGCGCCTTATGGCATCTAAAGTTTTGAACAATGCCTAAAGTTGAAATAGGTTTTTTTCTCGGACCTATAAGCAAAATTTGTCCATTATTTAAATGAGATAAGATCTTACTTATAATGGGTCGTACCTTGAATAATGGATCTGATTTTACATAGCAGCATATTGATGATATAAATATACCTAGAGGCCTCATTCTAAAGACACATACTATTTTTGTTCTCTCCGTTATTAAATTATATCTTAATAGTGAAATTTCCAACTCACCACCGTTGAGTTAGAGAATTGTTCTCTGATATGTGAAACTGACAATTCAATGCGTATTCAACCGGCATGATTATTTCGACCAAAATTAATTTTTAAATTGATAAAATTGTTAAAATTATTAAAACTACTCACACAAATTATTAAAATTTACTCTAACGCTTGTTACATATATAAGAAATATAGGTCAAGAATTATGCAGGCCATAACATGCTGTGATTTTTCATGTAGGGATTCCCTTAATCAACAGGTGTGTGGCAATCTGAAAGGACATGCTTATGTTCCAATTGGTATAAGCGGAGTATGTATCATGCAAGTATTTGGATCAGGTATTCCTAATAGGGCCACAACTCTAATGCTAAGAGTCTACAATGGTGCGCTAATGTACTATTAGAAACTGTTGATTACTGATGAATTTTATGGAAGATGGATTAAAGCGAACGTGATCCACGATACAAATGGAGGAATGGTCCAAGTTTTCATCAATGGACATCTTAAATTAGTAACAAATGATGGGGGAGCAGCAAATCATTGATTCAAATGCGATGTTATACGCAGAAGAATGGCTCCTATTTCATAGAATGTCTGATGGAAGAGAATCAAGATCTTGAAGTTGTCTGACTGAAACAAGTTTATAATCAAAATAATGCACTTGAACTGGTGACTTTTGCTTGTTTAAAATAATATGTCAAAAAATATTTGGATTTTTGTGCAATTGAAATTAAAACAATGCTATAGAATAGGAATACAATTTTGTTCACATATTTTTTGAAGTGTGAACAAAACAATTTCCTTCTATTGGAGAAATTTGATGGATCATATGATGCAGCGCTTACCTTGAATCGCGCTACCGTAAGTCGCGGCGAAGGCGGCGAAACCCTAGGTCGCGATCGCGAGCTCCTCCTCCTCCTTATGTCGCTCCAGTTTCTTGAAGGCGAAACCCTAAGTCGTTCTGGTTTAGGTCGCGAGATTCCTCGAGTCGCAAGCAAATTACAGTTAGGTCGCGAAGTGTTGCCGCTTCTTCCAGTAGGTCGCGAGCAAGATTCAACTGCCAGAAGGTCACGAACGAGCAAGATGTTAAGTCGCAAGCTAGTAAGTCGCGAAGTTGTTAAGTCACCGTTTCTTTAGATCGCTCCTGATGCCGAAGATCTTAGGTCGCGAAGAGGCTTAAGTCGCTGAAGCTTTTCTTATGTCGCGAAGCTTAGGTCGCGAGAAGATGTTAGGTCGCATTTGATAAGTCGCGTGCGTTTTTCTTAGGTCGCTGACTGTTTTGCTTTAAGTCGTGTAATGTTTTGATAAGTTGTTTGTATTTGTTAAGTCGTATGTCGAATATATTGTAACTCGTTTGTTCTTATGTCGTGAGTCTTGAGTCGTGTGATGTATGTCGTGAATCACTTGTGTTAGGTCGTATATGCTGTGTTGTAATTCCCTATAAATAGGGGTGTATGATCATTTGTAAAAAGTCAGTTGAATTTTAAATAAAATTTGGTTTGTGCTTCTTGCCTCCATTAAAATTGGTAGTTGAGTGTTATCTCCTATCTCCACCTTCGGCATTCAAGTGCGCTCGAATCAACGATTGTTGAAGCCAATTCACGGAATCAAGTGCGCTTGATCAACGTCGAAGAATTGTAGATCTTCTCTCACGGCATCGTGCGCGATCAACGTGTCGAAGATTGCTAGAATCCGGTATCTTCGTGATCAACGGATTTGGGCGTTTGGGTATTCTTAAATTCACCGATTTATCATCGATTCACCGATTATTTCCGCCAATCGTGTGAGATCCTGGACGGATTCGATTTACATCGTCGAATTCACTTCCTTGGCTGCATCAGTTTGGTATCAGAGCTAGATCGCAAGAAGTTTGCATCATTTGGAGAATTGGGTTTCGAGAATTTGAAGTTTGGAGATTGGATTTGCATTGTTGAGAAGTGTGGTTTTCATCGTGAAGTTGCTACAAGTTGGGAGTTTCGATCCATATCATTTTGGATCAAAGTTCGGAAAGTGTTTGAATTTTTGAAGATTTGTTTGAAATTCAATCATGCCACCGAGACGAGCTCAACGTCATCGCAATGTTGATGCTTTATATGGAAGAGAAGATGCTGAACAAATGGAGCAACGAATTAGTGATAAATTCAATGAGAAGTTTGATGAGGGAATTGGTCGATTAGAGAGAATGATGCTTGAAATGAATCAAAGTAGAAGAAGGGTTTCACCTGAATCGAGCCATGGGGGAAATAGAGTTTCACCACATTTAGATCGGGAGAGAAGAGAAGATCATGATCGTAGAAATGTTGACGATCGTGATAGGAATGTTGATGATCGAAATCGAAGGAATGTTGGTGGTAGAAATGGTGGTGGTAGAGATGTTGGTGGTCATGATCGACATCGATATGCATCAGATTTTGATGAGGAGTTTGATGGTGGTAGTGTTCATGGTCGAAATCGAAACCAAGGAAGAAATCATTCAGGGTATGATCACAAATGGGAGTCCGGAATGAAAATTGAAATTCCAGAGTTTAAGAGTGGTATGCAGGCTGAAGAATTTCTAGATTGGTTATCTAATGTTGAAGAGATCTTTGATTTCAAGGAGGTTCCGGAAGATCGTCGAGTGAAGTTGGTTGCTACTAGATTGAGGGGAAGAGCTATGGCGTGGTGGCAGCAAACCAAACTTACACGAGAACGGATGGGGAAGTCGAAGATTGTTGCTCGGGAGAAAATGAAGAAGATGATGAAGACTACGTTCTTGCCTTAAAATTACCAATCACTCATGTATCAGAGGTTGCAGAATCTGAGGCAAGGGACGAAGACTGTTAATGATTATGCTGATGAGTTTTATCAACTGATTGCTCGAAATGACATTATGGAGACGGAGGAACAATTGACTGCTAGGTTTGTTGGGGGGTTGAGGATCCAGATCCAGGATATGGTAAATATGTTTGACCCTAGATCTATGGCTGAAGCGCACCAGAAGGCGTTGGCTTGGGAGAAGCAGGGAAGACGAGGAGGTGGTGAGTTTCCAAGTTCCAATACTCAGAGCAAGGGTGCTAGTAGGGGTTCCAATATTTCTAAAGCTGTCAGTAAATCAGTTGTGAATGAAGTTGCGAAGGCGAAGGTCAACAACAGTTTCAAGTGTTATAATTGCCAGGAAGTGGGTCACAAGAGTAATGAATGCCCGAAACCGAAGAGGCGAGCTATGATTGCTGAAGTGGAAGGTGAGGATGTTGATGAAGGTTATTCTAGTCCAGTTGAGGAGGATGAACAGGATATCGCGTCGGGAGATGAAGGATGTAATCTAATATTGAAGAGATCATGTTTGACACCGAAACAGGAAGAGGAGGCTAGTTGGTTGAGGAGTAATATCTTTCAGTCGACATGCACTATACTGGGGAAGGTGTGTAAATTTGTGATTGACGCAGGAAGTTGTGACAATATCATTTCTACCGAAGCTGTGAGAAAGTTGAAGTTGAAGACGGAGAAGCATCCAAATCCTTACAAGTTAGCGTGGTTAAGGAAAGGAGGAGAAGTGAAGGTGGACAGGCGAGTTCATGTTCCATTTTCTATTGGGAAGAAGTATAAAGATGAGATCTGGTGTGATGTGGTGGAGATGGATGTTTGTCACTTGCTTTTGGGAAGACCATGGCAGTATAACCGAGCAGTGCAGCATGATGGTCGAACCAATAGCTACAGCTTTATGTTTGAGGGTACTAAGATCATTTTAGTTCCGAAGAAGAGACGGCAAGGAGAGAGCAAGTCAGAATAGATTGAGGAGCTAAAGACTTTGTTGACTTTGAAGGAGTTTGTTGAAGAAGTAGAGGAGAGTCTAGAGGTGTTCTTATTGATTGGACATGAAGCTACTGAATCTGTTGAAGTTCCAGAGGAAGTAAAGCCAGCGTTGGAAGAATTCAGAGATGTGTTTCCTGAAGAGTTGCCAAAGGAGTTACACCGTTGAGAGATATTCAGCATCAGATTGATCTTGTGCCAGGGGCGGCATTACCTCACAGGCCACATTACAGGATGAGTCCTAAGGAGCATGAGGAACTAAGAAGGTAGGTGGAGGAGTTGTTAGAACAAGGACGTGTTCAGGAGAGCTTGAGTCCTTGTGCAGTGCCAGCCTTATTGGTACCGAAGAAGGATGGGACTTGGCGGATGTGTACGGACAGTCGGGCTCTAAACAAGATCACTGTGAGATACAGGTTTCCTATGCCGAGGTTCGATGATTTGATTGATAAGTTGAGTGGGGCTGTTGTGTTCTCAAAGATTGACTTGAAGAGTGGATACCATCATATTCGTATTAGACCGGGTGATGAGTGGAAGACTGCTTTTAAAACTAGGGAAGGTCTATACGAATGGCTGGTTATGCCGTTTGGCTTGTCAAATGCTCCTAGTACTTTTATGAGAGTGATGAACCAGATTTTCAGACCATTTATTGGGAAGTTCGTAGTAGTTTACTTTGACGATATTTGGATCTATAGTGGGAGTATGGAAGAGCATATCCAACATTTGCGAGAAGTGCTGTTGATTCTATGACAGGAGCAATTCTATGCAGCAACGAAGAAGTGCGTGTTCATGACGCACAGTGTTTGGTTTCTGGGATATGTTCTGTCGAAGGAGGGTATTCAAGTGGATGAAAGCAAAGTGGAAGCGGTCAGGAGTTGGCCACAACCCAAGACAATTACTGAAGTGAGGAGTTTTCATGGGTTGGTATCTTTTTATCGAAGATTCATTCCACATTTTAGCAGTGTGATGGCACCTGTAACCGATTGCATGAAAGGAAAGAAGTTCGTGTGGACGGAGGAAGCAGAGTTAGCTTTTGAGAAGATCAAGACACTTTTGACGACAGCACCCATTCTGGTACTGCCGGATTTTCAGATATTGTTTGAGTTACACACTGATGCTTCGAAGATTGGGATTGGTGGAGTATTGAGTCAGAATGGAAGACCAGTTGCTTATTTCAGTGAGAAGTTGTCTGGAGCCAAGTTGAGATATAGCACTTATGACGTGGAGTTTTACGCAATTGTTCAAGCTGTGAAGCACTGGAGACATTATCTGTTTCAGAAGGAATTTGTTCTTTATACGGATCATGAAGCTTTGAAACATTTGCAAGGGCAGGACAAAATTTCAGCTAGACACGCTTTATGGGTTGCGTATCTGCAGCAGTTTACTTTTGTTGTAAAGCACAAATCAGAGGTGACGAATCGTGTAGCTGATGCCTTGAGCAGGAGGAATCATTTGTTGACGACGATGAAGGTTGAAGTGACAGGATTTGAACTATTGCCAGAGTTGTTTGAGGAAGATCCTTACTTTGAGAAGATTGTTGAGAAAGTCAAGGATGGGAGTACTGATCAGTTTGTGCTGATTGATGGTTTTCTGTTCAAAGGAAATCAGTTGTGTATTCCAAATTGTAGTTTGCGACTGAAGATTATTAAAGAGTTACATGAAGAAGGACACGTGGGCTGTGATCATACTTTACAGTTGATTGCAAAATCTTATTTTTGGCCGTCAATAAGAAAGGAAGTTGAAAATTTTGTTCAGAGGTGTCATATTTGTCAGGTTTCAAAAGGGACAACGACAAATGCAGGGTTGGATATGCCGTTGCCTGTGCCGACTAAACCGTGGGTGGATGTTAGCATGGATTTTGTGTTGGGACTGCCAAGGACACAATGCGGCAATGATTCTATCTATGTGGTGGTTGATCGATTTTCAAAGATGGTACATTTTATTGCCTGCAAGAAGACAGCAGATGCAGTTAATGTAGCACAGTTATATTTCAGAGAAATATATCGTCTTCATGGATTACCAGAATCTATTGTATCAGATAGAGACACTCGTTTTCTAAGTCATTTTTGGATGAGCCTATGGAGAATGGTTGGGACGAAGCTGAAATTCAGTAGTGCTTATCATCCATAGACGGATGGACAGACTGAAGTTGTGAACAGGTCCCTGGGTAATCTATTGCGATGCCTTGTGAATGATAATTTGAAGAGTTGGGATTCAAAGTTATGTCAAGCTGAATTTGCACACAACCATGCAGTTAATCGTAGCACTGGGTTCAGTCCATTCCAGGTTGTGTACTCAACAATTCCTAAAGGACCATTAGATTTATCTGTAGTTCCACAGCAGAAAGGAGTAATCAAGCGAGCTAGTGATTTTGTGAATGAATTGCAAGAGTGTCACAAGGTTGTGTAGGAACGATTGCTTAAGGCGAATGAGAAATATAAGCAATCCGCAGATATTAAACGACGACATGTTGACTTCAAAGAAGGAGATTTTGTATATGCAGTATTGACCAAGGATCGATTTCCTGTTGGTACTTACAACAAACTAGCTGCTAGGAAGATTGGTCCTTTGGAAATCGTAAAGAAGATTAATGAGAATGCTTATCAGTTGAGATTGCCGGATCATATCCATACTACTGACGTTTTCAACGTCAAACATTTGATTCCGTATCATGAGCATAAGCTTGTCGAAGAAGAGGAAAGTGTGAATTCAGGGTCGAATTCTTTTCAACCAGGGGAGGATGATGCAGCGCTTACCTTGAATCGCGCTACCGTAAGTCGCGGCGAAGGCGGTGAAACCCTAGGTCGCGATCGCGAGCTCCTCCTCCTCCTTATGTCGCTCCAGTTTCTTGAAGGCGAAACCCTAAGTTTCTCTGGTTTAGGTCGCGAGATTCCTCGAGTCGCAAGCGAATTCCAATTAGGTCGTGAAGTGTTGCCGCTTCTTCCAGTAGGCCGCGAGCAAGATTCAACTGCCAGAAGGTCGCGAACGAGCAAGATGTTAAGTCGCAAGCTAGTAAGTCGTGAAGTTGTTAAGTCGCCGTTTCTTTAGATCGCTCCTGATGCCGAAGATCTTAGGTCGCGAAGAGGCTTAAGTCGCTGAAGCTTTTCTTATGTCGCGAAGCTTAGGTCGCGAGAAGATGTTAGGTCGCATTTGATAAGTCGCGTGCGTTTTTCTTAGGTCGCTGACTGTTTTGCTTTAAGTCGTGTAATGTTTTGATAAGTTGTTTGTATTTGTTAAGTCGTATGTCGAATATATTGTAACTCGTTTGTTCTTATGTCGTGAGTCTTGAGTCGTGTGATGTATGTCGTGAATCACTTGTGTTAGGTCGTGTATGCTGTGTTGTAATTCCCTATAAATAGGGGCGTATGATCATTTGTAAAAAGTCAGTTGAATTTTAAATAAAATTTGGTTTGTGCTTCTTGCCTCCATTAAAATTGGTAGTTGAGTGTTATCTTCTATCTCCACCTTCGGCATTCGAATGCGCTCGAATCAACGATTGTTGAAGCCAATTCATGGAATCAAGTGCGCTTGATCAACGTCGAAGAATTGTAGATCTTCTCTCACGGCATCGTGCGCGATCAACGTATCAAAGATTGCTAGAATCCAGTATCTTCGTGATCAACGGATTTGGGTGTTTGGGTATTCTTAAATTCATCGATTTATCATCGATTCACCGATTATTTCCACTAATCGTGTGAGATCCTGGACGGATTCGATTTACATCGTCGAATTCGCTTCCTTGGCTGCATCATCATATATGGAACCTTCTGAATTGCTCTAATAGAACCCGAGTGTTTTGTTCACACTTTGAAAAAAGTGTGAACAAAATCACTATTGTAGAATAGAGAGAATGAAAGAAACAATTGTCACTTCAACGCATCATTTAAGAAAAAGTAATCTGTATAATTAATTTTATATTAAAAGAAAAAATATCGATACTGCAGTTGAATCGCAAGTTCTCAACTCAATAATACTGATATTATTTTCTTGGAAACTTATACCTGAGTACATGAAACAGCGACGAGATATAATTTGTATGATTAATGACAATTAATAGAGGATTAGGGTGGCAGGACAAAAATACTACAAAACAAAGACTAAGCTAACAGGCCTTATTCTTAATACCTATCGAAACAAAAAACAATCTGATGTCTGAAGACTAAAAGTGGACACTAATATATATTTTTTTAAAATAAATATTTGTAGTGGTTCCACATTTTTCTAAGGTGCAATTAACTAAGACACACAACTGGCCAATTAGTTCTAATAGATATATCTTCATGTTCTAGAATAATAGAAAGTAGTCTTGATGGGGTCGAACTGTTTTGCTAGAAATATATAAATAATACAGGATTCACATAAAAATAAAATAAACAGGACTTCATATTAACTAACTATCATTTGAAATTGTTTGAAAAAAATAATATCGTGGCTTACCTTTTTTTTATGTTTCAACAGTTGTCTTCGTGTGCTTCTCTTCTTCTGTAGACTAAGAATCACGTTTGAATTCTTTTATCCAAATTCTGAAGGAAAATGGGAACTCAACAAGAACATCAAAATACAATATTTTCTTCTATATAAGATTACATGGTATTATTCTAAAAATAAGAAACTGATATATTACAATATGATAACAGAGTAGTAGAACAACACTTTATTAAGACCAAAACAAAGAATTATAAAGAAAAGAACATATCATAGTGAACCAGTGTTTACATGCAAGGCGAACATGTGATTTATGATGAATCATCAAAATCAATTTGAGCATATTTGGTGTCTTATGCTCACTACAAGAGAAATGGCTATTTCCAACGGCGCGACGCCGTTGGAGGCCGTTGGAAAGCCGTTGGAGGCCGTTGGAAATGCCGTTGGTATACGCTTCAACGGCTTCCAACGGCCTCCAACGGCACCAACGAGGTTATACCAACGGCTTCCAACGGCAAGTTTGCCAACGTGGCAAATCCTGTTGACCAAACTACCGTTGGAAATCCGTTGGAATTTGCCGTTGGAAGTAAATGACCAGTTAGCCGTTGGAAGCCGTTGGAAATCTAGGTATATTTTTTTTACATAAAATCAGCAGTGCTTGTTTCCAGCCACACACAACCACAATTATATCAAAACAGCTCCATTTCGAGCATATATATATAAAAACTATACCAAAACATATCCAAACATATAGATATAACCAAATCATGCATATTTTTCAACATAAACCAATATCCAAACATAACCAACATCAAAAAATCCACACCAACATCCATAACCAAACCATCAGAATGTATCAAATCCAAATATACACAGAAACCATCAGAATGTATCAAATTCTCACAACTCCAAAATATACATGCCAATAACAAAACATACCTAAATCACTCTGCACCAGAACCACCAGATGAAGGAGGCTGTCCATACTGTGCGATGAACTCCGCCATACGCCGGTTCATCTCCTCCGTCCTTGCTTCATGCAGCAAATTGCGTTCCCGCATCTCGGCAATCTCGGCTCGTAGCTGCGCAATCTCTTCATTATCTTGAGCCTTTTGATATTCTCTTTGCGCTGTCTAAGCTTGTAAACAAATTTAAATTATCAACTACACTAAAAAAATTAGTATTAAAATAATTGCAAATTAACTAACCTATATATATATTCACTAACAAATTCATAAAACAAACTACGGATATGGAAGCATCTGCCGCGGGTATAAGGATGGTTCAAAATATGAATGGAATACACTAGTATAAGAATATTCACTAACTTAAAATTTAACTTAAAATTACCGATTGGCTTCCATATCCGTAGCGTCTGCCGCGGGTCACTGGATCCATGATAGACTCAAAAATGGCGTCCTCCTCATCGGGGGTCAAGTGAGCTCGTCCCGTATCCTCAAGTAAGGCTGTCCGTGCTTCCTGGAACTTTTGATGTCATGCAAAATATAATTGAATTTAGTTAACGTTATTTCAATTAACTTGTAAGTTTTAGTTACTTATGTTATACTTACATAGGCAGCACGCACTTTGTCATCGTGGTCCCAAGAGTAAGAAACTGCGCCGGAATCATCAACCTGAGTCAAGACATGTGTATGGGTTTTAACAGCCCCCCCATTGTCGTGGTCCCAATAACTAACAGCCCCCCATTGTCTCTCCTGAAATATGCACATATAAATATACATTATTTATATTTTAACAAATTAAAACTTAAAATAATTAACTATTTTTCTTATTTAATAATTATACCAAATCTTCCCGGTGATGCTGGAAAGACTTGGAACCACCGCGATGTGTAACGGGGTTCCTGCTCCTGTTTGCAGAATTCCTCTCGGACTGCCTCTGCAAATTTAAATTGAAAACAAAAATTGTTTTGACAGTTTTAATTATTTATATATTATTTGCCTCAAACAATTTAAATTAAATATATGATAGATTTACCACAAAATCCTCGTTGCTCCACCAGGTGGCGAACTCATCAAAGACAGCTTCACTCATCCAATGAGCCCTCTTTCCTGATGTTTTGATGTTGTTTATTGTTTCGCGATAGTTTTTTGCAATTTTGCTGCTCCAATGGCGCCGGACAACAGAAACATCAGCATCGGCCAAGTCCACTTCCCCCTGCACGTTTGAAAAAATATGAGTTATACAGTTGCTACAAATAGTGCAAACATGAATTGACATAATGTACATGACTACATAATGCAATAATTGATATACCACACATACCAAAAAGTCCTGCCAGATAGCCTCCCGCACCCCTCTGGTATCGCAGTCCACTTCGGCCAACACAAGGTCATACGAGCCATATACGCCCGTCGCGAGATCGTGAGCACTATGTTGGAAGGCTCCAACGTAAACCCACCGCTGTGTAAAACAGGAAAAAAGCATTTAATATTCTGTTACTACTATATATATTTGATAAAAGATTGTATGGAATAAAATTTAATTTTGAAACTTTATACTTACCTGCCATCGGCTTTGGGTTTCAGCCATACCGTATGCCGAACACCCGGCTATGAAGGACCAGCATCATCACCTCTCTGTGAGCTGAAAGATCCGGAGTGTGAACGTCTGCGTCCCGACATACCTATATGAAATCATAGTATAAAGAAAAGTAAGAGTAACATTGATTAATTTAGTATGCAAATGGTGTCAGAATAATGAACATGGCGTAACATACATTATGGCGTAACATAAAAGAGACTATGTGATACATATCATATAAAATTACTTTGGAAACAGAAAATTGAAAAAAAATTACCTTATCAAAATATTGATTAGTGATCAATTCTCATCGCTTTCAGATTTAGACTCTTCTTCGCACTCTATATTTTGTTCCTCTATACTCTCAAATGCTTCAATTAATGCATTTGATTCATCGTTTAGAGGTCCAAAATCTATTTGATCGTCGGTTACTATTATTCCTCTATTTTCCTCGATATCTGCTTGGTAAGCTTGTTGTTCAGGAATATTCCGTCCATCAAATGTAAACCTTGGTTTGGTTTTATAAACAGCCGACCAATCTATTTTATCTCTTCTTAAAGATGGGTAAGGAGCATAATAAACTTGAAGAGCTTGTTTGGCAAGTACAAAAGGATCGTACTTATAATACCTCGAAGTATGTTTTATTTCTATAAGATTATATTTTGGATCCACGTTTATTCCAGAACCTGGAACATTGCTGAACCAGTTGCATTTAAACAAAAATACTTCTTCTACGGGTCGGGTGAAATATGTCAACTGCAAAATCTGGGTCAGCACGCCATAAAAGTCATTTATGTGATCATTTGGATCATCACTACCTTTGACAAATACACCAGTATTGTTAGTTGATTTTTCAGCTCCGTATTCTTTGGTATTAAATTTATATCCGTTGACAAAGAATATTGGATATGTCTTGACTATCCTTTTTGGTCCCATAGCTAAATGTTTCAATCCTTCATCTACAACACAATTTGTTGTATCAAAAACGTAGTTAGAAAACCAAGCAGCAAATTCTTTACCGATATCGTCGTTTGGATGTTGTGATTCGTAAATACTGCAATTATAGAACAAATGTTGCATTATGATTAAAATACATGTGTGCATATTTGTGTATACATATGTGTAGATGATATGCATGTGTAGATGTATGTGTATATATATTACCTAATAAATGGTGCAACTTCGGCACAGTTGAGAAGAATGTACGTGTGTGCTACTTGATAATCTCTATCATCCAACCATACTTCCACACATTTACCAGCAGGCCGACCAGTTTTTTTAAAAATAGATAAAGTCGCTTGACAATCATCTTCATCAATGCCTTCATCATTACGCATAGCACTTTCAAATGATACGTTCACATGGTCGTTGAAATAGTGAGAGAAAAAAAACGAAGCTTCTTCTTCGATGTACGATTTGCAAATCGAACCTTCAACTCGAGCTTTTTGTCTCACTTTTTTCTTTAGATGATTTAAATACCTAGCAAAAATTATTTTAAATTAATTTTTTATACATTTAATTAAACCAATATGTAATAAACTAAATATTAATATACCTTTCAAATGGATACGTCCATCCATATTGCACAGGCCCTCGAAGACGTGCTTCAAATGGAAGATGAATAGGTAAATGCTCCATAACATTGAAAAAACCTGGAGGAAATAATTTTTCCAGTTTGCAAAGCAATATCGGGATTTCTTCCTCAAGTTTACGTAGACGATCAACTTTTAATGTAGTTGAACAAATCTCTTTATAAAACAGACTAAGTTCTGTTACAACAGTCCAAACTTTTACGGGTAACAGTTCTTTAAAAGCGACGGGTAATAAATTTTCCATCATAACATGACAATCATGACTTTTCATCTCGCTAAGTTTATTGTTCTTATAGTCAACACATCTACGAAGATTAGAAGATATGCCATCTGGGAATCTTAATCCTTCCACCCATTTTAAAAGTAATTTAACTTGATTATTGTCTAGCTCATAGCAAGCTTTTGGCTTTTTGTGTCATTTGGTTTTATATGAAGCTCAGGACGATTACATATTACTTCGATATCACGTCTTGATTTCAAATCATCTTTCGTCTTCCCTTTAACATTCAAAATTGTATTAAATAGATTATCAAACACGTTTTTCTCATTATGCATCACGTCAATATTATGACGAATCAAGAGATTTTTCCAATAAGGCAATTCCCAAAATATGCTCTGTTTGCACCAGTTATGAATTGATGATTTACCTTGAATTTCAATTTGTTCTCTGGTTTCATGTATCTTTGGATAATCCTTTACCAGTTCATAAATTTCTTCGCTTGACCAAACCGTAGGTGGTCTCAAAGTTTCATGTCTATTAGCTGTAAAGTTTTTTTATCTCTTCGAAAAGGATGATTAATATGAAGAAAACATCGATGACAGTCAAACCACGAAACTTTCTTTCCATGAGGTAAACAAATTGCTCGTGTTTCTTCCATGCAATAAGGACAAGCTAGACGACCGGCCGTACTCCAACCTGAAAGCATTGCATATGCAGGAAAATCGCTGATTGTCCACAATAAAGAAGCATACATGCTAAAGTTCTTTTTTTGGAAAATATCATATGTCTCTACTCCCTCGTACCACAATTTTTTTAATTCATCAATCAATGGTTGTAAATAAACATCGATTCCTTGTGTCGGATCATCGGGACCAGGGACGACAACTGTAAGAAAAATATATGGAGTTTTCATACACATCCAAGGAGGTAAATTATAAGGTGTGACAATTATAGGCCATGACGAATATTTCGAACCAAATTGAGAGAATGGGGAAAATCCATCCGTACATAAACCAAGTCTAACATTACGAATTTCGGACGCAAAATCAGGATATTTCTGGTCAAAATGCTTCCATGCTTCCCCATCAGCTGGATGTGTTAACGTACCTTCTTCCTGTGTTCTCACACCGTTCCATCTCATATGTTGCGCAGTTATAGAAGATGCATATAACCTTTGAAGTCTAGGAGTAATTAGTAAATAATGCATACGCTTATACGGGACTTCCTTTCCCTTTTTCTTTCTTGGTTTGTATCTTTCCTGATTACATATTTTACTATTTATAAGGTTGATATCTTCTTTCCAAAACAACATGCAACCCTTTAGACATGTATCTATTTTTTGATACGGTAAACCGAAAGCCGACATCAGTTTTTTTTACTTCGTAATGATTTTCGCACATTAGATTATTAGGAGGCATATGTCATTTCGCAGCTTGTACAACAGCCGTAAATCCAGATTCTGTGAGGTTGTATTTGGATTTCATCGCAATGTATTCAGCAGTTACTGATAATTGGGTTCCGCTTGTGCAGCCTTCCCAAAGGGGTTTTTTCGCGGCATCTAACAAATCATATATTTTTTTGCCCCAATATTTGGTTCTTCTTCAGCATTACCATCGTCATCAGTTAATTGAGGAACAGGAAACATTGAACGTGCAACATCTTCAACCATATGTTCTACAAGATTTGTCGTAACAATTTCATTACTCACCACCTCCTCATCTTGTACGGGATTAGATGCTAACTGTTCCCCATGACGATCCCAAATCAAATAGTTCTACACGAAACCGTACTGACACAAATGAACTCTAACCATTTGTGGTATCAAATGCTTTAACAGTTTGCATTTACTACATAGACAACGGATTTCTTTGTAGTTTCCGTTATTACGTAAAGCAAAATCCATAAATACGCTAACACCGTTATTAAAATGTTCACTTGTTGAGCCTTTAGTATCGACCCTTCGTTTTTTGTACATCCAGCTCCGATCAGTAAAATAATTGTCCATTTACCTACGTATATAATTAAAAAGTACGATATAAATTTGCATTGACATTTTTTATTAAAACAATTTTATAAACATTCTTCTTGTTTGTGTTATATCTGTTAAAATAATACTTAAAGCTTATTTTGAAATGAAAATTATATTCTATTTAAACAATTTTATTAGCGAATTTGATATTAATTGATCATTGACACTTTGTTGATGGGTCATCCTACCTCCCATTACAAATACAATAACGTAATTAAATCGCATAAATCATTTCAATTTAAACGATTCAACAAAATTTCGACAGCACTTCGCTTTAGTTCCCTGAACAGTACATAATTGCGTGTACACAGGGAACATAAAGGGAAGCGCTGCCGAAATTTTGCGAACCGTTTAAACTGAAATGATTTATGAGATTTAATTACGTTATTGTTTTTGTAACTTGTCCAATACAGGGACAAATCCAACAAATACTGTATACGATGAATATAGATGTCAGTTTTGTTAAAAAAACGAATATCCACACAATGATCATATACAATACTTATCAGACGGGGCCAAAAACACTCTAAGGGTTTAAATTTTAAAATTAGCGATACAAAAGTTTAAATTTTATTTTCATAAAATTTAAACTTTTATATATCAATAAACAATATCACATCCAGTCATGCACAAAATGTATCATGTATATATCGTATCATAACATGTCAAAAGTGAATAATTTATAAGTCAATATCATCACTTTCTACGTACGATTTTACGCAATTCAATCACCAATATAATAACAAGTGAGGTTCATGCTTAGATTAGTAACAATTATTAAGTGTGACACTAATTTAATAATAAACCTAATTTAAAAAATCATAGTTAAACATGCAATAATTAGTTTAATAACAATAATTAAGGTCCACTACACTGCACAAACAATAGCACAATACATTCACAAAAATTACCAATTTAACCTAAAATTAAAAATTTAACAAAATTAGGGTTTTAGCAAATAATACCTTATTTTGGAGGTTGTGGAGCTTGCAAACGAAGATGGGGATGCTAGAACGTGTAGGGGATAAAATGGGGTTGGAAATTTTTTAGGGGGGAAAATTGGGGAAATTGGGTAAGTTTTCGTGTAAATGGGAATGAGGAAGAAGAAGCTGGAGTTGCAGGTTAGTCGCGGATTTCCAACGACGAGCAACGGCCGCCAACGGCAGTATTCCAACGGCTTCCAACGGCATGTGTTTTTTGTTATTAAAAAATTCCGGGAAACAGCTTGCCGTTGCTCGCCGTTGGAAGCCGTTGGTCAATGGCCATTGGTGGCCGTTTCTCCCCCCCATTGCTATAAACAGTCATTCTTGTAGTGGCTAGCAAAGCTGAAGATGAAATATCATTTCTAATAGAATTTTCTTTCTAGCATAAATTTGTGTGTTATATTACAATTTTACAATAATATAGATATACTTTTGGCTGAATTTCCATTAAGTCAAATATACAGTCAACACAACAGAGTGGGCTTAAATTACCAAACTTGTAGTTATGAGTGCATATTTACTTGCTCATGCAGCAAAAAAAATAATAATAATAAAATAAAGAGAGAGAGAGAGAAAGAAAGAAAGAAAAGAAAAGAAAAGAAAGAAACCACAAACAAACAAAGTTTTTATAAAAAGTGTATAAGTTCAAAATAGCATAATCAATATCATTAGTACTTTGCCAATTTTGTATAATGTATTGTAATTTTTTAGAAAGCGTATCGAAATAATTTTCTACTGTCTTTCACTGAGGTAGAACAGCCTCTACAACAGCTCAAGATATGTTACTTGATTGTATTGAGTGTATATTCCTGAATCAGAAGTCCTATAAGAATCTTATCAACAGAAACAATCAATATGAACATAGGTAGCATCAATGATGCACAAATTCAACCAGGCAAATTCTATTTGAACCACACAATATGCTGAGTAGCCCCCTTAAAAGTTTTAAACTCTAATTAGACTAAAATACCATCCGTTGAATTTGTCCATTATATTGTTTTTAAAATATTTTCAGCTATCTCGTAGGTCCACTGCAAGGTAAGCCTTTGAACCAATAGAAGGTATGCCTTTAAACCTCATAGTCGACAACGAGGTAAGTCTTTTAACCTCGTAGGTCTACTGCGTTATATGTATTTAAACCACGCATTCACACTACGTGGTTGTTTTAGAATCCACGTAGACGCTCTACGTGGTGGTCGAAAATATTAAAAAGGACTATATATGGTACAAATCTAGCGGGACAACTTAATACAGTTAGTTTAAAAAAAATTAAGGGGCTATTCAGCATATACATAGGTCCAAATAGAATTTGACATTCAACAAAGAATCTAGAACTAAAATGTAAAAGCAATGATTGTCTTTCTTGGTAGCAACAATAATATTTCACACCACAAAGCTGTCTAAGATAGACAACTCAAACAAATCTTCCTCATTTCTTCATACTTCTATATAAACACAGTCTTGCAAACTCATTTCCAGAGGAGGAAAAAATGAAGACAAACAATTGGTTCCTAGGCACATTCCTTGCTACAATAATTCTCCTAAATACTACTAGCTAATTCATTTTGTAATGGTGACCCAACAAAAGGGTTCACAACAATGCCATTAATCGATAAAGATTTGGTCATACAATGGCCATATAACTTACAGCAAAGTGAAAGGTGCAGTTACATTGATGGAGTACATAAGCTTTGGGTGTATTCGACTAACAAGCCATTCATACCTTACACCGCAACTAAACCCCGCACTGAAATATACATCAAGGTAACCGTTATCCACCAGTTTCTTTTTTCTTTTCTTTTTTCAAATTCTGTGTTATACTACTCAAATTCAATATCGTTTCTGTTAGTTAATTTTAGGGCAGGATCAGGAAATTGGGGAAGAAAGAAACCATTTTATTTCTGAACTGCCGAAAATAGAAAAATGACAGTCAAGAAATACAATCCCAATACAATACAATATTTATACATGCTAATACACCACAACTAATACACGTCAGCCACGATAATACTCAACAGCCCCCTCAAGCTGGAGGTTGATATAAACCCAGCTTGGACAGAATATTATTCTGTTGATGAGAGGGTAAAATCTTAGTAAATACATCAGCTAATTGTTCTGACGAGGGAACATAAGCAAGTTTTAGTGATCCTTTCATAACTTTGTCTCTGGTAAAGTGGCAATCTACCTCTATGTGCTTTGTTCTTTCGTGAAAAACTGGGTTTTTAGCAATGTGCATGGCTGAATGGTTATCACAAAATAAAGTGACTGGTTTGATTGGAACTCAATTTGTAATTCTTGTAACAATCTAACTAACCAGGTTATTTCAGTTGCTGCCTGTGCCATGGCCCTGTATTCAGCCTCAGATGAACTTCGAGATACCACTGCCTGTTTCTTAGATTTCCATGAAATGGGAGAAGAACCAAGTAGAATTAAATATCCAGTTACAGATCTTCTAGACATTGGACAAGCTGCCCAGTTTCAATCTGAAAAAGCTTGTAATAAAGGTTGATCACACCCATTGAGCAATATCCCATTACCTGTAGTGCCTTGAACATAAGAAATGGTGTGTTTTAGAGCTTCAAAATGTGGAATCCGAGGATGTTGCATAAACTGACTCAATGTTTGAACTGCAAAACTTAAATCTGGTCTGGTGTGTGTGAGGTAATTCAGTTTACCAATAAGAACTCTGTATTGTGTAAGGTCAGAAAGAAGATCACCATCTGTGTCATTTAATTTCAGATGGAGAGGTAATGGAGTAGAACAACACTTGGAAAAACTCATTGCAGAAGTATTCAACAGGTCAGTGGTAAATTTGTGCTGTGTCATAGCAATTCCTGAAGCTATATGATTAATTTCAAGTCCTAAAAAATAGTGGAGAGATCCCAGGTCTTTAATACCGAAAGTGGTATGTAGAAAATTCTTTAATTTCTCAATTTCAGAAAAATATGAACCAGTTATTAAGAGATCATCTACATAAACAGCCAATATGGTTATAAAGCCAGACCTTTTCTTGGTAATCATTCTTGGATTGAGAATATCCACGAGATTGTAAAGCTGAAGTAAGTTTGTGAAACCATTGTCGTGAAGATTGCTTCAGGCCATAAATGGACTTCTTGAGTCTACAGACAAGATGATTGGGATTTGGAATTCCTTCTGGCATCAATATGTAAACTTCTTCATACAAATCCCCATGAAGAAAGGCATTGTTGACGTCAAGCTGATGAATATGCCATTTCTTTGATGCTGCTACTGCAATGACAGTTCGAATAGTTGTAATCTTGACAACTGGGGAAAAGGTCTCATGGAAATCGACTCCTTCTTTTTGTGTAAAACCCTTAGCTACTAATCTAGCTTTGTACCTTTCTAAGGAACCATCTGCCTTAAGATTGATTTTAAAAACCCATTTGCAACCAATTGGAGTTTTACCTGTTGGAAGATTAACCAAATCTCAAGTGCCATTTAATTGAAGAGCTTCCACTTCATTTTTACATTAGTGTCCTTGTTTATAATGAGTTTTCGTACGGAAACAAGATTGAAACAAAATTCTGGTACATGTAAAACATTTTTCAAAGTTAATGAAGCAGAAAGGACAATTGTACCAGAATATGAGACTTTGCATGTTTTACTATTTGGCATAGTGATAAGTATTGGTTTAGACAAAGGAGAATAAGGAGTGAAGAACAAATTAAGATTAGGAGTCATGTGGTCTGTTGCTCCACTATCAATGATCCAAATAGGTTTAGTTTCTGAAGAAATGAAGCAAAAATTCTTACCAGCCAGAAAAGCAGTTGAATCAGAAGAAGCAGCATTATTATTCCTCAACAAAGCCAAAAGTTGATTGTATTGCTCATTAGTAAATCCAGTTTGAGTTGTCACGGCTGATGAATCTTTTGAAGATGATGCGGCAGCTGCTGTTCGAGGGCCTTTGCCTGGTGGATATCCATGCTTCTTCCAGCATTTTTCTACAGTATGACCACCAAGTGAGCAATGATCACAGAAGAGAGTATGTCCATGTAATTTCCAACAACTGTCAACTGTATGTCCACCAATCTTACAATGATCACAATATTGAGATCCTCTACCACTTTTGACAGCACCACCACGACCTCGAGAAGGTGTATTACTACCTCTGTTTGAATTCTTGGAATCAACAAAATGTTGTGTAACAGCCCGAAATTTTCGATCGCGAAAATTCCAGATAGTTAGGAAAAGAAGAAAGAGATAGAAGAAGAAGAAACAGAAACACATCACTGATTCTCACAAATCGCAGCGGATCAAAATATAATATCAAATAATAACAATTTACAAAAGAATACCTGTATCTGTCAATTATATTTTTACATCAGAGTTACACTCATACATAAACACTGGACATATACAAATCGCATGTCTCAGATAAACAAAAAAAATATCACAGCGGAAACACTCCATACGTTCCTGCCATCCGGCTCGTCTCCTGAGCTCCAGAACGTCCTTACTTGAAAATCTGTAATACTCGATCTGACCCGAGCATTACATCAAAGTAACACCCGGGTCAGGTTGGAAACCAACGTGCGTAAACCCATCTAACATGGAATACAACAGCATAAAACTTACATAAAACCCGGGGTAACTCGTATCAATTTACAAATTCACAATTTGTTAGAGACATTACTTATTTCACACATCAATTTCTAAGTACCAAAACTTAGATTAAATGGTCCAATTCACTTAAATCATTCCATTCCAGCCTATTGATATCACATATAAAGAATTATTTCAAATTTCTAATCGAAGTGGTTTCGGGTATTTACAAATACCCAACTCCGGTCTCTTCGAATCCATGTCATCTTAACCCAAGTTATTCAAATGAAATATAATTCAAACTTTAAATACATGGTATCACTATTTTAACCCAATATATTATACCACATAGCATCACACATCACATACCAGAGATATCAACTAATCTAAGGCACACAATATCATTCAATCATTCATAAGCAAGGTTAATCAACCATACCATCTCTAATTAATTTAATTAACCACAATTGAATTAAATCAATTACTTTAATTACTTTTAAATCCTGCTTATTTAATTAATTACAAACCAATTAATTTATCATACAATAATCATCCATCTTAATTAATCCTCCTTGATTAATTATTCTTCAATTGCATTAAGTAATTAATCTTTAATTAATCACATAGATTAATTATTCTTAACCATTCACATTAATTAATCTTTAATTAATTAATGACATTCATTAATGATCCTTAATCACTTCTAGTAATTAATGATCCTTAATTAATTACTTCCATAAATCAACCTTAATTAATCATAAACAGTAATTAACCATTCTGTAATTACTTACCTTAATTAATTAGCTCCTACATTAATCCTTTAATTAATTACACCAAGTGAATATCCATTAATTACTTCTACTAATTAATTATCCTTTAATTACTTCCCATTAAGTAATTCCCCTTCTTATTAATTTCAGCCAGTAATTTATCCATTAATTTCTTACACTAAGTAATTACACTTATCAATCTCATTAAGTATTCATACTTAATCCATCATCAAGTGATTATCTTTAATTAGTTTACAAATTTATTAACTTAAATTAACCTCAATCACTTTATAAATTTCAATTGAGTAATTCACCCCTTAATTACCCTTAACAAATTAATTAATCTTTAATTATAGATTAATTATTCTTTAACCATTAATTAATAAACTTTTTTTATCAATTAATAAAACTTAATTATCAAATTAATTAATCAACTAATCAATCCTTAATAATAGTTAATTAACCCTTAATTAATAATTTCTTGAAAGGAACTTGTCTTTAAATTGTAAAGCTTGACTTCTTTTTTTCAAAAACTTTGCTTTTGTTTTATAAAATCTGGACTGGTTATCATTTTAGAATCTTAACCTTACTTTAAAAACAAATTAACGCATGAAGAGAAAACTCGAGTCGAACCCATGTTCAACCCGTGCCTGCCTCGAGTCATCCACCATTCCATCTTCTTCGAGACGAACGTGAGAAAACGAAGAAAACCCCGAGCCAGCCTTCGCTCCCAAACCTGCTCCTTTCCCTGTCGCCAAAACGTGCACGTGCACTGATCAACTACGGCGCCGCTACCTCCGGCGACACCTTGCACATATCGACGTTGAACTCCCTGATCCATCCCGACCTTCGAACCTACGTCGCGAAGCCCAAAACAAAATCGAGTCTTCCATTCGAAACTAGGAACTCACATCCTCATCAGAATCCACCTCGTCAAAGCAGTTCCGACCACCGGAACCTCCCAATCTCCGGCCACGACATCTCTAGCCTCCACGCTATCATTTCCCCCAGCCACGTGCAACTCGATCAAACAGAGGTGGCGAAATCTCCTCGTCTCCGACCATGTCCAAACTCGAGTGTTAAACCCTAAATCGGCCTATACTCGTCGCCACGACAAACTGGAACGACTCCCGCTATTTTTCCCGACTTCGTCATGCCTTCCTCCTCCTCCAGTCGAAAACCCGACTTCCACAGTTCCACCAATCACCGGAATTTGCTAAAATTCCATTTCCAGTTCAACTATGAACTGCTCCTAGTATACACAACTAAAAATCACCATTTTTGTTTTAAAAATCTTATTTTCAGATGATGATTCAAGATCTATAGTTGAATTAATAATCTATAACATTTGAGTTTAACATATATTTACAGTTGTTCTGTAAAACTAATTTTTCAGAGACAATACATCAATATCAAGCTTAAAACAAATTTTAGACCATAATCTATGTTTAAACACACTTTTTTTTAAACCCTAAGCCTAATAATGATTAGATGAAAGGTATTGAATTTCTTGTTTGTTTTCCACCCTGTAACCCAAAAACACAGAAGGAAAGGCATCTCCTATTACACAGAACAATCACAGATATATACACAGAGCTACATACTTATAAATATATACAAAACACAATATATCTATGCACAGATTTAATGATACTTAAGTATTAAAATAATTTGTTTACTCACCTGAAAAACAATTTGAACAGAGAGCAAATTTTGTTTTAAAAACACTGTTAGCCTGATCTTCTTTGATCCTCTTGTTTAGTTGAATTGTTATAGTTTGTAAAATTGTGATGCTTATTTTCTAATTTGCTCAGTTGTGAACGAACTGGAATAAAGAGAATGTACATATATAGAGAGAAAAGGTGTTTACAGGGAAGGTATTTACTGGTACAACATTTTCTTCTTGGTCAGAGATATATATTTTTTTTACCAGGTAAGATTTTATAAAAACTGAAATGATTTTTGTGGAAAATGAAATGACTTGTTTTGTGCAAGAAATGATAGCATTAAATGCAATTGTCCCTTTTCATGTTTACAGACATATCCATACTTATGCATATCTAAATTTCACAGGCAAACATACATTCCTTTGCCCGGTTTGTTTTATACCCTTGTGCATAATATAAAGTTGTTATAGTTATTGGTATAGGTTTTTTACTTATGTTGCATACACACAATAACCACTTATTTATATTTTTCTATCCTTATACACATATATTTTGAGTTTAAGTTATCAATACTTAATTTATATCCTTGTATATATATATATATACTTATATTCAGTGTGAATAAGATAGATTTTATTTTAAATATTTTTGAGAGAATTTATTTTGAATTTTCAAATCGTAGTTTTCTTCACAAATACACACGTATATATATAAATAAATGGTAAATGGCCAAAAGTCTTATTTGTTTTTAAAATGCTAAGTTGTATTTTAATTAATCAGATTAGATGCTTATTAAAATAAATATTGCCAAAATATTGGGTCGTCACATTCCTCCCTCTTTTGAACTTTTCATCCTCGAAAAGGAACCGAGCCAGAATTATTAAAATGCTTAAAATCAAATAAATTTTCTTTGATCATTTTTAAAATACTTTAAAAATCTATATAATATTACTAAAATAGTTTTTATAAAAATACTTTTATAACTCGATGTTTCGACAAATCCATCCTTGTTCTCATAGAAATTCGGTCAAACGTTGATCAGGCGTAGGACTGAAAATCTATAAGTGCTTAGCAGACCCATTTCAACACCTAGTGAAAATACTTGAAAAATAATTTTATTGAAAATATCGAAAACATTTTTGAAAATAAAGGAAATATCTTTGGTGAGAATGCTCTGGAAATCATCACCCCCATCCATGGTCGCAGTTAACCCGATGGTTACGTTGCCATCCCAGCAAAATCCATAGATAACTGTAGGCCTCAACGCCCCTCGATTACACCATGGAACCCGCTACAGATCGCAGTTATACCTGGGCTTTACGTTGCTATCATAGCAAAAACCCATATAATTTTAGGCATCAGCGCCCTCGAATTTCGCTGCCAAAAGAATGAAACTCCTCCACTCGACCATAGATCGCAGTCTACCGATGTAACGTTGCCATCTCGGCAAAATCAAGTGTAGACTGTTGACACTCATCCTCCACACGATTTCCGCTATGTTCCACACACAGTAGATCGCAGCGACATCGAGTTACACTGTCGTCACAGCATAACCCAAATGCCCCTGTAGGCATCAGCGCCCTCAACTTTCGCTACCCAACAATCCTCAGGAACTAGTTTGTCCGGACTCCTCACAGGATCAACTTTAGAGCCTCCCCTCTTTGAGGCTCAAGCCAGTACCACCCTGTGGCACTCCTGAGAAGTTCATTCAAGGGAGCGCCTTTTTCCCCAGAGCCACTTTCAAAACACTTTATACTATACACATATAGTATTTTCCAAAACATACACCTAGTATGAATTTCATATAAATCTCCTTTCTCAAAATCGATTATCCCAAAATCGATAATTTACAAACTAGGCTTTCCAAATTCCAAATTTGATTTTCCTCAAAAATCAAAAGCCCCTTTTTTAGAAATCCATAGGTTCCCAAAACCATTTTCCAAAATCATTTTCACTAAATCCTTTATATATACGTATACATATATATATAATAACCTTGGGAAATTTTTGAATCACTTCATGCTTGTATAAATTCACTTTTATACTTCAAATACTTTCAAAACCCTTTTTCTCCTGGCAATAGATTCATTAAGGGAAGTTTACCATATATAACAAAGATATATAACTTTGTTTATTCCAAATCAAATATTCAAATTTGATTACTCTTTTATAAAGTTATTAACCACATTACCTTTCTTCATAAAGTGAATCTTAAATCATAGAAATTTCCAATTTCCATTTTACCTCATCATATATTCCACAAAATATACTTTTCATTTCAAAGACCATTTACAGTTCTTATCCATAAATTTTCAATGCCAATTTCATTCAAACCCGTACGATGTACACATACCATTCATATGCTATATCAATCTGATCGCTCACTCGATCACACAATTTCACTTCCGAACTAGTATTGTCTACCCGACTTCCTAGTGCGGACTCATATTTGATTTCTTGATCAGAAACCGTTATTCTCCTTGCATAGTTACAACAATGATAGAGAATATCCAGAACCAATCAAAAATCAATATCCAGGTTCACCGTCGAAAATCGAGTGAAAAATCCCAAATCGGATCGATAATACTATCTCGAAATTCTGTGCTCAAATCTGGATCAAATCAATATACGTACATCCTACGTATTTATCTTCATTGATTATCAGTTAAATCAATTTCCTTTCATCCTTACCTTGATTTTATTCACTTATTCACATTTGCCTTAATCCCCATTTGGATTATCACTTCAATTCTTATCTCAGTTGGGTATTTAATCAATAACAGTTTGAACTCCGACCAGTATATATTTAGAAAATAGCTTGAAAATTTAAAAATAGATAAATAGTTGAAAAATGGTAAAATAATTACAAATTAGTTGTAAAATAGTAACTAGTTATAAAGTAGCTAGAAAGATAGTAATTAGTTTATAAAATAGTTGTAAAATAATTAGATAGTTCCAAAAGTAATTGTAAAACAAGTTTAAGATAGTTTTAGGTTTAAAAAGAAAAGTTGTATAGTAAATAGTTTGGAAAAATAGATTTATATTAAAACAATTTATTTTGAAAGTAGTCCAGAGTCAAACTGTTCAATTCCCCATCAATTCAATTTAAATTTCCACTTCCATTTAAATTGACTCACTTCTAATTTGAATAACTTCAATTTCCCTTGAACTTGATTTATCACCAATTCAAGTTGAATTAACCTCAATTTCTTTCCAAATTCAGATCAAATTCCATTTGATTTTAAACATATTCACTTTAATTACAATTTCAAATTATTCAAATTAATTTAGACTAATTTCAAATTGAATCCACTTCAATTCCAAATCATTTCAATTTCTATATGAATTAGTCCTAATTCCCATTTGAATTTGAACTCATTCAATCTTTAATTTTATTTCAAATTAATCCAATTCAAATTTTCCATTTGAATTTTATACTTATCCATCTTCAATTCTAGTTAATTCAAACTAAATTCAATTTGAACTAATGAAATCTGAATCTCAACTTTAAACCATCTCGAATTATATAAATTCGAGTTAAATTTTCAAATGTTGATTTAACCCCTTAAATCAAATTAATCTTTATTTTTAAATCAATAATCCAAATCTTTAAATAATTTAATTCTGAGTCCAATTCTCAAAATTCCATTTTAAATTATCTTTACTTAACTTATTTCAAAGTTCAAATAAGAGTTCAAAACAATTTTAATTTACAAATTCAATTATTCAAATTTTCTATTCAAAGTAATTCCATATCCTTAATTTCAAATTAAAGTTTAATTTCCCTTTTATCACAATAATGGATATATTACCACACTTCATTCCTCATTCATTTAAACAAATCCAATTCACAATTTAAAGATTATTAATAACAATAGGATGATATCATCCAATTTATTTTAAAACATCCATCCATTTCCAATTTCCAGATCTCAAACCCATTTTGAGATCACACAAACTCCCAATTCAAATTAACCATTTAACTCCCCAAGTTAAATCTCAATTTCATCTTGAAATTTCCAATTCAGGTTGCTTGTTAACTTATTTAACTTTCCCAAAGTTAAATTCAATTTAATTTCATTAACCTTACCCAATTTGAATTCCTGCTTCAAAATTTAAACTTCACATTAATAATCTTATAAGTTCAAAAACTTATCACCTTGGGTATCACATCTCATTTCAAATTTAAAACTCAACATTTAGATTTTATTTCAACCCATTTTTGATATTATGCATATTCCTCACATATACATATTATTTCCTTTACACTCTAAGTTATCCTTAAATTTTAAATCATCTTTGGTTTTTTTTTCAGAACAAATTTTCAAACAACCCTTGTTTGCAACAAGTCCCTTTTATTCAAATAATACTTATTTATTATTTCTTTTAGCACTTTGAAACAAATTCCAAATTTTCTGGTTTAGATTTAAAACTTCACAATCTAGATCATCTTCAGTTCCAATTTATAAGTCATACTTATCTAAAACATTTCATTTTGCTTACTCATTAATACACATCTTATTATTAAACACAACAATCATTTATGGTAATAACCAAGATTATCATATCTGGAAACCAATTCATTATTATCTTATTCTGAAACTTTTATCCAAATTCAAGATTTAATTTCAGTTTGAATCCATTTTAAACTTACCTTTGTTTAATTTCAATTTGGTTGTATTTCTATTACCTCTAAATTTAATTCCAATAATTTAACAACCAATTACCTTAACATTTATTGGTTAAGGAATATTGCTTTATATATATCAAAATATATTCTTATAAAAATCATTTAAAATCTTTATATATGAAAATAACAAGTACGCTCTCATATATATATATATATACACACTCAACTCATTCTAGGGTACTATTGACCTTATCCTTATGAGTACACCCACCAGAGCCAAGGTTCTCGCTTAACCTTTGCTCTGATACCAAATGTAATAGCCCGAAATTTTCGATCGCGAAAATTCCAGATAGTTAGGAAAAGAAGAAAGAGATAGAAGAAGAAACAAAAACACAGCACTGATTCTCACAAATCGCAGCGGATCAAAATATAATATCAAATAATAACAATTTACAAAAGAATACCTGTATCTGTCAATTATATTTTTACATCAGAGTTACACTCGTACACAAACACTGGACATATACAAATCACATGTCTCAGATAAACAGAAAAAAATATCACAGCAGAAACACTCCATACGTTCCTGCCATCCAGCTCGTCTCCTGAGCTCCAGAACGTCCTTACCTGAAAATCTGTAATACTTGGTCAGACCCGAGCATTACATCAAAGTAACACCCGGGTCAGGCTGGAAACCAACGTGAGTAAACCCATCTAACATGGAATACAACAGCATAAAACTTACATAAAACCCGGGGTAACTCGTGTCAATTTACAAATTCATAATTTGTTAGAGTCATTACTTATTTCACACATCAATTTCTAAGTACCAAAACTTAGATTAAATGGTCCAATTCACTTAAATCATTCCATTCCAGCCTATTGATATCACATATAAAGAATTATTGCAAATTTCTAATCGAAGTGGTTTCGGGTATTTACAAATACCTGACTCCGGTCTCTTCGAATCCATGTCATCTTAACCCAAGTTATTCAAATGAAATACAATTCAAACTTTAAATACAGGATATCACTGTTTTAACCCAATATATTATACCACGTAGCATCACACATCACATACCAGATATATCAACTAATCTAAGGCACACAATATCATTCAATCATTCATAAGCAAGGTTAATCAACCATACCATCTCTAATTAATTTAATTAACCACAATTGAATTAAATCAATTACTTTAATTATTTTTAAATCCTACTTATTTAATTAATTACAAACCAATTAATTTATCATACAATAATCATCCATCTGAATTAATCCTCCTTGATTAATTATTCTTTAATTGCATTAAGTAATTAATCTTTAATTAATCACATAGATTAATTATTCTTAACCATTCACATTAATTAATCTTTAATTAATTAATTACATTCATTAATGATCCTTAATCACTTCTAGTAATTAATGATCCTTAATTAATTACTTCCATAAATCAACCTTAATTAATCATAAACAGTAATTAACCATTCTGTAATTACCTACCTTAATTAATTAGCTCTTATATTAATCCTTTAATTAATTACACCAAGTAAATATCCATTAATTACTTCTACTAAGTAATTATCCTTTAATTACCTCTCATTAAGTAATTTCCCTTCTTATTAATTTCAGCCAGTAATTTATCCATTAATTTCTTACACTAAGTAATTACACTTATCAATCTCATTAAGTATTCATACTTAATCCATCATCAAGTGATTATCTTTAATTAGTTTACAAATTTATTAACTTAAATTAACCACAATCACTTTATAAATTTCAATTGAGTAATTCATCCCTTAATTACCCTTAACAAATTAATTAATCTTTAATTACAGATTAATTATTCTTTAACCATTAATTAATAAACTTTTTTTTATCAATTAATAAAACTTAATTATTAAATTAATTAATCAACTAATCAATCCTTAATAACAGTTAATTAACCCTTAATTAATAATTTCTTGAAAGGAACTTGTCTTTAAATTGTAAAGCTTGACTTCTTTTTTTCAAAAACTTTGCTTTTGTTTTATAAAATCTGGACTGGTTATCATTTTAAAATCTTAACCTTACTTTAAAAACAAATTAACTCATCAGGAGAAAACTCGAGTCGAACCCATGTTCAAACCATGCCTGCCTCGAGTCATCCACCATTCCATCTGCTTCGAGACGAACGCGAGAAAAACGAAGAAAACCCCGAGCCAGCCTTCGTTCCCAAACCTGCTCCTTTCCCTGTCACCAAAATGTGCACGTGCACAGATCAACTACGGCGCCGCTACCTCCGGCGACACCTTGCACATATCGACATTGAACTCCCTGATCCATCCCGACCTTCGAACCTACGTCGCGAAGCCCAAAACAAAATCGAGTCTTCCAGTCGAAACTGGGAACTCACATCCTCATCAGAATCCACCTCGTCAAAGTAGTTCTGACCACCGGAACCTCCCAATCTCCAGCCATGACATCTCTAGCCTCCACGCTATCATTTCCCCCAGCCACGTGCAACTCGATCAAACAGAGGTGGCGAAATCTCCTCGTCTCCGACCACGTCCAAACTCGAGTGTTAAACCCTAAATCGGCCTATACTCGACGCCACGACGAACTGGAACGACTCCGGCTATTTTTCCCGACTTCGCCGTGCCTTCCTCCTCCTCCAGTCGAAAAACCGACTTCCACAGTTCCACCAATCACCGGAATTTGCTAAAATTCCATTTCCAGTTCAACTATGAACTGCTCCTAGTATACACAACTAAAAATCACCATTTTTGTTTTAAAAATCTTATTTTCAGATGATGATTCAAGATATATAGTTGAATTAATAATCTATAACATTTGAGTTTAACATATATTTACATTTGTTCTGTAAAACTAAATTTTCAGAGACAATACATCAATATCAAGCTTAAAACAAATTTTAGACCATAATCTATGTTTAAACACACTTGTTTTGTTTTAAACCTTAAGCCTAATAATGATTAGATGAAAGGTATTGAATTTCTTGTTTGTTTTCCACCCTGTAACCCAGAAACATAGAAGGACAGGCATCTCCTATTACACAGAACAATCACGGATATATACACGGAGCTACATACTTATAAATATATACAAAACACAATATATCTATGCACAGATTTAATGATACTTAAGTATTAAAATAATTTGTTTACTCACCTGAAAAACAATTTGAACAGAGAGCAAATTTTGTTTTAAAAACACTGTTAGACTGATCTTCTTTGATCCTCTTGTTTAGTTGAATTGTTATAGTTTGTAAAATTGTGATGCTTACTTTCTAGTTTGCTCAGTTTTGAACGAACTGGAATAAAGAGAATGTACATATATATAGAGAAAAGGTGTTTACAGGGAAGGTATTTACTGGTACAACATTTTCTTCTTGGTCAGAGATATTTTTTTTACCAGGTAAGATTTTATAAAAACTGAAATGATTTTTGTGGAAAATGAAATGACTTGTTTTGTGCTAGAAATGATAGCATTAAATGCAATTGTCCTTTTTCATGTTTACATACATATCCATACTTATGCATATCTAAATTTCACAGGCAAACATACATTCCTTTGCCTGGTTTGTTTTATACCCTATGTGCATAATATAAAGTTGTTATAGTTATTGGTATAGGTTTTTTTTTACTTATGTTGCATACACACAATAACCACTTATATATATTTTTCTATCCTTATACACATATATTTTGAGTTTAAGTTATCAATACTTAATTTATATCCTTGTATATATATATATATCTATACTTATATTCAGTGTGAATAAGATAGATTTTATTTTAAATATTTTTGAGAGACTTTATTTTGAATATTCAAATCATAGTTTTCTTCACAAATACACACGTATATATATATATATATATAAATAAATGGTAAATGGCCAAAAGTCTTATTTGTTTTTAAAATGCTAAGTTGTATTTTAATTAATCAGATTAGATGCTTATTAAAATAATTATTGTCAAAATCCCAGGTCGTCACACGTTGGGAGGCTAATGCAGAGGTAAGATCAGACAGAGTAGATCCAGATGAGGTTTGGTTATTGCCTAATTCTCGTTGTTCTTCTTCTTGCAGCAAAAGTTTGTAAACCTCATTTAAAGATGGAGGTGGCTGAATCATTAAGATTTGAGCACGTGCAGAACTATATGATTCATTCAAGCTTTCTAGAAACTGTACAACCTGCTGATCTTGAAGAATATCGTGGATTAAGGCTCCAGAACCACACACACAAACACGATCTTCAAGTAGCAAAGTGTATTCATCCCATAGAGTTTTCGATTTGGTATAATGAGCATAAATTGAAGATGTATCTTGAGTAAGCATGGACAACGATCTTTGAATTTGGAAAAGACGAGTTCGATTAGATCGAGCAAATCGAACCGCAAGATCGGACCAAATAGCAGATGCAGATCGATAATAAAGAACAGATTGAGCAATATCTTTTTCAACAGAATGTAACAACCAAGAAATTACCATATTATTGCATCGATCCCATTGAGACGCCAGTATCGGATTATCAACTGGTCGAAGGCAAAGACCAATGACAAACCCTAATTTGTTTTTCGCCATTAAAGAAACTTCAACTGAGCGTCGCCAGTGACCGTAGTTGCGATCTGAGAGAGGAACAGTTGAGAGGATATAATTTGGATGATCAGAGTGATGTAGGAAAAGTTCATCATCGGGGGTGAGTAATGAAAGATTGGTGGTTGAAGGGGATGGTGGCGGCTGCTCTGATACCATGTTAGTTTTAGGGGAGGATAACGAAATTGTGGAAGAAAGAAACCATTTTATTTCTGAACTGCCGAAAATAGAAAAATGACAGTCAAGAAATACAATCCCAATACAATACAATATTTATACATGCTAATACACCACAGCTAATACACGTCAACCACGATAATACTCAATAGTTTCTTTGGTGTAGGGATACGAATACACATCAGGTGTATGGCAATTTGAAGGTTATGGTTTCGTGCCAAATGGAACAAGTGGTGCAGCAATTGTGCAAATACATCGTACTACAACACCAGCAACTGTGTTAATGTTGGATGTTGTTGATGACCAGTTGAAATTTTATCATGGTACAGTAGTAGAATCGAACATCTACAATAGGTGGATGAGAGTAAATGTGATACACGACGTTGACGCTAATAAAATAACTTAATTTGTTGATGGGATTCGGAAGTTGGAAATTGAGGGAAATGGAAAAGATAAATTTTATTTCAAATGTGGAGTTTATGGCCAAGTTGATGAAACAAATTACATGGAATTGAGATGGAGGGATATTAGAGTACTAAAGAAAAATGATTAAGTTATATTGTATGTCAAATTTATAGGTGCATCATTTTTACTTGCAAGAAGCATGTAGTTATTTACTAATATATAAAAAGTAAGCACTGCCCTTACTTACTATAAATTAGTTTAGTGAAGAACTTATATTAGAAATGGAGTTTATATGTTTTATACATCTGCTTCCTATAAATAAGCGAAGCAAGTAATATGGGAGATAGGTTATACTGTATTTCTTATCACATAACAAATGCGGGTGTAGACTTTGGACCAACCCGCAGCCCACTTAAGATAATATCTCAATTTGCCTATTTATAAAGGCATGTAACCGTCTATTTTGATTATTATCAAAGTATTGCAATAATACAGTTTTATACTTCTTTTCTATCTTGGTATCAGAGCAAGTTCTATTTGCTTAACAGCAAATTACTCTCATCAGAGAATAATCATCGTTTGAGAGTATCTCATCATCTGAACCAAAGTGTCGTGCCAAGATTAAGGTGTCTCAGAGAAATCTCATCATCAAACACCCCATCGGCTGCACTAAGATCATCAGAAATTCAAGATTCTGTTCAGATCTCAAGATTCTGATCATCCTACTTTTCTTGCTTTATCAAGAAACAGGTGTCAGAGTTTTTCTCATCACTCACCTGATTCCAGTTACATTTCTTCCCTCATCTGGTCAACGATCATCCCAAATCTTCAGCATTCAAGATGTCAGAAGAAAACAGCAATGTCGCTGCATCATCCAGTTCAGTATCAAGAAATGCTCAAGATTAGCCAAATGACACTCAAGACCTAATCAAATCCATCATCAAGCCTCAGAGTGAGATCATCACCATTCAGTTAGATGAATCCAATTATCTGCTATGGAACTTTCAGATTGAAACTGCTATAAGGGGCTATGGGCTGCAGGAATACGTTCATGGCACATCAATTACTCCACCAAGATTCACTATAGATAATGAAGGAAAGTTAGCCAGTAATAAAGAATATATTACTCATGAAAGACAAGATAGCCTGATTAGTTCTTGGCTTCTATCCTCTATAAGTGCAAATCTAATGCCACAATTAGTTGGATGCAAAACTGCATATGAAATCTGGCACACAATTGAGCAAGCATTCAGTTCTCAATCTGCAGCAAGGATAATGCAATATAAAAGACAGTTGCAGAATTTAAGAAAGGATAATGCCAGTATGAGAGACTATCTGTCAAAAGCAAAAACCATATGTGATCAATTGGCTTGTGCTGGACACAAAGTAGCAGACACTGAATAGATATTATGTATACTAAGTGGTCTGGATGATGAGTATGAAGCTGTAGTAGCTATAATATCATCTAATGAAAAACTACCCTCACTTCAGTCTGTTCAGTCAATGCTACTTGCTCATGAGGGCAGATTAGAACAAAAGAAACCAATAAATCTGGAATGTAATGTCAATTATGCTTCTATGAACAGAAACAGAAATCAAGAAAGAAATTAGAACACCAGAAATCAATCAAGTAATTACAGAGGTGGCCAATCTAACAGAGGTAGAGGAAGAAGTGGTAGATCCAACTATAATAACAATAACAAACCTAGATGTCAGAAATGTGAGAGGTATGGCCACACTGCAAACAAATGCTACTTCAGATTTGATGCAAACTTTACTCCAGCACAACAACAAAGCAACAACAATGCAAGATCACAAAATCCTAGTGTCAATTTGGTGAATATGCAGCAAGAAATCAAGTCAGAAAGTTCTGACAACAACAGTGCCAAGATTGAAGATATTCATGATGAAAGCTGGTTCCCAGACTCGGGTGCAACCAACCATGTGACTAACAATCCGAGTCAACTAAATCTTGGCAATAGGGAATACAAAGGTAAACAATTACTGTATATGGGTAATGGCAAGTCTATACATATATCTCACACTGGAAATGCAAGTATTAATGGTACTAGACAACTCTACCTTAAAAATCTACTCAGAGTACCATTAATTAGAAAAAATTTGATGAGTGTTTCACAATTTGCTAAAGACAATAATGTCTATTTTGAATTTCACTCAAAGTACTGTGTTGTTAAGGATAATCTAACTAATGAAGTTCTTTTGCAGGGTAGAGAACATAATGGGTTATACAAATTTGATGTCATAAGCTCAAGAAAATCTGAACCCAAAAGAAAATGGTGTCATGTAACTGAAACAAGAAATGCTGAAAAACACAGTGAAAAATTTGATGTATGGCATTGTAGACTGGGACATCCTAGTATAACTGTTGTTAAACATGTTTTGAGTGAATGTGATGATACCTTTGTTAATAAAATTCCCAATTCCTATATATGCACATATTGTCAGTTAGGCAAAAGTCATAAACTTGCATTTCCAGACTCTGAGACTATATATAACAATACTCTAGAACTAATTGCTGCAGATCTCTGGGGACCTGCTCCAATTAGTACTGATTATGGTTATAAATACTATATCTCCTTTATTGATGCTCACTCCAGATTTGTATGGATTTATTTCTTAAAATCAAAATCTGAGACTAACAACGCAGTGATACAATTCATTGCAAATGTTGAAAGACAGATAAATAATCAGGTAAAAATCATACAGACAGATGGAGGTAAGGAGTTTCTGCCACTAAAAGGATATTTTCAAAATAAAGGGATTACACATAGGATCACATGTCCTTATACATCTGAGCAAAATGGTCTTATTGAGAGAAGCACAGACACATTGTTGAAACTGGTCTAACTTTACTAGCATAAGCATCTTTGCCACTTAATTTTTGGCCAGATGCCTTCTCTACAACAGTCTATTTGATCAATCTGCCCACAAAGGTACTCAAATATAAGAGTCCCATTGAAGTGCTAACTAAAGTTAGACCAGACTATCAAAACTTAAAAATGTTTGGATGTCAGTGCTTTCCCTATCTAAGACCGTATAACTCACACAAACTCAACTACAGGTCCACACCATGCACATTCTTGGGTTACCCTACAAATCAAAAAGACTACAAGTGCTTAGATAGTAATGGCAGGGTGTATATATCCGGGCATGTGATATTCAATGAACATGAATTCCCCTTTAGCAATGCAGAAATCAAAACCTTTCAGAAAATATACAATGCAAAATTTTCTATACCTCCTATAGTACCTTTACCAGAGATAGTCATACCGGTTCAAAGTGGAGGAACTCATGGAACAAGAGGCATTACTCCACAACACACCATGCTCACAAGTGAACCAGGTCATGGCAGGAGAGATACCAGCCCACAACACACCATGCTCATAAGTGAACCATGTCATGAGAACAATGAAGCAACCCTGAGAGCTACTGAGGCAGACAGCATCAATCCAAGTGTTCCTTATCAAGAACTGAGTGATCAACAATCACCCAATACTCAACAAGGAATCACTACTGCTGAAGGATATCATCCCACTGTTCCTGCAAGTACTGGTCACCATATGATAACTAGAGCAAAAAGTGGCATATTCAAACCAAAAGTATATAGTGTTGAATCAGACATAAGTGAGCCTAACACATATCAACAGGCAATAACTGATGACAACTGGAAAGTTGCCATGGAAGAAGAATACAATGCATTACTCAAAAATAACACTTGGGATCTCGTACCACGACCTATGAACAAAAATATCATAGGGTGCAAGTGGACATACAAACTAAAGAAAAATCCAGATGGCTCAATTCTTAGGCACAAAGCAAGATTGGTGGCAAAAGGGTTCTCACAACAAAATGGGTTTGATTTTAATGAAACTTTCTCCCCAGTTGTGAAACCCACATCAATCAGAATAATTTTAACAATTGCTTTGCATAAGAACTGGGTCATCCAGCAGTTAGATATGAATAATGCTTTTCTCAATGGTGAATTGCAGGAAGAAGTGTATATGGAGAAACCATATGGTTTCACAAAGAATGGCAGTGAACAACTTGTGTGCAGACTCAACAAAGCACTCTATGGTCTCAAACAAGCACCTAGAGTCTGGTTTGAGAAACTGAAGGCTACACTATCCAAACATGGCTACAATCAAACAAAAGCTGATAACTCATTGTTTATCAAATTTCTTAATCATACTGTTACATATGTACTAATTTATGTCGATGATTTTATTATTACAGGAAATAGCAAGTCTGAAATTGATAATCTCACACAATGTCTACAAAAAGAATTCTCCATTAAGGATCTGGGGGAATTGAGCTACTTCCTAGGCATTGAAGTTAAAAGAGTGTCAAATTCTGAAATTCATCTAAATCAGAAAAAATATATCAATGAAATCCTTGTGAAAGCCAAGATGGACAAGGCAAATCCACTTCCCACTCCAATGACAAGCAATCTACACCTTTCTAAAAACAAGGGTGATCACATATTAAATGACAAACAATACAGGAGTATAGTGGGGGCACTACAGTATGTTACTATAACCAGACCAGACATAGCATATAGTGTCAATAAAGTTAGCCAATTTATGCAAAGACCACTGGACGAACACTGGAAGGCAGTAAAGAGAATTTTGAGGTATCTTAAAGGTCTATTAACCAAGGACTGATTCTACAATCATGCTCATCCTTATACATTACTGGCTATTCAGATTCAGACTGGGCAACAGATTATGATGATAGAAAATCGACTACTGGTTATTGTGTGTTCTTAGGCAATAATCTCATATCCTGGTGTGCAAAAAAGCAACAAACAGTGTCAAGGTCCAGCACTGAAGCGGAATACCGAAGTATTACCAGCACAACTGCCGAGATTATGTGGATTAAGTCACTCCTAAGTGAGTTACATGTCAAGTTCAATAGCACAGCTACTATATGGTGCGACAATCAAAGTGCCATCTCTATCACTGTCAATCCAGTTCTACATTCTCGTATGAAACATATAGAACTGGATCTATATTTCGTAAGAGAGCAAGCTATCAAAGGAGAATTAAGAGTTAACTACATACCTTCCACTTACCAGAAGGTGGACATTCTAACCAAACCCTTGTCGAGGCAGAATTTCATCCGCTTCAGACACGAGCTCAACGTCGATGAGATTGACATCAATCTTAGATCTAAAGCTCAGATCTATATTCCCAAAGATCCACGCATCGAAGTATTCGACAAGGAGGCAACTTAACCTAATTCTCAGAAAATCACTGCTACTCAAACTCATGATGCTACCTGAAGGAAACTGGAGACAGTAGTCTAACTTAATCTCCTCAAATTTTCAAGTCGGCGACTGGATCTGCAAATCGCTGCAAACCCTAAACCTAATTTGGGTTTGAATGGGGTGAATAAGCGAAGCAAGTAATACGGGAGATAGGTTATGCTGTATTTCTTATCACATAACAAATGCGGGTGTAGTCTTTGGGCCAACCCGCAGCCCACTTAATATCTCAGTTTGCCTATTTATAAAGGCATGTAACCATCTATTTTGATTATTATCAAAGTATTGCAATAATACAGTTTTATACTTCTTTTCTATCTCTATATATGTGTTTATCAATAATTTCCTATCAAAGAAAATAATATGAGACATTAAATCATATTTTATTGTATTTATCCTGTTTTAGGTCGGGCTATATAGTTTGTCCACTATTGTTTCAACTATGAACTTGCCTATAAATAAATCTTGAGTATGACATATTTCATCGATTTAATTCTCGGTGTGGTTTCTCCATGTCTAATACAGTAAATTATAATATATTTTTGTTGATAAAAAAGAAACACGTTGCACAATGTTTCTCTACATGTGAGGGGCCTAAGAAAGGTTGCTATTGAAAACCAACATTAATTACCATTTAAAGAAAAAATGACATGTTATATTTTATAGCAACGATGAGTTATTATCTCATTTTACAGCAATGACATGTTATATTTTACAGCAATGACGAGTTACCTCTTGGTCTATTAATATTTTCCACGTCGTATTGAGTACTACAGTGTGATCGGATTGATGATCGGGGTTGTGCAGCTCAAAAGGGACCTAGGCCAAAGGGATGCAAGTGTTGTGCGTAGTCATGTTAGCGGCAACCAATGGAATGCAGAAGTGAAAGCGGGTGCAGAGGGTTGATCTTTGGGTGTAGAATAATGGGTGGAATTAGTAGGTTGTTAGGTAATCATTTTTTACATGTAGTTTTCTCTTTTGTCTCCTTTATTTTCATGCATCCATTATTAAAATAGAATCGGAGAGAATCAATTAGAGTGCTAGATTAGGGGAAGTTAGCGAGTGATTTAGCCATTGAAACAAGAAACAACGTCCATATGTCTTCCACGTGTTTAATCTAAAAAAATAAGTTCTAAATCCTAATATACCGATTGAACAAGAGAGCACCAGGCAAAGCCTAGACTCAATTATGTAAAGAGGCTACACTACAAGGAAAACAGTATTTTTCGACAGCTGAAAACCGTCGGCGGTCGTCGGAAGCTGTCGGAAAATAAGGCGTCGGGGCGCAGTGTTTCCGACGGCTTCCGACACATGGCGCCGAATATTTTGCCGATGGCTTCCGACGGATTCCGACACCTGTTGGAATCCGTCGGAAAAATGGCCTATATGTTGTCGGAAGCCGTCGGAAACTGTTACTTGAGAGCCGTCGGAAGCCGTCGGAAATCTGCTGTATTTTTTTTATTCCTGCTACAATATAGCCTTCCATCCACATTTCACATCCAAACTCTATTAAACCAATACTGCAGAATTCAGTATACAATATTCCAACCAAATATCAAAACCCAAACTACACAAAATTCATCAAACACACAAATACATCAAATTACATCAAAATGAAATACATAATATACATAGCCATTCCATCATTCACAACAACCCCAACAACAAGTGTTCTACCATGTCATACATACACAACATAACACAAAATCATCAACATCCACATCATCATACAACCACATAACCAAGTGTATCAAACATAATCATACAAAAATCAACTACTACCTCCACCGTCTACCAAATCATATAAAACTTAAAAAAAACATACCTGAAAAAGCAAGCAATCAATCACTCTCCTCCAGATCCAGAGCCAGTAGAGGAAGGGAAGCGGCCACCATACTACTGCATGTACTCTGCGATACGCTGGTCTAGCAACTGTGTGGTCTGTATGGCCTGTCAGCAGTTCTGCTCCTCCAGCTAGGCCACTCTAGCCCGCAAATCTTCGATCTCTGCTAGATTGATCTGAGCTCTAGTCTGCCGACCCCGTCTCTGACTGCTGGCCTGCAATAAATATTTAATTCAGCCGTGTGATCTTTGTAAGTGTATTTGCAGGTATCCGAATTTTAACTATAATTCTAAACACACAATCATATGACCTATTGATGGGCCATAGTGACATTATGGGAATAACTGTCCTAATGAAAGTCAAATGACTTAAAACTAGTAAATTAAACAGTTATTGGGAGAGGCGTAGGATTTTGGGTACAAGATGCTTGTATAAATCCCTACGATTTAATTAATTATGACTTAAATATCAAATTAGCAGTAAAATAAATTATTTACCACTTGATTGCCAAATCTGTATTGTCTGCCATGCTCTGATGGACCATAACGGACTCAAAAATAGCATCCTCCTCATCAGTCGTCAGCTGATCTCGACCCGTATCAGCAAGGAGTTTCTGGCGCTGCTCCATAAACTTTTCCTGCATTAACAAATTAATAACATCATATCTCATTTCATAATAGTTTAACACACAGAACAATTACTAATACTTCATAAAATGAAATATGCTTACATGGCTCCTGCTAGATTTATCGTCGTGCCATGTATACGAAACAGTCCCGTCCGGATTTACATGCTCGACAGCATGCGTACGAGTGGACACGTCCATATAGCCCACGGGACCATGCGCCTCAGCTTCCTGAAGTTGATTTTTACATACAATTATTATACATTTAAAATTATATAGCATAAACTATTTACAATTATCATTCAGTAAATTTACCAACTCCTGCCGATACTGCTGAAATAACTTCGACCCTCCACGATGAGTGATGGGATTTTTATTTCTATTTGCAGAGTTTCTATCCGACTCTACCTGTACATTCAAAATTTGATACATTATTTTCGATCACGTCAAATTAATAATTCAAAAAAATTTAGTATACTTTCCTTCGCCTCGTCAGTTTCCCAGTATGCCAACCATGCTTGCCATACGCTCTCCCCCATCCACCGTGGTTTCTTACCAGATTTCTTAATTTCAGATATCGAGTCCCTATAGTTCTTGCGCACCTTCTTCATCCAGTATCCTCGTGCCAGCAGCATATCGTTTGTCTGGATGTCTATATCAGCTTGTGTTTCACGATAAAAAGTAAAAAAAAGATTACTCTGTGAATGATAAACAGTAGAAAAACGACAAAAACGAATTAAAAATGGAAAACAGAAAAATATACATACTAGGACATCTTCCATAAACACTCTATGATGTGGGGAGGGATGTTATCCCACTTCGGCCAGCAAGCACTCATCCTACTACGATAAGAAGCTCTAGAGACATCCAGCACAACTTTTGAGGGAAGTAGGTCGAACCCCCTGTTTTTAAATACGATACAGATAGTACGTACGTATATCATAAAAAAAATAAGATGCTGAATAAAATTTAATTCTTACCCCTCTGCTCTAGGGACTAACGAAACTACTGGACGTTGTGGATCTTGCGACGGGCCACTACCATCGCCTCCTGATGATCGAGAAGTGCTCCTACCTCTATATGACATTATGATAAACCTGTGACATATATACACATCATTATATAAGAGAATAATTGTAACGACTCGAATTTTTCGCGTTCGAAAATCAACATCCGTACTTCACATTGTACTAGAATGCCGTAGATTCGACCGTTCAAATCCGATTCGCCGGAGCTATAACACAATTAAGTATAACAACACAGTAGAAGAAAAAGAATAATACATTGATATACAATATCTGATACAATATCCAGATACAATGATGATACAATGAATATCTATGTACATCAGAGATATGATACAACAAATAGCAGCGGAAAAGAAAAGATAACAACAGCAGCGGAACAATATCAATAGAAATGATAACTCCAAAATGATCTTCTGACAAGAATGAATCCACAACTCCAAGATAAGCAACTCCGATGAATGAACTAGCTCCAGATAATCTACTAAACCTGAATATCTGAAAAACCCAACTCTAGACTGCCCGTGTGGAAAATAATGGGCACCCAGAGTTTAGGAAGGGAACAATAAACTCCGGATCAGTCATGGGACTGGTGTGAGCAACAAAAACAGTTTATCTTTAAACAAACACAAAAGGCTTTTAAACATTGAAATCCGCAATGCTTTTCGAAAATGAAACTACCATAAGGCCTCCCGCCACACACACAATGCAATCGCAGAATTGGAGGAGATTTCTCCTTATGATAGTCAAAAATGCTTACTACGCAAAATCATTCGATATTATTATCATTAGTGCATAGTGTCGAAAACCATTTCGAAAATATAATATCAATCTTAGCCAACATACAACTATTGTTGTATGCCTACTATAGCTACTACGTTCAATAGCAGGTTACCGCCACATCCCATAGCAGGTAATACAACTAAAACCGTACAGGGTTCGTATTGTTTCTTTGGATTTCCAACAAATGATCAGGCTAAGGAACTTCCTTACCGAAATAGAAACGCCTCTGGAAAGACGCCCCGGATCCTAACCGGATCTCTGCAAACAAAAGGCCGACGCTACCTCACGCTGTACAGCTGTAACTAGGTAACTAACACACGAGTCATGTCATCCCCCGGTCGTTACCGACCTTTATCCGAGGGCCCTCGATCACAAAGCAACAACCACGAAGTATAATAACTGTGCAACATCCACATAGGTAAAATATCTGGGCTCCATACCATGATATCACCTTTTATCCAGAAGGAAATGACATACCCTAGGGGCGCTACCCCTACAAACCTTTGCCGCAACATTCCTGTTTCGACCATTACCGGGTTGTGAGGCTCGACGAAGTCTCGTCCACAAAGCAACGCTTTTTCACAAAGCCACGCTTTTTCACAAAGCCACGCTTTGATCAACAATTGATCAGCAGCACTTCGTATGCCACATTACCAAATTGGGAATGTATCACTAGTGACCATCAACTACATAACCTCTGAGCTCGTACGTCTCAGAGAAGGGTGTTAAGCTAAGAGAATAAATTCTCCGCCACCAACAGAAATGTATTTGATAGAAACCAGCTTTACATCTCAAAGTGTAACGTCAGACACACATCCATACAAGTCTGTTCCGGGTTTGAACAGAACCGAAGGCACTTCCAAAGAAGCCCTTGCAATCCGGGTATTCACAATCCTGATCGGACTTCCCATCACTTAGGAAATCTCTATACCGTAGCTACTCAGTGCAGAGACAATCGATAGGTCATCCTATCGCTCTCGCAAATACCTGGTCTTCACCACCGGTCTTCAAATGCTATCCATATCGTCGTATCACTATTCAGAATGGGTTATATGAAACAAAGGTCCTTTCCCGGCTAAACCGAATAACGAGCGCAATTAAAAATCATATGGATACTGGGGTCTCAGTTAAATCACAGCTTAAAGCCCAAAAACTTTTCATTCGAATGGTAAAACAAATTACCATTTCCAATCTTTTAAACAAAAAGATTCATTTCAAAAACCTTCAATGGTTTAAACAATTTCCACACTTTAATCTTTTAAACAAAAAGATTCAATTCACAAAGTTTACCCCGTTCACAAAGATCCATTCATGGATTTCAAAACAATTTCCATTTCAATTGATTAACTCGTTAAATCTTTAAATCAAGATTTAACTTATAGCTTTCACAACTCGTTTCCAAAGATTCATTCATAGTCTTTAAAAACAATTCCATTTCAAGTTGGATTAACTAGTCCGGTCTTTGAATCAAAGACTCATTTCATAACTTTCAAAACATTTCAATTCCATTTCAGACTTGAAATCTGTTAACACAATTTGGAAATCCTTTACTTATGTGAAAGCTTTTACTATTTGAAAACAAATAGTTTCGTTTCAGAAAAATCCAGTTATATTTACACGAGTTAAAACCCTTGAATTAAATTCAAATTCCCAAATCAATAATTTTAAAATGGTTTAACCCGTATATAACTTGTACATCATCTTTAACCTCTAGTTTCAAATCATAGAATTCAATTTCAACTTGAATTCAAATTTAAATCAAATTATTTAAATTTCAAACTTAATCAAGTTATTCGAAATAACTTTTATCTTTGAAATCCCATTTCAAAAGCTTTTCACTTTAAACCCTAATTTCAAATTTCAAAATCAATTGAAATTAAAATTTCAATTTCAAAAACATCAAATTTACATCATCTGTGACTTAACTGATTTCCACGTGAAATCCATATTTGTGTGTGTAAAAGTGTAGTCCAGGGGTTTCACACACAATAGTGCACAACATCAATCATCACAGATATATCGATAAGCGGTATAATCGATAACGCTTATCTTCATTCACAGATTCATAGATAAAATAAATTTATCAGTCACAAAGATTCACTATTACAATTCGATGTGGGTTTCGGATATCCAACTGGAATCCGACTCCCTGTCGCATCGAAATTCAAATGTCGTTTACGGGTCAAAAGGGTTTCATATTCACAAAGTAATATATCACAGATATAGAAATCACAGATATATATATCACAGACAAATAAATTACAGATCACAACATAAATCAGGATGTATCACAAAGCATCATATATCAGGGATATCAAACAATTCAACATTCACTAGAATCCAAACATCCAGATTCGCGAAAGTCCCCTCCAATCAAAATCGAGCAACCTCGCCACAACTGAAACTAAGACCCGTTCGAAAATCCTCCTTAATTACTTTGAAATCAATTTATTATAATTATGAAAAAGCTTTAATGTTAATTAACTTTTAACACTTTACCTTAAATTCATTGTTTAGTTAAAGTATCAATTAGATTTTAAACATGGTTAAGTATTTACTTGGTTAATTAAAACTTGAAACAAATTCTTACTTAAAATAGCCAACATCAGTTACTTCATAAATACTAAAGTTTACTTAATATTATAACCTGAAACTTATTGGCTTAACCCATTTTTGAAGCAAACCCGAGAATGCTCCCAATTCACTCGAGTAGCCATTCGAGTTTTCCACCGTTCCTCCTGAGACATTCCTCTTCCTCACGTACCTTTCTCTTTTTTTTTCTTTACTCTTTAAGTTTAAAGTTAAAACCTCAACAACAGGACCCTCGTGCTCACCCAGGTCTCACTCGAGGCAATACACCACTTTACTCGAGTAACAACTCAAGGTTACTCCCTCAACAAACAACGTTGACACGAACCCATGTCGTACACGTGCACGGCGTCTCTCCGCCGCTCCAGCAAGCTCCGGCGCCTCCAACAGGTTGCGATACCCCCCTACGTTCGAAAATCAAACTCGATTCGAAGAAAATAACTCGAAATCAAATTTTGGCATCTCGAGTCGAATTGTAACCCAGACGCCACCACAAACTCACCTCGCCAACGTTCCTCAGACCTCTGGAGAAGCTCCGACTCCGTCCATACCACCCCAACACCCCACTCTACCATTACTTGGAGCACCACGCAACTCGATGCTTCGGTGGAGACGATCTCGTCTCGTTACATACAGGAAAAAAAACTTGAAGATAAACCCTAAATCGATCTCGTATTCAAAACTCATGCAATAGAAAAAATTTCTGTTAATTTTCACGAAATCCCTGATGTTTATACTTGCTTAATTTCAAGTTACAACCTTTATTATTGATTAATTCACTGGGAATTGAGAAAAATGCAAATTTCATTCACCTTCAAACTGCTCTCGAATTTCTTAATTAAAAATCCATCTTTTTGCGTTAAAAATCATGATTTGATGTATAGATTCAATATACAATCTTGAATCAGTATTTTGCAACAATTGAATATTACAAATTATCACTTGGTTTACCTGTACATAAATATTACAGTGAAGTGCTTGATGAAAATGATTGTAATCAACCTTTAAAAATCTTAGTTTAAGTTTAGCATCTTGTTTTGTTGAGAATCAAAGCTTAGAGATGATTTAAGTAAGAATAAATTGAGTTTGATCAAAATATGGAGCCTGTACCAAATTCAGAATCACAGAGCATCTCAAAACATATGCAACTGAAGCATAAACAAACAGTTTATAAATGAAGATAGAACTGTTTAATTAACTCTAAAACTCTTAAAAATTAATTTTACTCACTTATATTTTTCCAGAAAATACTTTAACAAATTATACTTAAATTTGTTTTCAAAACTTAAATCATGGTCGTGCAACGGATTTTTACTTAGATCAAAGCCTAAAATTTATTCAAGGACGAGCTCTTAGTTTCTGGAACAATGTTTACAGCCTATATTCTTAAAACAGAGGTGTACCTAATCAACAAACATGCACAGCCACACACCTATGTATATATATATATATATGGTATACATTCAAGCAGATTCACAACCTATGCTTCAACCATGCATCAAATCATAAATCAGATCAAAGGTAAGGTTTGCTCACATTGTTTTCCAGAGAAGAAGAACCGAGTTGATGAAGAACCAGACTTGAACATTTGCAAGTTGATATCTTTCTTTTCCTTTTGTTGATCTCTGATTTGTATAAATATATTTGTTGGATTGTTGTTTAAGTTTTTGAATAATGGTTACTTAGTTTTCTTTTCTTTTTAAATGATCGAACTGAGGGAAAGAAGCTCCCAAGATGATATGTATAAAGTTGAGTTTACAGGTGATAAAAAGTGTAGTACAACATAGCAGTGCTATTTCTCTTTTGCTTGCTGATAATTTCTGTTTTTGGTGGCTAAAGATCCAAGCATTTATTGCCCTTGTACAATTTATTTTATTTCCTTTCCTTTCGGCTGAAATGATATTTTTCCCCTTGTCTTGCAAACATATGTATTTTCATTTTGTACATTGCATAAGAAAATCTGGTGGCTTGCATTAATGGCCCTGTACCAATTTACTTATTTTTTTTTTCTTTGTTTCCTTCCAGGTCTACATATTTCTTTTTGCTGTCTACTTATACAAGCCTTCATTCATAAGCTTATAGATATATATATTTGCTTTGTCTTTACAATATTACCTTATAATATAATTAAACTTCTATTTTGATTATGTTGTTAAAATTTTAGTCAAGTGTTACTTTTATTTTTATGGTTCATCTTTTATTTATTTATTTCTATTTTCTAGTTAAATATTTATTGTTATTTTACTTATTCTATAAATTAAAATCATTACTAACTATCAATTCTAAATTTAAATGATTTATACAAAAATTTATCTGTATTCGGGGAAACTCGCAATCTATCTACCATTTTATTTCACAAATTTTATACAAAAATCAATTTAATTATCAATTTAAATATATATAAAATCCGGGGTCGTTACAGACTTCCCCCCTTAAAAGAATTTCGTCCTCGAAATTACACAGGAGACACAAAGACAGATGAAGAATATTTCATCGAATCAACTGAATATTTATTCTGCATTTGGCTTCCCAAATCAGAATATCGATAATAGATACAAGAACGAATCTGTTTGACACTTCACAAGATACTCGGGTTATCCAGATCTACGAAATATACAATGGCATCGGTTAGTTCAAAAGGATAACTAACCATTCGTAGAACATATCGGGACCCAAAGGATATATAGATATATGGATACGATTTCAGAACTTTCAGTTTAAAAACCAAATTATACCTATCAACCATAGCAACCAAAACAAACAATTCATCCAAACAAACAATTTTGGCTCAGTTGGAGTTTATGTCCCATACAAATATATCGAATCTTCTTTCTGGATCTACCAGAAACTATCGAAGAATTGAGAAAAGATGCTGAACAAAAGAGATTGATAGAGAAAAGATCGTTTTCTTGTTGTTACAGGGTATTGACCATTTATAATCGTATTTCCCTGTCCCCTATCTCATTCTCTTCTTGCACTCATACTTACTATCAATAGATAGCAAGAGAATTTACTGAGACGTTCGAACGGATATCTGAGGAATACTCATTCTAGGGTATACTTCACCCTATCTCTAATGAGCTACTTAACGTGTTATACTCCTGAGCTAAAGTTCAACCTTCAGCTCTAATACCACTTGTAACGCCTCGGATTTTCCGCGTTCGAAAATCAACATCCGTACTTCACATTGTACTAGAATGCCGCAGATTCGACCGTTCAAATCCGATTCGCCGGAGCTATAACACAATTAAGTATAACAACACAGCGGAAGAAAAAGAATAATACATTGATATACAATATCTGATACAATATCCAGATACAATGATGATACAATGAATATCTATATACATCAGAGATATGATACAACAAATAGCAGTGGAAAAGAAAAGATAACAACAGCAGCGGAACAATATCAATAGAAATGATAACTCCAAAATGATCTTCTGACAAGAATGAATCCACAACTCCAAGATAAGCAACTCCGATGAATGAACTAGCTCCAGATAATCTACTAAACCTGAATATCTGAAAAACCCAACTCTAGACTGCCCGTGTGGAAAATAATGGGCACCCAGAGTTTAGGAAGGGAACAATAAACTCCGGATCAGTCATGGGACTGGTGTGAGCAACAAAAACAGTTTATCTTTAAACAAACACAAAAGGCTTTTAAACATTGAAATCCGCAATGCTTTTCGAAAATGAAACTACCATAAGGCCTCCCGCCACACACACAATGCAATCGCAGAATTGGAGGAGATTTCTCCTTATGATAGTCAAAAATGCTTACTACGCAAAATCATTCGATATTATTATCATTAGTGCATAGTGTCGAAAACCATTTCGAAAATATAATATCAATCTTAGCCAACATACAACTATTGTTGTATGCCTACTATAGCTACTACGTTCAATAGCAGGTTACCGCCACATCCCATAGCAGGTAATACAACTAAAACCGTACAGGGTTCGTATTGTTTCTTTGGATTTCCAACAAATGATCAGGCTAAGGAACTTCCTTACCGAAATAGAAACGCCTCTGGAAAGACGCCCCGGATCCTAACCGGATCTCTGCAAACAAAAGGCCGACGCTACCTCACGCTGTACAGCTATAACTAGGTAACTAACACACGAGTCATGTCATCCCCCGGTCGTTACCGACCTTTATCCGAGGGCCCTCGATCACAAAGCAACAACCACGAAGTATAATAACTGTGCAGCATCCACATAGGTAAAATATCTGGGCTCCATACCATGATATCACCTTTTATCCAGAAGGAAATGACATACCCTAGGGGCGCTACCCCTACAAACCTTTGCCGCAACATTCCTGTTTCGACCATTACCGGGTTGTGAGGCTCGACGAAGTCTCGTCCACAAAGCAACGCTTTTTCACAAAGCCACGCTTTTTCACAAAGCCACGCTTTTTCACAAAGCCACGCTTTGATCAACAATTGATCAGCAACACTTCGTATGCCACATTACCAAATTGGGAATGTATCACTAGTGACCATCAACTACATAACCTCTGAGCTCGTACGTCTCAGAGAAGGGTGTTAAGCTAAGAGAATAAATTCTCCGCCACCAACAGAAATGTATTTGATAGAAACCAGCTTTACATCTCAAAGTGTAACGTCAGACACACATCCATACAAGTCTGTTCCGGGTTTGAACAGAACCGAAGGCACTTCCAAAGAAGCCCTTGCAATCCGGGTATTCACAATCCTGATCGGACTTCCCATCACTTAGGAAATCTCTATACCGTAGCTACTCAGTGCAGAGACAATCGATAGGTCATCCTATCGCTCTCGCAAATACCTGGTCTTCACCACCGGTCTTCAAATGCTATCCATATCGTCGTATCACTATTCAGAATGGGTTATATGACACAAAGGTCCTTTCCCGGCTAAACCGAATAACGAGCGCAATTAAAAATCATATGGATACTGGGGTCTCAGTTAAATCACAGCTTAAAGCCCAAAAACTTTTCATTCGAATGGTAAAACAAATTACCATTTCCAATCTTTTAAACAAAAAGATTCATTTCAAAAACCTTCAATGGTTTAAACAATTTCCACACTTTAATCTTTTAAACAAAAAGATTCAATTCACAAAGTTTACCCCGTTCACAAAGATCCATTCATGGATTTCAAAACAATTTCCATTTCAATTGATTAACTCGTTAAATCTTTAAATCAAGATTTAACTTATAGCTTTCACAACTCGTTTCCAAAGATTCATTCATAGTCTTTAAAAACAATTCCATTTCAAGTTGGATTAACTAGTCCGGTCTTTGAATCAAAGACTCATTTCATAACTTTCAAAACATTTCAATTCCATTTCAGACTTGAAATCTGTTAACACAATTTGGAAATCCTTTACTTATGTGAAAGCTTTTACTATTTGAAAACAAATAGTTTCGTTTTAGAAAAATCCAGTTATATTTACACGAGTTAAAACCCTTGAATTAAATTCAAATTCCCAAATCAATAATTTTAAAATGGTTTAACCCGTATATAACTTGTACATCATCTTTAACCTCTAGTTTAAAATCATAGAATTCAATTTCAACTTGAATTCAAATTTAAATCAAATTATTTAAATTTCAAACTTAATCAAGTTATTCGAAATAACTTTTATCTTTGAAATCCCATTTCAAAAGCTTTTCACTTTAAACCCTAATTTCAAATTTCAAAATCAATTGAAATTAAAATTTCAATTTCAAAAACATCAAATTTACATCATCTGTGACTTAACTGATTTCCACGTGAAATCCATATTTGTGTGTGTAAAAGTGTAGTCCAGGGGTTTCACACACAATAGTGCACAACATCAATCATCACAGATATATCGATAAGCGGTATAATCGATAACGCTTATCTTCATTCACAGATTCATAGATAAAATAAATTTATCAGTCATAAAGATTCACTATTACAATTCGATGTGGGTTTCGGATATCCAACTGGAATCCGACTCCCTGTCGCATCGAAATTCAAATGTCGTTTACGGGTCAAAAGGGTTTCATATTCACAAAGTAATATATCACAGATATAGAAATCACAGATATATATATCACAGACAAATAAATTACAGATCACAACACAAATCAGGATGTATCACAAAGCATCATATATCAGGGATATCAAACAATTCAACATTCACTAGAATCCAAACATCCAGATTCGCGAAAGTCCCCTCCAATCAAAATCGAGCAACCTCGCCACAACTGAAACTAAGACCCGTTCGAAAATCCTCCTTAATTACTTTGAAATCAATTTATTATAATTATGAAAAAGCTTTAATGTTAATTAACTTTTAACACTTTACCTTAAATTCATTGTTTAGTTAAAGTATCAATTAGATTTTAAACATGGTTAAGTATTTACTTGGTTAATTAAAACTTGAAACAAATTCTTACTTAAAATAGCCAACATCAGTTACTTCATAAATACTAAAGTTTACTTAATATTATAACCTGAAACTTATTGGCTTAACCCATTTTTGAAGCAAACCCGAGAATGCTCCCAATTCACTCGAGTAGCCATTCGAGTTTTCCACCGTTCCTCCTGAGACATTCCTCTTCCTCACGTACCTTTCTCTTTTTTTTTCTTTACTCTTTAAGTTTAAAGTTAAAACCTCAACAACAGGACCCTCGTGCTCACCCAGGTCTCACTCGAGGCAATACACCACTTTACTCGAGTAACAACTCAAGGTTACTCCTTCAACAAACAACGTTGACACGAACCCATGTCGTACACGTGCACGGCGTCTCTCCGCCGCTCCAGCAAGCTCCGGCGCCTCCAACAGGTTGCGATACCCCCCTACGTTCGAAAATCAAACTCGATTCGAAGAAAATAACTCGAAATCAAATTTTGGCATCTCGAGTCGAATTGTAACCCAGACGCCACCACAAACTCACCTCGCCAACGTTCCTCAGACCTCCGGAGAAGCTCCGACTCCGTCCATACCACCCCAACACCCCACTCTACCATTACTTGGAGCACCACGCAACTCGATGCTTCGGTGGAGACGATCTCGTCTCGTTACATACAGGAAAAAAAACTTGAAGATAAACCCTAAATCGATCTCGTATTCAAAACTCATGCAATAGAAAAATTTTCTGTTAATTTTCACGAAATCCCTGATGTTTATACTTGCTTAATTTCAAGTTACAACCTTTATTATTGATTAATTCACTGGGAATTGAGAAAAATGCAAATTTCATTCACCTTCTAACTGCTCTCGAATTTCTTAATTAAAAATCCATCTTTTTGCGTTAAAAATCATGATTTGATGTATAGATTCAATATACAATCTTGAATCAGTATTTTGCAACAATTGAATATTACAAATTATCACTTGGTTTACCTGTACATAAATATTACAGTGAAGTGCTTGATGAAAATGATTGTAATCAACCTTTAAAAATCTTAGTTTAAGTTTAGCATCTTGTTTTGTTGAGAATCAAAGCTTAGAGATGATTTAAGTAAGAATAAATTGAGTTTGATCAAAATATGGAGCCTGTACCAAATTCAGAATCACAGAGCATCTCAAACCATATGCAACTGAAGCATAAACAAACAGTTTATAAATGAAGATAGAACTGTTTAATTAACTCTAAAACTCTTAAAAATTAATTTTACTCACTTATATTTTTCCAAAAAATACTTTAACAAATTATACTTAAATTTGTTTTCAAAACTTAAATCATGGTCGTGCAACGGATTTTTACTTAGATCAAAGCCTAAAATTTATTCAAGGACGAGCTCTTAGTTTCTGGAACAATGTTTACAGCCTATATTCTTAAAACAGAGGTGTACCTAATCAACAAACATGCACAGCCACACACCTATGTATATATATATATATGGTATACATTCAAGCAGATTCACAACCTATGCTTCAACCATGCATCAAATCATAAATCAGATCAAAGGTAAGGTTTGCTCACATTGTTTTCCAGAGAAGAAGAACCGAGTTGATGAAGAACCAGACTTGAACATTTGCAAGTTGATATCTTTCTTTTCCTTTTGTTGATCTCTGATTTGTATAAATATATTTGTTGGATTGTTGTTTAAGTTTTTGAATAATGGTTACTTAGTTTTCTTTTCTTTTTAAATGATCGAACTGAGGGAAAGAAGCTCCCAAGATGATATGTATAAAGTTGAGTTTACAGGTGATAAAAAGTGTAGTACAACATAGCAGTGCTATTTCTCTTTTGCTTGCTGATAATTTCTGTTTTTGGTGGCTAAAGATCCAAGCATTTATTGCCCTTGTACAATTTATTTTATTTCCTTTCCTTTCGGCTGAAATGATATTTTTCCCCTTGTCTTGCAAACATATGTATTTTCATTTTGTACATTGCATAAGAAAATCTGGTGGCTTGCATTAATGGCCCTGTACCAATTTACTTATTTTTTTTTTCTTTGTTTCCTTCCAGGTCTACATATTTCTTTTTGCTGTCTACTTATACAAGCCTTCATTCATAAGCTTATAGATATATATATTTGCTTTGTCTTTACAATATTACCTTATAATATAATTAAACTTCTATTTTGATTATGTTGTTAAAATTTTAGTCAAGTGTTACTTTTATTTTTATGGTTCATCTTTTATTTATTTATTTCTATTTTCTAGTTAAATATTTATTGTTATTTTACTTATTCTATAAATTAAAATCATTACTAACTATCAATTCTAAATTTAAATGATTTATACAAAAATTTATCTGTATTCGGGGAAACTCGCAATCTATCTACCATTTTATTTCACAAATTTTATACAAAAATCAATTTAATTATCAATTTAAATATACATAAAATCCGGGGTCGTTACAGACTTCCCCCCTTAAAAGAATTTCGTCCTCGAAATTACACAGGAGACACAAAGACAGATGAAGAATATTTCATCGAATCAACTGAATATTTATTCTGCATTTGGCTTCCCAAATCAGAATATCGATAATAGATACAAGAACGAATCTGTTTGACACTTCACAAGATACTCAGGTTATCCAGATCTACGAAATATACAATGGCATCGGTTAGTTCAAAAGGATAACTAACCATTCGTAGAACATATCGGGACCCAAAGGATATATAGATATATGGATACGATTTCAGAACTTTCAGTTTAAAAACCAAATTATACCTATCAACCATAGCAACCAAAACAAACAATTCATCCAAACAAACAATTTTGGCTCAGTTGGAGTTTATGTCCCATACAAATATATCGAATCTTCTTTCTGGATCTACCAGAAACTATCGAAGAATTGAGAAAAGATGCTGAACAAAAGAGATTGATAGAGAAAAGATCGTTTTCTTGTTGTTACAGGGTATTGACCATTTATAATCGTATTTCCCTGTCCCCTATCTCATTCTCTTCTTGCACTCATACTTACTATCAATAGATAGCAAGAGAATTTACTGAGACGTTCGAACGGATATCTGAGGAATACTCATTCTAGGGTATACTTCACCCTATCTCTAATGAGCTACTTAACGTGTTATACTCCTGAGCTAAAGTTCAACCTTCAGCTCTAATACCACTTGTAACGCCTCGGATTTTCCGCGTTCGAAAATCAACATCCGTACTTCACATTGTACTAGAATGCCGCAGATTCGACCGTTCAAATCCGATTCGCCGGAGCTATAACACAATTAAGTATAACAACACAGCGGAAGAAAAAGAATAATACATTGATATACAATATCTGATACAATATCCAGATACAATGATGATACAATGAATATCTATATACATCAGAGATATGATACAACAAATAGCAGTGGAAAAGAAAAGATAACAACAGCAGCGGAACAATATCAATAGAAATGATAACTCCAAAATGATCTTCTGACAAGAATGAATCCACAACTCCAAGATAAGCAACTCCGATGAATGAACTAGCTCCAGATAATCTACTAAACCTGAATATCTGAAAAACCCAACTCTAGACTGCCCGTGTGGAAAATAATGGGCACCCAGAGTTTAGGAAGGGAACAATAAACTCCGGATCAGTCATGGGACTGGTGTGAGCAACAAAAACAGTTTATCTTTAAACAAACACAAAAGGCTTTTAAACATTGAAATCCGCAATGCTTTTCGAAAATGAAACTACCATAAGGCCTCCCGCCACACACACAATGCAATCGCAGAATTGGAGGAGATTTCTCCTTATGATAGTCAAAAATGCTTACTACGCAAAATCATTCGATATTATTATCATTAGTGCATAGTGTCGAAAACCATTTCGAAAATATAATATCAATCTTAGCCAACATACAACTATTGTTGTATGCCTACTATAGCTACTACGTTCAATAGCAGGTTACCGCCACATCCCATAGCAGGTAATACAACTAAAACCGTACAGGGTTCGTATTGTTTCTTTGGATTTCCAACAAATGATCAGGCTAAGGAACTTCCTTACCGAAATAGAAACGCCTCTGGAAAGACGCCCCGGATCCTAACCGGATCTCTGCAAACAAAAGGCCGACGCTACCTCACGCTGTACAGCTATAACTAGGTAACTAACACACGAGTCATGTCATCCCCCAGTCGTTACCGACCTTTATCCGAGGGCCCTCGATCACAAAGCAACAACCACGAAGTATAATAACTGTGCAGCATCCACATAGGTAAAATATCTGGGCTCCATACCATGATATCACCTTTTATCCAGAAGGAAATGACATACCCTAGGGGCGCTACCCCTACAAACCTTTGCCGCAACATTCCTGTTTCGACCATTACCGGGTTGTGAGGCTCGACGAAGTCTCGTCCACAAAGCAACGCTTTTTCACAAAGCCACGCTTTTTCTCAAAGCCACGCTTTGATCAACAATTGATCAGCAGCACTTCGTATGCCACATTACCAAATTGGGAATGTATCACTAGTGACCATCAACTACATAACCTCTGAGCTCGTACGTCTCAGAGAAGGGTGTTAAGCTAAGAGAATAAATTCTCCGCCACCAACAGAAATGTATTTGATAGAAACCAGCTTTACATCTCAAAGTGTAACGTCAGACACACATCCATACAAGTCTGTTCCGGGTTTGAACAGAACCGAAGGCACTTCCAAAGAAGCCCTTGCAATCCGGGTATTCACAATCCTGATCGGACTTCCCATCACTTAGGAAATCTCTATACCGTAGCTACTCAGTGCAGAGACAATCGATAGGTCATCCTATCGCTCTCGCAAATACCTGGTCTTCACCACCGGTCTTCAAATGCTATCCATATCGTCGTATCACTATTCAGAATGGGTTATATGACACAAAGGTCCTTTCCCGGCTAAACCGAATAACGAGCGCAATTAAAAATCATATGGATACTGGGGTCTCAGTTAAATCACAGCTTAAAGCCCAAAAACTTTTCATTCGAATGGTAAAACAAATTACCATTTCCAATCTTTTAAACAAAAAGATTCATTTCAAAAACCTTCAATGGTTTAAACAATTTCCACACTTTAATCTTTTAAACAAAAAGATTCAATTCACAAAGTTTACCCCGTTCACAAAGATCCATTCATGGATTTCAAAACAATTTCCATTTCAATTGATTAACTCGTTAAATCTTTAAATCAAGATTTAACTTATAGCTTTCACAACTCGTTTCCAAAGATTCATTCATAGTCTTTAAAAACAATTCCATTTCAAGTTGGATTAACTAGTCCGGTCTTTGAATCAAAGACTCATTTCATAACTTTCAAAACATTTCAATTCCATTTCAGACTTGAAATCTGTTAACACAATTTGGAAATCCTTTACTTATGTGAAAGCTTTTACTATTTGAAAACAAATAGTTTCGTTTTAGAAAAATCCAGTTATATTTACACGAGTTAAAACCCTTGAATTAAATTCAAATTCCCAAATCAATAATTTTAAAATGGTTTAACCCGTATATAACTTGTACATCATCTTTAACCTCTAGTTTAAAATCATAGAATTCAATTTCAACTTGAATTCAAATTTAAATCAAATTATTTAAATTTCAAACTTAATCAAGTTATTCGAAATAACTTTTATCTTTGAAATCCCATTTCAAAAGCTTTTCACTTTAAACCCTAATTTCAAATTTCAAAATCAATTGAAATTAAAATTTCAATTTCAAAAACATCAAATTTACATCATCTGTGACTTAACTGATTTCCACGTGAAATCCATATTTGTGTGTGTAAAAGTGTAGTCCAGGGGTTTCACACACAATAGTGCACAACATCAATCATCACAGATATATCGATAAGCGGTATAATCGATAACGCTTATCTTCATTCACAGATTCATAGATAAAATAAATTTATCAGTCATAAAGATTCACTATTACAATTCGATGTGGGTTTCGGATATCCAACTGGAATCCGACTCCCTGTCGCATCGAAATTCAAATGTCGTTTACGGGTCAAAAGGGTTTCATATTCACAAAGTAATATATCACAGATATAGAAATCACAGATATATATATCACAGACAAATAAATTACAGATCACAACACAAATCAGGATGTATCACAAAGCATCATATATCAGGGATATCAAACAATTCAACATTCACTAGAATCCAAACATCCAGATTCGCGAAAGTCCCCTCCAATCAAAATCGAGCAACCTCGCCACAACTGAAACTAAGACCCGTTCGAAAATCCTCCTTAATTACTTTGAAATCAATTTATTATAATTATGAAAAAGCTTTAATGTTAATTAACTTTTAACACTTTACCTTAAATTCATTGTTTAGTTAAAGTATCAATTAGATTTTAAACATGGTTAAGTATTTACTTGGTTAATTAAAACTTGAAACAAATTCTTACTTAAAATAGCCAACATCAGTTACTTCATAAATACTAAAGTTTACTTAATATTATAACCTGAAACTTATTGGCTTAACCCATTTTTGAAGCAAACCCGAGAATGCTCCCAATTCACTCGAGTAGCCATTCGAGTTTTCCACCGTTCCTCCTGAGACATTCCTCTTCCTCACGTACCTTTCTCTTTTTTTTTCTTTACTCTTTAAGTTTAAAGTTAAAACCTCAACAACAGGACCCTCGTGCTCACCCAGGTCTCACTCGAGGCAATACACCACTTTACTCGAGTAACAACTCAAGGTTACTCCCTCAACAAACAACGTTGACACGAACCCATGTCGTACACGTGCACGGCGTCTCTCCGCCGCTCCAGCAAGCTCCGGCGCCTCCAACAGGTTGCGATACCCCCCTACGTTCGAAAATCAAACTCGATTCGAAGAAAATAACTCGAAATCAAATTTTGGCATCTCGAGTCGAATTGTAACCCAGACGCCACCACAAACTCACCTCGCCAGCGTTCCTCAGACCTCCGGAGAAGCTCCGACTCCGTCCATACCACCCCAACACCCCACTCTACCATTACCTGGAGCACCACGCAACTCGATGCTTCGGTGGAGACGATCTCGTCTCGTTACATACAGGAAAAAAAACTTGAAGATTAACCCTAAATCGATCTCGTATTCAAAACTCATGCAATAGAAAAATTTTCTGTTAATTTTCACGAAATCCCTGATGTTTATACTTGCTTAATTTCAAGTTACAACCTTTATTATTGATTAATTCACTGGGAATTGAGAAAAATGCAAATTTCATTCACCTTCAAACTGCTCTTGAATTTCTTATTAAAAATCCATCTTTTTGCGTTAAAAATCATGATTTGATGTATAGATTCAATATACAATCTTGAATCAGTATTTTGCAACAATTGAATATTACAAATTATCACTTGGTTTACCTGTACATAAATATTACAGTGAAGTGCTTGATGAAAATGATTGTAATCAACCTTTAAAAATCTTAGTTTAAGTTTAGCATCTTGTTTTGTTGAGAATCAAAGCTTAGAGATGATTTAAGTAAGAATAAATTGAGTTTGATCAAAATATGGAGCCTGTACCAAATTCAGAATCACAGAGCATCTCAAAACATATGCAACTGAAGCATAAACAAACAGTTTATAAATGAAGATAGAACTGTTTAATTGACTCTAAAACTCTTAAAAATTAATTTTACTCACTTATATTTTTCCAGAAAATACTTTAACAAATTATACTTAAATTTGTTTTCAAAACTTAAATCATGGTCGTGCAACGGATTTTTACTTAGATCAAAGCCTAAAATTTATTCAAGGACGAGCTCTTAGTTTCTGGAACAATGTTTACAGCCTATATTCTTAAAACAGAGGTGTACCTAATCAACAAACATGCACAGCCACACACCTATGTATATATATATATATATATGGTATACATTCAAGCAGATTCACAACCTATGCTTCAACCATGCATCAAATCATAAATCAGATCAAAGGTAAGGTTTGCTCACATTGTTTTCCAGAGAAGAAGAACCGAGTTGATGAAGAACCAGACTTGAACATTTGCAAGTTGATATCTTTCTTTTCCTTTTGTTGATCTCTGATTTGTATAAATATATTTGTTGGATTGTTGTTTAAGTTTTTGAATAATGGTTACTTATTTTTCTTTTCTTTTTAAATGATCGAACTGAGGGAAAGAAGCTCCCAAGATGATATGTATAAAGTTGAGTTTACAGGTGATAAAAAGTGTAGTACAACATAGCAGTGCTATTTCTCTTTTGCTTGCTGATAATTTCTGTTTTTGGTGGCTAAAGATCCAAGCATTTATTGCCCTTGTACAATTTATTTTATTTCCTTTCCTTTCGGCTGAAATGATATTTTTCCCCTTGTCTTGCAAACATATGTATTTTCATTTTGTACATTGCATAAGAAAATCTGGTGGCTTGCATTAATGGCCCTGTACCAATTTACTTTTTTTTTCTTTGTTTCCTTCCAGGTCTACATATTTCTTTTTGCTGTCTACTTATACAAGCCTTCATTCATAAGCTTATAGATATATATATTTGCTTTGTCTTTACAATATTACCTTATAATATAATTAAACTTCTATTTTGATTATGTTGTTAAAATTTTAGTCAAGTGTTACTTTTATTTTTATGGTTCATCTTTTATTTATTTATTTCTATTTTCTAGTTTAAATATTTATTGTTATTTTACTTATTCTATAAATTAAAATCATTACTAACTATCAATTCTAAATTTAAATGATTTATACAAAAATTTATCTGTATTCGGGGAAACTCGCAATCTATCTACCATTTTATTTCACAAATTTTATTCAAAAATCAATTTAATTATCAATTTAAATATATATAAAATCCGGGGTCGTTACAATAATAACATGATAATGAAATATATTTCATATGTAAATGACATCAACGGTATAAATTGCTTAATTAATGACTGAAATGGAAATAGAAATGGAAGTGTGTTATACCTGATTCATAATGGGTCTACTGTTCCGACGATAAGCAGATTTCATTGTATTTTTAATAAAAATTGCTAAATAAATGACAAATGGAAATAACATAAAACATGTAAACAATGGTAAACATATTTGGTTTCATAGTCACATCAATTTCATAATACATCAAGAATTCAACATAGTTACATCAATTGCAAAAAAATCAGATTCATATCAGTCATCATCGTCTTCTGATTCAGATTCGGTCTCGTTTTCTACGATACCTTCCTCTGCACTGTCAAACGCTTCTACCAAAACATTTGATTCATCGATCAAAGGACCTAAATTTGTATGATCGTCTGTAATTATTATTTTGTTATTTTGCTCAAGATCTGCCTGATAAGCTTGTTCCTCCGGAATATTCTTCCCATCGAATGTGAATCTGGCCTTTGTTTTAAAAACTGCAGACCAATCTGCTTTATCTCTTTTTAGAGACGGATAAGGAGCGTAATAAACTTGCAATGCTTGTTTGGCTAGTACAAAAGGATCATACTTGTGATAGTGCGATGTATGCTTTATTTCGATAAGATTATAATCCTTGTGCACATTAATTCCAGAACCTGGAACATTGCTAAACCAATTGCATCTAAATAGAAACACCTCCTCCGTGGGTCGTGAGAAATATGTCAGTTGCAAAATTTGTGTTAGAACGCCATAAAAATCATTTAAGTGATTTTCTGGATCGTCACTACCTTTAACAAATACACCAGTATTATTTGTTAATTTTTCTGCACCGTATTCTTTGGTGTTAAATTTATATCCATTGACGAAATATATTGGATATGTCTTGACCACTCATTTTGGTCCCATCGCAAGATGTTTCAACCATTCGTCAACAACACAATTTCTCGGCTCATAAACGTAATTTGAAAACCAACCGAAAAATTCTTTACTGAGATCTCCGTTCGGACGTTCATGTTCATAAACATTGTATGTAAAAAAAAATATTACATTAGGTTATACACGCGCATGCATTATAGAAAAGAATAAAACACAAATTATTATTTCAGATTACCTAACAAAAGGTGCAACCTCGGCAAAATTTAGAAGAATATAAGTGTGTGCTACATGAAGATCTTTATCGTCTAGCCATATTTCTACACATTTTCCAGAAGGCCGACCATGTTGTCTAAAAATAGATAACATTGCTTGAGAGGACTGTTGTTCGTCGCCTTCATCATTACGAGGAACACTTTCAAATGAAATATTCACATGGTCATTGAAATAGTGAGAGAAAAAGAACGAAGCTTCTTCTTCGATGTAAGATTTACATATCGAACCTTCAACTTGTGCTTTTTGCCTCAGTTTTTCTTCAGATGATTCAAATATCTATGCAAAATTAATTTATATTAACTTCATCTTTCAAATGCAATTAAATTACGTGATAACATATTACATACCTCTCAAATGGATACATCCATCCATATTGGATAGGACCTCGAAGTCGTGCTTCAGATGGGAGATGAATAGGTAAATGTTCCATTACATTAAAAAAACCTGGCGGAAATATTTTCTCTAATTTGCAAAGCAATATAGGAATATCCACTTCAAGTTTACGTAAACGTTGCACTTTTAAAGTAGTCGAACAAAGCTCTTTGTAAAACATATGTAACGACCCTGAAATTTCGACCCAATTTTAAATTTTTGAATCCACTATTTTAACATAAAATGATGGAACTTTCTTACGATTTCAATTAGCGTCCAAACTTTGTTTAAAAATTTCGCCTAAATAGTTATAGATATGGGAAAAATTTCATGGAATAATACCACAGTAAAATTTCGTTCGCGTTTATTTCACATCAGTTCATTTTAAACGCGAAAATTTTATCTTCTGAACCGAAATATTTTTACATAGAAAAATTCTAAACCATCTTCTGATCAAGACGTCATTTTTCGTTTTTCAAATTTCGGACATCTTCAGCTCCGTCGATCTTATTCTTCAGTGATTTTGCTGCATTTTTCATAATGGAAAAATTTCGAATTTTATAATTTAATCGTACCACTGATATCTTTATACCATCGCGTTCGCCTCGTCGCGCTGATCAAAATGGTATATTTGTTTGTGTCAATCGGAGTTCGGCGCTGCGAATTATAGTTGTTTAACGGATTGCAAACGGGTCCGTTACGCAGCATAAAACGGTACCCATTCTCTCCAACGTTCAGTATCCTAACAGTCCTTGACTATTCAGCTGCCTAGAAACCCAACAGCCTTTCGTTACCGTGACAATTAATTGAGGCATTTGGAATTCCTATAATATTTATATAAAAACTAAGCCTAATGCCACAAACCCTTCCGTTTGCTCACCTTCTATTTCTCTGTACGTGACTTCTCTTCCTCCTCCATTCTTTTTTTTTTCTCATTTTTCTTTGTCCTCAAAAAATGAAGCTCCACACCCCCACAGCCCACTGCCTCCCCACCAACCCGCCTCCGCCTGCTGCCACCAGCCCGCCGCCTGTCCTGCCTCCACCTCCGCCCGCCCCAGCCCACCAGCAACCCACTGCCCAGTCGCTCGTCGCGGCCACCCGCCTCCCAACCTCCACCTGTTCGCCTGTCCTCTACCCCTGCATCCACCTGCCCAGCCTCCACCCGTTCGCCTGCCTCTGCCCTGCCTCCGCCCGTCCCACTCCCTACCCAGTCCGAGCCACCACCCAGCCCTTCGCCCTGTCTCTGCCCCACTGCCCCAACCACCTGGCCCCGCCTACCCTTCGCCTTCGCCCAGACCCCACCCGCCTGCCCTCCGCCTTCGCCCGCCCAGCCCTGACCTCCGCGCCAGCCCAGTCCCCACCGAAACCGCCCTGCCGCCCTTCGCCTGCCCCAATCCCCACGCCCAACCCGCCACCCGTCCCCAGCCTTCGCCCACCCTCGCCCTGGCTCCGCTTGCCTGCCCAGCCCTCCGCCTTCCCCTCAGCAGCCCCAGCCCGCCACCGACCCACTGCCCATGCAGCACGACAAGCCCGCCTTACCTCGACCACCCGACTCGCCACGTCGAGCCCGCGTAGCCCGCTACCGCGTCCGCTGCTACTTTTTTTTATTTTATTTTATTCTTCTTTTTGATAAATTATATATCAGTTATAATTTATAACTTATGGACTCATTTATGCTTTGTCCGCGCAGTTCCAGTTGAGGCTAATTCAGCGATCTAGGCTTCCATCCACCTTATTTGCATCTAGTCGTTGGTATGGTTTATATATATTTACAAATCAATATATATACATCGTATTAAGCTATTGTTGAATAACCTTTTGTTTGATTTATAGTTCGTATTCGTGCTTGTGTCGTCTATTCCAGTCCATTCATTTTCGTGCTTCGCCGTCATCTTCTCTAACCACGCAAGGTGAATATTTCATTCACGACTCAATCTATTATGTTATGATAATCAAGTGATATATGTTATTGATATTAATTTGAATGTTAAAATGGTTGATGTTAAATTGTGATTTGAAGTTAGATATGAAAAAATTTACGACATTAAATTTGTTATGTGATGTGAAATTTGGTTGTTAACATAAGTGATAATTAATATGAAATTGGAATTGATATGGGATAGTCTAAAATTCAAAATAGATTATATATGTTGAACTTGTCACTTTAAATGTTAAATAAAAACGACACGTAGAAATAGGATCAGTTATATTTTGAACCATTGAATGTATGATTGCTGTAATAATTCGAAATAAACGCTAAGTGAAAACCTATAATGTAATGATCTTTAATCCGCATGAAATGATAGTGTGGATTCTAGGAATAATTTTATTTAATTTACATAAATAACAAATGTAAATTAAATACGATTATTCCGGGATTATTTAAATAAACGGTTAAATTGTTATGTATGGTTGTTATTGCTTGTTAATTTACTTTGACACCATCCCAGCTATCACACTGCAAGTTCCCTTTGTTATGCTTTGTTTTATGTATTTATTTATATTGGGTTGAAATGATAAATACCCAAATTGAACAACTTTGGCCTAGGATAGATAATTAAAGATAAGAAACCCGATTGGTCAACAAAATCATTTTGAAATTGAAATTCATTTGAAATTAAGAAATGAACTTAAAAATTTGTTGGAAAATAAGTAACGAAATTTATGGATCTAATGGAATTAAATCAATAGGATTAATTGTAATAAATGGATGGACTTAATTATAATTTATGAATTTGATTGTAATAAAACGATAGATTTAATTGTAGTAAATGAATAGATTTAATTGTAATCAATCCATAGCTTTAATTGTAATAAAACGATAGATTTAATTGTAGTAAATGAATAGATTTAATTGTAATAAATCAATGGATTTAATTGTAATAAACGAATGAATTTAATTGTAATGAATAAATGGATTTAGTTGAAATAAATCAATGGATTAGATTCATAGGATTAATTGCAATAATTAATGGACTTAATTGTAATAAATTAAGGGATTTAATTGTAATGAATTAATAAGTGGACTTAATTGTAATAATGGAAAATTGAAACGGATAAATAAATCTATTTAATTAGATAAACGGATGGACACATTTAATTGAAATAAGATTCGAAATTAAACCAAATTTGGATAAATTTAATTAAGTTGGAATTTGTTATAAATTTAATTTGAGATTAAGTAACAAAGTGACCTAAAGGAATGTAAAACCAACTAAATTTAAGGAGTTGATTTAGCTGTTGAAATTGATTAAATCAAAGTGTTGATTAAATTTAATGTAACGATGAATGGGAATAGGAATTAAATTGAAATTGAATATTTAAGTATTGTTAACTCAAGGACTTGAACTAAAACTCCATTTGGAAATATGATTTTTAATGTTCGAAATAAATTAAATTGAGAAATGTCAAATTTTGAAAGTCAAAACTTGCAACTTGACTTTTGGACTTTGATTTGTTTTAAACTTTAATATTAAAGGATCATCGGGTAATTAATGCGTAGTTATTAAAGAGACCGGGATCGGATATGGACATACTCTCTGTCGATACCGAAAACCACTTTAATAACTAATATACGCGGAGTGTTGATCCAGAACGAAGTGGATGATTTTGGAGAACGCGTTGACTGAAGAAAGAGAACGATTTTGGATGACCCCTGACATGACTAAAACAGGAGCCGCGCCGGGCCATTGAGGTTCGCTACCTCTAGCGGAAACACTTCTTCGATACCTTATCTATTACTTTTGTGATTCGATTTGGGTGCACCCCTTGATTTGGGAGTGTTGTTTCGCGGTGTTGAGATAGTAGCTGCTATGCTCAACATCAGTCCGGATCACGCAACTACTAGTATCCTAGTTGGTATCGCCTCATGTACCTTGTCATACTGATTATCCTATTCGCAACCACTACGTTTTGTTTTGTACCTTTAGTATATGGATTGCCCTCTGGTGGCTTTCGGTTTTGGGGAAACTACGGTCTTGTATATGCTCTTGGGAATAAAAATGTGTTAAGGGTGGAATGGGCCACGACTTAACGCTATTTTGATATCATACTTTACTGATTAGACCTTATCTATGTAGCGTATTCTATTGTATATATAGATAGTTTATCGAATCCTTAAAGATGCGTAACACATTCATCTTTGAGTTATGAACTTTATTATTTGCACCTGATTATCCTATATAAGATTTTGAGTCCTGACTCGATCGAGTGTTTCTTTTGTATATGCTCGGGTCAGTCTGAAGCTATCCAGTTGTTGATCAAGGTTGGTTGAAGATGCTGAAGACTTAGCATTTATCTTTATCAGTTATTTCCTTTCTAGTATTTGATGAACTTATGTATTGAACAGCTTGTATTTCTCTTAGTCACTTTATGTTGAGACATTGTTGTATTCCTGTAGTAGCTTCATGAACTACTATTATGATGATGTACTTTTCCGCTGCATTATTCTGTGTCTGTGATGTTGTATTGATTCTCATTTACATATATGTATTCATAATCCCATAATGATTCGTGTTTTGTATTATTTAAGTTGACATGTGTGTCTATTATTGTCAATTTAAATGGTCCAAATATACGGGTTGTTACAGTTGGTATCAGAGCTTCGGTTTCCCTAAAAACCTTAGTTCGGGATTATGAAACTCATTAGAGATAGGGTAGCAATACCCTAGAATGAGGAGAATCGATTCAATATCCAAATCCTTTCTATTCAAACTTCTTTGATTCGTCGATTAAATTTTCCCTTGAGTTCTCTGATTTTATCCTCGGTCCTAAATTTCTTTTGGTATTTCAGGATGAGTGCCAGAAGAAACAATAGGGGTGGAAGAGGCAATGGTCCTGCTCAGGCTGCACCTGCCACTTCAGTTCCTGTCAGATTCACCATTCTTAGTAAAGAGTATTCACAACTTGATGGTATTAAGTTTTCTGGATCCGAGAACATTATTGAGGCTCAGCAATGGCTTAAAAGCTTAGAGAAAATATTTTCGAGTCTAGAGATCACTGATGCTCAGAAGCGTCAGCTTGCTGCCTGGCAACTTCAGGATGCCGCGCAAGATTGGTGGGAATCAGTTACTTCTCGTATTGAGGAGAACACCATCACTTGGGCCCAGTTTAGGTAAAATTTAATTAGATTCCGTAATCTAAATTCTTCTTTAATCTTTTGAATGTTATTCATCTTGCCTATCTTTTGATTAGGGATACTTTCTCGGCACAATGGATGCCAGCTGCTAGGAAAACCCAACTTTATAGAGCTTTCATGGATCTTAAGCAAGGCAGTATGACTTTTTCTGAGTATGAGAGGAAATTCAATGAACTCTCAAAATTTGGACCTGGCTTGATTGATACACCACTTCTGAAGAACGAGAAATTCATTTTGGGAGCTAGACCAGAATATTATGACTTGCTTACTGGCCACACTCACTGCACCTTCACAGAGCTTGTTGATTATGCTCTTAGATATGAGGCGAAGCCTAAGGGACCTACTGCCAAGGCCATTCCTACTCAGCCCTCTTCTAGCCAGACCAGAAAAAGGAAGATGAACTTTGATCAACAAAAGAAAGCTTGGCAAAAGACTACAGGATTGGGATATGCTCAGAAAAGCCCAATCGACCTTGCTAATATCACTTGCTTCAAATGCGATAAGAAGGGCCATTATGCTAATAGTTGTCCATCTACCGGAGCTGCTGTTCCACCACCTTCTACTACTAGGAAAGATTTATGCTATGTCTGCCTCCAGCCGGATCATTTCAAGAAAGAATGCCCAATGTATAAGCGTGGCACACCATCTGGAGTATTTGCTATCACCACTCCTACACCACCTCCACCACCTGCTCAGGATGACCAAGGTACCTTACGAAGTACTTTTTCATTACATGATTTACCTATTAGGGTATTATTCGATACTGGTGCTTCTCATAGCTTCATATCTATTGATCTTTGCAATAAGCTCAGCTTAGAACCTACTCTTGCTACTACTTCCTTATGCGTCTCCAACCCTATTGGAGGACTTGCCAACCTCAGTAGAATTTGTAAAGAGGTTGTGCTCTTACATGGAAGATTTCGATTCACTTGGGATTTTTATGTTCTTGGCTTCGCAGCATTTGACATCTTGTTAGGTGCTGATTGGTTAAGGAAATTCGATGCTGTTATTTCTTGCAAGGCTCGTTCTGTTTCTCTAGTCAATGACAAGGGCCTACCGCTTGTCATTGAATGCAAATCACCTCAGAAATATGCCGGAAGGTTCATATTCTCTCTTGATGCTCATCCGGATGATCTTAATACTACCCCTATTGTTCAGAAATTTCCCGATGTATTTGGAGAAGTCAACTCTCTACCGCCCAAACGGGAAATCGATTTCCGTATTGATCTTATTCCTGGAGCTACTCCCGTAGTTCTCCCACACCGAAGGATGGCTCCTAAAGAAAAAGCTGAACTAAAAACACAAATTGATGATCTATTTGCTAAAGGCTTGATTAGGAGAAGTTGCTCTGAATGGGGCGCCGCAGTTGTATTCGTCACCAAATCAGATGGATCTCTTCGCATGTGTGTTGATTACCGAGAACTGAACAAACGCACTCTCAAGAATCGTTATCCGATGCCTCGCATCAACGATTTATTCGATCAGCTCCATGGAGCTAAAATTTTCTCACAACTTGATCTAGCCACTGGATTCCACCAACTCAGAGTAGCAGAAGATAGTATTCATAAGACAGCTTTCCGTACTGAGAATGGATTCTATGAATGGTTGGTTATGCCATTCGGTTTGACCAACGCACCAGCTTATTTCATCGACTTGATGAATCGAGTCTTCCGCGATGTCCTTAACAAGTTTGTTCTTGTTTTCATTGATGATATTCTCGTTTTCTCCAAAGACAAGAAGGAACATGAGACACACCTTGCTTATGTTCTGGAAACTCTTCGAAATCATCAACTTAAGGCCAAATTCTCTAAATGCCACTTCTGGCGAGATGAAGTGAGATTCCTGGGCCATATAGTTTCTGAAAATGGGATTTCGGTCGATCCAGCTAAGATCGCCGTAATCAATGTAAGTTCTATCCTATTCGCTATTTCTATTCAAATTCCTCTTATCCCTTTCTAATTTGAAATTTATCTACAGGATTGGGAGACTCCTAAAACTCCTACAGATATTCATAGTTTCTTAGGTTTAGCCGGTTATTATCGCAGATTTATTGAGCACTTTGCCCGGATTTCTGCCCCACTTACTGCTTTAACACGAAAGGACGTTAAGTTTATTTGGAGTGAGAAGTGCGAATCAGCTTTTAATGAGTTGAAGCGTAAGTTAACTTCAGCACCTGTTCTTGCGGTAATCGATGGAAGTGAAGGATTAACTGTCTATATAGATGCTTGCCGAGAAGGTTTAGGCGCTGTTCTTATGCAAAATGGAAAGGTTATTGCTTATGCTGGCCGTCAGTTAAAGACTCATGAATTAAACTATGCCACACATGACCTAGAGCTTCTTGCCGTTGTATTTGCTCTGAAACTATGGAGGCATCATCTTTTGGGAACAAAATTCGAATTATTCACTGATCATAAGTCCTTAAGATATATCTTTTCTCAGAAGGATTTGAATCAAAGGCAAGTCCGATGGCTCGAATTTTTAGCTGCATATGATCTCGACATCACTTATACTCCAGGGAAAGCAAATGTTGTAGCTGATGCATTGAGTCGTAGCAAAGCATTGTCTTGCTGTAATATTGTTGAAGGCATGTTATTTCAGCTTGTTATCTCTCCCTCTCTTATGGATCGCATAAAAGCTAAACAATATGAAGACACTTTGCTCTATCGTATGTAGGAGTTAGTTCTTGGTAGAGTTGGAAATGCCGACTGTAAAATAGGAGCGCAGATTGATAGTAATGGAATTCTAAGGATCGACAACCGTATTTTTGTTCCTAATGTCGATGGATTGAGACAAGAAGTACTTAGGGAGAATCATCAGTCATCACTTTCACTTCATCCTAGTGTCACTAAGATGTATCGTAATATGAAGCGTTTATATTGGTGGAGTAAGATGAAGAGAGATATTTCTATATATGTCAGTAGATGCACCACTTGCCAACAAGTCAAAGCCGATCACCAGAAGACTGCCGATTTACTTCAACCGCTAGGGATTCCTTGTTGGAAATGGGATCAGATTTCTATGGATTCATCGATGGATTACCAAGAACCAGAAAGGGTAATGAGAGTATATGGGTGATCGTTGATAGATTGACAAAATCTGCTCACTTTATTCCTGTTAAGACCACTCGTACTGCTTCAAGTTTGACAGAGATATATATGAGAGAGATTGTTAGACTTCATGGGGTTCCATCTAGTATAGTATGCGATCGAGACCCTATTTTCACTAGTAAATTCTGGAAAGCATTTCAGGACGTCTTGGGCACTAAACTGAATCTGAGCACAGCTTATCATCCTCAAACAGATGGCCAAACTGAGAGGGTAAATCAGATTTTGGAGGATCTGCTCCGAGCTTGCATCATTGATTTTGGTGGATCTTGGGAAGACCATCTCCATTTAGTTGAATTCACTTATAATAACAGTTATCAGGCAAGTATTGATATGGCACCGTTCGAAGCTTTATATGGACGACCATGCAAATCGCCAGCTTGTTGGATTGAGCCTGGTGATCGATTAATTCTTGGTCCAGATATGATTATGGAAGCATCCGAGAAAGTTAATGAGATCATAAGGAAGATGAAGACCACACAGGATAGGCAGAAGAGCTATGCAGATAAGCGTAGAAGAGATTTGGAATTCCAGGTTGGGGATGTGGTATTTCTGAAAGTATCACCTTTGAAGAATGTTATTCGATTTGGTCGTAGAGGGAAGCTTGCTCCAAGATTTGTTGGACCATTTACTATCACCGAAAGAATTGGCACATTAGCTTATAGAGTTGCATTACCAGAAAAGTTTGAGGGCGTGCACAACGTATTCCATGTTTCACACCTCCGGAAAGTCGTGCGTGATCCATCCATGACCATCCCAATTGCTCAGTTAGATGAAGTAGATATTGAGCGAGATTTGACTATCGAAAGAAGACCACTCCGAATAGTCGATCGGGAAACAAGGCAACTAAGAAGGAAGTCTATAAATCTCGTAAAAGTCCAATGGAGTGCAGATGAGCGAGATTGCACCTGGGAAACTGAGGATAGCATTCGGGATTCAAACCCCGAATTACTGATTTCAGGTATAAATCAAATTTTCTTAAAAATCTATCTTGACTTTTCCGCTCTCTCCATTCTTACTTCTCCATCTCGTTCTTTTCGAGGACGAAAAGTTTTGAGTGGGGGAGAATGTAACGACCCTGAAATTTCGACCCAATTTTAAATTTTTGAATCCACTATTTTAACATAAAACGATGGAACTTTCTTACGATTTCAATTAGCGTCCAAACTTTGTTTAAAAATTTCGCCTAAATAGTTATAGATATGGGAAAAATTTCACGGAAAAATACCGCAGTAAAATTTCGTTCGCATTTATTTCACATCAGTTCATTTTAAACGCGAAAATTTTATCTTCTGAACCGAAATATTTTTACATAGAAAAATTCTAAACCATCTTCTGATCAAGACGTCATTTTTCGTTTTTCAAATTTCGGACATCTTCAGCTCCGTCGATCTTATTCTTCAGTGATTTTGTTGCATTTTTCATAATGGAAAAATTTCGAATTTTATAATTTAATCGTACCACTGATATCTTTATACCATCGCGTTCGCCTCGTCGCGCTGATCAAAATGGTATATTTGTTTGTGTCAATCGGAGTTCGGCGCTGCGAATTATAGTTGTTTAACGGATTGCAAACGGGTCCATTACGCAGCATAAAACGGTACCCATTCTCTCCAACGTTCAGTATCCTAACAGTCCTTGACTATTCAGCTGCCTAGAAACCCAACAGCCTTTCGGTTACCGTGACAATTAATTGAAGCATTTGGAATTCCTATAATATTTATATAAAAACTAAGCCTAATGCCACAAACCCTTCCGTTTGCTCACCTCCTATTTCTCTGTACGTGACTTCTCTTCCTCCTCCATTCTTTTTTTTTCTCATTTTTCTTTGTCCTCAGAAAATGAAGCTCCACACCCCCACAGCCCACTGCCTCCCCACCAACCCGCCTCCGCCTGCTGCCACCAGCCCGCCGCCTGTCCTGCCTCCGCCTCCGCCCGCCCCAGCCCACCAGCAACCCACTGCCCAGTCGCTCGTCGCGGCCACCCGCCTCCCAACCTCCACCTGTTCGCCTGTCCCCTACCCCTGCATCCACCTGCCCAGCCTCCACCCGTTCGCCTGCCCCTGCCCTGCCTCCTCCCGTCCCACTCCCTACCCAGTCCGAGCCACCACCCAGCCCTTCGCCCCGTCTCTGCCCCACTGCCCCAACCACCTGGCCCCGCCTGCCCTTCGCCCAAACCCCACCCGCCTGCCCTCCGCCTTCGCCCGCCCAGCCCTGACCTCCGCGCCAGCCCAGTTCCCACCGAACCCGCCCTGCCGCCCTTCGCCTGCCCCAGTCCCCACGCCCAGCCCGCCACCCGTCCCCAGCCTTCGCCCACCCTCGTCCTGGCTCCGCCTGCCTGCCCAGCCCTCCGCCTGCCCCTCAGCAGCCCCAGCCCACCACCGACCCACTGCCCATGCAGCACGACCAACCCGCCTTACCTCGACCACCCGACTCGCCACGTCGAGCCCGCGTAGCCCGCTACCGCGTCCGCTGCTACTTTTTTTTATTTTATTTTGTTCTTCTTTTTGATAAATTATATATCAGTTATAATTTATAACTTATGGACTCATTTATGCTTTGTCCGCGCAGTTCCAGTTGAGGCTAATTCAGCGATCTAGGCTTCCATCCACCTTATTTGCATCTAGTCGTTGGTATGGTTTATATATATTTACAAATCAATATATATACATCGTATTAAGCTATTGTTGAATAACCTTTTGTTTGATTTATAGTTCGTATTCGTGCTTGTGTCGTCTATTCCAGTCCATTCATTTTCGTGCTTCGCCGTCATCTTCTCTAACCATGCAAGGTGAATATTTCATTCACGACTCAATCTATTATGTTATGATAATCAAGTGATATATGTTATTGATATTAATTTGAATGTTAAAATGGTTGATGTTAAATTGTGATTTGAAGTTAGATATGAAAAAATTTACGACATTAAATTTGTTATGTGATGTGAAATTTGGTTGTTAACATAAGTGATAATTAATATGAAATTGGAATTGATATGGGATAGTCTAAAATTCAAAATAGATTATATATGTTGAACTTGTCACTTTAAATGTTAAATAAAAACGACACGTAGAAATAGGATCAATTATATTTTGAACCATTGAATGTATGATTGCTGTAATAATTCGAAATAAACGCTAAGTGAAAACCTATAATGTAATGATCTTTAATCCGCATGAAATGATAGTGTGGATTCTAGGAATAATTTTATTTAATTTACATAAATAACAAATGTAAATTAAATACGATTATTCCGGGATTATTTAAATAAACGGTTAAATTGTTATGTATGGTTGTTATTGCTTGTTTATTTACTTTGACACCATCCCAGCTATCACACTGCAAGTTCCCTTTGTTATGCTTTGTTTTATGTATTTATTTATATTGGGTTGAAATGATAAATACCCAAATTGAACAACTTTGGCCTAGGATAGATAATTAAAGATAAGAAACCCGATTGGTCAACAAAATCATTTTGAAATTGAAATTCATTTGAAATTAAGAAATGAACTTAAAAATTTGTTGGAAAATAAGTAACGAAATTTATGGATCTAATGGAATTAAATCAATAGGATTAATTGTAATAAATGGATGGACTTAATTATAATTTATGAATTTGATTGTAATAAAACGATAGATTTAATTGTAGTAAATGAATAGATTTAATTGTAATCAATCCATAGCTTTAATTGTAATAAAACGATAGATTTAATTGTAGTAAATGAATAGATTTAATTGTAATAAATCAATGGATTTAATTGTAATAAACGAATGAATTTAATTGTAATGAATAAATGGATTTAGTTGAAATAAATCAATGGATTAGATTCATAGGATTAATTGCAATAATTAATGGACTTAATTGTAATAAATTAAGGGATTTAATTGGAATGAATTAATAAGTGGACTTAATTGTAATAATGGAAAATTGAAACGGATAAATAAATCTATTTAATTAGATAAACGGATGGACACATTTAATTGAAATAAGATTCGAAATTAAACCAAATTTGGATAAATTTAATTAAGTTGGAATTTGTTATAAATTTAATTTGAGATTAAGTAACAAAGTGACCTAAAGGAATGTAAAACCAACTAAATTTAAGGAGTTGATTTAGCTGTTGAAATTGATTAAATCAAAGTGTTGATTAAATTTAATGTAACGATGAATGGGAATAGGAATTAAATTGAAATTGAATATTTAAGTATTGTTAACTCAAGGACTTGAACTAAAACTCCATTTGGAAATATGATTTTTAATGTTCGAAATAAATTAAATTGAGAAATGTCAAATTTTGAAAGTCAAAACTTGCAACTTGACTTTTGGACTTTGATTTGTTTTAAACTTTAATATTAAAGGACCATCGGGTAATTAATGCGTAGTTATTAAAGAGACCGGGATCGGATATGGACATACTCTCTGTCGATACCGAAAACAACTTTAATAACTAATATACGCGGAGTGTTGATCCAGAACGAAGTGGATGATTTTGGAGAACGCGTTGACTGAAGAAAGAGAACGATTTTGGATGACCCCTGACATGACTAAAACAGGAGCCGCGCCGGGCCATTGAGGTTCGCTACCTCTAGCGGAAACACTTCTTCGATACCTTATCTATTACTTTTGTGATTCGATTTGGGTGCACCCCTTGATTTGGGAGTGTTGTTTCGCGGTGTTGAGATAGTAGCTGCTATGCTCAACATCAGTCCGGATCACGCAACTACTAGTATCCTAGTTGGTATCGCCTCATGTACCTTGTCATACTGATTATCCTATTCGCAACCACTACGTTTTGTTTTGTACCTTTAGTATATGGATTGCCCTCTGGTGGCTTTCGGTTTTGGGGAAACTACGGTCTTGTATATGCTCTTGGGAATAAAAATGTGTTAAGGGTGGAATGGGCCACGACTTAATGCTATTTTGATATCATACTTTACTGATTAGACCTTATCTATGTAGCATATTCTATTGTATATATAGATAGTTTATCGAATCCTTAAAGATGCGTAACACATTCATCTTTGAGTTATGAACTTTATTATTTGCACCTGATTATCCTATATAAGATTTTGAGTCCTGACTCGATCGAGTGTTTCTTTTGTATATGCTCGGGTCAGTCTGAAGCTATCCAGTTGTTGATCAAGGTTGGTTGAAGATGCTGAAGACTTAGCATTTATCTTTATCAGTTATTTCCTTTCTAGTATTTGATGAACTTATGTATTGAACAGCTTGTATTTCTCTTAGTCACTTTATGTTGAGACATTGTTGTATTCCTGTAGTAGCTTCATGAACTACTATTATGATGATGTACTTTTCCGCTGCATTATTCTGTGTCTGTGATGTTGTATTGATTCTCATTTACATATATGTATTCATAATCCCATAATGATTCGTGTTTTGTATTATTTAAGTTGACATGTGTGTCTATTATTGTCAATTTAAATGGTCCAAATATACGGGTTGTTACAACATACTAAGCTCTGTTACTACCTTCCAAACTTTTAACGACAGTACTTCTTTGAACATAACGGGAAATAAATTTTCCATCATTATGTGACAGTCGTGACTTTTCATTCCGCTCAATCTACCATTTTTATAGTCAACACATCTACGAAGATTTGATGATATCCCATCAGGAAATCTTAACCCTTCCACCCATTTTAACACAGCTTTAACTTGATTATTATCTAATTTGTAACATGCTTTGGGTTTTTTACTGTCATTTGGTTTCATATGAAGCTCAGGACGTTTGCATAATTCTTCTATATCACGTCTTGATTTCAAATCATCCTTCGTCTTCCCTTTCACATTCAAAATTGTGTTAAAAACATTATCAAATACATTTTTCTCATTGTGCATCACATCTATATTATGACGAAGCAGAAGATGTTTCCAATACGGCAACTCCTAAAAAATAGTTTGTTTGCACCAGTTATGAACAACTGATTTGCCTTCAATTTCTGTTTGCTCTCCAGTTTCATATATCTTTGGATAGTCCCTAACAAGTTCATATATGTTTTTGCTTGACCATATCGTCGGTGGTTGTCTGGTTTCTACTCTATTAGCTAAAAAGTTTTTCTTGTCTCCTCTGAAGGGATGATTTACATGGAGAAAATATCGATGACAGTCAAACCATGAAATTTTCTTACCATGAGGTAAAGAAAACGCTCATGTTTCATCCATGCAATATGGACATGCTAGACGACCGGTAGTACTCCATCCGGAAAGCATTGCATAGGCAGGAAAATCACTTATAGTCCACAACAAAGAAGCAAACATACGAAATTTTTTCTTCTTGGACACATCGTATGTTTCTACTCCTTCGTTCCACAGTATTTTTAACTCCTCAATCAACGGTTGTAAATATAAATCGATTCCTTGTGTCGGATCGTCGGGGCCAGGAACGACAACAGTAAGAAACATATATTGCGTTTTCATATACATCCATGGAGGTAAATTATACGGTGTGACGATAATTGGCCAGGATGAATATTTAGAACCAAATTGAGAAAATGGAGAAAAACCGTTCGTACATAATCCTAATCTAACATTTCGACTCTCCGCTGCGAAATTTGTATACGTTTTATCGAAATGCTTCCATGCTTCTCCATCGGCCAGATGTGTTAACGTACCCTCTTCCTCCATTCTCACACTATGCCATCTCATATTAGATGCAGTTACAGAAGATGCATATAATCTTTGAAGCCTTGGAGTTATGGGTAAGTAATGCATATGCTTGTACGGATGTGTCTGAAGCCAGAGAGTGTTTGATTGGAGATGATCGAATAGAGAAATGCTCAGATGTGGTGGTGCTTAAAGTCTTATAGTCTAAATGTACATACTCTATTGTTGTTGAGTAGATTATTCTTCTTCTACATCTGGAGTATGATAGAATTGCAGAGATGCAATTCTTTCAAAAAAGGAGAATGTGATACCTCGTCCTTTAAATGATTAATAATGTGTGAGCGTATAGGGTGTGTGTACATCTTATATGGTCGTATCAGTATTTGATCCATACATAAAATGTCATTTTTAGAGTAACAATGCAATCAAACTGGCAGTTGAATTTGTGCAGCTCAAATTGGAGCTCGACCATAGGCGTGCATGTGCCGTATGTCGATTGACGACAACTAATAGAGATGCGAATGTTAGAGCATGTGCGATGGATTAATATTTAAATGTTGAATAATTGGTGGAACTAGCGAGGTGGTTAAGTAAACACCTTCCCATGCAGTCTTCTCTTATATCTCCCTTCTATTTTTATTTATCCACTATTCAAAATAGAAAAAGAGAGAATCAATGGCAAGGGAAATCCAAAAATATAGTGCAAGATTAGAGGGAGTTAGTGAGTGATTTAGCCATTGATGCAAGAGACAATTAAAGAGAAGAACTGCAAACTCAATAAAAGACATCTGCATTGGACGTCGGATTAGCATATGTGCTGGAGAAAAGTTAACAACGTGGGTAGTGATGATGTTAAAGTGATAATAGCAATCTAAGATTTAGATTAGTTTTATTCTCGCTCAAGGCCCTTATCAAAGTATTATTAGTTATTTCCATATATATTATTATGATTATTATATCCATGATTTTGATTTTGATTTTGAATATGATGTTCATGTATCTAAGTGGATTTGATGTGTAATACTTTTGATATGATTATTTGATTTGCCTTATCTTAAGGTTTGTGATGCTTTGATCTAATGTACGATGTTATTTGCCTTTATGTTGGGGAGAAAATGCCTTAAATTTTGATTAGATTGAAGATCTAGATCTACGGTTATGAGCATGATTTCAAAACTCGAATTTTAGATGAGATCTCGAATTGACATATCGGGTTAAAATCTTAATTTGTCAGGTAACTTGTGTCGAAACAAGAAAAATATTATGTTTTGAGTTTCGTCTCGTTCAAGTGTGAAAATGAGATCTCGAAAGAGAACTCAAGCGAGATGAAATCGATTTAAGACCCTGATGGGGAGTCTAATTGAAGCATTTTAATACCCATATTATCATGATTGGACATCGTCATAGAAATTTTGGATAGTAGTCAACGAAAATCGGAGTTGTGAATTCTAACGGTTTTTCCAATGAGCTTGGCAAAGGTCGAAATTGATTAAGGGGTACTTAATGCATGCAAAAATTGCTTGGGTTTTGGATGAGGTAAGCACTAACTTATGATTTAGCTGAAGTGTAAGGTCCATGAGTTAATGATATATCTAAACATTTTACGCACGTACTCAGACTGACCCGAGATGTAACGACCCATAATTTAATCGTTATTTAAATGAATATTTAATTATATTTTAAATAATTAATAAATGAGTTTTTATTAAAAAATAAAACTATTTTAAATAATAACTAATGATTATAAAATCGTTTTCAAAATTTGATTACCAAAATATATAGTTCATAGAGAAATAGAAAATGTGAAAACATTATTTTTCGAAATATTGATTTTTTATTAGTTAAAGTTATTCAAAGGTCATAACACTATGTTAAACATGCATGCACATAATATAAACCATTTAGACATGGTGTGTACATGTACATATGCATGTGCATATTAGCTCTCTCATGCATATAAATATATAAGTTAAAATAAGATTTTATTTCTTATATATATATATACATAACCTATATATAAATACACATTTTCAACACAATGACAAGAGAACATGGCTTGAATAGTGCAAGGTGATGGAGGGGAGTACAAGAGGGGGTGGATCATGGAGGGAGGGGTATGATCATGCATGCACATGTATATTTTAATATAAACACTAATATAATTTTTAATTAATATCCTAAGCCTATATATACCCCTTTATCTTCATACTCTCATTTTTACAACCTCCTTCTCCACTTTGAACTCCTAAGAGCTTAAGTAAACTTAGTCATGACTTCCTCTTCATAAATTCTAAATTAAGAAATATCACTTCTTTCACTAAAAATCACATCTTTATTTCACAAAATCATTTCTACAAACCATTCAACACCTCCTCTTCCAAGCTACAATACTCCATCCACCTAAGAACATAAGGGCTGAGCCCAAATCATCTCAAGGCCGAGCCCAAATCTTCCAAGCTACAAACCATTGCGAGTTGGTTGTTCGGTATAGATTCGTGATTTGGATAATATATTGATATGTTTGGATATGTATATGGATATGTGAGATTGGTTTATGATATGATGGTGGTATTGTTTGTGAAACAAAACCAAGTATGTCATGAAATGGTCATGAAAGCTAGTGCCTTAAAAAGTCACAAAGGACATGAGATCCGATTTGAGAACGAAAGCTCCTTTTCTAGCTTTGGATTTTTGAAAATGTTTTCCAAGTTTTTACCTTTTGTTTAAGTTTCAAAACTCTTACAATTGTATTTTCAAGTATGAAAACTCTTACAATCGTATTTTCAAGTATGTGGTAGCTAGAGTTAAGTGAGATTTCCACCTAAAAATCAATTCTAGCGAACTGCGCTTATAGTGATAGTCATTATGAATGTAGTTCGAGAAATTTCGCATTTTCAAGTTTTAAAATGTTTTCATTTTGGATTGCATTTGAAAACTCATTCAAAATAATTAAGTCAAAAGTTTAAGTTTTAATTATTTAATAATTTATTTAATTAATTTATTAATTAGGTAATTGTTATTTAATTAATTGGGTTAAGTAATTAGAGGTTAAGAAATTTTTAACTAAGTTAATTATTTTTAATTAAGTAAGTTTTAAATAATGATTAATTAAGATAAAAAAATTAATTTTATTTAATCAAGTTTATTTTAATTAATTATTTAATTATAGTTGATTATTTAATTAATTATTATTTAATAAAAGGTTAATTATCCACTTAACTAAGGTTTAATTTCTTAATTAAGGTTTAACTATAGATAAAATTATAGTTATTAATGATTTAATTTTGATTTAATTAATAAATTAAGATTTAATTGGGTTTTAAACTTATGATTTAATCAAGGGTTATTTATTATAAAGTTTCTTTTTAAAACTCCATCGGTTATTTAATTTTAACTAATTTTTTTGTTTATGTAAAATGTTTTAAAACCAAGGATCTTTTGTCCATGCTATTAAGTGGCCAAATGATCTAAAGTTGTTGTAATAAAACGATGACATGTTTTATTGAAAGTAAGTCGACTTGTACTTATCACAAATACCGCACTTCGGAAACGTGATGAATACGAGGGGGTTAATTTCGATAAGCGGGTCATGATAATCTAAGCATATGGAACGTATGTCCATATGTAAATCTTTACACCCTGATAGTAGGATGGTCCACTATAAACAACTTGACCTATAAAATTATCGAATGTTGGTTTGGAGAGACAGGTATCGAATATTAGTTGTTATCCGAAAACCACTTTGAACCAACGTAAACGCTTCAAATTGAAAATAGTAAAGGTAAGGTCCAAGATAAAGACTTTGAAGTGCTAGGGCTATTTGCTGCTAACCCTAAGGGTGATTCCAAAACGGGTGTAGTGGAAATAGTGCCTTTGGTTCGTTCATCTCCTGAACGACTTGTATGGATGAATGCTGACATTTTGTCAACGTCTGGAAGGCAATGTTAGCATTCCAAGTGGCAATGCTATATTAAAATTAAACGTAGCCTCAGGCCTCATCAACCGGTAATGACCAAAATAGGGTATGCAGTAGGGCTATGTGGGTCGCGCCCATCAGGGTATGTCATCACCATATCTAAAATCGATATTTGACTCATTTTGTATGCTCTGGTACAGTTGCTGATCCCAACCGTGGTGATGATGTATTCGGTACTACTAGTCAAGTGATAGGTCGGTTCTGTGTAGCAGGGGTATAAGATATTCTTGTCAGACCCCAGATGTATTTTATCTAAATGTGCACCTTCAGAAGGTAGTTCCTTACCTGGTCATGTATGGAATCCATCCCCAATAAGTGCCTTCAGTCTTAGTTGTATGCCTATTATGCTGGAATTTAATTAATGTAAATTTTTTGGCTATGTGAATTATTTATTTGGAAACCCTAGACATTATGATAATATCACTCGATTTCTATATAAAGTGTTTTGGTTATCGTAAAGTAAAAACTCATCCATGTTTATGTGCGACATCGTCTTAAGGGATACCTTTGATTTTCAAATCGTTTTATAAAAGTAAAAATTAAGTTGTTTGAGTTTACTCACACCAGACCCATGTCTAACCCGGAGTTTTATTTTCTTTTCCTAAAATTCTTGGATACTCAAATTTGTATGAGTAGCCAAGTGATCCAAGTTTCTTACGGAAGCATTTTGAAAAAGCTGGAGCAGGTGGGTTCACCATTATCTAATTATTATATTATTCCGCTGTGTATGTACGATCTATGTATTCTGTGATGGACAGGTAGTTATAACTGTCCAGTTGAAGTTGTAATGAAATGACTCTGATGTATTATTATTATTATTATGGAAATGACAATGTAATATCCAATGTTATTTATTATATGTTGTTTTGATTCGTGGTGAGATTCTGTGCTTGTGTAGTTTCTTCTTATCTTTCTTTTTCTTCTACCCTTAATGGCTCATCTTTCGGTGCTATAAAGGCGGTCATTACAATTTTGATATCAGATCCTAGGTTAAGCGAACACTTAGGCTTTGAGTTATGGTCAACTTTGAGAGTGCGTATTTGTAATTTTTGTTCATACACACACACACACACATATATATATACTCGTCCAAGTATTCTAAGAATTATCTTATTATATCAAGCTAGTAAGACATGAGTAACAAAGGCAGACGAGGTAGGCGAGAAGGTAGCACTACAACTACAAATGGTCGAACCCCAAGCCTTAGAGGAATTCAGATTATCGAAGAGGCAGCGCCAGAGCAGCCAAGAGTGAATTTCGCAACCTTATGCAAGGATTACACCAGTCTAGGAGGGAAACTATTTAAGAGACCGAGTCTATCATGTAAGTGCAAGCTTGGTTGCGATCTTGTGAAAAGATTTTTAAAGGTCTTGGTTTATCCGATGAACGGAAAAGATTCTTAGCAGCATGGCAACTGCAAGAGGGAGTGGCAGCTTGGTGGGACTCCCTTACTGCAAATATTCATTAAGAAGAGTTTTCGTGGGCCCGTTTCAAAGAAGTTTTAGAAGACCAATTCTTGCCAACAGCAGGAAGGACAAGGATGTACCGCAACTTCATCGACTTGAAGCAGGAGGATCTATCTGTAGCAGAGTATGAGACGAAGTTCAATGAGCTATTTTGTTTTGGATCGGAATTGATCAATACCCCATTAAAGAAAAATGAGATGTTTGTTTTGGGTATAAGAGAAGAGTACCATAAGAAAATGACTACTTACATTAAGGGTACTTTTATGGATTTAGTTGATATGACTCTGAGGTACGAGGCCTTAGAAAAGAAAAGGCCTACTCCAGCAGCAACTAGTGGAAATACCACTGGAGGTGGTTCTAACAAAAGGAAGTTCAATCCTAATTGGAAGAATCAAGGAAAGGGAAAGCCTGGAGGTGGGACTCAAGGGAATCGTTTTAAAGATTTTATTTGCTACAAGTGTCAGCAGAAGGGCCACATCGCAAAGTTTTGCAAGAATTTTGAAATTCAGCAGTAACAGCAACAACAAAGTGGACCTATCTCCCCGATGGTCCAGAAGACTCTCTGTTTTAATTACCATCAACCCGGGCATATGGTAAAGGACTGCCCATTAATGAAGAAGGTGCACCAGCTCAAGGTGTACACCATTAAGAATGAACCGTCTACTTCAACGGATGTGAAGGGGAAAGGCGTCCTTGAAGGTACCTTACTGATTAATGGTATTTTTGTTCAAGCATTATTTGATACTAGTGCTTCTCATAGTTTTGTCTCTTGTGAATCAGTAGATAAATTTCATTTTATCCCTAGTATTGTAAAAAATCTATGTGTGTGTCTAACCTCATAGGCGTGGTAACCCATTTGAGTATGGTCTGTAAGAATGTGCCAATTTCCTACCTTTCTCATCGCTTTTCTTGCGACCCATATGTCTTAGACTTTAAAGGCTTTGATATTATTCTTGATATGGATTGGTTATCAAAGTATGGAGTTTTCTTAAAATGTAATAAGAGAACTGTATCTTTAGTGACTGATATAGAGAGGAAAGCTAAGGTATCATGTAAGGAACCCGGTATTCATATGTGCAGTTTCCTATATGTCCTTAAAGCAGCCCAGGAGGACTTAGGGTTTATTGAAGTGGTTAAGAATTTTCCTGATGTATTTGCTGAAGTTAAAAGTTTACCCTCGCATCGAGAGATAGAGTTTCACATTGATTTGTTACCTGGTGCAAGACCTGTGGTTCAACCTAAGCGAAGGATGGCTCCGAGGGAGAGAGAGGAGTTGGTAAGTAAAACACAGAACCTGTTAAGGAGAGGATTGATTAGACCCAGTCGTTCGAGTTGGGGGTCTACTGTGATGTTTGCGGCTAAGTCTGATGGATTTTTAAGGTTGTGCGTTGATTATAAGGAGTTGAATAAGCTGACCATTAGGAATAAGTATCCCTTACCCCGCATCGATCACTACAAGAAACTACATTTTTAGCAGCATAGTGTAGCAGCATTTTTGTAAATAGGCAGCGATTATGGGTATGGATCGTTAAAAAAAACAATTCGCACAATGCTGCCAGAAACGAAACGAACGCGGGAGAAATAAATTTTTTTGGCTCCGCTCAATCTCGTTCTATTCTCTCGTGTACGCCTCTTTCTTTTTCCCTCTTTTAATCGTTTTCCCTCTTTTAATAGAAAAATCTGGCCTACCAGCTCTCAACCGCGCTTGGCAGCCTCCCACATCCACGACTCCGCATCGACCACTAAATCGCCCCTCGTTCTCCACCATCGTTTGTCGCGGTACTGCGTTTTTGGGCATCTCGCACGCGTCGTCTTTTATAGGAGAAGATAAGGCGTTGCTGGATCGGCATATTTTGGATAGTTAGGTAAATTTATTGGTTTTGCTAATATTTTTTAGTTCATTGTTTCTTAGTTAGGTAATTTACTGATTTTGCTAACATTTCCTAGTTTATTGTTTGATATGATTCTCCTGCTTTCGTATGCTATGATTCTCCTGCATATTTTGTTCGGCAAATATGATTCTCCTGCTTTCGTAATTTACTGATTTCGCCTAGCTAAAATGATTTGTTGACGACCAAGTAAACACTTCTCCCTATCCGAAGTGGTTGATGTGACTACTTACTGGTATACCCTAATAAGAATAAAAAGTAGGCATACTTATAGGTGTGTTCCCTAGCATACCGCATTACAGTTGGAATATTGGTTTAATAAGTATGGTACATGCATTTTTTGTTTTTGTAGAAAGCCATTACATTAGGCACTATGCAGACAGAAGTAGGAGCAACTTCAGTTTATTGTATAGTAAAACATATATCATATATATTTACAGTATCAACAAACATATATCATTAAATTTAACTCGAAGCTATAGGCATAGTAGCGTAATATCACACAATAGCAGGCTCCCACCCAAACATGATACAAGTGTTCAATTGTCACGTCCTAATGTTATTTATACAAATAAAACATAAAATGAGACGCAACGGGCATAGGAAGCAGTTCATTTTTGAAGCTTTATAAAATCTTAGCTCTTTAAGTTAGTGTGAACTAATAAGGAAGGGTTGCTGGCAGACACCTCATTTTATTGTTTCAAAACCTAAAGCTGGAACTTGTACCTGTATATATATTCACCCAGAAAAAAATAGTAGTTGAATATTAGTAATTTATGTTGACTTTGACTAAAGTTACCGTAGTTCTTGTCATTTCTGTTAGCCACTGTGTATGTTGAATGAAAATTCCATCAAATACTAACTTGAAGAGTTAGGGTTGGATATATAATTACTTTGTGGCAGCATTGTTCTTACACTTACATGAATGCTAGCTTATACTTCCAATTTTTGTGAAAATAACATAATACACTAAGTAAATGTATTAATACAGTAAGTAATACAATACAATAAATAAATTTGTTAATACAGTAAATAAAAACATTTATTCATTGTATCCATCCGTTAGTAATTGTGTTGGGAAAGCCAATAAAAATTTTCGCATTTTAAACATATTACACTAATTAAATGACAATAACAAAAAATGAATTTTGGTTAACAATGTCGTGACATTGTAAAAGTGATGGTTTATAAGTTAGCTAATCTGAAATATGTTTGAACTTTAAAAAAAAAGGTGAAACCCAGTGCACGAGACATATCCACTACTATTTTGTGCATTTATTATTGTAAATCCAGTTTGCATCATTGTAGCCATCCACTACTATATAACCTGGCCAATTTGACCAATATTACTCGAATCTAGAAAATAGAACCAAAACCTTCGTTCTTTCCCCATATGATTTTCAACGCTGACAATCTTTCTCGTAATTCTCTGCCGATGGAGTATCTCACCAGATTACCTTCTTCTCTTGGTACATTCTCTACCATATCGTTATTTTGCTTTGTTTTATCGTTTGTAAGTTCAGTTTATCGTTCGAACCCAGCATTGTTTATTGTAGGATAATTGCCATTGTTGTGTTTGGTATGCCAGATAATAATTTGATTTGATAACTAAGATATGGTTTTAAAAAAGTACAAACATACATAAACTTAGAAAAAACATTAAGATTTTATAAGTAATATTATCTAACCTGTAAGTGGTTAAAAGTGGGTCAGGGTTATTGTCTAACATGTAAGTGGACTGTGCATGTAGGACATGCAACTTCCTTCATTTGCTTTGCTGAGCTAACAGATGATTTTGAACCTATACAACTGTGTGAAAACTTGAGCCAAATTAAAACACTTAAATGTTAATGTCGTAGATGAAAATCATTGAACATGAAACTAAAACATATAAAGCTCCATAAGTGTACCTATTGAGGAATTGCGATTTCTCTTCGGTTCCTCTTGTTAAGACCACTAAGACAGAATTGTAACACAGTATTAAGCAAGTACCTGATGACTATGTAATATCAAAAGAACTGGGACTAGTAATTCTGTATTATCGTAATTTCAGTATTATTAATTTTACAAATTAATAAAAAAAAAGCCATGGGTCCTTATTTTCTGTTGTTGTTATAAGAAAGGTGCCTATAACAATGAATATGTAAGTTAGGTTTTTATTTTTTTAAAAACAGAAAACAAAAGGTAGCTTACACTTTTCTGATAGAAAATGGAAGTCGACTTGCAGTTTTCGAGAGAATTTTTTTTATAAAACCCAGTAATGGTAAAAAACTACAGTTATTTACTAAAATTGTTCTGAAAAAACAATCATATCTATTTACGAATAAATAATTTTAATTCAATTTTTTAAAAACTTTTTGTAAAGCGCACACAAAATAGTTTATGCTTTCTGATTTAGAAAAATATAGAAATAATTTACATACTCATGGCTTTATGGATTTGGTTGCCCATTTGTGAATGAAAGAATTCGTATGAATTAATGAGAAGATTTGTAATTTGAAATAGAGATAGTAAATTTGTAATAATGATTTTGTTTCAATAGAATCAGATATGTTTGTTAATCTGATACAACAGTTATATATACAGAAAGATACTATGATGGGCTGATTTACTTAAACAAGCCCAAGCCCATATTACAAGAGTTAAGTAACTCGTTCGAGATATTATTACATTCTAACTCTCCCCTTCAGTTTCATCTAGGGTTCCCTTCTCTCGTCCTCATTCTTGCGCCGCCATCTTCAACTCTTAAATCCAATTTTAATCGACTGAAATTCTTTGTCGAGAGAGGCTTGGTTAGAATGTCAGCCTTCTGAAACTGAGCTGGTATGTGATTAACCTTTAGCTTCCCCTCTAGCACTTTTTCACGAACGAAGTGCAGATCTACTTCGATGTGCTTCGTTCGTGTATGCTGAACTGGATTTGATGAGAGAGACACAGAGCTTAGGTTATCGCACCAGATTATTGGAGTATTTATGGGATTGATTTGAATTTCGGAAAGCAGAGACATGATCCAGGTGATCTCTGCCGTAGTACTAGCAATTGCTCTGTACTCGGCTTCGGTACTAGAGCGAGAAATTGTGGCCTGTTTCTTGGAGCTCCATGAAATTGGATTGCAGCCAAGATAGATGCAAAATCCTGTAGTCGATCTCCTATCGTCTGGATCTGAGGCCCAATCTGCATCACTGTAAGCTTGTATGTTCAACCCCTTTTCATTGTTGAAAAGTAGTCCATGACTCATAGTTCCCCTCAGGTATCGTAATATACGCTTTACTGCTTTCCAGTGACAACAAAGTGGTTTATGCATGAATTGGCACACTTTGTTTACACTGTAGCTTATGTCAGGTCTGGTTATTGTAATGTACTGTAGTGCTCCTACGGTACTTCTGTATTGCTTTTCATTAGTTATGGTTTCGCCTGAGTTCCTTGATAGTTTGAGATTACTGGTCATAGGAGTTGGGAGTTGCTTTGCTTGATCCATGTTTGCTCGCTTTAGTAGATCCTGTATATATCGTTTCTGACATAGGAACATTTCTGAGTCTGATTTTCTGATGACTTCAACTCCGCGAAAGTAATGTAAGTCCCCCAGATCTTTTATAGAGAATGTTTTGTCAAGATGATTAATAGTCTGATTTATTGTTTGATCATCATTACCAGTAATTATGATGTCATCTACATACACCAGTATATAAGTGATCTTTGCTTGATTGTGTTGCATGTATAGGGAGCTGTCAGACCTTGTTGGATTAAATCCCAAGTCTATTAGTGTTGATTTGAGTTTTTCATTCCATACACGTGGAGCTTGCTTCAATCCATAAATGGCTTTATGTAGTTTACATACAAGATTGCTATTTCCCCCTTTTCTGTAGCCTTCTGGTTGCTCCATATATACAGTCTCTTGTAAGTCCCCATTGAGAAATGCATTATTTACATCCAGTTGCCTGATTTTCCATCCTCTGTGTAGAGCTAGAGTAAGCATAATTCTTATTGTTGTTGGTTTGACAACTGGTGAGAATGTTTCATTGAAGTCAAATCCATATTGCTGATTGTATCCTTTAGCCACTAGTCTAGCTTTGAATTTTGCAATGTTGCCATCTGGATTTCTTTTGACTTTGTAGGTCCATTTGCATCCTACTATGTTGTTGTTTTTGGGCATAGGTACAAGGCTCCAGGTCTTGTTTTTGATAAGAGCATCATATTCGTTGTCCATTGCATGTTTCCAGTTATTGTTTGTAATGGCTTCACTGTAATTTCTTGGCTCAGTTGTATCAAGTTGTGCAGTGTAAGTTTTAGGTTTAAAAATCCCACTTTTTGACCTTGTAATCATATGATGCCTTGACATTTCAGGTGGTGACTCTTGGGTATGTGTGTCCTCATCATTATGCTGAGACACTGATGGAGGAGATTCCTCTTGTCCTGAATTTTCATTGCTTTTCTGATTTGCATTGTGAGAGGAGCTGGAGAATTCAGATGAATCATGACCTGATCCAGTAGCACTGCTGGGTAGAGTGTGTTGTGATCCCCCTTGATTTCTCTGCACACTTTCATCACAGTTGTCCCTTTCAGATACAGTTGGCATAGAAGGTATTGACAAGCTATTTTTTCTGTATACTTTCTTGGTTGTCTGTATATTTGTATCTGCAAAAGGAAAAACAGTTTCATTAAATACTACATGTCTTGATACATAGATCCTACCATCATTGCTTAGGCATTTGTATCCTTTCTGATTGTTCCCATATCCTAGGAAAGTGCATGGGGTAGATCTGAGACTTAGTTTATTCTTGTTGTATGGTCTGAGGCATGGAAAGCATAAACAACCAAAGGTTTTTAGGCTTTTATAGTCTGGTTTTACCCCAAACAGCACTTCTATTGGAATCAGATGCTTAAGGATTTTGGTAGGAAGTCTGTTAATTAAGTAAACAACAGTATTAAAGGCATCAGGCCAAAATTTCATTGGTAGTGACCCCTGAGCTAGTAAGGTTAAACCAGTTTCCACAATGTGTCTGTGTTTTCTTTCTGCTATCCCATTTTGCTCAGATGTATGTGGGCAAGTGGTTCTGTGAATAATACCTCTTTTCTGGAAATATTCCTTTAGTGGTTTATATTCACTCCCACCATCTGTTTGTATAGTTTTGACTTCATTACACAGTTGTTTCTCTACTTGAGTTATAAATTGTATTACTACCTTTTGAGTGTCAGATTTTGACTTTAAGAAATATATCCAAGTATATCTAGAGAATAAGTCAACAAATGATATATAGTACCTGTATCCATAGTCTGCATTTATAGGGGCTGGACCCCATAGATCTATAACAACCACTTGTAGTGGTTTGTTTATAACTGTTGTTGAATCTGCAAATGGCAATTTATGACTTTTGCCTAGTTGGCAATAGGTGCATACAAATGGTAGAGTAACATCAACAGAAATATTATTACTCAATAGTACTTGTTTTACAGTGTTTACATTGGGATGTCCTAGTTTATAATGCCACTGAGTAAATATTTCTTGATTACTGGTGGCATGACATTCAGTATTATTACACTGCATATTTCTAAAGTTGCTCTTTCTTGTATCCCCAAGATTGAATTTGTACAATCCCTTGTCCAGTTTACCCTGTAACAATATGTTTTGACTTAGTAGGTCCTTAACTACACAGTATTTAGGGTGAAACTCGAAATACACATTGTTATCATTAGCAAATTGAGATACACTTAATAGGTTTTTCTTGATCTGTGGTACTCTCAATAGATTGTTAAGATAAAGGGTTCTTTTACCTGGAACACTGCTGGTTCCCACATGTGTGATTTTCAGAGCTTCACCATTTCCCATAAGAATGGAGTGCATACCTGTGTACTCTTTGTTGCCAAGGTTAAGATTCTGCAAGTTGTTTGTGAGGTGATTTGTTGCACCTGAGTCTGGATACCATTCCTCTTCTGCTATCTCATCAGATCTGGTAAGTCTTTCGGAGTTTAAGCTTTGAGTCCTCAGGTTTTCTGTATGACTGCCTTGTCTTTGATCAGTATGTGCTAAGTTTGCACTAGGATTTTGATTTCTTTGATTTGTTTGATTTTGTTGATTTGGATAATGATCAGTGTTGAGTCTGAAGTAGCATTGTCTTTCTGTATGACCTGGTCTTTCACAGATTTGACATCTTGTTCTGTTGTTATTCCATCTACCAGTTCTTCCTCTGCCTCTTTGAGTGACATTATTTCTCTGATTGGAGTTGTCTTGTCTAGTATTCTGATTTTCTTGTTTTCTCCCTTGACTTCTGTTTCTTGAATTTGAGGCATAGTTGAGAGACAGTTCTGTGTTATTTTCTTTTCTCTGTTCAATTCTCCCTTCATGAGCTAACAGTGTTGAATTGACATATTGCATGTTGGGTAGATCTTGGTGCGATGATATAATTGCCACTACAGACTCATATTCGCTATCAAGGCCATTTAAGATGGTCAGTATCTGCTCAGTCTCAGATGCTTTATGACCAGCTGTGTCAAGAATATCGTAGTATGACTTTGCTTTAGTCAGATATTCCCTCATTGACATGTTTTCTTTCTTGAGATTCTGTAACTGTCTTTTGTAGTACATAATTCTTGCAGCTGATTGTGTATTGAAGTTTTGTTGAATTGCAGACCATATTTCGAATGATGTTTTACATCCAACAATTTGTGACATCAGATCTGAACTGATGGATGATAGTAGCCATGCTGCCAGTAAACTGTCCTGTCTCTGATGATCAATGAAATCTTTGTTGACGACTCTCTCTCCTATACTGTTAGTTGTCATCCTTGCTGGCACAGTAGCAGTTCCATAAAGGAAATCTTCCAGTCCATACCCTCTTATACTGGTTTCAACTTGATACTTCCATAATATGAAGTTATTCTCATCAAGGGTTGTTGTTACTAAATTGTTCTTTGGTTTTATGATCTTGCAGGAGTTTGTTCCAGTATTTGATGAATCTTGGTTTCTTGATCTTGATCCTTCCTGATTCTTTACTCCACTTGTTGCTGATGATGCAGTATCATCATCTCCAGCCATGGTGGATTATGTGGGGATGTTGATCAGACAACAGAAGCTAATGAAATGATGGTGCAGCCAAGGTTCTTGAATCAAGGATCTTGGCGAGGCACGCTTACTGAGTACAGGGAATTCTTTGATTCAGAGATAGGTTTGTTCCTAACCCTCAGATGATGAGATAGCGATGATCTGAGAGCAACCAGGATGGTGGATGATGAGGATTCTCTGACACCTCCTTGGATGTCTCGGTGATGATGCTATGATTCTCTGATGAGGATCTGAAAACTGCTTGAATTTGAGTTACTGTCGTCAGACAGATTTTAATGCTCTGATACCATGAAAGAATTCGTATGAATTAATGAGAAGATTTGTAATTTGAAATAGAGATAGTAAATTTGTAATAATGATTTTGTTTCAATAGAATCAGATATGTTTGTTAATCTGATACAACAGTTATATATACAGAAAGATACTATGATGGGCTGATTTACTTAAACAAGCCCAAGCCCATATTACAAGAGTTAAGTAACTCGTTCGAGATATTATTACATTCTAACTGTGAAAATACAAAATGTTAACATTTTCTATTTTAACATTATTTCTTGTACATGATTACCCGTTGCTTTGTGTCTCTTGTTCATCATTCTATTGAAATGAATTGAGTTGTACCCTCAATGTATTAATCTTATTTGCATCACATAGTATTATCTCTGGTTTTAGTTCTGTTTATATATTCTATTTTCTTAATTGAGTTAATTGTACCTCCAACAAGTTGAATAAGTTTTCACCTTATTCTTTCGACTATTTTATTATATGCAACATTTATCGTATATTATGTTCTTTCTTTTGTGAATTTCACTTGATGCTAATCCTTTTTATTATATTATAGATTGTTATTAATACAGTTTATATATAAGAGCCTATTTTCATTTTCTGATGGATAAAGATTGGGTGCATCTACACAGGTAACTATATAATACTGACGATAAAAATAATTTAAGAACCAAATCATATACTTTGATGTTAACTTTTAATAACATCGTTCTTCATAGAACAAGCAAGGAATATGAGCAAGGAGCTTGGAAGTTTGTGTATGCTGCAATGAGAAATTTGGGAAATGTAGAGAAGATTTTATGTCCTTGCCTAGACTGTCATAATCTTAGTCATCATTGCGGAAATACTGTCATCGAGCATTTAATTATAAAAGGAATGGATCCCATATACAAGAGTGGTACGTGGTATCATCACGGCGAGCAAATAAATACAATCAAAGATGTTAAATCTAATGGCACTTATGATTTGTTCAAAGCCGTTCATTATGAAGATGAAGATTTCTTCAATCATACTTTTTCCGATGATGATAAAAATGAAGATTGTGCACAAAGAAGAGAGGAGGATTTGTTAAAAAAATTAGAGGATGTGGAAACCCCATTATATCCTAGTTGTACTGATCAAACAAAATTATCTGCAATTATTGCCTTGTATGATCTTAAATGTGAGACTGGATTGTCCGATACTGGTTTTGACAAACTTCTCGGTGTGCAACAACTGTTATTGCCAAAAGATAATGTACTTCCCAAGACGTTATATGATTTAAGAAAATTTCTCAAAATATTTGATATGGGTTTCGAGAAAATTCATGCTTGTCAAAATGATTGCTGTCTTTTTAGAGGAGAGTACAAAGATTTTGACAATTGTCCGAAATGTAGATTCTCAAGATGGAAGACGAACGAACGCACAACTGAAATTATGCATGGTATTCTAGTTAAAGTATTAAGATATTTTCCAATTATTCCAAGATTTAGAAGAATGTTTAGATCACAGAAGATGGCAGAAGATTTGCAGTGGCATTTCAGTAACAAAAGTAATGATGGAAAAATGCGTCATCCTGTAGATTCTGTGACATGGAATGTAGTGGATGAGAAATGGAAATCATTTGCAGCCGATCCACGCAATCTAAGACTTGGTCTTGCTACTGATGGTATTAATCCATTTTTAACATTGAGTTCAAAATATAGTTGTTGGCCTGTGATGCTTGTAACATATAATCTTTCGCCAATGTTATGCATGAAAAAAGAAAATATCATGCTAACATTGCTTATTCCTGGCCCAAGACAACCTGGAAATGATATTGACATATATTTGGCTCCATTGGTAGAAGATTTGCATTACTTGTGGGATAACGGAGTTCAGATGTAAGATGCATTTAGTAAAACACTTTTTAATATGAGAGCAATTTTGTTATGGACGATAAATGATTTTCCAGCATATGGAAATCTTGCTGGATGTTGCGTTAAGGGTAAAAAAGCTTGCCCATTATGCAGTGTCTATACTCATCATCGGTGGTTGAATCATAGTCGGAAAACTGTCATATGGGTCATATAAATTTTTTACCTCATTCAAATTCTTTAAGAAAACAGAAAACTTGGTTTGATAATACTGCAGAAAACGGCCGTAGACCTAGAATTTTAATCGGAAGAAATATTTCTAGTATATTAAAAAGCTTTCAGAATAATTTTGGAAAAAAAGGCGAAATGGAAAATAATAAGAACAAGATGGGAAAAGGTAAAAAGAAATTAACAAAGAAGCAGGCATGTAAGAAGAGAAAAAATTCTAATAATAGAGAAGATGAAGATGATCCTACAAAAGGAGAGCTATCAAGGTGGAAAAAACGATCAATCTTCTTTGATTTACCATATTGGGAGGTTAGTTATCCAATTTTTTTAATAAATCAATAGTACATAAATATATATTAATGAAGTATGAAAATGTTGAAAAAAAATTTGCAGGAACTTCCAATGCGTCATAATTTAGATGTAATGCATATAGAAAAAAATGTTGGTGAAAGTATTATAAGCACGATGTTACATGATAACAAATCGAAAGATGGAATTAATTCAAGAAAAGATTTGGAGGATTGGAAAATTTGACATGCTCTTTATGCACAGTCTCGTGGGAAAAAAACATATATTCCACCAGCTCCCTATACATTGTCGAACTCTGAAAAAAAAACTATTCTGTAAAAGACTATATGATTTCAGAGGATCTGACGGTTATTGCTCGAATTTCAAAAATTCTATATCGTTGGAGGACTGCAAAATTAGCGGCTTGAAATCACATGACTATCATGTTTTAATGCAGCAATTATTACCAGTTGCAATAAGAGGACTATTACCACAGAAGCCAAGAAATGCAATAATTCGTTTATGTTCATTCTTCAATAAATTATGTCAACGTGTCCTTGATAGAGAAAAACTGCAACAACTTGATGATGAGATTATTATAATTTTGTGCGAACTTGAAAGATATTTTCCACATTCTTTTTTTGATATAATGATACACCTGACAGTTCATCTTGGAAAAGAAGCGCGATTGTGTGGACCCGTTCACTTTCGTTGGATATATCCTTTTGAAAGATACATGAAAACACTTAAACATTATGTAAGAAATCATGCACGACCAGAGGTATGTATTGCAGAATCCTATCTTGCAGAAGAGTGCATGAAATTTTCCAGTGGTTTTTTAGAAAAACCAATGCAACTAGAGGAAAAGGAAGTCCGAAATGATGATTATGAAAATGATGTAATACTTGAAGGACGTCCAATTTCAGCTTGCAAAACAGTTGTGCTGGCTTCTAGTGAAAAACAAAATGCTTACTTGGCTGTGCTAATGAATATGGCTGTGGTGGAACCATTTGTAGAGTAAGTACATATTACAACTTGGTTTTATTGTTTTAAATATCTATAATTTTAGGCACATCTTAGCACAACTTGTATCATAATAGTTTGCATTTGGAGGAGTTACAGCAATCAAACAAGCACATCGGAAAAAATGCGACCTTACTTTGGAATACCCACGCAAATAATTTTTCTGATTGGATTAAAAAGAAAGTGAGTTAAAAGTTCATATATTATCTCATTTGCTTTAGATTTTTATTATCAAGATTCATTTTTGTTTTTTTTATAAATACCTATTAATTCAAAGGATCATGATGCAATGTTAAAATGGATTGCGTTTGGTCCGAGGAGTAGTGCATTGTCCTATACAGGATATATCATTAATGGACAACGTTTTCACACAAAAAATATAGAGAGAGAAACTCAAAATAGCGGGGTAACTTATGATGCAACTACTATGTGGAGAGCAAGCGCAAAAGATACTTCTCAAATAGTTGATGTGGTCACTTATTATGGAGTTTTAACCGATATAATTTTGTTAGACTATCATGTTTTTTATATTCCCGTCTTTAAGTGTCATTGGGCAAACATAGGAAATGGTGTGAAGGTTGAAGATGGATTCACTCTTGTCAACTTACATCAAAATCAAGCTTCATTTTCAAAAGATCCATATATCGTTGTGACGCAGCGGATAATTCAAAACGATCTTCAATCGATGAAAATAGCAATCTGTGGATTGATGGATACTGAAATGCCCGAATTCGTTGATCCGAAGATACCGAACTCTAGCTATCTCTGACTCGTTGATCCGAAGATACCGGGAAAGAGATCTACGATTCTTCAACGTTGATCTTGCGCACAAGATTCCGTGAATCGGCTTCAGCAAACGATGATTCGAGCGCACTCGAATGACGTAAGTGGAGATAGGAGATACACTCGACTACCAATTGAAATTGAAAGCACAAAGCTAACAAAAGAGAATTTTATTCAATATTCAACCACCTTACAAAATGACACAACTTGCCTATTTATAGGCTACAACACATATTCAGAAAAAAATCCTAAGTCATGAGTCATCTTCGACTCATCACCTTCGACTCATCATAAGTCGTCTTCGACTCATCACCTTCGACTCATCATAAGTCATATATGACTCATCACCTACGACTCATCATAAGTCTTAAGTCGACTCATCACCTACGACTCATCATAAGTCTTAAGTCGTTTTCGACTCATCACCTACGACTCATCATAAGTCATATACGACTCATCACCTACGACTCATCATAAGTCATATACGACTCATAACCTACGACTCATCATAAGTCTTAAGTCGTTTTCGACTCATCACCTACGACTCATCATAAGTCTTAAGTCGTTTTCGACTCATCACCTACGACTCATCATGAGTCATATACGACTCATGCCTTGGACAAAATAAGGGTTGCGCTGCATCATCCGACTCATCATCCGACTCATCATGAGTCATATACGACTCATGCCTTGGCCAAAATAAGGGTTGCGTTGCATCATCCTCCCCAGGTTGAGAGAAATTCGACCTCGAATTTGCATACTCTTCATCCCCAATAAACTCATCCCCATGATATGGTACGAGATGCTTAACATTGAATACGTCAGATGTATACACATCATCTGGCAGCTTCAGTTTATAAGCATTTTCATTGATTCGTTTCACAACTTCCACCGGACCAATTTTCCTGGCTTTCAACTTGTTATAAGCGCCCACTGGAAAACGATCTTTTGTTAATACTGCATAAACCAAATCTCCTTCGTTAAACTCAACATTTCGTCGTTTCAAATCTGCAGCTCGTTTATATTTCTCATTTGCTTTCTCCAATCGTTCCTGAACGACTTTATGACATTCCGTCAACCCTTCAATAAAATCAGCAGCTTTCTTAACTGTCTTCTTTGATTGTGGCACTACCGTCAAATCCAACGGCCCCTTTGGTAAGCTCGAATAAACAATCTGAAATGGACTGTAACCAGTGCTTCGGTTAACAGCATGATTATGAGCAAACTCGGCCTGACACAACTTTAAGTCCCAACTCTTCAAATTTTCCTGCACAAGACATCGCAACAAATTTCCCAACGATCTATTCACAACTTCAGTTTGTCCATCCGTCTGAGGATGATATGCACTACTAAATTTCAACTTCGTTCCCACCATCTTCCATAGACTCAACCAAAAGTGACTCAGAAATCGAGTATCTCGGTCAGAAACAATAGATTCGGGTAAACCATGTAAACGATATATTTCTTTAAAGAATAACTGTGCCACTCGAACTGCATCCGCTGTCTTCTTGCAGGCTATAAAATGTGCCATCTTCGAAAACCTGTCCACCACAACAAATATAGAATCATTTCCCCTCTGAGTTCTCGGCAATCCCAACACGAAATCCATGCTGATATAAACCCATGATTTGGTAGGCACGGGTAACGGCATATATAACCCCGCATTCGTCGTTGTTCCTTTCGAAACCTGACAAATATGACACCTCTCCACAAATCTTTCTACCTCTTTCCTCATTGACGGCCAAAAATAAGATTGAGAAATTAACTGCAACGTACGATCTCTACCCACATGGCCTTCTTCATGTAGTTCTTTAACAATCTTCATTCTCAAGCTACAGTCTGGGATGCACAATCGATTTCCTTTAAACAGAAAACCATCCACCAACACAAATTCATCAGTGCTTCCTTCCTTTACCTTTTCAACAAATTTCACAAAGTAAGGATCTTCTTCAATCAATTCTGGCAATAATTCAAAACCTGTCACTTCAACTTTCATTGTCGTCAACAAATGACTCCTCCTGCTCAAAGCATCAGCCACACGATTGGTTACCCCTGACTTGTGTTTAACGACAAAAGTAAACTGTTGCAGATATGCAATCCACGATGCATGTCTCGCTGAAATCTTGTCTTGCCCTTGCAAATGCTTCAATGCTTCATGATCAGTGTAAAGAACGAACTCCTTCTGAAATAGATAGTGTCTCCAGTGTTTAATAGATTGTAAAACAGCATAAAACTCCACATCATATGTACTGTATCGCATCTTCGCTCCTGACAACTTCTCACTGAAATATGCAATAGGACGCCCCTTCTGACTCAACACCCCTCCAATCCCAACCTTCGATGCATCAATATGTAGTTCAAACACCAACTGAAAATCAGGTAGCACTAGAATTGGTGCAGAGGTCAAAAGATCTTTGATTCGTTCAAAAGCAACCTCGGCTTCCTCCGTCCAGGCAAACTGTTTACCTTTCATGCAATCTGTAACAGGCGCCATCACACTACTAAAGTGTGGAATAAACCTTCGATAAAATGAAGCCAACCCATGAAAACTACGAACTTCCGTTATCGTCTTGGGCTGCGGCCAATTTCTGATCGCCTCAACTTTACCTTGGTCAACCTGTATTCCTTTCTCTGAAACAACATACCCCAGAAATAAAACACTATGCGTCATGAACACGCATTTCTTCGTTGCAGCATAGAATTGTTCTTGTCGCAATACCATCAGCACTTCTCTAAGATGATTCAAATGTTCCTCTGGACTCCCACTGTAAATAAGAATATCATCGAAATACACCACCACGAATTTCCCAATGAACGGTCGAAAAATCTGATTCATCACCCTCATGAAAGTACTTGGTGCATTGGATAAACCAAATGGCATGACCAACCATTCGTATAGACCCTCCCTGGTTTTAAAAGCAGTCTTCCACTCATCTCCTGGTCTGATACGAATTTGATGATATCCGCTCTTCAAATCAATCTTAGAAAAGATAGTAGCTCCGCTTATCTGATCCAACAAGTCATCCAACCTCGGCATCGGAAATCTATATCTCACGGTAATCTTATTCAATGCTCGACTGTCAGTGCACATCCTCCACGTCCCATCCTTCTTGGGTACCAATAAAGCTGGTACAGCACAAGGACTCAGACTCTCCTGCACACGTCCTTGCTCAAGCAATTCCTCTACCTGCCTTCGCAACTCTTCATGTTCCTTCGGACTCATTCGATAATGTGGTCTGTGTGGCAACATAGCACCTGGAACAAGATCTATCTGATGTTGTATATCCCTCAACGGTGGCAACTCCATTGGTAACTCCTCTGGAAATACATCGTCAAATTCTTTCAAAACTGGTTTAACTTCTTCTGGAATTTCAACCTCTTCACTGCTTTCTCGTCCAATCAACAAGAATACTTCTGGTTCTTCCTCAACCTCCTTAACAAATTCCTTCAGAGATAGTAAAGTTTTCAACTCTTCAATCTCCTCCAACTTACTCTCTTTCTGTTGTTGCTTCTTGGGAATCAGAGTGATTTTAGTACCCTCAAACATGAAACTGTAACTGTTAGCACGACCATCATGTTGTACTGCTCTATCAAACTGCCATGGTCTGCCCAACAAAAGATGACACACATCCATGTCGACTACATCACACCAGATTTCATCTTTGTATTTCTTCCCAATTGAAAACTTCACACAAGCTCTACGTCCAACTTTCACTTCACCACCCTTCCTCAACCAAGCTAACTTGTACGGTTTAGGATGTTTCTCGGTTTTCAACTCCAGTTTCTTCACTGCCTCTGTAGAGATAATATTATCACAACTCCCAGCATCAACAACAAATTTACAAACTCTTCCCAGAATAGTGCATGTAGATTGAAAGATATTGTTCCTCAACCAACTACTTTCCTCCTCTTGCTTCGGTGTTAAACAACTTCTCCTCATCATCAATGCGTACCCGTCATCTCCCGACAGTAAGTCTTCCTCCTCAACTGGTAAAGAATTAGAGCATTCAGCTTCTTCCTCATCTTCCTCCTCAACTTCTGTCACCATGGTTCTCTTCTTCGGCTTCGGACATTCGTTGCTTTTATGACCCATCTCCTGACAATTGTAACATTTGAAACTGTTGTTAACCTTCGCCTTCTCAACCTCCTTTACAACTGGTTTTGCAACAACTTTTGAAACATTAGAACTTCCATTAACACCCTTCGCTTGATTGTTAGAATTGGTAAACACACCACCACCTCGTCTTCCCTGTTTCTCCCAAGCCAATGCTTTCTGATGTGCTTCCGCCACAGATCTTGGATCAAACATGTTTACCATATCCTGGATCTGCATTCTCAATCCCCCAATGAATCTAGATGTCAGTTGTTCTTCCGTTTCCATAATATCATTCCTTGCGATAAGCTGATAAAACTCATCTGCGTAATCATTAACAGTCTTTGTGCCCTGCCTCAAGTTCTGCAAACGTTGATACATCAGAGATTGATAATTGTAAGGTAAGAACGTTGCTTTCATCAATTTCTTCATCTTCTCCCAAGATTCAACTTTTGACTTCCCCATTCGTTCACGTGTAAGTTTAGTTTGCTGCCACCATGCCAAAGCTCTACCCCTCAACCTTGTAGCAACCAACTTCACTCTACGACGTTCTGGAACTTCTTTGAAATCAAAAATTTCTTCAACATTAGCCATCCAATCCAAAAACTCCTCAGCCTGCATACCACCTTTGAATTCTGGAATTTCTGTCTTCATCCCAGATTCCCACTTGTGATCGTACTCCGACTGATTCCTTCCTCGTCCACGTCCTCGTCCATGAACACTACCACCATCATACTCTTCTTCACAATCCGATGTATATCGATGTCGATCCTGACCACCAACATCTCTACCACCACCATTTCTTCCACCAACATTCCTACGATCTACATTCCTCTGTTCTCGATCAGTCACATTTCTATCACGACCTCGATCATCAACATTTCTATCACAATCTCGATCCACGCTTCTATGATCACTATCAACACTTCTCTCCCGATTAGAATGTGGTGAAACTCTACTTCTTCCATGGCTCGATTCAGGTGAAACCCTTCTCTGATTTTGACTCATTTCAAGCATCATTCTCTCTAATCGACCAATCCCTTCAGTAAGCTTCTCATTGAAATTCTCGTTGATTCGTTGCTCCATTTCATCGGCCTCTTCTCTTCCGTACAAAGCATTAATATTGCGATAACGTTGAACTCGTCTTGGCGGCATGATTGAATACTTCCCAAACACTTCAACAAATTCACACTTCAAGTTTCAAACACCTTTCGAACTTTGATCCAAAATGAAATGGATCGAAAACTCCAACTTTGTTGCAAAATATGATGAACACGATGAACACAACCTCAACACTTCAAATTCTCGGCTCCAAGACTCGATTTAGCTATGATTGGCTAAAACAAGCTCTGATACCAAACTGACGCAGCGGATAATTCAAAACGATCTTCAATCGATGAAAATAGCAATCTGTGGATTGATGGATACTGAAATGCCCGAATTCGTTGATCCGAAGATACCGAACTCTAGCTATCTCTGACTCGTTGATCCGAAGATACCGGGAAAGAGATCTACGATTCTTCAACGTTGATCTTGCGCACAAGATTCCGTGAATCGGCTTCAGCAAACGATGATTCGAGCGCACTCGAATGACGTAAGTGGAGATAGGAGATACACTCGACTACCAATTGAAATTGAAAGCACAAAGCTAACAAAAGTGAATTTTATTCAATATTCAACCACCTTACAAAATGACACAACTTGCCTATTTATAGGCTACAACACATATTCAGAAAAAAATCCTAAGTCATGAGTCATCTTCGACTCATCACCTTCGACTCATCATAAGTCGTCTTCGACTCATCACCTTCGACTCATCATAAGTCATATATGACTCATCACCTACGACTCATCATAAGTCTTAAGTCGACTCATCACCTACGACTCATCATAAGTCTTAAGTCGTTTTCGACTCATCACCTACGACTCATCATAAGTCATATACGACTCATCACCTACGACTCATCATAAGTCATATACGACTCATAACCTACGACTCATCATAAGTCTTAAGTCGTTTTCGACTCATCACCTACGACTCATCATAAGTCTTAAGTCGTTTTCGACTCATCACCTACGACTCATCATGAGTCATATACGACTCATGCCTTGGCCAAAATAAGGGTTGCGCTGCATCATCCGACTCATCATCCGACTCATCATGAGTCATATACGACTCATGCCTTGGCCAAAATAAGGGTTGCGCTGCATCATCCGACTCATCATCCGACTCATCATGAGTCATATACGACTCATGCCTTGGCCAAAATAAGGGTTGCGCTGCATCACGTTGCTTCTCAAGCGAAACAAATTTTTTATTCAAGAGAAGATGATTCTTCTAATTGGTATGTTGTGATGAAGGCACCACCAAGAAGCTGTCACGAGTTAGATATAAATGATTCGTTTGAGGAAGTTAGTTTTGCTATGGAGAATCATGGAGAAACCGATATGGAAGTTGATGTGTTTGCACAAAAAATGGACAAACACCTCAAAGTTGTATGATTTAGTAGATCTTATGTTGTTCTTAGTGATTTGGATGACTTATGCAAATATATGAAAAGCAGAGGCTAAACTGTAAAAAGACACACAGATTTATAGTGGTTCGGCCAGAACGTGCCTACGTCCACTTTATATGTTATTTCTCCTTTAGATCTCAGATTACAAGTACAAAGCTTTGGTACAAGTATCTAAAAGCGTTTGAAAGTTCCTTCCGTGCTTGAGCTCTCAAACTCTTTTTCCATTGTTGTACCCCTGCCCCTCTATTTATAGAGTGAGGTTGGGGGCAGGGGTCTTGGATGTATATAGCTGCTGGTGGGCCTGGGCTGAAGTGATCTGGCCTGGCAGTCTGGTTCGGTATCCTCTTGGTTCGGTCATGAGGTGGTTCGGTGATAGGTGGAGAGGCTTTGGTCCGGTTGTATTTGGTTCGGGGGTAGCTTGGTTCGGTGAGGCCTTGGACCGGTGGTGGATGGCAGGTGAGTTGGTTCGGTAGCGAGGGAAATGGTTTGGTTCGGCAGTTGTGAGGATGCCGAATGAGGTAGTGCCGAATGAGGTGATGCCGAATGAGCTTTTGTACTGGGAATGCCGGATGTACTAAGGCATCCTGAGTGCCGCATGATGACTGCCGAATGACCTTGATGATGGTACGCTTGCTGGCTGCTTCTTCCTGGTTCAGTCGTGGAGGAAACGCACCCAACACTGATATTCCAATTTTTACCAAAAATGGGATAACACTTTGCCCCCCAAAACATGACTTGCGGTAGGAAGACGTGTTTTGTAATGCCATAAGCTGGATGTTCATATCCTATCAACAACCTGTAAAGAGCTTGATAGTTTTATATGGCCCCAAATGACGACCGTTCGGGATCGAGCTACTTGGGATGAAGCGCGGACGTTCATGGTCAAGCGCCTAACTTCAAATGACGACCGTTCGCGATCGAGTCATTTGAGGTGAAGTGCGACCGTTCGCGGTCAAGCGTCTAAATCCATGCAACGATCGTTCGAGGTCGAGTCATTTGTGGTGGAATGTGATCGTTCACGGTCAAGCGCTTTACTTCAAATGACGACCGTTCGGGGTCGAGTCATTCGAGGTAAAGTGCGACCGAGCCCGGTCAGAAGGCGGACCTCATATGGCGACCGTTCGCGATCAAGCCACTTGGGGTGAAATGTGATCGTTCGCGGTCAAGCGCCTTACTTCGAATGACGATCGTTCGAGATCGAGCCATTCGTGGTAAGGTGCGACTGTTGGCGGTCAGGGGGTGGACCTCAAATGGCGACCGTTCGCGATCGAGCCACTTGTGGCGAGATGAGTTTTGCCGTTCGAGGCGAGTTTGTGACTGTTCGAAGTCGGGTGCCGTTCGAGGCGAGTTGTGACCGTTCGTGGTCGGGGTGCCGTTCGAGGCGAGTTGTGACCGTTCGCGGTCGGGGTGCCGTTCGAGGCGAGTTGTGACCGTTCGCGGTCGGGGTGCCGTTCGAGGCGAGTTGATGTGTGCCCGGGGGGGACTTAATACCATCCAAACCAGATTCACGTTCGGGTGAGTTTCTGGATTGTCTGTTGTGGCGGTTTACCACTATCTCAGAGCATGCCTAGGGATCGTTCGCGATCCCGTACATGTGTAAGTAGCTTAGCCATTTTAGAATTATCAAAACCAAATATCCATTCAACTGATGAAATTTAAAATAGAAATGTTTAGCAAAGTCAAATCCAAATTTAAGAAATAAAGAACAAAAGCAAAGCAGTGACGTCGGAGTGCAAACGCCTATATCGATGTGGTTTATAGTTGTATCAGAGCATGCCTGAGGATCGTTCGCGGTCCTGTACATGTGTAAACAACTTAACCGTATCAGTGTGGAGTTTGCTGCTCGTTCGTCGTTATCTCGATCAATGGATAATAAGATGACGTCTCGATCCTGAGCCGTCTTCAGTTGGTGCGGGCGGTGGTCGTTCTTGTCCCACCGTTGTGGCCCTCCTTCTCACATATTGTGATAGCAAACCATTCCGAATATGCCCCTCCACCTCATCTTTCAGATGCCTGCAATCGTTGGTATGATGACCATTCAGGTCGTGGAACAAGCAGTATCTGTCTGATTTCCTTTCGTTAATAGTCGGATCCCTTCGCATTGGCCTACGGTAGGGAACCTGCTCTCTTGTATCTTGATAGATTCGCTCCAAACTCTCATTCAGCTCGGAGTAAGTGGTGAATCGCGACTCTTTCCGTGGCCGCTTTGACCTGTCATCATTATCCTCAGCCTTTCTCTTTCCTTTACCAGTCTCCGCACCCCTTCCAGGTGGGTTTCCGCTCTTGATTGCGTAAACGTCAACTTCTTCCTCTCTTTCTGCACTAGCATCTTCCAAACGCAGAAACTTTTCAGCCTCATGATAGAACTCTCCCAGATTCATAGGCGGATCTTTAGTTAACGAATTCTTGAACTCCGTACTATCAGCTATTCCAGATACAGCCGCCATCATGACCATAGATGGATCTGGTCGATCCACTGATGCTGCTGCCGCATTAAATCGTGTTAGAAAACTTCTCAAAGTCTCTCCAGTTTTCTGCTTCAAGGTTGCCAAAGTCATCACATTCTTGGGTCTTGCAATATGAACCCTGAATTGCCTCATGAATCTCTCAGTTAAATCTGTCCACGTTCCTATGGAGCTGCTTTCCAGTTGTCTGAACCACAATGCCGCAATATCTGCCAAGTACAATGGAAAGCACCGGGCCATAACCTCCTCTGATGCCCCCAGCACTTCCATATGCCTTATATATTTTGTCAGATGAACCGTGGGGTCTGTCCTTCCATTATACATATCCAACGATGGTAGCTTAAAATCTGGTGGATTCCTAGCTCGCCTGATTGTTGTGGTAAAAGGACTCCTGTTTACATCTTCCAAGTCTCTATTTACTAAACCGCCTCTCATAGCTCTTCTAACCATCTCTGCTAATCTGTCATTGTCTCCAAGCTGAAGTCCTCGTTCACTGCCTTCGACCTGCCCCCTGAGTCCGTGGGAGCTTTCAGGTGTATGCCCCCCTGGCGGAGCGTTCATTCTTCTATTGTTACCAGGTTGTTCGGATGCCCCCGTCTCTCTTCTCGGGATTGGATCAACATGTTCTGCATGTGTGCCCCCTAGCTCTGGTGCTACGCCAGATGGTCCTGCTCCATTCTGAACTCCAGTTGCGCCTTGGTTCCGTGCTCCAAGTTGCCCAATCTGTTGAAGCAAGTTCTGGATCATCCCTTCTTGTCTTCTCATCATGGCCTCCATCTCATCCCTGGTGATGAAGACTGAAGCTTGGTTTGCTCCTGAGGAAGCCTCTTGACTCCCTTCCTGTTGACTTTGCTCTAGCCTCAGCCTTCTGCTTGATTGTCTTGCCATGATTCTCCCAATCTGAATCTTTAGACTTTAAAATTCAACTTCTAAGCGGTAGAATCCTTGAGTAAATCTCTCAGTGAAAGCACCAAAAAATGTTTGCACAAAAAATGGACAAACACCTCAAAGTTGTATGATTTAGTAGATCTTATGTTGTTCTTAGTGATTTGGATGACTTATGCAAATATATGAAAAGCAGAGGCTAAACTGTAAAAAGACACACAGATTTATAGTGGTTCGGCCAGAACGTGCCTACGTCCACTTTATATGTTATTTCTCCTTTAGATCTCAGATTACAAGTACAAAGCTTTGGTACAAGTATCTAAAAGCGTTTGAAAGTTCCTTCCGTGCTTGAGCTCTCAAACTCTTTTTCCATTGTTGTACCCCTGCCCCTCTATTTATAGAGTGAGGTTGGGGGCAGGGGTCTTGGATGTATATAGCTGCTGGTGGGCCTGGGCTGAAGTGATCTGGCCTGGCAGTCTGGTTCGGTATCCTCTTGGTTCGGTCATGAGGTGGTTCGGTGATAGGTGGAGAGGCTTTGGTCCGGTTGTATTTGGTTCGGGGGTAGCTTGGTTCGGTGAGGCCTTGGACCGGTGGTGGATGGCAGGTGAGTTGGTTCGGTAGCGAGGGAAATGGTTTGGTTCGGCAGTTGTGAGGATGCCGAATGAGGTAGTGCCGAATGAGGTGATGCCGAATGAGCTTTTGTACTGGGAATGCCGGATGTACTAAGGCATCCTGAGTGCCGCATGATGACTGCCGAATGACCTTGATGATGGTACGCTTGCTGGCTGCTTCTTCCTGGTTCAGTCGTGGAGGAAACGCACCCAACACTGATATTCCAATTTTTACCAAAAATGGGATAACATGATGAATTAACTGAGAATGTTAGTTATGTTAGAGAAGATTGTGAAGGCATACTTGAGTAGTTCAATTGTTATATTAACTTACAAAAACTGTTTTCAATGATGTGAACTTATTATTACTTACTGTTTCTTTGCTTATTATTACTTGCTTATTATTTATAAGGATGTGAACTTATTATTACTTACAAAAATTTATAACCGTATATAACCTAAGTCTGGTTAAATGATGTGCATGCAACCATATATAATGCAAATACATGGGTACTTTCTACTATATATAAAAGCCTATTATCTCCTAAAGTGCCTGCTACATAGCTTTAGCATGACCAATTTTTTAATATGGTATATGCATGAATTTAATCGCTTTTTTTAGAGTTTGACAATCAGAATGCTAGGAGGACCAGTATGATCAAAAAATTATCTCCTAAAGTGCCTGCTGCATAGCTTTAGCTTGACCAGTATGATCAAAAATTTATAAAATCGACATATATACCATCTGTTAGTTTTTAAAAATAAGTTATAAGTTTTTTATATATACAGGCTGTTTTCTAGCATTTAGATTGCAATATTCTTGTAATGCATTTGTAATGAATTTATTCAGCTCTTATTATGCTGAATGAGTTTAATTCATTTTACAAAAATTGTTTGAAGACAAGTGCGATCAAAACTTTATGAAATTAGCATTTACACCATCTATTAGTTTATGAAAGTAATTACCCGTAGTATCCAAATTTCTAGTCAAATAATTACATGTAGCATTGAATAACTACTTAAAAGTGAAGTTTATTGACAAGTAAAAACATATTTGAGATTTAAATATTTCAGTATTACCCGTAGCATTGAATAACTACATATTTGTAGTATTGAACTATTGCCTGTTTCAAATTGAAGATTTAAATGTTTTAGCAATATTTATTGCTTTTGTTGTTAGTGTTTCTTTATTCATTGTTGGAAAAAGAATGGCACTATTAATATGTTTTTTTTAATTATACTTTTGTTCTTCAATATTTGTTCTTTGTAGTTTTGAAGTTCCTTTTGCGTTCTCTTTGCAGAAACAATTTTATAGATGGGTACCATTCAACATTTGCAGGAAAAAAATCATAAATATTGAGAAAATAAAATTTTGTGTTTTTATTGCTGTATTAGCACTTTGATGCTACAACACATATCTGGAACAGAAGCATCAAATCAGTATCAATTTTCATAACTATATGTTATATCATATTTCGCATTGGTTGTTTTAAGTGAATGAGTGTAATAAGCTAAAAGTACTAATCATTTTTGATGAGGTTCTGTACTACTTTTAAGGTGATAAATTGTGCTATTTCTGTTTCCAGTCTGGAACTACCTGAACGAAAAAAACATGCTTTAATTTAATTATGATGTATGCGTTAAAAAAATGCAGAGAAATATATGTATTATTGTTTGGCAATTACTGTTGAATAAAAAGAGAAGGACTTACATGGTCAGTTCCCTTCCTGTAATGGCAGTAGAAATTAAGAATGCAGAGCCACCCTGCCCTTCACATGCTACTTCATTTTGGCCATGATGACATCTATGTGCTAGGAGGACCAGTATGATCAAAAATTTATCTCCTAAATAGCCTGCTGCATAGCTTTAGCATGACCAGTATGATCAAAAATTTATAAAATCGGCATATATACCATCTATTAGTTTTTAAAAATAAGTTATAAGTTTTTTAGATATACAGGCTGTTTTCTATGTGCTATACAACAAGGGTCGAGTTGCTTGCCAACTCACCCCTTCACAAGTTGAGTTTGAATTACTATTGAGATTTATGACATGGAATATTGATGTGTAGCTACAAATAAACGTTCATCACGCGATCATAGTCGCAAACTATGCTGTCATCGTAGGGACGTTTGAATTCGTTGCATGTGAATTGTGTTATTTGATGGTTAGCACTTAGGATATGTTCTCTCTTGAAATTTCAAAATATTCACTTTTTTTATTTTGTGATACTGGCAGCTGCCATATTGATTGCTGATGTTTTGTGCTAAAGATGTTTGTCAGTTTTATGTTTGACAGGCAGAAGGCCGATGCTTATTGTTCTTAGTTATCACATGTGCTTCATGTTTCTTTGAGAAATAATATTATTTTTGTTTAGAATTTTGATAAGTGCTGATATAAGTGGCAACATACTTGCAAAATTGATCAAAATACTTTGGAATTAAAGTTGGTCATGCTTGTGTAGATTATGGGTTATGATTAATAGAACATACATGTCAGTTGCTAACAGTATTTAAACACACATAAATTTTAGTTGCTTTGAATCGTGTGTAAACTTATAATTCTTTGTTGATCTTTATACTGGTTTGTCTTTTTACTGTCTATTACAGAAAAAGAAGAGGATAACTCGAAACCAAAAAAAGGAATCTGTGTTACTCAAGGAGTCTACTGTACAAAATAAGCACATGGAAGACAATAACGTTCGAAACGACGACAACGCTCATGCACTCGAAGACAATACAATGCATGTCGAAGAATATGTTGAAGGTAACAATCATCAAAAAGAAGATAATCCACATGCATTTGAAAACAATGAAACACAAAATGAACAATGTTTGGAAGTCATGATGGAAAACGATAGATCTATCCAAGATGTAGCTGCAATGTACTAGGGAAAAGAAAACCTAGAAGTCCCACTAAAATAAAGTAACTTCCATCAAGTTTCGCAAATTAGATCGAAGTGGAATTTAATGCACATGCCGAACCAATAGGCGATGGATCAATCCACTTATTTTCTTATTTGGGGCCGTTTGTACGAGAGCATGTTCCGGTTACGCTTAATAATTGGAGATATCTTGGTGATGATTTGAAATCTGTTCTATGGGAATCCATTCAGGTAACGTAATTTTTGAATACTGCAATTTAGTTTCAGTTTCACTAGAGAACAATTCCTTATGTTGCAAGTGTGTGTGATTTTCTATTGCCTTTGAATGTGTGAGTATTTTTTGTTACTTCTTCCTGGTAGTTATACACTAGCTACAATTTGTTGTTCCTGTACTCGGCGATTTTATCAGTACCCGTGTGTTTTAGTTTGCTAGCTGCACTCAAGTTTGTACATTTAATTTAATATTGCTAGTATGTGCTTTTGTTTTAGTTTGTACACGTTTACATGTACACCTATAGTTTTGGTTTTTATCTGTATATTAGTTTTGGTCAAATTCAATGTTGTAGCTAAATTTGCATATCTTTTAGCTTCTACCTTAGTTGCACGCTGATTTCAAGTGCATACTTGTATTTTTGACTTGAGCTCGAGTGTGTCAGTGGATAAATTTTTGTTTTCTTTATTTTCTCAAAAATCATTTGCTTTTGCTGCTAATCTGTTTCAAGCTATGCATTTTTCTCCAGTATAGTATCTAAATCTATTAACTAACAACTATGGTTACAGAGTTTAGGTTCAGACCTATGCGCACACATTTAAATATCTTTTCCAACATCCAACTAATTTTTGGTCTAAATTTATTCGAAGCATCTAGTCCGCCAACAGCCGGTACGCTATAACCAATTCAATTTTATGCTTAAATGGTTATAAATTTGATGCAGTCCAGCCTGAAGAAGTTCTAGGTCGCTCACGACCTAACGGGCTAACACTTGAGAATAAGACATTGGAAGATGAAGTCCTAGGTCGCTCACGACCTAACGAAATTTCAGGTCGCTCACGACCTAGTGAAGACAGCACGCGAGTCAATGGATTCAGCATGATGGCATGCGAACGAGCTAAAAGGTTACGACCTAAGTTAGATCGTGAAATTGAAGTACGACCTACTTTATGTCGCGGAGAAATGAGTCGACCTATGTTAGGTCACTGGAAGTTAAGACGAGTGAAGTTAGGTCGCCAAGAAGAGATACGACCTAAGTTAGGTCGCGGAGAGGAGTTACGACCTATGCTAGGTCGTGGGAAGATCTGGGGAGATAGGTCGTTCACTATAAGTCGCGAGACTTTAGGTCGTGAAGCCTTAGGTCGTGAAGACTTAAGTCGCGAAGTTTTCTGAAGCCGCTTCTTTTTGATCGCTGATGGGGATGCCGTTCATTCTTAGGTCCCTCGCTCCAGATGCCGTTCATTTTTAGGTCGTGTGAGTTGTGTAACTCGTACGTATTTTAGGTCGTTTCCGACCTATGTGTTGTAAAGCGTTGTGTTGTATTTGCTTATGTTGTGATGTTTTTAAGTCGTGATGTTTTTAAGTCGAGATGTTTTAGGTCGTGTACTTTTAGGTCGTGATGTGGTAAGTCGGGTCCGACCTAAGTGTTGTACAGAATTGTATGCGTTGAGTTGTAAGCCTATAAATAGGCGGGATGATGAAGGGCTTACCTTGATAAGGCGCGGCCGACCTATACTAGGTCGCGAGATCGGTGATGAAGCCACCCAGATCGCGCACATCAACGACCTATCGCCAATTTCATGCCGCGACCACGACCTAAACCCCAAATCCACCAGTCTACGACCTAATCCTTCGATGGAACGACCTAACTCCGCTTCCATAGGTCGCGTACGACCTAATCTCTAGGTCGCGAATTCGATTGAACGACCTAACTCTGCCTCAGGTCGCGAGCGACCTACCGCATCTCTAAGTCGCGAGCGACCTACAGCACCTCTTAGTCGCGAGCGAGCAACGATTCCGTTAAGTCGCAAAGCCTCCAGCGTGCCAAAGCCCTAGGTCGCGAAACTTCCTTTATATGTCGCTGCCGAACTTTTCTTAGCTCGCAAGAAGAATGATAGGTCGCGTGAAGGATGTTAGGTCGCGAACGACCTTATTTTAAGTCGCGGCAATTTCTTTAGGTCGCTGTTGTTTTGAGGCGCGTGAAAAACTAAGTCGCTGATTATGGTTTTTAGGTCGCGTGAGTTGCATAGGTCGTGAACGACCTAATTTTAAGGCGTGTACTGTATTGTTTTGTAATTTTTTCTTAAATCGCGTGAGTTGTACTAGGTCGTATACGACCTAAGAGTTGTGATTTTTTTTCTGTTTGACGTGTGAGTTGTAAGCCTATAAATAGGCATGTTGGGTCATTTGTAATGGTTGTTGACTTTTGAATAAAATTTCCATTTTGATTGCTTTGTGCTTTCTTCTAATTGGTAGTCGAGTGAAGTCTCCTATCTCCACTTACGTTATTCGAGTGCGCTCGAATCTTCGTTTGTTGAAGCCGATTCACGGTATCTTGTGCGCAAGATCAACGTTGAAGAATCGTAGATCTCTTTCCCGGTATCTTCGGATCAACGAGTCAGAGATAGCTAGAATTCGGTATCTTCGGATCAACGAATTCAGGCATCGCAGTATTCATCAATCCACCGATTGCAATTTCATCGATCTACATTGTTTTGAGTAATCCGCTGCGTCATTTGGTATCAGAGCTTGTTTTAGCCAATCATAGCTAAATCGAGTCTTGGAGCCGAGAATTTGAAGTGTTGAAGTTGTGTTCATCGTGTTCATCATATTTGGCAACAAAGTTGGAGTTTTCGATCCATTTCATTTTGGATCAAAGTTCGAAAGGTGTCTGAAACTTGAAGTGTGAATTTGTTGAAGTGTTTGGGAAGTATTCAATCATGCCACCAAGACGAGTTCAACGTCATCGCAATATTAATGCTTTGTACGGAAGAGAAGAGGCCGATGAAATGGAGCAACGAATCAACGAGAATTTCAATGAGAAGCTTACTGAAGGGATTGGTCGATTAGAGAGAATGATGCTTGAAATGAGTCAAAATCAAAGAAAGGTTTCACCTGAATCGAGCCATGGGAGAAGTAGAGTTTCACCACATTCCAATTGGGAGAGAAGTGTTGATAGTGATCATAGAAGCGTGGATCGAGATTGTGATAGAAATATTGAAGATCGAAATCGTGATAGAAATGTGAATGATCGTGATCGAAGGAATGTAGATCGTAGGAATGTTGGTGGAATAAATGGTGGTGGTAGAGATGTTGGTGGTCAGGATCGACATCGATATACATCGGATGGTGAAGAAGAGTATGAAAGTGTGTACGCTTGTGCACACTGATTACGGATCGTGTAATATGGACTAATATATGCGGAATGTTATTTACAATTGCTATATAAGTAAATATTCAATAAACTAACTATATAGCAATTCACAGATATAGAATAGTAAATGCAGTAAACAGTAAAATCACACCAGGGATTTTTATACTGGTTCGGACCTCCCGTCCTACGTCCAGTCCCAGACTTCTATCTGGATTTCACTACCAACTACCTCGCTTCACCCGGAGGAACAGGTTTATAACACCCGAACAGCCGAACGGGATTTCGTGCCTCTTACAACACCGAGGACTTCAACAAAAATAAATACAATTGTCGTTGACAACTTGTGCTCTTAACAACACTGATTTGTCACTTGTAGTACACCCTTCCTATAATCTTATCCTCAAAATATGTGAATGATGTTTGTGAAGATTGAAGGAAGTATATTACTTATTTGAATCAAAAGATATGAAATAATTTCAATGATTCAATAAGCAATTTTGAAGTAGAAAGCTTTTTGAATGCAAGAGTATTTAGAAATTAAGATCAGAATTTTAAAGCAAAGAATTGTTTTTTTTTTCAATCAATGATTTAGATATGTTTATATAGAGAATAAATGGTTGTAACTCTTTGTGAAGAGTAGCCATTAAAAGATGTGATCATTGATGAAAGGAAAGAGAAGCAACCATTGAAGAAAGAAGTGTCTTTTGGGAAAGGTTGCTTTCTGTTTAAAAACGGTCGACAGGTCAAAAATGACCAGTAGACGAAAATTTCAAATATATAGACGTTATGTGCATGTGTGCACGTTCATTGTGCAATTTACACAGGAACGGTCGACCGCCTGGTTTTGGACCGGTCGACCGGTCGCTGTTAAATTGCACAGTGAATGTGCGCTGTCATCCAAAACGTTTATACATCGATTCTTTTGAGATACATGATTATTTTGAGGATAGATTTTAACATAACTAATATTACCAACATACCAAATAATCCACCTCTAATGTATGAAGCTCGTTGTGTCTCAATGAATGACTTCTTTTTGACGATCACGGTTTATCCCTTTGTCAGAAATCAAAACTATATAAAGATCTTGACTCAACATTCTCCCCCTTTTTGATTGATGACAACATAGTTATGAATCTCCCCCTGTATTTGATCTCCCCCTGAGATTGTGCCTGTAACTTTATATTTTCCTGCATATATACTGTTAGCACAATTTTCTCCCCCTTTGTCATCGACAAAAAGGAGTTTATTAAAATATAGGATAAAATATATAATTCAGAGTATAAGCAAAATAAGACTACTACCATAGATTAAGAGTCACATAATATGATAATGCCAAAGAGTCTAAGACGAATTAAAATGCGACACTATTTAGTACAAGTGCCAGATAATGTCTTAAAGCAAGAACTAAGTCATAACTTACACATAATAGTAGATAAAGACATAGACTAAAAGGATTCAATCTGAATCTGTCTCACCCTCCTCTTCTTCTTCGTCAACAAGCTGAGATTTTCCGTATCCACGTCCATGACTCGTTCCCGAGCTTGTACCCTCCTCCGAGGATGTCCAAGCAAAAGTAGGAGGAGCTGGGCGCTTGCCAGGGTCTTGAGTTGGCATGGATGAGGATGATGCTCCACATGATATTGCTTCCCATATAGAACTGAAGAACGACTTAAGTTTGTTAAATCGTTTATCCATTTTGGTGTCCATGCGCTTAAGTCGAGCTTCTAGAAGAAATTGATTTTGAGCAATAGTGTTAAGTGATTCTTTTGTTGAGGAAGATGATCTTAAAAGTTTAACTTCTCCATGTTTAGATCGGGATGAACGGGAGGAAGCCTCTCTATGTCCTTGGTCTTTCCATTGTTCAAAAGGCATAATATTGAAGTATGGAGCTGGAAGCTTCATTCTTGCAATCGAAGCTTTGTTGATGGCTTTTGGTTTGGAAATGGAAGACTTTGGTGGTTCAATGCCACAATCGAGCAAGAGACGCATAATGTACTCGTTATAAAACAAGTGAGGTCTAGAGCTATCATTTACTTTCAAGATCTCATCGAAGATCATACCAATCCAGTTTATACGAATACCCCCATAAATTGCGTATAATGCCTTGAAATTTTCTTTATAGACGGCATCAAAATTTCCAGTTCTTGGGAAAAGGGAGTGCATAAGAGTATGATGAAGAATTCTTGCAGACGGCCTTAAGCCAATAGACTTAGTGCTATCCTTGTCATCTTCAGTAAATTGATGACTAATTTGATTACGGATATGAATATTGCAAAAGTCATTTGAGAATTTTTCACCAATAAACCTAGAACCAAGAACACTTGCCATCCTATCACATGAGATAAACACTTCTTTGCCACATACAACAGACCAAAGACAATAATTGGGATTTGCGGGTTTGTTTTTCTCTATATTTAGATTAGCATAGAATAACTTGATCATGACATGGTTAATTTCCACATTGTTTTGATCATAGTCAATAAGGTTTTCAATGTCGGTATCCCTTGCTAAATCTAAAATACGATAACTAGAGAAATCTGAGAATTTAACAAACGAACCCGGATGGATAGTAAAATCTTTCATTTCATTCCACCTTTTGAGTGAAATTGGATCCACAAGCCATTTCTTGATAGAGAGATCAATGGGTTGAGTCTCTGAGGTAGAGGCTTGCTTAAATTTCTTTTGTTGAGGAGCCATTAGGGATAAGTTTGAAGAAAGAAAGTTAATAAGAGAAAGTAGGGTTTCTTTGATTTGGGGGAAGAAGACTGGTTATGAAGAAGAAAAGAGTGATAGGGGTAAAAAGAACGGACGGATATATTAAAAAAAACAAGAATGCTCGTAACCGGTCGACCGGTGAAAATGGGGCGGTCGACCGTTTTTATCCAGAGAGCAAAAACGGTCGACCGGTCCATTTTGAGCTGTCGACCGGTGCTGTTCTGGAAGCTCAGTTCAGCCTGTTTTCAATATAGTTGTGTCCTATAAATTGTATATCACTCTTATTATAATATTTAATTGTTATTAAATGAGTGATTACAAAAGAAAATAAACAACGGTACAATATAAAAATAAAATTAAGTCCATGGTACCCACTTTTTATGGGGTCCTAAGAGTTAGGTCTTAGGAGTCCAAACCCATACGGGTCCGGTATCCCCTTTATATATATAATTAGTATTAAGATGTACAGTATTCATGAAATTCTGAATATATTTATTCCTAATCAAATTGTTATTTGTTTTAGGAACCCATATTTTGATAGTCTTGACATTTTTCTTCTGAAATTTCACAACTGGTTTTGGTTTGGAATATAATACACTAAGATTTTTCTTAGTTTCAGTCTTTTGTACTTTCTTTTTCCTTCCATTACCAAGATGTTTCTTGGTTTCTGGTTTCCTATATCCCAAACCTTGTTTATTTGAAACAGATTGTGAACTTTCAATGATTTTTGTCAAATTTTCTCGACCTTTGTTAAAGTTAGAAACATTTTGAGTTATATCATCTAACTTAGTTTGTAAGCTCGCCTTTTCTAGGTCCAGATTTTTGACTTTTGCCTTAAGCTCATGATTTTCAGTAGCGAGAGCATCATTTTTCTCTTTTTGAGTTTCAATTTCTTGACTCAAAAGAGATAATTGAGAGTCAACATTAGATGATGATTCTTGAAGTTTTTCAAGTTCTTCTTCTAATATTTTCTTCTCGTCTTTTAACATATCTCGTTCAAACTCTACTCTACTCAAATCTGCTTTGGCTACTTTTAATTGACGTTTTATGTCTTTATATTTGACTATCAACTCAGAATTTATATCAAGTAATTCATCAAATGTAGGAATTTGTACCTCATCTTCTGTTGCCATAAAACAAACATTAGCTTGTTCATTTTCCTGATCACTTTCACTTTCAGATGAGGATGAGTCTGAATCATCCCATGTTACTGAGAAGGCTCGTTTCTTTGACTTGTCCTTCTTATGTTTGAATTTATCATTTTCTGACTTCTTCTTCTGTTCTGGACAATCCTTCTGCATGTGCCCCTTTTTGTGACAGTTGAAACATTCTATAGTTGATGAAGATGGTTTGCTTGATCCAGGTTTCCTTTTGTTGTAGCGACTGGCTTTTCGATATTTTAGGAATTTTTTGAATCCTTTTGCAATGAATGCCAAATCTTCATCTTCAGAATCTGATTCATTTTCATCTTTCTCAGCATGAAATGCTACATTTTTCTTCTCTTCTTTCTGTTCTTTTCTAGCCTGCAAATTTGCTTCATAGGACATTAAATTTCCTATCAATTCATCTGGCTTCATGATGGAAAGGTCATTAGCTTCTTCAATTGCTAATACTTTTCCTTCCCATTCACTATTCAGAGAATGTAGGACTGTTGAAACAACATCAAAATCTGAATATTTTTGCCCTAATCCGATAAGTGCATGATGAATAGTTTGAAATCTTGAATACATATCATTGATTGTCTCATTCGGTTTCATTTTGAAATTTTGAAACTGACTCTTCAGCATGGCTATTTTGGCTTGTTTAACCTTGTTAGTACCTTCATGAGTGGTTTTCAGCGTTTGCCAAATTTGATATGCAGTAGTGCAGATACTAACACGGTTATATTCATTTTGGTCTAATGCACAAAACAACATATTTATTGCCTTTGCATTTACAGCTGCTGCTGTTTTCTCAGCCGTTGTCCATTCTGAATATTCAGTTGTTGGATTTACTATTTCTTTTTGAGTAGCATTCCAAGCATCATAGCTATTTGATTGCATGAAAAATGACATACGTGTAGCCCAATAGCTATAGTTGAGACCATTAAAGAATGGAGGTCTTTGTGTTGATTGACCTTCCGTGTAAGTGCTAGAGCTAGTACTTGCGTTATTTGCCATATTACAAGAATATATCAAATAACGGTTTTACGGTTATATGATGACCGTGCTCTGATACCAAATGAAAGTGTGTACGCTTGTGCACACTGATTACGGATCGTGTAATATGGACTAATATATGCGGAATGTTATTTACAATTGCTATATAAGTAAATATTCAATAAACTAACTATATAGCAATTCACAGATATAGAATAGTAAATGCAGTAAACAGTAAAATCACACCAGGGATTTTTATACTGGTTCGGACCTCCCGTCCTACGTCCAGTCCCAGACTTCTATCTGGATTTCACTACCAACTACCTCGCTTCACCCGGAGGAACAGGTTTATAACACCCGAACAGCCGAACGGGATTTCGTGCCTCTTACAACACCGAGGACTTCAACAAAAATAAATACAATTGTCGTTGACAACTTGTGCTCTTAACAACACTGATTTGTCACTTGTAGTACACCCTTCCTATAATCTTATCCTCAAAATATGTGAATGATGTTTGTGAAGATTGAAGGAAGTATATTACTTATTTGAATCAAAAGATATGAAATAATTTCAATGATTCAATAAGCAATTTTGAAGTAGAAAGCTTTTTGAATGCAAGAGTATTTAGAAATTAAGATCAGAATTTTAAAGCAAAGAATTGTTTTTTTTTTTCAATCAATGATTTAGATATGTTTATATAGAGAATAAATGGTTGTAACTCTTTGTGAAGAGTAGCCATTAAAAGATGTGATCATTGATGAAAGGAAAGAGAAGCAACCATTGAAGAAAGAAGTGTCTTTTGGGAAAGGTTGCTTTCTGTTTAAAAACGGTCGACAGGTCAAAAATGACCAGTAGACGAAAATTTCAAATATATAGACGTTATGTGCATGTGTGCACGTTCATTGTGCAATTTACACAGGAACGGTCGACCGCCTGGTTTTGGACCGGTCGACCGGTCGCTGTTAAATTGCACAGTGAATGTGCGCTGTCATCCAAAACGTTTATACATCGATTCTTTTGAGATACATGATTATTTTGAGGATAGATTTTAACATAACTAATATTACCAACATACCAAATAATCCACCTCTAATGTATGAAGCTCGTTGTGTCTCAATGAATGACTTCTTTTTGACGATCACGGTTTATCCCTTTGTCAGAAATCAAAACTATATAAAGATCTTGACTCAACAGAGTATGATGGTGGTAGTGTTCATGGACGAGGAAGGAATCAGTCGGAGTACGATCACAAGTGGGAATCTGGGATGAAAACTGAAATTCCAGAATTCAAAGGTGGTATGCAGGCTGAGGAGTTTTTGGATTGGGTGGCTAATGTTGAAGAAATTTTTGATTTCAAAGAAGTTCCAGAACATCGTAGAGTGAAGTTGGTTGCTACAAGGTTTAGGGGTAGAGCTTTGGCATGGTGGCAGCAAACCAAACTTACACGTAAACGAATGGGGAAGTCAAAAGTTGAATCTTGGGAGAAGATGAAGAAATTGATGAAAGCAACGTTCTTACCTTACAATTATCAATCATTGATGTATCAACGTTTGCAGAACTTGAGGCAGGGCACAAAGACTGTTAATGACTACGCAGATGAGTTTTATCAGCTTATTGCAAGGAATGATATTATGGAAACGGAAGAACAACTGACATCTAGATTCATTGGGGGATTGAGAATGCAGATCCAGGATATGGTGAATATGTTCGATCCAAGATCTGTGGCGGAAGCACATCAGAAAGCGTTGGCTTGGGAGAAGCAGGGACGACGAGGAGGTGGTGTGTTTACTAATTCCAACAATCAAGTGAAGGGTGTTAGTGGAAGTTCTAATGTTTCTAAACCTATCAGTAAACCAGTGGTGAAGGAGGCTGAGAAGGCAAAGGTTAACAACGGTTTCAAATGTTACAATTGTCAGGAGTTGGGTCATAAAAGCAATGAGTGTCCAAATCCAAAGAAGAGAGCAATGATTGCTGAGGTTGAGGATGAGGATGAGGAAGCTGAAGATTCTAATCAATTACTAGTTGAGGAGGAAGAATTGTTGTCTGGAGATGATGGTTATACATTAATGATGAGGAGGAATTGCTTAACACCGAAGCAGGAGGAAGAGACTAGCTGGTTGAGGAGTAACATCTTTCAATCGACGTGCACTATCTTGGGAAGGGTTTGCAAATTTGTTATTGATGCTGGAAGCTGTGATAACATTATCTCTACAGAAGCTGTAAAGAAGTTATCATTGAAGACAGAGAAGCACCCGAAACCGTATAAGTTAGCTTGGTTGAGGAAAGGTGGGGAGGTGAAAGTTAGTCGAAGGACTTGTGTTAATTTTTCAATTGGGAAGAAATACAAGGACGAAATTTGGTGTGATGTTGTGGACATGGACGTATGCCATTTGTTGTTGGGGAGACCGTGGCAATATGATAGGGCGGTGCAACACGATGGGCGTACCAACAGTTACAGTTTCATGTTTGAAGGGACGAAGATTACTCTAGTTCCGAAGAAGCAACAACAGAAGGAGAGTAAGTTGGAGGAGATTGAAGAGTTGAAAACTTTATTATCTCTGAAGGAATTTGTTAAGGAGGTTGAAGAGGAGCCTGAAGTATACCTGTTGATTGGGCGTGAGAGCTGTGAGGAGGTTGAAATTCCAGAAGAAGCGAAGTCAGTATTGAAAGAATTTGAGGATGTATTTCCAGAAGAGTTGCCTAAAGAGTTACCACCGCTTAGAGACATACAGCATCAGATTGACTTGGTGCCAGGTGCTGCATTGCCTCATAGACCACACTATCGGATGAGTCCAAGGGAACATGAAGAGTTAAGGAGACAGGTGGAGGAACTACTGGAACAAGGGCGAGTTCAGGAAAGTTTGAGTCCGTGTGCTGTACCAGCATTACTCGTACCGAAGAAGGATGGTTCATGGAGAATGTGCACAGATAGTAGAGCATTGAATAAGATCACAGTCAGATGCAGATTTCCGATGCCGAGGCTTGATGATTTACTGGATCAAATCAGTGGATCTGTAATCTTTTCCAAGATTGACTTGAAGAGCGGTTATCATCAGATTCGCATTAGACCAGGGGACGAATGGAAGACAGCATTCAAGACGAGGGAAGGATTGTATAAATGGCTGGTAATGCCGTTTGGTCTATCGAATGCACCAAGTACATTCATGAGGGTGATGAACCAAATTTTCAGGCCATACATTGGGAAATTTGTGGTGGTTTACTTTGATGATATTCTGATCTACAGTGCTAGTACAGAAGAACATGTTCAGCATTTGAAGAAAGTGCTAATTATCCTCCGGGAAGAACAATTCTACGCTGCTACGAAAAAGTGTGTTTTTATGGCAACGAGTGTTTTATTTCTGGGGTATGTTGTGTCGAAAGAAGGAATACATGTTGACCAGAGTAAAATCGAAGCAATTAGAGATTGGCCACAGCCCAAGACGATAATGGATGTTCGTAGTTTCCATGGGTTGGCTTCGTTTTACAGAAGATTTATTCCACATTTTAGCAGTGTGATGGCACCTGTTACGGATTGTATGAAGGGTAAGCAGTTTGCATGGACAGAGGAAGCAGGGGATGCTTTTGGGAAGATCAAGAAGTTGCTGACATCTGCACCAATTCTAGTATTACCTGATTTTCAGTTGTTGTTTGAGCTACACACTGATGCATCCAAGGTTGGGATTGGAGGAGTGTTGAGTCAGAAGAGGCGTCCAATTGCATACTTTAGCGAGAAGTTATCAGGAGCAAAGATAAGATACAGTACATATGATGTGGAATTCTATGCTGTTGTGCAAGCTGTTAAACACTGGAGACATTATCTATTTCAGAAAGAGTTTGTTCTTTACACTGATCATGAAGCATTGAAGCATTTACAAGGGCAGGACAAAATATCAGCGAGACATGCATCATGGATCGCACATCTACAACAGTTTACTTTTGTTGTCAAACACAAGTCAGGGGTAATGAATCGAGTGGCTGATGCTTTGAGCCGAAGGAATCATTTGTTAACTACGATGAAAGTCGAAGTGACTGGATTTGATGTGCTACCAGAATTATTTGTTGAAGATCCTTACTTTATGAAGTTTGTAGATAAAGTCAAGAATGGGGAGACGGATGAGTTCGTGATGGTGAATGGTTTTCTGTTCAAAGGAAATCGATTGTGCATACCTGATTGTAGTTTGAGAATGAAGATTGTGAAGGAACTGCATGAAGAAGGCCACGTGGGAAGAGACCGTACATTGCAGTTAATTTCTCAATCTTATTTTTGGCCGTCAATGAGGAAAGAGGTCGAAAGATTTGTGGAGAGGTGTCATATTTGTCAGGTTTCGAAAGGAACAGCGACGAATGCGGGGTTATTGAAATGACCCTCCTATTCCTACTCTAATTCCATAAGGATTTTTTTTTTAAGGTAAAGAGGATATATATATATAGATAGATATATCATCCATTACAATTATAATTCTTAGGGTCAATATCTTTCTCCAATAAACCAAATATATCCAGGATCACAATAATCAACCAATATAAATATATCAGTACATTCACAAAGATAAGCACATACATGTGAGGATGTATATGCCTCTCTTGTTTGAATCAGAGTTCTGGAAACAAGAGGATATTGGATTGCTGATTTTTTTTTTGATCAAACAATCCACTGGAAACATATACTTTAGTCTGTTTATCCTAACTAAGAAGTGATCAAGTAATAATCAGTGGAAAGCAAGCTTTTAATATAGATGTTTGTGTTAAAGTCTAAATAGTGTCAAAATCAAGCTAAAAGGAAGTGGATCCTAAGTGAACACAAGCAACATCTAGGCGTAATGGAAACGCGCCTAACTTATACACGAGAGGTCACGAGTTCGAGTACTATGCTGGTTGGTTCAAACACAATTTTTGTTTTTTTTTTCCTTTTTCATTTTTCTCCTGTACAGTTTGGAACCTGTTATCTACCTATATCTGCACATATATACTTTATTTTTGCCTATTTTCTATCATACAAAACAATAATTCTTGCTTTATTATTTTTGAAACCCATTCCTACAACCTGGAAGGCTTCATGATTGATGTAAATTAAGGGTCTGTTGCTTGGGTTTTGTAAATGATAGAAGTGTTTATCATTATCCAGGTTTGAATTTCTTATCACAAAATCTGTCTGGAATTAAGAATGCATTTGGTTAGAATCTGAGTGAAATTCAGATTCTTATCACAAATACAAAGGAAAAGGTGTGGTAATATTTGCACTAAACATGTTTATGTGCATATATATCTGCAACTATATGGATCTGGCTTACAATTCCCTTATTACAAATCCTTTCTTTAAAAATAGGACATGAGACATTTGTATGAAACAAGTTTAATTATGGGAACCTTGCAGCCATATAAAACATTCAACCTATGCCTATTTTCTTTTGTATACATATGCCATGGTAGAAAATAAAACCATTTAATTTTCTGAGAATCAACTATCCAGATTTTCCAAAACTTAGATCCTTTCCAAAGACTCAAGATTGACTAATACATTTATAAAATGTAATCATTCAATTTTAACATGGTGTTCTTGCTAAATCCACTTACAAGATTTGATTAATAAATTTTTTTTTAAACATAACAGATATTTAACTTGGTTCATAGATTCCAGATACAAGTCAATCTCTTAATAAAATACCTAACAAAATATCCATCCAATATTCAACACTTAATACAAGTAGCAATTTAAATTGTCAATACATGCAGATTTCAACATTTAGGCTCTTATCTAACTAAGTTTAGCATGCTATATCTTCTTCTCAAAGCTTTGCTCCTACTCCTACTTAGTTGCTGCAATCCCTGAAAAAGCATTTGAAACTGCCTCATTTTAAATGAGACACCCCAGATGCCATTAGCACACTAGGGTCAGACACATGTCTGGTATGAGAAAGCTCACAAAAATAATTAGTTAATTAGGTTAAAGTCAAGTTAAGTACATGTACAGAAAGTTCGGCCCTTTGGAATCAGGCAAATACTTGTGTGCATGCTCTGTGTCATTGTGCAGGTGCACACTTTAATTTTCTTTCCAGAGACTACAAATATGGCACATACATTCAAGCATACAATTCAATCATAGTCAAACAATCATTCATACCAAACAGGAAAATAACCAATATGAGTTAAATCATTTATTCAATTCTCATATTTCAAATCTGGGAAAAACTCTAGTTTTCTCATCATCTCAAGTATTATTCCCTTGGTATATTTATCTATCCTTGGTCTCATCTGCAATATTTATGAATCAATGGACACACTGTAATGAACTAATTCACTCCATTACACAAAGATCTCAGGACTTAAACAAGCCATGTGTCAACTTGTGTTACTCAAGCACACAAGTCATTCCTGCAGTGTTCTTGACCCCAATTTCCTAATCAGGTTTAAGTTAATAATAACTCTTTTGATTTTTCATGACAAAACCATTCAGTGATTCATTTCATTAGCTAAAAAAAAACATTCATAACATGGCATCTCATATTATTCATAACCATACAGAGGCAAACAAGCAAATAACCATTGGTGATTAAAAAAAAAATAAGGTTCTGTATATATATATATATTCATCCTGGTATTTAAAAGAGTTTAGGCAACTAACATTGGCTTATGGTTTCTGAGAGAGTTTTTCTTTTGCAAACATTTGTGCTTGAGTTAAACTCAGAATGACCTGGTTTCACTGAATCACAAAATTTTGTTTGCTATGCATTTTATTGAATCAGGAGCATCAGCACATAGGCAACCCTATTGCACCCCTAATTCCTTTCTATTTCAAGCCTCAGCACTTATACATGAGTATATTGCAGCTCAACATTATTTACATCTTTCTGGGTTGAGCCAAAACCAATACTACTTGCCTATTCTCAACATTTTATTTTCTGGGTATTTGTTTATATCCCTAAACATTAACATATCAGAGATCTGAGTGTATAAAACAGATATGTATACTAACAACACATAAAACTTTGTTATAATAAAACAAGTGATCAACCAAAGAGAATCCAAACATTTTCAGATTTAAATTCACAGATAAGCATTTATATATATGAAAATACTCTTTTAAGAAAAATACTTATAACTGACTGCCTACATTAGGACTTATTGCCTTAGATTTTTGAGTGAGTTTTCTCACCTAGCTCTCTCTTTGTTTCCTTAATTAATTGATGAGCTTCTGCCCTTAGCCTCAAGCTCCCTTCCTTCCCTTGTCTTATGATTTCTATGGTGTTGTTTTTTTTTCTCAAAATTCTTTTCTGAGGAGGAGAGGAGGCTGCTGCATATACATGTATATATATACAGGGTCTCTCTTAGGGTTTTGGGTATTGGCTAAGTCCATTTTTGCCCACCAGAAAAATCATGTTATCTGCATTTTTTTAAACCCAAAGTTTTACCCTTCCCGGCTTAATTTGGGTGAAGAGAAAAGTGGTTACACATTTTTTTCAGAAATTTGCTTTTCAGAAAATACTTTTCTCCTTGTCTACAATCATGCTAAAAATGTGACTTGATTTTTGTTATTTATTAAATACTCTTTTCTAATTCTGCCTATACCAAGCACTTCCCTGTTTTATCTTATTTTTTTCTATTTTTTTTTAGCTTTCATGCAAATGGTATGTACTTCCTTCATTTATTTATAAGAGGATTATTCCTTTTTATATCTTCATTCTTTTTATTTCTGCTTATATTAAAATATGTCTGTATATTTTATTTCACTAGTTTAAACTCTAGTATTTTATTAACACATATATATATTTATATAAGTCTTACTGAAATAATTAGTACACCCTCCTATATATTCATACATCATTCTATACTGACACACACATGCACATGTACACTCAAAAATATTCAGTAGCATTCATATATACATTTACTCATGCATACTACTTTTAAGAATTTAATCTACATATATATATATATATTTCCATACACATCAATATGTATGTATTCTTGGAGTTCAGGGTTTTAGCTTATATTCATGTGCATTTCCTGTGCACACATGTACACACACTGATACACTATCAAGCTATATCAATTCCTCCTTCAAAATTTATTTAAAAATTATTTTAAATTTATTTATATTTTTCAGAATAAATTCCTAAAATCTTGGGTCATTACATACACCCCTCCTTTTAGAAATTGTGTCCCACAATTTTCCTAAGCTTAAAATAAATTTTAAACTTAATTCAGAGAACAAATATATTCTCTACCAAATAGATTCTTAGTTCTATACTAACTAAAAATATATTCATCCAAAATAAAGAAAACAATCAAAAATCAGAATTACCTTAATCTGAAAATAGCTTAGGATAATTCATCCTAACTTTGTCTTCTAATTCCCATGTGCAATCACTAGGATCAAGACTCCACTGTACCTTCACAAGTTTCAGAGATTTATTCCTCAACTTCTTCACATCTTTTGCCAAAATTCCCACTGGATCCTTTTCATAAATCAAATTAGGATTTATCTGCACTTGGGTTGGGGTTTCAAGAATTTCTGCCTTGTCATGGACCCATCTTCTCAATTGTGACACATGAAAAACATCATGTATACCTTGCATGTTTTCTGGTAATTCCAACTTATATGCCAAGGGACCAATTCTCTCCAGAATTTTGTATGGTCCAATATATCTTGGGGTTAATTTGCCTTGTTTTCCAAACCTCAGCACATTTTTCATGGGTGAGATTTTGATGAAAACAAAATTTCCCACCTCATATTCTACCTGCCTCCTTCTCATGTCTGCAAATTTCTTTTGCCTATCTTGAGCTGCTGTCATTCTTCTTCTTACCAACTCAATTTTCTCCTTGGTTTCTTGTATGTACTCAGGTCCTAAAATAGACCTTTCTCCTGCTTCTACCCAGCAAACAGGTGACAAACAGGGTTTACCATATAAGGCTTCAAATGGAGCCATTCCTATGGTGCTTTGGTAGCTGTTGTTGTATGTAAATTCAACTAGATGAAGATAATCTTCCCAGTTGCCCCCAAAATCCAGTATACATGCCCTCAACATGTCCTCCAAAACTTTGTTTACCACCTCAGTCTGCCCATCTGATTGAGGATGGTAGGCAGTACTTAAACATAGTTCACTTCCCATTGCTTCTTGAAAGCTTCTCCAGAATTTTGAAGTGAAGATGGTATCCCTATCACTCACAATGGTTTTGGGAATGCCATGTAACTTTACCACTTCTTTTATAAAAATTTGAGCTAGTTTTGGTGCTGTTCTTTCTGACTTTACTGGGATGAAGTGTGCTACCTTGGTTAGCCTATCAACTATCACCCATATACTTGTATTACCTCTCTTAGATCTAGGCAGTCCATCTATGAAGTCCATAGATATGTCTTCCCACTTCCACTGTGGTACACTAAGAGGTTGCATCAACCCTGATGGTCTTTGAGTTTCAGCCTTGACTTGTTGGCAAGTCATACATTTGGCAATGTACTTAGCTATATCAGATTTCATCCCCTTCCACCAGAAGTCTCTTTTCAAATTTTGATACATTTTTGTGTTACCTGGGTGTATGGAGTATTTACTTCTGTGATATTCATTCAATATCTCCTTCTTCAATTCTATGTCCTCTGGTACACACATCCTATTCTGGTATCTCATATAACCATCTTTATCAATGTGGTGATTCATTACTTCCTCCCCTCTTGAGAGGAGCATTCTCTTCTCTAATAAGTGAGCATCTTGTTCTTGCATTTTTCCTACCTTCAAAATTAAATCTGGTTGAAGTGTCATTAAGCTTAACTTCCCTTTATCTTCTTGTGCACCATGCATCTGCTCATTAATGTGCACACAACCATTCTCCCCAATCTCTAACTCAGTTAGCAAAAATAAGTTTTTAAATTCTTCTATCATCATCATAGCCAATTTAGCATGCTGTCTACTTAGAGCATCTGCAACTTTGTTTGCTTTACCTGGTGTATAAAGTATGTCAAAGTCATAGGCAGCTAAGAACTCCACCCATCTATGTTGCCTCATGTTCAAATCTTTTTGTGAAAACAAATATTTTAGAGACTTGTGGTCAGTGTAAAGTTCAAACTTAGTGCCTAACAAATAATGTCTCCAAAGTTTTAAAGCATATATCACAGCTGCTAATTCGAGATCATGTGTGGCATACCTTACTTCATGGGGTTTAAGTTGTCTGGATGCATATGCAATGACTTGGCCTTGTTGCATCAACACTGCACCCAAGCCAAATCCACTAGCATCAGTGTATACCACTAATTCTTCATTTCCATGTGGTACCTTTAGAATTGGAGCATTCACCAATGCCTCCTTCAACTGTTCAAAAGACTTTTCACATTTTTCTGACCAAACAAAAGCTTGGTTCTTCCTGGTTAGGTTAGTGAGTGGTGTAGAAATTTTTGAAAAATCTTTTATAAACCTCCTATAATACCCTGCCATCCCCATAAATGACCTCACTTCACTGACAGTGCTTGGCCTCTTCCATGCTTGAATAGCCACTACTTTATTGGGGTTCACAGAAATTCCTTTGGCAGATATAACATGGCCAAGAAAATGTACTTCCTCTTTCCAAAACACACATTTTGAAAATTTTGCCTTTAAATCTTTTTCCCTTAATCTAGACAAAACCAGGTGCAAATGATGCTTATGTTCTTCCACTGTCTTGGAATAAATCAAAATGTCATCTATAAAAATAAGCACAAACTTGTCTAAACAATCTCTAAAGGTTCTGTTCATTAAATCTACAAAGTAAGATGGTGCATTGGTCAAGCCAAATGGCATAACCAAAAATTCATACAACCCATACCTAGTGTTAAAGGCAGTGTACTTGATGCTTGATTCTTCCACCTTCATTTGATGAAAACCAGATGCTAAGTCTAGTCTAGAAAATACTTTTGCCCCTGCTAATTGATCAAAAAGATCATCTATTCTTGGCAATGGGTATTTATTTTTAATAGTTACTTTGTTTAATTCTCTATAATCTATGCAGAGTCTTAAGGAGCCATCTTGCTTCTTAACAAATACCACTGGTGCTCCCCAGCAAGAATTACTTGGTCTTATAAAACCCTTTTCTTCCAATTCTTCTAACTGTTTCTTTAATTCTTTTAGTTCATTTGGCCCCATTCTAGTTGGCTTTTTAATCACTGGGCTTGCTCCTGGAACTAGATTGATCTGGAATTCTACTGGTCTATGGTGTGGAATACCCTTGACCTCACCAAACACATCCAAATATTCATTGACTATGGGAATTTCTTCAATGGCTAGTTCACTGAAATCTTTTTCTGAGTCAACTAAATGATATAGTTTTCCTTCCTTAGCTACCTCACATAAAACTGTGATTCTCTGGCCTCTAGAATTTTGCAATGATATGGTGGATGAGTCTAAATTAATTATGGCTTTAAATTGCCTTAACCAGTCTACCCCCAATATAACACCTATATTTGGGTAATTCAAAACATATAAATTGGAAATAAAAATATTTCCTCCTATGTTTAATTCCACATCCACACAATTCATATTTAAAACACTAGAACTCCCCAATGGACTGTGTATATGCAATGGGGTTTCAACCAATATGCAATTCAGTTTTAGCATTTTAACCAATTCATAAGAAATTAAAGAGTGAGTTGCCCCAGTATCATATACTACTGTTATGGGTATGGTACAAATAAGTAATGTACCTTCCACTTGGCTATGGTTTACAGTGTTACTCTCCACTGTGACTTTGCCTTTTCCTTCCAAATTTGCCAATTTTCCTTGCTGTTTATACTCAGGACAATTCCTCTTCATATGCCCCTCTTTCCCACATAGATAGCATTTGAAAGCTCCTCCTTTCAATTCTGGACATCTTGGTTTGATATGCCCTTCCTTTCCACACTGATGGCACACAATTTTCTTCTTGTTTTCCTTAGCTTTGACATCTCCAGTGCTTTTGTTACTAGCCTCTTCTTTCTTCTTATCATAAGGGTGATACCTCCCCTTACCTTTCTTGATATTATTGCTCTTAAAATTTCTGAACTTCTCTCTTTCCTTGTCATGTTGTTCCAACCTCAAAGCCAAGTCTATCACATGGTCAAAAGTCTTGTTTGCATAGGGTAACATGGCTCTGCTAAGTCCTGGGTTCAGACCTTTTATGTACCTATCATTTTTAGATGCCTCATCTGCCACAAGCATTGCTCCATATGTGGAAAGCCCCTCAAACTTTTGAGTGTATTCTGTGACAGTCATGGTTCCTTGTCTAAGTCTAATGAATTCTTCTAGCAAGGTAGTCTTTGCTGATGCTGGTACAAACCTTGCTTCCAACATCTCTTTGAATTGATTCCAAGTGATTTCATTCTCATTCCTTCCTGCAATGATTACTTCCCACCAGCCTAAAGCTACTCCTTTTAGCTGTCTTGAAGCCACTTGCCTCTTTCTTTGATCATCAAGTTGCATGTCATTGAAAATTCTTTCCAATGTTCTCAACCATGTTTGAATTTCTATGATACTCTCTGTCCCTTCAAAGATTTTGCCTCCTAAATGAGTATATGTCTTAAGTAATTTTGAGAGTTCTTCATAGGGATTTTCTTGCCTTTGTCCTGCCCCATCCCTAAATGCTCTCACCAAGTCTTGCAGATTGACCATTGGTGGTGCATGGGAAGATCCTGCTCCCTGATTTGGTGGTCTCCCTACCATAGTTTGCTAATAATAATTTACATAGCTGGTTAGTTTGATTGGTAATTTGGTTGTTTCAGTGGGTTTTTTTTTCACACTGAACACATTGTTATATATATATATTTAGTTCCTTTAAATTTTATTTCTATCTAAGAACTTGATCCTTACTTCTACTATGTTGCATAACATAGCTCTGATACCAACTGAAATGACCCTCCTATTCCTACTCTAATTCCATAAGGATTTTTTTTAAGGTAAAGAGGATATATATATATAGATAGATATATCATCCATTGCAATTATAATTCTTAGGGTCAATATCTTTCTCCAATAAACCAAATATATCCAGGATCACAATAATCAACCAATATAAATATATCAGTACATTCACAAAGATAAGCACATACATGTGAGGATGTATATGCCTCTCTTGTTTGAATCAGAGTTCTGGAAACAAGAGGATATTGGATTGCTGATTTTTTTTTTGATCAAACAATCCACTGGAAACATATACTTTAGTCTGTTTATCCTAACTAAGAAGTGATCAAGTAATAATCAGTGGAAAGCAAGCTTTTAATATAGATGTTTGTGTTAAAGTCTGAATAGTGTCAAAATCAAGCTAAAAGGAAGTGGATCCTAAGTGAACACAAGCAACATCTAGGCGTAATGGAAACGCGCCTAACTTATACACGAGAGGTCACGAGTTCGAGTACTATGCTGGTTGGTTCAAACACAATTTTTGTTTTTTTTTCCTTTTTCATTTTTCTCCTGTACAGTTTGGAACCTGTTATCTACCTATATCTGCACATATATACTTTATTTTTGCCTATTTTCTATCATACAAAACAATAATTCTTGCTTTATTATTTTTGAAACCCATTCCTACAACCTGGAAGGCTTCATGATTGATGTAAATTAAGGGTCTGTTGCTTGGGTTTTGTAAATGATAGAAGTGTTTATCATTATCCAGGTTTGAATTTCTTCTCACAAAATCTGTCTGGAATTAAGAATGCATTTGGTTAGAATCTGAGTGAAATTCAGATTCTTATCACAAATACAAAGGAAAAGGTGTGGTAATATTTGCACTAAACATGTTTATGTGCATATATATCTGCAACTATATGGATCTGGCTTACAATTCCCTTATTACAAATCCTTTCTTTAAAAATAGGACATGAGACATTTGTATGAAACAAGTTTAATTATGGGAACCTTGCAGCCATATAAAACATTCAACCTATGCCTATTTTCTTTTGTATACATATGCCATGGTAGAAAATAAAACCATTTAATTTTCTGAGAATCAACTATCCAGATTTTCCAAAACTTAGATCCTTTCCAAAGACTCAAGATTGACTAATACATTTATAAAATGTAATCATTCAATTTTAACATGGTGTTCTTGCTAAATCCACTTACAAGATTTGATTAATAAATTTTTTTTTAAACATAACAGATATTTAACTTGGTTCATAGATTCCAGATACAAGTCAATCTCTTAATAAAATACCTAACAAAATATCCATCCAATATTCAACACTTAATACAAGTAGCAATTTAAATTGTCAATACATGCAGATTTCAACATTTAGGCTCTTATCTAACTAAGTTTAGCATGCTATATCTTCTTCTCAAAGCTTTGCTCCTACTCCTACTTAGTTGCTGCAATCCCTGAAAAAGCATTTGAAACTGCCTCATTTTAAATGAGACACCCCAGATGCCATTAGCACACTAGGGTCAGACACATGTCTGGTATGAGAAAGCTCACAAAAATAATTAGTTAATTAGGTTAAAGTCAAGTTAAGTACATATACAGAAAGTTCGGCCCTTTGGAATCAGGCAAATACTTGTGTGCATGCTCTGTGTCATTGTGCATGTGCACACTTTAATTTTCTTTCCAGAGACTACAAATATGGCACATACATTCAAGCATACAATTCAATCATAGTCAAACAATCATTCATACCAAACAGGAAAATAACCAATATGAGTTAAATCATTTATTCAATTCTCATATTTCAAATCTGGGAAAAACTCTAGTTTTCTCATCATCTCAAGTATTATTCCCTTGGTATATTTATCTATCCTTGGTCTCATCTGCAATATTTATGAATCAATGGACACACTGTAATGAACTAATTCACTCCATTACACAAAGATCTCAGGACTTAAACAAGCCATGTGTCAACTTGTGTTACTCAAGCACACAAGTCATTCCTGCAGTGTTCTTGACCCCAATTTCCTAATCAGGTTTAAGTTAATAATAACTCTTTTGATTTTTCATGACAAAACCATTCAGTGATTCATTTCATTAGCTAAAAAAAACATTCATAACATGGCATCTCATATTATTCATAACCATACAGAGGCAAACAAGCAAATAACCATTGGTGATTAAAAAAAAAATAAGGTTCTGTATATATATATATATATATTCATCCTGGTATTTAAAAGAGTTTAGGCAACTAACATTGGCTTATGGTTTCTGAGAGAGTTTTTCTTTTGCAAACATTTGTGCTTGAGTTAAACTCAGAATGACCTGGTTTCACTGAATCACAAAATTTTGTTTGCTATGCATTTTATTGAATCAGGAGCATCAGCACATAGGCAACCCTATTGCACCCCTAATTCCTTTCTATTTCAAGCCTCAGCACTTATACATGAGTATATTGCAGCTCAACATTATTTACATCTTTCTGGGTTGAGCCAAAACCAATACTACTTGCCTATTCTCAACATTTTATTTTCTGGGTATTTGTTTATATCCCTAAACATTAACATATCAGAGATCTGAGTGTATAAAACAGATATGTATACTAACAACACATAAAACTTTGTTATAATAAAACAAGTGATCAACCAAAGAGAATCCAAACATTTTCAGATTTAAATTCACAGATAAGCATTTATATATATGAAAATACTCTTTTAAGAAAAATACTTATAACTGGCTGCCTACATTAGGACTTATTGCCTTAGATTTTTGAGTGAGTTTTCTCACCTAGCTCTCTCTTTGTTTCCTTAATTAATTGATGAGCTTCTGCCCTTAGCCTCAAGCTCCCTTCCTTCCCTTGTCTTATGATTTCTATGGTGTTGTTTTTTTTTCTCAAAATTCTTTTCTGAGGAGGAGAGGAGGCTGCTGCATATACATGTATATATATACAGGGTCTCTCTTAGGGTTTTGGGTATTGGCTAAGTCCATTTTTGCCCACCAGAAAAATCATGTTATCTGCATTTTTTTAAACCCAAAGTTTTACCCTTCCCGGCTTAATTTGGGTGAAGAGAAAAGTGGTTACACATTTTTTTCAGAAATTTGCTTTTCAGAAAATACTTTTCCCCTTGTCTACAATCATGCTAAAAATGTGACTTGATTTTTGTTATTTATTAAATACTCTTTTCTAATTCTGCCTATACCAAGCACTTCCCTGTTTTATCTTATTTTTTTCTATTTTTTTTAGCTTTCATGCAAATGGTATGTACTTCCTTCATTTATTTATAAGAGGATTATTCCTTTTTATATCTTCATTCTTTTTATTTCTGCTTATATTAAAATATGTCTGTATATTTTATTTCACTAGTTTAAACTCTAGTATTTTATTAACACATATATATATTTATATAAGTCTTACTGAAATAATTAGTACACCCTCCTATATATTCATACATCATTCTATACTGACACACACATGCACATGTACACTCAAAAATATTCAGTAGCATTCATATATACATTTACTCATGCATACTACTTTTAAGAATTTAATCTACATATATATATATATATATATATATATATATATTTCCATACACATCAATATGTATGTATTCTTGGAGTTCAGGGTTTTAGCTTATATTCATGTGCATTTCCTGTGCACACATGTACACACACTGATACACTATCAAGCTATATCAATTCCTCCTTCAAAATTTATTTAAAAATTATTTTAAATTTATTTATATTTTTCAGAATAAATTCCTAAAATCTTGGGTCATTACAGTTATATATGCCGTTACCTGTGCCTACCAAACCATGGGTTGATGTGAGTATGGATTTTGTTTTGGGTTTGCCTCGAACTCAGAGGGGAAATGATTCAATATATGTTGTGGTGGACAGGTTTTCAAAAATGGCACATTTTATAGCCTGTAAAAAGACCGCTGATGTAGTCCGTGTTGCTCAGTTATTCTTTAAAGAAATCTATCGTTTACATGGATTACCCGAATCTATTGTTTCTGACCGAGATACTCGATTTCTGAGTCACTTTTGGTTGAGTCTATGGAAGATGGTGGGAACGAAGTTGAAATTTAGTAGTGCATATCATCCTCAGACGGATGGACAAACTGAAGATGTGAATAGATCATTGGGAAATTTGTTGCGATGTCTTGTGCAGGACAATTTGAAGAGTTGGGATATGAAGTTGAGTCAGGCAGAGTTTGCTCATAACCATGCTGTTAATCGAAGCACAGGTTACAATCCATTTCAGATTGTATATTCAAATTTACCCAGGGGACCGTTGGATTTGGCAGTAGTTCCACAACCAAAGAGGACAGTTAAACGAGCTGCTGAATTTGTTGATGGGTTGACGGAATGCCATAGAATCGTTCAGGAACGATTGGAAAAAGCAAATGAGAAGTATAAACAAATGGCGGATAAGAAACGAAGAAGTGTAGTCTTCAAAGAAGGTGATTTCGTTTACGCGGTTTTGACGAAAGATCGTTTTCCGGTTGGAACTTACAACAAATTGAAAGCTCGAAAGATTGGACCAGTAGAAATCTTGAAGAAGATCAATGATAATGCGTATCGGTTAAAGTTGCCAGAAAATGTTCATACTTCTGATGTTTTCAATGTCAAACACTTAATTCCGTATTATGGAGAGGAATTTGCCGAAGATGACAAGAGTGTGAATTCGAGGACGAATTCCTTCCAACAAGGGGAGGATGATGAAGGGCTTACCTTGATAAGGCGCGGCCGACCTATACTAGGTCGCGAGATCGGTGATGAAGCCACCCAGATCGCGCACATCAATGACCTATCGCCAATTTCATGCCGCGACCACGACCTAAACCCCAAATCCACCAGTCTACGACCTAATCCTTCGATGGAATGACCTAACTCCGCTTCCATAGGTCGCGTACGACCTAATCTCAAGGTCGCGAATTCGATTGAACGACCTAACTCTGCCTCAGGTCGCGAGCGACCTACCGCATCTCTAAGTCGCGAGCGACCTACAGCACCTCTAAGTCGCGAGCGAGCAACGATTCTGTTAAGTCGCAAAGCCTCCAGCGTGCCAAATCCCTAGGTCGCGAAACTTCCTTTATATGTCGCTGCCGAACTTTTCTTAGCTCGCAAGAAGAATGATAGGTCGCGTGAAGGATGTTAGGTCGCGAACGACCTTATTTTAAGTCGCGGCAATTTCTTTAGGTCGCTGTTGTTTTGAGGCGCGTGAAAAACTAAGTCGCTGATTATGGTTTTTAGGTCGCGTGAGTTGCATAGGTCGTGAACGACCTAATTTTAAGGCGTGTACTGTATTGTTTTGTAATTTTTTCTTAAATCGCGTGAGTTGTACTAGGTCGTATACGACCTAAGAGTTGTGATTTTTTTTCTGTTTGACGTGTGAGTTGTAAGCCTATAAATAGGCATGTTGGGTCATTTGTAATGGTTGTTGACTTTTGAATAAAATTTCCATTTTGATTGCTTTGTGCTTTCTTCTAATTGGTAGTCGAGTGAAGTCTCCTATCTCCACTTACGTTATTCGAGTGCGCTCGAATCTTCGTTTGTTGAAGCCGATTCACGGTATCTTGTGCGCAAGATCAACGTTGAAGAATCGTAGATCTCTTTCCCGGTATCTTCGGATCAACGAGTCAGAGATAGCTAGAATTCGGTATCTTCGGATCAACGAATTCAGGCATCGCAGTATTCATCAATCCACCGATTGCAATTTCATCGATCTACATTATTTTGAGTAATCCGCTGCGTCACGGGGATGTCATTTTGTAAAGGTTGTTGATTTTTGAATAAAATTCTTGTTTGTTAGCTTTGTGCTTTCAATTAAAATCGGTAGTTGAGTGTAATCTCCTATCTCCACCTTCGACATTCGAGTGCGCTCGAATCTTCGATTGTTGAAGCCGATTCGCGGAATCAAGTGCGCTTGATCAACGCTCGAAGAATTGAAGATCTCTTTTCATGGTATCGTGCGTGATCAACGTGTCAGAGATAGCTAGAATTCGGTATCTTCGGATCAACGAATTTGGGCATTTCAGTAATCATCAATCCACCGATTGCTACTTTCATCGATCTACCTTGTTTTTGTTTAATCCACTGCGTCAAAATTAATAAACGATATCTATAGTACTATTTAATTGTTTCTTAGTTGTTACTTTACAGAAGAGTGGAATTTTATAAGTCACTGAAGCTGTCGATTTTTAAGGATGATTTTATTGTTCAAATTCTAAATCCTAGAAGCTACTGAAGCTGTTGATTTGTAATTTTTTACTTAACAATTATGTACTTAAATCGAGTGCAAGCTTTTCAAGCCATTATACGAGCAATCATTACTGCAATTGAAGTGATGTCATTTTATATTTCTAAATTTCTTGTTCGAAAAGACATCAAAAACGATGTATATATTTTTCTAAAAGAAGTACATCAACTTAATTAGCCTATTAATTGTTACAATACTGATTGATACAGGCTAGATTTAAGTTAGATGATGAATGGAAAAAAGTCCCCATATTTGAGCAAATGGGGTGTATTTTCAGATGTTCAAAATCTAGATTAGTTCAACGAATATTAAAAGCAAAGTCCAAGGAGGAAAGGCTTCAAATGAAACCCAATAACATTAGAAGCACAAAGGAGTGGAATGATATTATCAACTTGAAACTAGTTTAAAATTTAAGGTAAATTACATCTAATCGTTCATCATTTGCATGTATAGGAATTAAATATCCAATGTATTATGTTTTTGTAGGGACAAAGCCAAACATTCAAAGCTATTAGGCATAAAAAAATGCCACATACATGCGGGTGTAAAGGAATGGCTCAATTAGCTGAAGATATGGTAAGACATTTATTTTACATGAATTTAACTTTTTTGTAGAAAATAATATTTGTAACATTAAGCTATGAATAAATGTCGCTTCTTATTTGACAGTATATATATGTTTATTTTCATTTGGTTAACACTACTTATGTCTTGAACTAGTTTTAAGCATTATAGCTAATACGATCAGTTATTATATTTTATGTAGAGAAATGCGAGTTCCGATCCATCTTCTGTTTCTAGGGTTCATGTTTGGATCAAAACTCACACTCGCAAAAATGGCGAGCCAATAAACACGACTATTGGAGATACTATTGTATGTGCTTCTGTTTTAGTTTGAAATATTGTAAATGACTTGAGAATGTGATAATTGTAAGATAACATGCATGTTGACTTTTATAGGAGATGATAAAACAAATTGAAAATGAATCACAATCTAGCTCAACAACTAATGTGAGAGAAGATGCACTTTCGATAGTTTTGGGGCAAGATAAATCAGGACGATTAAGAGGAATGGGAAGAAGTATGACCCACACCAAGTTTATTTTGTCACAAGTTAATCAAAAACATACAATCCAACTTCAAAATAGAGTTGTCGGTTTGGAGAAGACGGTTCGTATGTTGGTATCACAAAATCAGGTGACACTTAGAAAAATTCAATGTTTATATGTTAATATAATCTATTATGTGCTATATTGTTGAACTGGTTTGAAATCAACAAAAAATTGAGAATTCAAGCATGTTGTAGCGTATGTAAGGAAATTTGACCGTTTTGTAAGGAAATTAATGCGAAACGTTTTCTTCTTCATTATGTGGTACAATAATGGACCGTTTCCATATTAATGCGAAACGTTTCCTTCTTCATTATATGGTACATTAATGAACCGTTTCCATATTAATGCAAAACGTTTCCTTCTTCATTATGTGGTACATTAATGGACCGTTTCCTTCCTCAAACGTTTCCTTCCTCATTATGTGGTCAATAGAATCTAAAGGGTTTTCCTATTAATATGCTAATAAATAAAACAGTTATAATCTAGAGCGCTAATTTCTCTCATCTTGATCATGATGGACGATCAAGATTAAGTCTACAAATTTGGAAATTTGGTCCTCTCTCTGCCTATAAATATTAACCTTTGCCCATCACAAAGAAGATAAGAAAACACATAAAGAAAATATAGGAAAAGAGAGAGAAACTATTCTCCTTTATCCATTGATACAGCCTTCGACAACAACCATTGCTAATTCGTATACAAGATGTCTGGAGGTATGTTTTATTAATTCATTACATATGTGATAATCATGTAATTCTAGATCTTAGGGTTTATATTATTCTCAAGATGTAGATTACAGCGTATGACTTCTTTGAAAAAACTAACTTACATGCATATTGGCTTATTAGGGGAACGGAAATTGTGGAGATGAGAGCGCAACTCAAACGGTAAAAATTACTGCATTATTGTTATGGCATCAATTAAATTTTGATTTTTAATTCGGTATATAACATCATTGCTTTTAATTTATTGTAGAACAAGTACGACAAAGCACATGATAAATGTGATTTATTGGATTGGACCGGGATCGATGAAGTAGTAGCCGAAGGAAGGGTTCTGTCAACTAATCCGAAAGTGCTCATACATAATATTCCTCTTGGACCGAATGCCATGAAAATTTTGATAGATTTTCCAAAGAAATCAAACGCTTTTTTATGGAGGACTACACCTAGAATGATCACATATATTGGAGAAGATAAGGATGAGATAGTAGCATGGCCAGCTGATAGAGTTGTTTTGCACACCATGAAATACTCCGAGAGAGAAGATAGTATGGTAAACATAATTTCTTCATGTATTTAATAACTTTATGGTTTAGTACACAAAATTTATTTTATAAATATGATCATTCCTAGAGTAAAACCAACATTACAAATATCAAATGCAAGCTGTATGATTGGATCGAAAGTAAAGAATTAGTTGTTGAAGGACGGTTGTACTCCAGTGATCCGAAACAGCTTGTGAATAATATTCCTCTTGGACCATCTGATGTGCTTGTTTTGATCGATGAGAGTAAGAAACCAAACGCATTTTTGTGGAGATCGCCAACGGGTATGACATACGTTGGACTAAAGGTAGCAAAGTTGCATGGACGGAAGCAAATGTAGTTGTTGAGGATATCAATGTCACAACATCTTCTCACACAATGAATGTCGTACTATCTTCAACCGTAATGTGCATAATTTATGTGTTAAATATATTAAATATACATGTAGACACTCTTTTATTTTTTAAAAATATTTTTAAACAGTTTCTTTTGTTGTGTGATAGAGTACAAATTTGAAGTTAAACACTAAATGCAAGTTGATTGGTCTTGATGGAATTGAAGTGATTGCCGAAGGACGTGTGTCTTCAATTGACCCAAAAGTATTGGTCCATTTTGTTCCACTTGGAGAAAATGTAATTAAAGTTTGGGTAGACACGGTAAAAATTCCAAATGCATGTTTGTGGAGACCTACATCTGAGTTTGAAACCATCAAAGATGCAATTGGTTCTATTGTAGCTTGGCCTTCTGCAAATGTTATAGCATATTCACCTTCTAGTAAGCATGAGATATAATTTATTATGCTTTTGTGTACACTTAGAAAGATCATATTTCGTTTCTTTCTTTTTTACATTTAATTCAAATAGATAAATCGTAAATAAATGTGCATATTGTTTTTTAATTAATTGTTGTAATTTTTTTTTCAATTAGGTAATTGTTAAAGCTCCGACGCAAACTTTTTGGATAAAGTTTTTCTTCTATATGGTCAGCTGCATAATTTATTTTTCTTCAAATCCGTTTGGGATAATGGTCAAGTGCAGGTACTCTAATTAACTCAAATTCATTCATGCAATTAATTTACAGATTTACTAGACAACTACACTCATAATTATTTTATACAAGTTATTATACACTGTTAAATATTAACCCGGAATCCTAACTAATACTGACAACTGATCCAAATCTTAGCCCAACCCAAATGAAAATTAAACAAGCAACCCCTCAATATAGAAGTAAAAACATAAATCAACGTGCCTTTTTTAATGATATATTTATTTTCCTGAAAATTGGAACAGAAGTAAAAATTAAACAAGCAACCCCTCCATATAGATTGTGAAACCCAAAGCTTACTCTAAAACCAAAATTGGAACAGAAGTAAAAAAATAAAATAAATCCGTGAATCATTTTTTTGCAAGTCGATATATTTATTTTGTATCCATAAGTTTTGAGACATCAACATGCCTTTTTTTAATGATATATAAATATGTAACCAGATTCTCAAGGTTTCATAGTGTGGGCAACTTGACGTAGACCTATCAAAATCGACCCTAACCCATTTACCCAACCCAATAACCCTAATATTATAAGGGTTGGATCCAATCCGTTTATTTTTCAATCAGTTTCTACCCAACCCGTTTGCAACTAAGAAAAAACACAAGCAGCCAAACCCAACCCGCCTAACCTCTAACCCTAATTCTTACTTTTCAATTTTCTATGTCGGCTTCAAATCTGTAAAAGGGAAAAAGGCGATTCCTTCTGATCTTCGATTTACAGTGTTTGGAAACCGTCTTAATTTGAGACGGCAACGACACCCTGATCTTTCGTTGTTTGAGATGATGACAACGCCCTAATTCTTTCGTTGTTTGAGACGACGAAGACTTATCTTCCTGCGGATCTTCCTGGTATTGATGTCTGCAAGTGCGAACCCTAGGATCTTCCTGGTATTGATTTTACCTCTCTGAGTTAGTTAATCTGATCGCACATGTTTAATTCAATTATGCTCATTGTTCTGCAGATTCTGGACTATTGTTGAAGCTTCCCAGTAGCAGCTCTGACTTTCTGGTATTGATGTCTGCAAGTGCGAACCCTAGGATCTTCCTGGTATTGATTTTACCTCTCTGAGTTAGTTAATCTGATCGCACATGTTTAATTCAATTATGCTCATTGTTCTGCAGATTCTGGACTATTGTTGAAGCTTCCTAGTAGCAGCTCTAACTTCAGACCATCTTTTCTTATACTCATAGTATGAATAGAATATGCGTTTGTCTCATTTCCACTATTTTGATCTGTACTTGAAGAAAATTGATTAACTACTCTCATGTAATACAACAAGTTTGTTTCTCCATTTGTATCATTCAAATGGCCTTTTTGAGGTTTCACTTTTTTCTATCTAATCATCTTCCTTCCCTTTTGCTATTTTTTACAATATTACCAACTAATATACTAAAAGTAGTAGCTTTTAATTAATTGGATTACACATCTTTCCCACCATTTTTTTGATCAACTTAGATCCTTATCCTTTCATGGTGTGCATATTTCTTATCTGTATCCTCCCTAATAACTCTTTCTACTTGTCCATTTTTATAATTCTAAGTTACGAGATGGATTATTTTTAGTGATGGACCATGTATTATTTTTATGCAGTGATCAAGATGGAGCAGCTTATTTTGGAGAGCTGGAAGAAGCTCTAATGCAAGGAGTAGCTGGCATTAGAAATGATGGGGACAAAAAATGTACGTTTACTTGGGTCTCCATTAATTTTTAGTATTTCGAATCCAGTATCATCATTATTTTTCTCAAAACACTTTTTTCAGTAACGTTTCCAACAAACACAACCACTTCCACAACATAACAAAACAAAAAACAGAAGTAGAAAATTGAGTCTGAAATGGCCTTCACACTCATCACATGGCAAAGAAACAAGAGTTGAATTCATAGTAGGTTCAAAGCACAAATAACTCATTCTGTGAATCTTTTTCTTTTTCTATATATGTTTATGGTGAGAATCAAAGAGAGAAAATTATATAAATGAATATATGGTCTTTTGGAAAAACTGAAAATAAAGTCCCTTATATTCTACTACATCATACAAAGATATAAAGTTGGCAGGCTTTATTTAATCTTCTGAAATTTGTTTGATCTCACTGGGGAAAATTAATTACAGCTTTATTGTTGCCTACAAGACCACCTCCTACTCTTGAGATCTTTCCTTCTTGGCCTATGAGGTTCTGCAAAGCATCAAGGTTAGTATTGTCTTCTTTTTCTACTCCACTTTACATTTTTATGTTTATGAGAGAAAATATATTTTTATTAAGAAACTGGTCTATTTTAATTGGAATAAGGTAACCACATATTCATTTATACTTGTATTGTAGTATGTTATCAGGTTAGGAAACTTCATATTAAAAACTAAATATGCGCAACTGCAAGAAAAAATAACAGCACGAGTGCACATAAAAGAATAGACTAGTGGCAAATTTAATTATTCAGTGTATATATTAACATGCATTTACATAGTAGCTTCTTAATGAAACCATACTGATAGTAGTTTTTTATGGTATGGTATCAATTAGGAGAATTTACATTCAGAGGAAAGCACAAACTCAGGATCAGCTCAACACATGATTTCTCAATCAGAAGATTTGTCTAACCCGGAACAGAACCAACATATAATGGCTACTCATTCTAAATTGTATACCCAGAATAAGGTTCTAATTTATTTAATAGACTTCATTATCACTGTTTTCTGTTTTATCAATAAAAATAAATAACATGTACGTGAATATTAAGGCACAAATCCCTACATCCCCAAAGCCAGCTCCAGAGCCAGCGAAATCATGCGTCAATCGATTTACCATCCACGTGTGAATTGGTGCACTTAAATCACCCTCGTTAAGAGGCGCACTCCGATACTACTTTCAAACTTGAAAAAGGGTATTAGAAGTTATTAGCTTAGTCATAAGAAGCCAAATTGAATCACTACCATCATGGCTATTTAAGAGCTAGAAGGGACAAGTTCACGCAAACATCAGACAAATTGACCTGTAAGCTAAAAACTTCTTTTCTAAAAATAGTCTATCAGTAATCAAAGGGATATTTAAATAATGTCTACCATCATGCTAAGCATAAATGCATTTGAAGAAAATGCAGGTTTATGTTTATAAATAAGGGAGTTTAGGTTGTGCATGAAATTGCACTATTCAACTGTATCTCCTCATTTATTATAAAAATAATAATGACAAAAATATCCAAATTCCAAGAGGACAATAATTTTTGGCATGCGTAGATACGTATGTAGACATAGGGTTATTTCATCCAACTTAAATATATATAGAACTCCTGCTATCAATTTTCAATAGATTGGTTATACTTTGAAACCCTTGGAAAAAATTGTGTAAGTTTAAATCAAAGTCAAAACTTCTGACTCAGCTGCTTTTAAATAATACATGCAGTATTCATTTTCCCTTTTTTTTAAAAAAACTAACTGTCATAGAATACAGACCAAATAGAGCTAATTATATTTTTCACATTGTCTTACGTTTATGGGTTTAGTAAAAACAGATTATGCTAGTTGATTACCCTACTGTTGCAACTTGCAATATTTTGGAATAAATGACCACAAGCAGCTATATAGTTTGATCTCCAAGAAAATCCCTGTACTTTGTACATATACTATATGGTCAAAAATTAATATGCTTGAACCCAACATATAACAAGTATGAAATCTTTTCAATATTTTTTGGTAGTACTTAGAAAAATAATGATATAAATACAAATGTTTCATGAAATTCCATGCAGATTGTCTGACATTCTTTTTATCAATCTTTAGTAAGTGATTTAATCAGAGGTTTATAAGGATGTCCAACATCAAAATCATATCTAAGACTACATTGCTATAGCTGTAGTTTTCATTGTTTGCGTTAACTTAACTTTTTCATTCACAAGTAATGCATCATATAGATATATCATCAGTATAAAGAAAATGACAAGCTTAATCAAACAGTAAAAATGTTTCCTTTTAACTTACTCTGTTATGTAATCAAATATGTAAAAGTTTTTGCAAAACTGTTCTTGATCTTCACTGTTTTATGTATTTTGTGCAGGTGGAGTTTTGGATCTGCTTGTTGTTGACAGTACTGGGCATGATTGTTGTACTGAATATGTAGAATCTGCGTGATTGTTGTACTGGGCATGAACTGACATGTTATGTATTTTATGTACTTGTTGCATGATTGTTTTTCTATTCTTTTCTTTACCAATATGGTGAACTTTGTTTTATTAGATGTTATTTGTGAGTAATCAGATGTAGATGTTGATGTGTTTGAAGTTTTATCTCATCTACTGTTTGGTTGCCAATTGGCATCTTATATGTTATTCTTTCAATCTGATTTTTGAATCAATAGTATGGCATACAATGTTAATCAAAGCATTGTAAAGTGAATGGAATAATGGGTCGGGTTGGGTTGACCCTTTTATAAAATGGGTTGGGTCGGGTTGACCCGTTTATCAAATGGGTCAAATGGGTCGGGTTTGTTTATGTTTTGAATAGATCGGGTCAAATTCTACCCGACCCATTTATGACCCAACCTAACCCGTTTGACGGGTCTAGTCTTGACGTTGCATTTTCTTGAAAATTTGGTGGAAATACTGCTAAGGTATTTTTGTTCAACAACTAGTATAGTAATAATATACATAAACACAAATATAAGCATAAAATTTACATACAAATCACACGTAGTGCACAAATAATAGAAAGGTATATTCAAAATAAATGTAAATAATTTAGATTATCATGCAGATTTCAAACACATTTTAGACAATTTATTAAATCAAATATTTACAGTGTCTTCAAAGTAGTCTCATTAACACAAAATATAATTACCAATTAATGCACATTTATGTTGATATTATATTTGTGTAGATTTCCCAACTGATAATAATATAAACCGTCCTTAAAGCTTGAAACTTTAAGTAAGTAGCCTTTTAAGGTAAAAGATTCATAGAATTTATATCAAAAATACTAAATCTGGTTAATTAAAATGAAGACAATAGATACAAAGAGTAGTATAACCTTTGTTTTCTGAATTTATGGTTAAAAATAAGTCAAAAAGTAAATGGTAAAATAACCAAAGGGCATCTGTCCTCTAATCTATGAGAATATAAATTGGTATTTGTGTAAATTAAATCAAAGATGAATCAGAAAACAAGGAATGTACAGTCTGTAAATATGCACGGTTATATTTGATAATATTTTGGGCTACTGAAGCTGTCGATTTTTAAGTATGATTTTGTTATACAAATACTAAATCCTAAAGGCTACTGAAGCTGTCGATTTGTAATTTTTTACCAGATCTAGCTCTTTGAATAACCATATGATACAATACAAGTTAATGATATACTTCTTAGTTTGCAAAAAAAGTTGTGATAACTATATTTACCTTCTTCCTCTAACTCGGCCACATCGGAGATATCAGAGTGTGGCTTGCAGTTGCTAAACAAAGTTCCTTTAAGAGTTCTTTCATTTAGAACATTCAACAGGTGTGTGATGAATACAGCTTCTTTGTGAGGCACACTTGTGAGTACTGCCACACCCAGCCCTATAACAAAAACTTAACTATCTGTATGAATACTTTCTATATGTGTATATAACTGTGCATTAGAAAAATGATCACATCAAGGACACATTCGAAAGTAGATATCATAACATCTACGACGCCAATGCATTTTATATTGCGATCGACTCCTTTATTAGTCATCTCAGCCTAAAACCTCCTGAACTGGCTTGTTTTGATCTTTTGGATTGGAAAATTCAGTTATACCAAACTTCTTTTACGCATGAGTTATATGAAAAATGTTAATATTATTATTGCTGCTTTGTGAAATGTTTAGCATGAATTAAAGAAGAATGGTAATGAGAAAATTCTTTTTCCACAATATTGTCAAAGAAGAATCAACCTGATGGAAAATGCCGTAGTGGTAAATACTGCTAAAAGGTGTACAATCTGTTTACCATGGTATCTATGGAAAGTTGATGATCATCACAACCACTTATGCAAACGGCTAATCCACCGCTTGTGCCTTTGTATTTATGTGATGGAAGGCTGTGATTTGCCCAGTGGTAAACTCCTTCCCTGTACAAAAGTAATATACAAGATTAATATTTTTGGCATCTTTCCTTTATTTACTCATCAAATCACCATTAGAATGATGAAAAAGGGATAACGCACCACAAGGCAGCTAAGTGTTAAGTCACATAAAACCTAACGTAAGACCTGAATTATGACAAACATTTGTATGAAGTATTAACAAAGACAAATAAACATGAATTGGTTGTTGGATTATGTTTGGTACGTAAATATTTGGATTATACTTTTAGATTAATTTTATGTGTTAAACTTTGATGAACCCTGTTGAAATAGTATGAGTATGCAGGTCGTTATTGTTTGAATAACCATTCTTGTTATGTGTGCTGAATGACCATTTCCAAGCATTATATGACATTCTTTCGCCTTTTATCTCTAATTGTTTTTTTCTTTCTTGTAGGAATATTGGACTTTTGAAGGAGAAGAGCTTGGACTTTCCTTGATTTATATTATGCCCTTTTAACAAACTTTTTTGTAAGATCTTGTCGCTAACATGTGTGAAAACACGATTTTTAAAATTTTGTATATGATTAAACCTTATACTTAATGAAATTGATGTAGCTTTGGTTATGTCTTACCTTTAAAGTTGTTTATTATATCACATTATTGTGTTATAAATTGAGTAGTTTGTTATTGAATATAATAGCTATAACTGATTTAAAATTGCTGTAGTAAGGGAAAAAAATGAAGCAGAACTTGGATATACCACAGCGTTTTTAAAATTCTGCAAAATAAAATAGCAAAATACTGCAAAACAACAATCGAAGCTTAAAAAAAGCTACATATATCCAACTTAAGAATAAAAACGTTGTATTATATATTATTGCAGCGTTTCATAAATGATGCTATATTAATGACAAGTTGGAGCATGTTTTTTGACTGCATTCTTCAAAATGCTGCTAATTGAATGCACATGGTTTAGAAACGCTGCACAAAAAAATTTCGCAGCGTTTCGTAAAAGCCTCAGTATCCATTTTTTAGTAGCCATTCGGAAACCCTGCGGTATATTTGTTTTTAGCAGCAATTTCAGAAAACGCTGCGGTATATTCGTGCTCTTCTACAGCGGCACATAATACAGCGTTCTTCGAAACGCTGCGAATGATAATGACAACAATTCTAAACGCTGCAAAAGTCACTTTTTGTTGTAGTGGATGATCTTTTTGACCAACTTCATGAAGCTACGGTATTTTCTCAGATGGATCTAGCTACTAGATTCCATCAACTATGGGTTACTGATGATAGTATACCCTTAACTGCGTTTATAGGCCCTGATTGTTTCTTTGAGTGGTTGGTTATGCCTTTCGAGCTAACCAATGCTCCGGCATATTTCACAGATCTCATGAACCATGTTTTCCGAGATGTTCTTAACTTTGTGTTAGTTTTCATCGACGACATCCTTATCTACTCCAGATCCAAGGAGGAGCATAAACATCATTTCAAAGTGGTGTTGGAGACATTGAGGAGACATGTCCTAAAGGCAAAATTTTCTAAGTGCCATTTTTGAAAATCGAAGGTAAGATTCTTAGAACATATTGTAACATGAGAGGGTATTTCAGTAGATCCAGTGAAGGTGGAAGCTGTTCAGGAATGGAAGCAACCTCGAACTCCTACCGAGGTTCGCAGTTTCTTAGGTTTGGCTGGATACTATAGGAGGTTTATTCAAGATTATTCTAAGATTTCCTCCCATTTGACTAAGCTGACTAAGAAGGAGGAGAAGTTTATATGGACTCCAAAGTGTGAAGAAGCATTTCTGAAATTGAAGAAGAGATTGACCAGTGCACTAGTTTTGGCTATTCCGGATGGAAATGGTGGGTTCACGGTTTATACATATGCGTGTGGAGTGGGGCTTGTTGCTGTTTTGATGCAGCATGGTAGAGTAATTGTGTATGCAAGCAGGCAGTTGAAGCCTCATGAGAAGAACCATGCTACGCACGACCTGGAGTTGCTAGCTGTTGTCTTTGCATTGAAAATTTGAAGACACTACTTGCTGGGTAAGGATCCTTCTATTCCTCTTAATTTCTTTCTAATCCTTATAGATTTTAGGAGTAAGTTTTCTTTCTTTAATTAGGTGAAAAATTCGAGCTCTTCACGGATCATAAATCCCTGAAGTATCTTTTTACTCAAAAGGATTTGAATCTGAGGCAACAGAGGTGGTTAGAGTTTCTGGAGGTTTATGACTTGGATATTCTTTATACGCCAGGGAAGGCTAATGTGGTGGTAGATGCCTTGAGAGTAATGCCGTTTTGACTCTTTTGGAGGTTACTCCGACCCTCCTAGAAAGAATAGCGAGCAAGCAAAGAGAGGACAGAAGCTTAGTGCGATCATCAGGAAGGTTAAGGAGGGGCAGTGTACAAGTTTTAAGATTGATAACCGAGGAGTTTTAAGGATGAATGGACGGATCTGTGTACTGAATGTCAACGGTCTCAGGCAGGAAGTTTTGTCAAAATGTCATCATTCTAAGTTCAGTATCCATCCAGGTGTCTCAAAGATGCATAGGGATATGAAGCGGATGTTTTAGTGGAAGGGAATGAAGAGAGATATCTCTATTTTGTAGCAGGTGTTCATGTTGTCAACAAATCAAAGGTGATCATCAGAAGACGGCCAAATTATTACAACCTTTGAAAATACCTAAGTGAAAATGAGAAATGATATTAGTGGATTTTATCGATGGTTTACCCAAAACCAGAAAAGGAAATGAAGGAGTATGGTTTATCGTGGATCGGCTAACGAAGAGCGCACATTTTATTCTGGTAAAACCAATAAGGACCGCTGCTTCTTTAGCTGAAATTTTTATGAAAGAGATAGTCAGGTTACATGGAGTTCCTATGAGTATTGTAAGTGATCGAGACCACATATTTACTAGTCAATTTTGGGAAGCATTGCAAACAACCCTTGGAACAAAGTTGAGCTTAAGTACAACATATCGCCTCCAAACAAATGGACAGACGGAGCGGGTGAATCAGATTCTAGAGGATCTCTTGAGAGCATGTATTCTGGATTTTGGTGGATCATGGAGGATCATTTGCATTTGGTTGAGTTCTCCTACAACAATAGTTTCCAAGCTAGCATCGGAATGGCACCTTATGAAGCCCTTTATAGAAGACCGTGCAAGTCACCAGTATGTTAGGTTGAGACGGGAGATAGATTAGTTCTTGGACCGGACATGATCTGAGATGCTAGAGAGAAAGTTGCAGTGATTAAGAAAAGAATGAAGGAAGCCTAAGATCGCCAGAAGAGTTATGCGGATAAGAAACGAAGAGATTTGGAGTTTATGGTTGGAGCTTCTATTCGTAAAAATTTCACTTATAAGAGGAGCTGTTAGATTTGGAAAGGCAGGAAAGTTAGCTCCTAGGTATGTTGGACCCTTCTGTATTCTAGAGAGGATCAGATCGCTTGCTTATAGGATTGAGTTGCCAGAGAGATTGGCAGATGTTCATAATGTGTTCCACGTGTCTTATTTGTGAAAATATGTTCATGACCTATCTTTGGTTGTGGAGCCATCGGTTCAAGAGAAATTGGAAATAGAACTGAACCTGACATTGGTTAGACATCCATTTTATGTTGTGGATCGGGATGAAAAGGGGTTGCGTAACATGATAGTGTGACTAGTTAAGATTCAATGGAGTGAGGATCCAAGTGACTGCACTTGAGAGACGGTGGATTGTATGAAAGAAGCCTATCCTGAGTTGATGTTAGGATAGCTAGTCGTAGGTTGTATGTATAGTGTATGTTTGTTTGCTATGGATGCTTAGTGTATGTATTTTTATGTGTTTTATGATATGAATATATGGCTTTTTGCGTAGTTTGAATTATCTCCTTAATTGCTAATTTCGGGACGAAATTATTTTAAGGGGGAGAGTGTAATGAGCCGGAATTTAATCGTTATTTAAATGAATATTTAATTATATTTTAAATAATTAATAAATGAGTTTTTATTAACAAATAAAACTATTTTAAATAATAACCAATGATGGTAAAATCGTTTTGAAAGTTTGTTTACCAAAATATATAGTTCATAGAGAAATAGAAAACGTGACCAAAAATTATTTTCCGAAATATCGATTTTTCATTAGTTAAAAGTTATTCAAAGGTCATAACACTATGTTAAACATACATGCACACAATATAAATCATTTAAACATGGTGTGTACATGTACATATGCTTGTACACATTAGCTCTCTTATGCATATAAATATATAAGTTAAAATAAGATTTTATTTCTTAAATATATATATATATATAACCTATATATAAATACACATTTTCAACACAAGGACAAGATAACATGGCTTAAATAGTGCAAGGTGGAAGGGGGTACAAGAAGGGGCGGATCATGAGGGGAAGGGTATGGTCATGCATGCACATATATATTTTAATATAAACACTAATATAATTTTTAATTAATATCCTAAGCCTGTATATACGATTTTATCTTCATATTCTTATTTTTACAACCTCCTTCTCCACTTCAAATTCCTAAGAGCTTAAGTAAACTTAGTCATGGCTTCCTCTTCATAAATTCTAAAATAAAAATATCACTTCTTTCACTAAAAATCGCATCTTTATTTCACAAAACCACTTCTACAAACCATTCAACACCTCATCTTCCAAGCTACAACACTCCACCCACCTAAGAACATAAGGGCCAAGCCCAAAACATCCCAAGGCCGAGCTCAATTATCCTAGGCCGAGCCAAATTCGAGTGTACAAGAGTCCAAAAGTTTCAAATTTGCAATATTCTTAAGTGTTTTCAAGTTTCGGCAAAAGTTTGCTTTGATTTAGAAAATTTTTGGTGAGTAAAACTAATATTTTTGGAAAAGAAAACCTATTTTTAATGATCTATATGTTGTGAAAATATAGTGTTTGTTGTGTTGAATTATCATGTTGTTTGGATGATATATGATTGCAAGTTGGTTGTTCGGTATAGATTCGTGATTTGGATAATATGTTGATATGTTTGGGTATGGATATGTGAGATTGGTTTATGATACAATGGTGGTATTGTTTGTGAAACAAAACCAAGTATATTGTGAAATGATTGTGAAAACTAGTGCATTAAAAAGTCGCAAAGGACTTGAGATCCGATTTGAGAACGAAAGCTCTTTTTCTAGCTTTGGATTTTTGAAAATGTTTCCAAGTTTTTACCTTTTGTTTAAGTTTTCAAAACTCTTACAATTGTATTTTCAAGCATGTGGTAGCTAGAATTAAGTGAGATTTCCAGCTAGAAATCAATTCTTGCGAACTGCGCTTATAGCGATAGTCGGTATGGATGCAGTTCGAGAAATTTTGCGATTTCAAGTTTTAAAGTGTTTTCTTTTTGAATTGTTTTTTAAAACTCATTCAAAATAATTAAGTAAGTCAAAAGTTTAATTTTCAATTATTTAATAATGTATTTAATTAATTTATTAATTATGGTAATTATTAATTAATTAATTAATTAAGTAATTAGGTTAAGTAATTAGAGATTAAGAACTTTTTAACTAAGTTAATTATTTTAATTAAGTAAGTTTTAAATAATGATTAATTAAGATAAAAGAAAATTAATTTTTATTTAATCAAGTTTATTTTAATTATTTAATTAATTATTGTTTAATAAAAGGTTAATTATCCACTTAATTGGGGTTTAATTTCTTCATTAAATGTTATTTAATTAAAGTTTAATTAATGTTTAATTATAGATAAAATTAGGGTTATTATTGATTTAATTTTGATTTAATTAAGATTAATTAAGGTTTAATTGGGTTTTTAACTTATGATTTAATCAAGGGTTTTTTATTTTAAGGTTTTTTTAAAACTCTATCGGTTATTTAATTTTAACCAATTTTCTTGTTTATGTAAAATGTTTTAAAACCAATGATCTTTTGTCCATGCTATTAAGTAGCCAAATGAACTAAAGTTGTTATAAAACGATGACGCGTTTATTGAAAGTAAGTCGACTTGTACTTATCACAAATACCACACTTTGGGAACGTGATGAATACAATGGGGTTAATTTCGATAAGCGGGTCATGATAGTCTAAGCATATGGAACATATGTCCATATGTAAACCTTTACACCCTAATAGTGGGATGGTCCACTATAAACAACTTGACCTTTAAAATTATCGAACGTTGCTTTGGAGAGACCGAAATCAGATATTAGTTGTTATCCGAAATCTACTTCGAACCAACGTAAACGTTCGAATTGAAAATAGTAAAGGAAAGGTCCAAGATAAAGACTTTGTAGTGGAAGGGCTATTTGCTGCTAACCCTAAGGGTGATTCCAAAACGGGTGTAGTCGAAATAGTGCATTCGGTTCGTTCATCTTCTGAACGACTTATATGGATAAATGCTGATATTGTGTCAACATCTGGAAGGCAATGTTAGCATTCTAAGTGGCAATGCTATATTAAAGGTAAACGTAGTCTCAAGTCTCATCAACCAGTAATGACCAAAACAGGGTAGGCAGCAGCGCTATATGGGTCGTGCCCATCAGGATATGTCATCACCATATCTAGAATCAATATTTGACCCATTTTTGTATGCTCTAGTACGGTTGTTGATTCCAACCGTGGTGGTGATGTATTCGGTACTACTAGTCAAGTGGTAGACCGGTTCTGTATAGTAGGGGCACCAGATGTTCTTGTCAGACCCCAGGTGTATTTTATCTAGAGGTGCACCGTCGGAAGGTAGTTCCTTACTTGATCATGTATGGAATCCATCTCCCAATAAGTGTCTTCGGTCTTAGTTGTATATCTGTTATGCTGGAATTTAATTAATGTAACAATTTCGGCTATGTGAATTATTTATTTGAAAACCCTAGACATTATGATAATATCAATGGATTTCTATATAAAGTGTTTTGGTTATTGTAAGGTAAAAACTCGTCCGTGTTTATGTGTGGCGTGCTTTTACGAGATACCTTTGATTTTCAAATCGTTATATAAAAGTAAAAATTAAGTTGTTTGAGTTTACTCACACCAGACCCATGTCTAACTGGGAGTTTTCTTTTCTTTTCCTAAAACTCTTGGGTACTCAAATTTGTATGAGTAACCAAGTGATCCAGGTTTCTTACGGAAGCATTTTGAAGGAGCCAGAGCAGGTGGCTTCACCGATAGCTAATTATTATATTATTCCGCTATGTTTATATATGATCTATGTATTTTGTGATGGACAAGTAGTTATAACTGTCCAGTTGAAGTTGTAATGAAATGACTCTGATGTATTATTATTATTTTGGAAGTGACAATGTAATATTCTATGTTATCTATTATATGTTATTCTGATTCGTGGTGAGATTCTGTGATTGTGTAGTTTCTTCTTATCTTTCTTTTTCTTCTACCCTTAATTGCTCGTCTTTCGGTGCTAGAAAGGCGGTCGTTACACGAGATCTGTGGCAAGTCCTTCAAAAATTATACTCTTAGCATTCAACTGTTATTGTTTTCCTAGGGTCTCTACACAGTTAGATTTTAGAAGAGACATGGAGTAAAAAAATGATTTTTTTCCTCCAAAAAAAAAAACTTTTATTAGTTCACCAAAAGATTACAAGAAAAGCCTAAAAATTAGGAATCAATCTCAATACCAAAACCCTTAGTAAAAATGACTCTTCTAACATAGATATTTATAGCAACTATCAACCAATAGAAATGTAGAAATATGTTTGCTAATATATCTCCCATAAATAATTATATTTCACCATATATTTATTTATTTAAATGAAGATATTTAGAGAGAAATATATGCATACATATCTTTTTCTCAAATCTAATACTTTCCATAGTTAATTAGTTAACTAGCAAACAATGTGCTGCATATCTTCAACACTGCACCTAACACAATATTCTTCACGGGCTCCACCTTTGTTCGAAAACAAACTTAATCAACCTTCAAACCACCTAATTATGCATGCTCTCACGCGTATCATCAATAAATCAGAATTGCTACTAATACCACAGAGGTCTCCAAGCAGACTGTGGTTTTTCATTGCATGCTCCATCTTGTTTCAGATAAATTTGTCTTTCCAACTCCAATTTGAGAACTCCCTACATTCTCCACTGTTTTTCGAAGTAATTTGTATATGTTATTGTTTCCCTGTTTTGCACGTAGAACCTCCCTATTACACCTCCAAACTCTTGTGACTCCACCCGGAGTCGAAAAGTTCAGCCTTTTTTTTCTAACTATCCCATTGAAACAAGATTCTTGTTAATTTCTGGGATGTGTCTGACTTCTGTTAGCTTCACAACCCTTACATCATACATCTTTAACCGAACTGAACATATGCCTTTGCCATGCAAATCTCCACCGTCGGCAGATTCTACCTTATAACTTTGCTCTTCATAATCAATAAACGCTTCTTTTTTATTACATATGTGAAAACAAGCACCTGAATCAAGTATCCAATCTTTGCTTTTACTTTTATCCACACAGGACGTCATCAAAAATTTCACCAAAATTTACCTCTTCATCGCTGTCTTTATAAAGATTGACTTTGCCTTCCTCTAATCTTTCATTTTTTTTCTTTGTCCTTTTTAAGCTTGTTGCAAAATCTTAGCTGATGACCGGGTTTTTCACAGTAATAGTAGATGCAATTTCTTTTCATGTTCGATTTATTTAATCGTCTTTCTATATTTGAAAGGTTACCCCTCCTAGCAAGATTGACTTCTTCAAAGGGATTTCTACTTTCTTTTTCTTTCCTTTTCTTTTCTTCTATTGGGTTCGTCTTCCGCATCTCCTCGTTAAGCAAGCTACTAACCACCGACCCCATTGAAACAACTCTGTCCGAATTTGAGTTGTTCAATGCAGCCACAAGCATTTTCCAACTCTCCGATAATGAACTCATCAACATCAAAGTTTGTGGCTCATCATCCACCTTATAATTTACAGAAGCCAATTGGTTCACAATTGTCTGAAAATCATTAAGATGCCCTTCAATTGGCTCATCTTTCTTAAACTTCAAATTCATCAATCTTCTCATAAGAAGTGCCTTGTTTGTTGCACAGTTCTTTGCGTAGATTCCTTCCAATTTCTTTCAAATTTCATAAGCAAATGTTTCATTAGCAATAGTATGAAACACTGAATTCTCCAAAAAAACACCGAATTGCCGCCACAGCCTTTATATTCAAAGTCTCCCATTTTGCTTCAGATAAATTACTAGGTTTCTCTCCTTTGTTCTCTAATGGTTGGTGAAGATCATTGAGATATAAAAAATCCTTCATTTTCGTCTTCCACAACCCCCAATTTTTTCCATTAAGTTTTTCCACACTTATCTTCTCCATAATCAAACTCTCTTCAAAAAATTTGTGCAGTGGGCTCTGATACCAATTGTTACTGTTTTTCATATGATCTCTACACAATTAGATTTTAGAAGACATATAAAGTAAAAGATAGTTTTTTTCCTCCAAACAAAAACCTTTATTAATTCATCAAAAGATTACAAGAAAAGCCTAAAAATTGAGAATCGATCTCAATACCAAAACCCTTAGTAAAAAAATGACTCTCCTACCCTACATATTTATATCTACTACCAACCAATAGAAAAGTAAAAATATATTTGCTAATATATCTCCCATAAATAAATATATTTGACTATCCATTTATTTATTTAAATGAAGATATTTAAATAGAAATATATGCATAAATATCTCTTTCTAAATCAAATATAATACATTCCCTAGTTAATTAGCTAATCAATCAATTAACTAACAAATATTATGTTGTATATCTTCAACATCAACGAGGTTTGAACGAATGGTCATAGTGGGTACTTAGAAGGTAGAAGGCAAACACTCTAAGAAAGAAAGAAAAATCGAGGAGGTGTTTTGGTCCAGAGGACAAACAGCGGTTTGATGATCATTGAGTGATTAGGGATGAGAGATTTACTTGGAGTGGAGTTGTAATTGGCCTCAAAAGGCTCTTGATGCAGTGGGATAATGAGTATACGGTAGGAGACTAAGCAAGAGGCACGTAATGTGCATTGATCCGAAGGTGTAGAAGTATTAGAAAATAGTAGGAGTTGACTAATCAGGGTGATTGATATTTAGCTTGAATGACTACCATGCAGATGAGTGAGCCAATGGGTGGAGAACAGCATGGTGTGGGGAAGTGCACGTATTTTATCATATGTGATCAATATGATTTCATGGAAAGTTTGTCAAACAACTTAGAGTGCTCATAGTGAACCTACGATGGGTGTCCAAGTAGGTGCTTCTTATAATTTGAAAGGTTGTACGAGTGGTTGTTTGACAAGTGACATCTAGGACAGGCCTTATGATGCAGCGCGCGAATCCAGAATCACGAAACATAAGTCATGAACAAGAAAATTCTCTAAATCGCGAAACATACCTTAAGCCGAAGCTCCAGAATTCATTAGATCGCGATCGTTCCTGAAGTCCTTAAGTCGCAAGTCCTCCTCCTTGTGTTGCGAGCTTCCAGCCCTAAATCGAGAACGAGTGCTTCCAGCCCTAAATCGAGAACGAGTGCTTCCAGCCCTAAATCGAGAACGAGTTTCCTATGTCGCAAAATCCCTAGCTCGCGAACGACCTTCCATAGGTCGCGAGTCTCCATAGGTCGCGAGCCTCCAATTCCTTACATCTCAAGCAAAAGGTCGCCCTTTCTTCAGTTAAGTCGTGAAGCAGAGCAGACGATCTCTAGGTCGCGAACGATTTCTTAACTCGCTGATGATTTTAGGTAGCTGATGCTTTGTTTGTTAAGTCGCGCAGTCATTGTCTGAAGCTTATACCGAAGTCTGTTAGGTCGTGGATGATATGTCGAGAAGATAAGTCGTAGACGACCTACTTAAGTCACGAAGAGTGTTAAGTCGTGTGTTTTTTTTAAGTCGTTGTTTTTAGGCCGCGTATTATTGTTACTTTCTTATGTCGTTTGTTTTGTAAGTCGTTGTGAAGGGTTGTAATTTTCTTAAGTTTGTGTTGTGTTGTAAACCCTATAAATAGGGATGTGATGTCATTGTAAAATGGTTGTTGATTTTGAAATAAATTTTCCTTTGTTAGCTTTGTGCTTTCATCCAATTGGTAGTCGAGTGTGATCTCCTATCTCCACCTTCGGTCAATCGAGTGCGCTCGATTCAACGATCGTGAAGCCAATTCGCGGTATCAAGTGCGCTTGATCAACGCTCGAAGAATTGAAGATTTACTTTCACGGTATCGTGATCGATCAACGTGACGTAGATAGCTAAAATTTGGTATCTTCGGATCAACGAATTTGGGCATTTCAGTATTCATCAATCCACCGATTGCTACGTTCATCGATCTATCTTGTTTTTGTTATTCCACTGTGTCATTTGGTATCAGAGCTAGATTTAGCCAATCATAGCTAAGTCGAGTCTTGGAGCCAATTTTTTATCGAAGAGTTCAAGTCGTGTATCATTTTGAGAGTCAAAGCCAAGAAAAAGTGAAGTGTCAAGTTCAGGTTTGTTCAAGGCCGAGAGTTAAAGTGTTGGATCTAGAAGCGAGCTTGTTCAAGTTTGTGTGAGATTTTGTTCAAGTCATGAACGAGGAGACGAACTTATCCAAGTTCGTTGGGCGTCAATTTTGAGATTTGATGTTTTGGAGTTCAAATTAAGTTGTTTGTTTATTTGGGGTGGTCGTGAGATTTCAAACAAGTGGGGAAGTTTGATTCGAGAATATTTTGGATCAAAGTGAAGTTGGTGTTTGGATCGGTTGAAGGTTTGATCATCCCTCCGAGATATGTTAACCGTCATCATAGTGTTGCAAATTTGTATGGGAGGGAAGATCCTGAACAAATGGAACAACGTATCGATGAAAGGTTCAATAAGGGTTTCGAGAGAGTGGAGAAAATGAAGTCTGACATGAATCGAAATCAAAGGGGAGTGTCGCCACGTTATGATAGAGAAAGAAGAGAATCATCTTTGTCGATAAATCGAGATCGTGGAGTTCGAGACAATCGTGATTATCAGAATGAAGAAAGAAGAGCTTATCGTGGTTACAATCATGAGCCATATTGTGATTATGAAAGATGTCGAGTAGAGGAAAGAAGAAGTAGAGAGGACGTGCATGGTCATAGAAGAGTCAATGTTCAAAATCGACATCGAAGCTCATCTAGGTTTGAAGAAGATAGTTATGGTGATAGTGTTCACGTTCGATATCCCGGTCCAGGGAAAAATCGATATAGGAATGTTGAAGAGAATGGTCATACACGGAAATCAAGGAAGGATACGGAAATTCCAGAATTCCGAGGTGGTCTACAAGCAGAGGAGTTCTTGGATTGGTTATCAAAGGTTGAAAATATTCTTGAACTCAACAACGTGCCTGAAGATCGTCAAGTTAAGTTAGTTGCTACCAGACTGAGAGGAAGAGCTATGGATTGGTGGCAACAGACTAAATCAACCAGAGAGAGAATGAGGAAATCCAAAGTTGTCACGTGGGATAAGATGAAAAGGATGATGAAGGCAAATTTCTTACCCTACAATTATCAAACTCGTGTGAACCAACAGTTGCAGAAATCGAGACAAGGGAGTCAAGGAAAGGGTGTGGATAGAAACTCCAGCAATCAGAATAGAGGCGTTAATTGCAGTATAAATGTTTCTAAGAGATTCAACGAACCAGTTGTACACGGAATCACTAAGACAAGTGTTGATGACCGAATTAAGCGTTATCATTATCAGGAGTCTGACCATAGAAGTATTGAGCCCAAGATGAAAGCATTAGTTGTCGAAGAATGTGAAAACGAGGATGTGGATGATTCTACCGAAAGCGAGCAAGAAAAGGAAGAGGAACCGACTAGCCCATTTTCTTTCAGCGAAGGTGTTGAAGAAGCAGAAGGTAGTGCTGAATTGTTGGTTAGGTATGAGGCAAGTAGAGAGCTTAAAACTCCCGAGGAGGTTAAACCAATGTTAGAAGAGTTTGAAGAGGTCGGTCCTACAGAATCGTTCGAAGAATTACCACCGAAATTTGACAACGATGAAGGAGTTTTGTCAGGAGATGAAGGATGTAACTTGTTGAGGAGGACTGCTGAATTTGACTTTTATCAACCATCAAAATTTGATGATGAAGAAGAAATTGAGTCAAAGTATGTGGATGTAGAAGTTGATTATTTTTCACCACCAAAGATTGATGTCGATAGTATGGAAGAAGAAAGTGTGTTCGGAGTTGAGGGAAGTTACATGATGATGGAGGATTCTTGTTTAACACCTGAGCTTATGGACGAGAGGCCGCTAAGTGTTAATTCCATAATCCCCGAGAAGCCCGAACAAAGTAAAAGTGAAACAGAAGAGAAGGCAGAATCAGATAGTTTATTATCTTTGGAAGAGTTTGTCAATAAAATGAAAGCCAGTGATGAATTATCAATGTTGATTGAATATAGGGAAAATTCTGATTTTGATACACCTGAAGAGGTTGAAGTATTCATAGAGTTTGAAGGTGAGATTTCAGAGGAACCGTCTGAAGAAACTAGTCTTGTATTTTTGGAAGAGCCTGTCGAAAAGGTGAAACATGGTAATGAATTGTTTATATTGACCGGGCAAGGAACGAGTGAAGATCTTGATGTTTTTGAGGAAGTTGAATCAGAATTCGATGAATCTGAAGGCGAATATCCTGAAGAACTACCCAAAGAGTTACAACCACTACAGGACATTCAACCTCACACTGAACTAGTACCAGTTGCCATTCTACTACAGGGATCGTATGATCTTCAGAATCTGAAAGAACAGGAAGAGTTGAAAAGACATGATGAAGAGAATGATTGTCAGTTGGAATTGCCTGATCATGACCGCACTGCTGACGTTATCAACGTCAATTGCTTGGAATCGTTTCATGAAAATAAACATGTTGAAGGAGAAGCGAGTGGGGATTCATTTCAGTCAGGGAAAATTGATGCAACACATCAAAGGAAGAGTCTAAATGAGGACACACCCGAACGAGATAAGGAAAGACGAGAGTCTGAGCATGAGTCCTCACACTTTTTCGGTCGTGATTTCCTAAGTCGTTCCGTAATTTTAAAATTCCTTATATCATCTCGAATTTTTGTCATGTTTTGGTTCTATATCACACCGTCCTATTGGCACAAGCATCATGATGTCATCTCTCTCAGATCATTTCCTTATGCCGCCTGCCTAATGCCGCGTCTGATTTATGCCATGCGTTCCTTATGGCGAGCCGCATCTTCAAAGGGTCAAGTCAAGATCAATCTCAAGAGTGGTTATCACTAGAACCGCACCAGACCAGATAATGAATGGAAGACAACGTCTCGAAGAAGAAGAAAGTGTGAATTCGGGACGAATTCTTTTCAACCAGGGGAGGATGATGCAGCGCGCGAATCCAGAATCACGAAACATAAGTCGCGAACAAGAAAATTCTCTAAATCGCGAAACATACCTTAAGCCAAAGCTCCAGAATTCATTAGATCGCAATCGTTCCTGAAGTCCTTAAGTCGCAAGTCCTCCTCCTTGTGTCGCGAGCTTCCAGCCCTAAATCGAGAACGAGTGCTTCCAGCCCTAAATCAAGAACGAGTGCTTCCAGCCCTAAATCGAGAACGAGTGCTTCCAGCCCTAAATCAAGAACGAGTTTCCTATGTCGCAAAATCCCTAGCTCGTGAACGACCTTCCATAGGTCGCGAGCCTCCAATTCCTTACATCTCAAGCAAAAGGTCGCCCTTTCTTCAGTTAAGTCGCGAAGCAGAGCAGACGATCTCTAGGTCGCGAACGATTTCTTAAGTCGCTGATGATTTTAGGTCACTGATGCTTTGTTTGTTAAGTCACGCAGTCATTGTCTGAAGCTTATACCGAAGTCTGTTAGGTCGTGGATGATATGTCGAGAAGATAAGTCGTAGACGACCTACTTAAGTCGCGAAGAGTGTTAAGTCGTGTTTTTTTTAAGTCGTTGTTTTTAGGCCGCGTATTATTGTTACTTTCTTATGTCGTTTGTTTTGTAAGTCGTTGTGAAGGGTTGTAATTTTCTTAAGTTTGTGTTGTGTTGTAAACCCTATAAATAGGGATGTGATGTCATTGTAAAATGGTTGTTGATTTTGAAAAAAATTTCCTTTGTTAGCTTTGTGCTTTCATCCAATTGGTAGTCGAGTGTGATCTCCTATCTCCACCTTCGGTCAATCGAGTGCGCTCGATTCAACAATCGTGAACCCAATTCGCGGTATCAAGTGCGCTTGATCAACGCTCGAAGAATTGAAGATCTACTTTCACGGTATCGAGATCGATCAACGTGTCGTAGATAGCTAAAATTCGGTATCTTTGGATCAACGAATTTGGGCATTTCAGTATTCATCAATCCACCGATTGCTACGTTCATTGTATCATCAATTTTTGTATTCCTCCACTGCGTCACCTTATATCAAGATGACTAAGGCGGCCGTCTTGGGCCAAAATATTTCAATGATTTTCTAGAGTTGTGTAACTTTGAAATTTTGTAGAACTATGAATTTGCATTTTTTTAGCAAGGCTAGCCGGCTTTATAGTGGGCCGTGTTACTGTATAAAAATGGAAAAACAGGTGCTCTGTACATGCACAGAACAGTTAAAACGGTTTAGATACTAAACCACAGAAAATAAAAGCATAGGAGCTAGACAAAGGTATCTAGACTGCTAAATAGAACAAGACTAAGCACCCTCAGAAGAGGAGGAACTGCCACCTCTTATAGGGCTGTCAACGGATGCAAACGGATGCGGATATGGCTATATCCGCATCCGCATCCGAAAATTTAAATTTGCATCCGAATCCGCATCCGATATCCGTGGATATCAGAGAATTAACATCTGCATCCGCATCCGCGGATATTTTTCGAATATCCGAAAATATCTACATCCGAAAATAAAAAGCGGATATTTCCGGATATTCGAAAATATCCGAAATATTCGCATCCGAAATTGAATAAGATTTTTATTATGCTAATATTTTTGAATTAAAACATCACAGCTAAAACAATCACTTTCTCAAACGACAATACACACAAACTACAATAATAACCAGTTTTTCAAGTGATAAAATAGCAACACACATAATGTCAAACAAATTCATACGATATTACAAAAATTCAAATGACAAAATAGCAACATTCATAATGTCAAACAAGTTCGTACGATATTACAACAATTCAAATAAACAAAAACAAACTAAAACAATAGATAATATTTGTTTTCAATTCTCACATGTTTTCATCTTAGCCATCTCATATAAAGTAACTAATAACCTAAACAAAATACAAAGTATAGCACACTAGAAAATCAAATATCAGTTAATAAACTAAATAACATACATATTCTTCTAACATAAATTTAAATTGATATTATTACTTGCTTAGTTAGGGTTTTACTTTCTTTCTTGAGCAATTTGGGCTTGGGCCAATTCATTTCTAAATATATTTTAACTATAACTAAGGGTCATCTTAAAATAATAAATCAATAATAATAACAATTTTTATTATAATTAATTTCGGAACGGACAGATGTTTTTCGGATACGGATATGCTCATATCCGCATCCGCATCCGATTTTCCTTTTAGATATCGGATATCCGCTTTTCGGATATCGAATAATATCCGTCTTTTCGGATACGGATCTGAACGGATTTCGAATTTTTCGGGTATCCATTAACAGGCCTAACCTCTTACCTCCAACACTGGACCAAAAACATGCGAGACACTGGAGAATATAGTAGCCAGAATCGGATCTTAGCCCACAGAATCTGGAGAGTAAATAAATTTCCTGTCCCAGCTAACATCATAAAAATGACTTTTGTTCGCCTCACCGATCTCACCAACCCTAGTAAGGGTCGGACCCTCACACTCAATGTGATATGTAAGACTACGACTCTCTCCCTCAATATCGCTGATAAAGGCATAGTGGGTGTCAGTCGTACGAGAGTACCGCATATCAGAAGGAACATGTAGCCATGCCCCGCTCATCAGGGTTCCAAATAATAGAGTTAGTCAAAGAAGTAGTATCAGCCTCAATCAGTGATAATGACTTACTGGGAGATGGCGGAGCGACAGTAGCATCATCGGTAGGTGTCTCGGCAATAGTGGCAACAGAGTTAATTGGGTCAGATGAGGGTGGCACAACCTTTAGAACCCATTTTTGAGCCGAGGGACGAGGGAGTTGTAATCGATCAAAAATAGGAACAAGGCCAAAGGATTCCGATCTGGAACACGCATCCGCAAGATGCCCAAATGACTGACATGAAGTACAAATCTTCGGTTTCCAACTGTAGCGGATTCTGACCTCAACAAAATGGCCCTCATCGAGTCTGACTTTTAACACCGAAGGTAAGTGTTTGGCAGGAGTTATTTCGATCGACGCTTTAGCATACACAAGCTTCTTTCTGGTCACAGTGTTAGCATCATAGCAAATAACCTTACCTACAAGGCCAGCAAGCCAATCAATCCCAATGAGCGGCTGAAGAACAGAAGGGATGTGGGAAAAGCGTGCCTAGACCGGAATAGATAAAACCTGATCAATAGCCCGATCAACTGATGGACTCTAGGTAGTAATAATGAACGATTTCCCTTCAATCAGAATTGGGTCGGCTTCCAGAATACGTTGTCTTTCCTCAGAGCGGGAGAATTTAAAGTAAAACATAGAATTATCATATTGAACAGTCAAACCCCCCCCCCGGTTTCCAAACCTGATTGCATCGCGCTTTAACAAGGTGATAAGCGGGGTTGGTATCAAGGAAGAAACCAACCAAATACATTTTCTAATATGTATTATAATCTAGAATAAAAACTTTGTGTAATTTGTAGGGATTTAAGCATTGACTTGATCTAAGTTTAAAAGCCTATGTTCGATAAAATTTAATTTTGATGAATTTTTGCTTAAGGGAAAAATCCAAATTAGTAAGTAGAGGGTCTCAACTTCATCATCATCATAATTGTCATATTCCCAAATGATTGAGATTGGCCACATGAAATCTCAATTTGCATAGCTTTCTATCCTGAACCGTATTATTAGTTAAATTTAATCTTTTTAGATCATTTTTAATATTCCCCTCCCATGCCAATTTGGGTCTTACCTTTTGTCATTTTCATTCAATATAAATATCATATCCTCTTCTTACTGGTGTATTTTCTTGTCTTCTTGGTACATGTCCATGTCATCTAAGTTTGTTTCCCCTAATTTTCTCATTTATAGGTGTCACTTTCAATCTCTCCACTTATGTTATTCAACTATAACCTTAGATGTTTATACTTCACCATTTTTAAGTGGTGGTCGTACTAGAAACTCCTGTTGTCTAGTGATTAGGTTAAAGTTCCATACAAGGATCTATAGTCAGTTTGTGAGTGAGAAAGACATAGTGTGAAGTTAAGAAGTTGCACACAAGGTGCAATGATCCGGATAGGTGAACTACTTAACTAAATCAATTACATGTCATTTACATGTAACTTTAATTAATTTTAAGTCTTCAAATAAATAAATAAAAATCATAATAAATTAATATAACTGTTGATCGAAGATTCAGTCAACCTCGGAGTGATGGGACTTAAGTGGATTCAGAATCACTTAGGAGGCTTAAAATGCTTTACTGCGTGATTATTATCAGATTAATGTGATAAATAGAAAATATGTGACAACGTTTATAGTGGTTTGATCAATTTGATCTACGTCCACTTGAGTCTACTTTTTTATTGTATGATATTTGATTATTTGAATTGACATGAATACAATGATTTCGCTCTCTTCTTTTTTTGGATTTTGAGCTTGCTTTTTTCTGTTTTGTTCTGTGGATAGAGGACATAAATTCATCCCTTGGATCGTCCAAGCAAGGGTCCTTAAATAGATGTTCATGCTGCAGATTAGACGGTTCTAATGTAGCTATCTTTAATATGGGCTGGATGGTCCAAATCAGTCTAGCACCCAAAGTGTTGTTATAACCATTGATGACAGGTGGATGGCTCAAATGCACAATTCCAAACAATTGCAGGCATGCTATTGCGAAGGAGCCGTTGGAGAATATTTTTGGTCCTTGCTTTAATCAGAAAGGGTTGATGCTACACTGCTTGTGTCAGAGGGAGTGTGTCAATTGTTGCTTTTGTCAGATGCTTTACAATAATCGTTGAAATATCAAATCTTCAGAGGTTGTCGGGTTTTGTGCGTGATAAGAGGAGCGCCCGTCGAAGTGTTGTGTATTGGAGAGATGTCTTGAGATGTTGGTCGGGTTCCTTGCAAAATCGGGTTGATGCCAAGCAAGCAGTGTCTTAATCAATGGTGTTTACTTGTATTCGAGATGATGGCTTGCCATAGGTCAGGGGAGATGATAACTCTCCAGCAGTTCAATGTAGTGGTGCTCACTAGTTTTGTCGGTGGTATGGATGATAATCATAGTGGTCGCTTGGACGCGAAGGAACACTTAAGCAAGTGTGTTATTACGGAGGAACAATTAGAGAACGGTGTTCTTGGTCATTGCTTTAATCAGAAAGGGTTGATGTTACAACTGCTGGGTCATAAGGAGTGTGTCAATTGTTGCTTTGGTCAAATGCTCTAGGGTAGTCGTTTAGAGATCAAATCTTCAAAGGTTGGTTTTGTGCGTGGTAAGAGGAGTGGCCGTCGAAATGTTGTGCGCTGGAGAGATGTCTTGAGATGTTGGTCGGGTTCCTTGCCAGTATCGGGTTGAGGCCAAGCAAGTAGTGTCTTGATCAATGGTGTTGACTTGTATTCGAGATGATGGCTTGTCAAAGATCGAGGGAGATGGTAACTCTCCAGCAGTTCAGAGTAGTAGTGCTTACTTGCTTTGCTGGTGGTATGGAATGATAACCATATTGGCCGCTTGAACGTGAAGGAACACTAGAGTGGGTGGTCGAGTGGCGCTAGACCCTTCGTCCTATGGATGTCACCTTATGGGGGTCCTTGGCATTTATTGCATTAGGTCACGGTGTTCTTGATTGTGCTTTTTTGACCAGAACGGCATTGAGCTTACGCATTATATGAATTCCTTGAATGAAAAAATTTGTACAACAATAATATTTATATTAATGTTCTTCATTTTAATTTATAGCATTCATAAATTATTTCATAAGATAATTCAAAAATATGTTGACAAATATTGTTGTGTGATTCCCTAATGGAAACTTAGCCTTTATGTAGTTATATTTGAATAATCAAAATATTAAAGCATGTGAGGACTTTGCTGAAGCACAATAGTGGACATGAGTTTAATTGCTTGGAGATCATTTAGATGAAACATATTCCTAATTTTTCAAGACAACACCTTAAGTAACGATATATTGTGCATGTTTTTTCCCATCATCGCTATATTACTGAGATATTTAGAGTTTGGTCGATGGTTGAAAACTCTAATAATATTCGTAGTTAATTGCAAAATACAATTTTAAAGCTCTTGTTTCAATCCGATAACATGTGTTGATTAATCATATTACTCTGTTCATAGATTTTGACTTTAAGCTGACTAACAATTATGGCAATGTTAACTTTCTACAACTAATAAGGCAGATCCTCTCTTGAATAGTATTTCACATCAAGTAGTTCAACGAATATCCAACTATGACTGCAACGTGAACATCATGTCATTTGATTGACTATAGTCACAATACAATTTAAACACTTAAGGTCCACGATACTCTCAAATTTGAAGAGAACCGCACATTGTTACATTAGATCTTCTATTTTGGCTTCATTGCATTTAATATATAGAAGACTCTAGTTGAACCGCTATATGATTGTTCCAAACAATCAAGCGCGTAACATCTTAGTGTCCTCAATGGTCATGAGTAGTTCACCATTCATCTGGATTTATCAATATCATTTTTTCAAAATATATTAACTTAGAACATTTAAGGATACTTATTTTATATACACGATTCAACAACATTTATGGTTGTGAACACATTAATATATTAAATACTTTTTCCTTTGGATTTTCTACTTGTATAATGTTTCTGGAGCATTACTTATATCATGATATAACAAAACATACGATAGAAAATAAAACCAAAAACGTACTTTATTTCGAACAAGATTCATTTAGAAGAATTAAGTTGTATAATAAAATGCATGATTACCCTTATGGCACACCCTAACCCTATCAATATTATGGACGAGTACCCAATGGCACACGTATGTTTACATGTTCTCTGTATTATTGAGTATAGAAGTAACTCATGTCAAACTGTTTAGTCCGATGTGTTTGTTTTCTGAATGAAATCTCGAATACTCTCAAATGAGTAGTTTGGAGACGCTGAAATTCTTGTTCAAGGCGATCAGCATAGTGGCCTGGTAGGTGTGCAAGCTTAGTGTGGAGTTTAGAAAGACCATCCTATGGGGGGAAAACTCCTATAAATAGCTATATACTATAATCTATTATGCTTTATTTTCGTTGTGAGCCTGTTCAAGTAGCAATGTAATCAATTTATGATCACCGATCATTTTGTTTTGTCGTAGCGATCTTTCGCTCAACTTTGGTGGTTGTGACTGCGGGTATGGAGGGTCGTTAATTTCATTCAGACAAAATGGATGGGTGGAATTCATCTTTTGCATTCTAAAAATAAACTCTGAGCAACTAAAATACTATACTGATGTCTGGTCTCAAGACAAAGGACTGTATATTATTTAAAGATAGCAGAATTGCTAGACTACTAACTAAACGCCTGATTATGCATTATCACATCTTAATTGAAGATAAATCAACAAACCATCGACTAGCAAATTGATACCCACAAAATTGAAGTTGAAGCCCCTAAATACAAATCATACCTATTGCTATATTTTAAATTACTGTCATTAAACAATGGTAGCTTACTATATGCAAAATCAACAAAAGAGACAACAAATAAATTCAACTTTGCAAGTACTGCATGATGCACAAATTCGTGGGACTCTAAAGTGTGAAATATGATGCAATATATGTTCACACAATTTAGTTGATATTTTTTATGTCAAGAATAGTTAATACTGACCTCAGTCAGTCATTAGCACCATGAACTCAATTAAAACCCCTGAAATAATGGACCAGCAACGTTTCATCTTTCTACCAAAGAAAAATAAATAAATATAGATGGTTATTATACCAAAAAAACAACTAGTTATGTAGAGTGAATAAGCTTTAGATACTTATTATTAATGTCAAATATTTGTAGTCTAATTCTTACATAACTGTATACTGGTACACGAACTAGAAAGTGCTACATATTACTCCATACAATATAGCAGCTGCATGTTCCTCGGGAGAAAATAAACTGCAAGCAAGATTCGAGTCCACCAATAGGAAAAACAAATAGTATGCACCATTGAATGGAATACTTGGACAAAGTAGTCCATTTACAGCATACAGACAAATGGAGTGTAGATGATATAGTTAACAAGCATCCCAATCAACACTTGATTAATACAAAGACATTATCTTTAAACAAGTATTAACTGAAAATAAGTTAGTTAAAAACAGCTGGAAGACAGTGTTTCAATTTTTCTGGTTGACTGTTATTATTTTTAGATATACATATACACCCAAACACACTGTTCTGAAAATAACTTTGTTATCGGTGATATTATCATTTCCCAGCTCTTTGATGCGCCGTCTGCAATTATGATGTGATTCACTAAGATTCCCATAGAAACCATCATGGTGTAGTGGAGGCAAATTATCGGGATCCAAATATCACTGTTCCGGTGTGCCCAACAAATCAAAATGCTTAAAATTTTACATACAATATCATTTTATCTTTAATTCTGATTTTATTTGGAACCATGTGTCATGTATTAAAGGGTTGAACACACCGAAACACTGTATTTTGGATGCAGGTAATTTGTATCCGTTATAACAAAGTTATAAACCATAAAACTAATGATATAAAACAATAATTAACATAATTTTACCAGAAAGGATAACAATTAGAAGAAGAGTTATATGAATTAACAACCATTGCTACAACAAAAAAAAACATAAACATAATCATCGTAACAAAATTAATATTTAATATTACCCCGAACCAAGTTCTAAAGAGACCCAAGACTATAGTTTTTTTATACGTTTTCACAAACGTAATTAGTCCCAATGTCATGTACAAAATTCATTTTATTTGAAAAATATTACATCTAGAAGTCTATTGGTACTGTAGTTTGTGACTGAAATTTGTTGTATACCGAAATGGAAGCTAGCAAGGCCTGAATATTCTCTTATGAACACATAATCAAAATTTTATTATAAATACGATGGGGAGAAAAGAGACATCACCATAAATGCTCTAGGTTTTCAAAACAGAAAATGAGGATTTGGTCCTTTAGCTTCGGGCTAGTATACTCGGTTCTCCTATTCAATGTGCATGTAACTATTTCTAAGTTACATCCTACACATAACTTCAAATCACTTCCGCTCAATGCGTCTAACTTTCAAATTCAAATGCCGTACAATTTGAATGCTACTGATAGATATAACTTCAGCAAAGGAGTGCATAAGCTGTGGGTGCTAGCTGATGATAAGCCCCATGCGCTGACAAGCAACACTTCTGCTCGAACTGAAATTCGAATTCAAGTATGTCTTAATTTAAAATCTCCCTTAAGTATATAAAACCAGAAAATAATTAATTGTTGGAATTACCAAATTAATTATGCTGGTCGTTACTCTTATCTTCATAGGTGTAGGTCTGTCTGTCCATTAAAATAACTGATACCGGTACCTATACACATCTTTGTTTAGATATTATTATGATAGCTAAAATCACTATCCAGTAATAATTCTTTTTGAAGGTGTACACGAAACCCGAGCATATTTTTCACACTTAGACACACCAGAATATAGGCCAATACATACATTCACAGGCCTACCGGTTACAAACCTAGTTAGAACCAACTTTACTATATTTTTCAGGTTGTACTGTATGATGACATAAAAAAACCAATATAATGATTATGACTTACTTTATAGATATATCAGTTAAGAACCATGCAGGCCATAACATGCTGCAACTTTTCCAAATAATTGACAAAAATATAAACTTCACGTAAGGGCCATGACTATTCAACCGGCGTGTGGCAATTTGAAGGACATGCATATGTTCCAATAGGTACAAGCGGAGTATGTATCATGCAAGTATTTGGCTCAGGTATTCCTAATAGGGCTACAACTCTAATGCTAAGAGTCTACAATGGTGCGCTAATGTACTACCGAAGAGTCCTAATTGCTGAAGAAATTTATGGAAGATGGTTCAAAGTGAACGTCATCCATGATACCACTAAAGGAATAGTCAAAATTTTCATTGATGAAGATCTTAAATTAGTAACAAATGACGCGGGTGGAGCGAACCATTACTTTAAATGTGGTGTTTACATGCAGAACAATGGTTCCTATTTCATGGAATCTCGATGGAAGAGAATCAGGGTCTTGAAGTTGTCTCACTGAAACAAACATTTGTGATTAGAATAATGCACTTCAAATGGTGGGTATTGCCTGTTAAAAGTAATATGATAAATAAAGATGTGTATTCATTTTGCAATTGAAATGAAGATAATGTTGTAGAATTTCGCTAATGAAAGATACAATTGTGACAACACAACCACTTGAGCAAAAGTAATTCATAAAACAAATCTTTACACTAAAATAAAAATATACTGATATTGCACTTGAATCTCAAGTTTTCAACGTAATAAAATAGTAGCATGGTATATCTGAGTACATGAAACAGCTGCAACATATAGTTTATATGCTTGCTATAATTTATAGAGGAGTAAATTGATGGAATAATAACATTGTAACACAAAGACATGGCTAACAGGGTTCATTGTGATTAAACAATGTGAGCTACCTGACAAATTGACTGATCATTTTCAATGTTACCTGTAACAAAGCAACCTGCTATCTGATGTTCGAAAGAGGCCACCTTGGAAACTAGTATTTATTTATTTATTAAAAATATTTTCAAAAAGAAAAAAACCTCTTGAGGTTGGGCTCAATATTTGAAGCTGCAATTGACTAAAACACACAAGTGACCCCGTTAGTTCTAATAATTTTATCTCCATGTAGAATAATAAAAGCAGTTTTGATAGGCTCAATATTTTGTTTCTTGTTCTGATAAAGTATACAAGTTAGACAAGATTCGTATAAAAATTTGAATAGGATATCAGGTTCCCGTAGTCCAGTAATTAACAAATAACATATGACTAAATGACAACATAACTAACTATAATACTCAAATATTTGGGGAAATGATTAAAGCCTACCTTTTTCTATGTCTCAACAATTGTCTTCAGTGGTTCTCTTCTTCTACAGGCTAAGAATCTCTTTCGAAATACTTTACCCAACTCTGAAAGAAATGAAAAAGAAAAGATCAAAAGACGATTTTATTGTGTACATGACTAAATGGCATTACATGAAAAATAAAGAAACTATTATTATATACATAGTAGTAAAAGAACCTTTTTCTAGACAGAAACTAAGTATCACCATAAAAATAACGTATCAGTATGCATAGTGAAATACAGTGTATGATGAATCATTAAAATCAATTTAAGCATGCATATCTGATTTCTTGACGTTAACAGTATAAACTTTACAGGCAAAACTAGATCTGGAATAACAATTCTAGAGGGGAAAAAAAATCAATTTTCTACCTTAAATTTGGGTTCTTTGTTCTAAATATTACAAAGTACAGATATACTGCCGGCTAAACCTCAATCATGTCAAATATACAGTCTACATAACAGACTAGGCCTAAATAGCCAACCTTGCACTTATGAGTTCTGAATACACTCCCTCACTCACTCGAACAAAGATGTAAAAGTTAAAACAACATAATCTATATCATTAGTACTTTATCAAATTTATGATATATTTTACTTTTTGAGAAAAAGAATTGAGATAGTTCCCTGGCACCTTCCAGCGAAGTAGAACAGCTTCTGAAATAGCCTATGATTTTTATATCCAGCCATATACACTCAAACAAAACACCCTCATTTCTTCTATAAACAGAGCTTCACATACTCATTCCAAAACAAACAAACAAAAACCGAAGAAGTGCTTGGTTCTTATCAAATTGGACAATTTTTCGATCAAGGCACCGCAAAAAAACAAATTATAGAACTAGGCCTCAGCAAAAATTAATTGCCAAAATAGACCTCGTTTAGTTTATAACTTGCGCATTTTTGAAATGCGCAAATCATAAATTTTTTTTATGTAGAGCTTGCGCATTCCATAAGCGCGCAAGCTTTCATTGCATAAGTGCGCAAGTTTAATTTAAAGCTTGCGCGCTTATGGAATGCGCAAGCTCATTTTCGAGCATCAAATAGACAGAGAACTGAATCTGAGCTCATTATATCCCCTATCTTTTTTTTCTTCCAAAACTCTTCCTATTTCACAACTTCAAACTCATTCCTAGTTCAAATATATTAACTCAAAAACATTGTTCCTCATCCATTCCTTCAAACAACCACTCGATTGCGCATAAAATGGAAGCAAGCTCTTTATCTACGTTGATTAGAGGTAATTATAATTTAATTACTACTGTAGAAATGATTGTTGTTGTTAGCGGAAGAGATAGTGTTGATGATGTTGATGTGAATGTACTCACATTGTTAGTTTCTTTGTTGAAAATGCAAAAGGATTTGAAGTATTCATATAGAAAAAACTCTAACTTTATACATAGTTTTTGTATTGATAAACGGTTGTTGTTGTTTGTAGAATTGTCTCCTGGAACCGAAGATAGAAGTGTTCTCTATCTTCAAGAACACCATAGGAGCCAAAACGACACATTAATGGAGGTAATGTTCGATATTGGTAAACCGAGGAATGCAAATATGAAGTCCTAATTTTAATTTGTTTATACATTGCAGGGTGTTGAAACTGTGAAGATATGCGATCATTCGAGCAAGCTCAAGAAGATCGATTATAAAGATCCAAGTCTGGAGCCGAATCTACGAATTTTCAGATTTTGGAAAGCTATGCAAATCGACTATATTCGGCTCGATCATCACCTTCTTACCGCTTTATGTGATAGATGGAGGCCGGAAACAAATACGTTTCATATGAGAGTCGGGGAGATGACAGTGACTCTAGCGGATGTGCATTTTCTTTTTGGTCTTAAAGCAGATGGTCGTTCGGTATGTTTGCAAAATTTAGATATCGATTACATCGAATTGGCTCATGACTTGCTTGGTATTTTTCCGCCTAAAGAGACGGTTAAGTCTAAAAGTGAATTATCAATGACCTGGTTTAAAAGTGAATTTTCTGAACCACTACCCGAAGGGGCGACCGATTTAGATATACTTCACCGCACTCGTGCCGTGATATTGTATTTTTTGAGTTGCCGATTATTTTCCGATCATTCGAAAGGGAGATTAAGTTTGAGATTTTTACCTTTTTTGGATGATTTGGCTGACTGTGGTTATCATTCTTGGGGTAGTGTTGTTCTCTGCTATTTGTATAGTGAGTTATCGAACGTTGCCTTGCAACGTCGAAAAGTTTTAGGGGGTTCTGCAACGTTGTTGCAACTATGGTCATGGTTGCATATTGCCATTGGACGGCCGTCTATTAGAATTCCTACCAACTTAGATCCGTATCTTCCATTCGGGGCTAGGTGGAACTGTGCTAGGAGTTGACGTGAGACGCTAAGAAATGTATAGTTTTACCGTAATGAGTTGGATTTGTTGGCGGATGATGCGGTTACATGGGAATCATATTCATTAGTGTATAAATTTGGACATCCAGAAATTGAGTATTCGTTCGCCGGTTGGATTTCTAAGAACCGACTGATTCTATTTTTAGACTTTGAGTTGTATGCACTCGATCGGGTTATGAGACAGTTTTTCTTTGATTATCAGCACATTCCCGATCCTGTCGTCCCCCTTGACCCAGAACCCACTAGTTGGATGGCATTTTTGAAGGAAAGTATTGCTATTTGGGAATCAAGAATTGATCGTGCCAAACGAGCACGCGAGCCTCCGACACCTTTGAACGAGTACGAGTATTGGTATTGGCGAATTGCTCGTCATTATATTCTTAAAAAGTCGGCAAGGAAGTTGGTTGCGCACACCAGTTTGAGTCGATGGTTTGAGTTGATGGTTGCATTTAAACAAGTGTGATCGCCGCCATATGTAGTTATCTTCCACCAGTTTGAATTTTTTCTTACCGAAAGGCTTGCATGAACTCGCCAAGGGCATGTTTCTTCCACATCACAACGGACCGTGTATTGATTTGCACGCGATTTCAGAACTTGAAACGAAACTGAACATTTAATCGCCCATTCACATAACTGTTCAACAAGCTTCTGCTTACTTTCCAAAATTAACCCAACTCGTGGACCTTTCTCCGCACATTCTCTTCCAAAAACTTCTACGTCTTATTGACAATTTTCCATTATTGATTTCACCATCATTGATGCCGTGCATAAATCATCAGTTAGAGCCTCTTCATATGTGCCTCCTCAATGTCTGCATATATGATTGCATCATTGTTAACTTCTATTTGATGGATCCAAGTTCTATCATCATCATCTGCACAAGCTACTTCCATGTTATCCAATTGTCCATAACTCTCATGTGGAGTAAGAACATGATCATCGGTGTGACGACCGCCCGTGACCCCTGCACTGAACCTAGAGATAGTGCGCTGTAAAGTGTGCCAAGCAGCCATGGACGATTGCCAGGGTAAGATTAAAACAGCAGAATCTATCGTATAACTCACAGCGCATGGATAAAATACAATAGAACATATATATAGTGAAGCTTCACAGAATTGAATGTCATCATATAAAATTTCATAATAGTTGAATACAAACATCTGAACAGTCAATACATCCAGCCTCACTACATAACTCTCAGAGAATATACAAGCAGCGGAACAACTAGTACATATAGTAAGAAGGTAATATGCAAGCCTCCAGCTCGTCTTCGACATCAGCATCGTAGAAAGCAAGAACAGCACCTGTCACCTGCTACCTAGTCTGCCCGTCCCAAAATGGACGAACAGCCCAAGGCAATAAGAATTAAAACATAAAGCCTTGAGTCAGACAATAGTCATAGTGAGCGGTAAATTAACTAACAACATACCAAAAGAGCACAAAGGAAAAGGAATAGGAATACAACCCTCCCACTCCACCTCTTTCTACAGTGATAGCCCCCAGACACACACTAAGCAGAGCAAACATAGTAAAGCATACAATTTAAAGTAAAGCAATTATCACTCGAGTCAAGGGCGATGTTTTCCAAGCACAAACCCCCAAGGCCTAAACCAAGATCAGATAAGCACCCAGAAAACACTGCTCTTGAGACCGAATGACGATATAACCAAACATCCATGACTCTGGCTATCACGGTTATCATTGCTTCGATTTCATCGTTAATTGAATGACCGGCTCATTCTTTCATCCGTCCGTCAAGGGCTAATGGAAACCCCGGTTCTAGACATAACTCCGCACGTCATCGTGACCCGTGCCTAGGACTATCGAATCTGCCCAGAGTACTTGACTACCAATCAGTAGCCTTCAGGGACTATCGAATCTGCCCAACGTACTCTTGCTTTGAGCATGCTAGAACCTTCAACAACGATGAGATCTCAGCCTTCTAGTCATCCTCCTCGACGACTATTTCCATACTAGCTCAAGCGCCTCTCGAGCAACCCATTATCCTCAAACTCGAACCATTTCACCGAGTTATCAATCTGCTTGGAATGATCTCGGTTGGATTAGACCAAGACTATCTCATATCATGCTTCGCCTCATCATCATCATAGCAAAGCTTCATCTCAACATCATCATCAAATCTATCCATAGGAGCTTCATCATCCGCTACATATGCCACAAGCAGCTTTTCCAATTCAAGATCTTTTTCCTTAGCTTTTGAATCATCTTCGGTCTAAATCAAATCATCAATCATCTAATTCATAGCAATCAATCAAGTCAAACATTAATCCAAGTAATCAAGCATTCAAATATGATCTAAATAGAAAATTATAACAATAATGGCAATTTCGTAATTAAAGAATCAAAAGTCTAACAAGCATGAAAACATGAGCAATATCTCTATAATCTTGATGAATGAACTTGCAAAGGTTAACATGTAGTAAAATGGATTCCAAATCATCATGAACAACGAATCTATATGGATCTATACTTAGGATTAGGAAAATGCATGGAAATCACTATTTTAACATCAAATCAAGCCAACGATCCGATATACTCCTTTGGATCCGTGTGAGAGATAATCACCACTCACCAAATCACCTAAACACCTCAAAAGAAACATACTTCAGATCTGGACAGCGAAGGATCTAACTCGATCTATCACAAATCCGCTTCAATGATGAAATCACTCTTCGAAGAATGTAGATCTTCAATCTAAGCTTTTCGATTTGGATGGAAGGAAGTACTAAATCAAAGTGGAGAAAAGAAGTGAAGAAGTGTAGAAGTCGAGCTCTCAAAATGGCAGCACTTCGTCGCTTCGAAATCCGGATCCCAAAAAGTGAGAAAAACCTTCCTATTTATAGGCTGAAAAACCCTTAGGTCGTCCACCTTTAGGTCGTCCACGACCTATAGAGCCCCGCGACCTACGACCTATCGAAACTCCTTATCCTACGACCTAACGACCTAAGCCCAGGCGCACTCACGACCTGCCAGACCCACCTGTCTACGACTTACGACTTAGCAGCTTAACTCCTAAGTCGCTCGCGACTTAACACATAGCATATGCGCGCGACCTAACAGACCAACCCCTACGCGCATTCGCGACCTAACTAACTTAGGTCGTCCACGACCTAACTCAACTCACAAACTTACGACTTAACTCTTACGACTTAACTCCTTAAGTCGTCTACAACCTAACTACTCTAACTCGCTAACCACTAGGTCGCTAAATACTGGGTTGTTAACTCGCTAACTCTTAGGTCGCTAACCCCCTTAAGCCGTTTCAACCTTAGGTCGCTATCATCTTATAGGTCGCTCCAACTAACATACGACCTAAACCACTATGCGACCTAACTGCTATACAACCTAAGTTCTTACCTCGTCCAGCCTACTAGGTCGCTAACTGCTATAAGTCGCCAACTTCTATAAGTCGCTCCTCCGACCTAATTCTATCCCAATCCTTAGGTCGCCTACGACATAACTTCCTTCACGACCTAAGCTATCATACGACCTAACTCTTAAGTCGCTCATTCCACTAGGTCGTTTACTCCTTAGCTCGCATCTTTCTTAGGTCGCCAACTACGACCTAACTACTACACGACCTAAGACTTAAACTCAGGACGACTTATCAACAATGCGACTCAATGACGACTGTTTTACGATGTTTCGATCCGTAAAAATACGGGTCGTTACATTCTCTCCCCCTTAGGAATTTCGCCCCCGAAATTCCAAACAAACAGAGCAATCAAAGACTATTCTGCATGCCTACCATCCATAGCAATCAGCAAATCATGCATCCAATTCTAGCTTAGCATGCAGAATTCTAAAACTTAGAACAAGTTACAATGTCGTTAGATGACACGACACCTTAGGGCCATACCTTGAAGAGTTCGGGATGAGCTGCTTTCATCCTCTCTTCCACCTCCCATGTACAGTCGTTATCATCGTCACTCCATTGTATCTTGAGCAACTTAACTATCTTCCTCCTAAGCTGTTTCGTGTCGGTTTCCACAACACGAAGCGGCTTACGAGGTCTTCTATCGACTGGATCAACTTCGAAATCTTCACAGCTATCAGCAGAAACCACTGTATTCGAGTCGTGCACATACTTCCGTAGATACGATACGTGAAAAACATTGTGCACACTCGGCATCTTCTCTGGTAATTCCAATCTATAGGCGAGCTTTCCAATTCGCTCGATGATCGGGAATGGTCCAACAAATCTCGGAGTCAACTTCCCTTTCTTCCCGAATCGAATAACATTCTTCAGTGGAGATATCTTCACAAAAACCATATCACCAACGTCGAATTCCAAATCCTTACGACGCTTATCGGCATAACTATTCTGACGATCTTGGGCTGCCTTCATTCGTTGCCGAACGATCTCTATGCAATCCGAAGTCTGTCGAATCATCTCAAGCCCAAGTATCAGCTTTTCTCCGGTCTCTAACCAACATGTTGGAGAGTTACACGGTCTTCCATATAATGCCTCATACGGTGCCATACCAATGCTTGATTGGTAACTGTTGTTATACGAAAATTCCACCAAATGAAGGTGATCTTCCCATGATCCTCCGAAATCTAAAACACAAGCTCTGAGGAGATCTTCCAAAACTCGGTTGACTCTCTCGGTCTGACCATCTGTTTGAGGGTGATAAGCTGTACTCAAACACAACTCGGTTCCCAAAACTTCCTGGAAGCTCTTCCAAAATCCACTAGTGAACAATGGGTCTCGATCGCTCACTATACTCTTCGGAATACCATGGAATCGAACTATCCACTTAACATATAACTCTGCCAACTTTGATGCAGTCCTAGTCGATCGAACAAGAATGAATCTTGCACTTTTAGTCAAACGATCTACAATGATCCAAATCCCTTCATTTCCCGTTCTTGTTCTAGGTAACCCATCAATAAAATCCATCGATACTTGCTTCCACTTCCATGTAGGAACTTCTAACGGCTGAAGCAATCCACTTGGCTTTTTCTGTTCGGCTTTTACCAACGGCAGTTCATACATTTGGAAATAAAATTTCCAACATCCTTCTTCATGCCTTCCCAGTAGTAGGTTCTCTTCATATCCCGATACATTTTATTTCCACCTGGATGAATTGTCAGCTTCGAGTGATGAGTTTCCTTAGAACTTCATTCCTCAATTCATCGATATCGGGAACAACTAGTCGTCCTTGCTTTCGAAGCCAACACTCTTGATCGACCTCGAATCCTTTATCCTTTTCTGGATCCAATCCAGATTCCAAATCACGGATAATTTTGACAAGCTTATCGTCTCGCTTTTGGCTCTCGCCAATCCTTTCCACAAGAGTAGGTCTTATCGATAAGTTTGCCAACATCTCAGGTTCCAATTCACATCTAGGCCTGAAGTCAAATCTAGCTAAATACTCGAGACTCTTCCATTCTGAAAACATGGAACCCAATCCTGCATGTCTTCGACTTAAGGCATCTGCCACTGCGTTACCTTTTCCCGGAGTATAAGCTATACCAAAATCATATGATGCCAAAAACTCTAGCCATCGCTGCTGCCGAAGATTCAAATCCTTTTGGGAGAAAAGATACTTCAATGACTTATGATCCGTAAACAACTCAAATCGAACTCTCAATAGATAATGTCTCCACATCTTCAGAGAAAATACAATCGCTGCTAACTCCAAATCATGAGTCGGATAATTCCTTTCATGCGGCTTCAGTTGTCGACTTGCATACACAACAACTTTATCTCTCTGCATCAGTACTGCCCCAAGTCCAGTACCACATGCGTCGGTGTAAACCACCATCTCATCATTCCCACTTGGAATAGTCAAAACAGGAGCACTTGTCAATCTCTCTTTCAGGATTCTGAAAGCCTACTCACACTTATCTTCCCACTTGAACACTTGGTTCTTTTTCGTCAATCCTGTTAACGGTGCAGCTACCTTGGAGAAGTCTTTATAAACCGTCGATAATATCCTGCTAATCCAAGAAAACTTCTCACATCTAATGCATTCTTAGGTCTAACCCAATCCTGGATTGCTACCACCTTAGCGGGATCAACCGCTATTCCATTTCCAGAGATAACATGACCTAAGAACCTCACTTCACTCTTCCAGAAGTGACACTTCGAAAACTTAGCCTTCAGCTGATGTTTCCGTAAGATTTCCAAAACAATACGCAAGTGCGTCTTGTTCTCTTCTTCAGTTCTGGAATAAATCAAAATATCATCCACGAACACTAGCACGAACTTGTTCAACTGATCTCTGAACACTCTATTCATAAGATCCACAAAATATGCTGGTGCATTAGTCAATCCAAACGGCATTACCAGCCACTCAAAGAAACCGGATGGTGTCCTGAAAGCAGTCTTCGGCACACTATCCTTAGCCACTCTCAACTGGTGAAATCCCATTGCCAAATCCATTTGAGAAAACACCTTAGCTTCGTGAAGCTGATCAAACAAGTCATCTATTCTCGGCAATGGATACTTGTTCTTCTTAGTCACTTTATCCAACTCACGATAATCCACACACAACCTCAACGACCCATCCGCTTTGGTTGCGAACACAACTGGTGCACCCCATTCGGACACACTACACTGAATGAATCCTTTCTGTAAAAGGTCATCAACCTGCACCTTCAACTCTTGCTGTTCCCTAGGCGCCATTCGCCTAAGAGGCATCACAACAGGTCTGGCTCCTTCAACTAGATCTATACGAAACTCGATCTCTCTATGCGGCGGTAACCCTTTGACCTCGTCAAAGACATCCTCAAATCCATTAGCGATTGGCAACGATGACAGTCCATCCCGTGGAACAACCAGCGAATACATGAAGCTCATGAAGACGCCTTCTTCATGCTTACATCGTATCACAATCTTTCGCCCCTCCACATTCTCGACTGTCACCTCCAACCTTTCACAATCAACCTTTGCCGCATACTTCCTAAGCCAGTCCATACCCAAAATAATTCCGAACCCCGCAAAGTTCAGAACAAAACAATCACAAACAAAAGAGCAATCATGACTCGATACAATCAGACCACGGCATAGCATACACAAACAAGACGAACCCCCAACTGGATTAGTCACAACCAATGGCCTATCAACAATATCCGGTTCCAAACCCAACCGGCCTACAAGTTCACTACAAACAAACGAATGTGATGCCCCAGTATCAAACAGAACCCTAACTGGAACACCACATATGGAAAGAGTACCTTGAACCACCACACTCTTTCCTTTCTCTTCAACGGTAGGAGCTCTCGAAGATGATGGAACAGCCCCTAAAGCATAAGCTTGCACAATCTGCTTGTCCCTTCGCGGTTCTGGACAATTCTTCTTAACATGCCCCAGCTTGTCACAGTTGTGGCACTTCACCGGCACCTTCGGATTCTTGCAATCCCTAGAGAAATGGCCCTTCTGCTGACAATTGTAGCAGGTCACTTCGCCCTTCGGCTTCTTCTGACCATCCTTACCCTTCTGCTGCTGCTGCTGCTGCTTCCTCTTCTTATTTCCACCCTGCTGGGGTTTAGACTCTTCCTTGGCCACAGCAACAACAGATCCTTCCTTAGGAAACAGATTCTCATGCCTGAGAGCTTTCTCCACAAGCTTCTCAAATGGATCGTCCAAATGATCCACTAACTGCCTCCCAAGATAACTGTCCAAGCCTGTCACAAACTTCTCATTCTTCTGGTAAGGAGATTCAATATACGACCGGGCGTACTTGGACAAAGCTTCAAACTCAGAAACATACTCAAGAACTGGTCTTCCACCTTGCTTGAGCTCCACAAACTTCTTGAACAGAACAGACTTCTGAGCTGTAGAAATGAACTTAGCTTCAAATCTGACTTGGAATTGCTCCCAAGTAATCTCTTCCTCCGGAGTATCAATGGTGATAGAGTTCCACCAATCAGAAGCTCTCCCTTGAAGCTGTCTTGATGCCAACTTCCTCTTAGTTGCATCCTCGATTCCCAAATCACCAAAAATCCTTCTATAAGTATCTATCCACCTCTGGACTTCAATAGTTGATTCTGTTCCCAAGAAAACCTTCCCTCCAAGAGCAGTATAATCCTTACACAGCTTAGCAAAATCCACCGGTCTTGGAGTTTGAACTTGAACTCCAACATCCACCAATGGCCCCGGAGCTGGCATCCTTCTCATGATCGAAGTCATCATAGCTTCGAACATAGCAACATAATCAACAGCCCCTTCAGTAGCACGGCCTTCCCTAGCAGCTGGTCTCCCCCTTCGACTCATTCTCAGTATCTATAAAAAGGAATGATTAATACACCTTGAGAAACAACTGCATAAGGAATTCAAACTTTTCTAATCTACTATATTATATATAGTAGTCATCCATCAAAATACAATTACGTCTCTCATACGTAATTATGTCAGCGAGCGTTGGGTAAAATCGATTAACCAAAGCTCTGATACCAAATGTGACGACCGCCCATGACCCCTGCTGTGACGACCGCCCATGACCCCTGCACCAAATCTAGAGATAGAGCGCTGTAAAGTGTGCCAGGCGACCATGGACGATTGTCAAGGTAAGATTTAAAACAACAGAATCTATCGTATTACTCACAGCGCATGGACAAAATACAATAGAACATAAGTATAGTGAAGCTTTACAGAACAAAATGACATCATATAAAACTCCATAATAGTTGAATACAAGCATCCACATAGTCAATACATCCAGCCTCACTACAAAACTCTCAGAGAATACAAAACAGTGGAATATCCAGTACATATAATAAGAAGATAATATGCAACCCTCCAGCTCGTCTTCGATATCAGCATCGTGAGAAGAGATCAGCACCTGTCACCTGCTACCTAGTCTGCCCGTCCCAAAATGGACGAACAGCCCAAGGCAATAAGAATTAAAACATAAAGCCTTGAGTTAGACAACAGTCTTAGTGAGCAGTAAATTAACTAACAACATACCAAAAGAGCATAAAGGAAAGGAATAGGAATACAACCCTCCCACTCCAACCTCATTCTACAGTGATAGCCCCCAGACACACACTAAGCAGAAGCAAACATAGCAGAGCATACAATTTAAAGTAAAGCTACTATCACTCGAGTCAAGGGCGATGTTTTCTAAGTACCAAGGCCTAAATCAGATAAGCACCCAGAAAATACCGCTCTTGAGTCCGAATGACGATACAACCAAACATCCATGACTCTGGCTATCACTGTTATCATTGCTTCGATATCACCGTTAATTGAATGACCGGCACATTCTTTCAGCCGTCCGTCAAGGGCTAATGGAAACCCCGGTTCTAGACATAACTCCCGCACGTCGTCGCAGCCCGTGCCTAGGACTATCGAATCTGCCCAGAGTACTCGACCATCAACAGTTGGCCGTTGGGACTATCGAATCTGCCCAAACGTACTCTTGCTTAGAGCATGCTAGAACCTTCAACAACGATGCTACCCAAGCCTCCTAGTCATCCTCCTCGACGACTATTCTCATATCCATTCATTATCTTCAACTCGAATCATATCACCGAGTTATCAACATGCTTGGAATTATCCCGTCTGGATTAGACCAAGTCTTCATCACATGATTGCCTCGCTTCATTACATCCTCGCAAAGCCTCATCTCATCATCACATCATCAAATCTATGCATAAGAGCTTCATCATCCCGCTACATATGCCACGAGCAGCTTTCCCAATTCAAGAGCCTTTCCCTTAGCTTTTGAATCGTCTTCGGTCTAAATCTAATCATCAATCATCTAGTTCATAACAATCAATCAAATCAAACATCAATCCAAACAATCAAGCATTCAAATATGATCTAAGTAGACAATTATAACAATAATGGCATTTTCGTAATTAAAGAGTTGAAAGTCCAATAAGCATGAAAACATGGATTATATCTCTACAAACTTGATGAATGAACTTGCATAGGTTAACATATGATAAAATGGATGCAACATCATCATGAACAATGGATCTACATGGATCTACACATAGGATGAAGGAAATGCATGGAAATCACTATTTTAACACCAAATCGAGCCAACAATCCGATATACTCCTTTGGATCCGTGTGAGAGATAATCACCACTCACCAAATCACCTAAACAATCCAAAAGATATCAACTTCAGATCTGGACAGCGAAGAACTAAGCTAGATCTATCACAAATCCGCTTCAAAATGAAGAAATCTCTCTTGAAAAGATGAAGATCTTCAATCTAAGCTCTTGAATTTTCAATCTTGATCTTCGATTTGGATGGATGGAAGCACTAGATTAGAGTGGAGAAAAGAAGTGAAGAAGTGTAGAAGTCGAGCTCTCAAAATGGCAGCACTTCGTCGCTTCAAAATCCGGATCCCAAAAAGTGAGAACAACCCCTCCTATTTATAGCTGAAATCTGTCCTTAAGTCGAAATCTGGCTATCTCCCTAAGTCGCTTCCGACCTAAGCCTCTCCGACCTAAGCTTCTCCGACCTAACAGATGCACGACACAACTCCTCAGCGACCTAACACCTGACGACCTAAAGCAATGCGCTTTCCTTCGACCTACGACCTAGTTGGGTTGCGACCTAACAACTTAGACTTCTACGCGACCTAACACAACATACGACCTAACAGATAGATCTACGCGACCTAACACAAACTATCCTAGCGACCTAACAACTTAGCAACCTACGCGACCTAACAGTGCTACGACCTAACACTTATGCGACCTATCTCCTTAGGTCGCTAACACGCTAATACCTTAGGTCGCTAACAAGCTAATACCTTAGGTCGCTAACACGGAACCACTAGGTCGCTAACTCGGAACCACTAGGTCGCTAACTCGCCCTGCCGACCTAACACTTAGCTCATCGAAACTCTTAGGTCGCTCACAACATTTTCTTAGGTCGTTGCCGACCTAACTCTACCCCAGAATACTAAGGTCTCCTGATTCTCATAAGTCGGTCACAACTTATCTCCTAGGTCGGTCACTACCTTAAGTCGGTCAACCATACTCCCTTAACTCGGTGAGTTCCTTGAGTCGGCAACTCGACCCAGACTTGTTGCTTAACTCGTCCAAACTCCTAAGTCGGCTACGACTTAGGACTTAAGCAAAATTCTGCCAAAACCAGAAATGACTTAACAACCATACAACCAAAGGTCAATCATTTTAGAATGTTTTGATCCGTAAAAATACGGGTCGTTACATTCTCTCCCCCTTAGGAATTTCGCCCCCGAAATTCCAAACAAACAAGGCAATCAAAGCTATTCTGTACGCCTATCATCCATAACAATCAATAAACCATGCATCCAATTCTAGCTTAGCGTACAGAATTCTAAGACTTAGAACAAGTTACAATTTCGTTAGATGACACGACACCTTAGGGCCATACCTTGAAGAGTTCAGGATGAGCTGCTTTCATCCTCTCTTCCACCTCCCACGTACAGTCGTTATCATCATCACTCCATTGTATCTTGAGCAACTTAACTATCTTCCTCCTAAGCTGTTTCGTGTCGGTTCCAACAACACGAAGCGGCTTATGAGGTCTTCTACCGACTGGGTCAACTTCGAAGTCTTCACAGCTATCAGCAGAAACCACTGTACTCGAGTCATGCACATACTTCCGTAGATATGATACATGGAAAACATTGTGCACACCCGACATCTTCTCCGGTAACTCCAATCTGTAGGCGAGCTTTCCAATTCGCTCGATGATCGGGAATGGTCCGACAAATCTCGGAGTCAATTTTCCTTTCTTCCCGAATCGAATAACATTCTTCAGTGGAGAAATCTTCACAAAAACCATATCTCCCACGTCGAATTCCAAATCCTTTCGACGCTTATCAGCATAACTCTTCTGACGGTCTTGGGCTGCCTTCATTCGTTGCCGAACGATCTCTATGCAATCCGAAGTCTGTCGAATCATCTCTGGCCCAAGCATCAGCTTTTCTCCAGTTTCCAACCAACATGTCGGAGAGTTACACGGTCTTCCATACAATGCCTCATACGGTGCCATACCAGTGCTTGACTGGTAACTGTTGTTGTACGCAAACTCCACCAAATGAAGGTGATCTTCCCATGATCCTCCGAAATCCAAAACACAAGCTCTGAGGAGATCTTCCAAAATTCGGTTGACTCTCTCAGTCTGACCATCTGTTTGAGGGTGATAAGCTGTACTTAAACACAACTCGGTTCCCAAAACTTCCTGGAAGCTCTTCCAAAATCCACTAGTGAACAATGGGTCTCGATCGCTCACTATACTCTTCGGAATACCATGGAATCGAACTATCCACTTAACATACAACTCAGCCAACTTTGATGCAGTCCTAGTTGATCGAACAGGAATGAATCGTGCACTCTTAGTCAGACGATCTACAATGACCCAAATCCCTTCATTTCCCGTTCTGGTTCTAGGCAATCCATCGATAAAATCCATCGACACTTGTTCCCACTTCCATGTAGGAACTTCTAATGGTTGAAGCAATCCACTTGGCTTCTTCTGTTCGGCTTTAACCAACTGGCAATTCATACACTTGGAAATGAAATCTCCAACATCCTTCTTCATGCCTTCCCAGTAGTAGGTTCTCTTCATATCCCGATACATCTTGTTTCCACCTGGATGAATTGTCAGCTTCGAGTGATGACTTTCCTTCAGGACTTCACTCCTCAATTCATCTATATCGGGAACAACTAGTCGTCCTTGCTTTCGAAGCCAACCCTCTCGATCAACCTCGAATCCTTTATCCTTTTCTGGATCCACCCCAGATTCCAAATCACGGATAATCTTGACAAGCTTATCATCTCGCTTTTGGCTCTCTCCAATCCTTTCCACAAGAGTGGGTCTTATGGATAAGTTTGCCAACATCTCAGGTTCCAATTCACATCTAGGCCTGAAGTCAAATCCAGCTAAATACTCGAGATTCTTCCATTCTGAAAACATGGCTCCCAACCCTGCATGTCTTCGACTTAACGCATCTGCCACTGCGTTACCTTTTCCCGGAGTATAGGCTATACCAAAATCATATGATGCCAAAAACTCTAGCCAACGTTGCTGCCGAAGATTCAAATCCTTTTGGGAGAAAAGATACTTCAACGATTTGTGATCCGTAAACAACTCGAATCGAACTCCCAACAGATAATGTCTCCACATCTTCAGAGCAAATACAATCGCCGCTAACTCCAAATCATGAGTTGGGTAATTCCTTTCGTGCGGCTTCAGTTGTCGACTGGCATACGCAACAACTTTATCCTTCTGCATCAGCACTGCTCCAAGTCCCGTACCACATGCGTCGGTGTAAACCACCATCTCATCATTCCCACTAGGAATAGTCAAAACAGGAGCACTTGTCAATCTCTCTTTCAGGATTCCGAAAGCCTGCTCACACTTAGCATCCCAACTGAACACTTGGTTCTTTTTCGTCAATCCTGTTAACGGTGCAGCTATCTTGGAGAAGTCTTTGATAAACCGTCGATAATATCCTGCTAATCCAAGAAAACTTCTCACATCTGATGCAGTCTTAGGTCTAACCCAATCCTGGATTGCTGCCACCTTAGCGGGATCAACCGCTATTCCATTTCCAGAAATCACATGGCCTAAGAACCTCACTTCACTCTTCCAGAAGTGACACTTCGAAAACTTAGCCTTTAGCTGATGTTTCCGTAAGATCTCCAAAACAATACGCAAGTGCGTCTTGTGCTCTTCCTCCGTTCTGGAATAAATCAGAATATCATCCACGAACACAAGTACGAACTTGTTCAACTGATCTCTGAACACCCTATTCATAAGATCCACAAAATATGCTGGCGCGTTAGTCAATCCAAACGGCATTACCAGCCACTCAAAGAAACCGGATGGTGTCCTAAAAGCAGTCTTCGGCACACTATCCTTAGCCACTCTCAACTGGTGAAATCCCGTTGCCAAATCCATCTGAGAAAACACCTTAGCTTCGTGAAGCTGATCAAACAAGTCATCTATTCTCGGCAATGGATACTTGTTCTTCTTAGTCACCTTATTCAGCTCACGATAATCGACGCACAATCTCAACGACCCATCTGCCTTGGTTGCAAACACAACTGGTGCACCCCACTCGGACACACTACGCCGAATGAATCCTTTCTGTAAAAGGTCATCAACTTGCACCCTCAACTCTTGCTGTTCCCTAGGCGCCATTCGCCTAAGAGGCATCACAACAGGTCTGGCTCCTTCAACTAGATCTATACGAAACTCGATCTCTCTATGCGGCGGCAACCCTTTGACTTCGTCAAAGACATCTTCGAATCTATTTGCGATTGGCACTAAAGACAGTCCATCCCGTGGAATAACTAGCGAATACATGAAGCTCATGAAGACGCCTTCCTCATGCTTACATCGTATCACAATCTTTCGCCCTTCCACATTCTCGACTGTCACCTCCAGCCTCTCACAATCAACCTTAGCCGCATACTTTCTAAGCCAGTCCATACCCAAGATAATTCCGAACCCCGCAAAGTTCAGAACAAAGCAATCACAAACAAAAGAGCAACCATGACTCGACACAACTAGACCACGGCATAACATACTCAAACAAGACGAACCCCCAACTGGATTAGTCACAACCAATGGCCTATCAACAATATCCGGTTCCAAACCTAACCGGCCTACTAGTTCATTACAAACAAACGAATGCGACGCTCCAGTATCAAACAGAACTCTAACTGGAACACCACATAGGAAAAGAGTACCTTGAACAACCACACTCTTTCCCTTCTCTTCAGCAGTAGGAGCTTTCGAAGACGACGGAACAGCTCCTAAAGCATAGGCTTGCACAATCTGCCTGTCCTTCCTTGGTTCCGGACAATTCTTCCTGAAATGCCCCGGCTTGTCACAGTTGTGACACTTCATCGGTGCCTTCGGATTCTTACAATCCTTCGAGAAATGGCCCTTCTGCTGACAATTGTAGCAAGTCACCTCGCCTTTCGGCTTCTTCTGGCCATCCTTACCCTTCTGCTGCTGCTGCTTCCTCTTCTGATTTCCACCCTGCTGTGGTTTAGATTCTCCCTTGGTAGCAGCAACAATAGGTCCTTCCTTAGGAAACAGACTCTCATGCCTAAGAGCTTTCTCCACAAGCTTCTCAAATGAATCGTCCAAATGATCCACCAACTGTCTCCCAAGATAACTATCCAAGCCGGTCACAAACTTCTCATTCTTCTGATAAGCAGATTCAATATATGACCGAGCATACTTGGACAAAGCTTCAAACTCAGAAACATACTCAAGAACAGATCTCCCTCCCTGCTTGAGCTCCACAAACTTCTTGAACAGAACAGACTTCTGAGCTGTAGAAATGAACTTAGCTTCAAATCTAGCTTGGAATTGCTCCCAAGTAATCTCTTCCTCCGCAGTATTGATGGTAATAGAGTTCCACCAATCAGAGGCTCTCCCTTGAAGCTGCCTTGATGCCAGCTTCCTCTTAGTTGCATCATCAATTCCCAAATCACCAAAGATCCTTCTACAAGCATCTATCCATCTCTGGACCTCAATGGTAGATTCTGTTCCCAAGAAAACCTTCCCTCCAAGAGCAGTATAGTCCTTGCACAACTTAGCAAAATCCACTGGTTTCGGAGTTTGGACTTGAACTCCAACATCAACTGCTGCTCCCGGAACTGGTATCCTCCTCATGATCGAAGTCATCATAGCTTCGAACATGGCTGCATAATCAGCAGTCTCTTCAGTAGCACGACCTTCCCTAGCAGCTGGTCTCCCTCTTCGACTCATTCTCAATATCTATAAAAAGGAATGATTAGAACATCTAGAGAAACAACTGCATAAAGGACTCAACTCGACTAAACTACTATATTATATATAGTAATCATCCATCAAAATACAATTACGTCTCTCATACGTAGTTACAACAGCGAGCGTTGGGTAAAATCGATTAACCAATGCTCTGATACCAAATGTGACGACCGCCCATGACCCCTGCACCAAATCTAGAGATAGAGCGCTGTAAAGTGTGCCAGGCGACCATGGACGATTGTCAAGGTAAGATTTAAAACAACAGAATCTATCGTATTACTCACAGCGCATGGACAAAATACAATAGAACATAAGTATAGTGAAGCTTTACAGAACAAAATGACATCATATAAAACTCCATAATAGTTGAATACAAGCATCCACATAGTCAATACATCCAGCCTCACTACAAAACTCTCAGAGAATACAAAACAGCGGAATATCCAGTACATATAATAAGAAGATAATATGCAACCCTCCAGCTCGTCTTCGATATCAGCATCGTGAGAAGAGATCAGCACCTGTCACCTGCTACCTAGTCTGCCCGTCCCAAAATGGACGAACAGCCCAAGGCAATAAGAATTAAAACATAAAGCCTTGAGTCAGACAACAGTCTTAGTGAGCAGTAAATTAACTAACAACATACCAAAAGAGCATAAAGGAAAGGAATAGGAATACAACCCTCCCACTCCAACCTCATTCTACAGTGATAGCCCCCAGACACACACTAAGCAGAAGCAAACAAAGCAGAGCATACAATTTAAAGTAAAGCTACTATCACTCGAGTCAAGGGCGATGTTTTCTAAGTACCAAGGCCTAAATCAGATAAGCACCCAGAAAATACCGCTCTTGAGTCCGAATGACGATACAACCAAACATCCATGACTCTGGCTATCACTGTTATCATTGCTTCGATATCACCGTTAATTGAATGACCGGCACATTCTTTCAGCCGTCCGTCAAGGGCTAATGGAAACCCCGGTTCTAGACATAACTCCCGCACGTCGTCGCAGCCCGTGCCTAGGACTATCGAATCTGCCCAGAGTACTCGACCATCAACAGTTGGCCGTTGGGACTATCGAATCTGCCCAAACGTACTCTTGCTTAGAGCATGCTAGAACCTTCAACAACGATGCTACCCAAGCCTCCTAGTCATCCTCCTCGACGACTATTCTCATATCCATTCATTATCTTCAACTCGAATCATATCACCGAGTTATCAACATGCTTGGAATTATCCCGTCTGGATTAGACCAAGTCTTCATCACATGATTGCCTCGCTTCATTACATCCTCGCAAAGCCTCATCTCATCATCACATCATCAAATCTATGCATAAGAGCTTCATCATCCCGCTACATATGCCACGAGCAGCTTTCCCAATTCAAGAGCCTTTCCCTTAGCTTTTGAATCGTCTTCGGTCTAAATCTAATCATCAATCATCTAGTTCATAACAATAAATCAAATCAAACATCAATCCAAACAATCAAGCATTCAAATATGATCTAAGTAGACAATTATAACAATAATGGCATTTTCGTAATTAAAGAGTTGAAAGTCCAATAAGCATGAAAACATGGATTATATCTCTACAAACTTGATGAATGAACTTGCATAGGTTAACATATGATAAAATGGATGCAACATCATCATGAACAATGGATCTACATGGATCTACACATAGGATGAAGGAAATGCATGGAAATCACTATTTTAACACCAAATCGAGCCAACAATCCGATATACTCCTTTGGATCCGTGTGAGAGATAATCACCACTCACCAAATCACCTAAACAATCCAAAAGATATCAACTTCAGATCTGGACAGCGAAGAACTAAGCTAGATCTATCACAAATCCGCTTCAAAATGAAGAAATCTCTCTTGAAAAGATGAAGATCTTCAATCTAAGCTCTTGAATTTTCAATCTTGATCTTCGATTTGGATGGATGGAAGCACTAGATTAGAGTGGAGAAAAGAAGTGAAGAAGTGTAGAAGTCGAGCTCTCAAAATGGCAGCACTTCGTCGCTTCAAAATCCGGATCCCAAAAAGTGAGAACAACCCCTCCTATTTATAGCTGAAATCTGTCCTTAAGTCGAAATCTGGCTATCTCCCTAAGTCGCTTCCGACCTAAGCCTCTCCGACCTAAGCTTCTTCGACCTAACAGATGCACGACACAACTCCTCAGCGACCTAACACCTGACGACCTAAAGCAATGCGCTTTCCTTCGACCTACGACCTAGTTGGGTTGCGACCTAACAACTTAGACTTCTACGCGACCTAACACAACATACGACCTAACAGATAGATCTACGCGACCTAACACAAACTATCCTAGCGACCTAACAACTTAGCAACCTACGCGACCTAACAGTGCTACGACCTAACACTTATGCGACCTATCTCCTTAGGTCGCTAACACGCTAATACCTTAGGTCGCTAACAAGCTAATACCTTAGGTCGCTAACAAGCTAATACCTTAGGTCGCTAACACGGAACCACTAGGTCGCTAACTCGGAACCACTAGGTCGCTAACTCGCCCTGCCGACCTAACACTTAGCTCATCGAAACTCTTAGGTCGCTCACAACATTTTCTTAGGTCGTTGCCGACCTAACTCTACCCCAGAATACTAAGGTCTCCTGATTCTCATAAGTCGGTCACAACTTATCTCCTAGGTCGGTCACTACCTTAAGTCGGTCAACCATACTCCCTTAACTCGGTGAGTTCCTTGAGTCGGCAACTCGACCCAGACTTGTTGCTTAACTCGTCCAAACTCCTAAGTCGGCTACGACTTAGGACTTAAGCAAAATTCTGCCAAAACCAGAAATGACTTAACAACCATACAACCAAAGGTCAATCATTTTAGAATGTTTTGATCCGTAAAAATACGGGTCGTTACACCTGCACTGAACCTAGAGATAGTGCGCTGTAAAGTGTGCTAGGCAGCCATGGACGATTGCTAGGGTAAGATTAAAACAGCAGAATCTATCGTATAACTCACAACGCATGGATAAAATACAATAGAACATATATATAGTGAAGCTTCACAGAATAGAATGTCATCATATAAAATTTCATAATAGTTGAATACAAACATCTGAACAGTCAATACATCCAGCCTCACTACATAACTCTCAGAGAATATACAAGCAGCGGAACAACTAGTACATATAGTAAGAAGGTAATATGCAAGCCACCAGCTCGTCTTCGACATCAGCATCGTAGAAAGCAAGAACATCACCTGTCACCTGCTACCTAGTCTGCCCGTCCCAAAATGGACGAACAGCCCAAGGCAATAAGAATTAAAACATAAAGCCTTGAGTCAGACAACAGTCTTAGTGAGCGGTAAATTAACTAACAACATACCAAAAGAGCACAAAGGAAAAGGAATAGGAATACAACCCTCCCACTCCACCTCTTTCTACAATGATAGCCCCCAGACACACACTAAGCAGAGCAAACATAGTAAAGCATACAATTTAAAGTAAAGCAATTATCACTCGAGTCAAGGGCGATGTTTTCCAAGCACAAACCCCCAAGGCCTAAACCAAGATCAGATAAGCACCCAGAAAACACTGCTCTTGAGACCGAATGACGATACAACCAAACATCCATGACTCTGGCTATCACGGTTATCATTGCTTCGATTTCATCGTTAATTGAATGATCGGCTCATTCTTTCATCCGTCCGTCAAGGGCTAATGGAAACTCCGGTTCTAGACATAACTCCGCACGTCATCGTGACCCGTGCCTAGGACTATCGAATCTGCCCAGAGTACTTGACTACCAATCAGTAGCCTTCAGGGACTATCGAATCTATCCAACGTACTCTTGATTTGAGCATGCTAGAACCTTCAACAACGATGAGATCTCAGCCTTCTAGTCATCCTCCTCGACGACTATTTCCATACTAGCTCAAGCGCCTCTCGAGCAACCCATTATCCTCAAACTCGAACCATTTCACCGAGTTATCAATCTGCTTGGAATGATCCCGGCTGGATTAGACCAAGACTATCTCATATCATGCTTCGCCTCATCATCGTCATAGCAAAGCTTCATCTCAACATCATCATCAAATCTATCCATATGAGCTTCATCATCCGCTACATATGCCACAAGCAGCTTTTCCAATTCAAGAGTCTTTCCCTTAGCTTTTGAATCATCTTCGGTCTAAATCAAATCATCAATCATCTAATTCATAGCAATCAATCAAGTCAAACATTAATCCAAGTAATAAAGCATTCAAATATGATCTAAATAGACAATTATAACAATAATGGAAATTTCGTAATTAAAGAATCAAAAGTCTAACAAGCATGAAAACATAAGCAATATCTCTATAATCTTGATGAATGAACTTGCAAAGGTTAACATGTAGTAAAATGGATGCCAAATCATCATGAACAACAAATCTATATGGATCTATACTTAGGATTAGGAAAATGCATGGAAATCACTATTTTAACATCAAATCAAGCCAACGATCCGATATACTCCTTTGGATCCGTGTGAGAGATAATCACCACTCACCAAATCACCTAAACACCTCAAAAGAAACACACTTCAGATCTGGACAGCGAAGGATCTAACTCGATCTATCACAAATCCGCTTCAATGATGAAATCACTCTTCGAAGAATGTAGATCTTCAATCTAAGCTCTTCGATCTTCAATTTGATCTTCGATTTGGATGGAAGGAAGTACTAAATCAAAGTGGAGAAAAGAAGTGAAGAAGTGTAGAAGTCGAGCTCTCAAAATGGCAGCACTTCGTCGCTTCGAAATCCGGATCCCAAAAAGTGAGAAAAACCTTTCTATTTATAGGCTGAAAAACCCTTAGGTCGTCCACCTTTAGGTCGTCCACGACCTATAGAGCCCTGCGACCTACGACCTATCGAAACTCCTCATCCTACGACCTAACGACCTAAGCCCAGGCGCACTCACGACCTGCCAGACCCACCTGTCTACGACTTACGACTTAGCAGCTTAACTCCTAAGTCGCTCGCGACTTAACACATAGCATATGCGCGCGAGCTAACAGACCAACCCCTACGCGCATTCGCGACCTAACTAACTTAGGTCGTCCACGACCTAACCCAACTCAGAAACTTACGACTTAACTCCTTAAGTCGTCTACGACCTAACTACTCTAACTCGCTAACCACTAGGTCGCTAAATACTGGGTTGTTAACTCGCTAACTCTTAGGTCGCTAACCCCCTTAAGCCGTTTCAACCTTAGGTCGCTATCATCTTATAGGTCGCTCCAACTAACATACGACCTAAACCACTACGCGACCTAACTGCTATACAACCTAAGTTCTTACCTCGTCCAGCCTACTAGGTCGCTAACTGCTATAAGTCGCCAACTTCTATAAGTCGCTCCTCCGACCTAATTCTATCCCAATCCTTAGGTCGCCTACGACATAACTTCCTTCACGACCTAAGCTATCATACGACCTAACTCTTAAGTCGCTCATTCCACTAGGTCGTTTACTCCTTAGCTCGCATCTTTCTTAGGTCGCCAACTACGACCTAACTACTACACGACCTAAGACTTAAACTCAGGACGACTTATCAACAATGCGACTCAATGACGACTGTTTTACGATGTTTCGATCCGTAAAAATACGGGTCGTTACAATCGGCACCATCGTCATCACAACCAGTAAATGCATCTTCGACACTAGTAATACAAAAAACAAAGGTTATATATTTTGCATTAACGTAAGTCAAAATACCAGTGCCAACGTATAATAGTACTCAGTTTTCAAACGCTTGCGACTGATTTGGATTTATAGCGTTCTGCATCATATGTTGTTCCTGACTAAAAGAGACTCCAGTCATTCTGTTGTACCTATGAAGTAAGTTTGTAAACTCTCCACCTTGATGGCTTGAAAGATACGATGGATACGCCGAACATTGTGTTTCTTGTAACTGTGTGGTGTGCATATACTCATCCCCAGAGATTACCGCCGCTTGTGTTTCAACCACATTTTCATGTTCCACTCTCACAACGTAGATTTCTATCACTCTCATTCCAACTGAAAAGGTGGAGTTCAAATCGTCGTCGTCTTCCAAATCAATAGCGGATGCACCATCATCCCGAACCCATTTCACTGCTAATTTTAAATCATATATCATAGGATTTGCTTTTGTCACTTCAAATGCCCTTTCTTTAAGCTCTTCGAAACTACAATGATTTTTTATTGTCGATCATTTTCGCTTCCCGTCCACATATCTAGGTTTACCTTCATCATCAACCAACAATTCGCCATCAAAGTAAAATATAGTCGGAACCATTGACATTATCTGCAAAATAAGTTCCAATATCACATTCATAGTTTTTGTTCACCAACATAACTATAAACATCAATTTGATGAATTATTACCTATTTTTTCTAAGTAGATTTTTCTTCCGCAGACAATCTTCAACCAAAAGCAGTCAACTCAATCTTTAAAAAAACCCAAACAAGCAAATCAATATAATAATGTAACCAATATATTTCATCATTAAAGTCAACACTATCAAATGAATTTCAAAAACATAATAAACTATCCACCATGCACACATTACGGGTTACAACAAATAAAAACATTTTCGCAACAACATATTACAAATACAACGGTTAAACATAACCCTATCAATATTATGGACGAGTACCTAATGCCACACGTATGTTTACATGTTTACTCTATATTATTGAGTAAAGAAGTAATTCATGTCGAACTGTTTAGTCCGATGCATTTGTTTTCTGAATGAAATCTCGAATACTCTCAAATGAGTAGTTTGGAGATGTTGAAATTCTTGCTCAAGGTGACCAGCACAATGGCCTGGTAGGTGTGCAATCTTAGTGTGGAATTTAGAAAGACCGTCCTATGGAGAAAACTCCTATACATAGCTATATACTATAATCTATTATGCTTTATTTTCATTGTGTGCCTGTTCAAGTAGCAATGTAATCAATTTATGATCACCGATCATTTTGTTTTGTCGTAGCGATCTTTCGCTCAACTTTGGTGGTTGTGACTGCGGGTATGGAGGGTCGTTAATTTCATTTAGACAAAATGGATGGGTGGACTTCATCTTTTGCATTCTAATAATAAACTCTGAGCAACTAAAATACTATACTGATGTCTGGTCTCAAGACAAAGGACTGTATATTATTTAAAGATAGAAGAATTGCTAGACTACTAACTAAACGTCTGATTATGCAGTATCACATCTTAATTGAAGATAAATCAACAAACCATCGACTAGCAAATTGATACCCACAAAATTGAAGTTGAAGCCCCTAAATACAAATCATACCTATTGCTATATTTTAAATTACTGTCATTAAACAATGGTAGCTTACTATATACAAAATCAACAAAAGAGACTACAAATAAATTCAACTTTGCAAGTACTGCATGATGCACAATTTCGTGGGACTCTAAAGTGTGAAATATGATGCAATATCTGTTCACACAATTTAGTTGATATTTTTTTATGTCAACAACAGTTAATACTGACCTCAGTCAGTCATTAGCACCATGAACTCAATTAAAACCCCTGAAATAATGGACCAGCAACGTTTCATCTTTCTACCAAAGAAAAATAAATAAATATAGATGCTTAATTCATTAACGGAATAGTTGTTTATAATAAAGTCAGTCTCAAATTTATTTCAGGCAGTGTCCAAAATAATTCTCCAAAACGTGAAATTGTCCATTTTCTTACAGATGTATCATTTCTACTCATAATGACAGAATACATATAGTGAAGTAGAGACAGAATATTAGTAGGTAGAGTAGAAAAGATGACGTCTATTAACATTATATTCAATACATCAACGACCTTTGCTAATTGGATCTAATTAATCAAAATAACAGGTACTTGTGTTGCGGATACAAAAATAAATCGTGATATTTAGTTATTAAGTAATATTCAAAATAATAGTTGTACTAATTACATTTCCAGTTCCTTATACATAGAGGAGATGACTTTGAGCTGATGCTAGATTCTGTACAAAGTCGATATCTTCTTCCCCTAAATAGCTTTAACTTCCACTTATAAAAGGTAAAATGAAATACAGGAGTCTATTACAATTACGACTCTAGTGGCTACAACTGTAGTAAATGCGTCATATCCATAATTCACATAAATTAATAAGCTCTAAATTAATTTTAAGTTAAATTTACATAACTGCCACCTTAGAATTTTCAAGGACACGGATAGACATGGCCTAGCATTGTGTCTTTAAGCATGTGGTAATCGCTTAAGAAGTACGTGAAAACAAACAGGAGCAAAAGCTAATGCACACCATAATATAATACTAGTTATTTCTGAGTTGACGCAGCACGGAAGTAGATCTGAACCAGCAGTCAAATCTATCTCGGATCTAATCACGTATTGCGGAAATACAATCGATGAACAAGATAAATTGATGGATTGAAGATACCCAAGTGCCCAAATCCGTTGATCTCTCGAGATACCGGATTCTAGCTATCTTCAACACGTTAATCGCGCACGATACCGTGTTAGAAGATCTACGATTCTTCGACGTTGATCTCGCGCACGAGATTCCGTGAATCGGCTTCAAGTTCGTTGATTCGAGCGCACTCGAATATCCGTAGATCGAGAAAGGAGATAACACTCAACTTTCAATTTTAATGGAGGCACAAAGCACAAACCAAATTTTTATTCAAAAATCAACTTACTATTACAAATGACAACACATCCCTATTTATAGGGGAAGTACAACTCAACACACATTACAGCACTTCACACGACTTAAGAAAATACATCACAAACGACTTACAAAACAACACAAACAGTACAACGACTTAAAACACATAGTCGCACGCGACCTAAACAATACAACGACTTAACGACATAAGAAAGAATGACACAATATTTACAAACGACACACGACTTAACAAAGCCAGGCAGCGACCTAAGAAAACTAAGCCACTTAAGCTTCTTCAACGACATAACAAACTCGTTCGCGACTTAAGAATTCGCGACCTAAGAATTTGAAAATCTGGAGCTGCTCGTGACTTAAAGAACTGGAGCGACTTACTAGGCTTCGCGATATAGGGCGGAGGAGGAGCGACCTAATCTTCGCGACCTAACTGGAAGGTCGTTTGCGACATAAGGAGCTTCAGTAGCTTCGCGACTTAAAGAACTGGAGCGACTTACTGGGCTTCGCGACTTAGGGCGGAGGAGCGACCTAATCTTCACGACCTAACTGGAAGGTCGTTCGCGACATAAGGAGGAGGGGCGACTCGCGACTTAGCTGGAGCGAAGATGTTCGCGACATAAGGAGGAGGAGCGACCTACGACTTAATTTAGCTTCGCGACCTACTGGAAGAAGTGGCATAAGGTATAATGGAATTTCTCGTTCGCGACTTAGCGACCTTCTTCTTCGCGACATAGGGTTCTGTCGTTTGCGATCCAGGGCATCGCGATTCAGGGAAACGCGATTTAAGGTACGCGACTTAAGGTAACTCGTTCCTCTTTATCTCGCGCTGCATCATCCTCCCCTGGTTGAAAAGAATTCGTCCCGAATTCACACTTTTTTCTTCTTCGAGACGTTGTCTTCCATTCATTATCTGGTCTGATGCATCTCAGGTGATAACCACTCTTGAGATTGATCTTGTCTTGACCCTTTGAAGATGCGGCTCGACATAAGGATCGCATGGCATAAAGCAGACGTGGCATTAGGCAGGCGGCATAAGGGAGTGACTTGAGGGAGATGACATCATGATGCTTGTGCCAAAAGAAAGGTGTGATATAGAACCAAATCGTGATGAAAATGCAAGATGATATAAGGAAATTTAAAATCGCAGAGCGACTTAGGAAATTACGACTGAAGAAGTGTGATGACTCATGCCCAGATTCTTGTCTTTCCTTATCTCTTTCAGGTGTATCATCGTTTAGAATTTTCCCTTGATGTGTTGCATCAATTTCCCCTGATTAAAATGAATTCCCACTCGCTTCCTCTTCGACATGTTTATTTTCATGAAACGGTTCCAAGCAGTTGACGTTGTCCATGTCAGCAGTGCATACATGATCAGGCAACTCCAATTTACAATCATTCTCTTCATCCTGTCTTTTCAACTCTTCTTGTTCTTTCAGATTCACAAGATCATACGATCCCCGCAGTAAAACAGCATCTGGTACTAGTTCAGTTTGATGTTGAATGTCCTGTAGTGGTGGTAACTCTTCGGGTAATTCCACAGGATATTCGACTTCAGACTCATCGAATTCTGATCCAACTTCCTCAAAAACATCAAGATCTTTACTCGTTCCTTGCCCGATCAACACAAACAATTCATTACTACTTGTCACCTTTTCAACAGACTCTTCCAAAAATACAAGACTAGTTTCTTCAGGCAGTTCCTCAGAAATCTCATCTTCAAACTCTTCAAATACTTTAACCTCCTCCGGATTCTCAAAATCAGAACTTTCTCCAGATTCAATCAACATTGATAATTCATCACTATCTTTCATTTTATTGATGAACTCTTTCAGAGATAATAAACTATCTGATTCGGCCTTCTCTTCTGTTTCACTTTCACTTTGTTCGGGCTTCTCGGAAACTAAGGACTTTACACTTGGCTGGCTCGCATCCATAAGCTCAGGTGTTAAGCAAGAATCCTCCATCATCAAGTTATTTCCCTCAACTCCGAACACAATTTCTTCTTCCATACTATCGACATCAGTCTTTGGCGGTGAAGAGTAATCAACTTCTACATCCACATACTTTGACGTTGAATAAAATCCCATCAACAAATTACAGTCATCATTCTCTAACTCGACCTCTTCATCTTCGTTGTCAAACTTTGGTGGTAATTCTTCGAACGATTCCGTAGGACCGACCTCTTCAAACTCTTCTAACATTGGTTTAACCTCCTCAGGAGTTTTAAGCTCTTCACTTACCTTATACCTAACCAATGATTCAGCACTACCTTCCGCTTCTTCAACACTTTTGCTGGAAGATAATGGACTAGTCGGTTCCTCTTCCTTTTCCGGCTCGCTTTCAGTAGAATCATCCACATCCTCGTTTTCACATTCTTCTACAACTAAGGCTTTCTTCTTGGGCTCCCTACGGGCAATACTTCTATGGTCAGACTCCTGATAATGATAGCGCTTAATTCGGTCATCAACATTTGTCTTAGTGATTCCATGTACAACTGGTTCGTTGACTCTCTTAGAAACTTTTATACTGCAATTAACACTTTTGTTCTGATTGCTGGGGTTTGTAACCACACCCTTTCCTCGACTTCCTTGACTCAACTTCTGCAACTGTTGGTTCATACGAGCTTGATAATTGTAGGGTAAGAAATTTGCCTTCATCATCCTTTTCATCTTATCCCACGTGACAACTTTGGATTTCCTCATTCTCTCTCTGGTTGATTTAGTTTGTTGCCACCAATTCATAGCTCTTCCTCTCAGTCTTGTAGCAACTAACTTAACTTGACGATCTTCAGGCACGCTGTTGAGTTCAAAAATCTTTTCAACCTTTGATAACCAATCAAAGAATTCCTCTGCTTGTAGACCACCTTGGAATTCTGGAATTTCTGTGTCCATCCTTGATTCCCGTGTATGACCATTCTCTTCAACATTCCTATATCGATTTTGCCCTCGACCTGGATACCGAATGTGAACACTCTTACCATAACTATCTTCTTCAAAATTAGATGAGCTTTGATGTCGATTCTGAACATTGACTCTTCTGTGACCATGCACGTCCTCTCTACGTCTTCTTTCCTCTACTCGACATCTTTCATAATCACAATATGGCTCATGCTCGTAACCACGGTAAGCTCTTCTTTCTTCATTCCGATAATCATGATTGTCTCGACATCCACGATCTCGATTTATCGACAAAGATGGTTCTCTTCTTTCCCTATCATAATGTGGCGACACTCTCCTTTGATTTCGATTCATGTCAGACATCATTCTCTCCACTCTCTCGAAACCCTTATTGAACCTTTCATCGATACGTTGTTCCATCTGTTCAGGATCTTCACTCCCATACAAATCTGTAACAGATCTAAACACAAACTTCACTTTGATCCCAAAAATTCTCGAATCAAACTCCTCAACTTGTTTGAAGTCTCACGAACACCCAAATGAACAAACAACTCAATTCGAACTCCAAAAACTTCAAATCTCGAAACTTCACACTTCGCTTCGATTAAAAAAAAATCTCGAATCAAACTTCACCAACTTGTTGGAATCTTCAAAATGAACACTTCAACTAGCGCAACTTTCAATGATGCAGAATCTACGCACAAACTCCTAGCTCACGACTTGAACAAATCTCGCACAAACTTGAACAAGCTCGCTTCTAGCTCTAATATGAAAAGATGTAAACTTCTAGCTCCCAACAAGCTCTTCTAGCTCTGTACAACTTTCCCACTTCGATCCAAAACTTTCAGAATCAAAACTCCCAACTTGTTTGAATCTTCACAAACAAAAAAAGGACAAGCAAACTCACATTCGAATTCCACATACTTCAAATCACGCAAACTTGAAATCCAACGAACTTGGAAAAGTTCGTTTCCTTGCTCTGATACCAAATGACGCAGCACGGAAGTAGATCTGAACCAGCGGTCAAATCTATCCCGGATCTAATCACGTATTGCGGAAATACAATCGATGAACAAGATAAATTGATGGATTGAAGATACCCAAGTGCCCAAATCCGTTGATCTCTCGAGATACCAGATTCTAGCTATATTCAACACGTTGATCGAGCACGATACCGTGTTAGAAGATCTACGATTCTTCGACGTTGATCTCGTGCACGAGATTCCATGAATCGGCTTCAAGTTCGTTGATTCGAGCGCACTCGAATATCCGAAGATGGAGAAAGGAGATAACACTCAACTTCCAATTTTAATGGAGGCACAAAGCACAAACCAAATTTTTATTCAAAAATCAACTTACTATTACAAATGACAACACATCCCTATTTATAGGGGAAGTACAACTCAACACACATTACAACACTTCACACGACTTAAGAAAATACATCACAAACGACTTACAAAACAACACAAACAGTACAACGACTTAAAACACACAGTCGCACGCGACCTAAACAATACAGCGACTTAACGACATAAGAAAGAACGACAAAATATTTACAAACGACACACGACTTAACAAAGCCATGCAGCGACCTAAGAAAACTGAGCGACTTAAGCTTCTTCAGCGACATAACAAACTCGTTCGCAACTTAAGAATTCGCGACCTAAGAATTTGAAAATCTGGAGCTGCTCGCGACTTAAAGAACTGGAGCGACTTACTGGGCTTCGCAATTTAGGGCGGAGGAGGAGCGACCTAACTGGAAGGTCGTTTGCGACATAAGGAGCTTCAATAGCTTCGCGACTTAAAGAACTGGAGCGACTTACTGGGCTTCGCGACTTAGGGCAGAGGAGCGACCTAATCTTCGCGACCTAACTGGAAGGTCGTTCGCGACATAAGGAGGAGGGGCGACTCACGACTTAGCTGGAGCGAAGATGTTCGCGACATAAGGAGGAGGAGCGACCTATGACTTAATTTAGCTTCGCGACCTACTGGAAGAAGCGGCATAAGGTATAATGGAATTTCTCGTTCGCGACTTAGCGACTTTCTTCTACGCGACATAGGGTTCTGTCGTTTGCGATCCAGGGCATCGCGATGCAGGGAAACACGATTTAAGGTACGCGACTTAAGGTAACTCGTTCCTCTTTATCTCGCGCTGCATCATGAGTGTATAATTCTCAATAGTGGGTTTTTTCTCATTTTCAATGGGCCATTATTGTAGAGAAATTGTCCCATTATACCAAAAAAACAACTAGTTATGTAGAGTGAATAAGCTTTAGATACTTATTATTAATGTCAAATATTTGTAGTCTAATTCTTACATAACTGTATACTGGTACACGAACTAGAAAGTGCTACATATTACTCCATACAATATAGCAGCTGCATGTTCCTCGGGAGAAAATAAACTGCAAGCAAGATTCGAGTCCACCAATAGGAAAAACAAATAGTATGCACCATTGAATGGAATACTTGGACAAAGTAGTCCATTTACAGCATACAGACAAATGGAGTGTAGATGATATAGTTAACAAGCATCCCAATCAACACTTGATTAATACAAAGACATTATCTTTAAACAAGTATTAACTGAAAATAAGTTAGTTAAAAACAGCTGGAAGACAGTGTTTCAATTTTTCTGGTTGACTGTTATTATTTTTAGATATACATATACACCCAAACACACTGTTCTGAAAATAACTTTGTTATCGGTGATATTATCATTTCCCAGCTCTTTGATGCGCCGTCTGCAATTATGATGTGATTCACTAAGATTCCCATAGAAACCATCATGGTGTAGTGGAGGCAAATTATCGGGATCCAAATATCACTGTTCCGGTGTGCCCAACAAATCAAAATGCTTAAAATTTTACATACAATATCATTTTATCTTTAATTCTGATTTTATTTGGAACCATGTGTCATGTATTAAAGGGTTGAACACACCGAAACACTGTATTTTGGATGCAGGTAATTTGTATCCGTTATAACAAAGTTATAAACCATAAAACTAATGATATAAAACAATAATTAACATAATTTTACCAGAAAGGATAACAATTAGAAGAAGAGTTATATGAATTAACAACCATTGCTACAACAAAAAAAAACATAAACATAATCATCGTAACAAAATTAATATTTAATATTACCCCGAACCAAGTTCTAAAGAGACCCAAGACTATAGTTTTTTTATACGTTTTCACAAACGTAATTAGTCCCAATGTCATGTACAAAATTCATTTTATTTGAAAAATATTACATCTAGAAGTCTATTGGTACTGTAGTTTGTGACTGAAATTTGTTGTATACCGAAATGGAAGCTAGCAAGGCCTGAATATTCTCTTATGAACACATAATCAAAATTTTATTATAAATACGATGGGGAGAAAAGAGACATCACCATAAATGCTCTAGGTTTTCAAAACAGAAAATGAGGATTTGGTCCTTTAGCTTCGGGCTAGTATACTCGGTTCTCCTATTCAATGTGCATGTAACTATTTCTAAGTTACATCCTACACATAACTTCAAATCACTTCCGCTCAATGCGTCTAACTTTCAAATTCAAATGCCGTACAATTTGAATGCTACTGATAGATATAACTTCAGCAAAGGAGTGCATAAGCTGTGGGTGCTAGCTGATGATAAGCCCCATGCGCTGACAAGCAACACTTCTGCTCGAACTGAAATTCGAATTCAAGTATGTCTTAATTTAAAATCTCCCTTAAGTATATAAAACCAGAAAATAATTAATTGTTGGAATTACCAAATTAATTATGCTGGTCGTTACTCTTATCTTCATAGGTGTAGGTCTGTCTGTCCATTAAAATAACTGATACCGGTACCTATACACATCTTTGTTTAGATATTATTATGATAGCTAAAATCACTATCCAGTAATAATTCTTTTTGAAGGTGTACACGAAACCCGAGCATATTTTTCACACTTAGACACACCAGAATATAGGCCAATACATACATTCACAGGCCTACCGGTTACAAACCTAGTTAGAACCAACTTTACTATATTTTTCAGGTTGTACTGTATGATGACATAAAAAAACCAATATAATGATTATGACTTACTTTATAGATATATCAGTTAAGAACCATGCAGGCCATAACATGCTGCAACTTTTCCAAATAATTGACAAAAATATAAACTTCACGTAAGGGCCATGACTATTCAACCGGCGTGTGGCAATTTGAAGGACATGCATATGTTCCAATAGGTACAAGCGGAGTATGTATCATGCAAGTATTTGGCTCAGGTATTCCTAATAGGGCTACAACTCTAATGCTAAGAGTCTACAATGGTGCGCTAATGTACTACCGAAGAGTCCTAATTGCTGAAGAAATTTATGGAAGATGGTTCAAAGTGAACGTCATCCATGATACCACTAAAGGAATAGTCAAAATTTTCATTGATGAAGATCTTAAATTAGTAACAAATGACGCGGGTGGAGCGAACCATTACTTTAAATGTGGTGTTTACATGCAGAACAATGGTTCCTATTTCATGGAATCTCGATGGAAGAGAATCAGGGTCTTGAAGTTGTCTCACTGAAACAAACATTTGTGATTAGAATAATGCACTTCAAATGGTGGGTATTGCCTGTTAAAAGTAATATGATAAATAAAGATGTGTATTCATTTTGCAATTGAAATGAAGATAATGTTGTAGAATTTCGCTAATGAAAGATACAATTGTGACAACACAACCACTTGAGCAAAAGTAATTCATAAAACAAATCTTTACACTAAAATAAAAATATACTGATATTGCACTTGAATCTCAAGTTTTCAACGTAATAAAATAGTAGCATGGTATATCTGAGTACATGAAACAGCTGCAACATATAGTTTATATGCTTGCTATAATTTATAGAGGAGTAAATTGATGGAATAATAACATTGTAACACAAAGACATGGCTAACAGGGTTCATTGTGATTAAACAATGTGAGCTACCTGACAAATTGACTGATCATTTTCAATGTTACCTGTAACAAAGCAACCTGCTATCTGATGTTCGAAAGAGGCCACCTTGGAAACTAGTATTTATTTATTTATTAAAAATATTTTCAAAAAGAAAAAAACCTCTTGAGGTTGGGCTCAATATTTGAAGCTGCAATTGACTAAAACACACAAGTGACCCCGTTAGTTCTAATAATTTTATCTCCATGTAGAATAATAAAAGCAGTTTTGATAGGCTCAATATTTTGTTTCTTGTTCTGATAAAGTATACAAGTTAGACAAGATTCGTATAAAAATTTGAATAGGATATCAGGTTCCCGTAGTCCAGTAATTAACAAATAACATATGACTAAATGACAACATAACTAACTATAATACTCAAATATTTGGGTAAATGATTAAAGCCTACCTTTTTCTATGTCTCAACAATTGTCTTCAGTGGTTCTCTTCTTCTACAGGCAGAATCTCTTTCGAAATACTTTACCCAACTCTGAAAGAAATGAAAAAGAAAAGATCAAAAGACGATTTTATTGTGTACATGACTAAATGGCATTACATGAAAAATAAAGAAACTATTATTATATACATAGTAGTAAAAGAACCTTTTTCTAGACAGAAACTAAGTATCACCATAAAAATAACGTATCAGTATGCATAGTGAAATACAGTGTATGATGAATCATTAAAATCAATTTAAGCATGCATATCTGATTTCTTGACGTTAACAGTATAAACTTTACAGGCAAAACTAGATCTGGAATAACAATTCTAGAGGGGAAAAAAAATCAATTTTCTACCTTAAATTTGGGTTCTTTGTTCTAAATATTACAAAGTACAGATATACTGCCGGCTAAACCTCAATCATGTCAAATATACAGTCTACATAACAGACTAGGCCTAAATAGCCAACCTTGCACTTATGAGTTCTGAATACACTCCCTCACTCACTCGAACAAAGATGTAAAAGTTAAAACAACATAATCTATATCATTAGTACTTTATCAAATTTATGATATATTTTACTTTTTGAGAAAAAGAATTGAGATAGTTCCCTGGCACCTTCCAGCGAAGTAGAACAGCTTCTGAAATAGCCTATGATTTTTATATCCAGCCATATACACTCAAACAAAACACCCTCATTTCTTCTATAAACAGAGCTTCACATACTCATTCCAAAACAAACAAACAAAAACCGAAGAAGTGCTTGGTTCTTATCAAATTGGACAATTTTTCGATCAAGGCACCGCAAAAAAACAAATTATAGAACTAGGCCTCAGCAAAAATTAATTGCCAAAATAGACCTCGTTTAGTTTATAACTTGCGCATTTTTGAAATGCGCAAATCATAAATTTTTTTTATGTAGAGCTTGCGCATTCCATAAGCGCGCAAGCTTTCATTGCATAAGTGCGCAAGTTTAATTTAAAGCTTGCGCGCTTATGGAATGCGCAAGCTCATTTTCGAGCATCAAATAGACAGAGAACTGAATCTGAGCTCATTATATCCCCTATCTTTTTTTTCTTCCAAAACTCTTCCTATTTCACAACTTCAAACTCATTCCTAGTTCAAATATATTAACTCAAAAACATTGTTCCTCATCCATTCCTTCAAACAACCACTCGATTGCGCATAAAATGGAAGCAAGCTCTTTATCTACGTTGATTAGAGGTAATTATAATTTAATTACTACTGTAGAAATGATTGTTGTTGTTAGCGGAAGAGATAGTGTTGATGATGTTGATGTGAATGTACTCACATTGTTAGTTTCTTTGTTGAAAATGCAAAAGGATTTGAAGTATTCATATAGAAAAAACTCTAACTTTATACATAGTTTTTGTATTGATAAACGGTTGTTGTTGTTTGTAGAATTGTCTCCTGGAACCGAAGATAGAAGTGTTCTCTATCTTCAAGAACACCATAGGAGCCAAAACGACACATTAATGGAGGTAATGTTCGATATTGGTAAACCGAGGAATGCAAATATGAAGTCCTAATTTTAATTTGTTTATACATTGCAGGGTGTTGAAACTGTGAAGATATGCGATCATTCGAGCAAGCTCAAGAAGATCGATTATAAAGATCCAAGTCTGGAGCCGAATCTACGAATTTTCAGATTTTGGAAAGCTATGCAAATCGACTATATTCGGCTCGATCATCACCTTCTTACCGCTTTATGTGATAGATGGAGGCCGGAAACAAATACGTTTCATATGAGAGTCGGGGAGATGACAGTGACTCTAGCGGATGTGCATTTTCTTTTTGGTCTTAAAGCAGATGGTCGTTCGGTATGTTTGCAAAATTTAGATATCGATTACATCGAATTGGCTCATGACTTGCTTGGTATTTTTCCGCCTAAAGAGACGGTTAAGTCTAAAAGTGAATTATCAATGACCTGGTTTAAAAGTGAATTTTCTGAACCACTACCCGAAGGGGCGACCGATTTAGATATACTTCACCGCACTCGTGCCGTGATATTGTATTTTTTGAGTTGCCGATTATTTTCCGATCATTCGAAAGGGAGATTAAGTTTGAGATTTTTACCTTTTTTGGATGATTTGGCTGACTGTGGTTATCATTCTTGGGGTAGTGTTGTTCTCTGCTATTTGTATAGTGAGTTATCGAACGTTGCCTTGCAACGTCGAAAAGTTTTAGGGGGTTCTGCAACGTTGTTGCAACTATGGTCATGGTTGCATATTGCCATTGGACGGCCGTCTATTAGAATTCCTACCAACTTAGATCCGTATCTTCCATTCGGGGCTAGGTGGAACTGTGCTAGGAGTTGACGTGAGACGCTAAGAAATGTATAGTTTTACCGTAATGAGTTGGATTTGTTGGCGGATGATGCGGTTACATGGGAATCATATTCATTAGTGTATAAATTTGGACATCCAGAAATTGAGTATTCGTTCGCCGGTTGGATTTCTAAGAACCGACTGATTCTATTTTTAGACTTTGAGTTGTATGCACTCGATCGGGTTATGAGACAGTTTTTCTTTGATTATCAGCACATTCCCGATCCTGTCGTCCCCCTTGACCCAGAACCCACTAGTTGGATGGCATTTTTGAAGGAAAGTATTGCTATTTGGGAATCAAGAATTGATCGTGCCAAACGAGCACGCGAGCCTCCGACACCTTTGAACGAGTACGAGTATTGGTATTGGCGAATTGCTCGTCATTATATTCTTAAAAAGTCGGCAAGGAAGTTGGTTGCGCACACCAGTTTGAGTCGATGGTTTGAGTTGATGGTTGCATTTAAACAAGTGTGATCGCCGCCATATGTAGTTATCTTCCACCAGTTTGAATTTTTTCTTACCGAAAGGCTTGCATGAACTCGCCAAGGGCATGTTTCTTCCACATCACAACGGACCGTGTATTGATTTGCACGCGATTTCAGAACTTGAAACGAAACTGAACATTTAATCGCCCATTCACATAACTGTTCAACAAGCTTCTGCTTACTTTCCAAAATTAACCCAACTCGTGGACCTTTCTCCGCACATTCTCTTCCAAAAACTTCTACGTCTTATTGACAATTTTCCATTATTGATTTCACCATCATTGATGCCGTGCATAAATCATCAGTTAGAGCCTCTTCATATGTGCCTCCTCAATGTCTGCATATATGATTGCATCATTGTTAACTTCTATTTGATGGATCCAAGTTCTATCATCATCATCTGCACAAGCTACTTCCATGTTATCCAATTGTCCATAACTCTCATGTGGAGTAAGAACATGATCATCGGTGTGACGACCGCCCGTGACCCCTGCACTGAACCTAGAGATAGTGCGCTGTAAAGTGTGCCAAGCAGCCATGGACGATTGCCAGGGTAAGATTAAAACAGCAGAATCTATCGTATAACTCACAGCGCATGGATAAAATACAATAGAACATATATATAGTGAAGCTTCACAGAATTGAATGTCATCATATAAAATTTCATAATAGTTGAATACAAACATCTGAACAGTCAATACATCCAGCCTCACTACATAACTCTCAGAGAATATACAAGCAGCGGAACAACTAGTACATATAGTAAGAAGGTAATATGCAAGCCTCCAGCTCGTCTTCGACATCAGCATCGTAGAAAGCAAGAACAGCACCTGTCACCTGCTACCTAGTCTGCCCGTCCCAAAATGGACGAACAGCCCAAGGCAATAAGAATTAAAACATAAAGCCTTGAGTCAGACAATAGTCATAGTGAGCGGTAAATTAACTAACAACATACCAAAAGAGCACAAAGGAAAAGGAATAGGAATACAACCCTCCCACTCCACCTCTTTCTACAGTGATAGCCCCCAGACACACACTAAGCAGAGCAAACATAGTAAAGCATACAATTTAAAGTAAAGCAATTATCACTCGAGTCAAGGGCGATGTTTTCCAAGCACAAACCCCCAAGGCCTAAACCAAGATCAGATAAGCACCCAGAAAACACTGCTCTTGAGACCGAATGACGATATAACCAAACATCCATGACTCTGGCTATCACGGTTATCATTGCTTCGATTTCATCGTTAATTGAATGACCGGCTCATTCTTTCATCCGTCCGTCAAGGGCTAATGGAAACCCCGGTTCTAGACATAACTCCGCACGTCATCGTGACCCGTGCCTAGGACTATCGAATCTGCCCAGAGTACTTGACTACCAATCAGTAGCCTTCAGGGACTATCGAATCTGCCCAACGTACTCTTGCTTTGAGCATGCTAGAACCTTCAACAACGATGAGATCTCAGCCTTCTAGTCATCCTCCTCGACGACTATTTCCATACTAGCTCAAGCGCCTCTCGAGCAACCCATTATCCTCAAACTCGAACCATTTCACCGAGTTATCAATCTGCTTGGAATGATCTCGGTTGGATTAGACCAAGACTATCTCATATCATGCTTCGCCTCATCATCATCATAGCAAAGCTTCATCTCAACATCATCATCAAATCTATCCATAGGAGCTTCATCATCCGCTACATATGCCACAAGCAGCTTTTCCAATTCAAGATCTTTTTCCTTAGCTTTTGAATCATCTTCGGTCTAAATCAAATCATCAATCATCTAATTCATAGCAATCAATCAAGTCAAACATTAATCCAAGTAATCAAGCATTCAAATATGATCTAAATAGAAAATTATAACAATAATGGCAATTTCGTAATTAAAGAATCAAAAGTCTAACAAGCATGAAAACATGAGCAATATCTCTATAATCTTGATGAATGAACTTGCAAAGGTTAACATGTAGTAAAATGGATTCCAAATCATCATGAACAACGAATCTATATGGATCTATACTTAGGATTAGGAAAATGCATGGAAATCACTATTTTAACATCAAATCAAGCCAACGATCCGATATACTCCTTTGGATCCGTGTGAGAGATAATCACCACTCACCAAATCACCTAAACACCTCAAAAGAAACATACTTCAGATCTGGACAGCGAAGGATCTAACTCGATCTATCACAAATCCGCTTCAATGATGAAATCACTCTTCGAAGAATGTAGATCTTCAATCTAAGCTTTTCGATTTGGATGGAAGGAAGTACTAAATCAAAGTGGAGAAAAGAAGTGAAGAAGTGTAGAAGTCGAGCTCTCAAAATGGCAGCACTTCGTCGCTTCGAAATCCGGATCCCAAAAAGTGAGAAAAACCTTCCTATTTATAGGCTGAAAAACCCTTAGGTCGTCCACCTTTAGGTCGTCCACGACCTATAGAGCCCCGCGACCTACGACCTATCGAAACTCCTCATCCTACGACCTAACGACCTAAGCCCAGGCGCACTCACGACCTGCCAGACCCACCTGTCTACGACTTACGACTTAGCAGCTTAACTCCTAAGTCGCTCGCGACTTAACACATAGCATATGCGCGCGACCTAACAGACCAACCCCTACGCGCATTCGCGACCTAACTAACTTAGGTCGTCCACGACCTAACTCAACTCACAAACTTACGACTTAACTCTTACGACTTAACTCCTTAAGTCGTCTACAACCTAACTACTCTAACTCGCTAACCACTAGGTCGCTAAATACTGGGTTGTTAACTCGCTAACTCTTAGGTCGCTAACCCCCTTAAGCCGTTTCAACCTTAGGTCGCTATCATCTTATAGGTCGCTCCAACTAACATACGACCTAAACCACTATGCGACCTAACTGCTATACAACCTAAGTTCTTACCTCGTCCAGCCTACTAGGTCGCTAACTGCTATAAGTCGCCAACTTCTATAAGTCGCTCCTCCGACCTAATTCTATCCCAATCCTTAGGTCGCCTACGACATAACTTCCTTCACGACCTAAGCTATCATACGACCTAACTCTTAAGTCGCTCATTCCACTAGGTCGTTTACTCCTTAGCTCGCATCTTTCTTAGGTCGCCAACTACGACCTAACTACTACACGACCTAAGACTTAAACTCAGGACGACTTATCAACAATGCGACTCAATGACGACTGTTTTACGATGTTTCGATCCGTAAAAATACGGGTCGTTACATTCTCTCCCCCTTAGGAATTTCGCCCCCGAAATTCCAAACAAACAGAGCAATCAAAGACTATTCTGCATGCCTACCATCCATAGCAATCAGCAAATCATGCATCCAATTCTAGCTTAGCATGCAGAATTCTAAAACTTAGAACAAGTTACAATGTCGTTAGATGACACGACACCTTAGGGCCATACCTTGAAGAGTTCGGGATGAGCTGCTTTCATCCTCTCTTCCACCTCCCATGTACAGTCGTTATCATCGTCACTCCATTGTATCTTGAGAAACTTAACTATCTTCCTCCTAAGCTGTTTCGTGTCGGTTTCCACAACACGAAGCGGCTTACGAGGTCTTCTATCGACTGGATCAACTTCGAAATCTTCACAGCTATCAGCAGAAACCACTGTATTCGAGTCGTGCACATACTTCCGTAGATACGATACGTGAAAAACATTGTGCACACTCGGCATCTTCTCTGGTAATTCCAATCTGTAGGCGAGCTTTCCAATTCGCTCGATGATCGGGAATGGTCCAACAAATCTCGGAGTCAACTTCCCTTTCTTCCCGAATCGAATAACATTCTTCAGTGGAGATATCTTCACAAAAACCATATCACCAACGTCGAATTCCAAATCCTTACGACGCTTATCGGCATAACTATTCTGACGATCTTGGGCTGCCTTCATTCGTTGCCGAACGATCTCTATGCAATCCGAAGTCTGTCGAATCATCTCAAGCCCAAGTATCAGCTTTTCTCCGGTCTCTAACCAACATGTTGGAGAGTTACACGGTCTTCCATATAATGCCTCATACGGTGCCATACCAATGCTTGATTGGTAACTGTTGTTATACGAAAATTCCACCAAATGAAGGTGATCTTCCCATGATCCTCCGAAATCTAAAACACAAGCTCTGAGGAGATCTTCCAAAACTCGGTTGACTCTCTCGGTCTGACCATCTGTTTGAGGGTGATAAGCTGTACTCAAACACAACTCGGTTCCCAAAACTTCCTGGAAGCTCTTCCAAAATCCACTAGTGAACAATGGGTCTCGATCGCTCACTATACTCTTCGGAATACCATGGAATCGAACTATCCACTTAACATATAACTCTGCCAACTTTGATGCAGTCCTAGTCGATCGAACAAGAATGAATCTTGCACTTTTAGTCAAACGATCTACAATGATCCAAATCCCTTCATTTCCCGTTCTTGTTCTAGGTAACCCATCAATAAAATCCATCGATACTTGCTTCCACTTCCATGTAGGAACTTCTAACGGCTGAAGCAATCCACTTGGCTTTTTCTGTTCGGCTTTTACCAACGGCAGTTCATACATTTGGAAATAAAATTTCCAACATCCTTCTTCATGCCTTCCCAGTAGTAGGTTCTCTTCATATCCCGATACATCTTATTTCCACCTGGATGAATTGTCAGCTTCGAGTGATGAGTTTCCCTTAGAACTTCATTCCTCAATTCATCGATATCGGGAACAACTAGTCGTCCTTGCTTTCGAAGCCAACACTCTTGATCGACCTCGAATCCTTTATCCTTTTCTGGATCCAATCCAGATTCCAAATCACGGATAATTTTGACAAGCTTATCGTCTCGCTTTTGGCTCTCGCCAATCCTTTCCACAAGAGTAGGTCTTATCGATAAGTTTGCCAACATCTCAGGTTCCAATTCACATCTAGGCCTGAAGTCAAATCTAGCTAAATACTCGAGACTCTTCCATTCTGAAAACATGGAACCCAATCCTGCATGTCTTCGACTTAAGGCATCTGCCACTGCGTTACCTTTTCCCGGAGTATAAGCTATACCAAAATCATATGATGCCAAAAACTCTAGCCATCGCTGCTGCCGAAGATTCAAATCCTTTTGGGAGAAAAGATACTTCAATGACTTATGATCCGTAAACAACTCAAATCGAACTCTCAATAGATAATGTCTCCACATCTTCAGAGAAAATACAATCGCTGCTAACTCCAAATCATGAGTCGGATAATTCCTTTCATGCGGCTTCAGTTGTCGACTTGCATACACAACAACTTTATCTCTCTGCATCAGTACTGCCCCAAGTCCAGTACCACATGCGTCGGTGTAAACCACCATCTCATCATTCCCACTTGGAATAGTCAAAACAGGAGCACTTGTCAATCTCTCTTTCAGGATTCTGAAAGCCTACTCACACTTATCTTCCCACTTGAACACTTGGTTCTTTTTCGTCAATCCTGTTAACGGTGCAGCTACCTTGGAGAAGTCTTTATAAACCGTCGATAATATCCTGCTAATCCAAGAAAACTTCTCACATCTAATGCATTCTTAGGTCTAACCCAATCCTGGATTGCTACCACCTTAGCGGGATCAACCGCTATTCCATTTCCAGAGATAACATGACCTAAGAACCTCACTTCACTCTTCCAGAAGTGACACTTCGAAAACTTAGCCTTCAGCTGATGTTTCCGTAAGATTTCCAAAACAATACGCAAGTGCGTCTTGTTCTCTTCTTCAGTTCTGGAATAAATCAAAATATCATCCACGAACACTAGCACGAACTTGTTCAACTGATCTCTGAACACTCTATTCATAAGATCCACAAAATATGCTGGTGCATTAGTCAATCCAAACGGCATTACCAGCCACTCAAAGAAACCGGATGGTGTCCTGAAAGCAGTCTTCGGCACACTATCCTTAGCCACTCTCAACTGGTGAAATCCCATTGCCAAATCCATTTGAGAAAACACCTTAGCTTCGTGAAGCTGATCAAACAAGTCATCTATTCTCGGCAATGGATACTTGTTCTTCTTAGTCACTTTATCCAACTCACGATAATCCACACACAACCTCAACGACCCATCCGCTTTGGTTGCGAACACAACTGGTGCACCCCATTCGGACACACTACACCGAATGAATCCTTTCTGTAAAAGGTCATCAACCTGCACCTTCAACTCTTGCTGTTCCCTAGGCGCCATTCGCCTAAGAGGCATCACAACAGGTCTGGCTCCTTCAACTAGATCTATACGAAACTCGATCTCTCTATGCGGCGGTAACCCTTTGACCTCGTCAAAGACATCCTCAAATCCATTAGCGATTGGCAACGATGACAGTCCATCCCGTGGAACAACCAGCGAATACATGAAGCTCATGAAGACGCCTTCTTCATGCTTACATCGTATCACAATCTTTCGCCCCTCCACATTCTCGACTGTCACCTCCAACCTTTCACAATCAACCTTTGCCGCATACTTCCTAAGCCAGTCTATACCCAAAATAATTCCGAACCCCGCAAAGTTCAGAACAAAACAATCACAAACAAAAGAGCAATCATGACTCGATACAATCAGACCACGGCATAGCATACACAAACAAGACGAACCCCCAACTGGATTAGTCACAACCAATGGCCTATCAACAATATCCGGTTCCAAACCCAACCGGCCTACAAGTTCACTACAAACAAACGAATGTGATGCCCCAGTATCAAACAGAACCCTAACTGGAACACCACATATGGAAAGAGTACCTTGAACCACCACACTCTTTCCTTTCTCTTCAACGGTAGGAGCTCTCGAAGATGATGGAACAGCCCCTAAAGCATAAGCTTGCACAATCTGCTTGTCCCTTCGCGGTTCTGGACAATTCTTCTTAACATGCCCCAGCTTGTCACAGTTGTGGCACTTCACCGGCACCTTCGGATTCTTGCAATCCCTAGAGAAATGGCCCTTCTGCTGACAATTGTAGCAGGTCACTTCGCCCTTCGGCTTCTTCTGACCATCCTTACCCTTCTGCTGCTGCTGCTGCTGCTTCCTCTTCTTATTTCCACCCTGCTGGGGTTTAGACTCTTCCTTGGCCACAGCAACAACAGATCCTTCCTTAGGAAACAGATTCTCATGCCTGAGAGCTTTCTCCACAAGCTTCTCAAATGGATCGTCCAAATGATCCACTAACTGCCTCCCAAGATAACTGTCCAAGCCTGTCACAAACTTCTCATTCTTCTGGTAAGGAGATTCAATATACGACCGGGCGTACTTGGACAAAGCTTCAAACTCAGAAACATACTCAAGAACTGGTCTTCCACCTTGCTTGAGCTCCACAAACTTCTTGAACAGAACAGACTTCTGAGCTGTAGAAATGAACTTAGCTTCAAATCTGACTTGGAATTGCTCCCAAGTAATCTCTTCCTCCGGAGTATCAATGGTGATAGAGTTCCACCAATCAGAAGCTCTCCCTTGAAGCTGTCTTGATGCCAACTTCCTCTTAGTTGCATCCTCGATTCCCAAATCACCAAAAATCCTTCTATAAGTATCTATCCACCTCTGGACTTCAATAGTTGATTCTGTTCCCAAGAAAACCTTCCCTCCAAGAGCAGTATAATCCTTACACAGCTTAGCAAAATCCACCGGTCTTGGAGTTTGAACTTGAACTCCAACATCCACCAATGGCCCCGGAGCTGGCATCCTTCTCATGATCGAAGTCATCATAGCTTCGAACATAGCAACATAATCAACAGCCCCTTCAGTAGCACGGCCTTCCCTAGCAGCTGGTCTCCCCCTTCGACTCATTCTCAGTATCTATAAAAAGGAATGATTAATACACCTTGAGAAACAACTGCATAAGGAATTCAAACTTTTCTAATCTACTATATTATATATAGTAGTCATCCATCAAAATACAATTACGTCTCTCATACGTAATTATGTCAGCGAGCGTTGGGTAAAATCGATTAACCAAAGCTCTGATACCAAATGTGACGACCGCCCATGACCCCTGCTGTGACGACCGTCCATGACCCCTGCACCAAATCTAGAGATAGAGCGCTGTAAAGTGTGCCAGGCGACCATGGACGATTGTCAAGGTAAGATTTAAAACAACAGAATCTATCGTATTACTCACAGCGCATGGACAAAATACAATAGAACATAAGTATAGTGAAGCTTTACAGAACAAAATGACATCATATAAAACTCCATAATAGTTGAATACAAGCATCCACATAGTCAATACATCCAGCCTCACTACAAAACTCTCAGAGAATACAAAACAGTGGAATATCCAGTACATATAATAAGAAGATAATATGCAACCCTCCAGCTCGTCTTCGATATCAGCATCGTGAGAAGAGATCAGCACCTGTCACCTGCTACCTAGTCTGCCCGTCCCAAAATGGACGAACAGCCCAAGGCAATAAGAATTAAAACATAAAGCCTTGAGTTAGACAACAGTCTTAGTGAGCAGTAAATTAACTAACAACATACCAAAAGAGCATAAAGGAAAGGAATAGGAATACAACCCTCCCACTCCAACCTCATTCTACAGTGATAGCCCCCAGACACACACTAAGCAGAAGCAAACATAGCAGAGCATACAATTTAAAGTAAAGCTACTATCACTCGAGTCAAGGGCGATGTTTTCTAAGTACCAAGGCCTAAATCAGATAAGCACCCAGAAAATACCGCTCTTGAGTCCGAATGACGATACAACCAAACATCCATGACTCTGGCTATCACTGTTATCATTGCTTCGATATCACCGTTAATTGAATGACCGGCACATTCTTTCAGCCGTCCGTCAAGGGCTAATGGAAACCCCGGTTCTAGACATAACTCCCGCACGTCGTCGCAGCCCGTGCCTAGGACTATCGAATCTGCCCAGAGTACTCGACCATCAACAGTTGGCCGTTGGGACTATCGAATCTGCCCAAACGTACTCTTGCTTAGAGCATGCTAGAACCTTCAACAACGATGCTACCCAAGCCTCCTAGTCATCCTCCTCGACGACTATTCTCATATCCATTCATTATCTTCAACTCGAATCATATCACCGAGTTATCAACATGCTTGGAATTATCCCGTCTGGATTAGACCAAGTCTTCATCACATGATTGCCTCGCTTCATTACATCCTCGCAAAGCCTCATCTCATCATCACATCATCAAATCTATGCATAAGAGCTTCATCATCCCGCTACATATGCCACGAGCAGCTTTCCCAATTCAAGAGCCTTTCCCTTAGCTTTTGAATCGTCTTCGGTCTAAATCTAATCATCTAGTTCATAACAATCAATCAAATCAAACATCAATCCAAACAATCAAGCATTCAAATATGATCTAAGTAGACAATTATAACAATAATGGCATTTTCGTAATTAAAGAGTTGAAAGTCCAATAAGTATGAAAACATGGATTATATCTCTACAAACTTGATGAATGAACTTGCATAGGTTAACATATGATAAAATGGATGCAACATCATCATGAACAATGGATCTACATGGATCTACACATAGGATGAAGGAAATGCATGGAAATCACTATTTTAACACCAAATCGAGCCAACAATCCGATATACTCCTTTGGATCCGTGTGAGAGATAATCACCACTCACCAAATCACCTAAACAATCCAAAAGATATCAACTTCAGATCTGGACAGCGAAGAACTAAGCTAGATCTATCACAAATCCGCTTCAAAATGAAGAAATCTCTCTTGAAAAGATGAAGATCTTCAATCTAAGCTCTTGATTTTTCAATCTTGATCTTCGATTTGGATGGATGGAAGCACTAGATTAGAGTGGAGAAAAGAAGTGAAGAAGTGTAGAAGTCGAGCTCTCAAAATGGCAGCACTTCGTCGCTTCAAAATCCGGATCCCAAAAAGTGAGAACAACCCCTCCTATTTATAGCTGAAATCTGTCCTTAAGTCGAAATCTGGCTATCTCCCTAAGTCGCTTCCGACCTAAGCCTCTCCGACCTAAGCTTCTCCGACCTAACAGATGCACGACACAACTCCTCAGCGACCTAACACCTGACGACCTAAAGCAATGCGCTTTCCTTCGACCTACGACCTAGTTGGGTTGCGACCTAACAACTTAGACTTCTACGCGACCTAACACAACATACGACCTAACAGATAGATCTACGCGACCTAACACAAACTATCCTAGCGACCTAACAACTTAGCAACCTACGCGACCTAACAGTGCTACGACCTAACACTTATGCGACCTATCTCCTTAGGTCGCTAACACGCTAATACCTTAGGTCGCTAACAAGCTAATACCTTAGGTCGCTAACAAGCTAATACCTTAGGTCGCTAACACGGAACCACTAGGTCGCTAACTCGGAACCACTAGGTCGCTAACTCGCCCTGCCGACCTAACACTTAGCTCATCGAAACTCTTAGGTCGCTCACAACATTTTCTTAGGTCGTTGCCGACCTAACTCTACCCCAGAATACTAAGGTCTCCTGATTCTCATAAGTCGGTCACAACTTATCTCCTAGGTCGGTCACTACCTTAAGTCGGTCAACCATACTCCCTTAACTCGGTGAGTTCCTTGAGTCGGCAACTCGACCCAGACTTGTTGCTTAACTCGTCCAAACTCCTAAGTCGGCTACGACTTAGGACTTAAGCAAAATTCTGCCAAAACCAGAAATGACTTAACAACCATACAACCAAAGGTCAATCATTTTAGAATGTTTTGATCCGTAAAAATACGGGTCGTTACATTCTCTCCCCCTTAGGAATTTCGCCCCCGAAATTCCAAACAAACAAGGCAATCAAAGCTATTCTGTACGCCTATCATCCATAACAATCAATAAACCATGCATCCAATTCTAGCTTAGCGTACAGAATTCTAAGACTTAGAACAAGTTACAATTTCGTTAGATGACACGACACCTTAGGGCCATACCTTGAAGAGTTCAGGATGAGCTGCTTTCATCCTCTCTTCCACCTCCCACGTACAGTCGTTATCATCATCACTCCATTGTATCTTGAGCAACTTAACTATCTTCATCCTAAGCTGTTTCGTGTCGGTTCCAACAACACGAAGCGGCTTATGAGGTCTTCTACCGACTGGGTCAACTTCGAAGTCTTCACAGCTATCAGCAGAAACCACTGTACTCGAGTCATGCACATACTTCCGTAGATATGATACATGGAAAACATTGTGCACACCCGACATCTTCTCCGGTAACTCCAATCTGTAGGCGAGCTTTCCAATTCGCTCGATGATCGGGAATGGTCCGACAAATCTCGGAGTCAATTTTCCTTTCTTCCCGAATCGAATAACATTCTTCAGTGGAGAAATCTTCACAAAAACCATATCTCCCACGTCGAATTCCAAATCCTTTCGACGCTTATCAGCATAACTCTTCTGACGGTCTTGGGCTGCCTTCATTCGTTGCCGAACGATCTCTATGCAATCCGAAGTCTGTCGAATCATCTCTGGCCCAAGCATCAGCTTTTCTCCAGTTTCCAACCAACATGTCGGAGAGTTACACGGTCTTCCATACAATGCCTCATACGGTGCCATACCAGTGCTTGACTGGTAACTGTTGTTGTACGCAAACTCCACCAAATGAAGGTGATCTTCCCATGATCCTCCGAAATCCAAAACACAAGCTCTGAGGAGATCTTCCAAAATTCGGTTGACTCTCTCAGTCTGACCATCTGTTTGAGGGTGATAAGCTGTACTTAAACACAACTCGGTTCCCAAAACTTCCTGGAAGCTCTTCCAAAATCCACTAGTGAACAATGGGTCTCGATCGCTCACTATACTCTTCGGAATACCATGGAATCGAACTATCCACTTAACATACAACTCAGCCAACTTTGATGCAGTCCTAGTTGATCGAACAGGAATGAATCGTGCACTCTTAGTCAGACGATCTACAATGACCCAAATCCCTTCATTTACCGTTCTGGTTCTAGGCAATCCATCGATAAAATCCATCGACACTTGTTCCCACTTCCATGTAGGAACTTCTAATGGTTGAAGCAATCCACTTGGCTTCTTCTGTTCGGCTTTAACCAACTGGCAATTCATACACTTGGAAATGAAATCTCCAACATCCTTCTTCATGCCTTCCCAGTAGTAGGTTCTCTTCATATCCCGATACATCTTGTTTCCACCTGGATGAATTGTCAGCTTCGAGTGATGACTTTCCTTCAGGACTTCACTCCTCAATTCATCTATATCGGGAACAACTAGTCGTCCTTGCTTTCGAAGCCAACCCTCTCGATCAACCTCGAATCCTTTATCCTTTTCTGGATCCACCCCAGATTCCAAATCACGGATAATCTTGACAAGCTTATCATCTCGCTTTTGGCTCTCTCCAATCCTTTCCACAAGAGTGGGTCTTATGGATAAGTTTGCCAACATCTCAGGTTCCAATTCACATCTAGGCCTGAAGTCAAATCCAGCTAAATACTCGAGATTCTTCCATTCTGAAAACATGGCTCCCAACCCTGCATGTCTTCGACTTAACGCATCTGCCACTGCGTTACCTTTTCCCGGAGTATAGGCTATACCAAAATCATATGATGCCAAAAACTCTAGCCAACGTTGCTGCCGAAGATTCAAATCCTTTTGGGAGAAAAGATACTTCAACGATTTGTGATCCGTAAACAACTCGAATCGAACTCCCAACAGATAATGTCTCCACATCTTCAGAGCAAATACAATCGCCGCTAACTCCAAATCATGAGTTGGGTAATTCCTTTCGTGCGGCTTCAGTTGTCGACTGGCATACGCAACAACTTTATCCTTCTGCATCAGCACTGCTCCAAGTCCCGTACCACATGCGTCGGTGTAAACCACCATCTCATCATTCCCACTAGGAATAGTCAAAACAGGAGCACTTGTCAATCTCTCTTTCAGGATTCCGAAAGCCTGCTCACACTTAGCATCCCAACTGAACACTTGGTTCTTTTTCGTCAATCCTGTTAACGGTGCAGCTATCTTGGAGAAGTCTTTGATAAACCGTCGATAATATCCTGCTAATCCAAGAAAACTTCTCACATCTGATGCAGTCTTAGGTCTAACCCAATCCTGGATTGCTGCCACCTTAGCGGGATCAACCGCTATTCCATTTCCAGAAATCACATGGCCTAAGAACCTCACTTCACTCTTCCAGAAGTGACACTTCGAAAACTTAGCCTTTAGCTGATGTTTCCGTAAGATCTCCAAAACAATACGCAAGTGCGTCTTGTGCTCTTCCTCCGTTCTGGAATAAATCAGAATATCATCCACGAACACAAGTACGAACTTGTTCAACTGATCTCTGAACACCCTATTCATAAGATCCACAAAATATGCTGGCGCGTTAGTCAATCCAAACGGCATTACCAGCCACTCAAAGAAACCGGATGGTGTCCTAAAAGCAGTCTTCGGCACACTATCCTTAGCCACTCTCAACTGGTGAAATCCCGTTGCCAAATCCATCTGAGAAAACACCTTAGCTTCGTGAAGCTGATCAAACAAGTCATCTATTCTCGGCAATGGATACTTGTTCTTCTTAGTCACCTTATTCAGCTCACGATAATCGACGCACAATCTCAACGACCCATCTGCCTTGGTTGCAAACACAACTGGTGCACCCCACTCGGACACACTACGCCGAATGAATCCTTTCTGTAAAAGGTCATCAACTTGCACCCTCAACTCTTGCTGTTCCCTAGGCGCCATTCGCCTAAGAGGCATCACAACAGGTCTGGCTCCTTCAACTAGATCTATACGAAACTCGATCTCTCTATGCGGCGGCAACCCTTTGACTTCGTCAAAGACATCTTCGAATCTATTTGCGATTGGCACTAAAGACAGTCCATCCCGTGGAATAACTAGCGAATACATGAAGCTCATGAAGACGCCTTCCTCATGCTTACATCGTATCACAATCTTTCGCCCTTCCACATTCTCGACTGTCACCTCCAGCCTCTCACAATCAACCTTAGCCGCATACTTTCTAAGCCAGTCCATACCCAAGATAATTCCGAACCCCGCAAAGTTCAGAACAAAGCAATCACAAACAAAAGAGCAACCATGACTCGACACAACTAGACCACGGCATAACATACTCAAACAAGACGAACCCCCAACTGGATTAGTCACAACCAATGGCCTATCAACAATATCCGGTTCCAAACCTAACCGGCCTACTAGTTCATTACAAACAAACGAATGCGACGCTCCAGTATCAAACAGAACTCTAACTGGAACACCACATAGGAAAAGAGTACCTTGAACAACCACACTCTTTCCCTTCTCTTCAGCAGTAGGAGCTTTCGAAGACGACGGAACAGCTCCTAAAGCATAGGCTTGCACAATCTGCCTGTCCTTCCTTGGTTCCGGACAATTCTTCCTGAAATGCCCCGGCTTGTCACAGTTGTGACACTTCATCGGTGCCTTCGGATTCTTACAATCCTTCGAGAAATGGCCCTTCTGCTGACAATTGTAGCAAGTCACCTCGCCTTTCGGCTTCTTCTGGCCATCCTTACCCTTCTGCTGCTGCTGCTTCCTCTTCTGATTTCCACCCTGCTGTGGTTTAGATTCTCCCTTGGTAGCAGCAACAATAGGTCCTTCCTTAGGAAACAGACTCTCATGCCTAAGAGCTTTCTCCACAAGCTTCTCAAATGAATCGTCCAAATGATCCACCAACTGTCTCCCAAGATAACTATCCAAGCCGGTCACAAACTTCTCATTCTTCTGATAAGCAGATTCAATATATGACCGAGCATACTTGGACAAAGCTTCAAACTCAGAAACATACTCAAGAACAGATCTCCCTCCCTGCTTGAGCTCCACAAACTTCTTGAACAGAACAGACTTCTGAGCTGTAGAAATGAACTTAGCTTCAAATCTAGCTTGGAATTGCTCCCAAGTAATCTCTTCCTCCGCAGTATTGATGGTAATAGAGTTCCACCAATCAGAGGCTCTCCCTTGAAGCTGCCTTGATGCCAGCTTCCTCTTAGTTGCATCATCAATTCCCAAATCACCAAAGATCCTTCTACAAGCATCTATCCATCTCTGGACCTCAATGGTAGATTCTGTTCCCAAGAAAACTTTCCCTCCAAGAGCAGTATAGTCCTTGCACAACTTAGCAAAATCCACTGGTTTCGGAGTTTGGACTTGAACTCCAACATCAACTGCTGCTCCCGGAACTGGTATCCTCCTCATGATCGAAGTCATCATAGCTTCGAACATGGCTGCATAATCAGCAGTCTCTTCAGTAGCACGACCTTCCCTAGCAGCTGGTCTCCCTCTTCGACTCATTCTCAATATCTATAAAAAGGAATGATTAGAACATCTAGAGAAACAACTGCATAAAGGACTCAACTCGACTAAACTACTATATTATATATAGTAATCATCCATCAAAATACAATTACGTCTCTCATACGTAGTTACAACAGCGAGCGTTGGGTAAAATCGATTAACCAATGCTCTGATACCAAATGTGACGACCGCCCATGACCCCTGCACCAAATCTAGAGATAGAGCGCTGTAAAGTGTGCCAGGCGACCATGGACGATTGTCAAGGTAAGATTTAAAACAACAGAATCTATCGTATTACTCACAGCGCATGGACAAAATACAATAGAACATAAGTATAGTGAAGCTTTACAGAACAAAATGACATCATATAAAACTCCATAATAGTTGAATACAAGCATCCACATAGTCAATACATCCAGCCTCACTACAAAACTCTCAGAGAATACAAAACAGCGGAATATCCAGTACATATAATAAGAAGATAATATGCAACCCTCCAGCTCGTCTTCGATATCAGCATCGTGAGAAGAGATCAGCACCTGTCACCTGCTACCTAGTCTGCCCGTCCCAAAATGGACGAACAGCCCAAGGCAATAAGAATTAAAACATAAAGCCTTGAGTCAGACAACAGTCTTAGTGAGCAGTAAATTAACTAACAACATACCAAAAGAGCATAAAGGAAAGGAATAGGAATACAACCCTCCCACTCCAACCTCATTCTACAGTGATAGCCCCCAGACACACACTAAGCAGAAGCAAACATAGCAGAGCATACAATTTAAAGTAAAGCTACTATCACTCGAGTCAAGGGCGATGTTTTCTAAGTACCAAGGCCTAAATCAGATAAGCACCCAGAAAATACCGCTCTTGAGTCCGAATGACGATACAACCAAACATCCATGACTCTGGCTATCACTGTTATCATTGCTTCGATATCACCGTTAATTGAATGACCGGCACATTCTTTCAGCCGTCCGTCAAGGGCTAATGGAAACCCCGGTTCTAGACATAACTCCCGCACGTCGTCGCAGCCCGTGCCTAGGACTATCGAATCTGCCCAGAGTACTCGACCATCAACAGTTGGCCGTTGGGACTATCGAATCTGCCCAAACGTACTCTTGCTTAGAGCATGCTAGAACCTTCAACAACGATGCTACCCAAGCCTCCTAGTCATCCTCCTCGACGACTATTCTCATATCCATTCATTATCTTCAACTCGAATCATATCACCGAGTTATCAACATGCTTGGAATTATCCCGTCTGGATTAGACCAAGTCTTCATCACATGATTGCCTCGCTTCATTACATCCTCGCAAAGCCTCATCTCATCATCACATCATCAAATCTATGCATAAGAGCTTCATCATCCCGCTACATATGCCACGAGCAGCTTTCCCAATTCAAGAGCCTTTCCCTTAGCTTTTGAATCGTCTTCGGTCTAAATCTAATCATCAATCATCTAGTTCATAACAATAAATCAAATCAAACATCAATCCAAACAATCAAGCATTCAAATATGATCTAAGTAGACAATTATAACAATAATGGCATTTTCGTAATTAAAGAGTTGAAAGTCCAATAAGCATGAAAACATGGATTATATCTCTACAAACTTGATGAATGAACTTGCATAGGTTAACATATGATAAAATGGATGCAACATCATCATGAACAATGGATCTACATGGATCTACACATAGGATGAAGGAAATGCATGGAAATCACTATTTTAACACCAAATCGAGCCAACAATCCGATATACTCCTTTGGATCCGTGTGAGAGATAATCACCACTCACCAAATCACCTAAACAATCCAAAAGATATCAACTTCAGATCTGGACAGCGAAGAACTAAGCTAGATCTATCACAAATCCGCTTCAAAATGAAGAAATCTCTCTTGAAAAGATGAAGATCTTCAATCTAAGCTCTTGAATTTTCAATCTTGATCTTCGATTTGGATGGATGGAAGCACTAGATTAGAGTGGAGAAAAGAAGTGAAGAAGTGTAGAAGTCGAGCTCTCAAAATGGCAGCACTTCGTCGCTTCAAAATCCGGATCCCAAAAAGTGAGAACAACCCCTCCTATTTTTAGCTGAAATCTGTCCTTAAGTCGAAATCTGGCTATCTCCCTAAGTCGCTTCCGACCTAAGCCTCTCCGACCTAAGCTTCTCCGACCTAACAGATGCACGACACAACTCCTCAGCGACCTAACACCTGACGACCTAAAGCAATGCGCTTTCCTTCGACCTACGACCTAGTTGGGTTGCGACCTAACAACTTAGACTTCTACGCGACCTAACACAACATACGACCTAACAGATAGATCTACGCGACCTAACACAAACTATCCTAGCGACCTAACAACTTAGCAACCTACGCGACCTAACAGTGCTACGACCTAACACTTATGCGACCTATCTCCTTAGGTCGCTAACACGCTAATACCTTAGGTCGCTAACAAGCTAATACCTTAGGTCGCTAACAAGCTAATACCTTAGGTCGCTAACACGGAACCACTAGGTCGCTAACTCGGAACCACTAGGTCGCTAACTCGCCCTGCCGACCTAACACTTAGCTCATCGAAACTCTTAGGTCGCTCACAACATTTTCTTAGGTCGTTGCCGACCTAACTCTACCCCAGAATACTAAGGTCTCCTGATTCTCATAAGTCGGTCACAACTTATCTCCTAGGTCGGTCACTACCTTAAGTCGGTCAACCATACTCCCTTAACTCGGTGAGTTCCTTGAGTCGGCAACTCGACCCAGACTTGTTGCTTAACTCGTCCAAACTCCTAAGTCGGCTACGACTTAGGACTTAAGCAAAATTCTGCCAAAACCAGAAATGACTTAACAACCATACAACCAAAGGTCAATCATTTTAGAATGTTTTGATCCGTAAAAATACGGGTCGTTATACCTGCACTGAACCTAGAGATAGTGCGCTGTAAAGTGTGCTAGGCAGCCATGGACGATTGCTAGGGTAAGATTAAAACAGCAGAATCTATCGTATAACTCACAGCGCATGGATAAAATACAATAGAACATATATATAGTGAAGCTTCACAGAATAGAATGTCATCATATAAAATTTCATAATAGTTGAATACAAACATCTGAACAGTCAATACATCCAGCCTCACTACATAACTCTCAGAGAATATACAAGCAGCGGAACAACTAGTACATATAGTAAGAAGGTAATATGCAAGCCACCAGCTCGTCTTCGACATCAGCATCGTAGAAAGCAAGAACATCACCTGTCACCTGCTACCTAGTCTGCCCGTCCCAAAATGGACGAACAGCCCAAGGCAATAAGAATTAAAACATAAAGCCTTGAGTCAGACAACAGTCTTAGTGAGCGGTAAATTAACTAACAACATACCAAAAGAGCACAAAGGAAAAGGAATAGGAATACAACCCTCCCACTCCACCTCTTTCTACAATGATAGCCCCCAGACACACACTAAGCAGAGCAAACATAGTAAAGCATACAATTTAAAGTAAAGCAATTATCACTCGAGTCAAGGGCGATGTTTTCCAAGCACAAACCCCCAAGGCCTAAACCAAGATCAGATAAGCACCCAGAAAACACTGCTCTTGAGACCGAATGACGATACAACCAAACATCCATGACTCTGGCTATCACGGTTATCATTGCTTCGATTTCATCGTTAATTGAATGATCGGCTCATTCTTTCATCCGTCCGTCAAGGGCTAATGGAAACTCCGGTTCTAGACATAACTCCGCACGTCATCGTGACCCGTGCCTAGGACTATCGAATCTGCCCAGAGTACTTGACTACCAATCAGTAGCCTTCAGGGACTATCGAATCTATCCAACGTACTCTTGATTTGAGCATGCTAGAACCTTCAACAACGATGAGATCTCAGCCTTCTAGTCATCCTCCTCGACGACTATTTCCATACTAGCTCAAGCGCCTCTCGAGCAACCCATTATCCTCAAACTCGAACCATTTCACCGAGTTATCAATCTGCTTGGAATGATCCCGGCTGGATTAGACCAAGACTATCTCATATCATGCTTCGCCTCATCATCGTCATAGCAAAGCTTCATCTCAACATCATCATCAAATCTATCCATATGAGCTTCATCATCCGCTACATATGCCACAAGAAGCTTTTCCAATTCAAGAGTCTTTCCCTTAGCTTTTGAATCATCTTCGGTCTAAATCAAATCATCAATCATCTAATTCATAGCAATCAATCAAGTCAAACATTAATCCAAGTAATAAAGCATTCAAATATGATCTAAATAGACAATTATAACAATAATGGAAATTTCGTAATTAAAGAATCAAAAGTCTAACAAGCATGAAAACATAAGCAATATCTCTATAATCTTGATGAATGAACTTGCAAAGGTTAACATGTAGTAAAATGGATGCCAAATCATCATGAACAACAAATCTATATGGATCTATACTTAGGATTAGGAAAATGCATGGAAATCACTATTTTAACATCAAATCAAGCCAACGATCCGATATACTCCTTTGGATCCGTGTGAGAGATAATCACCACTCACCAAATCACCTAAACACCTCAAAAGAAACACACTTCAGATCTGGACAGCGAAGGATCTAACTCGATCTATCACAAATCCGCTTCAATGATGAAATCACTCTTCGAAGAATGTAGATCTTCAATCTAAGCTCTTCGATCTTCAATTTGATCTTCGATTTGGATGGAAGGAAGTACTAAATCAAAGTGGAGAAAAGAAGTGAAGAAGTGTAGAAGTCGAGCTCTCAAAATGGCAGCACTTCGTCGCTTCGAAATCCGGATCCCAAAAAGTGAGAAAAACCTTTCTATTTATAGGCTGAAAAACCCTTAGGTCGTCCACCTTTAGGTCGTCCACGACCTATAGAGCCCTGCGACCTACGACCTATCGAAACTCCTCATCCTACGACCTAACGACCTAAGCCCAGGCGCACTCACGACCTGCCAGACCCACCTGTCTACGACTTACGACTTAGCAGCTTAACTCCTAAGTCGCTCGCGACTTAACACATAGCATATGCGCGCGAGCTAACAGACCAACCCCTACGCGCATTCGCGACCTAACTAACTTAGGTCGTCCACGACCTAACCCAACTCAGAAACTTACGACTTAACTCCTTAAGTCGTCTACGACCTAACTACTCTAACTCGCTAACCACTAGGTCGCTAAATACTGGGTTGTTAACTCGCTAACTCTTAGGTCGCTAACCCCCTTAAGCCGTTTCAACCTTAGGTCGCTATCATCTTATAGGTCGCTCCAACTAACATACGACCTAAACCACTACGCGACCTAACTGCTATACAACCTAAGTTCTTACCTCGTCCAGCCTACTAGGTCGCTAACTGCTATAAGTCGCCAACTTCTATAAGTCGCTCCTCCGACCTAATTCTATCCCAATCCTTAGGTCGCCTACGACATAACTTCCTTCACGACCTAAGCTATCATACGACCTAACTCTTAAGTCGCTCATTCCACTAGGTCGTTTACTCCTTAGCTCGCATCTTTCTTAGGTCGCCAACTACGACCTAACTACTACACGACCTAAGACTTAAACTCAGGACGACTTATCAACAATGCGACTCAATGACGACTGTTTTACGATGTTTCGATCCGTAAAAATACGGGTCGTTACAATCGGCACCATCGTCATCACAACCAGTAAATGCATCTTCGACACTAGTAATACAAAAAACAAAGGTTATATATTTTGCATTAACGTAAGTCAAAATACCAGTGCCAACGTATAATAGTACTCAGTTTTCAAACGCTTGCGACTGATTTGGATTTATAGCGTTCTGCATCATATGTTGTTCCTGACTAAAAGAGACTCCAGTCATTCTGTTGTACCTATGAAGTAAGTTTGTAAACTCTCCACCTTGATGGCTTGAAAGATACGATGGATACGCCGAACATTGTGTTTCTTGTAACTGTGTGGTGTGCATATACTCATCCCCAGAGATTACCGCCGCTTGTGTTTCAACCACATTTTCATGTTCCACTCTCACAACGTAGATTTCTATCACTCTCATTCCAACTGAAAAGGTGGAGTTCAAATCGTCGTCGTCTTCCAAATCAATAGCGGATGCACCATCATCCCGAACCCATTTCACTGCTAATTTTAAATTATATATCATAGGATTTGCTTTTGTCACTTCAAATGCCCTTTCTTTAAGCTCTTCGAAACTACAATGATTTTTTATTGTCGATCATTTTCGCTTCCCGTCCACATATCTAGGTTTACCTTCATCATCAACCAACAATTCGCCATCAAAGTAAAATATAGTCGGAACCATTGACATTATCTGCAAAATAAGTTCCAATATCACATTCATAGTTTTTGTTCACCAACATAACTATAAACATCAATTTGATGAATTATTACCTATTTTTTCTAAGTAGATTTTTCTTCCGCAGACAATCTTCAACCAAAAGCAGTCAACTCAATCTTTAAAAAAACCCAAACAAGCAAATCAATATAATAATGTAACCAATATATTTCATCATTAAAGTCAACACTATCAAATGAATTTCAAAAACATAATAAACTATCCACCATGCACACATTACGGGTTACAACAAATAAAAACATTTTCGCAACAACATATTACAAATACAACGGTTAAACATAACCCTATCAATATTATGGACGAGTACCTAATGCCACACGTATGTTTACATGTTTACTCTATATTATTGAGTAAAGAAGTAATTCATGTCGAACTGTTTAGTCCGATGCATTTGTTTTCTGAATGAAATCTCGAATACTCTCAAATGAGTAGTTTGGAGATGTTGAAATTCTTGCTCAAGGTGACCAGCACAATGGCCTGGTAGGTGTGCAATCTTAGTGTGGAATTTAGAAAGACCGTCCTATGGAGAAAACTCCTATACATAGCTATATACTATAATCTATTATGCTTTATTTTCATTGTGTGCCTGTTCAAGTAGCAATGTAATCAATTTATGATCACCGATCATTTTGTTTTGTCGTAGCGATCTTTCGCTCAACTTTGGTGGTTGTGACTGCGGGTATGGAGGGTCGTTAATTTCATTTAGACAAAATGGATGGGTGGACTTCATCTTTTGCATTCTAATAATAAACTCTGAGCAACTAAAATACTATACTGATGTCTGGTCTCAAGACAAAGGACTGTATATTATTTAAAGATAGAAGAATTGCTAGACTACTAACTAAACGTCTGATTATGCAGTATCACATCTTAATTGAAGATAAATCAACAAACCATCGACTAGCAAATTGATACCCACAAAATTGAAGTTGAAGCCCCTAAATACAAATCATACCTATTGCTATATTTTAAATTACTGTCATTAAACAATGGTAGCTTACTATATACAAAATCAACAAAAGAGACTACAAATAAATTCAACTTTGCAAGTACTGCATGATGCACAATTTCGTGGGACTCTAAAGTGTGAAATATGATGCAATATCTGTTCACACAATTTAGTTGATATTTTTTTATGTCAACAACAGTTAATACTGACCTCAGTCAGTCATTAGCACCATGAACTCAATTAAAACCCCTGAAATAATGGACCAGCAACGTTTCATCTTTCTACCAAAGAAAAATAAATAAATATAGATGCTTAATTCATTAACGGAATAGTTGTTTATAATAAAGTCAGTCTCAAATTTATTTCAGGCAGTGTCCAAAATAATTCTCCAAAACGTGAAATTGTCCATTTTCTTACAGATGTATCATTTCTACTCATAATGACAGAATACATATAGTGAAGTAGAGACAGAATATTAGTAGGTAGAGTAGAAAAGATGTCGTCTATTAACATTATATTCAATACATCAACGACCTTTGCTAATTGGATCTAATTAATCAAAATAACAGGTACTTGTGTTGCGGATACAAAAATAAATCGTGATATTTAGTTATTAAGTAATATTCAAAATAATAGTTGTACTAATTACATTTCCAGTTCCTTATACATAGAGGAGATGACTTTGAGCTGATGCTAGATTCTGTACAAAGTCGATATCTTCTTCCCCTAAATAGCTTTAACTTCCACTTATAAAAGGTAAAATGAAATACAGGAGTCTATTACAATTACGACTCTAGTGGCTACAACTGTAGTAAATGCGTCATATCCATAATTCACATAAATTAATAAGCTCTAAATTAATTTTAAGTTAAATTTACATAACTGCCACCTTAGAATTTTCAAGGACACGGATAGACATGGCCTAGCATTGTGTCTTTAAGCATGTGGTAATCGCTTAAGAAGTACGTGAAAACAAACAGGAGCAAAAGCTAATGCACACCATAATATAATACTAGTTATTTCTGAGTTGACGCAGCACGGAAGTAGATCTGAACCAGCAGTCAAATCTATCTCGGATCTAATCACGTATTGCGGAAATACAATCGATGAACAAGATAAATTGATGGATTGAAGATACCCAAGTGCCCAAATCCGTTGATCTCTCGAGATACCGGATTCTAGCTATCTTCAACACGTTAATCGCGCACGATACCGTGTTAGAAGATCTACGATTCTTCGACGTTGATCTCGCGCACGAGATTCCGTGAATCGGCTTCAAGTTCGTTGATTCGAGCGCACTCGAATATCCGTAGATCGAGAAAGGAGATAACACTCAACTTTCAATTTTAATGGAGGCACAAAGCACAAACCAAATTTTTATTCAAAAATCAACTTACTATTACAAATGACAACACATCCCTATTTATAGGGGAAGTACAACTCAACACACATTACAGCACTTCACACGACTTAAGTAAATACATCACAAACGACTTACAAAACAACACAAACAGTACAACGACTTAAAACACATAGTCGCACGCGACCTAAACAATACAACGACTTAACGACATAAGAAAGAATGACACAATATTTACAAACGACACACGACTTAACAAAGCCAGGCAGCGACCTAAGAAAACTAAGCCACTTAAGCTTCTTCAACGACATAACAAACTCGTTCGCGACTTAAGAATTCGCGACCTAAGAATTTGAAAATCTGGAGCTGCTCGTGACTTAAAGAACTGGAGCGACTTACTAGGCTTCGCGATATAGGGCGGAGGAGGAGCGACCTAATCTTCGCGACCTAACTGGAAGGTCGTTTGCGACATAAGGAGCTTCAGTAGCTTCGCGACTTAAAGAACTGGAGCGACTTACTGGGCTTCGCGACTTAGGGCGGAGGAGCGACCTAATCTTCACGACCTAACTGGAAGGTCGTTCGCGACATAAGGAGGAGGGGCGACTCGCGACTTAGCTGGAGCGAAGATGTTCGCGACATAAGGAGGAGGAGCGACCTACGACTTAATTTAGCTTCGCGACCTACTGGAAGAAGTGGCATAAGGTATAATGGAATTTCTCGTTCGCGACTTAGCGACCTTCTTCTTCGCGACATAGGGTTCTGTCGTTTGCGATCCAGGGCATCGCGATTCAGGGAAACGCGATTTAAGGTACGCGACTTAAGGTAACTCGTTCCTCTTTATCTCGCGCTGCATCATCCTCCCCTGGTTGAAAAGAATTCGTCCCGAATTCACACTTTTTTCTTCTTCGAGACGTTGTCTTCCATTCATTATCTGGTCTGATGCGTCTCAGGTGATAACCACTCTTGAGATTGATCTTGTCTTGACCCTTTGAAGATGCGGCTCGACATAAGGATCGCATGGCATAAAGCAGACGTGGCATTAGGCAGGCGGCATAAGGGAGTGACTTGAGGGAGATGACATCATGATGCTTGTGCCAAAAGAAAGGTGTGATATAGAACCAAATCGTGATGAAAATGCAAGATGATATAAGGAAATTTAAAATCGCAGAGCGACTTAGGAAATTACGACTGAAGAAGTGTGATGACTCATGCCCAGATTCTTGTCTTTCCTTATCTCTTTCAGGTGTATCATCGTTTAGAATTTTCCCTTGATGTGTTGCATCAATTTCCCCTGATTAAAATGAATTCCCACTCGCTTCCTCTTCGACATGTTTATTTTCATGAAACGGTTCCAAGCAGTTGACGTTGTCCATGTCAGCAGTGCATACATGATCAGGCAACTCCAATTTACAATCATTCTCTTCATCCTGTCTTTTCAACTCTTCTTGTTCTTTCAGATTCACAAGATCATACGATCCCCGCAGTAAAACAGCATCTGGTACTAGTTCAGTTTGATGTTGAATGTCCTGTAGTGGTGGTAACTCTTCGGGTAATTCCACAGGATATTCGACTTCAGACTCATCGAATTCTGATCCAACTTCCTCAAAAACATCAAGATCTTTACTCGTTCCTTGCCCGATCAACACAAACAATTCATTACTACTTGTCACCTTTTCAACAGACTCTTCCAAAAATACAAGACTAGTTTCTTCAGGTAGTTCCTCAGAAATCTCATCTTCAAACTCTTCAAATACTTTAACCTCCTCCGGATTCTCAAAATCAGAACTTTCTCCAGATTCAATCAACATTGATAATTCATCACTATCTTTCATTTTATTGATGAACTCTTTCAGAGATAATAAACTATCTGATTCGGCCTTCTCTTCTGTTTCACTTTCACTTTGTTCGGCCTTCTCGGAAACTAAGGACTTTACACTTGGCTGGCTCGCATCCATAAGCTCAGGTGTTAAGCAAGAATCCTCCATCATCAAGTTATTTCCCTCAACTCCGAACACAATTTCTTCTTCCATACTATCGACATCAGTCTTTGGCGGTGAAGAGTAATCAACTTCTACATCCACATACTTTGACGTTGAATAAAATCCCATCAACAAATTACAGTCATCATTCTCTAACTCGACCTCTTCATCTTCGTTGTCAAACTTTGGTGGTAATTCTTCGAACGATTCCGTAGGACCGACCTCTTCAAACTCTTCTAACATTGGTTTAACCTCCTCAGGAGTTTTAAGCTCTTCACTTACCTTATACCTAACCAATGATTCAGCACTACCTTCCGCTTCTTCAACACTTTTGCTGGAAGATAATGGACTAGTCGGTTCCTCTTCCTTTTCCGGCTCGCTTTCAGTAGAATCATCCACATCCTCGTTTTCACATTCTTCTACAACTAAGGCTTTCTTCTTGGGCTCCCTACGGGCAATACTTCTATGGTCAGACTCCTGATAATGATAGCGCTTAATTCGGTCATCAACATTTGTCTTAGTGATTCCATGTACAACTGGTTCGTTGACTCTCTTAGAAACTTTTATACTGCAATTAACACTTTTGTTCTGATTGCTGGGGTTTGTAACCACACCCTTTCCTCGACTTCCTTGACTCAACTTCTGCAACTGTTGGTTCATACGAGCTTGATAATTGTAGGGTAAGAAATTTGCCTTCATCATCCTTTTCATCTTATCCCACGTGACAACTTTGGATTTCCTCATTCTCTCTCTGGTTGATTTAGTTTGTTGCCACCAATTCATAGCTCTTCCTCTCAGTCTTGTAGCAACTAACTTAACTTGACGATCTTCAGGCACGCTGTTGAGTTCAAAAATCTTTTCAACCTTTGATAACCAATCAAAGAATTCCTCTGCTTGTAGACCACCTTGGAATTCTGGAATTTCTGTGTCCATCCTTGATTCCCGTGTATGACCATTCTCTTCAACATTCCTATATCGATTTTGCCCTCGACCTGGATACCGAATGTGAACACTCTTACCATAACTATCTTCTTCAAAATTAGATGAGCTTTGATGTCGATTCTGAACATTGACTCTTCTGTGACCATGCACGTCCTCTCTACGTCTTCTTTCCTCTACTCGACATCTTTCATAATCACAATATGGCTCATGCTCGTAACCACGGTAAGCTCTTCTTTCTTCATTCCGATAATCATGATTGTCTCGACATCCACGATCTCGATTTATCGACAAAGATGGTTCTCTTCTTTCCCTATCATAATGTGGCGACACTCTCCTTTGATTTCGATTCATGTCAGACATCATTCTCTCCACTCTCTCGAAACCCTTATTGAACCTTTCATCGATACGTTGTTCCATCTGTTCAGGATCTTCACTCCCATACAAATCTGTAACAGATCTAAACACAAACTTCACTTTGATCCCAAAAATTCTCGAATCAAACTCCTCAACTTGTTTGAAGTCTCACGAACACCCAAATGAACAAACAACTCAATTCGAACTCCAAAAACTTCAAATCTCGAAACTTCACACTTCGCTTCGATTAAAAAAAAATCTCGAATCAAACTTCACCAACTTGTTGGAATCTTCAAAATGAACACTTCAACTAGCGCAACTTTCAATGATGCAGAATCTACGCACAAACTCCTAGCTCACGACTTGAACAAATCTCGCACAAACTTGAACAAGCTCGCTTCTAGCTCTAATATGAAAAGATGTAAACTTCTAGCTCCCAACAAGCTCTTCTAGCTCTGTACAACTTTCCCACTTCGATCCAAAACTTTCAGAATCAAAACTCCCAACTTGTTTGAATCTTCACAAACAAAAAAAGGACAAGCAAACTCACATTCGAATTCCACATACTTCAAATCACGCAAACTTGAAATCCAACGAACTTGGAAAAGTTCGTTTCCTTGCTCTGATACCAAATGACGCAGCACGGAAGTAGATCTGAACCAGCGGTCAAATCTATCCCGGATCTAATCACGTATTGCGGAAATACAATCGATGAACAAGATAAATTGATGGATTGAAGATACCCAAGTGCCCAAATCCGTTGATCTCTCGAGATACCAGATTCTAGCTATATTCAACACGTTGATCGAGCACGATACCGTGTTAGAAGATCTACGATTCTTCGACGTTGATCTCGTGCACGAGATTCCATGAATCGGCTTCAAGTTCGTTGATTCGAGCGCACTCGAATATCCGAAGATGGAGAAAGGAGATAACACTCAACTTCCAATTTTAATGGAGGCACAAAGCACAAACCAAATTTTTATTCAAAAATCAACTTACTATTACAAATGACAACACATCCCTATTTATAGGGGAAGTACAACTCAACACACATTACAACACTTCACACGACTTAAGAAAATACATCACAAACGACTTACAAAACAACACAAACAGTACAACGACTTAAAACACACAGTCGCACGCGACCTAAACAATACAGCGACTTAACGACATAAGAAAGAACGACAAAATATTTACAAACGACACACGACTTAACAAAGCCATGCAGCGACCTAAGAAAACTGAGCGACTTAAGCTTCTTCAGCGACATAACAAACTCGTTCGCAACTTAAGAATTCGCGACCTAAGAATTTGAAAATCTGGAGCTGCTCGCGACTTAAAGAACTGGAGCGACTTACTGGGCTTCGCAATTTAGGGCGGAGGAGGAGCGACCTAAATGGAAGGTCGTTTGCGACATAAGGAGCTTCAATAGCTTCGCGACTTAAAGAACTGGAGCGACTTACTGGGCTTCGCGACTTAGGGCAGAGGAGCGACCTAATCTTCGCGACCTAACTGGAAGGTCGTTCGCGACATAAGGAGGAGGGGCGACTCACGACTTAGCTGGAGCGAAGATGTTCGCGACATAAGGAGGAGGAGCGACCTATGACTTAATTTAGCTTCGCGACCTACTGGAAGAAGCGGCATAAGGTATAATGGAATTTCTCGTTCGCGACTTAGCGACTTTCTTCTACGCGACATAGGGTTCTGTCGTTTGCGATCCAGGGCATCGCGATGCAGGGAAACACGATTTAAGGTACGCGACTTAAGGTAACTCGTTCCTCTTTATCTCGCGCTGCATCATGAGTGTATAATTCTCAATAGTGGGTTTTTTCTCATTTTCAATGGGCCATTATTGTAGAGAAATTGTCCCATTATACCAAAAAAACAACTAGTTATGTAGAGTGAATAAGCTTTAGATACTTATTATTAATGTCAAATATTTGTAGTCTAATTCTTACATAACTGTATACTGGTACACGAACTAGAAAGTGCTACATATTACTCCATACAATATAGCAGCTGCATGTTCCTCGGGAGAAAATAAACTGCAAGCAAGATTCGAGTCCACCAATAGGAAAAACAAATAGTATGCACCATTGAATGGAATACTTGGACAAAGTAGTCCATTTACAGCATACAGACAAATGGAGTGTAGATGATATAGTTAACAAGCATCCCAATCAACACTTGATTAATACAAAGACATTATCTTTAAACAAGTATTAACTGAAAATAAGTTAGTTAAAAACAGCTGGAAGACAGTGTTTCAATTTTTCTGGTTGACTGTTATTATTTTTAGATATACATATACACCCAAACACACTGTTCTGAAAATAACTTTGTTATCGGTGATATTATCATTTCCCAGCTCTTTGATGCGCCGTCTGCAATTATGATGTGATTCACTAAGATTCCCATAGAAACCATCATGGTGTAGTGGAGGCAAATTATCGGGATCCAAATATCACTGTTCCGGTGTGCCCAACAAATCAAAATGCTTAAAATTTTACATACAATATCATTTTATCTTTAATTCTGATTTTATTTGGAACCATGTGTCATGTATTAAAGGGTTGAACACACCGAAACACTGTATTTTGGATGCAGGTAATTTGTATCCGTTATAACAAAGTTATAAACCATAAAACTAATGATATAAAACAATAATTAACATAATTTTACCAGAAAGGATAACAATTAGAAGAAGAGTTATATGAATTAACAACCATTGCTACAACAAAAAAAAACATAAACATAATCATCGTAACAAAATTAATATTTAATATTACCCCGAACCAAGTTCTAAAGAGACCCAAGACTATAGTTTTTTTATACGTTTTCACAAACGTAATTAGTCCCAATGTCATGTACAAAATTCATTTTATTTGAAAAATATTACATCTAGAAGTCTATTGGTACTGTAGTTTGTGACTGAAATTTGTTGTATACCGAAATGGAAGCTAGCAAGGCCTGAATATTCTCTTATGAACACATAATCAAAATTTTATTATAAATACGATGGGGAGAAAAGAGACATCACCATAAATGCTCTAGGTTTTCAAAACAGAAAATGAGGATTTGGTCCTTTAGCTTCGGGCTAGTATACTCGGTTCTCCTATTCAATGTGCATGTAACTATTTCTAAGTTACATCCTACACATAACTTCAAATCACTTCCGCTCAATGCGTCTAACTTTCAAATTCAAATGCCGTACAATTTGAATGCTACTGATAGATATAACTTCAGCAAAGGAGTGCATAAGCTGTGGGTGCTAGCTGATGATAAGCCCCATGCGCTGACAAGCAACACTTCTGCTCGAACTGAAATTCGAATTCAAGTATGTCTTAATTTAAAATCTCCCTTAAGTATATAAAACCAGAAAATAATTAATTGTTGGAATTACCAAATTAATTATGCTGGTCGTTACTCTTATCTTCATAGGTGTAGGTCTGTCTGTCCATTAAAATAACTGATACCGGTACCTATACACATCTTTGTTTAGATATTATTATGATAGCTAAAATCACTATCCAGTAATAATTCTTTTTGAAGGTGTACACGAAACCCGAGCATATTTTTCACACTTAGACACACCAGAATATAGGCCAATACATACATTCACAGGCCTACCGGTTACAAACCTAGTTAGAACCAACTTTACTATATTTTTCAGGTTGTACTGTATGATGACATAAAAAAACCAATATAATGATTATGACTTACTTTATAGATATATCAGTTAAGAACCATGCAGGCCATAACATGCTGCAACTTTTCCAAATAATTGACAAAAATATAAACTTCACGTAAGGGCCATGACTATTCAACCGGCGTGTGGCAATTTGAAGGACATGCATATGTTCCAATAGGTACAAGCGGAGTATGTATCATGCAAGTATTTGGCTCAGGTATTCCTAATAGGGCTACAACTCTAATGCTAAGAGTCTACAATGGTGCGCTAATGTACTACCGAAGAGTCCTAATTGCTGAAGAAATTTATGGAAGATGGTTCAAAGTGAACGTCATCCATGATACCACTAAAGGAATAGTCAAAATTTTCATTGATGAAGATCTTAAATTAGTAACAAATGACGCGGGTGGAGCGAACCATTACTTTAAATGTGGTGTTTACATGCAGAACAATGGTTCCTATTTCATGGAATCTCGATGGAAGAGAATCAGGGTCTTGAAGTTGTCTCACTGAAACAAACATTTGTGATTAGAATAATGCACTTCAAATGGTGGGTATTGCCTGTTAAAAGTAATATGATAAATAAAGATGTGTATTCATTTTGCAATTGAAATGAAGATAATGTTGTAGAATTTCGCTAATGAAAGATACAATTGTGACAACACAACCACTTGAGCAAAAGTAATTCATAAAACAAATCTTTACACTAAAATAAAAATATACTGATATTGCACTTGAATCTCAAGTTTTCAACGTAATAAAATAGTAGCATGGTATATCTGAGTACATGAAACAGCTGCAACATATAGTTTATATGCTTGCTATAATTTATAGAGGAGTAAATTGATGGAATAATAACATTGTAACACAAAGACATGGCTAACAGGGTTCATTGTGATTAAACAATGTGAGCTACCTGACAAATTGACTGATCATTTTCAATGTTACCTGTAACAAAGCAACCTGCTATCTGATGTTCGAAAGAGGCCACCTTGGAAACTAGTATTTATTTATTTATTAAAAATATTTTCAAAAAGAAAAAAACCTCTTGAGGTTGGGCTCAATATTTGAAGCTGCAATTGACTAAAACACACAAGTGACCCCGTTAGTTCTAATAATTTTATCTCCATGTAGAATAATAAAAGCAGTTTTGATAGGCTCAATATTTTGTTTCTTGTTCTGATAAAGTATACAAGTGATGCAGCGCAACCCTTATTTTGGCCAAGGCATGAGTCGTATATGACTCATGATGAGTCGTAGGTGATGAGTCGAAAACGACTTAAGACTTATGATGAGTCGTAGGTGATGAGTCGAAAACGACTTAAGACTTATGATGAGTCGTAGGTGATGAGTCGTATATGACTTATGATGAGTCGTAGGTGATGAGTCGAAAACGACTTAAGACTTATGATGAGTCGTAGGTTATGAGTCGTATATGACTTATGATGAGTCGTAGGTGATGAGTCGTATATGACTTATGATGAGTCGTAGGTGATGAGTCGAAAACGACTTAAGACTTATGATGAGTCGTAGGTGATGAGTCGACTTAAGACTTATGATGAGTCGTAGGTGATGAGTCATATATGACTTATGATGAGTCGAAGGTGATGAGTCGAAGACGACTTATGATGAGTCGAAGGTGATGAGTCGAAGACGACTTATGACTTAGAAATTTTTCTGGATATGTGTTGTAGCCTATAAATAGACAAGTTGTGTCATTTTGTAAGGTTGTTGAATATTGAATAAAATTCTCTTGTGATTGCTTTGTGCTTTCATTCAAATTGGTAGTTGAGTGTAATCTCCTATCTCCTCTTTCGGATAATCGAGTGCGCTCGATTCAACGATTGTAGAAGCCGATTCGCGGAATCAAGTGCGCTTGATCAACGCTTGAAGAATTGAAGATCTTTGAACCCGGTATCGTGCGCGATCAACGAGTTCGAGATAGCTAGAGTTCGGTATCTTCGGATCAACGAATTCGGGCAATTCAGCATTCATCAATCCATCGACTGCTACTTTCACCGATCTACATCATTTTTGTAATATCCGCTGCGTCAGTTTTGGTATCAGAGCTTGTTTTAGCCAATCATAGCTAAATCGAGTCTTGGAGCCGAGAATTTGAAGTGTTGAAGTTGTGTTCATCGTGTTCATCATATTTTTGCAACAAAGTTGGAGTTTTCGATCCATTTCATTTTGGATCCAAGTTCGAAAGGTGTTTGAAACTTGAAGTGTGAATTTATTGAAGTGTTTGGGAAGTATTCAATCATGCCGCCAAGACGAGTTCAACGTCATCGCAATATTAATGCTTTGTACAGAAGAGAAGAGGCCGATGAAATGGAGCAACGAATCAACGAGAATTTCAATGAGAAGCTTACTGAAGGGATTGGTCGATTAGAGAGAATGATGCTTGAAATGAGTCAAAATCAGAGAAGGGTTTCACCTGAATCGAGCCATGGAAGAAGTAGAGTTTCACCACATTCTAATCGGGAGAGAAGTGTTGATAGTGATCATAGAAGCGAAGATCGAAATCATGATAGAAATGTGAATGATCGTGATCAAAGGAATGTAGATCGTAGGAATGTTGGTGGAAGATGTGACGGTGGTAGAGATGTTGGTGGTCAGGATCGACATCGATATACATCGGATGGTGAAGAAGAGTATGATGGTGGTAGTGTTCATGGACGAGGACGTGGACGAGGAAGGAATCAGTCGGAGTACGATCACAAGTGGGAATCTGGGATGAAGACAGAAATTCCTGAATTCAAAGGTGGTATGCAGGCTGAGGAGTTTTTGGATTGGGTGGCTAATGTGGAAGAAATTTTTGATTTCAAAGAGGTTCCAGAACGTCGTAGAGTAAAGTTGGTTGCTACAAGGTTGAGGGGTAGAGCTTTGGCATGGTGGCAGCAAACCAAACTTACACGTGAACGAATGGGGAAGTCAAAAGTTGAATCTTGGGAGAAGATGAAGAAATTGATGAAAGCAACGTTCCTACCTTACAATTATCAATCTTTGATGTATCAACGTTTGCAGAACTTGAGGCAGGGCACAAAGACTGTTAATGATTATGCGGATGAGTTTTACCAGCTTATTGCGAGGAATGATATTATGGAAACGGAAGAGCAGCTGACATCTAGATTCATTGGGGGATTGAGAATGCAGATTCAGGATATGGTTAATATGTTCGATCCAAGATCTGTAGCAGAGGCACATCAGAAAGCGTTGGCTTGGGAGAAGCAGGGACGACGAGGAGGTGGTGTGTTTACTAATTCCAACAATCAAGTGAAGGGTGTTAGTGGAAGTTCTAATGTTTCTAAACCTATCAGTAAACCAGCGGTAAAGGAGGTTGAGAAGGCGAAGGTTAACAACAGTTTCAAATGTTACAATTGTCAGGAGATGGGTCATAAAAGCAACGAATGTCCGAAGCCGAAGAAGAGAACCATGGTGACAGAAGTTGAGGAGGAAGATGAGGAAGAAGCTGAATGCTCTAATTCTTTGCCAGTTGAGGAGGAAGACGTACTGTCGGGAGATGACGGGTACGCATTGATGATGAGGAGAAGTTGTTTAACACCGAAGCAAGAGGAGGAAAGTAGTTGGTTGAGGAACAATATCTTTCAATCTACATGCACTATTCTGGGAAGAGTTTGTAAATTTGTTATTGATGCTGGGAGTTGCGATAATATTATCTCTACAGAAGCGGTGAAGAAGTTGGAGTTGAAAACCGAGAAACATCCTAAACCGTACAAGTTAGCTTGGTTGAGGAAGGGTGGTGAAGTGAAAGTTGGACGTAGAGCTTGTGTGAAGTTTTCAATTGGGAAGAAATACAAGGATGAGGTTTGGTGTGATGTAGTAGACATGGATGTGTGTCATCTGTTGTTGGGCAGGCCATGGCAGTTTGATAGAGCAGTACAACATGATGGTCGTGCTAACAGTTACAGTTTCATGTTTGAGGGTACTAAAATCACTCTGATTCCCAAAAAGCAACAACAGAAAGAGAGTAAGTTGGAGGAGATTGAAGAGTTGAAAACTTTATTATCTCTGAAGGAATTTGTTAAGGAGGTTGAAGAGGAGCCTGAAGTATACCCGTTGATTGGGCGTGAGAACAGTGAAGAGGTTGAAATTCCAGGAGAAGCGAAGCTAGTTTTGAAAGAATTTGAGGATGTATTTCCAGATGAGTTACCTAAAGAGTTACCGCCGCTGAGAGACATTCAACATCAAATTGATCTTGTTCCGGGAGCAGTATTGCCACATAGACCGCATTACCGAATGAGTCCGAAGGAGCATGAAGAGAGGCAGGTGGAAGAATTGCTTGAGCAGGGACGTGTACAGGAAAGTTTGAGTCCATGTGCTGTGCCAGCTTTGTTGGTACCGAAGAAAGATGGGACGTGGAGGATGTGCACGGACAGTCGAGCATTGAATAAAATCACTGTACGATACAGATTTCCAATGCCAAGGTTGGATGACTTGCTGGATCAGTTGAGTGGGGCTACTATCTTTTCGAAAATTGATTTGAAAAGCGGATATCATCAAATTCGGATTAGACCTGGAGACGAATGGAAGACAGCCTTCAAGACGAGAGAAGGGTTGTATGAATGGCTGGTGATGCCGTTCAGTCTTTCGAATGCACCGAGTACGTTCATGCGAGTGATGAATCAAATTTTTAGACCTTTCATTGGGAAATTTGTGGTGGTGTACTTTGACGATATTTTGATTTATAGTAGGAGTCTGGAAGAGCATGTTCAACATCTGAAGGAAGTGTTAATTATTTTACGAGAGGAACAATTTTATGCTGCAACAAAGAAATGCGTGTTCATGACGCATAGTGTTCTGTTCTTGGGGTATATTGTTTCGGAGAAGGGCATCCAGGTAGATCAGAATAAAGTTGAAGCAGTCAGGAATTGGCCACAGCCGAAGACAATTACAGAAGTGAGAAGTTTTCATGGGCTAGCGTCATTCTACCGAAGATTCATTCCACACTTCAGTAGCGTGATGGCACCGGTGACTGATTGCATGAAGGGGAAACAATTTTCTTGGACGGAGGAAGCTGGGATTGCTTTTGGAAAGATCAAGAAGTTGCTGACATCTGCACCAATTCTTGTATTACCAGATTTTCAGTTATTGTTTGAACTGCATACCGATGCGTCAAAGGTTGGAATTGGAGGGGTGTTGAGTCAGAATGGGCGTCCTATTGCATATTTCAGCGAGAAGTTGTCAGGAGCAAAGATGAGATACAGTACCTATGATGTGGAATTTTATGCTGTTGTTCAAGCGGTGAAGCACTGGTGACATTACTTATTCCAGAAAGAATTTGTTTTATACACTGATCACGAGGCGTTGAAACATTTACAAGGACAAGACAAGATTTCAGCAAGACATGCATCGTGGATTGCTTATTTGCAGCAGTTTACTTTTTTCATTAAGCACAAGTCAGGGGTAACCAATCGTGTGGCTGATGCCTTGAGCAGAAGGAGTCATTTGTTGACGACAATGAAAGTTGAAGTGACAGGTTTTGAATTATTGCCAGAATTGATTGAAGAAGATCCTTACTTTGTGAAATTTGTTGAAAAAGTAAAGGAAGGAAGCACTGATGAATTTGTGTTGGTGGATGGTTTTCTGTTTAAAGGAAATCGATTGTGCATCCCAGACTGTAGCTTGAGAATGAAGATTGTTAAAGAACTACATGAAGAAGGCCATGTGGATAGAGATCGTACGTTGCAGTTAATTTCTCAATCTTATTTTTGGCCGTCAATGAGGAAAGAGGTAGAAAGATTTGTGGAGAGATGTCATATTTGTCAGGTTTCGAAAGGAACAGCGACGAATGCGGGGTTATATATGCCGTTACCCGTGCCTACCAAACCATGGGTTGATATCAGCATGGATTTCGTGTTGGGATTGCCGAGAACTCAGAGGGGAAATGATTCTATATTTGTTGTGGTGGACAGGTTTTCGAAGATGGCACATTTTATAGCCTGCAAGAAGACAGCGGATGCAGTTCGAGTGGCACAGTTATTCTTTAAAGAAATATATCGTTTACATGGTTTACCCGAATCTATTGTTTCTGACCGAGATACTCGATTTCTGAGTCACTTTTGGTTGAGTCTATGGAAGATGGTGGGAACGAAGTTGAAATTTAGTAGTGCATATCATCCTCAGACGGATGGACAAACTGAAGTTGTGAATAGATCGTTGGGAAATTTGTTGCGATGTCTTGTGCAGGACAATTTGAAGAGTTGGGACTTAAAGTTGTGCCAGGCAGAGTTTGCTCATAATCATGCGGTTAACCGAAGCACTGGTTACAGTCCATTTCAGATTGTTTATTCGAGCTTACCAAAGGGGCCGTTGGATTTGACGGTAGTGCCACAATCAAAGAAGACAGTTAAGAAAGCTGCTGATTTTATTGAAGGGTTGACGGAATGTCATAAAGTCGTTCAGGAACGATTGGAGAAAGCAAATGAGAAATATAAACGAGCTGCAGATTTGAAACGACGAAATGTTGAGTTTAACGAAGGAGATTTGGTTTATGCAGTATTAACAAAAGATCGTTTTCCAGTGGGCGCTTATAACAAGTTGAAAGCCAGGAAAATTGGTCCGGTGGAAGTTGTGAAACGAATCAATGAAAATGCTTATAAACTGAAGCTGCCAGATGATGTGTATACATCTGACATATTCAATGTTAAGCATCTCGTACCATATCATGGGGATGAGTTTGTTGGGGATGAAGAGTGTGCAAATTCGAGGTCGAATTTCTCTCAACCTGGGGAGGATGATGCAGCGCAACCCTTATTTTGGCCAAGGCATGAGTCGTATATGACTCATGATGAGTCGTAGGTGATGAGTCGAAAACGACTTAAGACTTATGATGAGTCGTAGGTGATGAGTCGAAAACGACTTAAGACTTATGATGAGTCGTAGGTGATGAGTCGTATATGACTTATGATGAGTCGTAGGTGATGAGTCGAAAACGACTTAAGACTTATGATGAGTCGTAGGTTATGAGTCGTATATGACTTATGATGAGTCGTAGGTGATGAGTCGTATATGACTTATGATGAGTCGTAGGTGATGAGTCGAAAACGACTTAAGACTTATGATGAGTCGTAGGTGATGAGTCGACTTAAGACTTATGATGAGTCGTAGGTGATGATTCATGTATGACTTATGATGAGTCGAAGGTGATGAGTCGAAGACGACTTATGATGAGTCGAAGGTGATGAGTCGAAGACGACTTATGACTTAGAAATTTTTCTGGATATGTGTTGTAGCCTATAAATAGACAAGTTGTGTCATTTTGTAAGGTTGTTGAATATTGAATAAAATTCTCTTGTGATTGCTTTGTGCTTTCATTCAAATTGGTAGTTGAGTGTAATCTTCTATCTCCTCTTTCGGATAATCGAGTGCGCTCGATTCAACGATTGTAGAAGCCGATTCGCGGAATCAAGTGCGCTTGATCAACGCTTGAAGAATTGAAGATCTTTGAACCCGGTATCGTGCGCGATCAACGAGTTCGAGATAGCTAGAGTTCGGTATCTTCGGATCAACGAATTCGGGCAATTCAGCATTCATCAATCCATCGACTGCTACTTTCACCGATCTACATCATTTTTGTAATATCCGCTGCGTCAACAAGTTAGACAAGATTCGTATAAAAATTTGAATAGGATATCAGGTTCCCGTAGTCCAGTAATTAACAAATAACATATGACTAAATGACAACATAACTAACTATAATACTCAAATATTTGGGTAAATGATTAAAGCCTACCTTTTTCTATGTCTCAACAATTGTCTTCAGTGGTTCTCTTCTTCTACAGGCTAAGAATCTCTTTCGAAATACTTTACCCAACTCTGAAAGAAATGAAAAAGAAAAGATCAAAAGACGATTTTATTGTATACATGACTAAATGGCATTACATGAAAAATAAAGAAACTATTATTATATACATAGTAGTAAAAGAACCTTTTTCTAGACAGAAACTAAGTATCACCATAAAAATAACGTATCAGTATGCATAGTGAAATACAGTGTATGATGAATCATTAAAATCAACTTAAGCATGCATATCTGATTTCTTGACGTTAACAGTATAAACTTTACAGGCAAAACTAGATCTGGAATAACAATTCTAGAGGGGAAAAAAATCAATTTTCTACCTTAAATTTGGGTTCTTTGTTCTAAATATTACAAAGTACAGATATACTGCCGGCTAAACCTCAATCATGTCAAATATACAGTCTACATAACAGACTAGGCCTAAATAGCCAACCTTGCACTTATGAGTTCTGAATACACTCCCTCACTCACTCGAACAAAGATGTAAAAGTTAAAACAACATAATCTATATCATTAGTACTTTATCAAATTTATGATATATTTTACTTTTTGAGAAAAAGAATTGAGATAGTTCCCTGGCACCTTCCAGCGAAGTAGAACAGCTTCTGAAATAGCCTATGATTTTTATATCCAGCCATATACACTCAAACAAAACACCCTCATTTCTTCTATAAACAGAGCTTCACATACTCATTCCAAAACAAACAAACAAAAACCGAAGAAGTGCTTGGTTCTTATCAAATTGGACAATTTTTCGATCAAGGCACCGCAAAAAAACAAATTATAGAACTAGGCCTCAGCAAAAATTAATTGTCAAAATAGATCTCGTTTAGTTTATAACTTGCGCATTTTTGGAATGCGCAAGTCATAAATTTTTTTATGTAGAGCTTGCGCATTCCATAAGCGCGCAAGCTTTAAATTAAAGCTTGCGCGCTTATGGAATGCGCAAGCTCATTTTCGGGCATCAAATAGACAGAGAGCTGAATCTGAGCTCATTATATCCCCTATCTTTTTTTTCTTCCAAAACCCTTCCTATTTCCCAACTTCAAACTCATTCCTAGTTCAAATATATTAACTCAAAAACATTGTACTCATCCATTCCTTCAAACAACCACTCGATTGCGCATAAAATGGAAGCAAGATCTTTATCTACGTTGATTAGAGGTAATTATAATTTAATTACTACTGTAGAAATGATTGTTGTTGTTAGCGGAGGAGATAGTGTTGATGATGTCGATGTGAATGTACTCACATTGTTAGTTTCTTTGTTGAAAATGCAAAAGGATTTGAAGTATTCATATAGCAAAAACTCTAACTTTATACATAGTTTTTGTATTGATAAACGGTTGTTGTTGTTTGTAGAATTGTCTCCTGGACCCGAAGATAGAAGTGTTCTCTATCTTCAAGAACACCATAGGAGCCAAAACGACACATTAATGGAGTAAATGTTCGATATTGGTAAACCGAGGAATGCAAATATGAAGTCCTAATTTTAATTTGTTTATACATTGCAGGGTGTTGAAACTGTGACACTACAATGATATTTCTATTTAGCGTCGGCCTATAGCCGACTCCGGCTGACTCCGGCCGACTCGAGCCGTCGCTAAATGTCGACGCTAAACAGGTCGTCGCCAAGTGAAATGACGACGGCAAAAGCGACGGCAACGTCCCCATATTTAGCGTTGGCTAGAGTCGGCTAGCCGACTCCGGCCGACGCTAAATATAGTTCACGTGTAAAAAAACTGGATGACCAATAGGCCGACCCTTGCCGACTCTAATCTGGGTAAAAAAATTTGTATTTCCAGCACCCCTATCTCCCATCCATCCACACAATCATATATATTCCACAAATATACTACACCAAACAATAATTGTAACGACCCCGAATTTTATATATATTTAAGTTAATAATTAAATAAATTTTTGAATAGAAATAGTAGAATAAATAAATGCTGTGATGCGAGTTTCCCCGAATTCAAGTATATTTTGTATAAATCATTCACATTTAAAAATACTATAAATATATGTATATATTTGATTTGAATTTAAATCTTAAATATTTGGGTTAGAGATTGAAATAGAAATGTATACAAGACTTGAAGATGAACAAGTAAACAAATACATATGAATGGTTTGTAATATGAAAGTATATATATATATATATACAGATAATAAATATAAGAATGAAAAGAAAACAAAACAGGTTGTACAAAAAGAAGATAATAAATGTATCAATGTGTGAATCAAGACAAAGTAAATTTATGAACAAAGAAAAAAAAAACTGTATATATTCAAGTATGTGTAAAGGCTTGCAAAAGAAGATGGTTTATATTAGAAATAAAAATACAAGTAGGGAAACATAAGAAGAACACATAAACAAGCATCTCCATATTCATTTGTACAGCCGAGATGCAAGGCAAGAAGTAAGGACTAAGCAATGGAAACAAATTGATAAGTATGTACACATGAAAACACAAAGGACATGCATTAAATGCTTGCTATATTTTGATCATTCGAAATATATATAAAAATAAATAAAAAGGAAACCATGTCAGCCCCTTAGTACAACAAAAGATATCACCATGTACAAAGTATATCATCATGTATAATGGTCAGCCGAAGACAAGAAAAATCTCTGGCATAGTTGTACAAACGAGAAAATGTCAACTTGTACAAAATAATAACCCTGTCTACTTCATTTTCTATATACATATCAAACTTCCTTTACCATCAGTTCATTTTCGTTCCTCTCAAACTAAAATAAGAACAGAGAAATAAAAACAAAAGCAAGCATTTTTACAACTGGAACAGCAAGCAAATTAAAAGCCTGATTCAAATGAAGCATCTCAAATTCAAGTCAGTTTCAAATTCAATCTTCCAGGCTTGAGTCCCATGTTCTTTCTTTTTAAGGTGAGCAAATTTTCTACTTTGAATCTGTATGGTTGTATGTGAGTAAACTTTTCTTTTTAATTGGAACTGAATCTTGTTGTTGGGAAAATATGGAAGTTTAAATTGAAAATATATGCTGCATGTATATAAAAACATGAAAATTGGGTTGTGCATATCTGTGCACTTGGAAGTGGAGTTCTGTCCCAGGGTGACAGACTCAAATTTGATTTAAAATTTGATTTCTTTTTACTCAATCAATATTAAACCTTAAGATCTAAACAAAAGTTGTTTGTTTAGGCATAATTCTTGCATTAAAAATGGTTTCAAGCAAATTTAATTGAAGAGTGGTCTGGAAAAATCGAAATTACAGGCAAATTTAAAACTTGTGGAAAAGGTGATTATCTTAATTTTTGGTTTCAGGCATATCAATTGAATCACCCTAGGAAATAATGATTTTTGAAAGAAAAATCTGAATTTTTAATGCAGTTTTTAGTGAGAAATCTTAACTTGATCAGAAAATGAAAATTTATAAAATTCTGGTGATCTATGAACTCGGGGTGATCGGGATTCGTGCTAGAGGAGGATGAAGGTTAGGCAATCATGGGAAAAATGTCGAAGTTGTTTAACGATGGCTAGGGTGGACGAGGATCGATGATCTAGGGTTTAAGTCCGAGTTTTGTTGCGCTCTGGAAATAAGGTGATGCCGCAGCTTCTGGTGCATCGAGTCGTTCGAGTTTCAGGGTAAGGATGACGGGGAGAATTGCTAAGGCGAGGCCGGAGTTATGGCGCTTCAGATGAACGACGTGGGTGAGGCGAAGCATTTCTGTTGATGAGTTCGACCTCTGGTTTTCGAATTGAAGGTCGGTTTTTGATCTGAGGGTTTTGGCATCGAAACAACTTTGGAGGTTGAGTGTAGTAGTGTTTTGCGACTTGCCGGAGGACGAGAGGATCGCTAAGGTGGTGGCGGGGCAACGTGCACGTGCACGGCGTTGATGTCGTGCCTGGAAATTTTTGGGTGAGGACGACTCGAGTTGATACTCGAGTAGGTGGAGGGATTGCTTCGTGAGTGCGTGCGTATGCTTTCCAGTTAAATCTAGTTAAACTTAGTCTCCAACTAAAAAAAAGGAAAAGAAGAGAAAAAAAAGAAGAGAAGAAGAGTGGAAGAAGAAGAACACGAGCAGGAGAAGATGGACGCGGATAGAGTTGGGAAAACTCGACCCTTGTTCGAGTAGGTGCACGTGTTGTCTCGGGTTATATTTTGTTCAAGTAACAAGAACTTGTGTTTTAAAATGTTTCCAAGTTTAATGCAAAGTGAAATAAAGTTTAGAGTTGTGAAAATAATTAGTTCACAAACTAATATTTAACAAAGTTTTAAAATACATTTAAAGGTAATAAATTTTAGATAATTGTCTTGATTCAACCTTAAAGTTAATAAAGAATTATTAATAGATTTATAAAAAGGATTAAGGAAGAATTGATTCAATGAAGGTGATTAAAAGATAAATTATTATTTAAGAAAAATGATGATTACTTAATTAAGTAATTTAATTAATATAAGTGATTAGGATGATCGCTTATTGTTATTAATTAAGAATAATTAATTAAAAGATAATTTATTTAAGGGATAATTAATTAATATAAGTAATTAAAGGTAATCAATTACTTAAAGATAACTACTTAATTAAAGGTAATTAAATGATTTAAATTGATCAATTAAATGATTAAAGAATAATTAATCAAAATAATTTGTAAATTATTGAAGTTAATTAACCAGGATTAGTAATTTATTCATAAGAAATTAATTTGATTTAAAGTTATCAGATAATTAAATTATCTTACTTAGGGATGTTTGGATTCTATTGAATGACTTGATTGTTTGATATCCCTGATATATGATGCTTTGTGATACGTCCTGATTTATGTCATGATCTGTGATTTCTGTTTCTGTGATATATTGTTATATTAATATGAAACCCCTTGACCCGTAAACGACATTTGAATTTCGATGCGACAGGGAGTCGGATTCCAGTTGGTTATCCGAAACCCACATCGAATTATGATAATGAATATTCGTAACCGATAAATTTACTTTATCTATGAATCTGTGAATGAAGATAAGCGTTGTGGATTATACCGCTTATCGATATCGATATATCTGTGATGAATGTTGCACTATTGTGTGTAAAACCCCTGGACCACACTCTTACACACACAAAAAATGGATTTCACGAGGAAATCGGTTAAGTCACAGATGATGTAAATTCAATGTTTTTGAAATTGAAATTTTAATTTCAATTGATTTTGAAATTAGAAATTTGGATTTAAAGTGAAAAGTTTTTGAAATGGAATTTCAAAGATAAAAGTTATTTTGAATAACTTAATCGAGTTTTGAAATTTAAATAATCTGATTTAAATTTGAATTCAAGTTTGATATTGAATCCTATGGTTTGCAATAGGGATTAAAGATGCTGTACAAGTTATATATGGGTTAAACCATTTTAAAAGATATTGATTTGGAAATTTGAATTTTTATTCAAGGGTTTTAACTCGTGTAAATATAACTGGATTTTTCTGAAAACGAAATTATTTGTTTTCAAATAGTAAAAGCTTTCACATAAGAAAGGATTTCAAAATTGTGTTAACAGATTTCAAGTTTGAAATAGAATTGAAATGTTTTGAAAACTATTAAATGAGTCTTTGATTTCAAAGACCGAACGAGTTAATCTAACTTGAAATGGAATTGTTTTGAAAGACTATGAATGAATCTTTGAAAACGAGTTTTGGAAGCTATAAGTTAAATCTTGATTTAAAGATTTAACGAGTTGAAATGGAAATCGATTTGAAACTTATGAATGAATCTTTGTGAACGGGGTGAACTTTTTGAATTGAATCTTTTTGTTTAAAAGATTGGAAATGGTAATTTGTTTTACCATTCGAATGAAAAGTTTTGGGCTTTTAAGCTGTGATTTAACTGAGACCCCAGTATCCATATGATTTTTAATTGCGCTCGTTATTCGGTTTAGCCGGGAGAGGACCTTTATGTCATATAACCCATTCCGAATAGTGATACGACGATATGGATAGCATTTGAAGACCGGTGGTGAAGACCGGGTATTTGCGAGAGCGATATGATGACCTATCGATTTTCTCTACATCATGGCTCCGGTATAGAGATTCCCTAAGTGATGGGAAGTCCGATCGAGATTGTGAATACCCGGATTTGCAAGGGCTTCTTCGGAAGTGCCTTCGGTTCTGTTCGAACCCGGAACAGACTTGTATGGATGTGTGTCTGACGTTACACTTTGAGATGTAAAGCTGGTTTCTATCAAATACATTTCTGTTGGTGGCGGAGAATTTATTCTCTTAGCTTAACACCCTTCTCTGAGACGTACGAGCTCAGAGGTTATGTAGTTGATGGTTACTAGTGATACATTCCCAATTTGGTAATGTGGCATACGAAGTGCTGCTGATCATTTGATTGATCAAAGCGTGGCTTTGTGAAAAAGCGTGGCTTTGTGAAAAAGCGTAGTTTTGTGGACGAGACTTCGTCGAGCCTCACAACCCGGTAATGGTCGAAACAGGAATGTTGCGACAAAGGTTTGTAGGGGTAGCGCCCCTAGGGTATGTCATTTCCTTCTGGATAAAGGGTGGTATCATGGTATGGAGCCCAGATACTTAACTCATGTGGACACGGTAATTTATTACTGTATGATGTTGCTTTGTTGGTTTTCGGGATCCCGGGATAAAGGTCGGTAACGACCGGGGGATGACATGACTCGTGTGTTAGTTACCTAGTTACAGCTGTACAGCGTGAGGTAGCGTCGGCCTTTTGTTTGCAGAGATCCGGTCAGGATCCGGGGCGTCTTTCCAGAGGCGTTTCTATTTCGGTAAGGAAGTTCCTTAGCCTGATCATTTGTTGGAAATCCAAAGAAACAATACGAACCCTGTACGGTTTTAGTTGTATTACCTGCTATGGAATGTGGCGGTAACCTGCTACTGAACGTAGTAGTTATAGTAGACATACAACAATGGTTGTATGTTGGCTAAGATTAATATTATATTTTCGAAATGTTTCGACACTATGCACTAATGATAATAATATCGAATGATTTTGCGTAGTAAGCATTTTTGACTATCATAAGAAGAAATCCCCTCCAATTTTGCGATTGCATTGTGTGTGTGGTGGGAGGTCTTATGGTAGTTTCATTTTCCAAAAGCATTGCGGGTTTCAATGTTTAAAAGCCTTTTGTGTTTGTTTAAAGATAAACTGTTTTTGTTGCTCACACCAGTCCCATGACTGATCCGGAGTTTATTGTTCCCTTCCTAAACTCTGGGTGCTCATAATTTTCCACACGAGCAGTCTAGAGTTGGGTTTCTTTTCAAATATTCAGGTTTAGTAGATTATCTGGAGCTAGTTCATTCATCGGAGTTGCTTATCTTGGAGTTGTGGATTCATTCTCGTCTGAAGATCATTTTGGAGTCATCACTTCTATTGATATGGTTCCGCTGCTGATGTTATCTTTTCTTTTCCGCTGCTATTTCTTGTATCATATCTCTGATGTATATTGATATTCATTGTATCACTCTGTTGTATCAGATATTGTATATCAATGTATTATTCTTTTCTTCCGCTGTGTTATTTACTTAATGTTGTTATAGCTCCGGCGAATCGGATTTGAACGGTCGAATCTGCGGCATTCTAGTACAATGTGAAGTACGGATGTTGATTTTCGAACGCGAAAAACCCGAGTCGTTACATTTGGTATCAGAGCTAAGGTTGAACTTTAGCTCAGGAGTATAACACATTAAGTAGCTCATTAGAGATAGGGTGAAATATACTCTAGAATGAGTAATTCTCAGATATCCGTCCGTACGCCTCAGTAAATTCTCTTACTATCCACTGATAGTGAGTATGAGTGCAAGAAGAGGATGAGATAGGGGACAGGAGAATACGACTATAAATGGTCAATATCCTGTAACAACAAGGAAACGATCTTTTCTCTATCGATCTATTTTGTTCGTCATCTCTTCTCAATTCTTTGATAGTTTCTGGTAAATCCAGGAAGGAATTCGATATATCAATATGGGACATAAACTCCAGATAGGCCAGACTTGTTGTTTGGATGTATTGGTTGCTTTGTTTGCTATGATCGATAGGTATACTTTAGTTCGAAACTGAAAATTTTGAAATTGTATCCATATATCTATCTATTCTTTGGGTCCCGATATGTTCTATGAATGGTTAGTTATCCCTTTGAACTAACCGATGTCATTGTATATTTCGTAGATCTGGATAACCCGTGTATCTTGTGAAGTGTTAAACAGATTCGTTTTTGTGTCTGTTATTGATATTCTGATTTGGTGAGCCAAATGCAGAATAAATGTTCAGTTGATTTGATGAAATATTCTCCATCTATCTTTTTGTCTCCTTGGTAATTTCGAGGACGAAATTCTTTTAAGGGGGGAAGTCTGTAACGACCCCGAATTTTATATATATTTAAGTTAATAATTAAATAAATTTTTGAATAGAAATAGTAGAATAAATAAATGCTGTGATGCGAGTTTCCCCGAATTCAAGTATATTTTGTATAAATCATTCACATTTAAAAATACTATAAATATATGTATATATTTGATTTGAATTTAAATCTTAAATATTTGGGTTAGAGATTGAAATAGAAATGTATACAAGACTTGAAGATGAACAAGTAAACAAATACATATGAATGGTTTGTAATATGAAAGTATATATATATATATACAGATAATAAATATAAGAATGAAAAGAAAACAAAACAGGTTGTACAAAAAGAAGATAATAAATGTATCAATGTGTGAATCAAGACAAAGTAAATTTATGAACAAAGAAAAAAAAAAACTGTATATATTCAAGTATGTGTAAAGGCTTGCAAAAGAAGATGGTTTATATTAGAAATAAAAATACAAGTAGGGAAACATAAGAAGAACACATAAACAAGCATCTCCATATTCATTTGTACAGCCGAGATGCAAGGCAAGAAGTAAGGACTAAGCAATGGAAACAAATTGATAAGTATGTACACATGAAAACACAAAGGACATGCATTAAATGCTTGCTATATTTTGATCATTCGAAATATATATAAAAATAAATAAAAAGGAAACCATGTCAGCCCCTTAGTACAACAAAAGATATCACCATGTACAAAGTATATCATCATGTATAATGGTCAGCCGAAGACAAGAAAAATCTCTGGCATAGTTGTACAAACGAGAAAATGTCAACTTGTACAAAATAATAACCCTGTCTACTTCATTTTCTATATACATATCAAACTTCCTTTACCATCAGTTCATTTTCGTTCCTCTCAAACTAAAATAAGAACAGAGAAATAAAAACAAAAGCAAGCATTTTTACAACTGGAACAGCAAGCAAATTAAAAGCCTGATTCAAATGAAGCATCTCAAATTCAAGTCAGTTTCAAATTCAATCTTCCAGGCTTGAGTCCCATGTTCTTTCTTTTTAAGGTGAGCAAATTTTCTACTTTGAATCTGTATGGTTGTATGTGAGTAAACTTTTCTTTTTAATTGGAACTGAATCTTGTTGTTGGGAAAATATGGAAGTTTAAATTGAAAATATATGCTGCATGTATATAAAAACATGAAAATTGGGTTGTGCATATCTGTGCACTTGGAAGTGGAGTTCTGTCCCAGGGTGACAGACTCAAATTTGATTTAAAATTTGATTTCTTTTTACTCAATCAATATTAAACCTTAAGATCTAAACAAAAGTTGTTTGTTTAGGCATAATTCTTGCATTAAAAATGGTTTCAAGCAAATTTAATTGAAGAGTGGTCTGGAAAAATCGAAATTACAGGCAAATTTAAAACTTGTGGAAAAGGTGATTATCTTAATTTTTGGTTTCAGGCATATCAATTGAATCACCCTAGGAAATAATGATTTTTGAAAGAAAAATCTGAATTTTTAATGCAGTTTTTAGTGAGAAATCTTAACTTGATCAGAAAATGAAAATTTATAAAATTCTGGTGATCTATGAACTCGGGGTGATCGGGATTCGTGCTAGAGGAGGATGAAGGTTAGGCAATCATGGGAAAAATGTCGAAGTTGTTTAACGATGGCTAGGGTGGACGAGGATCGATGATCTAGGGTTTAAGTCCGAGTTTTGTTGCGCTCTGGAAATAAGGTGATGCCGCAGCTTCTGGTGCATCGAGTCGTTCGAGTTTCAGGGTAAGGATGACGGGGAGAATTGCTAAGGCGAGGCCGGAGTTATGGCGCTTCAGATGAACGACGTGGGTGAGGCGAAGCATTTCTGTTGATGAGTTCGACCTCTGGTTTTCGAATTGAAGGTCGGTTTTTGATCTGAGGGTTTTGGCATCGAAACAACTTTGGAGGTTGAGTGTAGTAGTGTTTTGCGACTTGCCGGAGGACGAGAGGATCGCTAAGGTGGTGGCGGGGCAACGTGCACGTGCACGGCGTTGATGTCGTGCCTGGAAATTTTTGGGTGAGGACGACTCGAGTTGATACTCGAGTAGGTGGAGGGATTGCTTCGTGAGTGCGTGCGTATGCTTTCCAGTTAAATCTAGTTAAACTTAGTCTCCAACTAAAAAAAAAAGGAAAAGAAGAGAAAAAAAAGAAGAGAAGAAGAGTGGAAGAAGAAGAACACGAGCAGGAGAAGATGGACGCGGATAGAGTTGGGAAAACTCGACCCTTGTTCGAGTAGGTGCACGTGTTGTCTCGGGTTATATTTTGTTCAAGTAACAAGAACTTGTGTTTTAAAATGTTTCCAAGTTTAATGCAAAGTGAAATAAAGTTTAGAGTTGTGAAAATAATTAGTTCACAAACTAATATTTAACAAAGTTTTAAAATACATTTAAAGGTAATAAATTTTAGATAATTGTCTTGATTCAACCTTAAAGTTAATAAAGAATTATTAATAGATTTATAAAAAGGATTAAGGAAGAATTGATTCAATGAAGGTGATTAAAAGATAAATTATTATTTAAGAAAAATGATGATTACTTAATTAAGTAATTTAATTAATATAAGTGATTAGGATGATCGCTTATTGTTATTAATTAAGAATAATTAATTAAAAGATAATTTATTTAAGGGATAATTAATTAATATAAGTAATTAAAGGTAATCAATTACTTAAAGATAACTACTTAATTAAAGGTAATTAAATGATTTAAATTGATCAATTAAATGATTAAAGAATAATTAATCAAAATAATTTGTAAATTATTGAAGTTAATTAACCAGGATTAGTAATTTATTCATAAGAAATTAATTTGATTTAAAGTTATCAGATAATTAAATTATCTTACTTAGGGATGTTTGGATTCTATTGAATGACTTGATTGTTTGATATCCCTGATATATGATGCTTTGTGATACGTCCTGATTTATGTCATGATCTGTGATTTCTGTTTCTGTGATATATTGTTATATTAATATGAAACCCCTTGACCCGTAAACGACATTTGAATTTCGATGCGACAGGGAGTCGGATTCCAGTTGGTTATCCGAAACCCACATCGAATTATGATAATGAATATTCGTAACCGATAAATTTACTTTATCTATGAATCTGTGAATGAAGATAAGCGTTGTGGATTATACCGCTTATCGATATCGATATATCTGTGATGAATGTTGCACTATTGTGTGTAAAACCCCTGGACCACACTCTTACACACACAAAAAATGGATTTCACGAGGAAATCGGTTAAGTCACAGATGATGTAAATTCAATGTTTTTGAAATTGAAATTTTAATTTCAATTGATTTTGAAATTAGAAATTTGGATTTAAAGTGAAAAGTTTTTGAAATGGAATTTCAAAGATAAAAGTTATTTTGAATAACTTAATCGAGTTTTGAAATTTAAATAATCTGATTTAAATTTGAATTCAAGTTTGATATTGAATCCTATGGTTTGCAATAGGGATTAAAGATGCTGTACAAGTTATATATGGGTTAAACCATTTTAAAAGATATTGATTTGGAAATTTGAATTTTTATTCAAGGGTTTTAACTCGCGTAAATATAACTGGATTTTTCTGAAAACGAAATTATTTGTTTTCAAATAGTAAAAGCTTTCACATAAGAAAGGATTTCAAAATTGTGTTAACAGATTTCAAGTTTGAAATAGAATTGAAATGTTTTGAAAACTATTAAATGAGTCTTTGATTTCAAAGACCGAACGAGTTAATCTAACTTGAAATGGAATTGTTTTGAAAGACTATGAATGAATCTTTGAAAACGAGTTTTGGAAGCTATAAGTTAAATCTTGATTTAAAGATTTAACGAGTTGAAATGGAAATCGATTTGAAACTTATGAATGAATCTTTGTGAACGGGGTGAACTTTTTGAATTGAATCTTTTTGTTTAAAAGATTGGAAATGGTAATTTGTTTTACCATTCGAATGAAAAGTTTTGGGCTTTTAAGCTGTGATTTAACTGAGACCCCAGTATCCATATGATTTTTAATTGCGCTCGTTATTCGGTTTAGCCGGGAGAGGACCTTTATGTCATATAACCCATTCCGAATAGTGATACGACGATATGGATAGCATTTGAAGACCGGTGGTGAAGACCGGGTATTTGCGAGAGCGATATGATGACCTATCGATTTTCTCTACATCATGGCTCCGGTATAGAGATTCCCTAAGTGATGGGAAGTCCGATCGAGATTGTGAATACCCGGATTTGCAAGGGCTTCTTCGGAAGTGCCTTCGGTTCTGTTCGAACCCGGAACAGACTTGTATGGATGTGTGTCTGACGTTACACTTTGAGATGTAAAGCTGGTTTCTATCAAATACATTTCTGTTGGTGGCGGAGAATTTATTCTCTTAGCTTAACACCCTTCTCTGAGACGTACGAGCTCAGAGGTTATGTAGTTGATGGTTACTAGTGATACATTCCCAATTTGGTAATGTGGCATACGAAGTGCTGCTGATCATTTGATTGATCAAAGCGTGGCTTTGTGAAAAAGCGTGGCTTTGTGAAAAAGCGTAGTTTTGTGGACGAGACTTCGTCGAGCCTCACAACCCGGTAATGGTCGAAACAGGAATGTTGCGACAAAGGTTTGTAGGGGTAGCGCCCCTAGGGTATGTCATTTCCTTCTGGATAAAGGGTGGTATCATGGTATGGAGCCCAGATACTTAACTCATGTGGACACGGTAATTTATTACTGTATGATGTTGCTTTGTTGGTTTTCGGGATCCCGGGATAAAGGTCGGTAACGACCGGGGGATGACATGACTCGTGTGTTAGTTACCTAGTTACAGCTGTACAGCGTGAGGTAGCGTCGGCCTTTTGTTTGCAGAGATCCGGTCAGGATCCGGGGCGTCTTTCCAGAGGCGTTTCTATTTCGGTAAGGAAGTTCCTTAGCCTGATCATTTGTTGGAAATCCAAAGAAACAATACGAACCCTGTACGGTTTTAGTTGTATTACCTGCTATGGAATGTGGCGGTAACCTGCTACTGAACGTAGTAGTTATAGTAGACATACAACAATGGTTGTATGTTGGCTAAGATTAATATTATATTTTCGAAATGTTTCGACACTATGCACTAATGATAATAATATCGAATGATTTTGCGTAGTAAGCATTTTTGACTATCATAAGAAGAAATCCCCTCCAATTTTGCGATTGCATTGTGTGTGTGGTGGGAGGTCTTATGGTAGTTTCATTTTCCAAAAGCATTGCGGGTTTCAATGTTTAAAAGCCTTTTGTGTTTGTTTAAAGATAAACTGTTTTTGTTGCTCACACCAGTCCCATGACTGATCCGGAGTTTATTGTTCCCTTCCTAAACTCTGGGTGCTCATAATTTTCCACACGAGCAGTCTAGAGTTGGGTTTCTTTTCAAATATTCAGGTTTAGTAGATTATCTGGAGCTAGTTCATTCATCGGAGTTGCTTATCTTGGAGTTGTGGATTCATTCTCGTCTGAAGATCATTTTGGAGTCATCACTTCTATTGATATGGTTCCGCTGCTGATGTTATCTTTTCTTTTCCGCTGCTATTTCTTGTATCATATCTCTGATGTATATTGATATTCATTGTATCACTCTGTTGTATCAGATATTGTATATCAATGTATTATTCTTTTCTTCCGCTGTGTTATTTACTTAATGTTGTTATAGCTCCGGCGAATCGGATTTGAACGGTCGAATCTGCGGCATTCTAGTACAATGTGAAGTACGGATGTTGATTTTCGAACGCGAAAAACCCGAGTCGTTACAATAATATACATCAAAAATATGTCCAACCAAGAACCACAAAACATCAATATACATCTTCAAACGTCCATACATCTCCAAACGTTCATCATCACAAAAATCCATAATATTTACAAAATTCAACCAAATGTTCATCAAAAAACATATATAAAAACATGCTACCACTCACCCCAACCATCATCAGCGCCAGATCCCTGTGATGGCGGCATATTCGTCCCGTGCTCTGCCAAGTAAGCAGCAATCGCCTCGTCTAGTTGCTGCTTCAATCCAGTCGTCCTCCAATCGTTCAACTCGGCGACTTGTTCTTGGAGGGCCGCTATTGTTTCTTCAGCATGTTGCTTATTGTAAGCGGCTTGCGTCGCGGCCTGTATATTAATAAATTCATAGTTATAGTTTATACGTAATATTTAATAAAATTTATAAACTGGTTAATGAATTAATTAAATTCAATAAATATTATCGCTTGATTGTCATATCCATACTGTCTATTTCAGGTCGGCGGATCGGTAATACGAGCGAATATCATGTCTGTCTCCTCAACGGTCAACTGCTCCCTGCCAGACTCTGGAAGCACGCGAGCAATCTCCTTATCGCATCTGTCATGTGTTTAGAAATATAATTTTGAGAAGATGAATATTCAATTTAATGTACTGTTAAATAAGAGGAAAAATTTATAGTCTTTACCCGGATATTCGCTGATTTGACGTCTGACCATTCATATGTTACGTTGCCATGTTCATCTGTATGCTCGACGACATGTGTTCGGGTGAAGACGTCTAAATGAGACGGTGCAACACCACCTCTCTCCCTCGTCTGAAATTAAATATGATTAAAGAATGTATATAAGTAAATTACAAATAACAATTTTTATATTTACCATTTCTTCTCTATATTGCTGAAAAGACTTGGATCCACCGCGGTGTGTTGCAGGATTCCTAAGCCTGTTTGCGGAGTTCCTCGATGCTACCACCTGTATAATTTAACTATTATATAAATATTTAAACGAATTATAATTACAGACATATGAAAGTAGAAAATTTACCTTCGCGTCTTCGCTTTCCCAATATTGCAGAAACCGCGCATACAGATTTTCACTCATCCAGTTTGGCTTTTTACCGGCCTCTTTTACCTTGGAGAGCGTACCTCTATAGTTTTTCCTCATCTTCCTCTCCCAGTGCGTCCTGAACGTCCCGAGATCTTCGGGATCCACAATAAAGGACGCCTGCACGTTGAAATTTAAATGAATTATATAAATTGCATATTAATTTTCAAAGATCAAATATGTCAATCTCAAATTAATTAGAATTTTATACTTACTTGGAGGTCAGCCCATATGGCATCTCTGATATAAAGTGGGATACTATCCCAGTGCTCCCATAAGTCTGTCATCCTACTACGGTAGCTGTTTCGAGACACAGCTAGAATGGGCTCGGATGGCTGTAAATCAAAACCCCTGAATACATTTTGATATTGTCAGTTACTAAATCATAAATATACTAGTAGCATGCACTAAATAATATAATGAAGTTGCAGTAAATTAAATACTTACCCTCCATCGGTCTTTGACACTAGGTATGCTCTCTGGCGATGATCGGCCATACCACTACTACCCTTGCCATGATCATGGCCTCGTGAACCTTGGGACCGCCTGCTGTGTGACATAATATCTGCTAGAAACATGCATATATATATATATATCATTTCATATAATGAAAAAACATATATCATTTCATAATTAGAAAGCATGCCTGATTAATAATCACATACACATAGCTCATAGCAGAATAATAAAAGAATAATACAACAAATGATACGAATTTTCATTACATTAATATAGGTTCTAGAATTGACATAATACAACAAACGATACAAATTTCCATCTTATATACATTACATCATCATTAATTAATAATCAATCTTCGTCGTTTTCTGATTCTGACTCGGTCTTGCACTCTGTATCGTCATTTCCCTCTAAAGTCTCAAATGCTTCTATTAGAATATTTGATTCATCATTCAAAGGCCCTATATCAGCATGATCATCAGTTATTATTAATTCATTATTTGGCTCAAGATCTGCTTGATAAGCTGCTTCGTCTGGAATATTATTTCCGTCAAGTGTAAATCTTGCCTTTGTTTTAAAAACAGCTGACCAGTCTGCTTTATCTCGTTTTAGTGATGGATAGGGAGCAAAATAAACCTGTAATGCTTGTTTGGCTAACACGAAAGGATCATACTTTGAGTAACGTGAGTTATGGTTTATTTCAATAAGTTTATAGTCTTTGTGCACGTTGATACCAGAGCCCAGAACATTGCTAAACCAACTGCATCTGAATAAAAATACTTTTTCTGCAGATTGGACAGAATATGTCAATTCCAAAACCTGTGTTAAGACGCCGTAAAAATCTTTTATATGTTCATCTGGATCATCAGTCCCTTTGACAAATACACCGCTGTTATAAGTCATTTTTTCAGCACCGTATTCCTTGGTGTTGAATTTAAATCCATTCACGAAGAATATTGGATAAGTGTTGACATTTCTTTTTGGTCCTATCGCAAGACGTTTCAATCCCTCATCACCGACACAATTTCTTTGATCATAAACGTATTTCGTAAACCAGTTAGCATATTCTTTGTTGAGATCGCCAAGTGGATGTTCTGATTCGTAAATACTGCAAATAAATATATACGTATATTAAGTGCAAATTCAATTTAAATTGGGTAACTCGTAAATAATGCAAATATGTACTATTATAGAGAATTATCATTCAATATTTACCTAATAAATGGTGCAGCTTTAGCACAATTAAGAAGAACATATGTGTGTGCTATATGGTAATCTCTATCGTCTAACCATATTTCCACACATTTTCCAGCAGCTTGGCCATTCTGTCTAAAAATAGAAAACATTGATTCAGAACAATCTTGTTCAACGGCTTCATCATTACGCGAAAAACTTGCAAATGATAAGTTCACATGGTCACTGAAATAGTGAGAGAAAAAGAATGAAGCTTCTTCTTCGATATATGATTTGCAAATCGAACCTTTAACTCGTGCTTTTTGTCTAACTTTTTTTTGGAGATGATTCAAGTACCTATTACAAAATTTATTCGATTAAAATTTACTTACATCAAATTCAAATTTTAATTATTATTTCAAATATTCATAATTACCTCTCGAATGGATACATCCATCCATATTGTACAGCAAGAAGTGCTTCATATGGAAGATGAACAGGTAAATGCTCCATTACATTAAATAATCCTGGAGGAAATATTTTCTCAAGTTTGCAAAGCAGTATAGGGATGTCATTTTCAAGTTTACGAATACGCTCAACTTTTAACGTGGTCGAACAAAGCTCTTTATAAAACAGACTTAATTATGTGATAGCACTCCACACTTTTACGGGCAATAGTTCTTTGAAAACAATGGGTAAGAAATTTTCCATCATGACATGGCAATCGTGACTTTTCATCCCACTCAATTTATTGTTTTTTAAGTCAACACATCTACGGAGATTTGAAGAAATCCCATCAGGACATCTTAGCCCTTCAATCCACTTCAACACAAGTTTTACTTGATTGATGTCTAGCTCATAGCATGCTTTGGGTTTTTTTACTGTCATTAGGGTTTATATGAAGTTCGGGACGTTTACAATATTGTTCTATATCACGTCTTGAATTGAGATCGTCCTTAGTTTTACCCTTGACATTCAAAACTGTATTAAATACATTATCAAACACGTTTTTCTCATTGTGCATCACATCAATATTATGTCGTAGTAAGAGATGCTTCCAATAAGGTAACTCCCAAAATATACTTTGTTTGCACCAATTATGCCAGTTTGATTTACCTGGAATTTCAGTCTGTACTCCAGTTTCATGTATCTTCGGATATTCTTTAACTAGTTCATATAATTCTTCACCTGATAAAGTCGTTGGTCGTTGTCTATTCTCTGCTCTATTTACTACAAAGTTTTTCTTATCTCTTCTAAAAGTATGATTAACATGGAGAAAACATCGATGACAATCAAACCATGAAATTTTCCTTCCATGCGGTAATGAAAATGCCCGTGTATCTTCCATGCAGTAAGGACAAGCCAGACGACCGGCCGTACTCCAGCCTGAAAGCATTGCGTAAGCTGGAAAATCACCAATAGTCCATAAAAAAGATGCAAACATACGAAAATTCTTTTTTTCGACACGTCGTATGTATCCACCCCTTCATACCATAATGTTTTCAACTCTTCGATCAATGGCTATAGATAAACATCGATTCCTTGTGTCGGATCATCAGGACCAGGGACGACAATCGTAAGAAACATATATGGAGTTTTCATACACATCCACGGAGGTAAATTATAAGGTGTAATGATAATAGGCCAAGACGAATATTTACTACCAAATTGAGAGAATGGTGAAAATCCATCTGTACATAAACCAAGTCACACATTACGACTCTCTGCGGCAAACGCAGGATAAGTCTTATCGAAATATTTCCGTGCTTCTCCGTCCGATGGATGTATCAAAGTCCCCTCTTCCTGCATTCTCACACTGTGCCATCTCATATGTGATGCTGTCGCAGACGACGCATATAACCTTTGAAGTCTGGGAGTGATGGGTAAATAATGCATTCTCTTGTATGGAACTTCCTTTCCTTTTTTTTCTTGGTTTGTATCTTTCCTCATTACATATTCTGCATTTCTTAAGATTAATGTCATCTTTCCAATACAACATACAACCTTTTATACATGTATCTATCTTCTGGTAGGGCAAACCGAAAGCAGACATTAGTTTTTTCACTTTATAATGACTATCGAACATCAGATTATTGGGTGGCATATGTCGTTTTGCAGCTTGTACAACTGCTGTAAATCCAGCTTCTGTAAAATTGAATTTTGATTTCATAGTAATGTATTCGGCAGTAACTGACAATTCTGTTCCGCTACTACAACCTTCCCACAACGGTCTTTTCGCAGAATCCAGTAAATCATAAATTCTTTTCACCCCCTCGATCGGTTCTTCTTCGACATTTACATCATTAACTTGAACAGTAGGGAACATTGACCGTGCTGCATCTTCCACCATATCTACTATTGGATTCGTCGTAACATTATTGTTATTCACCTCAACCTCGAGCACTATAGAATTAGATGCGCCAATTTTTTCTCCATAACGATCCCTGAAAAAATAGTTTGGCACAAAACCGGATTTACACAAATGTACAATAACTAAATCCGGTTCCCGATAATGCAAATGTCGACATTTACGACACGGACAACGAATTTGTGTGCCGCCTTCTTCATTATTAGCTTTAGCGAATTTAACAAATTCATGTACACCATCTGTGAAGACCCAAATTATTGAGATGAGAATAATTAGATTAAAAAAAAGAGAAAACTTTCAAAACCAAATATATATATATATGTAGTCTGAAGATAAATAGTAAGAAGAAATGGTATTTCAGAGGGAAGAGGATATATAACTGAGTGTATATATGGACATATATTACCATATGTTGTATTTATATATATATACCCAGAATGAATAAACACAAGGTAAATAGGGAAAGAACACCAGGGTAATTAAGAATATGAATACACTTACATATCAAGAGAAAACAGATGGTTTGAAATATTAACCAGAGGTTAATTGATAAAGAGGATATACATATATATATTACAGTTTAACATAAAGAAAATAAAAATAATTCAGTAAAGAGAAAATTGTTTACAACAATTAAGTAAGGAGAAAATGATATATTCTTTGATAAATTAAAATGCTTAAAAACCAGTTTTATATTAGTTATACATAAGTAGAAATTTTGAAAGAAGTCAAGAGTAAACAAATAGGCTGAGGTAATAGCTAGGAATGGAAAATAACTCGGGCATAATAAAAGGTATTAAAAAAAAATAAGCCACATGAAAATAATATACAAGTGAAACATGCAAATTGCATGTACACAGGGAAAAGCAGTAGATAACTGCTTTTACCAGAAATAGAAACCAGGGGAAAATGGCACATTTAGCCATAACAGCACACACATAATTCTTTGAGTGATGTGAGGATAAAAGGGGGTTTTCCCTTCAGTAAAACCCTAGTAAAAATGATTTAAATCAAGAGAAGAAGCAGAGGTTATTTTTTTCTGAGGGAAAACAGAAACACATTGAAAAAAAGAAGAAGAACATACACTATTTGCAAGCTTAGGCAATCTCGGGGAAAAAGAAGGGAAAGGTGAGTGATTAATCAATCTCATGAGGCTAAGGCATTAAGACCCAAGTTAAGGGCAGCCATTTTATTTTCTTTTGTGCTTGATCAACTTGTTTTTCTTTCTCTGAATTAATGAATGTTGAGCATGGTTGGTGTATTGATAAATCTTTGGTTGATGCTTTGTTATGTTTCATTTGATTGTTTGATAATAGTAATGCCATGATCTCTGAGATGGATCCAGTACCATGAACCATCAGTTTGTAGTTATGATAGTAAGATAAATACAATTTTATTATGAAGTAGGGTAAAATTGAAAGATAAGCCAGGCAGTGTGAACAAAGGAGGTTCATGCTTATGTCTAGTTTGTTTTAAATTAGGGATGAACAATGCAATAAATTATTTATGTGCTGATTTGTTCAGATCTAAGGCTAAAAATGTTTTAAGGGTTTTTCTCTAAAAACCTTACCCTATGTTCACAATAGAATTAAGCATAAGAATTTTTAATGGAACTCTACTGGATTTGTTAAGAGATCATGACATTCTGGAATACATGAGTATACAAGTGATAAAACAAATTTTGAATGAGATAACTGGAAAGAAAAATGAAATGAAAACATGATTTTCATGAATGAGTGTATGGTCAGTTGGAATCCCTGAGTAAGATTAACTCTCTCTCTGATTCTTAGAAAAAGAAAGAAAGTAAAAGCAATTCGGGAGTTAATAAATCTCTCTGAAATAAGAAATGAGACTGGTCATTAGATTATAAAACTAATCTAGGAGAAAAGCCTTGATCTATTCATCATAAGGAGTATGATGGGTATGTGCATGACTTGTTTAAGTCCTATAGGCCTTTGTGCAGGGGTTAACAGAATTGAGTCCCTTGCAATGCACACATGGTGTTCAATGGCAAAGAGACATGACCAAATTAAATTGATAAATCAAGTTTTAGAGTTGAACTATGGAAATTAATATGAGTTAATTCCATAAGAGTGTGTGAACATGTATACTGTATTGAATGATTGAATGGTTGCTTGTGTGCATGAATGTGGTAGGAGCTTAGATACATACATATATATATCCAGTTACATCATGAATCCAAATTGCTTCAAGCATATTAATACTCTGCACTACAATTTAAAAATGACAAGATATTACATTTTGATTTCACTCATACCAGAATTATATTCTGACCCTATTTGTTGCTTTGTAACATCTGGGGTGTCTCATTTTTATGGAGGCAGCTCTAGATATTGCTGCAGGAAAGGAAGCATAGGAAACTTGTATGCATGGACAATTGAAGCTTACTTGCATTTAGAATGTTTAAGGAGTTTGGCAGATTTGTTGTAATAATTAGGCCGGGCCAAAAATATCATTATGGTTTAAGTATTTTCTGGATTGTTATGTGTTTGTTTTTCTGAGAAGAGAACTTGTAGGAATTTTTAAGTATTATATATATGCATATGTGGGTTTCTGTTTTAAGGAATTGATCTACATAGTCTCTGGTGAAGTAAGATATAGGAGATCATGCCATGTAATTTGATATGTGCTCATGTCTCCTTTAGTAAGGTCAGATGAACTTTTAAAATGGTAGAGTTGAAACAATCATAGGGAGAAAGAAATATAGCACAATCAATGAATCTTGTAAAGGTTGAGTTGAACCTAAACTGGCTAACCAGTAAGGCTTAACCATGACTTATAATTGATATAAGCCTATGCTAAGGCTGGAAGGCATAGCCGGTAATCTGGTTAGGGCATTTGATTTTTCCAGTGAAAACTTGTATTGCTTGGTGTAATAAGCTCATATGCATGCTTGGTACTTGTAGACTTCACTGCAATTATACTTAACTAATTCCTGTTATCTAGATACTTAATTCAAATCTGGTAGTATTGGGTCATGATCAAAACCTGTGGTAAATGGTAGATGCATATGGTCTTGTTTGTAATGGGCATTTATATCATTCAATAGAATAGTGACTACTATCATTATTCTCTTTCCTAGAAAACATCAGATGTCTTCATCATAAGTTCACCTGGAAGTCTTGCATTTTGTCCGATCCTTTTTGTTTACTTTGCCTTAAGCATACTGACTGCACACATGATCTTAGTCTTTGTTTAGCATTATAGTTTGAGTTAGCACTCTGATCTGACTGTATTGTTTTCCTCTACTTAGCCTTTAAATTAGTTTATCATTTCAATATTCACATGATTATTGCAACTTTATAAATCAAAGCATGGATATTTCACCTGATATAAAAGTTGTTCGAAATTAAAATGAGTAACACAAGCCAAACTAATAAGCATGAGTTAGGTTGAGCACCTTTTACTTAATATAGAACAATAAATAAGATTACAAAATCCCAGGATTAAAAGGTATGGCTTGTAAATTCAGGAGTCAATTAATTTGTGAGGTAGAACAAGAAATATATATATGATAAATAGAAATGGCTATGTGACACCAAGTCTCTAATATGAGAAATAAGGTGGGAATGAGTTGCTTTGCTGTTTTAATCACTCTGATAAGCAAAGAACCATTTATATATCTTCATATATATAAATGATAGAATTTATTTAAATACTGATATATTTATATTAGTAAAATCCGAGGATCTTGGGAAATCAAATTAAGAGAAGTGATCCATTGACAAGTACATATATATATATACATTGTAAAAAAAATCTAACAGAAAATTCACTATAAATAAATGAATAGAGAAGTGGGTCACTTCAGTTGGTATCAGAGCTATGTTGTTAAAACATAGCATAAATATATTATCCAATTTTCTTGAAGGGATAAAATTCTAAAATTAAAATAAATATATATATACAATAATGATGGAAATAAATATCCACAGTAGAAATAAATTGCATAAAATAATTAAATTAGAAAAATGACTAACTAGCTATGCAATTGAATAGTGAATCATGGTAGGAAGACCACCAAGTCATGGAGCAGGACCCTCCAATACAACACCAATGGTCAATTTGCAAGATTTGGTGACGGCATTTAGAGAGGGAGCAGTGCACAGGGAAGAGAATCCTCATGAGGAGCTAGCCAAACTGTTGAAGACATTTTCAAATTTAGGAGGCAAGGATTTTGAAGGCACTGAGGGAGTTAGGGGAGTGCAGACATGGCTGAGAACTTTGGAAAGGATATTTGCAGATATGCAAATTAATGACCAAAGGAAGAGGCAGATAGCTTCAAGGAGACTCAAAGGAGCAGCTTTAGATTGGTGGGAGGTGATCATCATAGGAAGGCCAGAAAATGAGATAACATGGGATCAATTCAAGGAGATGCTTGAGGCAAGGTTCGTTCCAGCAACAGCTAAGGCAACATTGCTTGAGGAATTTATAAGGCTAAGGCAAGGACCAATGAGTGTGACTGAATACACTCAAAAATTTGAGAGTTTATCCAAGTATGGAACTATGCTTATAGGAGATGAAGAATCAAAGAATTCAAGATTTATCCAAGGACTAAATGCAGGTCTGGGTAGAGCAATGTTACCATACAAGGATAAAACATTTGATCAAGTCATAGACCTTGCTCTTTCTTTTGAACAACATGACAATGCAAGGGAAAAATTTAGGAGCATGAGGGCTAACAATCAAAAGAAAGGGAAAAATAGGACACATCCCTATGACAAAAAGAATGTGGATAAGAAAATGGAAGGAGCAACCACTGGGGAAGCTAAGAAGAAGGTCACTTGTTACAATTGTGGCAAAGAAGGACACATGAGTAATAAGTGTCAAGCAGCCAAGAAGGCACCATTCAGCTGCTATAACTGTGGGAAGGAAGGCCATATTAAAAGGAACTGCCCAGAATTCAAAAGGGGAGCAAAGGTAGGAGCACTTGAGGGCAAAGCAAAAGCAACTGCAGTGGGAAGTTCTGGACAATTGGAAGGTATACTTCTAATTAAAGATCACCCCATCTCAGTTATATATGACACTGGAGCAACACATTCATTAATATCCCAAGACATAGTGAATAAATTGACTCTCACATGCTATTTAGTTGATAATCCCTTGTTTATTCAAAGCCCACTAGGTAGCTCTTGTTTGCTAGGATTAAAATGTCTGGGGGTAGAATTAAACATATGAGGAAATGTGTTTAAATCTGATTTGTTTGTATTGAAATACCGTGGAATAGGAATTATTTTAGGGGTAGATTGGTTGAGAAAATTCAAAGCAATTTTGAATTTGGAAAATTTCACTATTTCTCTGAAAACAGAAAATGGTAAGAATATTATAATCATGAGTGAAATTGCTAAAATCAATTACCTTAACCAAATATATAGCATGACTGAGAAAGAATCAACACTGGAAGACATAAAGATTATAAATGAATACCCAGATGTCTTTGGTGAAGTCAAAGGTGTTCCAGAAAATAGGCAAGTAGAATTTCAAATAAGACTAATCCCAGATGCCAGTCCAATCATCAAGAAACCTACTAGGATGGGTCCTAAAGAACTAGTGGAGTTGAAACATCAGTTGGAAGAACTGGAGCAGAAAGGCTTCATAAGGCCTAGTAGTTCAAACTAGGGTTCTCCAGTTGTATTTGTGAAGAAACATGATGGTACTTTGAGGATGTGCATTGATTATAGGGAATTAAACAAAGTCACCATTAAAAACAAATACCCACTCCCCATAATTGATGATCTATTCGATCAATTAAATGGAGCAAAAGTCTTTTCAAGGCTAGATTTAGCCTCTGGGTTTCATCAGATGAAGGTGGAGGAAGAAAGTATTAAGTATACTGCCTTCAACACAAGGTATGGATTATATGAATTTTTGGTGATGCCTTTTGGATTGACAAATGCACCATCATATTTTGTAGATTTAATGAGTAGAACATTTAGAGATTTTCTAGACAAATTTGTGGTTGTCTTTATTGATGACATATTAGTTTATTCAAAATCAGAAGGAGAGCATGCAAAACACTTGCATCTGGTTTTATCTAGATTGAGGGCACATGATTTAAAAGCCAAATTCTCTAAATGTACATTTTGGCAGAATGAAGTAAAAATTTTGGGGCACATTGTATCACAACAAGGGGTTAGTGTAGACCCAAATAAGGTGATGGCAGTGCAATCTTGGAGTAGACCCAAATCAATGACTGAGGTGAGGTCATTTTTGGGAATGGCAGGCTATTATAGGAGATTTATAAAAGATTTTGCAAGGATAGCTATCCCATTGACCAAGTTAACTAAAAAGGAGCAACCCTATGTGTGGACAGAGAAGTTTGAACAAGCTTTCATATCACTAAAGAAGGCACTGGTAGAAGCTCCAGTTTTACAAGTGCCAGAGGGTAATGAAGAATTAGTAGTTTACACAGATGCTAGTGGATCTGGATTGGGGGAAGTGCTTATGCAACATGGTAGAGTCATAGCATATGCATCAAGGCAACTCAAGCCAAATGAAACTAGGTATGCTACACTACACATGACTTAGAACTAGCTGCTGTGGTTTATGCATTAAAACTATGGAGACATTATTTATTAGGTGCTAAGTTTGAATTGTTTACTGATCACAAGTCACTTAAATATTTGTTTTCCCAAAAAGACTTGAACATGAGGCAACATAGGTGGGTAGAATTTCTAGCTGCCTATGATCTTGATATATTGTATACCCCTGGAAAAGCTAATAAAGTAGCAGATGCATTAAGCAGACATCAAGCTAAATTGGCAAGCTTAATGATGGCAGAGTTCAAGGATTTGACAATTCTTAGTGAGGGGGAAGTGAAAGAAGAAACTAGTGTATCAGATAAGACACACAGTAAGATGATTGAATATGGTAAATTAAGCCTCATATCCTTAAAGTCAACACTAGTTGATAAAATAGGACAAATGCAGAATCAAGATATAAATTTGAAGGAGAAAAAGAACATGATATCACAAGGCATGACAGTGGAAAACTATGAGGTAGATGATAAAGAATACTTAAGGAAAAAGGGGAAACTCTGCATACCAAATGTAGAGGAACTAAAGCAAGAAGTTATGGATGAGCATCACAAAACAAAATATACAATCCATCCAGGTGGTACAAAAATGTACCATGATCTCAAGAGAAATTACTGGTAGCCAGGAATGAAAGGAGCAGTAGCAAAATATGTGGCAAATTGCTTGACATGCCAACAAGTGAAGGCAGACTATCAAAGACCCTCAGGCCTATTGCAACCTTTGGAAGTGCCTACTTGGAAATGGGAGAGTATATCAATGGATTTTGTGGATGGTTTGCCAAGAACAAGGAGGGGCAATGATAGTATTTGGGTAGTGGTTGATAGACTCACAAAAACAGCACACTTCATCCCAATAAGTTCAAACAGAAATGCTCACAAGCTAGCTCAATTGTTTATGAAGGAGATAGTGAGATTGCATGGCATCCCCAAGACTATCATTAGTGATAGAGATACTTTGTTTACTTCAAGGTTTTGGAGTAGCTTTTAAGAAGCTATGGGGACAGAACTAAGCCTAAGCACATCCTACCACCCACAAACAGATGGGCAAACTGAGATTGTTAATAAAGTTTTAGAGGATTTGCTGAGAGCATGCATACTTGATTTTGGAGGCAACTGGGAGGATCATATTTATTTAGCTGAGTTTGCTTATAATAATAGCTACCAGTCCACTATAGGAATGGCTCCATTTGAGGCTTTGTATGGGAAGCCTTGTTTATCTCCTGCATGTTGGATGGAGGCTGGTGAAAGGGTGTTGCTTGGACCAGACCATGTAAAAGAAACTTCTGCAAGAATTGAACTAGTGAGGCAAAGAATGAGAGTAGCTCAAGAGAGACAGAAAGCCTATGCATATAAAAGGAGAAGGCCAGTAGAATTTGAGGTGGGAGACTATGTGTTTCTCAAAGTTTCACCAATGAGGAAAATATTGAGATTTGGCAAAGCAGGGAAAATGTCACCAAGGTATATAGGACCATATGAAATTGTTCAAAGAATAGGGACTTTAGCTTATAGGTTGAAGTTACCAGAGGAATTGAGCAAAATACATGATGTATTACATGTATCCCAATTGAGAAAATGGGTGCATGATAAAGAGTCCGTTCTTGAATCTCCTACACATGTTGAAATTCAAGAAAATCTGGTTTATAAAAAGGAACCAGTGGGCATTGTGGCTAGAGAAGAAAAGAAACTAAGAAATAAAATAATTAAACTAGTTAAAATCCAATGGAGTTTGGATGGGAATGATTGCACTTGGGAGGCTGAAGAGAGGATAAAGGATAAATATCCTAAGCTGTTTTCTGCTTGAGGTATGTTTAAAAATTATTATGAGACCTTAAAATTATTTATGTATGTTTGATTGATTGAGAATGAATGAGTTCCTGAAATTTCATTTAATAGAAATTAAGCTTTGTATACATTTGGATGGAAATGTATGAGAGAATAATTGTGGGACACAATTCCTTTTAGGAGGAGAGTATGTGAAGACCCAAATTATTGAGATGAGAATAATGAGATTAAAAAAAAGAGAAAACTTTCAAAACCAAATATATATATATGTAGTCTGAAGATAAATAGTAAGAAGAAATGGTATTTCAGAGGGAAGAGGATATATAACTGAGTGTATATATGGACATATATTACCATATGTTGTATTTATATATATATACCCAGAAAGAATAAACACAAGGTAAATAGGGAAAGAACACCAGGGTAATTAAGAATATGAATACACTTACATATCAAGAGAAAACATATGGTTTGAAATATTAACCAGAGGTTAATTGATAAAGAGGATATACATATATATATATTACAGTTTAACATAAAGAAAATAAAAATAATTCAGTAAAGAGAAAATTGTTTTCAACAATTAAGTAAGGAGAAAATGATATATTCTTTGATAAATTAAAATGCTTAAAAACCAGTTTTATATTAGTTATACATAAGTAGAAATTTTGAAAGAAGTCAAGAGTAAACAAATAGGCTGAGGTAATAGCTAGGAATGGAAAATAACTCGTGCATAATAAAAGGTATTAAAAAAAAATAAGCCACATGAAAATAATATACAAGTGAAACATGCAAATTGCATGTACATGGGGAAAAGTAGTAGATAACTGCTTTTACCAGAAATAGAAACCAGGGAAAAATGGCACATTTAGCCATAACAGCACACACATAATTCTTTGAGTGATGTGAGGATAAAAGGGGTTTTTCCCTTCAGTAAAACTATAGTAAAAATGATTTAAATCAAGAGAAGAAGCAGAGGTTTTTTTTTCTGAGGGAAAACAGAAACACATTGAAAAAAGAAGAAGAAGAAAATACACTGTTTGCAAGCTTAGGCAATCTCGGGGAAAAAGAAGGGAAAGGTGAGTGATTAATCAATCTCATGAGGCTAAGGCATTAAGACCCAAGTTAAGGGCAGCCATTTTATTTTCTTTTGTGCTTGATCAACTTGTTTTTCTTTCTCTGAATTAATGAATGCTGAGCATGGTTGGTGTATTGATAAATCTTTGGTTGATGCTTTGTTATGTTTCATTTGATTGTTTGATAATAGTAATGCCATGATCTCTGAGATGGATCCAGTACCATGAACCATCAGTTTGTAGTTATGATAGTAAGATAAATACAATTTTATTATGAAGTAGGGTAAAATTGAAAGATAAGCCAGGCAGTGTGAACAAAGGAGGTTCATGCTTATGTCTAGTTTGTTTTAAATTAGGGATGAACAATGCAATAAATTAATTATGTGCTGATTTGTTCAGATCTAAGGCTAAAAATGTTTTAAGGGTTTTTCTCTAAAAACCTTACCCTATGTTCACAATAGAATTAAGCATAAGAATTTTTAATGGATCTCTACTGGATTTGTTAAGAGATCATGACATTCTGGAATACAGGAGTATACAAGTGATAAAACAAATTTTGAATGAGATAACTGGAAAGAAAAATGAAATGAAAACATGATTTTCATGAATGAGTGTATGGTCAGTTGGAATCCCTGAGTACGATTAACTCTCTCTCTCTGATTCATAGAAAAAGAAAGAAAGTAAAAGCAATTCATGAGTTAATAAATCTCTCTGAAATAAGAAATGAGACTGGTCACTAGATTATAAAACTAATCTAGGAGAAAAGCCTTGATCTATTCATCATAAGGAGTATGATGGGTATGTGCATGACTTGTTTAAGTCTTATAGGCCTTTGTGCAGGGGTTAACAGAATTGAGTCCCTTGCAATGCACACATGGTGTTCAATGGCAAAGAGACATGACCAAATTAAATTGATAAATCAAGTTTTAGAGTTGAACTATGGAAATTAATATGAGTTAATTCCATAAGAGTGTGTGAACATGTATACTGTATTGAATGATTGAATGGTTGCTTGTGTGCATGAATGTGGTAGGAGCTTAGATACATACATATATATATCCAGTTACATCATGAATCCAAATTGCTTCAAGCATATTAATACTTTGCACTACAATTTAAAAATGACAAGATATTACATTTTGATTTCACTCATACCAGAATTATATTCTGATCCTATTTGTTGCTTTGTAACATCTGGGGTGTCTCATTTTTATGGAGGCAGCTCTAGATATTGCTGCAGGAAAGGAAGCATAGGAAACTTGTATGCATGGACAATTGAAGACTTACTTGCATTTAGAATGTTTAAGGAGTTTGGCAGATTTGTTGTAATAATTAGGTCGGGCCAAAAATATCATTATGGTTTAAGTATTTTCTGGATTGTTATGTGTTTGTTTTTCTGAGAAGAGAACTTGTAGGAATTTTTAAGTATTATATATATGCATATGTGGGTTTCTATTTTAAGGAATTGATCTACATAGTCTCTGGTGAAGTAAGATATAGGAGATCATGCCATGTAATTTGATATGTGCTCATGTCTCCTTTAGTAAGGTCAGATGAACTTTTAAAATGGTAGAGTTGAAACAATCATAGGGAGAAAGAAATATAGCACAATCAATGAATCTTGTAAAGGTTGAGTTGAACCTAAACTGGCTAACCAGTAAGGCTTAACCATGACTTATAATTGATATAAGCCTATGCTAAGGCTGGAAGGCATAGCCGGTAATCTGGTTAGGGCATTTGATTTTTCCAGTGAAAACTTGTATTGCTTGGTGTAATAAGCTCATATGCATGCTTGGTACTTGTAGACTTCACTGCAATTATACTTAACTAATTCCTGTTATCTAGATACTTAATTCAAATCTGGTAGTATTGGGTCATGATCAAAACCTGTGGTAAATGGTAGATGCATATGGTCTTGTTTGTAATGGGCATTTCCATCATTCAATAGAATAGTGACTACTATCATTGTTCTCTTTCCTAGAAAACATCAGATGTCTTCATCATAATTTCACCTGGAAGTCTTGCATTTTGTCTGATCCTTTTTGTTTACTTTGCCTTAAGCATACTGACTGCACACATGATCTTAGTCTTTGTTTAGCATTATAGTTTGAGTTAGCACTCTGATCTGACTGTATTGTTTTCCTCTACTTAGCCTTTAAATTAGTTTATCATTTCAATATTCACATGATTGTTGCAACTTTATAAATCAAAGCATGGATATTTCACCTGATATAAAAGTTGTTCGAAATTAAAATGAGTAACACAAGCCAAACTAATAAGCATGAGTTAGGTTGAGCACCTTTTACTTAATATAGAACAATAAATAAGATTACAAAATCCCAGGATTAAAAGGTATGGCTTGTAAATTCAGGAGTCAATTAATTTGTGAGGTAGAACAAGAAATATATATATGATAAATAGAAATGGCTATGTGACACCAAGTCTCTAATATGAGAAATAAGGTGGGAATGAGTTGCTTTGCTGTTTTAATCACTCTGATAAGCAAAGAACCATTTATATATCTTCATATATATAAATGATATAATTTATTTAAATACTAATATATTTATATTAGTAAAATCCGAGGATCTTGGGAAATCAAATTAAGAGAAGTGATCCATTGACAAGTATATATATATACATTATAAAAAAAATCTAACAGAAAATTCACTATAAATAAATGAATAGAGAAGTGGGTCACTTCACCATCCTTAAAATGTTTTTTCGTAGAACCTTTCGTTCCTGTTTGACTTTCATACATCCAGGAACAGTCGAGAAGATAGTTGAACATTTTTCCTAATTTAAAAACATATATATATATTAGAAATTTCGACTGCATTTATTTTCTATTCCTATACACATATATACTTTGCATCTGAAGTTTTATTTGATTATTATCGTATTTTCTAATCTACCAAAGCCTTTTGGGACTAAAGGCTTTGTTGCTGTCTTACTTTCGTTTAAATTATTTATATTAACTAGAGATAGACTAAAATACCTACATCCAATTATTCCCAATTCACACTTTCACATTTTCAAATTCACACTTTCACACTTTCAAATTCTCAATTCCCAATTCATACTTTCAAATTCTAAATACCTACACCCCAATTATTCCCAATTCACACTTTCAAATTCAACGATTTCATACTAATTAAAAATAACCTAATACACTAAATTAGCAGTGCCTACACCCAATTATCATCACAATAATGTACATTTAAACCTAATTAAACAATTTAATTCGAAATTAGGGTTTAGAAAATTACCAAATTCAAGACGAAGAAGAGATTCCGGCGAGTTCTAGGCGTCTACGGCGACAACGACGGAGGGTGACGGCCGGATAGGGTCGGAATCGGTGATGGGGAGGAGTAAAAATCTTTTTTTTGGGTGAGCAAAGAAAGTGAGGAAGAAGAGTTCGGCTGAGGCCTGTATTCGCGACATGGCGTCGGCTGGCGTCGGCCTGCATCGGTCCGTAGGGCGTCGACTTGCATCGGCCATACATATTTTTTTTTAATTCTTTTTTTACAACTATTTCTTTTAAAAAAATAAAAAACACTACTACATTATAAAATAAAATAAAATGGACATTTATGATTATTAATATTCACCCAATGACGGGTCGTGATGGGTTAGATTGGTATTTTCGATGATATATGTTCGTGTAATTCGAAAAGTTATCGTTGTTGAAAATCTAACTCGCACGACCAATAGATGCAACTTTTAGATGATCCGCTATACAAATTCGATAAAGGTGGTTATATTTAACATTTTAAAGAATTAAAATAATTTTTTAAACCGTTGGGTAATCAATTATGAATTTTTAAATGTATTTGGTATAATAAAATTATATAAAATAAATTATGCGGCGTAAAAATAAATACTTTGGATCTTATGTCGATCTAAGGTATTTTGGAGATGTTTCCTAAATATGGTTAAAAAATACACGAATCTGAGGCGTCGATCTTGAATTTCAAATTTATGGCCGTTCATGGACTTTCGGACAAAAAACCCTTCGTTCGAAGGCCGAACGACCTTCAAACGAGACCAAATTTGAACCAGCGATGCTTTGTAGTGTTTTAATCGAATCCGTATGGTTGGATTCGCAAAAAAATCATCGAAAATAAAATTATCCCAGAAATATAAGTGCTATAGCTAACCCCTACAAAATGATATATTTCTGGGATAATTTTATTTTCGATGATTTTTTTGCGAATCCAACCATACGGATTCGATTAAAACACTACAAAGCATCGCTGGTTCAAATTTGGTCTCGTTTGAAGGTCGTTCGACCTTCGAACGAAGGGTTTTTTGTCCGAAAGTCCACGAACGGCCATAAACTTGAAATTCAAGATCGACGTCCAAGATTCGTGTATTTTTTAACCATATTCAGGAGACATCTCCAAAATACCTTAGATCGACATAAGATCCAAAGTATTTATTTTTACGCCGCATAATTTATTTTATATAATTTTATTATACCAAATACATTTAAAAATTCATAATTGATTACCCAACGGTTTAAAAAATTATTTTAATTCTTTAAAATGTTACATATAACCACCTTTATCGAATTTGTATAGTGGATCGACTAAAAGTTGCATTGATTGGTCGTGCGAGTTAGATTTTCAAAAACGATATCTTTTCGAATTACACGAACATATATCATCGAAAATACCAATCTAACCTATCACGACCCATCATTAGGTGAATATTAATAATCATAAATGTCAATTTTATTTTTTTGGCCACTTTAGTACTGTTTTTCATTTTTTCAAATGAAATAGGTGTATATAAGAAGTAGATTGAGAAAATAAGTAAATAGCCGACGCTAGCCGTCTCTAGTCGTTACAGGCCGACTCCAACCGAAGCGAAGTTACCTAAAATATTAGCAGTCCCCAGCCGACTCCAAAAAGGAGACGGAGCCGACTCCGGCCGACTTCATGCTCCATCCCCATTTTAAAGTATTCTAGTTGTGTGAAGATATGCGATCATTCGAGCAAGCTCAAGGAGATCGATTATAAAGATCCAAGTCTGGAGCCAAATCTATGAATCTCCAGATTTTGGAAAGCTATGCAAATCGACTACATTCGACTCGATCATCACCTTCTTACCGCTTTATGCGATAGATGGAGGCCGGAAACAAATACGTTTCATATGAGAGTCGGGGAGATGACAGTGACTCTAGCGGATGTGCATTTTCTTTTCGGTCTTAAAGCAGATGGTCGCCTAGTATGTTTGCAAAATTTAGATATCGATTACATCGAATTGGCTCATGACTTGCTTGGTATTTTTCCGCCTAGAGAGATGGTTAAGTCTAAAAGTGAATTTTCTGAACCACTACCCGAAGGGGCGACCGATTTAGATATACTTTGCCGCACTCGTGCCGTTATATTGTATTTTTTGAGTTGCCGATTATTTCCCGATCATTCGAAAGGGAGATTAAGTTTGAAATTTTTACCTTTTTTGGATGATTTGGCTGACTGTGGTTATCATTCTTGGGGTAGTGCTGTTCTCTGCTATTTGTATAGTGAGTTATCGAACGTTGCCTTGCAACGTCGAAAAGTTTTAGTGGGTTCTACAACGTTGTTGCAACTATGGTCATGGTCGCATATTGCCATTGGACGGCCGTCTATTAGAATTCCTACCGACTTAGATCCGTATATTCCATTCGGGGCTAGGTGGAACTGTGCTAGGAGTTGGCGTGAGACGCCAAGAAATGTACAGTATTACCGTAATGAGTTGGATTTGTTGGCGGATGATGCGGTTACATGGGAACCATATTCATTAGTGTATAAATTTGGACATCCGGAAATTGAGTATTCGTTCGCCGGTTGGATTGCTAAGAACCGACTGATTCTATTTTTAGACTTTGAGTTGTATGCACCCGATCGGGTTATGAGACAGTTTTCCTTTGATTATCAGCACATTCCCGATCCTGTCGTCCCCGTTGACCCAGAACCCACTAGTTGGATGGCATTTTTGGAGGAAAGTATTGCTATTTGGGAATCAAGAATTGATCGTGCCAAACGAGCACGCGAGCCTCCGACACCTTTGAACGAGTACGAGTATTGGCATTGGCGAATTACTCGTCATTATATTCTTAAAAAGTCGACAAGGAAGTTGGTTGCGTACACCAGTTTGAGTAAATGGTTTGAGTTGATGGTTGCATTTAAACAAGTGTGATCGCCGCCATATGTAGTTATCTTCCACCAGTTTGAATTTTTTCTTACCGAAAGGCTTGCATGAACTCACCAAGGGCATGTTTCTTCCACATCAAAACGGACCGCGTATTGATTTGCATGCGATTTCAAAACTTGAAACGAAACTAAACATTTAATCGCCCATTCACATAACTGTTCAACAAGCTTCTGCTTACTTTCCAAAATTAACCCAACTCGTGGACCTTTCTCCGCACATTCTCTTCCAAAAACTTCCACGTCTTGTCGACAATTTTCCATTATTGATTTCACCATCATTGATGCCGTGCATAAATCATCGGTTAGAGCCTCTTCATATGTGATTTGTTCTTCTTCCGCATTTACATCATCAGCCTCCTCAATGTCTGCATATATGATTGCATCATTGTTAACTTCCATTTGATGGATCCAAGTTCTATCATCATCATCCGTACAAGCTACTTCCATGCTATCCAATTGTCCACAACTCTCATGTGGAGTAAGAACATGATCACCGGCACCATCGTCATCACAACCAGTAAATGCATCTTCGACACTAGGAATACAAAAAACAAAGGTTATATATTTTGCATTAACGTAAGTCAAAATACAAGTGTCATCGTATAATAGTATTCAAACGCTTGCGACATATTTGGATTTATAGCGTTCTGCATCATATGTTGTTCCTAACGAAAAGAGACTCTAGCCATTCCGCTGTACCTATGAAGTAAGTTTGTAAACTCTCCACCTTGATGGCTTGAAAGATACGATGGATACGCCGAACATTGTGTTTCTTGTAACTGTGTGGTGTGCATATACTCATCCCCAGAGATTACTGCCGCTTGTGTTTCAATCACATTTTCATGTTCCACTCTCACAACGTAGATTTCTATCACTCTCATTCCAACTGAAAAGGTGGAGTTCAAATCGTCGTCGTCATCCAAATCAATAGCGGATGCACCATCATCCCGAACCCATTTCACCGCTAATTTTAAATCATATATCATAGGATTTGCTTTTGTCACTTCAAATGCCCTTTGTTTAAGCTCTTCGAAACTACAATGATTTTTTATTGTCGATCATTTTTGCTTCCCGTCCATATATCTAGGTTTACCTTCATCATCAACCAACAATTCGCCATCAAAGTAAAATATAGTCGGAACCTTTGACATTATCTGCAAAATAAGTTCCAATACCACATTCATAGTTTTTGTTCACCGACATAACTATAAACAGCAATTTGATGAATTATTACCCATTTTTTCTAAGTAGATTTTTCTTCCACAGGCAATATTCAACCAAAAGAAGTCAACTCAATCTTTAAAAAAACCCAAACAAGCAAATTAATATAATAATGTAACCAATATATTTCATCATTAAAGTCAACACTATCAAATGAATTTCAAAAACATAATAAACTATCCACCATGCACACATTACGGGTTACAACAAATAGAAACATGTTCGCAACAACATATTACAAATACAACGGTTCAACATAAAATCCAAATATGACAACTTAACCAAGTCCCAAACATCTACCACATTCTAAGTCTTCCACTGTTTGTCCTTAGTTCTTCATTCACACTTTTCATACGACTTATTTCGGCTTGCAATTCGTGGGCATACTCAAGTCCCCTTTCGCACAGGGGTTGATCAATCCATTTAAAATAATTGCAACAATCATATTCACGAGGATTCAATCTATGTTCGTTGTACGAACTACACCTGAAAAATCTTCGTCCAGCATTCTTTTCCTTTCTGCAAACAACCACTACACACATATCTCCGCAATAACAATTTGGACATGGTCGTTGTCCCCTTGGCACGGATGGACCAACAGGATGTATAGGCGTCAACAAATTTCCACCAACTGTATGTTGATGACCGGGCATTTCCGCAAAAACAACTTCACATAAACGAGCGTGTAAGGTTGATGATCCTGAATGGAATTTACGCGGTACTGGTTTGAACTGTGTTTCCAGAACATGATTGTAACGACCCAGAATTTTGGGATATTTGAAATTGGAATATTTAATTGATTTTAAATATTTAAAAGTTAATTTTTAACTTGAATTTCAAATATCGCTATTTAATTGGATAATTTAAATAATGAATTTAATAATTGGAAATTGGGTAAATTATTGAATTTGGAATTTTGAGCTTGTTAGAAATATTTCAATAGCATATAAAATTTATATTGATTATACTGAAGATAGTAGAAGTGTTAAAATTGAATTTAAAAGCGTTTTGTTGGATTTTAAAAATATATCGTTAAAATCGATATTTAAAAATAGCCTTCCAAGGTACAGTCTCGGAATTTGACGAAACCAGTTCCATTGGATCCATAATAGTGTATTATTATTAGATTTCAATTTTCGTAGAGTTTGGAGTTGTGTGAGCGTACGATATATAAACGAGCTGAAATTTATATCGAAATTCAATATTATAACTGGGTCCAAAAAGCTATCTTCTCCATACGATCGAATTAGGACTCGAAACCTTTTCCATTGCGTTCGGAATAGGGGTATAACCTTATAAATGCCTAGCGGCACGCCTTGACAGGAGGTCGAGATTTCAAGTTGTGTTTATCGAGACAATTTGAATTTAAATTAAATATATATTTATATATTAGTCAACCTCAACTGTATTTTTCTTCACATCAGTTGTTTTTTTTATCATCATTTCAGGCTTCTATAGCTTCCCTTCCCCAACACGCCTTTCTCAGCTTTATATCACGTCTAAACTCTATCCCCCTCGTTCAAAATCAAAGCAGAGAAAAAAAACAACACTGATCCTCAAATATATATAAAAAAAATCGTGCATCCACCTGCTATTAAAAATCACCTCTCCTGTTTCCCTTGTCACTCGACAATCAAACCCGGCCTCAAAATCATGGCGACATTGAAAAAAACGGGGTCGATTTCGAATCGAAATCAAAAACTAGGGTTTCAAGTCGTTCGACTAATCACTGTCGATTCACTTCGGGTTCGCGATAGAAGCTCTCGATCTGAAGCATCTCAGTCAGGGGTTCGGGTTCAAACGAGGATCGGCGGCACTGACTTTGGGTTTCCTGCAATTCGACTTCGACGGCGACGTTCGCAAGGGGAGATGGCTCGGCAAGGTATGGTAGTCTCGTGTAGTTTGAGTGTAGAGGTCGTTGATTTTTGGTTCGAGCAGGTTAAGGTAATTTAATTTCAAACGTTTTAGATTTAATGTTACTTAAGTTTTAAACTTGTAAATAAACTGTTGTTTATTATTTCACTTATCAGAATTTAATAGCGAAGTATAAAACAGTCTTGTTTAAATTAAATCAGCTATATATATAACAGCAGGGTATTTTCAGTTTATCTAATAAATTATATATATATATATATATACATATTAGGGGGAAAGCAGATCATATATCTATTTATATATAAGATTTTAGAAAAGAAAGAAAAAGAGTAGGAATTTCAAATGTTTGAGGAGTTATATAAAACTAATTTTAAAAAAAAAAATCTATATAGATTATTTTATAAAAATATATGTAGTTCAAAAGAAAATAAATATACATATCTGTTTTCACTTCCTAGTTACTTTTAGAAATATGCATTTAGGGTTATTAATTTATTTAATAAACTTATTTGGTTATTTAATTATTAAAAAAAATAGTTTATTAAAAGTAAAATTAGTTCAAAATCAACTTTTTAGTTTAAAACCAAATTAGTAGGTTAAACTAAATAAATGAATAGTAATTAATTGTTCGATTATTTCAAATATTAATAAATTATAAAATGTTTATACAAGGTCCAAAATCGTGAAGAAAACAAGCTGGTTTGGGTTGGATTGCAAATAAAAATTAAAGGTGAGTTAATCTCACTCATCTGGGTGTTATTTAAATTTAAATGGTTAAATTTAAATATTTGGTTGAATGGTTGAATTGATTGGATGTGGTATATTATATAGTAGTATATATATATATTGGAGTGATTGATTTCCCGCATTATATAGCGGATGAGACCCTATGCGCCGCATAATAGCGGATGATATTTTATTAAACCCATATACCGCGATATTCCACCTCGAAGTGGAATTGGTATTATTATATTGTGCTAACATCTGTGGATGCAGGGAAACAGGTTGGAGGGATCCAACTGGATTCCTCAAAACGTTTGAATTTATTGTGTATATTCAACGATATGACTATGTGATGATCTATGATGAATATATTGATCATATTGGGAATTTGGAATTTATTGATTACTCTGGCTTGGTTATATATATATATATATTTGGAATTTTGAGAATTGAAATATATATATATATGAAATTTGGATTTTAAAGTAAATAAAAAGGAAAACTTTCAAATAAAATAATTATAAGGAATTTGGATAATTTAAAATGATTTGGAAGAATAAAAGGTGTTTTAAAATGGTAACTAATAAATCCAGAGTATGAGAAAAGAGACATTTTGAATAAATAAATTCAAGTGATAATATTTAAAAGGAGTAAAGAATTTATTTTAAAAATTCAAGGATTAAACTTGTTTGAAAGATAAGGAAGAAATTTGGAAAAAAAACATGAAATTTGTAATTTCAAGTTAAATAAGATTTTAAAATCCTAATTTAGAAGCTGAACCTGGAATTAAGGAAATTAACGGATTTTAAAGTAAACTTGAGTAATTAAAAGAATTTATTTCAAAATGGAATTGATTTGGAAATCAATTTGGAAATTTGATTAAGTGTTTGAAATTGAAATTTTAAAGGAAGTTGAGATCATGAATTTATAAACTGGGTTTATAAAAGTGAAGTAATATATCAGTGGATATTTGGAAGAATAAAATTCACGGTGGGAATTTATTAAAGGAATGGGTAAATTTGGTTAAAAATAAATAGTGATTTATTTTTTAAAAGATGTGAAAGGGAAGTGTATTTCCCAGGATAGCCAAGTACGTTTTCAAAGCAAATTTTTAAGTATAAGTTAAAAGTTTTAAGGATTGTTTTAAAAGCATGTTTTAGGAAATTTATTATTTTAAACGTTTAAGTTTTAAAGTAAGTATTTTCCAAATTTATTTAGTAGTAATTATTTAAAGGTGACTGGGTATTATGTTTTAAAAGATAAAAGTTAGTTTTATATTTTATAAAGTAGTTTTATTTTAAATATTCTTAAAGTATATATTTTTGAATAAAGTATTAAAGTAGTTTTTAATTTAAATGTTTAAAGTATATTTTATAATAAAGTGTTTTTAAGTTATTTTTAAATCTAAAGTATTTGTACTTGGTGATTTCAATGGAAATAGAAATTATTTGGGAAATTTATTCCATGAGAGAAAGACGGTTTGAAACTGTTTTCAAAGGGTTAAAAGGTGGAAATATATCTTGCGAAGATATTTAAGATAAATAAATAATTTGGGGAAAATTATTGTGGCTTGATGATTGGTTTTGAATGTAATTGATAGTTAAATAACCGACTATCAATATTAGCCAATGCGCTGATCGTTTCGAAGAGACCGAGATCGGGATTTATTTTCCGAAAACCACTTCGATTCGGTTTGAACGTTTTCGTGGGAAAACGAGTTTGGAATCGAAGATGGAGCAGTGAAGTGCAAGGGCTAGTCACTACTAATCCTGAGGGTGATTCCAAAATGGATGTAGTAGGAATAGCGCCTTCGGTTCCGTTCGAACCCAGAACGGACTTGTATGGATGAATGCTTTCGGAACATCGTCAGGTGGACGATGGGCATTCTAAGTGAAATGTTCTAAAAAGGTAACGCTTAGCCTCGAGCCTCATCAGCCGGGAATGACTGAAAATCAGGGGTTATGCAACAAGGCTATGTGGGTAGCGCCCATTAGGGTGAGATCATCCCTGTCTAGATGTCCCTTTTTATTTCGGCTGTGTGGCGGTTGGTCGCGCCAATCGTGGGGTGATCTTACTCGGAATTACCCTTAGGTAGTTCCGGTCTTGTGTTGCAGGGGATCGGGCGTGGTCCTCGGTACGTTGATCTAGACCACGTACTGTGACAGGTGGTACCCCAGTGCCTAGTCATTAGTTGGAAATCCAATTTCCCTACGTGCCTTTACGGTTTTGATTGTATTACCCACTTTGTGGCTAGTATGCTAGAATTTAATCATGTAACAATTTCATCTATTTGAATAAGTATTTGTATATTGACACTATTATAATATTAGACGGATTTGATAAAAAGAGTTTTGGCTATCGTAAGGTAAAAACCCGACATGTTTATTTGTGGCGTGGTCTTACGAGATGCTTTTGATTTCAAAGGGTTTTGAAACTTTAATAATCAAATTGAGTGTGATTTTCTCACGCTGGTATTCCAGACTGACTCGGGTATTATTTTATTATAATGCTCGGGTCAGACCGAGTATTATAGATTACAGGAAAGGATGCTGTGGAGCTCAGGAGACGAGCTGGATGTCGATACGTACTTACGTACTTGTTTTAAATTATTCCGCTGTGTTGATTAGTTGTGTATTCAGTTTTGTAAGGACAGGTTGTGATAGCCGTCCGGTGGTGTGTATTTGGTTGTTGTACTCTGATGATGTAATATATAAACAGATAGATTTTTCCTTTGTGCAAAGATAAGTTATTATCTATTATATTTGATTCCGCTGCGATGGTTAGATTCTGTTGTTATTTTGTTTCTTCTTCTTCTACCTCCTTCTTCTTTAACCCAAATGGTTCGTATTTCCGTTCTTCTTGAGTTGATTTGATGGAGATTAATGTCAATTCAAGGGGTAGGGGTTAGCGGGCTATTACAGTGGTATCAGAGCAATTGGTTAAGCGAGAACCTTGGCTCTGGTGGGAATTACTCATTAGAGATAAAGTCAGTAGTACTCTAGAATGAGTGTGAGTGTATTAATAGATATGAGCGCGTATTTGTTAGTGAATATAAAAATTGTTTTATATTGTGTTGACTTATCGGTTGATTGTTTATAGATTCTGGTCGGTGTAGTTTGGCCAACTGTAATTGATAGGGGTTTCTAAACTCTTAAACAAGATAAACAGACACAGTATTGTTTTAAAATAGGGTAAATGAAATAATTTTGCCCAAAACTATTTTCGTGTAGAAAAGAAATAATTTTCCGTAAATTATTATAATATATGGTTGCTTGATTGTTAGGAAGTGATAATATTGAATTATCATCATTATTGTATGGAAATTAAATAAGAAATAATGGTATAACCAAAGATTTGGAGATAAATTCATTTAACAAATGAAATTTATAAATATGAATTGAAAGTATAAGGAAATGAATTCATATACAAATGAGATTTGTAAATGTAAATTGTAAATGTGATTTATAATTCGAAATAGAATTCCAGGAAGATATTTGAAATAAAATTCATTAATGGAATGAAATTGGTAATGTGAATTTATAAACGAGTTTTATAAATTGAAATGAGATGCCAGAGTAATTTTTGCAATACAGATTAAAGGATTTGAATTGAAATTTCAAAGGATTAAATTTCCTAATTTGAAAATGGTTTCCAAAAGTTTGGAAAATAATTATTTGAGAAGTATTTTTGAGTTGGATATGAAATCTGGTGGGGTTTGAAATTTAAAAATATTTCGGAAAATATTTTGAAGGGACATAATTAATTTCAAAGTTAGTTTTGAAATGTGAGTAATTATTAAAAAGACTCTGGAATTTCTTTAAAATGTTATGGAATGTAAATAAGTTTGATAACTTATAAAAATATTTTAAATTTGATTGGAATAAGGTTCAAATTGAAAAGGAATGAATTTGTTAATGAACAAATGAGGTTACATTTGTAAATAAATGAATTGGAAATTGAATGATGAAATGAGATTTGATTTGAATCAAGTTGAAAAAAATGGATTGAATTCAAGTAAACTAACTTGATAATTTATTAATTTATGAAATAATGAATTGGAAGTTGAATTAGTTAAATTAAAGTTGAGTTGTGAGCTAAATTTGAAAATGGTTTGAATTTGCATATAAATTCAAGTAAGTAGAAAAAAAATATAAATTGAAATTCCCTTGTTAAAGATAAAATAAATTTAGGATGAATTGAATATGGAAATTTAAAGAAAAAAGGTGAATATACTAATTGAATTAAATTAGTAGATGGAATGGATTTGATAAATGAAAAATCAAATCAAAGATTTAAATTGGAAATTGTTTACGAGGGCAATGAACTTGAGTTTTGAGTTGAAATAACTTAAGAAATATTTGGATAAAGGCTTGATTTAAGTAAAAAAAAATTGAAATGGTTTTGAATGAAATTTGTTTGGTTAATGAAATAAAATGAATGTGAATATGAATGCAAATTGAATTAAACGGAATCAATTGAAATGGGTATGAATTCGTTTCGCTTAAAAATGAATAGAATGTAAGAAAGTGAGTTGTAAATCACTTGAATTGAGTAGAAATGATGTGTGAGGTAGTTGTAAGCAATTTAATTTGTATCGAGACCATATAAATTGCTAATGGAAAGAATTTTGAATGTTTTGCTTATGAAAACTATGTGTTTACTGTTGAGAATAAGTGAAATGTGAATGAATTTCCTATATATGTCACTTACGTGTTTAAATTGAGTAAGTACAGGTTTTTGGAAGCCGTTTGGCTGGATTTGGTCGTGCTAAAATGCTAATAATAAGCTGCTTGCATAAAAATGCTAAATAGAGGTACGCCTACGCAATAAAAAGATAGGAAATATGAACTGTTGTTGTTTTTTTTTGTTTTTTCGACCGAGTGGGTCGATGTATATATATTTATATCTCTTGTCAAATTGTAAAAGCTCCTCCGTACAAGGGAGACTCTGTCAAAATTTTCTGAAAATTTTGGGAGCTATAAAATTTTCACTAACGACAAATGATTTAAAATTGGTAAGCAAATAGAATTGAAACTGAATATTGAAATCTGATTTAAAATTGTGTATGTAAAGTAAGGTGGATAAAATTCAATATTCAGAGTTTGAAGACAAATTGAATTCAAGTAGAATTGAAGATGGAAATTTGAATGGAAATTGGGAAAAAGTATTGAGATTTGAAAATAACTAATAAATTGAAGAAAATTGAAATTTATATGGAATTGGAATTCAATTTGAATATAAACTTTAGTAGTGAAGTAGTGAAAATAAATATAAGAAATATTTATATTGGACTTAAGAAATGAAGGATGAAATTCTTAAGTAAATTTGGTATTGAGAAAATTATTCTAAGTGAATTATAGAATGAAGATTAAAACTGAAAGTTGTGAAATGGGATAATTGTGGGTAAGTGAATAACAATCAAAATGAATGTGAATAGAAGAGAATTGATATAGCTAAAATCAATTGAAATTAATATGTAGGATGTACGTACATTATTTTATTCGCATAGTGATTTGGTCTGGATTCGAGCACATAATTTCGAGGTAATTATACCCATCCGAGTTAGGATTTTTCACTCGATTTTCGACGGCGAACCCGGATATGGATTTTGATTGATTTTGGATATTCTCTATCATAGTTTGTGGCTATGCAAAGAGAATGACGGTTTCTGATCAAGAAACCAGATCTGAGTCCGCACTAGGAAGTCGGGTGGACGATACTAGTTCGGAAGTGAAATTGTGTGATCGAGCGAGCGATCGAATTTGGTATTGCGTACGAATGATATATGTGCATCGTACGGGCTTAAGTAAAGCAAATATTGAAAATGTGTAAAAGCAGTGAATAAAATAATTTTGAATTCTGTAATTGGATAGTATTGCTTAGTAAGGTACGGGTATTTAAAAGTAAAAGAAAATTGGGATTTTTGATTTTAGAAGATAAATTGGAATTTGCTCGGCAAAGGTATATATTTAAATTTCTGTATGAAATTTGATGATTTTCTGATCTTGCCACTTGGCATTTTTGTTTCCTTTTGAAATTTGAGGGCCCATAGAGGCATTTTGTAGTTGTACCGAGCTAGCCGCACAAAGGAGACGCTGGCAAAAAAATTCGGAAATTTAAGGAGTTAGAAAAATTTTGAGAAAATTTTGATAATTCAAAATTTTGGTTTCAAATTTAAATTTGAATTGATAAGTAGGTGATATGGGTTGGGACTTATGGACAAGGTTGGAATGTTAATAAGAGAGATAGTGTGTCTTTTATTAAAAGATTGTAATGAAAAGTTGTGTGAAACTGTTTGGTTTTGGGAAGTAATTAACGGGTATATGACCATTCTTCCTAACTAATAATTTCGGGGACAAAATTCTTTTAAGGGGGAAGGAATGTAATGACCCGGAATTTTGGGATATTTGAAATTGGATTATTTAATCGATTTTAAATATTTAAAAGTTAATTATTAACTTGAATTTCAAATATCGCTATTTAATTGGATAATTTAAATAATGAATTTAATAATTGGAAATTGGGTAAATTACTGAATTTGGAATTTTGAGCTTGTTAGAAATATTTCAAAAGCTTATAAAATTTATATTGATTATACTGAAGATAGTAGAAGTGTTAAAATTGAATTTAAAAGCGTTTTGTTCGATTTTAAAAATATATCGTTTAAATCGATATTTAAAAATAGCCTTCCGAGGCACAGTCTCAGAATTTGACGAAACCAGTTCCATTAGATCCGTAATAGTGTATTATTATCGGATTTCAATTTTCGTAGAGTTTGGAGTTGTTGTGTGAGCGTACGATATATAAACGCGCTGAAATTTATATCGAAATTCAATATTATAACTGGGTCCAAAAAGCTATCTTCTCCATACGATCGAATTAGGACTCGAAACATTTTCCATTGCGTTCGGAATAGGGGTATAACCTTATAAATGCCTAGCGGCACGCCTTGACAGGAGGTCGAGATTTCAAGTTGTGTTTATCGAGACAATTTGAATTTAAATTAAATATATATTTATATATTAGTCAACCTCAGCTGTATTTTTCTTCACATCAGCTGTTTTTTTTATCATCATTTCAGGCTTCTGTAGCTTCCTTTCCCCAACACGCCTTTCTCAGCTTTATATCACGTCTAAACTCTATCCCCCTCGTTCAAAATCAAAGCAGAGAAAAAAAGAGAAAAATAAACAACACTGATCCTCAAACAAAAATAAAAATAAAAATAAAAAAATCGCGCGTCCACCTGCTATTAAAAATCACCTCTTCCCTTTCCCTTGTCTGCTCGACAATCAAACCCGGCCTCAAAATCATGGGCGACTTTGGAAAAAAAGGGGTCGACTTCGAATCGAAATCGAAAACTAGGGTTTCAAGTCGTTCGACTAATCACTGTCGATTCACTTCGGGTTCGCGATAGAAGCTCTCGATCTGAAGCATCTCAGTCAGGGGTTCGGGTTCAAACGAGGATCGGCGGCACTAACTTTGGGTTTCCTGCAATTCAACTTCGACGGCGACGTTCGCAAGGGGAGATGGCTTGGCAAGGTCTGGTAGTCTCGTGTAGTTTGAGTGTAGAGGTCGTTGATTTTTGGTTCAAGCAGGTTAAGGTAATTTAATTTCAAACGTTTTAGATTTAATGTTACTTAAGTTTTAAACTTGTAAATAAACTGTTGTTTATTATTTTACTTATCAAAATTTAATAGCGAAGTATAAAACAGTCTTGTTTAAATTAAATCAGCTATATATATATAATAGCAGGGTATTTTCAGTTTATCTAATAAAATATATATATATATATACACACACACACACACATATTAGGGGGAAAGCAGATCATATATCTATTTATATATAAGATTTTAGAAAAGAAAGAAAAAGAGTAGGGATTTCAAATGTTTGAGGAGTTATATAAAACTAGATTTTTTTTTTTAAAAATCTATATAGATTATTTTATAAAAATATATGTAGTTCAAAAGAAAATAAATATACATATCTGTTTTCACTTCGTGGTTACTTTTAGAAATATGTATTTAGGGTTATAAATTTATTTAATAAACTTATTTGGTTATTTAATTACTAAAAAAATAGTTTATTAAAAGGAAAATTAGTTCAAAATCAACTTATTAGTTTAAAACCAAATTAGTAGGTTAAACTAAATAAATGAATAGTAATTAATTGTTCGATTATTTCAAATATTAATAAATTATAAAATGTTAATACAAGGTCCAAAATCGTGAAGAAAACAAGCTGGTTTGGGTTGGATTGCAAATAAAAATTAAAGGTGAGTTAATCTCACTCATCTGGGTGTTATTTCAATTTAAATGGTTAAATTTAAATATTTGGTTGAATGGTTGAATTGAATGGATGTGGTATATTATATAGTAGTATATATATATATATTGGAGTGATTGATTTCCCGCATTATATAGCGGATGAGACCCTATGCGCCGCATAATAGCGGATGATATTTTATTGAACCCATATACTGCGATATTCCACCTCGAAGTGGAATTGGTATTATTATATTGTGCTAACATCTGTGGATGCAGGGAAACAGGTTGGAGGGATCCAACTGGATTCCTTAAAATGTTTGAATTTATTGTGTATATTCAACGATATGACTATGTGATGATCTGTGATGAATATATTGATCATATTGGGAATTTGGAATTTATTGATTACTCTGGCTTGGTTATATATATATATATATTTGGAATTTTGAGAATTGAAATATATATATATATATATATATATATGAAATTTGGATTTTAAAGTAAATAAAAAGGAAAACTTTCAAATAAAATAATTATAAGGAATTTAGATAATTTAAAATGATTTGGAAGAATAAAAGGTGTTTTAAAATGGTAACCAATAAATCCAGAGTATGAGAAAAGAGACATTTTGAATAAATAAATTCAAGTGATAATATTTAAAAGGAGTAAAGAATTTATTTTAAAAATTCAAGGATTAAACTTGTTTGAAAGATAAGGAAGAAATTTGGAAATAAACATGAAATTTGTAATTTCAAGTTAAATAAGATTTTAAATCCTAATTTAGAAGCTGAATCTGGAATTAAGGAAATTAACGGATTTTAAAGTAAACTTGAGTAATTAAAAGAATTTATTTCAAAATGGAATTGATTCAGAAATCAATTTGGAAATCTGATTAAGTGTTTGAAATTGAAATTTTAAAGGAAGTTGAGACCATGAATTTATAAACTGGGTTTATAAAAGTGAAGTAATATATCGGTGGATATTTGGAAGAATAAAATTCACGGTGGGAATTTATTAAAGGAATGGGTAAATTTGGTTAAAAATAAATAGTGATTTATTTTTTAAAAGATGTGAAAGGGAAGTGTATTTCCCAGGATAGCCAAGTACGTTTTCAAAGCAAATTTTTAAGTATAAGTTAAAAGTTTTAAGGATTGTTTTAAAAGCATGTTTTAGGAAATTTATTATTTTTAAACGTTTAAGTTTTAAAGTAAGTATTTTCCAAATTTATTTAGTAGTAATTATTTAAAGGTGACTGGGTATTATGTTTTAAAAGATAAAAGTTAGTTTTATATTTTATAAAGTAGTTTTATTTTAAATATTCTTAAAGTATATAATTTTGAATAAAGTATTAAAGTAGTTTTTAATTTAAATGTTTAAAGTATATTTTATAATAAAGTGTTTTTAAGTTATTTTTAAATCTAAAGTATTTGTACTTGGTGATTTCAATGGAAATAGAAATTATTTGGGAAATTTATTCCATGAGAGAAAGACGGTTTGAAACTGTTTTCAAAGGGTTAAAAGGTAGAAATATATCTTGCGAAGATATTTAAGATAAATAAATAATTTGGGGAAAATTATTGTGGCTTGATGATTGGTTGTGAATGTAATTGATAGTTAAATAACCGACTATCAATATTAGCCAATGCGCTGATCGTTTCGAAGAGACCGAGATCGGGATTTATTTTCCGAAAACCACTTCGATTCGGTTTGAACGTTTTCGTGGGAAAACGAGTTTGGAATCGAAGATGGAGCAGTGAAGTGCAAGGGCTAGTCGCTACTAATCCTGAGGGTGATTCCAAAATGGATGTAGTAGGAATAGCGCCTTCGGTTCCGTTCGAACCCGGAACGGACTTGTATGGATGAATGCTTTCGGAACATCGTCAGGTGGACGATGGGCATTCTAAGTGAAATGTTCTAAAAAGGTAACGCTTAGCCTCGAGCCTCATCAGCTGGGAATGACTGAAAATCAGGGGTTATGCAACAAGGCTATGTGGGTAGCGCCTATTAGGGTGAGATCATCCCTGTCTAGATGTCCCTTTTTATTTCAGCTGTGTGGCGGTTGGTCGCGCCAACCGTGGGGTGATCTTACTCGGAATTACCCTTAGGTAGTTCCGGTCTTGTGTTGCAGGGGATCGGGGGTGGTCCTCGGTACGCTGATCTAGACCAGGTACTGTGACAGCTGGTACCCCAGTGCCTAGTCATTAGTTGGAAATCCATTCTCCCTACGTGAATTTACGGTTTTGATTGTATTACCCACTTTGTGGCTAGTATGCTGGAATTTAATCATGTAACAATTTCAGCTATTTTAATAAGTATTTGTATATAGACACTATTATAATATCAGACGGATTTGATAAAAAGTGTTTTGGCTATCGTAAGGTAAAAACCCGATATGTTTATTTGTGGCATGGTCTTACGAGATGCTTTTGATTTCAAAGGGTTTTGAAACTTTAATAATCAAATTGAGTGTGATTTTCTCACGCTGGTATTCCAGACCGACTCGGGTGTTATTTTATTATAATGCTCGGGTCAGACCGAGTATTATAGATTACAGGAAAGGATGCTGTGGAGCTCAGGAGACGAGCTGGATGTTGATACGTACTTACGTACTTGTTTTAAATTATTCCGCTGTGTTGATTAGTTATGTATTCAGTTTTGTAAGGACAAGTTGTGATAGTCGTCCAGTGGTGTGTATTTGGTTGTTGTACTCTGATGATGTAATATATAAACAGATACATTTTTCCTTTGTGCAAAGATCAGTTATTATCTATTATATTTGATTCCGCTGCGATGGTTAGATTCTGTTGTTATTTTGTTTCTTCTTCTTCTACCTCCTTCTTCTTTAACCCAAATGGTTCGTATTTCCGTTCTTCTTGAGTTGATTTGATGGAGATTAATGTCAATTCAAGGGGTACGAGTTAGCGGGCTGTTACAATGATCGACATCAAAGTCAATATGACTTGAACTTGCAACTCCGATTTTCCCTTCAACCTCATCAAAATGTTTCATCAATGTTTCGTCGTCTATCTCACAATCATTAATATCTACCGTTATAATAAACAATAAACAATTAAGGTGTAAATTAAGGTTTTTAATTTACTACTACCAAAATAGGGTTTCCTAGTTCATCAAACACTAACAACTAATTCAACAACAACACCATTGTCTAATAATTAACACCACCACCACCAATAACTCTTCATTTTCAACAACATCACCAATAGCAAAATTACATCTTATTTTTCAAAAACATGAATTATTACATTTGTTTTGTAACGATGAAGAAGATGACTCCATATATAGTTTAGCAACTATTTTGTTAATAAGGTGATTGTGGATTTGGATATGGAAGAAAAATGAGTTTGAATTGGGAAACAGGGAGGGTTTGGGGAAGAAAGTAGAAATATTGATAAATGAACTCAGATCTGTGCTCTCTGTCTATTTGATGCTCAAAAATGAGCTTGCGCACTCCAAAAGTGCGCAAGCATTAAATATAGCTTGCGCATTTATAGAATGCGCAAGTTATAGTTAAAAAATTTAATGCTTGCGCACTCCATATTTGCGCAAGTTAAAATCAAAACGAGGCCTACTTTGGCAATTAGTTTTTTCTTAAGCCTAAAACCAAAATATGTTATTTGCTAAAGCCTAAAACCCAAAATTATTCTATCAAATTTCCTGCTACCGTAGTCCCAAATGTTACTGGTTCATTTTGTAGCAGTAACCCAACAAGCAATGCCCTTAACCGAGAAAGATTTGGTCATACAATAGCCATACTTAAAACAAAGTGAAACTCTAATCGATAACTTTTTATCGAAGAAAAAAAAATAGATTACAAGATGTGAAAATTTGGCTAAAGAGCTTATTTCTCTTGCTTTTCAATAACAAGGTCAAACCATTTTATTTATGTAAATTAAAGACAAATATCATTATAATATTATTATGACTAAGGTACCATTTGTTTATAGTAAGTGATCGCTTATTTTATTACTTACTGATAACTAAGAACTTTGAAGTTGTTTGTTTCGAATAAATGTTCTAAAACGCTAATTTAGTGAAAAAATATTAAGCACTAGTTTATGTCTCTCCTTTTGTTACCACCGAATTTCTTCCAAATTCATGAATCACTTTTAGATCCACGAAACAATCTCATACAATGTCAAAATCAACATGAATTTTAATTGAAACTTCAGCAAGTATACTGAAATTTGGTCTCGCATGTTGTAATCATTTCCACAATTTGAATTTGTTATTAGTTTGTGTTTTCTAATAGAATTATACATTGAGATTTGTTACCGATTTGGGATTTGTAATGTTTTCAAATCACAAATATGTAAATTTGTTAAATTTATAAAAGTTGAATTATTTTATCTTTGTATTTCAATTATCTTTTTTTTGATGAATTTATTACATTTTATGTTTTAGTTATTGATTATTCAAATATATAAAAAGATACATACAAGCAACCTTATAACGAAAGGCGAATTCTTTTTCTTTTTCTTGAGAAACAATCTTTTGATCTTTTTCTATGTATAGTTAAATCCATATTTATGTATAAGTAAATGCCAACGAGTTGTTATAGGAATCATACCAAAACCAGTTGAGTTACATGTTTTTCTTTATATTTATAACGATTTATGTGTTTATCTTCTTGTAAAGCGATATATGCATTTATTTTCTTTACGGATATTTCTTGTTGATGATTTTGAATTGAATCAGGTTTGAAATCATGTTACATGACAACAGTTACTGGATAGAAGTTGAGCCAATGACAACAGTTATTTAAAATACTCCATTATACATTTCAGTTTCATTTAGTTCATTCATTCCAACATGAATTTAATTCGTAGTATTTCAATATCCATTTCAATATTCACTAGTTTAACCAATATCAACAAACTAACGTTTTCATTGATTTTTAAAATCAAATCACCATTTTATTTCATGTTATATCATTATTAATTAATGTCCACACTCAGTAATTAGTATAATTTAACCAAACTCAAATCTTAGGTCATAATTATTAATTACTGTCATTACCCTACACTTATTAACGCTCTTTCACTACTGTACGAGTACGTTGACAAACAGCCGAACGGTGAAATTGAGTATTTGGATACATATTTGACAAAACAAAATAATATATATATATATGGTAATAGTAAGAATATAAGTACTTTATATGGTGACCAACAGTTATAGAATGATGAAGAGATTTTCTGGGTGTCAACGGTGATACACTAAATAAATTGTGTATCTATGGTTTGAGAAAGAATAAGGAGAAACCGATGCCTTTTAAATCATATTGTCCTAAAACTACTGCTGAAAAAATAGCCTTTGGAAACTTATAATGTTTTACCAAATAAACTCTTATGTTAAAAAAGTCCTCATGAGATGTTAGATTATATCTTCATGGCATTCAGCTTTTTATTGCCAAACTGAAGTTTGTCCGTTATTTCAGGAAGGGTAAATCTTTAGTTTTACATCCAAACTACAGATTTCAGTGAAATAATTCTCCGAATTTTTTCCCGATACATACATGCGCGCGCGCACACACACACATATATATTTAAAATGGTAATCATATCTTTATTTGATCTAAAAAGGAATCTATTACACAAGATTTCTGTGTGAGAGGCCTAAGTCACTACACCACAAAAGGCTTTTAACAGCGTTTGATAAACGCTGTAATATGATACAACAGCGTTATTACAAACGCTGTATAACGACATGTTGTCGTATATACATAACTTACAACAGCTTTTCTTCAAACGCTGTTGAAACAACTCTGTGACAGCGTTTATTACGAGCTGTCAATATTTTTACAGCGTTTTCAGAAATGCTGTATTATGTTTCAACAGCGTTTATAATTTAGTTGTCGAAGATGTTCAAATTCTACTTTAACTGTTTACAACAGCTTTTTCTAAACGCTGTTACTGAATCATCAACAATTTCGACAGCATGTTAAAAACGCTGTGATTGAATCATCAACCATTTCGACAGCATGTAATAAACGCTGTTATTGACAGTTTCAAGATAATTACAGCACGAATTAAACGCTGTTGTTTCTTCATTGACAGCATTAATCAAACGCTGTCTTCTATTTATATAACAGCTTTAATATTCCACTCTATTTTTGAATATTCCAAAACTATATTTTAAGCATATTCAAGCAACTAGTATATATAACAGGTTCTAATAACTATTAATTGGTTACATAAACTAGTTAAGAGAATATTAATAAACAAAAGACATCCATAAACCAAGTTTCAATAATATCCATAAACAAAAACAACAAAGTAAACCAAGTTGCCACAAATTCTGTTAAACAAAGACACGTTATATGTTAAGTAAAAGTATAATATCAATACAGTAAGTCCACACCAAATGCCAACAACAAAACGTGCATCTAAAAAGTTTCATATGCTTGCTACTTGCTACGGAAGAAGAATGTGTCATCGCCATCTTTAATTACCTGCAATGAAGAAATTTGAAATGATCAGTGAGTAAACGCCATCTAAAAATTTGAAGTTTCATATGCTACTTGCTATTTGCAGAAGTGTTGGCAGTGTAGTGGGAGACTGTTTGTAAGCAGCTATAAATGGTTGTTGATGGAATGACAGTGAAATGAATGTCAGAGAATGATAGTGAAGGATGATTTCAGTGATGAATGTACTGTGTCAGGCTGTTATGCTTGTTTGGATGTTGAAGTGAAGTTATGTTGTAGGTGATATGGCTGCTTGTATGCAATTGCGTATTTCAGGTGAAGTGTTAGAGTAGATGGTGGTCGTGCGATTTGGTTGTTGCTGGTGGTATTAGCAGTAGGGAAAGCAATAGAGATGTAAGAGAAGTATGAAAACAGAGAAGAGAAATGGAATTGTGATCAGTGAATTTTTTTCCAAACACAGTTTGTAACTGCAATGAAGCAAAATGCAAAGCAAACTTTTTATACATAAACTCCAACAAAAATGCAGTGTGATGCAAATTGGGAATACCAACTGCAATGAAACAAAATGCACAGAAAATAGAATGTAACAAAGATAATGCAGTAAGCAGAGAAGGAAGTGCACAATGACTTGAAAACAAACAGAAACGTAGTGTAACAGAAGATGCAATGTTCACAGCGAACAAAATGAAGCAACTAATGCAATGAAAACCTGAAACAAGTAATGCAAGCAATTTTTTTATGTATAAGAAAATGCAACTTGGAAAAAAAAGGAAATAAAATATTTTTTTTGTTTTGAAATTGTATTTTTTTTAAATATGCAAATGCAACTAGAAATCTAGAATAAGAAGAAGCTCAAAATTCGTCCACCCGAATACCCTTGCACAATTCTGTCAACAAAACCATCTCCTCACCGCCAACTTCTACATAACTGCTAACATACCCAAATTCGTCCACCCGATCATATCACCACCCTCAAACAAGTACTCACTGCTTCACAAAAAATCAATATCCACCACTGCCCAAATACTTCAACCACTTCACATATAAACATCATCGTTTCTGCCTTACCAAACTACTGCACAGACCATGCTTCTCCAACTATATATAGTGCACATCCTTTCACCACTGCATTGCCTTGCTTCGACCAACTCTCCCCTGAGCACCCATCATTCTACAGCAAACTTCAACAACCACTCTGCCAACATTTCCTGATAACACATTCTTCAACCATTATCCACTTCTACATAACCTTTACAGCCATTAACTTGCTGCTCATTCACTTCCAATCACCAGAGTACACTGTCTTTCAACCTCACTCTTCACCAGTGCACATCGGTGCTACAACCTACTTCATACGACAACTAACCCATTTCAACCACCGCAACCAAACCTCCTCAAACCACTTCTGTCGCCATCTTACTGCAATAGTTCCACCTCCACAGCATCAACAACATACAACCCATATCTTCATCATCAACAACTATACTTCACTACCCTACTTTACAGCAGCCACAACCAAATTCATACAACAGTCACCATTCCTTAACAAACAACCAAATCCCCAATATTTAACCTCCAACTGACATACCCATATCCATTTCTGTGCACACAACAATGCAAACTCTCAACCCACCTGAATACTCTGACAACCATCAGAACCACAGCAATTCGTGCAGTATATTGCCACTCCTCTTCATTATCCATACTTCACATCATAAAATCCAACCTATCCGTATCAAACTGTAACACTGTCAAACTCATCCTCTGTCCAAAATAGTCACTTACAAAATATCACATACATCTCCTTCAAACTACCTCTTTCTGTCTACAGATCCTCCTCTGCCCAAACTCATTGCTGTCCACCACCAATTCCTATTGCACAGTCATAAGCAACTCCATTTCATCCATTCACTTCCCATACCACCAATTCCATCATCTCCCTCCCTGCTACAAAGCCACAGAACTGCCAGCCAATACCTGCACATTCCACTTTCTACTTCAAACAACACTGCATTTCTTTGAAAAATCTACTCCGTGCATAAATCCATCTCCTCAACACCACCATAAAACCATTCAATCACGCATTTCAACCACCGGTGCATTGCAAATGCACTGACATTCCAAACCACCCTCTCCTCTGCATACTGCTACACCTAAACACCACTTTGTTACCTCTCTTCTTTTGCTACTGCCAAACAGTCACCAACATCCCTACCATACTTCACTAAATGTCCACCATAATCAACATTCCTCTATATATAATTCTCTCATCTTCCTGCATCGACCCCTCTAATCACTGAAACAACCACCACAACACCCACTACTTACAAAATACCCTCTGACCACACCATACTTCCCCTACCACCAGCATACAACACATCAACCTTTAGCAAACTTCATTTGCCTTCCCTCAACTTCACTATCACCATTTCCAAACTTCCCCCATCAAACTATCCCACATAACTCCTCCACCAAACATCATAACCAACGTACTTCACTGCTGTTACACCATCTCATTTCGACAGCTTCCCCTACATCAAAACTGCACACAGTCATCACCAGCCTACATACTGTTGCATCACCAAACAACTACACCACTATCATATAAAACTGAAATCAGTTCACACTTCCATCAAATACAATAAATACCCCAACTTCAACACTTCATTATCACTTCACATCCTCACCTTCCTTTGCCAAGCTCCTCCTCTTGCTACTTCCTATAACACTCCTTTGTTATACAACCATTCAACTCCAAAACAAATACCAGAACTACATAAAAACTTCACTTCACTCCCAAAAAAAACAATGGACATTTTTTCCCAAAATCAGGAGAGTTAACAATGGATTTGAATTTATGAGATTTAATAAAACCGCTCACAGCCAATCAATGCTCATTTACACTAGCATATTTAATCAAATGAAACTATAGTAGTTTTTTATCTTGTCTATTGCATATAAACAAGATGTAAAACTTACATGGAAGTTGAGCCAATTCTAACATTCGCAACAGGCCATGCTACAGTCGAGCCAATAGCATCTGATAAGCATTCCATGAAGGATGTAGGCCGCCATATAGGTGCATTTGGGACTTTTACAACATCCACCCAAACTCTTATCGCATTTGGTCCCAGTGGAACAGAATGTACCAAAGCATTTGGATCTGTTGAAGACACGGTTCCTTCTGCTACTATTTTTCCCGTACCCTCTAAATCAATCAACTTGCATTTGGTATTTGCAGAAAAATTTGCACTCTATCACATAACAAAAAAAATGGTAATACGATATCAACAATTCTTTGAGAGGAATATTAGCAATATGAACATGTTACCGTAAGAGATGTTGGAGCATTGATCATAGGAGCAGGACATGTGCTAGCGTTAACCGTTTCAACAACCACTGTTGATTCTGGCCATGCTATTTTCTTACCAATAGCTTCTCCAATACATGTCATGCCAACTATAGGCCTCCACAAAAATGCATCTTCTTTTTTCGGATTGTCCACCCAAACTATCTTGGCATCTGGTCCAAGAGGAATACCATTAATTATCTGATTTGGATCACTCGAGTACACTCGTCCTTCAGCAACCAGTTCTTTGCTCCCACCCCAATCATACAGCTTGCAATTGGTTTCCATGCTATTAGTTTTACTCTATTAAAAAAATACATTTGTTTAAGTTGAACATAGAAATATACAAAAACATTGCACAAATTTCAGTAACACATCTTTAAAGCGTTGTAGCAATAGAAATATACAAAAAAATGCTAAACCATACTACCATACTACCATAAAATGCTATATTTATGGATAGAGATTATTATCCACGATGGCCCTACATATTAAAAAAAATGCTAATTAGTGTTAAACTTACCTTGTTTTGTTTTCTGGAGTCCTCACTTTTGTGTATAACAACTTTATCAACTGGCCATGCTACTATCTCATCCTTGGCATCTCTTATATATACCAAACCAAGAGAAGGCCTCCATAAGAAAACATCTAATTTTCTTGGATGGACAATCAAATTTTTTTTGGCATTTGGACCTAAAGGGACTTCATTGCACAGTTCTTTCGGATCGCTTGACACAATTTTTCCTTCGGCGACAACCTCGTCATCATCTCCATGCCAAGGCAGTAAACTACAATTATCACCTGTTTGACTATACTTACTCTGCAATTAACCAAAACTATATTATATTGATTATTGATTTAGATATCAAATTATGTATGATGTTGCAACCGTTGGATTTTTACCACTATGGATGTGTTCTCTTCTCCCCAACTTCCTTTATCCTGCCAAATCAATAATATTGCAAATTAATGGTAAAAATAAATAGACGTTCATTTAACCAAAGAATAAATTGTCGAAATAATCACAGAAAAATAATCACAGAAACTTATAATAAAGCTTTTAATCTTTGACAGTATAAAATCTTTTCAGAAAAGAACAAAGAAAAAAATACTGAACATCCAGTGAGTTATAACTATACTTTCGCAGCTTTGGTATGCCTGATGCAGTGTTCTTCACATTTTTTATATATTTTTTTATTACAACCAACTGATGTAGTTAGCTATTCGGTACTGAAAATAATAATATAAGCTTACAATAGGAAAGGAAGTTGACAGTTTTGTTGGTGGAGATGTTGTTTAAATGATGTAGAGGATGTTGGTATGTGGACAGAGGAGAGGTGCACACTGTTGTTGGGCAGTGAGCAAATTGAGGCCGAGAGCAGTAGAATGTAAATGGTTGTGTACAGAATGTAATTTAAGGCAGGGTTTAACAAGGCAGGGGATGTATGTGAAGGTGAGAATGTTGACAGCAGTTAGGTTGTGGAATCAGTGAAGAGAGAAGTGGATGTGGTCGGGAAGAATGTGCTGCGCTGTTATGGGAGAGTTTGACAGTGGAGTATGCAGGGGGTTTGTAAATGTAACAGGCAGAGAGTAGTTTTGTAACACTGAGTGAAATGTAAAACAAAAAAACAGTGTTTGAAAGGAGAGGAAGAAGAAAAATGTAAACCAATGAAAATGAAATGACCTTTTTTTGGGTTTTGAATTGTAATGTGTTTTTTTTGTTAAATAGCAATGCAAATGCAAAACAAATATAGACTGGAAAAACAAAAACACAACAAAATGAGCACAAAAATCACATAAAAATCACACAACAAAATGGTTTTTTTTTTAAATGCAAAACACACACAAAACAAAACAAAAAGAAAAACCTCACTCTCACCAACACCCTGTTCTATTGTAAATGCTCTGTATAAGAGTTGAATTACAATGGCAAATGTTTTGGCTGTTTGTTCATCCAAGTAGCCAGATTTGTAACCATGCATAGAGAAATCTTTTTTTAAGGACAATGGACGCCAAAACATAGATATCTTGTTTTGTCATTTAGGTTATCTCCATGAAATTGAAAATCATTCTCGAAATTTCTGAACACCAAAAACATTTAAATTATAAATTAAAAGTCGTACCAGACGCTTCATTAACATGTAAACCACTTGCTTTAGTTCTGAGACACTATGTTGACATTGAGCTACTTGAGTATCTTTGATTTGTGAGAGAACAGCCTTGGTCGCAGTCATGCCTCTTCCCATTCCACGTAGTCGTCCCGGTCTATCTTGTCCCAACACTTGTGAGAGAGAATCATCTTTGAAATTACATGTTAAGCTAGGTTGTGATTCATTTTCCACCTTTTTTATTTTCTCCTACAAAAAATATATTTTAAATATGAGTTCTAATTTATATTATTTTCAAAATAATTACTTTAAAAAAGGTCAAAAGCACTTACAACAATTTCGGCAACATGTGCATTCACGGGTTCGCCATTCTTATGAGTGTGAGATTTAACCCAAACATCAACTCTAGAAATGGAAGAAGGCTTTACACTTTCCTCTTTCTGCATTAAAAATGACATAACATTAGATAAAACAACTAATCATAGTAAATTAATCAAATATTTTTTCTCACCATATCTTCAGTTAATCGTGCCATTCCTCGACGACTACAAGTATGTGGCATTTGTTTACCCCTCATGGATTTGAATTTTTCGCTTCGTAACTATGTATAAAGATTTATCACATTTATTAGTTAATTTGCATTCTTTGTGCACTTATATTTTATATATAGAAATGATTAAAACAATTACTATATAATTACCTTAAACTCATTACTAGTTCTGGACTCAACAAACCTTTTCCATTCCTTCATAGTTTTGACATTATCTGGTTTTAGTCGAAGCCGTTCCTCCGTGTTTTTTGCCTTTAATAACTTGTCAACTAGTTTTCTTTTTGAACACCTCCAAATAAATCCCATTTGCCGAAGAATAGGAACCTTTTGCCATTCTTCATCTAGTTTAAATCTAGCCTGTAACAAAGAAAATTATCAAAATATAGTAATTTTATTTAAAAACTGAATAAAGAAATTAATAAGATCGCATAGTCATCGAGAAGACAGACAATGGAAACTGATAAATTTCCGCAATGTCCAAAACCCCAACCACTAATCAGGCAAACTTTCGTACAAGTTAGGTACTGCATATTACAGTAAGTTGAAATAAATATATCGACAAAGGGAAGTTTAGCCCAAGTATCAGGGTGAAAAGACATATAGTATATGAACCAACAACAAATAATGTATTATTGTGCACACATGTAAAAATGAAAATTATAGGGACATCAGATGTATTAGCTAACAACTGGGTTATCAAAATTAAAGAACAAGCGGTGAACATAACAAACCAACTGCATTTCAAAACCTAAGTAAACTAATCCACAACATACATGTACATCCAGGTTGCCAAAATTTTAAGATTAGTAAAAATTACAGTAAACTACCTGGTTAACTATTTTAGAAAAAGGATAATTTCAAAATTGAATTAGTAACAGCCCTGGGACAAATGCGGACAAACATATTGCAAGAGTAAACACTTTAAAATAAATGTGAAGTGGTGTAAGGAAACAAGGGTAAAATCCTTCTTGTTCTACCAACATTCAAGGACTAACAGGAGTTTGAAAAGGATAATTGTGCAAGTCTTTTAAAAGCTTTAGTAGTGGTTGTATGCAGAAACTATCAGTCAGACATAAGCAGCTACAACCACTAAAATTTTAGTAATTAGGACAGGACAAAACTTGTGGAAAAAGTAACAACTTGCTATACCAAATCACATCAGACATATAAAAAGGTAAATCAATCCTCAAAAACTACCATTCGAAGAATTACCACTGAAGTCATAAAGCATAACAAACTATTGCTTTTACTTTATTTCTCAGTGTCCTGAAAAACACAATGAAGAATTACCACTGAAGTCATAAAGCATAACAAACCAGTTACATTATATTACCTTATCATCAGCTCAACCTTTTGAATTTGATAAAACGAAGGAATGAACTTTTGACATAGAAATGCCTATCGAAGCAAGTATAAAGCTAGAAGCATCCAAAAATTAACTATGTTTCTTAAAGATAACCTTCTCCTAACTTTGGCTATACTAGTCTATCTTATTGGGTAATCATATTAGTAATATATTTTTTTTTCTGACATGGCTATTCAACTTTAAGATTTGATCGGTGTCTTATCCTAACTTAGAGATGTTGACATATTTTACCACTTGATACTAATTTGGTACTTAATGGGGGTTTTTTATTGGTTATATTAGTTGGTAATTTTGTATTAAGTTGAATTAATATTGCTTAAATAATTGATGCACTTGTTATTAGCAAAATATATATCAACAAGCAAAAAGGTGAAACTTCAGATGTCAGAAATATAAACACGACTTTTTGAAAAATCACATTATTTATATGAGGTATAACTGAGTACAGCTCAAGTATTACTACATACAGATCCAGCAATTCAGAAACTATTTTTTTTAATGTTTACATTGTTTTCTATTCTTGTTATTTTGAACCATTATATTAGACCAAGACACATAGCAAATAACAGTTTCAAGTTTCAACTGAATATCAATAAATTCAATAAACTTAAGGGAGTTTGTTTTCATTTTTTGATGTATAACATCCTGGAGAAAGCTAGTAATTGGAGGATCGTAAGCCAAATGATGAAAGATTTGAGCTTTAGAGATTGATGATATGTTATACATATCAAATTTGTAGTACTTATCCTGAGCCGATATTAATTGAATTTTATGAAATCACGACAAAATGCATCATGCCAATTATGAATTAGTACATCCTGAAAGGACAGATCATTTAATTACGGTATTGAAATGTTATAATGAATGGTGTCCGCAAATTTGTCTTGAGTATGTATCATATGATGTCTTATAATCATTCAATAAATGCTATAGCCATTATATCCAGATTTCATAAAGTTGCTCCATAATAGATTTTATCATATTGATTTAACACTGCACTAAATCTATCTTTAATAGTTCTTTAAACTCGCTTGTTCTTTAAACTGGGTTGCTGATGTATAAAAAGTAAAGAAATAAATAGATTTAATAGCAGTAATCAGTATACAGTAACTAAGAACATTGCAAGATAAGCAAACCTGAATGGATTCCCATAGAACTGATTTCAATTCTTCACCAAGTTGCCTCCAGTCCTCAAGTGTAAATGGAACATGCTCGCGCACAAGTGGCCCCAGATAAGAAGATAGCTTCACCGACCCTTTTCCTATCGGTTCGCCCGATGAGTTAAACTCGACTTCGATTCGGCTTGCAACATCTGAAGGAAGTCTTTTCACTTTGGTTGGGCCTCTAGTCTTCTTTTTCGAAATCTGATTTACATCAATGTCTTCAATTGTTCTCTCGATTTCCATTGTTGTTTCAGGATTTCCATCGACTTGCATAGCAGTGTCTGCGATTGAGTTGTTTGCATTCCCAACATCATTGTTTTCCAAAGGTGGCTCAATATGCTCTCCTATTGCATTAGACCCATCGACTGCATATGTGGATTGTTCGAGTCTTTTTTGATTGCGCGTAATCCTCTTATCCATTGTCTTTTTCGTACTTCTAACCATTTTCTGCAAGTATAGCATATCAACATATGAATTTCAAGTTATAAGAGCATATTCTAGGTAAAACTTTTAAGGTACAAATAAAAAAGACTTTGTCAGAGCATGCAGTATGCACTATATATTGCCTGCGTCTTACCAAAATCAGAACTCAGGTCCAACTTCGATCATGCGAGGAGCAGTTAAGTCTTTGAGCAGTAGGCCTTGTAAAAAATGCAATATATAAAACAAACAATATTTGCAAGAATATACAACTGCAATTAGTATACACTATACATTTGTGTAGCCATCTTAGGAAAAAAATCACAGGCTTTGTGTTGATTATAGAAATTAGCAAGAAAACCATATGAAACATATATACTACTATAATTTTAATATATTGGTGGGTCATCTGCATCCATATCGTTTCCAAAGTTGCTACTGACATCACCATATACATACATCAAAGTTCAAAACAAAATTTCAAATTTCAACATTTAATAAGACTTCATTATCTAACTTAAACTTCTCATAAGAAAACAAGACATCAAAACTACTCAAGTATGCCTTCGCAATCCTCCCTGACATAACTAACATTCTCAACTAAATCATCTGCATCCATATCGTTTTCTTCAGGGCCGCTCGCAACATAGTTAGCTTCTTCAACAAAATCATCTATCTCTAATTCATGAAAACCTCTTGGCGGTGCTTTCATTACAACATACCAATTAGAAGAATCATTTTCTCCTGAATAAAAGACTTGTTTCGCTTGAGATGCGAGGATATAAGGATCTTTTGAAATGAAACCTGACTTTGATGTAAATTAACAAGAGTGAATCCATCTTCAACTTTTATCCCGTTTCCTATGTTCGCCCAATGACACTTAAAAACAGGAATATAAAAACATTATAATCTAGTAAAATTATTTCAGTCAGTATCCCATAGTACGTAACCACATCAACCACTTGAGAAATGTCTTTTGTACTTGCTCTACACATGGTAGTCGCGTCATAAGTTACTCCGCTATTCTGGGTTTCTCTATCAACATCTTTTGTATGAAATCGTTGTCCATTAATAATATATCCTTTGCAGGAGAATGCCGTCTTTTTAGGACCGTATGCAATCCATTTTAATATTTTATCATGATCCTTTGAGTCAACAGGTATCTAAAAAAATATTCAAACATATTAAACAAGTAATTTCCTTAATTCATATATGAAAATATTGAAATTCTTTAACAAACCTTCCTTTTAATCCAATCAGCGAAGCTATCTCTATGGGTTTTCCACAGTAAGGTCGCATTTTTTTCTAAGCGCTTGTTTGAATTTTGCAACTCCTCCAAATGCAAACTAGTACAGTAAAAGTGATGTTAAATTATAGTTGCCAATACAAGCACATCAAATCAATGAAAGTGGGACATAACATATACTCACTCTAAAAATGGTTCCACCATAGCCATATTCATTAACACAGCTAAATGAGCAATTTCTTTCTCATTGGAAGACAATGTAATTGATTTGGACATTGAAATTGGACGCCCTTCAAGTATTGCGTTATCTTCATAATCTTCATTTCGATCTTTTTTTTCAATATCTACCGACTTACTCAAAAATTCACTAAAAAATTTCATGCATTCTTCGGCAAGATATGATTCTGCAATGCACCCCTCAGGTCGTGCATAATTTCTTACGTAGACTTTGAGTGTTTTCATATACCTTTCAAAAGGATACATCCAACGAAAATGAACTGGTCCGCACAATCGTGCTTCTCTTCCAAGATGAATTGTCAAGTGTATCATAATATCGAAAAATGAGGGTGGAAAATATCTTTCAAGTTCACACAATATTTTAACGATATCATCATCAAGTTGTTGCAACTTCTCCCTATCAAGAACACGTTGACATATTTTATTGAAAAATGAACATAGACGAATTATTGCATTTCGGGGTCTGGTTGGCAATAAACCTCTTACTGCAACCGATAATAATTGTTGCATTAAAACATGATAATCATGAGACTTCAAACCACTAATTTTACAATCCACCAACGACACGCATTTTTTGAAATTTGAACAATAACCATCGGGACCTTTGAAATCATACAACCTTTTGCAAAATATTTTTTTCTCCAATTTTGATAATGTATACGGAGCTGGTGGAAGATATGTTTTGGTTCCACGGGGTTGTGCACAAAGACCATGCCGAATACCCCAATCCTCTAAATCATGTCTACAATTAATCCCATCTTTTGATTTGTTATCATGCAACATTGTACTTAGTGTGCTTTCACAAACATTTTTCTCAACATGCATTACGTCCAAATTATGACGCAATGGAAGTTCCTACGAAAAAAATTAACATTTAAATTTTCTATATATTCTTTTTTTTAGATTAATAAATAAAAAAGAGATTTGAATACTAACCTCCCAATATGGCAAGTAAAAAAAATTGATCTTTTTTTCCACCTTGATAGCTCCTTTTTTACAGAATTATCATCTTCATTATCTTCATCCTCACTACTGTCATCGATCTTCCTTTTCTTACTTTTTCCCTTAATCTGCTCTTTTCCAAAATCATTTGGAAAGTCCTTCAAAATAAGAAAGATGTTTTTACCTGTTAGAATTCTAGGCATCTTTCCATCCTCTATAGTGTTATCAAACCAAGCTTTTTTTTCCTCAACGGATGTGAAATAGGCAAAAATCTTCTATGACCCATATAAACATTCTTTCGACTATATTTCAACCATCGACGATGAGTATTGACACCACATAATGGACAATCCTTTTTACCCTTTACACAACATCCAGCAAGATTACCATAAGATGGAAAATCATTTATCGTCCATAATAAAATAGCTCTCATATTAAAAAGTGTCTTACTAAATGCATCGTACGTCTCAACTCCACTACTCCACAAGTAATGCAAATCCTCTACTAATGGCGCCATATATACATCAATATCATTCCCCGGTTGCTTTGGACCTGGAATTAGAAGTGTTAGCATAATATTTTCCTTCTTCATGCACAACATAGGCGACAAATTATATGTCACAAGCATTACTGGCCAACAACTATATTTGGAACTCAACATGGAAAATGGATTAAACCCATCTATAGCAAGACCAAGTCTGAGACTACGTGGATCGGCTGAAAATGATTCCCAATTTTCATCAATTGTGCTCCATGTTACAGAATCTACGGGATGTCGCATCTTTCCATCACTGCTTTTATTATTGAAATGCCACCTTAATGCTTCTGCCATCTTTTCAGATCTGAACATTCTTCTGAATCTTGGAATTATTGGAAAATATCTCAACACCTTAACCGGGATACCCTGCATAATCTCATTTGTATCCTGATTCATTTTCCATCTTGAGGAACCACATTTCGGACAGTCATTCAAATTTTTATACTCTTTACGAAAAAGACAACAATCATTCTCACATGCATGAATCTTTTCAAACCCCATATCAAATAGTTTGAGGAATTTCTTTACTTCATATAAAGTCTTAGGAAGTACATTATTCTTTGGCAAAAACAGTTGTTGCACATTAAGAAGCTTATCAAAACCAGAATCGGATAATCCAGTTTTGCATTTAAGGTTATACAAAATAGTGATGGCAGATAACTTTGTATGATCTATGCAACCAGGATATAATGGGGTTTCTGCATCTTCCAACTTCTTAAGTAAATCATCGTGTCGTCTCTGTGCATCATCCTTATCTTTATCATCATCAAAAAAATTATGATTAAAGTAGTCTTCATCTTCATAGTGAATTGCTTTGAGTAAGTCGTACGCCTCACTCTTTTTATTATTATTTTCAACATCTACTTGCTCGCCATGATTATACCACCTACCATCTTTGTACTTAGGATCCATTCCCTTTATAATTAAATGCTCAATGACGGTTTCACCATAATGATGACTAAGATTTCGACAATCTAAACAAGGACACAAAATTTTCTCTACATCCCCTAACTTTTTCTTCGCAACACGTACAAAATTTTGAGCTCCTTTTCCATACTCTTTACTGGTTCTATGTTTAAAATTGAAAGCAACAAGAATGTTAGCTTTCATTTTCAAAACATGTTAAGTCTAAAGTTATGTGTAAATTTACTTGTATATGATTACCTGTGTAGACGCAACCAGTCTTTCTCCATCATCATATATAATATGGAAGCAATCAAGTATCTAAAATTCAAAATAGTAATTGGAAATTAGACTATTTAAACAAGTAATGAATGCTAGAAGAGTTTCTGGGCCTTTTAGTTAGCTTGTTTAAATGTGAATACTCATTATGAGTTTCTTCTTGAGACGTATAGAAAATAATATACACATCAAGAAATACTTCATTAATATACACATCAAAAAATGGGGAGAAGAAGATGAAAAAGGACAGAAACCTAGGTTCTTCAAGTCGTCATGAGCTTCAAATATATGTTGTAAAATATCGGCTTATCATTTTAACATTTTTTATAAATACAATCAACCGACGATGCAAGGATAAACACAAGAGCTCAGAGTACTAAAGTGTGTAGAATTTGTTTATTTGATCGAATTTAAGTAAAGCAAAGTAATCAAAATTCGAGGATGCAATCTAATGTAGCAATTATTTGATACTATGTAACCAAAAATAAAGAACAAAAACTGAAAAAAGAAGTGATTAACTTTAATTGATTACCTTTAAACATCATAAATGAACAATTAATTAACTTTAAACCATCGTTAAAGTAATTAAATATCTTTACACAAGTCATTAATAAAATAATTAATTAACTAATTTCAACCATAACTAAAACGATTGATTTTTTTTGGCAAGGCCAGCCGTTTTTTATTGTGGACCGTCCACTTTTATCACAACAAAAGTAATAAATACGTATTAAAAACAGGAGTTAGGTCGATTGTCTGAATGACTAAACTTACTCAAGCACCACGTATGGTGCAACATACAAACCAGGTTGCAAAAGAAAACGCATATAAGCTCCACGCTGGAAGCAACTCGTAGAAACAAACGTATCTAACAAACTTAGATACGATAGGACACTACTATCTATGAAAATTGACCCAAACCAACTACAAATTTCCAACACAGCTAGCTAAAAAATATAGCCTAAGCTAGCATTCAGAAGACAACCAGATTGCCAACAAGCAACAGAACATATTTCATAGAGATGCAAATTTCAAAGATGGCCAGGGAAGACCATAACCAAATGCAGCAACAAAAAATTTGCAAAACAAAAGATTAAACCATAATCATCACCTAGATCAAGTAGAGATTACCGATACCAAATCTAGTAAAAAAATGCATAAATTTCCAAAGCAGGCATCACCAACAAACGAGTGTAACACCGCGACATGACAATAGGAACATGAAGCCAGAAACATAAAACATACAAGTAACCAACAGAGGCATGACACAACTAAAATGCATATACAACGATTCAAAATGTATTGGTTAACGTGTTACCATCTGACATTTAGTTGTTATGTATAAACATTGCAAAGCTACACTGGGAAACATCCACATGAATTTAGGCCACAAACCAAAAGGAATTATGTAAGCCAAACTATTTCCAAAAAATTTGCCATTACAACGGCGCTATTTTGTAGCACCGGAGTAATGTCTATGCATTACCCCTCTCCTGATACTTGGCTTGCGCCATTAACAATAAATTTGGTTCCTGATACTTGATGTCAGTAAAGAGTCTGATCATTTGCTTCCATTTACATAATTCTTCATAATGAACCCTTTGGTTGAACATCATCAAAAACTTTAAGCAAGTACTTTTTCATACCTAATTTAGATCTTATATTTACATATTCACATTACTTATTCGAGACTTTCTGAAGTACATCATAGCTAAATTGTACTCCATATTGTACCGTTCGAATATTCAAAAAACATGTTAACTGCAATGCGTAATGTGGTGAAGCAAAATTTTAAATAAAGACTACAGATAGTAGTTTTAAGTTTTAACTTTCAATAACATCTTGTCAGCAGAGGCGGTAGATAATTTAGTGGGTCATTGAAGAATTTGCAACAGTAAGAAACTTCAATTCTTTTTCATGAGAAGGAAAAGTTTCTTTGTTATGGAAATGAGAAGGAAAGATTTCAAAAGTTAAAAATAGGAAAGTGCTATACAATTGAATATACTAACAATACCTACCTCAAATTAAAATTGACAAATAGACATGGACACATTATCACCAATTAAGGGGAATATCCAAAATCAGCTACTACAAATATGTAAACACAACCGTGGTAAATATGTAGCAAAAAAATTCATGAAATCTAAGATGTAGTAATGTGATTCATCTTATCTCAGACAAACATTTATCCACCCATGCTCCATGTCAAAAAAATAGAAAGAAAAAAAAATCAGAATTCACTCCATTTATCAATTTACAGTGAATAGAGATAAATAGTTTCAGGTATAAATTTGTAGTTTCACTCCAATGAATTTATATGACAAAATTCAATTAGTTGTTATGATTGTAAGTACAAAAACAAAATGGTTTATTTAGGAAAAAAGAGTCTCCTTACTCATAGCCACAATTCCTACTATACACATTCAAACCATCAACAGCCATTGTACAACTCCTACTGTACATCAATTACGGCTACTGACCATCAGACTTCACCAGTTCATCCACTTCGTTCACCAATTCACATCTTCCAATCTCTGTTCAAACTGTCACATAACCACTATCTACATGACTCTGCACTTCCACCATCAGTCTTGCATCAGACCACATCCACATATTCACTTCATTAACTTCCCACATAACCACTGTCTACATATCAACAACTCTAAATCTATATTAAACAACTCTAAATCAACATCAGCCCGTCGAGATTTGACCGTATATAAACAACTCTAAATCTATATTTTTGGTGTTATAAGAAAACTTCAAGCTGATTTGCGTTTTCTAATTTAAAAAATTTAGAATCTGAATTATATATTTATTTCTATAGGGATTTTTTTTGTAATAACATTAGAGATAAAAATCTGATGTACAAAGCCCCATTTCACAATTTTAATTTTAATTATTCTTTGAAGCAATTGTGTTACAAATGCCATTTTTATTTTATTTTTCCTTCTACAAATTTAAAGATAGAAATAAAACTTTTTGTTCCATTTTAACACAAGTCCTCACATACTTTTATCCACTTTTTCGAAGTTATTTATAATTTTTATTCTTATTAGTGAGTTGATAGCTATCATTTATATCCAAAAGTTATTTGTAGGCATCAACAAACACTTTTTACTTTGTATAACTTTTTATATTATTTTTGAATTATTGAAAATTACCAAAAGTGAGTAAAATCAACACGAAATAATAAAAGTTTAGCTCGACCTAGAAAAACTTGAGTAGAAATGAAAATTACTACTGAGTTTGAAATATTAGAACAGTTTGAATAATATTTACACAATTGAAAGAGAAAAAAAAATTAAATCATGCATAAAAAATGTATTATTGACAAACTGTTTCAATAAGCAATCAGCATTCCCAAAAAGCAAAAATTTATTGCTTATTCGTTATGCTGAATAGGAGGTAACATCACTTTTTTAAAACAAACAGTCAAATAACCCTTTTTCGCTTATTCTATTAAGTGTTCAGCTGTTATTTTAGCAAAACAAACAGAGCCTTACTTTTTTTATGGACCACTGACTTCATCCACGTTCATCTTTAGTTAATTTTTTTTCCTTCTCGATCTAATAACCGAAATCGTTTGAAACTTTAAACTTGATCAGATAAGCAAGATATGATACTTTGCAATGTTTCAAACTTAACTAAAAACTAGGGTTAAGAAAAAACGCTCACCAGTTCCACCAAGTTTAGGGCAATCAATTCCAAATCGATGCTGATAGAAGAGCCGGCGACAGAGACGCTCAATCAAAATCGACACGGAAGATGAACGATGCTGCAATCTGGTGGTAGGAGAATTGAAATCGAAATGGACAGTTGGAAAAATGAAAAACGATGGAGAGGGAAATGAATTATTAAGAGATGAGGGAAAATGAATTTTCTCTGGAAGTAAACACGTGAGTTGGCGGCAAACCAAAATAAACACAGTGACACTATTTTCAGCGTTTATCCTCACGAATAACTCTCTTAGAAACATTTACTACAGCATTCAATGTTTAAACGCTGATAATAAATGCTGTCAAAACAAACTTTTGTTGTAGTGAGTGAAGCTGCCATTGGAAACTAACAATTTATAAGCATGCACAATAAATACTTTGTTGCTTGCTTTCCACTTCTTCATTTTTTTTCGGTTTTTCACTTCTTTCCATTTATTTATTATTTCCATTTCTCCATTGTTTTACGCTTCAAATTGGCATACGCATTGTAGATATTTCAATTAAATTTGTTTGCCCCATGACATATCAAGGATTGAAAACAACTTTCAACTGTTGGTTATAAATGATAGTTGAAATCAACAAATTTTGCTTATAAATAGTAGAGATGCATGTCCATTTCATTACATTTACTGATGCTTATTGTTTTATTGGTTTATATTATAACAACCCGCATATTTATCGATTTTATATTTAAATATTTTATTTAAATATTTTAAAGTCAATCGGATTTTAGTCCGAAAAGCTACTTTTTGCATACGGTTAAATTAGGACTCGAGACCACCCCCATTGAGTTCAAAATGACGTTTGCGATCTTTTTAAGTATAAACTTTGATATGTTTGGAGATAGTAGAATTTTGCTACTTTTTCTACTTAGAGCTTTGGTCTTGTTTCAGCTCATTAGACCTAAGCTTCACCCCTCCTCTCTTCATTACCTTACTTCTTTTTCCTAATACTTAAGCTTTTACAACAATGGAGAGAGGAATGGGAAATTAAAACTCCAAACCCTAGTTTTCTTTTGCAAATCAAGTTCTAGCTCCAATCTAATAGTAGAAGCTTTGGTAAGCCTCCTCCTCTTCTTCTCCATCTCATTCTCTTATCAATTTCAGAAATTCCTAAACCTAACTTAGGAAATGTTTCTCTTTTTAGCCTAGATTCAAGGTTGTTGAGTTGGAATTGAAGTGTGATTGCTCTTGCCATTGCTCTATAGCTTCTTCTTCATTTGTTTTGAGTTTAAAGGTGAAATTTTTATCTCACATCTTTGTCCATATCTATCTTTGTGTTGGGTATGAATTCCTAACACATATTTATGTGCATTTCTTTTGTTTGGGATTGAATTGGTGAATATCCTAATTTCTTGGTTTGAAGTCCAATTCTTGTGAAAATCCTTCAATGGATGTTTGGATATGTTGTTTAGGGTGTATCGAAGCGCCTATAAGACCGGGTTGTCACTTGACGTAAATCCTTAGTTGTCATCGCTTGCTCGATCGCTTCCGAGAACGTTTTGGCCATCTTGGCCTAGGAAAATTTAAGCCCATATTAGGTGTTCAGACGTCTGGAGATCAATGCCAGACGTCTGGTTTTGCCTCCTGGTGAAAAATAACAAACGGCAGAAAAATAAAAAGGGCATGACTAATTTCAAACGTCTGAACTATTGTTCCAGACGTCTGAAAAGATGTCAGACGTTTGATTCGTGTTTCCAGACGTCTGGTTGGTTTTCTGGAATATTTCTAGAAACCAAATCCAGACGTCTGGACTTTTCCCCAGACGTCTGAATGCCTTCAGACGTCTGATTTTGGGTTTCAGACGTCTGGATAGTTTTCTGGAATATTTCCAGAGACTAAATCCAGACGTCTGGACCAACCCCTCAGACGTCTGGAAATTCCCAGTTTTTGCCTATCTGCTTAATTCTGAGTAAAGCTTCCAATGTTAATCGAGTTTTGTCGATCCGATTAGACGTTATCACTTTTACCGACTTTGATGACTTCTTTCTATGGATTTTATGTGAATATCCATTTTTGATGGATTTAGTATCGATTTCTTTGGATTTGATTCACGTCTTTGTATGTGAATTTTGATGATTGATTGTTTCTACAATCGTTTTTATTTGTCACTTCAAAAATATAAAGGTTTCAATACTAGTAGTAAATATCAAAACTCTTTCATCAAAACGATTTCAACTCTATTTTATTACAAGGCTCTTTTCCTAAACCATTTTCCAATCTATTAGTATATACAAGCCTTTACTTCACTCGGATGAGAAATCTAATTAAACGACTTAGCAAAACAGGTGGTATGAAACGCTTGCGTTTACTTCGTCGGTTAATTCTTGGACTTGTTCGACTGAACATTTGGTGACAATTTCCTAGTGAAGATCTACAGTTTGTTCGTAAATATTTAAGTTAAGCTAGTGGTTATGGGACATGAAGCTAAACTCATATATTTACTAGCTTAGTGTAATTGACACTTCTTAATGATCATTGACGATCATTTTTCTGATTTAGACTAGCAATTGTGCGATGTCTCTTTGTCTACGAGGGAGACTAAACCCCGTTTGTGTGATGTTTCATCATCACATATGTGGGGTAGCGCCCCATGGTCTTCGGGCCGTTCGTGTGTCAAAATTTAATGGATAGCTTCCATGAGATAGCTTCTCGTTCTTGTGTTACACGTGTTGGTGAGTATTCATGCTCCCGTTCTTGTGATAGGCCTCCCCCCTCTTTTTATGTGATTTCTGGATTTCTTGTGATGATTTCTGGAATTTTGTGCTTCACCAATTTTCGTGATTTCCATTGATAAGTTTTATCAATTTTTGTGCATTGGTGAATTTGTGTGTCATTGACTTGTTATGAATACAAGTTTAGGGTATGATACCCTATTTTATCTTTGAGAAGATTCTGGTGATATTGATTAATCTCTTGTTGATTTTCAATTACATACTTATAGTAGTACGCCATTATAGTTATTACATGTTCATGCCATGTCTATTACTTTATACCATATCATCTGATATTTATAGCTAGACTGATCTGTTTATTATTTTCTTATAAATAATACTCGGGTCAGACCGAGATGTTACAGGTGCTTCTGCTTGACTTCTCTTCAGGATTATTCTGACTTTTGGCTAACTACATAGATTAGTAGTTTTTGGATGTACACATTTGAGATATAGACTCTATGTTGTGTACTTATTCTTTTGTATAGCACGTGCTGCTATTCTTTTGTATTATCGTGGATCTTTCCGACCACTACTCTGATGTACACTTTCATGTGCTATATATATATTCATATCTTTTTCCGCCTTTGTGATATGGATGTCTGTGACTGATTTATGTTATGTTTATTTCTATGTTTGTTTCCGAAAATTATATATAGCCACTGTGTGATAGCTTTGAGTTTGTATCGGTATATCGGATTTCCTCCTTAAATGATGTACATGCTATACTATCTGACATATAGGTGCTCGCACAAAGAAGTTACATGGTTGGTCGCTCCTCAACAGCCTTATTCTCCATGCTAGTTGACAGCATTACACTGTAGTGTTCTTGGCTAGCATGGGTATAGAGGTGGGGCGTCACAGCTTGGTATCAGAGCCAAACTTCGGAACAATGTAGAATAACTTAACAAGGATCATCGTCCTAAGTCCAACTTAGGAGTCATGCCTTAGGATTTAATTTGAGTCTTCGTACCGACTTATCCTATTTCCTTTTATGAATCCTTGTTTTATCTATCAAGGTTTGCTTGATATTTATTTGGAGAATAACTTTTCTTCTTTTCTCTTCCTTAAAGAAGAGAATGCCTAGACTAGGTCGTCCCAGAGCTGGACCATCTACTGTCACTCCCCAGGATGGAGTTTTTATGACCGCTCAACAACTTCTTGATTTAGTAAAGAATGCTCAAGCAGCTGGTCCTAATCAGGAATCTACTCACCCTAAGTCTGGATTTGCACGCCTGTGCAACGATTATACCAACTTGGGTGGGAAACCATTCAAGGGTTCTGAAACTATTATTGAGGTCCAGGCTTGGTTAAGAAAATGCGAAAGAATCTTTTCTCGCATGAATCTTGTCGATCTTCACCGTGTTCAGGTGGCTTCCAGTATGCTCCAAGAGAGAGCATTGGATTGGTACGAACTTCTTATTTCTGAAATCAATGAAGCAGATCTCACCTAGGAGCAATTCCGGGAATGCTTCGAATTAAAATTCGTACCAGAAGCAGAGAAAGTGACTTTGGCTCGACGTTTCATAGACCTTGTTCAAGGTGAATCCTCTGTGACAGATTATGTTGCATCCTTCGAGTCGCTGTCTAAATATGGGGTTGAATACATCAACACCCCATTGAAGAAGAACCAAAGATTTGTCTATGGCTTAAACAAAAATCTCAAGAAGCCATTACTTCTAAAATTAGAAGTTCCTTTTGACCAACTCATTGATATCACTCTTCGTCTTGAAGAGGCGGATAGGGAAAGTGATGCTGAAGTGGGGGGTTCCAAACCAAACTTCAACAACCAGAAAAGGCCTAACAAGTTCAAGGGTCCTTATCCCAACAAAAAGGGTAAGCAAGCAACTCCTGCTGCAAAGACACTTTCCCCTATTGAAGGGAAATGCTTCAACTGTGGTGCTGAGGGCCATTTTGCGAACAAGTGTTCAAAGCCCCGCTCTTGTCGCTATTGTAAAAGTTCAGATCATTTTATGCATCTATGCCCTAAGCTTCAAACCAAGGAGGGAAAGTTAAACGTTGCTCAAGCCCCTGGCAACACATCTCGCGGTCAAGGTATGTCTCATTCTGTCCTTGATGGCATTATTATATTTCATGATCAACCTATTAGAGTTCTCTTTGATAAGGGTGCATCCCATTCTTTTATATCAAAGGAACTTGTCGATACTTTTTCTTTAAGTGTTGTTGCTTTAATGACTTCTTTAAGAATTGCGAATCCAGTTGGTGGATCCACAACTCTTAGTCTGCTTTGTAAAGACGTGGAGATTATTTTGTGTGATTTTTCTTTCCTACCCGATTTGCATGTCATGCGTTACTTAAGCTTTGGAATGATTTTGGGTATGGATTGGCTTAATCGTTATGAAGCTCATATCCTATGTCCTGAGCGGACTATTTGTCTTCAACATCCACTATCTGTTATGCAGATTTCTATTATTCTTAAAGATTCGGATTCCGCTTTGGTTGCATCTTTATATTCTTTAAATCCTCTTGATGATGATAATGATGATGAGGAGGATGTCATTTCTCTTATTCGCGTCGTTCGTGAATTTTCCGACATCTTTGAGCCCGTTTTAGGACTACCACCTAAGCGAGCAATTGAGTTCAAAATTAATCTTATACCTGGAGCTCAACCTATTACTCGTCCTCCTTATCGCATGTCTAATAAGGAGAATGAAGAGATGCGCAAACAATTATCCGAGTTAGAGACGAAGCAACTTATTCGCTCTAGTTCCTCGCCTTGGGGAGCTTCAGCTATTTTCGTAAGTAAGTCCGATGGTACACTTAGGCTTTGCGTCGACTATCGCAAGCTTAATGATCTTACTATTAAGAATAAATATCCTTTACCTCGGATTGATGATCTGTTTGATCAACTTAGTGGTGCTAGAGTCTTTTCACAAATGGACTTGGCTACCGTTTTCATCAGCTTCGTATTGCAGAGGATAGTATTCCTTTAACTTCTTTCCGTACTCGTTATGGATCTTATGAATGGCTAGTTATGCCATTCGGTTTAACGAATGCTCCGGCTTATTTTGTTGACCTCATGAATCGGGTTTTCAAAGATTTCCTCGATCGGTTTGTTCTCATCTTTATTGATGATATTCTTGTGTATTATAAAACCGAAGAGGAACATGAAAAGCATCTTCGGATTATATTGGAAACTCTTAGGGGCAATCAATTGAAAGCAAAATTTTCTAAATGCCACTTTTGGCAATCCAGTGTGAAGTTTCTCGGTCATATTATTTCCGAATCCGGGATATCAGTGGATCCTTCAAAGATTGAAGCGATTCAAAATTGGAAGAGACCGGAGAGTGTGACTGAAATCCGTAGCTTTCTCGGATTGGCAGGTTATTACCGCCGTTTCATAAAAGACTTTTCTAAGATTGTCGTGCCTCTTACTGGTTTAACAAAGAAAGGTGTTAAATACATTTGGTCGGACAAATGTGAAACTTCTTTTCAGAAATTAAAAGAACTCCTTTCTGATGCTCCTGTTCTTGTTATTCCCGAAGGGAATCAAGATTTTGTCGTTTATACTGATGCTAGTCGCGTTGGTTTGGGTGCCGTTCTTATGCAAAAAGAACGTGTTATTGCTTATGCTTCTAGGCAATTGAAGCCGGCTGAGACTAGATATGCCACACATGATTTAGAGCTGGCGGCTATCATTTTCACCCTTCGAATTTGGCGACATTATCTTTTGGGAGAGAAATTTATACTTTATACAGATCATAAGTCTTTGAAATATTTATTTTCTCAAAAGGAACTTAATTTGTGTCAACAGCGTTGGCTCGAGTTCCTTGCCTCTTATGATCTTGATATCCTTTATACTCCCAGAAAGGGAAATCAAGTCGCCGATGCACTTAGTCGCAAGCAACAAGCGGTTGTTTCCATGATGATATCTGAATGGAACGATCTCGAGGTTTTATCCACTTGTGAAATTCGAGATCGTGTTTCCGATTTATGTTCACCTCTTGTTTTATGTAGCCTTGAGGCTCATCCTTCTCTTTTAGACCGCATTTTTGAAGCTCAGAGGCTAGATCCCGAATTGGCTCCTCTTAGCCAGAACATTAGGGATAAAACCGATATTGAAGGTTTGAAAGACTTTGATATCGATTCTCGTGGCGGCATTCGAAAATTTGGTAGACTTATCGTACCAAATATTAGTGATCTTCGAAAGGATATTCTAGAAGATTCTCATCGTTCCAAATATTCTATTCATCCCGGTAGTAGTAAAATGTACGTGGATATGAAGCGACTTTATTACTAGGAGGGAATGAAATTTGATATTGCTAACTTTGTCAAGTGTTGCATGACTTGCCAACTTGTCAAGGCCGAACATCAAAGGCCCGGTGGGTTATTGCAACCATTGGAAATTCCAATTTGGAAGTGGGATCAAATTTCCATGGATTTTATTGATGGCCTTCCCCGTTCTCGTTCGGGTCATCATAGCTTATGGGTGATTGTTGATAGACTTAGTAAATCCGCCCATTTTATTCCCGTTCGGTCGAACCGAACCGTTCCTCTTCTGGCCAAACTCTTTATCAAAGAAATTGTTAAATTACATGGAGTTCCTACTTCTATAGTTAGTGATCGTGATCCATTGTTTACTAGTGGATTCTGGAAAAGTCTTCAAAAAGCTTTGGGAACGAAGCTTAATTTTAGCACCGCTTATCACCCCCAGTCCGATGGACAAACTGAGCGTGTGAATCAAACTCTTGAAGATCTTCTTCGTTCTTGTGTGCTTGATTTCGGTGGAAGTTGGGAAGATCATATTTCACTCGTTGAATTTTCCTATAATAACAGCTTCCAAGCTAGTATTGGTATGGCACGTTTCGAGGCACTCTATGGAAGGCCATGTCGATCTCCTCGTTGGCTTGAGATCGGTGAGAAGCTGGTTTTAGGTCCAGATTTCATTTGTGATTCCACAGAAAAGATTGAACTTATTCGACATAGGATGAAAGAAGCCCAGAGTAGACAAAAATCCTATGCCGATAATCGAAGAAGGAAGTTAGAATTCTCTGTTGGAGATCTTGTATTTATTCGTGTTTCCCCTATGAAGGGTGTTGTACGTTTCAGTCGATCGGGAAAGTTAGCGCCTCGATATATTGGGCCATTTCCTATCACTGAACGTATTGGTTCCATGGCTTATCGCCTTTCATTACCGGCTCAGTTTTCTGCCATGCATGACGTGTTTCACATTTCTCAATTACGGAAGTGCCTTCGGGATTCCGATTCTATTCTTGAGCCCGGTGTTGTGGAAGAGATTGAAGTTTCGCCTAATTTAACTTATGAGCAGCATCCTATTCGAATTATTGCTTCGGAGGTTAAACGACTTCAAAATAAAGATGTTCCGCTTGTTAAAGTTCAATGGTCCTCAAATCCTAAGGATTGCTCTTGGGAATCTAGGGAATTCATCGAGCGTACACATCCGGGCCTACTTACTCATGCTCTTTGAGGTGAACTTATTATTTCAAATTTCTTTTGTATTAATATGCTTTTATGGTTGTTACTTTTTATTTCCATCTTATATATATTGCGAGGACGCAATTTCTTTAAGGAGGGGAGTCTGTTTATATTTAAATATTTTATTTAAATATTTTATCGTCAGTCGGATTTTAGTCCGAAAAGCTACTTTTTGCATACGGTCAAATTAGGACTCGAGACCACCCCCATTGAGTTCAAAATGACGTTTGCGATCTTTTTAAGTATAAACTTTGATATATTTGGAGATAGTAGAATTTTGCTACTTTTTCTACTTAGAGCTTTGGTCTTGTTTCAGCTCATTAGACCTAAGCTTCACCCCTCCTCTCTTCATTACCTTACTTCTTTTTCTTAATACTCAAGCTTTTACAACAATGGAGAGAGGAATGGGAAATTAAAACTCCAAACCCTAGTTTTCTTTTGCAAATCAAGTTCTAGCTCCAAACTAATAGTAGAAGCTTTGGTAAGCCTCTTCCTCTTTTTCTCCAACTCATTCTCTTATCAATTTCAGAAATTCCTAAACCTAACTTAGGAAATGTTTCTCTTTTTAGCCTAGATTCAAGGTTGTTGAGTTGGAATTGAAGTGTGATTGCTCTTGCCATTGCTCTATAGCTTCTTCTTCATTTGTTTTGAGTTTAAAGGTGAGATTTTTATCTCACATCTTTGTCTATATCTATCTTTGTGTTGGGTATGAATTCCTAACACATATTTATTTGCATTTCTTTTGTTTGGGATTGAATTGGTGAATATCCTAATTTCTTGGTTTGAAGTCCAATTCTTGTGAAAATCCTTCAATGGATGTTTGGATATGTTGTTTGGGGTGTATCGAAGCGCCTATAAGACCGGGTTGTCACTTGACGTAAATCCTTAGTTGTCATCGCTTGCTCGATCGCTTCCGAGAACGTTTTGGCCATCTTGGCCTAGGAAAATTTAAGCCCAGATTAGGTGTTCAGACGTTTGGAGATCAATGCCAGACGTCTGGTTTTGCCTCCTGGTGAAAAATAACAAACGGTAGAAAAATAAAAAGGGCAGTGACTAATTTCAGACGTCTGAACTATTGTTCCAGACGTCTGAAAAGATGTCAGACGTCTGATTCGTGTTTCCAGACGTCTGGTTGGTTTTCTGGAATATTTCCAGAAACCAAATCCAGACGTCTTGACTTTTCCCCAGACGTCTGAATGCCTTCAGACGTCTTATTTTGGGTTTCAGACGTCTGGATAGTTTTTTGGAATATTTCCAGAGACTAAATCCAGACGTCTGGGCCAACCCCTCAGACGTCTGGAAATTCCCAGTTTTTGCCTATCTGCCTAATTCTGAGTAAAACTTCCAATGTTAATCGAGTTTTGTCGATCCGATTAGACGTTATCACTTTTACCGACTTTGATGACTTCTTTCTATGGATTTTATGTGAATATCCATTTTGATGGATTTAGTATCGATTTCTTAGGATTTGATTCACGTCTTTGTATGTGAATTTTGATGATTGATTATTTCTACAATCGTTTTTATTTGTCACTTCAAAAATATAAAGGTTTCATTACTAGTAGTAAATATCAAAACTCTTTCAACAAAACGATTTCAACTCTATTTTATTACAAGGCTCTTTTCCTAAACCATTTTCCAATCTATTAGTATATACAAGCCTTTACTTCACTCGGATGAGAAATCTAATTAAACGGCTTAGCAAAACAGGTGGTGTAACAACCCGTATATTTGGACCATTTAAATTGACAATAATCCACACATGTCAACTTAAATAATACAAAACACGAATCATTATGGGATTATGAATACATATATGTAAATGAGAATCAATATAACATCACAGACACAGAATAGTCACAGAATAATGCAGCGGAAAAGTACATCATCATAATAGTAGTTCATGAAGCTACTACAGAAATACAACAATGTCTCAACATAAAGTGACAAAGAGGAAATACAAGATGTTCAATACATAAGTTCATCAAATACTAGAAAGGAAATAACTGATAAAGATAAATGCTAAGTCTTCAGCATCTTCAACCAACCCTGATCAGCAACTGGATAGCTTCAGACTGACCCGAGCATATACAAAAGAAACAATCGAGTCAGGACTCAAAATCTTATACAGGATAATCAGGTGCAAATCATAAAGTCCATAACTCAAAGATGAATGTGATACACATCTTTAAGGATCCGATAAACTATCTATATATACAATAGAATACGCTAAATAGATAATGTTTAATCAGTAAAGTATGATATCAAAATAGTGTTAAGGCGTTACCATAATCCCCTTAACACATTTTATTCCCAAGAGCATATACAAGACCGAAGTTTCCCCAAAACCGGAAGTCACCAGAAGACAATCCATATACTAAAGGTACAAAACAAAACGTAGTGGTCGCGAATAGGATAATCAGTATGACAAGGTACATGAGGCGATACCAACTAGGATACTAGTAGTTGCCTGATCCGGACTGATGTTGAGCATAGCAGCTACTACCTCAACACCGCGAAACAACACTCCCAAATCAAGGGGTGCACCCAAATCGAATCACAAAAGTAATATATAAGGTATCGAAGAAGTGTGTCCGCTAGAGATGGCGATCCTCAATGGCCCGGCGCGGCTCCTGTTTTAGTCATGTCAGGGGTCATCCAAAATCGTTCTCTTTCTTCAGTCAACGCGTTCACCAAAACCATCCACTTCGTTCTGGATCAACATTCCGCGTATATTAGTTATTAAAGTGGTTTTCGGTATCGACAGAGAGTACGTCCATATCCGATCCCGGTCTCTTTAATAACTATGCATTAATTACCCGATGGTCATTTAATATTAAAGTTTAAACAAATCAAAGTCCAAAAGTCAAGTTGCAAGTTTGACTTTCAAAATTTGACACATCACAATTCAATTTATTTCGAACATTTAAAAATCATATTTCCAAATTAAGTTTTAGTTCAAGCCCTTGAGTTGACAATACTTAAGTATTCAAGTTCAATATAATTCCTATTCCCATTCATCGTTACATTAAATTTAATCAAAACTTTGATTTAATCAATTTCAACAGCTAAATCAACTCCTTAACTTTAGTTGGTTTTACATTCCTTTAAGTCACTTTGTTACTTAATCTCAAATTAAATTTATAACAAATTCCAAATTTATTAAATTTATCCAAATTAGATTTAATTTCGAATCTAATAAATTCAATTTATTAGATTCTAAAACTTACTTTTTCAAATCTCATTTCAATTAAATGTGTCAATCCGTTTTATCTAATTAAATAGATTTATTAATCCGTTTCAATTAAATCCATTAATTTATTTCAATTAGGTCCACTTATTTTTTTCCATTAATTCATTACAATTAAATCCATTAATTTATTACAATTAAGACCATTAATTTATTTCAATTAATCCTATTAATTTATTACCATTAAATCCATTAATTTATTTCAATTAAATCCATTGATTTATTTCAATTAAATCCATTCATTTATTACAATTAAATCCATTCATTTATTACAATTGAATCCATTCATTTATTACGATTAAATCTTATTAATTTCGTTACTTAATTTCCAACAACTTTTTAAGTTCATTTCTTAATTTCAAATGGATTTCAATTCCAAGATGATTTTTTTTTGTTGACCAATCGGGTTTCTTATTTTTAATTATCTATCCTAGGCCAAAGTTGTTCAATTTGGGTATTTATCATTTCAACTCCATATCATTAAATAAAACAAAGCATAGCAAAGGGAACTTGCAGTGTGATAACTGGGATGGTGTCAAAGTAAATAAACAATCAAAGCAACCATACATAACAATTCAACCATTTATTTAAATAATACCGAAATAATCGTATTTAATTTACATTTATTATTTATGTAAATTAACAAAATTATTCTTAGAATCCGCACTATCATTTCATGCAGATTAAAGATTATTACATTATGGGTTTTCACTTGGCGTTTATTATCAAATTATTACATCAATCATACATTCAATGGTTCAAAGTGTAGTTAACACTATTTCTACGTGTCGGTTTATTTAACATTTAAAAGGGACAAGTTCAACATATATAATCTATTTTAAATTTTAGACTATCCTATATCCATTTCAATTTCATATTAATCATCACTTATATTAACGACCAATTTCAATGTCACCTAACAATTTAGTGTCTCGACTATTTTCCATAAACTAACTTCCAATCACAATTTAACATCAACCATTATAACATTCAAATTAATATCAATAACATCTATCACTTGATTATCATAGCATAATAGATTGAGTCATGAATGAAATATTCACCTTGCGTGGTTGAAGAAGATGTCGGCGAAGCACTAAAATGAATAGACTAGAATGGACGACACAAGCACGAATACGAACTATACATCAAACAAAAGATTATTCAACAATAGCTTAATACGATGTATATATATTGATTTGTATATATATATATAAACCTTACCAAACAACTAGATGCAAATAAGGTGGATGGAAGCTTAGATCGCTGGATTAGCCTCAACTGGAACTGCGCAGACAAGGCATAAGTGAGTCCATAGGTTACAAATTATAACTGATATATGATTTTATCAAAAATAAAAAATAAAATAAAAAGTGGCAGCGCAGTAGAAATCGACTGAGGACAAGTCGGGGCTGTGGAGCAAACTGTGGGCAGGGGACGCGGGAGCGGGCTAAGCGGGCTCGACGTGGCGAGTCGGGGTGGTCGAGGGTAAGGCGGGCTGGTCGCTGGCGGGCGCGGGTGGGCTGGGGTCTGGTGGGTTCGGGTGGGGTCTGGCGGACTGGGCAGCTGGGGACGGGAAGGGTGGTGTCGGAGGGCTACTGGGTGCGGCTGGAGATGGCTGGTAGCAGGTAGGTGGAGGGTCAGGCGGAGGGCTGGGTAGGTGGGCGGAGCCTGGGCTGGGTAGGCGGGTGGCTCGGGCTGGGCGTGGGCGAAGGGCAGTGGGACTGGTGACGTGGGTGGCAGGGCTGGGCGTGGGCGAAGGGCAGTGGGAGTTTGGGCGAGCGGGCGGGGGACTGGAGACGGGCTGGGGAACGGTAGGGGGATGGGGATGGTGGCGGGGAGCTGGGCAGGCGGAGGGTTGGCGAATGGGAGGCTGGGCGTGGGGACTGGGCAGGCGCGGAGGCAGGGGACGGGCTAAGGCGGAGGGGACGGGCAAGGCTGGCGGAGGCTGGGGAAGGGAATGGGGCCAGGTGGTTGGGCTGGTGGGAGGGGACTGGGTAGTGGGTTGCTGGGCAGGCAAAGGGTACGGGGCAGGCGGGTTCGGTGGGGCTGGGCTGGGGCGGGCGAAGACAGTGGGCTGGGTGGGCGAAGGCTGGCGGAGGGGACGGCAGGCGGGCGGGGGCTCGGACTGGGCAGGCGGGTGGAGGGGTGGTGGGAGGCAGTGGGAGGAAGGTTCAATTGCTGCTTGAGAAGAAAGGAAATGAAAAATATATATGAAAGTGAAGAGGAAGGCAGAGGAATACGTACCAAAGATGTGAAAATGCAAACGAGTGAATAGTGGGATGATAGCTTATTATATAACCTGGTAAAGAAATTGAAAGGCCTCCAATTTATTTGTCTTGGTAACCGAAAGGCTGTTGGGTTTCTAGGCAGCTGAATAGTCAAGGACCCCTAGGATTCTGAACTGAGTAGGTAATTGGGTACCGGTTTGGGCTGCGTAACGGACCAGTTTATAATCCGTTAAACAATTATAATTCGCAGCGCCGAACTCCGATTGACACAAATAAATATACCATTTTGATCAGCGCGACGAGGCGAACGCAACGGTATACAGATATCAGTGGTATGATTAAATTATAAAATTCAAAATTTTCTATTGTAGAAAATGCAGCAAAAATGCCAAAGAATAAGATCGACGGAGCTGAAGATGTCCGAAATTTGAAAAACGAAAAATGACGTCTTGATCAAAAGATGGTTTAGAATTTTCTATGTAAAAATATTCAAGTTCGGAAGATAAAAAATTTCGCGTTTAAAATGAACTGATGTGAAATAAACGCGAACGAAATTTACTGCGGTATTTTCCGACGAAACTTTTCCCATATCTATAACCATCTAGGCGCAATTTATAAACAAAGTTTGGACGCTAATTGAAATCGTATGAAAGTTCCATATTTTATATTAAAATAATGGATTCAAAATTTTAAAATTGGGTCGGAATTTCAGGGTCGTTACATTCTCCCCCACTCAAAACTTTTCGTCCTCGAAAAGAACGAGACGGTGAGGTAAGAATGGAGGAAGCGGAAAAGTCAAGGTAGATTTTAAGAGAATTTGATTTATACCTGAAATCAGTAATTCGGGATTTGAATCCCGGATACTATCCTCAGTTTCCCATGTGCAATCTCGCTCATCTACACTCCATTGGACTTTGACAAGATTTATAGACTTCCTTCTTAGTTGCCTTGTTTCACGATCGACTATTCGAAGTGGTCTTCTTTCGATAGTCAAATCTGGCTCGATATCTACTTCATCTAACTGAGCAATTGGAATGGTCATGGATGGATCACGCACGACTTTCCGGAGATGTGAAACATGGAATACGTTGTGCACGCCCTCAAACTTTTCTGGTAATGCAACTCTATATGCTAGTGTGCCAATTCTCTCGGTGATAGTAAATGGTCCAACAAATCTTGGAGCAAGCTTCCCTCTACGACCAAATCGAATAACATTCTTCAAAGGTGATACTTTCAGAAATACCTCATCCCCAACCTGGAATTCCAAATCTCTTCTACGCCTATCTACATAGCTCTTCTGCCTATCCTGTGCGGTCTTCATCTTCCTTCTGATCTCATTAACCTTCTCGGATGCTTCCATAATCATATCTGGGCCAAGAACAAATCGATCACCAGGCTCAATCCAACAAGCAGGCGATTTGCATGGCCGTCCATATAAAGCTTCGAACGGTGCCATATCGATACTTGCCTGATTATAAAGGTGGTTAAATTCGAATCCAAATTTTGCTTGTTAAATTTTAAAATTTTGACATACCTGATAACTGTTATTATAAGTGAATTCAACCAAATGGAGATGGTCTTCCCAAGATCCACCGAAATCAATAATGCAGGCTCGGAGCAGATCCTCCAAAATCTGATTCACCCTTTCAGTTTGGCCATCTGTTTGGGGATGATAAGCTGTGCTCAGATTCAGTTTAGTGCCTAAGACGTCCTTAAACGCCTTCCAGAATTTACTAGTGAATATAGGGTCTCGATCGCATACAATACTAGATGGAACCCCATGAAGTCTAACAATCTCTCTCATATAAATCTCTGCCAAACTTGAAGCAGTACGAGTGGTCTTAACAGGAATAAAGTGAGCAGATTTTGTCAACCTATCAACGATCACCCATATACTCTCGTTACCTTTTCTGGTCCTTGGTAATCCATCGATGAAGTCCATAGAAATCTGATCCCATTTCCAACAAGGAATCTCTAGGGGTTGAAGTGAACCGACAGTCTTCTGGTGATCGGCCTTGACTTGTTGGCAAGTGGTGCATCTACTGACATATATAGAAATATCTCTCTTCATCCCACTTCACCAATATAAACGCTTCATATTACGATACATCTTAGTGACACCAGGATGAAATGAAAGTGATGACTGATGATTCTCTAAGTACTTCTTGTCTCAATCCATCGACATTAGGAACACAAATACGGTTGTCGATCCTTAGAACTCCATTACTATCAATCTGTGCTCCCACTTTACTGTCGGCATTTCCGACTCTACCAAGAACTAACTCCTTCATACGATAGAGCAAAGTGTCCTCATATTGTTTAGCTTTTATGCGATCCATAAGAGAGGGAGAGATGACAAGCTGAAATAACATGCCTTCAACAATATTACAGCAAGACAATGCTTTGCTATGACTCAATGCATCGGCTACAACATTTGCTTTCCCAGGAGTATAAGTGATGTCGAGATCATATGCAGCTAAAAATTCAAGCCATCGGACTTGCCTCCGGTTCAAATCCTTCTGGGGAAAAGATATATCTCAAGGACTTATGATCAGTGAATAATTCGAATTTTGTTCCTAAAAGATTATGCCTCCATAGTTTCAGAGCAAATACAACGGCAAGAAGCTCTAGGTCATGTGTGGCATAGTTTAATTCATGGGTCTTCAACTGACGGCCCGCATAGGCAATAACCTTTCCATTTTGCATAAGAACAGCGCCTAAACCTTCTCAGCAAGCATCTGTATAGACCGTTAATCCTTCACTTCCATCGATTACCGCAAGGACAGGGGCTGAAGTTAACTTACGCTTCAACTCATTAAAGGCTGATTCGCACTTCTCACTCCAAATAAACTTAACATCCTTCCGAGTTAAAGCAGTAAGTGGGGCAGAAATCCGGGCAAAGTGCTCAATAAATCTGCGATAATAACCGGCTAAACCCAAGAAACTACGAATATCTGTAGGAGTTTTAGGAGTCTCCCAATCCTGTAGATAAATTTCAAATTAGAAAGGGATAAGAGGAATTGAATAGAAATAGCGAATATGATAGAACTTACAGTGATTACCGCGATCTTAGCTGGATCGACCGAAATCCCATTTTCAGAAACTATGTGGCCCAGGAATCTCACTTCGTCTCGCCAGAAATGGCATTTAGAGAACTTGGCTTTAAGCTGATGGTTTCGGAGAGTTTCTAGAACAAAATGGAGATGTGTTTCATGCTCCTTCTTGTCTTTGGAGAAGACGAGAATATCATCAATGAATACAAGAACGAACTTGTTAAGTACATCCCGAAAGACTCGATTCATCAAGTCGACGAAATAAGCAGGTGCGTTGGTCAAACCGAATGGCATAACCAACCATTCATAGAATCCATTCTCGGTACGGAAAGCTGTCTTATGGATACTATCTTCAGCAACTCTGAGTTGATGGAACCCAGTGGCTAGATCAAGTTGTGAGAAAATTTTAGCTCCATGGAGCTGATCGAATAAATCATTGATGCGAGGCATCGGATAACGATTCTTGAGAGTGCGTTTGTTCAGTTCTCGGTAATCAACACACATGCGAAGAGATCCATCTGATTTGGTGACAAATACAACTGCGGCGCCCCATTCAGAACAACTTCTCCTAATCAACCCTTTAGCAAATAGATCATCAATTTGGGTTTTTAGTTCAGCTTTTTCTTTAGGAGCCATCCTTCGGTGTGGGAGAACTACGGGAGTAGCTCCAGGAATAAGATCAATACGGAAATCGATTTCCCGTTTGGGCGGTAGAGAGTTGACCTCTCCAAATACATCGGGAAATTTCTGAACAATAGGGGTAGTATTAAGATCATCCGGATGAGCATCAAGAGAGAATATGAAGCTTCCGGCATATTTCTGAGGTGATTTGCATTCAATGACAAGTGGCTGACCCTTGTCGCTTACCAAAGAAACTGAGCGAGTTTTGCAGGAAATAACAGCATCGAATTTGCTTAACCAATCAACTCCTAAAAGAAAGTCGAATGCTTGGAATCCAAGTACATAGAAATCCCAAGTGAATCGAGAAAAATCATACACAAGAGCAACTCCCTTGCAAACACTTCGGAGGTTAGTGGGTCCTCCGATAGGATTTGAGACACATAAGGAGGTAGTAGCAAGAGTAGGTTCTAATTTGAGTTTATTACAAAGGTCAACTGATATAAAGCTATGTGAAGCACCAGTATCGAATAATACCCTAACAGGTGTAGCATGTAAATGAAAAACACTTCGTAAGGTACCTTGGTCATCCTGGGTGGGTGGTGCAGAGGGTGCAGGTGTGGTGATAGCAAATACTCCAGATGGTGTGCCACGCTTATACAGTGGGCAGTCTTTCTTGAAATGACCCGGCTGGAGGCAGACATAGCATAAATCTTTCCTAGTCGTAGAAGGTGGTGGAACAGCAGCTCCGGTAGATGGACAACTATTAGCATAATGGCCCTTCTTATCGTATTTGAAGCAAGTGATATTAGCAAGGTCGATTGGGCTTTTCTGAGCATATCCCAATCCAGTAGTCTTCTGCCAAGCTTTCTTTTGTTGATCAAAGTTCATCTTCCTTTTCCCGGGCTGGCTAGAAGAGGGCTGAGTAGGAGTGGCCTTGGCAGTAGGTCCCCTAGGTTTTGCCTCATATCTAAGAGCATAATCAACAAGCTCTGTGAAGGTGCAGTGAGTGTGGCCAGTAAGCAAGTCATAATATTCTGGTCTAGCTCCCAAAATGAATTTCTCGTTCTTCAGAAGCGGTGTATCGATCAAGCCAGGTCCGAATTTTGAGAGTTCGTTGAATTTCCTCTCATACTCAGAAAAAGTCATACTGCCTTGCTTAAGATCCATGAAAGCTCTATAAAGTTGGGTTTTCCCAACAACTGACATCCATTGTGCCGAGAAAGTATCCCTAATCAAAAGATAGACTAGATAAATAACATTCCTAAGATTGAAAGAAGAATTTATGCTGCGAAATCCAAACGAATCTACACCTAAACTGGGCCCAAGTGATGGTGTTTTCCTCGATACGTGAAGTAACAGATTCCCACCAATCCTGTGCGGCATCTTGAAGTTGTCAGGCAGCAAGCTGACGCTTTTGAGCATCAGTGATCTCTAGACCCGAAAATATCTTCTCTAAGCCTTTAAGCCATTGCTGAGCCTCAATAATGTTCTCGGATCCAGAAAACTTAATACCTCCAAGCTGTGAATACTCCTTACTAAGAATGGTGAATTTGACAGGAACTGGAGCGACAGGTGTAGCCTGAGCAGGACCATTGCCTCTTCCACCCCTATTATTTCTTCTGGCACTCATCCTGAAATACCAAAAGAAATTTAGAACCAAGGATAAAATCATAGAACTCAAAGAAAATTAAATCGATGAATCAAAGAAGTTTGAATAGAAAGGATTTGGATATTGAATCGATTCTCCTCATTCTAGGGTATTGCTACCCTATCTCTAATGAGTTTCATAATCCCAAACTAAGGTTTTTAGGGAAACCGAAGCTCTGATACCAACTGTAACAACCCGTATATTTGGACCATTTAAATTGACAATAATCCACACATGTCAACTTAAATAATACAAAACACGAATCATTATGAGATTATGAATACATATATGTAAATGAGAATCAATATAACAACACAGACACAGAATAGTCACAGAATAATGCAACGGAAAAGTACATCATCATAATAGTAGTTCATGAAGCTACTACAGAATTACAACAATGTCTCAACATAAAGTGACAAAGAGGAAATACAAGATGTTCAATACATAAGTTCATCAAATACTAGAAAGGAAATAACTGATAAAGATAAATGCTAAGTCTTCAACATCTTCAACCAACCCTGATCAGCAACTGGATAGCTTCAGACTGACCCGAGCATATACAAAAGAAACACTCGAGTCAGGACTCAAAATCTTATACAGGATAATCAGGTGCAAATCATAAAGTCCATAACTCAAAGATGAATGTGATACACATCTTTAAGGATCCGATAAACAATCTATATATACAATAGAATACGCTAAATAGATAATGTCTAATCAGTAAAGTATGATATCAAAATAGTGTTAAGGCGTTACCATAATGCCCTTAACACATTTTATTCCCAAGAGCATATACAAGACCGTAGTTTCCCCAAAACCGGAAGTCACCAGAGGGCAATCCATATACTAAAGGTACAAAACAAAACGTAGTGGTCGCGAATAGGATAATCAGTATGACAAGGTACATGAGGCGATACCAACTAGGATACTAGTAGTTGCCTGATCCGGACTGATGTTGAGCATAGCAGCTACTACCTCAACACCGCGAAACAACACTCCCAAATCAAGGGGTGCACCCAAATCGAATCACATAAGTAATAGATAAGGTATCGAAGAAGTGTGTCCGCTAGAGATGGCGATCCTCAATGGCCCGGCGCGGCTCCTGTTTTAGTCATGTCAGGGGTCATCCAAAATCGTTCTCTTTCTTCAGTCAACGCGTTCACCAAAACCATCCACTTCGTTCTGGATCAACACTCCGCATATATTAGTTATTAAAGTGGTTTTCGGTATTGACAGAGAGTACGTCCATATCCGATCCCGGTCTCATTAATAACTACGCATTAATTACCCGATGGTCATTTAATATTAAAGTTTAAACAAATCAAAGTCCAAAAGTCAAGTTGCAAGTTTGACTTTCAAAATTTGACACATCACAATTCAATTTATTTCGAACATTTAAAAATCATATTTCCAAATTAAGTTTTAGTTCAAGCCCTTGAGTTGACAATACTTAAGTATTCAAGTTCAATATAATTCCTATTCCCATTCATCGTTACATTAAATTTAATCAAAACTTTGATTTAATCAATTTCAACAGCTAAATCAACTCCTTAACTTTAGTTGGTTTTACATTCCTTTAAGTCACTTTGTTACTTAATCTCAAATTAAATTTATAACAAATTCCAAATTTATTAAATTTATCCAAATTAGATTTAATTTCGAATCTAATAAATTCAATTTATTAGATTCTAAAACTTACTTGTTCAAATCTCATTTCAATTAAATGTGTCAATCCGTTTTATCTAATTAAATAGATTTATTAATCCGTTTCAATTAAATCCATTAATTTATTTCAATTAGGTCCACTTATTTTTTTCCATTAATTCATTACAATTAAATCCATTAATTTATTACAATTAAGACCATTAATTTATTTCAATTAATCCTATTAATTTATTACCATTAAATCCATTAATTTATTTCAATTAAATCCATTGATTTATTTCAATTAAATCCATTCATTTATTACAATTAAATCCATTCATTTATTACAATTGAATCCATTGATTTATTACGATTAAATCTTATTAATTTCGTTACTTAATTTCCAAAAACTTTTTAAGTTCATTTCTTAATTTCAAATGGATTTTAATTCCAAAATGATTTTTTTTTGACCAATCGGGTTTCTTATTTTTAATTATCTATCCTAGGCCAAAGTTGTTCAATTTGGGTATTTATCATTTCAACTCCATATCATTAAATAAAACAAAGCATAGCAAAGGAAACTTGCAGTGTGATAACTGGGATGGTGACAAAGTAAATAAACAATCAAAGCAACCATACATAACAATTCAACCATTTATTTAAATAATCCCGAAATAATCGTATTTAATTTACATTTATTATTTATGTAAATTAACAAAATTTGTAACGACCCTAAAATTTAGTGATTTTTATTTGTTAAATTAATTGAAATTTTGTGAAATTTTAAACAATAAAATTTGAAAATAAAAATTTATTATTTGGAATACGTCTATTTTAATATAGCAACTGGTAAATTTTCATCTGATAATATTAAAGTTTATTTTCTTGTGAAATTCTATTTCAATTAAAGTCAGTTAATTTTTGATGAAAATAAAATGTTTTCCAAACTTGAATATTTTTATACAGTAAATTTCTAAATCATCTGCTGAGTGAAACATCAGTCTTCGTTTCGTCAAATTTGGATTTCTATGGTGCCGTTTATCTTAATTCTGGCAAAATAACAGCATTTCTGGTACCGATTATCGACTTTCGATCAGATGATCGTACCACAAATATCTGTATACCGTTTTGATAGTCTCGTCGTGCTGATCTCTGCGGTATATTTTTCTGTATTTTTGGGGTCCGATACGCAACGAAAATGTTGATAACAGCTCGTTGTAACGGTACCACTTTTTAACTTTTTCGCCTTCCTTTACCTTTCAAAATTTGAACGTGCACCGAGACCACAATAATAATTTGCTTTAATTAATTTTTAGCTGAATCTAAGGGAGACTGTTACCATCCTCTACATCCCATTGTCCGCTCTCTACCTTTAATTCTGTCATTTCAATGTATATAAAACGTAAAAAAAAATTATACGTTCCATATAAATGGCAACGGTTCATTTTATTTTTCTTTCTTTTTATTTTCAGATCTACTCCTCCTTTCCTCTTTGCTCGTTCGTTCAATCGACATTGCATCTCCACTCTCTTCACTGACCATCCCAAGTCGCACACACCCGACCGACCTGCCGCCACCACCCACGAGCACCGCCTTTCCCCTCACATGTCACAACCCGAGCCACCATTTTTTCGACCACCACCGTCCTCGCCATCAACAGCCACCTCCGGCCGAGCACCTTAGCCGACCCCAAGTCGTCGTTCCCATCCTCCCTATTCCACTTCAACCTGCCTCACACTCAGCCTGACGCGCCCATGCCTTTGTGCCACCCTCCGCTTCCGAACGTCAACCCTTCCTCACCCTTCTCCGGCCATGGCCGCCTGCATCGCCTCCAACGCGAATGGCCATCATTTTCCTCGTGTACTGCTCCCCTTTCCGAGCCTTGTCCCTTCCACCTGCTTTTGCCTAGCCATTGCCTCCTTCCATCTTAACCACAACTCCTCCCCTCTGCGCACCAATCTCCGCCACTATTCACAGCCAACCATCACCCTTCGTTGTGGTAAGTGTGCTATCTATTCTACTAATTGTATATATATAAGTATAAGTTATATGATTATATATATGTTATAGTTATTTTATTATGCCGTGAGTCTATGTTGTATATAATTATAGTTGCAGTATATATTATACATTAGTATATTAGTTCATATATATGATTATAAAAGTTTGTATAAGGATCTTATATATATATTGTTGCCTTGGATTTACAAGTGTATTTGGTATATACGTTAGTTTGTATGTAAGCTTATATCATTTTAAAAGAGGTTATGTTGGTACAGTATTATATATGTATGTAGTTATATAATATTTTGTGATATATTGGTTATTAATATTATTTATGTTATATGTAACGACCCAGAATTTTTGATAATTAAAATTCGAATATTTAATTGATTTTAAGTATTAATAAATGAATTTAATAAGTCGAATAATTTATTTAAAGGATATTGGATTTAATTTGGTCAATTAAATCAATAATTTAACGATTGAAATTCCAGAGATAATTGAAAATCGAGTTTAAAATGATTGAAAATGATTTATAAAATTTTATTTAATCATACTGGAGTTATAGAAAGGTTATAGAACTTTTAAAATTGAATTTAAAGTTAATCTGTGAAAATGGAATATTTTAATAATTAATTATCGACTGAAAATTAGCCATTTTTCGAACAGTCTCAGAATTGAACGAGACCAGTTCCATTGGATCCGTAATAGTTAGTTATTATCGGATTTCAATTTTCGTAGCAATCGGAGTTGTCGTTTGACTATGGCAGCTCAAAACGCATCGAATTGTTTTTAATATTAATTCGGCGAGTTAAAATAGTCATTTTTCAAAAAGTCTCGGATTTCGACGAAACCAGTTTCATCGGATCCGTAATGTGATATTATTGTCAGATTTCAGATTTCGTAATTTTTGGAATTACCATTTGTCCGGGGCAAACCAAAACGCCTCGAAATCGATTTAAATCGGTTTAATTTAAATTGATCGTTTATTGTCATATCTCACACATGGATCGCATTTGCTATATTACAGCATGATAGGGGGTTCTCGCTTCGCGGTTTGGTGGCGAACGGGAGACTCTTACCCCTACATGTCCCTGAGTGGGATGGGTTGGTTGTGACAGTCGAGAGGCTGGCCGTAAAAGCAACTGCGAGGTGCCAGTGTAAGCCACGGTGGGGCTGGGATGGTTGCAAAGCCTACCGGTCGCTGCTGCCGGAAATGTCTGAGTCGTTACATTTGGTATCAGAGCATATGGTTAAGCGACAACCCTGCTCTGTTGGGTGTTACTCATTAGAGATAGAGTCAGTAGTACTCTAGAATGAGTTGAGTGTAATAATAGATATGAGCGCGTATTTGTTAGTGAATATAAAATTGTTTTATATTGTGATGATTGGTTTGTTGAGTGGTATATGGATTCTGGTCGGTATTGTCCGTACAACTCTATCGATAGGGATCTCTAAACACTCGAATAGAACAATTCGGCACAGTATTGTTTTTAAATAGGGTAAATGAGATAATTTTGCCCAAAACTATTTTTGTATAGAAACGAATTGATTTTCTATGAATTATCATAGTATATGGATGTTTGGTTGTTAGAAAATTGATAACATTGGATTATTATTATTATCATTGAAATTAAATAAGAAATTGATTTATAACTCCAAAGTTAGGAAATAAATCCATGTATAAATGAAATTTGAGAATATAAATTATAATTGTGACTTATAATTTAAAACGGAATTCCAGAGAAGTTTTTGGAAATGTTTGAAAAGAATTTGAAAATTTTGGAGATTTAGAAAGTTTAAATCATTTTTGATTTGAAAATGGATTTCAAAGGATTTTGGAAAAGTATTTTGGAGGGATAAAAGCTCTAAACTCTTTTCGGTCGCTGGAAAATAACTTCGATGATGACCGCGGCATCGTTGGTGTTCATTTTCGGGTTTCCAAAAGAGGAATTGCTGCCAAATTGTTTTAAATGGAAGTTGTTTGAAAAATTTGGGTTTTGTTTTGAAATTCAAAAGATAATTTGATTTGTTTTCAAAATGATTTGGAAATGTTGGTAAGACTTTGGAATGCTATATAAAAATATCTATGAGAATAATAAATGAGTTGATAACTTATACAATTTGAATTTTGATTGAATAAATTTAACTTAAGAAATTTTAAGTTGAATTAAAGAAGTATAAGTGAATAAATTTGAAGTTGTAAGCAATGAATTGAAATTGAAAAATGAAATGAGACTTGAATCAAGTGGAATAAAATCCAAACCTGAGAAAAATAAAATGGATTGAATCCGAATAAGCTACTTTGATAATTTATTAATTCACGAAATACAGAAATGGAAGTTGAATTAGTTAGATTGAAACTTGAATTGTGAACTAAATAAAAGAATGGTTCGAAAGTGCAAGGTAAATTCAAGTAAGTAGAAATAAATTCCGAATGAATGAAATTTACAATTGTATGTAAATGAAATTAAAGATGAATGTTAAACTTCGTTTTGAATTTGTTAGTAAATGTAATTCAAGCTGAATATTGGAAATTGAAAATTAATATGAATTAGTAAATGAAAGATAATCGATAAAAAAATTCAATATTCAGAATAGAAGATAAAATTGAATTCGAATAGAAATTTGAAATGTAAAATTGAATGATAATGGATATGTAACTTCAACAGTGAAGTAAGAATGTATAAGAAGTATATATTGGAAATTTTGTAATAGAATTTGCAAAATGATTTGAATATGTAACTAGATATTATGGCTAGTAGATATACAGGTATAAAGGAATTGGGATTTGATTTTCAAAGATGAATTTGAATTGCTCGACAAAAGGTAAGTATTTGAATTTTAATATGAGATTTGATGATTCCTTCTCTAGCCGCTTGGCATTTTTCTTTTCTTTTTGAAATCTGAGAGTCCGTAGGGACGTTTTGTAGTCGTGCCGTATTAGCCGCGCAAAGGAGACGCTGGCGAAATTTTTCGAAAATTTCGAGTGTTAGAAAATTTTGAGAAATCTTGAAAGTTTAAAATTTGAATTTAAACTCGAATTTGAATTGAGAAGTTAAACAATGTTGTTTGAAACTTATAATTGAAGTTGGAAAACGAGTTGAATGATAACGAATCTTTAATAGAAAGATTTTTTTTGATAAATTGATAAAACTATTAGATTGTGAAAAATAGTAGACGAGTTAAGGACATTTTTCCTAACTTGTAATTTCGAGGACGAAATTCTTTTAAGGGGGGAAGTCTGTAACGACCCAGAATTTTTAATAATTAAAATTCGAATATTTAATTGATTTTAAATATTAATAAATGAATTTAATAAGTCGAATAATTTATTTAAAGGATATTGGATTTAATTTGGTCAATTAAATCGATAATTTAACGATTGAAATTCCAGAGATAATTGAAAATCGAGTTTAAAATGATTGAAAATGATTTATAAAATTTTATTTAATCATACTGGAGTTATAGAAAGGTTATAGAACTTTTAAAATTGAATTTAAAGTTAATCTGTGAAAATGGAATATTTTAATAATTAATTATCGACTGAAAATTAGCCATTTTTCGAACAGTCTCAGAATTGAACGAGACCAGTTCCATTGGATCCGTAATAGTTAGTTATTATCGGATTTCAATTTTCGTAGCAATTGGAGTTGTCGTTTGACTATGGCAGCTCAAAACGCATCGAATTGTTTTTAATATTAATTCGGCGAGTTAAAATAGTCATTTTTCAAAAAGTCTCGGATTTTGACGAAACCAGTTTCATCGGATCCGTAATGTGATATTATTGTCAGATTTCAGATTTCGTAATTTTTGGAATTACCGTTTGTCCGGGGCAAACCAAAACGCCTCGAAATCGATTTAAATCCGTTTAATTTAAATTGATCGTTTATTGTCATATCTCACACATACGATCGAATTTGCTTCCGAAAACACATTCCATTGTGTTCGAGACGTGGGGTAAACCTTAGAAACGCCTGTCGGCATGCGTTGTTTAGAGATCGTTTGTAAAAGTTGCTTTAAATGGATTTAATATTAAAATATTGTTTATATACATATATATATTCACGTTATAAACGAAACCCTAATTTATTTTCGTTAGCCGCCAGTTCACAACATTAATGGGCGGAAATATCTATCGTTCATCCCTCAAGATCTCTCGATCCATCAGCCTAATCGAAAAAGTTCCAACTACAACATCGAAGATCATCACATGATCTCGAGATCCAACGGTGATGATCGATTATCGTCAAGTAGATCGACGGCAGATCGTACGTGAACGTCGCACGTATACGTGCGTTTATCGAGGAGGATGGACAACCGAGTTTCACGTGGTTATCGGCGGTGGTGGAGTCGAGTGTGGGCTTCAAGATGGAATGCTCTGATCGACGTCTAGTCGAGTGAAGGTGGAACGATTCGAAGCCCTAGAAGGCGGCTACTATGGGTTCGCGTACATGAATGAACGATGAAGGGGAAGAAGTAAATACGCGGCCCAGATTTTCTTGTTCAAAACAAACGGTCCAGATGTGATTAGGTTTAAAATTGAAATGGAAATTGTAAATTAATTTTTTTTTTATTATACGATCTTTGTAACGCGATATCTTTTACATACGAGATCAGAGAAATGCGAGATCAGTTGCGTTGGAATCATATCGCCGAACACTACGCGATGCAATTGGATTGGTGTCGTTTGGAGCTAGTTTGAATTTCGGGTAAAATTAAACGTGTGTTTAATTTTATTCGAAATAAACGCTGAAATCAGAATTAAAATCACGGTGAGATCTTCTCACTCAAATTGAATGTGGAATTTTTACAGTTATTGATTTGATGATTGCTATTCGATGTGATATTAGATATGATAGGATATATCTATATATAATAGCAATATATACATATTGGCATATGTATATATTGGATTGATGATTTCCCGCCTCGTATAGCGGATGAGACCCTATTGCGCCGTTAGTAAGCGGATTTTTATAAAACCCATATACCGCGATAATTTCGTACTGGAGCGGAATTGGTATTGTGCTAACATCTTTGGATGCAGGGAAACAGGTTGGAGGGATCCAACTGGATTCCTCAACTGTATTTACTTATTTACAGATATTGATATATATTCTGTTATCATATTGATATATGATATTGACTGTTGTGATGGACTAATTGGTGTTGTTGCATCATCGGATTCAGTTTTGAAATGTAAAAATAACGACTTTTACTTTAAAAGGGTTTTTAAAGTGATTTTTGAAAATATACGTTTTATGGAATTTTTGAATCGATTTATAAACGTAAAATTTTAAAGTTATAAAAGTTATAATTTTTAGTGAAATATAACCGAAGTGTCGTTTTTGAAATAAAAGTCGATTTATTTATAAAATGGTTTAAATAGAGATTTTTGAATTTATTATGAAAGCTCTATATATAAGATTTATAAAATTTGATTTTTATAAATCAAAGTGATGAAATTATAAAGGAGTTTTAAAGACGTTTTAAATGATGTTAAAATGGGTTTTATAAAGGACAGAATAAATGATTTGTGAAGTCCTAAAAGAACGATTTTTGTAAATAAACGAATTATAAGTGTTTAACTTATAGAATGGACTTTTGGTAGAAAATTGAGTTATAAATTGAATTGGATAATAAAAGGAATTTATAAGTTGAAGTAGTTATAAAATATAAAATTGTGATTTATAAACGTTGTTTATGAATCCGAAATCACTTATTTTGATAAGTGAATTGTAGAAGTTAATTAAAGGAATTATATCCACGATTTTGGACAGTGGATAAACTTTTAAATAAAATGTGTAGAAATGTTGAATTTGGATAGTGAAGTATATTCACGATTTTGGACAGTGAATATATTGTTAAGTAAAATGGATATGTTCTGGAGAAGTGATATTATGAAATGAAGTAATTATTTTAAAAGATGTTTTAAAATGTATTATGAATCGAAAGCATAGATTTCAACGTTTTATTGTTGAAATAGACGTTTTCGAGAAATAAGGAAATGGTGGACTATAACACTGTTGTTATAGTAAATGATTTCCGAAAGGAAATGTTTTATATAGTATTGGGATTTATATATCTATTAAAATCCGAATCCCTATACTAGTGATTTTGAGTCGTCGTAACGATGTTTTACGTAACATTCGTTTTGACTCAAATAAATGTGTTTAAAGAGAATGATTTCCTTAAAGAATGAATATATACTTAATATTGATTTAAGTATATCGAATATTTTCAAATGTTGAAAATAAATGATTTGTGAAATACTTATTTTTAAATAAGTATGGAAATGCTTTTCCAATATGAAGTGAACTGTTTAGAGATTTTATCTTTTAAAGATAAAATGAAATGTGGAAATTGATTTGAAATTGTTTTCAAATGATTAAGTGTGGAAATTTTATATCTAGTAAAAGATATTTTGGAAGATAAAATAATTTGGGAAAATTATTTGGAATCTGATGATGTTGCGCATCTTTATTGATAGTTAAATAACCGACTATCAATAATTACCTTGAATAGGTATTTGTTGTGAATTGGATGAAATTGAATGTCACACTTATTTTTGAATAATCGCTCACTATTCGGGTTAGCCAGGAAAGGACCATGGGGTCGTATAACTCATTCCGAATATGTGATACGTCGTTATGAATTGCATTTGAAGACCGGTGTTGAAGACCGGATATTTTTGAAAACGGAAGGATTACCGTCGAGTTACTCTACATCGGCTGATCTCCGGTTTAGAGGTTTTATCACCCTTAGTGACGGGAAGTCCGGACGTGATTAGAAATTTATCCGGATATGCAAGGGCTTCGTGAGAAGTGCCTTCGGTTCTGTTCGATCCCGGAACAGACTTGTATGGATTGTGTGTCTGACGTTACAATTTGAGATATAAAGCTGATTTCTTTCAAATACATTTCTGTTGGTGGCGGAGAATTTATTCTCTTAGCTTAACACCCTTCTCTGAGACGTACGAGCTCATAGGTTATGTAGTTGAAATTTATCAGCGATATATCCCAATTTGGTAACGTGGCATACTGAGTGTTGCTGTGAAATGATCAGTGTTTGATCATTTGTGATATGATCATTTGTTTGATCTTATATCTTTGTGATCATAGGTTGATCATTTTTGTTTGACCTAACGTAGGGCTTTGTAGAAAGCGTAGCTTTGTGGACGAGACTTCGTCGAGCCTCACACCCCGAAAATGGTCAAAACAGGAAGGATGCAGCAAGGTTCTAGGGAGTAGCGCCCCTTAGTGTATGTCATTCCTTCTGGATAAAGGTGGTATCATGGTATGGAGCCCAGATACTTAACCTCTGTGGTTACTGCATTATTATTACTATGTGGTTTGTTGCGAATCGGTGATCCTCGGGAAGATCGGTGACGATCGGGGGATGGCATACGCGTGTCAGTAGTTACCTATTTTTGCAGAGGTAACCCGGCCTTGTGTTGGCAGAGATCCGGTTAGGTTCTCGGGTCGTCTATTCCAGGGACGTACCCATCGTGGAAAAGGAAGTTCCTTAGCCTGACCATTTGTTGGAAATCCAAAGAAACAATACGAGCCTTTACGATTTCAATTGTATAACCTGTCTCCTCAGGAGGCAGCTATAGCAGGCATAATATAATGGTACCTATGCTGGCTAAGATTTATATTATACTTTCGAAATGTTTTCCACTATGCAATAATAATAATATCAAAAAGGTTTTGATTTTTGCGTAGTAAGCATCTTTGACTAACATAAGAAGAAATCTCCTCCAAGTCTGCGTTTGCATTGTGTGTGTGGCGGGAGGTCTTATGGTAGTTTCATTTTCCAAAAGCATTGCGAATTGACTTTAAAAATATTTATGTTGTTTAATTTAAAGATAAACTGTTTTACGATCTCACACTAGTCACCATGACTGACTCGGAGTTTATTGTTCCCTTCTAAACTTTGGGTGCCCACTAATTTCCACACGGGCAGCCTAGAGTTATGTTATCAGGATATTCTGGATATTCTGGAGTTTTGGAGATAAGCTGGATGGCGAGACGTAGTATTTGTATCTGATATTATTTATTCCGCTGTGTATTCTGTATGAGGACAAGTTATATAACTGTCCATTGTTGTATATTGACTCTGATGATTGATGTATGTATAAAATGATATAGTTCTTTGTTTAAAGATTATTCATTTATCTATTATATATTGTTCCGCTGCAAATGTGAGATTCTGATATTGTTTCTGTTTCTGCTCTTGTTCTGTTGTTGTTCTTCTTTCTTTTTCTTCTATCTTCTTCTTCTACCTTTTTCTTCTTTCTTAAAACCATAACTTTTCGGGTTTCCGGCATTCGATGGCTCAGCAGTCGATAAAGTGAGTATCGATGTTGAATTTTCGAAAGTCGAAAATTTTCGGGATGTTACATTATATATATAATAGAAACTTTACAAAATCTGTTTATATGTAAGCGTGTACGAGGTATATATATCTGTTTACATGTATATACATGAGTTATGATGTCTGATTTGAAAGTGTTATATATATATATATACACATTAGTTTATATACTTTTATATGTTAAGTTGTATACTTACAAGTTTATGAGTTCTGTTTTTATAGGATGTGTGGTAGCTTTATGTTTTTATATATATAGGGTCACCTTGTTTTAATATATACAAAATATATACGGTACAGTGTTGGGTTGCAGTATCTATAATATTATAAGTGAGGATGTATGCTAGTTCGAAAGCTTGCATAGAATATATATATAGTTGTACTTCAAAAATCTAGTGTAGTATATCATAGTAGCCTTGTTTTGCTATGAAGAAGAAAAGGAGCAGTAAAATAATTATACAAAGTTATGTCTGCAACAAGTCTTTATTTCTCAATTCTGTCTTGTTTTATAATTTAACCTTTTTTTTTTTTTTTATAATGTATTGGTTTATATAGATTATTGGTAACCAATTTGCTGTTTAGATAAAATATAAGTTTATTTGCGAACAGTGAGTTCCAATATTTTATAATGAGTTAAATTATATTGATTTTGAAATTTTGATTTTAATAAGAATATAAGTTTATAAATATAAATAGATTTTTATATATTAGTTTAGATACAAGTAGTGTTATGGCTGGGTATATATAAGTAATTATTTCAACATATATTGTGTGTATATATATTTGACTGTAATGTATGAGTTTTAGTTTAAACCAATGATTTTGAAATTTATATATATTTAATTTAATATATGTTTGAATTTAGAGTATGATTTTTTATATAGTTATATATCGTTATATATAAGTTACTTATACCATTGATCTTCGTTAAGTCCAGTTCATCGTGCCTTGCTCTTATCTCGCAAATGTCCAATTTGGTCGCAGCATCTTTCTGATTTGCTCGTGTCTGTATCAGTGTGCATATCCGTGTCATCTTCATATCTATCTAGCCTCGAAAGGTGAGCAATCACTCACGATTAACGTTCTTTTATTTATTAAATTCAATTTCAATTGAAACGACAATTGAAATATTACTACTGTTAGTTAATTTCATTGCTGTATATATGCTCTTTTCTGTATCTGTTCACCTATGACATCTGACACCAGTATCTAGTATTTATATGTCTGTTATTACTATTATCTGTAACTGTTCACCTGTGACATCTGACACCAGTATCTGTTATATTATTATTGATGATATATGCCTGTTGTTGAATTTTATATTATCTGTTATCACTCTGCAAGTTCCCTGTTAGTATGGAATTCACTATGGGTTGAAATGATACATACCCGAACGGACTTCAGAATAGGAGAAAATCGTTATGGGTTGAAATGATAAACCCAAGCGATTTTCATTTGAATTGAAATTGGGATTACGGGTTGATATGATATCTACCCGTATATATATATATTTAAATTACGGATTGAAATGATAAATATCCGTATCACTTAACCATATGATAAACATATATAGACACCGTTGGTCCATATATATTTTGAAAATAAATTCTATGATTTTGGGAAGAAATATATAGTTTTAAAATGTTGAGCCTTAAATTTTATATATAAATGGGAATGATTGATTTAATACATATAATATGGTTGAGTATTTAGATTTATGTTTCAAAAATAGATTTTAGTAATAATTTGAATAAGTTAAGGTTGGGAAGATAATTTGAATTTAGTAAAGAATTTTATTTAATTAAACCGATTTAAAACTTATTGAAATTTAAGATATGATTTATAACTTGAGTTTGATTTAAATAATTTAAAGTGAATATTCCTTGATTAAATAATAATAAAGTTAAATCAAGAGCTATATGAAACTGTTAAATTTAACTTTGAAAATGTTGAATATTAAAGCTTTGAAATATATTGAAAATTTAAATGGTATATTTAGAAATGAATTGAATTGATGAATTGAGCTTTGAATAAAATTTGAATTTGGAATTTGAAGTTGATGTGAAGAAATTTGTGAGACTTGAGGAAATTAAATACTTTACTTTTAAATCTTTTAATATATATACTATTTTGGAAAATAGATATATTTGAAATGAAATGATATGTGGGTTTTGAAGTATAAATTAAATTGAAATGACCACGGTGTTATAATGTATATTTCCACCTTGTAGATAGTTCTGAAGATCCTTAGAGGATGGTTATCCCAAACATCCTTTAAGTTACTTGTATTTCAGTTGATATTACACTTGAGTTGGATTTATTTATATAAGAATGTTAATCCTGACTCGAGTGTTTTGTGTTTTGCTTTACGCTCGGGTCAGACCGAGTGATACGGCATTTGAGACCCATCCTTGGAGTTTGGAGCTTCCTTTGGAGATCCAACTATCGCCTCAGTTTTCAGCTCTTCTAGTTGATTTGTTCAGAGAAGTCATCTGTTGTACTGGAGACTTCACTGCATTTGAGATATCCTGTTGTATTTTATTTCTAACTCTGATGTTTATATAGTAGCTTCATGAACTACTATTTTATCTATTCCGCTGCGTATTATTGTATTACTCTGTGTTTGTGATTCTGTGATTGATTTATTTACTGCATATGTTGAGTTTTGCCAAAATTTTAAATTAACAATCTGATATTTTGAATTATTCAAGTCAGACATGTGTGGATTATTGTCGATTTGAATGGTCCAAAATAGCGGGTCGTTATAGTTGGTATCAGAGCTTTGGCTCTAGGCAAAACTTAGCATATATAGTAAATTTATTTACAGAATCACTTTCGTTCGAGTTTGAATCTCATCCTTTTGACTCGATTTCCGTTGAACTTTGGAACGTTCCCTACGGTTTCAAAATTCATTTTTGTCTCTCCCTATTTGTATTCTTTTGATTCTGGAGTATCCCATAACTCCACTTCGAATGATCTCTATAAGAATAGGATCCCACCAATCTTTGAATGATTTGTGAATTGGTGAAACTCCTTCACAATCGGCATTGATTCACCGGAGATTTCTATATCTTTGGTTTAGATGCCGCTATCTCTTGCGATCGAATGTTGATTTTTCTTGGAATTCTGCATCGATCTTATTCTTGAAGTCACGGTTGACCCGGTTAAGGTCGCCCGCGATTTATATAAGTGTATCCGACTACTGTTTTGTAATTAATTATCTCATTTTCGTCCAAACTTATCTTCGAATCAGAATCCTATTTGATTAGAGTCCCTCTAAGTTGAATTTCTATCTTTGTTTTAAAATCCATTCTTGAACCATCCTTTGAAAATCAGGCTTGTTTATATTTTGGAAATTGTTTTATATATCGAAATTTTTATAAGTATGATTATATTCTATATTTAAAGGTGAAAATATTTTCGATAAGGATTATATATACCATTTAAAAATAAGAATTTGAGGTTTCGAAAGGATTTGTAATTTTGAAAAAAACTATATAAGAAATTTGATTTATCTAAAAATGATTTATAACTGAAGGATTTTAAACTTTAAATTCGAGAATCGAACCCCGGTGTTTTGAAATTGGTTTTAAGATTTTGAAATATATAATAATAATATGATTTAAAAATATTTTCCGAATAAGAAATGTTTCAAATGATTGGAATGAGTTTCGAAGAAATTTCAAAAGAAGTTTGAGAAAATAGAAGTCCAGAACTCACTTATGTCGCTGGAAAATAATTTCGGTGATGAGTGCACGCATCATCGACATTGATTTTCGAGTTTCAGAGTGGGGGATAGGCCACTTCAATAGCTTTGCTATGCGAGTGATTTTGCGAAACCAATTTTGATTTCAAATTTCGAAGTAAGATTTGATATATATATGTATATGTATTTGAAATGATTTGAAGTAAGCCGGTGTTCAGTCCTCGAGTTTTGGATTTGATATAACGCTATCTATAAAAATTAATTTACTAATTTGAGCGGATTTCCAACTCTTGAATTTGAAAAGGATTTCTTCAACTGTTTTGAAGGTTCGAGCACTTCCAAATCAAGGTTAACTTTTCAAAGCTAAGTAATTTCGAAAGGTAATAAAGTATATAAGTTTGGTATGTATGATTAAAGTATGTAGTAAAGATTTAAATAAGTTGAAACTGTTTTGTTAAGTAAATGAATAAGGCTATTTTGAATTTTTTCTAATATGAAATTTAGATTTGAAATGTTCTGAAAAGAATTTGGTCTTCAAAATATTTTGAATAAAATTTAGTTTAAATGTTTTAACTTAGTAACATCTTTATGAAACTATATATTTAACAAGTTGGAATAAATATATAAGTTGTACGTATGCTGTTTTATTCGCATAATTAATTTGATCCCAGTTTGAGTACACAAGTTCGAGGTGGATTACACCATTTCGTGTTAGGATTTTTCATTCGATTCTTGATGGCGAATATTTGATATGGATTTTGGGCTTGATTCTAGAATTCTCTATCATAGTATATGGCTATGCAAGGAGACTGATGGCTTCTAGTCGAGAAACCATATCGAAGTCCGCATTAGGGAAATCGAATGGACAATACTAGTTCGAAAGCGAACTTGTGTGATCGAGCGAGCGATCAAATGTGATTTTGCGAAATGATGACGTATGTACATCTTATATTCTAATATCATTGATATATTTTGACGCTGAAATTGAAAGCTGTCGAGTTAGAATATCTTTGCTTACTAAAAGAAAATTTCCAATTTAAATTACAAAGATATATAACCCATAAAAGCAAAGATATTCAATCCCATATGGCTCTTCATACAGCGAAATTTATTTTGTAAAATTTGAACCTTATATAAGATGGACCTTACGTAAGTATAAGATGATTTTGAAAACATTTGATTTTGAAAATGAATTGGTTGACTTAAATTATATTGATTTGGAAATTTGGATTTATTTTCTAAATCTATTATTTTGGAAACTTTGAAACTAAAGATATTTAATTTGAGAAGAAATAATTTGGTGAAATTGTATATGATTTTGAAATTTAACTGATACTGAAACAAATTGAAATTTGAGAACCTTGTGTTATTAAATACTTGATTTGGGAGTTGTCGAACTTATATAAAATTGATTTGTATAAGTATGAATTGATTCGAAAACTATGGATTTGAAAAGGTACTCAATTTGAAAAGTGAAATCTTATATAATTGAAGTCTATATAAGTATGATTTGATATACTTTTGATTTTGGAAAAGTATTTGATTTGAAAATTAAATCTTATATATAATGGATTTTATATAAGTACGATATTTGAAAGTGATTTGAAAAGGTACTATATGATACATATTTTCGAAGTAAAGATATGGAAAGTGCCTTCTGCTTGATATCCGATTTGTGGCCACATCTTGGATTCATTCTATCGATATTATTCTCTCTGATTTTTGGTTTTCCGGATATGATACTCGAGTGTCCTTCGAATTCCATGGCGTTACCCATGGTCTTACGAACTCGACTGCATAGCGTAATTCGTAAGGCAGTGATTGCTTAAAAGGTACGGATGTTTCCTGGGGGATTCAAGCATAACCATTGTGTATCTGCGATCTATGGTCGTGTTAGTGGCGTAATCCGCAAGGCAGAGATTGCTTAAAGGGTATGGATGTTTCCTGGAGGATCCAGGCATAACCATTGTTATGTATCCTGCGGTCCACAGTTTTGTTGCATGGCGAAATTCGCAAGGCAGTGAATGCTTAAAAGGTACAGATGTTTCCTAGGGGACCCAGGCGTAACCATTGTGTATCTGCGATCCATGATTTGATTCGTTTTGTTTGGATTGTACTTTCCATATCTGTTTTTAAAAGTTTTCCAGTATTTTCACTGGGTATTGAAACAGGTCTACTAAGTACCTGGGGAATTCTAGTTTTGCGCCTGATCAACGCACTACCAGAGTCTACAGGAACAAGGATAAACTTGTTGAAACATCGAGTTATAAAGGTATTTTATTATAAAAAGTATTTCCGACAAAGAAATTTTGTATTGATATTCGAAATTGAAATTCTAATGGTTTGAATTTATTATTCATGCCCGATACTATTCTTTTGAATCTACCTTATATGCTCAGCTTTATTTATTCACCTATATTCTGTTTCCAAGTCCTCCTTCTTTTCCTTGTTGACTATATCCTTTTAGATAAACAATAGTGTTATAAATAGAAAATTTTAGTGTTAAATATTTTAGAAGTTATTAATTAAATACAACATATTTAAAGAAATGATTATTGATTTATTAATAATGTTGAAAAGTATCTTGAGGTAAATTAATAAATTTATGAATTATGGATTTAATGTTTTCAAATAGCTTCTTTGTAAATATAAGTAATGATGTAAATAATTGTTTTCAAATATTTTTTTCATACCTTTATAAAGGTGTTATTTAAACATAAATGGTATTTAAAAATGAAGCAAGAAATTCTACAAATGGGTTTTGGAAGATATTAAAGTATTAAAGATAATTGAATTGTAAATGAAGTTTCAAATGAATATTTCAAGTAAAATTTATATATAGTTTCAAATTAATTGTTTAATCTTATCTTTTAACCTACCCTTTTTGCCTGGTTGTTCTATTCTCCTACCTCCTCTCTTTTCGGGGACGAAAAGTTTTGAGTGGGGGAGAGTGTAACGACCCTAAAATTTAGTGATTTTTATTTGTTAAATTAATTGAAATTTTGTGAAATTTTAAACAATAAAATTTGAAAATAAAATTTTATTATTTGGAATACGTCTATTTTAATATAGCAACTGGTAAATTTTCATCTGATAATATTAAAGTTTATTTTCTTGTGAAATTCTATTTCAATTAAAGTCAGTTAATTTTTGATGAAAATAAAATGTTTTCCAAACTTGAATATTTTTATACAGTAAATTTCTAAATCATCTGCTGAGTGAAACATCAGTCTTTGTTTCGTCAAATTTGGATTTCTATGGTGCCGTTTATCTTAATTCTGGCAAAATAACAGCATTTCTGGTACCGATTATCGACTTTCGATCAGATGATCGTACCACAAATATCTGTATACCGTTTTGATAGTCTCGTCGTGCTGATCTCTGCGGTATATTTTTCTGTATTTTTGGGGTCCGATACGCAACGAAAATGTTGATAACAGCTCGTTGTAACGGTACCACTTTTTAACTTTTTCGCCTTCCTTTACCTTTCAAAATTTGAACGTGCACCGGGACCACAATAATAATTTGCTTTAATTAATTTTTAGCTGAATCTAAGGGAGACTGTTACCATCCTCTACATCCCATTGTCCGCTCTCTACCTTTAATTCTGTCATTTCAATGTATATAAAACGTAAAAAAAAATTATACGTTCCATATAAATGGCAACGGTTCATTTTATTTTTCTTTCTTTTTATTTTCAGATCTACTCCTCCTTTCCTCTTTGCTCGTTCGTTCAATCGACATTGCATCTCCACTCTCTTCACTGACCATCCCAAGTCGCACACACCCGACCGACCTGCCACCACCACCCACGAGCACCGCCTTTCCCCTCACATGTCACAACCCGAGCCACCATTTTTCCGACCACCACCGTCCTCGCCATCAACAGCCACCTCCGGCCGAGCACCTTAGCCAACCCCAAGTCGTCGTTCCCATCCTCCCTATTCCACTTCAACCTGCCTCACACTCAGCCTGACGCGCCCATGCCTTTGCGCCACCCTCCGCTTCCGAGCGTCAACCCTTCCTCACCCTTCTCCGGCCATGGCCGCCTGCATCGCCTCCAACGCGAATGGCCATCATTTTCCTCGTGTACTGCTCCCCTTCCCGAGCCTTGTCCCTTCCACCTGCTTTTGCCTAGCCATTGCCTCCTTCCATCTTAACCACAACTCCTCCCCTCTGCCCACCAATCTCCGCCACTATTCACAGCCAACCATCACCCTTCGCTGTGGTAAGTGTGCTATCTATTCTACTAATTGTATATATATAAGTATAAGTTATATGATTATATATATGTTATAGTTATTTTATTATGCCGTGAGTCTATGTTGTATATAATTATAGTTGCAGTATATATTATACATTAGTATATTAGTTCATATATATGATTATAAAAGTTTGTATAAGGATCTTATATATATATATATATATTGTTGCCTTGGATTTACAAGTGTATTTGGTATATACGTTAGTTTGTATGTAAGCTTATATCATTTTAAAAGAGGTTATGTTGGTACAGTATTATATATGTATGTAGTTATATAATATTTTGTGATATATTGGTTATTAATATTATTTATGTTATATATATATAATAGGAACTATACAAAATCTGTTTATATGTAAGCGTGTATAAGGTATATATATCTGTTTACATGTATATACATGAGTTATGATGTCTGATTTGAAAGTGTTATATATATATATATATTTATACATTAGTTTATATACTTTTATATGTTAAGTTGTATACTTACAAGTTTATGAGTTCTGTTTTTATAGGATGTGTGGTAGCTTTATGTTTTTATATATATAGGGTCATCTTGTTTTAATATATACAAAATATATACGGTACAGTGTTGGGTTGCAGTATCTATAATATTATAAGTGAGGATGTATGCTAGTTCGAAAGCTTGCATAGAATATATATATAGTTGTACTTCAAAAATCTAGTGTAGTATATCATAGTAGCCTTGTTTTGCTATGAAGAAGAAAGGGAGCAGTAAAATAATTATACAAAGTCATGTCTGCAACAAGTCTTTATTTCTCAATTCTGTCTTGTTTTATAATTTAACCTTTTATTTTTTTATAATGTATTGGTTTATATAGATTATTGGTAACCAATTTGCTGTTTAGATAAAATATAAGTTTATTTGCGAACAGTGAGTTCCAATATTTTATAATGAGTTAAATTATATTGATTTTGAAATTTTGATTTTAATAAGAATGTAAGTTTATAAATATAAATAGATTTTTATATATTAGTTTAGATACAAGTAGTGTTATGGCTGGGTATATATAAGTAATTATTTCAACATATATTGTGTGTATATATATTTGACTGTAATGTATGAGTTTTAGTTTAAACCAATGATTTTGAAATTTATATATATTTAATTTAATATATGTTTGAATTTAGAGTATGATTTTTTATACAGTTATATATCGTTATATATAAGTAACTTATACCATTGATCTTCGTTAAGTCCAGTTCATCGTGCCTTGCTCTTATCTCGCAAATGTCCAATTTGGTCGCAGCATCTTTCTGATTTGCTCGTGTCCGTATCAGTGTGCATATCTGTGTCATCTTCATATCTATCTAGCCTCGAAAGGTGAGCAATCACTCACGATTAACGTTCTTTTATTTATTAAATTCAATTTCAATTGAAACGACAATTGAAATATTACTACTGTTAGTTAATTTCATTGCTGTATATATGCTCTTTTCTGTATCTGTTCACCTATGACATCTGACACCAGTATCTAGTATTTATATGTCTGTTATTACTATTATCTGTAACTGTTCTCCTGTGACATCTGACACCAGTATCTGTTATATTATTATTGATGATATATGCCTGTTGTTGAATTTTATATTATCTGTTATCACTCTGCAAGTTCCCTGTTAGTATAGAATTCACTATGGGTTGAAATGATACATACCCGAACGGACTTTAGAATAGGAGAAAATCGTTTTGGGTTGAAATGATAAACCCAAGTGATTTTCATTTGAATTGAAATTGGGATTACGGGTTGATATGATATCTACCCGTATATATATATTTAAATTATGGATTGAAATGATAAATATCTATATCACTTAACCATATGATAAACATATACAGACACCGTTGGTCCATATATATTTTGAAAATAAATTCTATGGTTTTGGGAAGAAATATATAGTTTTAAAATGTTGAGCCTTAAATTTTATATATAAATGGGAATGATTGATTTAATACATATAATATGGTTGAGTATTTAGATTTATGTTTCAAAAATAGATTTTAGTAATAATTTGAATAAGTTAAGGTTGGGAAGATAATTTGAATTTAGTAAAGAATTTTATTTAATTAAACCGATTTAAAACTTATTGAAATTTAAGATATGATTTATAACTTGAGTTTGATTTAAATAATTTAAAGAATATTTCTTGTTTAAAAAAAAAATTTTTTAAGGAAATATTTAGTAAAAATGAAATTTAAGGCTAGTTAAATGATATCGAATTTATTAAGTGAATATTCCCTGATTAAATAATAATAAAGTTAAATCAAGAGCTATATGAAACTGTTAAATTTAACTTTGAAAATGTTGAATATTAAAGCTTTGAAATATATTGAATATTTAAATGGTATATTTAGAACTGAATTGAATTGATGAATTGAGCTTTGAATAAAATTTGAATTTGGAATTTGAAGTTGATGTGAAGAAATTTGTGAGACTTGAGGAAATTAAATACTTTACTTTTAAATCTTTTAATATATATACTATTTTGGAAAATAGATATATTTGAAATGAAATGATATGTGGGTTTTGAAGTATAAATTAAATTGAAATGACCACGGTGTTATAATGTATATTTCCACCTTGTAGATAGTTCTGAAGATCCTTAGAGGATGGTTATCCCAAACATCCTTTAAGTTACTTGTATTTCAGTTGATATTTCACTTGAGTTGGATTTATTTATATAAGAATGTTAATCCTGACTCGAGTGTTTTGTGTTTTGCTTTATGCTCGGGTCAGACCGAGTGATACAGCATTTGAGACCCATCCTTGGAGTTTGGAGCTTCCTTTGGAGATCCAACTATCGCCTCAGTTTTCAGCTCTTCTAGTTGATTTGTTCAGAGAAGTCATCTGTTGTACTGGAGACTTCACTGCATTTGAGATATCCTGTTGTATTTTATTTCTAACTCTCATGTTTATATAGTAGCTTCATGAACTACTATTTTATCTATTCCGCTGCGTATTATTGTATTACTCTGTGTTTGTGATTCTGTGATTGATTTATTTACTGCATATGCTGAGTTTTGCCAAATTTTAAATTAACAATCTGATATTTTGAATTATTCAAGTCAGACATGTGTGGATTATTGTCGATTTGAATGGTCCAAAATAGCGGGTCGTTACAGTTGGTATCAGAGCTTTGGCTCTAGGCAAAACTTAGCATATATAGTAAATTTATTTACAGAATCACTTTCGTTCGAGTTTGAATCTCATCCTTTTGACTCGATTTCCGTTGAACTTTGGAACGTTCCCTACGGTTTCAAAATTCATTCTTGTCTCTCCCTATTTGTATTCTTTTGATTCTAGAGTATCCCATAACTCCACTTCGAATGATCTCTATAAGAATAGGATCCCACCAATCTTTGAATGATTTGTGAATTGGTGAAACTCCTTCACAATCGGCATTGATTCACCGGAGATTTCTATATCTTTGGTTTAGATGCCGCTATCTCTTGCGATCGAATGTTGATTTTTCTTGGAATTCTGCATCGATCTTATTCTTGAAGTCACGGTTGACCCGGTTAAGGTCGCCCGCGATTTATATAAGTGTATCCGACTACTGTTTTGTAATTAATTATCTCATTTTCGTCCAAACTTATCTTCGAATCAGAATCCTATTTGATTAGAGTCCCTCTAAGTTGAATTTCTATCTTTGTTTTAAAATCCATTCTTGAACCATCCTTTGAAAATCAGGCTTGTTTATATTTTGGAAATTGTTTTATATATCGAAATTTTTATAAGTATGATTATATTCTATATTTAAAGGTGAAAATATTTTCGATAAGGATTATATATACCATTTAAAAATAAGAATTTGAGGTTTCGAAAGGATTTGTAATTTTGAAAAAAACTATATAAGAAATTTGATTTATCTAAAAATGATTTATAACTGAAGGATTTTAAACTTTAAATTCGAGAATCGAACCCCGGTGTTTTGAAATTGGTTTTAAGATTTTGAAATATATAATAATAATATGATTTAAAAATATTTTCCGAATAAGAAATGTTTCAAATGATTGGAATGAGTTTCGAAGAAATTTCAAAAGAAGTTTGAGAAAATAGAAGTCCAGAACTCACTTATGTCGCTGGAAAATAATTTCGGTGATGAGTGCGCGCATCATCGACATTGATTTTCGAGTTTCAGAGTGGGGGATAGGCCACTTCAATAGCTTTGCTATGCGAGTGATTTTGCGAAACCAATTTTGATTTCAAATTTCGAAGTAAGATTTGATATATATATGTATATGTATTTGAAATGATTTGAAGTAAGCCGGTGTTCAGTCCTCGAGTTTTGGATTTGATATAACGCTATCTATAAAAATTAATTTACTAATTTGAGCGGATTTCCAACTCTTGAATTTGAAAATGATTTCTTCAACTGTTTTGAAGGTTCGAGCACTTCCAAATCAAGGTTAACTTTTCAAAGCTAAGTAATTTCGAAAGGTAATAAAGTATATAAGTTTGGTATGTATGATTAAAGTATGTAGTAAAGATTTAAATAAGTTGAAACTGTTTTGTTAATAAATGAATAAGGCTATTTTGAATTTTTTCTAATATGAAATTTAGATTTGAAATGTTCTGAAAAGAATTTGGTCTTCAAAATATTTTGAATAAAATTTAGTTTAAATGTTTTAACTTAGTAACATCTTTATGAAACTATATATTTAACAAGTTGGAATAAATATATAAGTTGTACGTATGCTGTTTTATTCGCATAATTAATTTGATCCCAGTTTGAGTACACAAGTTCGAGGTGGATTACACCATTTCGTGTTAGGATTTTTCATTCGATTCTTGATGGTGAATATTTGATATGGATTTTGGGCTTGATTCTAGAATTCTCTATCATAGTATATGGCTATGCAAGGAGACTGATGGCTTCTAGTCGAGAAACCATATCGAAGTCCGCATTAGGGAAGTCGAATGGACAATACTAGTTCGAAAGCGAACTTGTGTGATCGAGCGAGCGATCAAATGTGATTTTGCGAAATGATGACGTATGTACATCTTATATTCTAATATCATTGATATATTTTGACGCTGAAATTGAAAGCTGTCGAGTTAGAATATCTTTGCTTACTAAAAGAAAATTTCCAATTTAAATTACAAAGATATATAACCCATAAAAGCAAAGATATTCAATCCCATATGGCTCTTCATACAGCGAAATTTATTTTGTAAAATTTGAACCTTATATAAGATGGACCTTACGTAAGTATAAGATGATTTTGAAAACTTTTTTCAGATATTTCAAAAATTTGAAAAAGTTACATTTGATTTTGGAAATGAATTGGTTGACTTAAATTATATTGATTTGGAAATTTGGATTTATTTTCTAAATCTATTATTTTGGAAACTTTGAAACTAAAGATATTTAATTTGAGAAGAAATAATTTGGTGAAATTGTATATGATTTTGAAATTTAACTGATACTAAAACAAATTGAAATTTGAGAACCTTGTGTTATTAAATACTTGATTTGGGAGTTGTCGAACTTATATAAAATTGATTTGTATAAGTATGAATTGATTCGAAAACTATGGATTTGAAAAGGTACTCAATTTGAAAAGTGAAATCTTATATAATTGAAGTCTATATAAGTATGATTTGATATACTTTTGATTTTGGAAAAGTATTTGATTTGAAAATTAAATCTTATATATAATGGATTTTATATAAGTACGATATTTGAAAGTGATTTGAAAAGGTACTATATGATACATATTTTCGAAGTAAAGATATGGAAAGTGCCTTCTGCTTGATATCCGATTTGTGGCCACATCTTGGATTCATTCTATCGATATTATTCTCTCTGATTTTTGGTTTTTTGGATATGATACTCGAGTGTCCTTCGAATTCCATGGCGTTACCCATGGTCTTACGAACTCGACTACATAGCGTAATTCGTAAGGCAGTGATTGCTTAAAAGGTACGGATGTTTCCTGGGGGATCCAGGCGTAACCATAGTGTATCTGCGATCTATGGTCGTGTTAGTGGCGTAATCCGCAAGGCAGAGATTGCTTAAAGGGTATGGATGTTTCCTGGGGGATCCAGGCGTAACCATTGTTATGTATCCTGCGGTCCACAGTTTTGTTGCATGGCGAAATTCGCAAGGCAGTGAATGCTTAAAAGGTACAGATGTTTCCTGGGGGACCCAGGCGTAACCATTGTGTATCTGCGATCCATGATTTGATTCGTTTTGTTTGGATTGTACTTTCCATATCTGTTTTTAAAAGTTTTCCAGTATTTTCACTGGGTGTTGAAACAGGTCTACTAAGTACTTGGGGAATTCTAGTTTTGCGCCTGATCAACGCACTACCAGAGTCTACAGGAACAAGGATAAACTTGTTGAAACACCGAGTTATAAAGGTATTTTATTATAAAAAGTATTTCCGACAAAGAAATTTTGTATTGATATTCGAAATTGAAATTCTAATGGTTTGAATTTATTATTCATGCCCGATACTATTCTTTTGAATCTACCTTATCTGCTCAGCTTTATTTATTCACCTATATTCTGTTTCCAAGTCCTCCTTCTTTTCCTTGTTGACTATATCCTTTTAGATAAACAATAGTGTTATAAATAGAAAATTTTAGTGTTAAATATTTTAGAAGTTATTAATTATATACAACATATTTAAAGAAATGATTATTGATTTATTAATAATGTTGAAAAGTATCTTGAGGTAAATTAATAAATTTATGAATTATGGATTTAATGTTTTCAAATAGCTTCTTTGTAAATATAAGTAATGATGTAAATAATTGTTTTCAAATATTTTTTTCATTTCATGCAGATTAAAGATTATTACATTATGGGTTTTCACTTGGCGTTTATTATCAAATTATTACATCAATCATACATTTAATGGTTCAAAGTGTAGTTAACACTATTTCTACGTGTCGGTTTATTTAACATTTAAAAGGGACAAGTTCAACATATATAATCTATTTTAAATTTTAGACTATCCTATATCCATTTCAATTTCATATTAATCATCACTTATATTAACGACCAATTTCAATGTCACCTAACAATTTAGTGTCTCAACTATTTTCCATAAACTAACTTCCAATCAATTTAACATCAACCATTATAACATTCAAATTAATATCAATAACATCTATCACTTGATTATCATAGCATAATAGATTGAGTCGTGAATGAAATATTCACCTTGCGTGGTTGAAGAAGATGACGGCGAAGCACGAAAATGAATAGACTAGAATGGACGACACAAGCACGAATACGAACTATACATCAAACAAAAGATTATTCAACAATAGCTTAATACGATGTATATATATTGATTTGTATATATATATAAACCTTACCAAACAACTAGATGCAAATAAGGTGGATGGAAGCTTAGATCGCTGGATTAGCCTCAACTGGAACTGCGCAGACAAGGCATAAGTGAGTCCATAGGTTACAAATTATAACTGATATATAATTTTATCAAAAAAATAAAAATAAAATAAAAATAAAAAGTGGCAGTGCAGTAGAAATCGACTGAGGACAAGTCGGGGCTGCGGAACAAACTGTGGGCAGGGGACGCGGGAGCGGGCTAAGCGGGCTCGACGTGGCGAGTCGGGGTGGTCGAGGGTAAGGCGGGCTGGTCGCTGGCGGGCGCGGGTGGGCTGGGGTCTGGTGCGTTCGGGTGGGGTCTGGCGGACTGGGCAGCTGGGGACGGGAAGGGTGTTGTCGGAGGGCTGCTGGGTGCGGCTGGCGATGGCTGGTAGCAGGTAGGTGGAGGGTCAGGCGGAGGGCTGGGTAGGTGGGCGGAGCCTGGGCTGGGTAGGCGGGTGGCTCGGGCTGGGCGTGGGCGAAGGGCAGTGGGACTGGTGACGTGGGTGGCAGGGCTGGGCGTGGGCGAAGGGCAGTGGGAGTTTGGGCGAGCGGGCGGGGGACTGGAGACGGGCTGGGGAACGGCAGGGGGATGGGGACGGTGGCGGGGAGCTGGGCAGGTGGAGGGTTGGCGAATGGGAGGCTGGGCAGGCGCGGAGGCAGGGGACGGGCTAAGGCGGAGGGGACGGGCGAGGCTGGCGGAGGGCTGGGGAAGGGAACGGGGCCAGGTGGTTGGGTTGGTGGGAGGGGACTGGGCAGTGGGTTGCTGGAGCAGGCGAAGGGAACGGGGCAAGCGGGTTCGGTGGGGCTGGGGTGGGGCGGGCGAAGACAGTGGGCTGGGTGGGCGAAGGCTGGCGGAGGGGACGACAGGCGGGCGGTGGCTCGGACTGGGCAGGCGGGTGGAGGGCTGGTGGGAGGCAGTGGGAGGAAGGTTCAATTGCTACTTGAGAAGAAAGGAAATGAAAAATATATATGAAAGAGAAGAGGAAGGCAGAGGAATACGTACCAAAGATGTGAAAATGCAAACGAGTGAATAGTGGGATGATAGCTTATTATATAACCTGGTACAGAAATTGAAAGGCCTCCAATTTATTTGTCTTGGTAACCGAAAGGCTGTTGGGTTTCTAAGCAGCTGAATAGTCAAGGACCTCTAGGATTCTGAACTGAGTAGGTAATTGGGTACGGGTTTGGGCTGCGTAACGGACCAGTTTATAATCCGTTAAACAATTATAATTCGCAGCGCCGAACTCCGATTGACACAAATAAATATACCATTTTGATCAGCGCGACGAGGCGAACGCAACGGTATACAGATATCCGTGGTACGATTAAATTATAAAATTCGAAATTTTCTATTGTAGAAAATGCAGCAAAAACGCCGAAGAATAAGATCGACGGAGCTGAAGATGTCCGAAATTTGAAAAACGAAAAATGACGTCTTGATCAGAAGATGGTTTAGAATTTTCTATGTAAAAATATTCAAGTTCGGAAGATAAAATTTTTCGCGTTTAAAATGAACTGATGTGAAATAAACGCGAACGAAATTTACTGCGGTATTTTCCGACGAAACTTTTCCCATATCTATAACCATCTAGGCGCAATTTATAAACAAAGTTTGGACGCTAATTGAAATCGTATGAAAGTTCCATATTTTATATTAAAATAATGGATTCAAAGTTTTAAAATTTGGTCGGAATTTCAGGGTCGTTACAGGTGGTATGGAACGCTTGCGTTTACTTCGTCGGTTAATTCTTGGACTTGTTCGACTGAACATTTGGTGACAATTTCCTAGTGAAGATCTACAGTTTGTTCGTAAATATTTAAGTTAAGCTAGTGGTTATGGGACATGAAGCTAAACTCATATATTTACTAGCTTAGTGTAATTGACACTTCTTAATGATCATTGACGATCATTTTTCTGATTTAGACTAGCAATTGTGCGATGTCTCTTTGACTACGAGGGAGACTAAACCCCGTTTGTGTGATGTTTCATCATCACATATGTGGGGTAGCGCCCCATGGTCTTCAGGCCGTTCGTGTGTCAAAATTTAATGGATAGCTTCCATGAGATAGCTTCTCGTTCTTGTGTTACACGTGTTGGTGAGTTTTCATGCTCCCGTTCTTGTGATAGGCCTCCCCCCCCTTTTTATGTGATTTCTGGATTTCTTGTGATGATTTCTGGAATTTTGTGCTTCACCAATTTTCGTGATTTCCATTGATAAGTTTTATCAATTTTTGTGCATTGGTGAATTTGTGCGTCATTGACTTGTTATGAATACAAGTTTAAGGTATGATACCCTATTTTATCTTTGAGAAGATTCTGGTGATATTGATTAATCTCTTGTTGATTTTCAATTACATACTTATAGTAGTACGCCATTATAGTTATTACATGTTCATGCCATGTCTATTACTTTATACCATATCATCTGATATTTATAGCTAGACTGATCCGTTTATTATTTTCTTATAAATAATACTCGGGTCAGACCGAGATGTTACAGGTGCTTCTGCTTGACTTCTCTTCAGGATTATTTTGACTTTTGGCTAACTACATAGATTAGTAGTTTTTGGATGTACACATTTGAGATATAGACTCTATGTTGTGTACTTATTCTTTTGTATAGCACGTGCTGCTATTCTTTTGTATTATCGTGGATCTTTCCGACCACTACTCTGATGTACACTTTCATGTGTTATATATATATTCATATCTTTTTCCGCCTTTGTGATATGGATGTCTGTGACTGATTTATGTTATGTTTATTTCTATGTTTGTTTCCGAAAATTATATATAGCCACTGTGTGATAGCTTTGAGTTTGTATCGGTATGTCGGATTTCCTCCTTAAATGATGTACATGCTATACTATCTGACATATCGGTGCTCGCACAAAGAAGTTACATGGTTGGTCGCTCCTCAACAGCCTTATTCTCCGTGCTAGTTGACAGTATTACACTGTAGTGTTCTTGGCTAGCATGGGTATAGAGGTGGGGCATCACATATATCAACCTATAGAACATGAGAACATGCTAGGACATCACAATGACATTGATAATATATAGTATGCAACTTCATACGTGTTAGGATAAAAAGAACTACATTTAGATCAAACAAAACAATTAAAAGTTAAGTATGAAAATAATTATCATGGACATTTTCCGAACTACAGTTTGAAAATGTACAAGATTAGCATACCATAATCCAAAAAGTTTGATATATAGGATAAATACCTAATTTTTTAGGTGTGACTGGCATTGTATTAGAGTAGGTGCGTAGATAAGATTGTTATTAGTCTCACATTGCAGATATCATAAAGAAGATGAACAAGTATATGAGAATGATAGCACATAACAACAAAGAATTCCTTTTGCTACAACAAGTGTTCCTATGAACATATATGTGCTCTTGGGGATAACGTTGGCATCACGGAGCTTCGTTCACTGGTCTTGCTTCTTATAAATTATAAAACAATATCTAACCGGTTCTAAATTATAAAACAATTTATTGAAGTTCGCATGCATTTCATAGTACTATAGTAACTACATTGAATTTATTGGTTCAAAATAGCATGAAGGTTATTATGATCAATTTCCTGAGATTGAATTAGGTTCGTGATCCTAATTATTTCTAGTATAGATGAAATAACTCGAAAATTACATGAAATAAAGTGACAACTTACTAACATCCAAGCAAATAAAAATTTGCATATGTAGTTTCTTCTTTAGCTCAAACTTGACATGTAAAACAAACCGTCTATATTTTAATGGTAAGATCATTGTCATACATCTGCATTGTTATAAGAAAATATAACTTCAAGCTCGTTAAGTGTATACAACCATATCATCCAGTATCATGTTTTGTAGCTTTAGGGTTACGGTTACACATCATACTTATCCATTCAAAATGAAGTAACTAAAATTAATGAAATTATGTCACGGAATATTATAAATATCAAATCTTGATAATACGTTCGATAACTACTTCCTTTTCACATCATGTAGAAAAGAGTTTGTGAAAGAACATATTCTACCATGTAATTTAACCTATATTTTTAATATTGCATCATGGCTATAGACAGTATGCATACAAATCAATATCCAGTATGTCACCCATCATCTTTCTATATAAACCTTATAATCCTTACATATATGTATTCAAAATACAATCCTTTATTTAGCATGTAATATCATCAATTACCATGGCAGTAGCAAGTCTCTTTTTGTTTACCTTCATTGTTGCATTAAGCATGCAGAAAGATACTCGATCTTTTTGCAGTGCGGACCCAACGGATGGTTTTACAGCTGTTCCATTAACTGAAAGAAATTTACATATGCAATGGCCATATAATTTAAAACTAAGTGACCGGTACAGCTATGTTAATGGAGTACACAGTCTATGGGTTTATTCAACTGACAAACCATTCAACTCTGGAACCAGAACCAAACCACGAACTGAAATTCGCATCATGGTAATTTTGAAATTTTTGGCTAACTGCAAGAGGACTTTTTCATGTTATTTTTTTATAGCGTAGAACATAGAGTAATTAATGTCAAAGCACTTTGTTCCTCAATTTTTTTCTTTCACCACATTTCCTCTGAAATACCCACTTTTATAAACAACTGATGCAGCGCATCCCATGCCAAGAAAGGAATCGCGAACGACATACCTTAAGTCGCGAAGCCCTAAGTCGCTCCAGAATTTCTCAGGTCGTGAGCAGATCCTTATGTCGCGAAGCCCTAGGTCGCTCTAGAATTCCTTAGGTCGCGAGAAGTTCCATATGTCGCTGCCAAGTTTCTTATGTCGCTTCCAGTAGGTCGCTGCCGTGTTTCCTTAAGTCACTCCGGGATGCGCTCCAGTAGGTCGAAGCCGCTCCTAGGTCGCTGTCGTGTTTCCTTAAGTCATTTCCAGTAGGTCGCTGCCGTGTTTGCTTATGTCGTTTCTTCCCTTATGTCACTGCCGTGTTTCCTTTGAGTCGCTCCGGGATGCCGAAGTTTGTTAAGTCGCTGTTTGGCTTTATTTGTCAATGTGATGTATGTTGTTAAGTCGTATGATGTTGTAACTCGTATGTCGTTAAGTCGTATGTGTTGAGTTAAGTCGTAAGTCGCATGTGTGTGTTGTAATTTTCTATAAATAGGGGTGTGTTGTCATTTGTAAAAAGGAGTTGAATTTTGAATAAAATTTGTTGAGAGTTTTGTGCCTCCATTAAAATTGGAAGTTGAGTGTGATCTCCTTTCTCCAACTTCGGATATTCGAGTGCGCTCGAATCAACGAATTTGAAGCCGATTCATGGAATCTCGTGCGAGATCAACGTTGAAGAATCGTAGATCTTCTAACGCGGTATTGTGCGCGATCAACGTGTTGAAGATAGCTAGATTCCGGCATCAACGATCAACGGAATTGAGCATTTATCGTTCTATCGGTTTATTTGACACGAAATCATCATTTCGTGAGCAAGATCCTGGATAGGTTGCGACAGTTTGGGATCAAAACTGTTCGAGCCTAGTCTAAGCTGCGTCATTTGGTATCAAAGCAAGGTTACGAACTTTTCCAAGTTCGTTGGGTGTGAAGTTTCGAGATTTGAAGTTTTTGGAGTTCGAATTGAGTTGTTTGTTCATTTGGGTGTTCGTGAGACTTCAAACAAGTTGGGGAGTTTTGATTCGAGATTTTTTTTGGATCGAAGTGAAGTTTGTGTTTGGATTTGTTGAAGATTTGATCATGCCTCCGAGACATGCTAACCGCTATCAAAATGTTGAAGATTTGTATAGAAGACAAGAAGCTGAGCAGATGGAGCAGCGTATCAATGAAAAGTTCAATGAGGGTATTGAAAAATTAGAGAAATTGATGATCGACATGAATCAAAATCAAAGGAGAACGTCACCAATTTTGAACCAGGGTGGAAACAGGGTCTTGCCATCAGTTTCGGAAGAAAGGAGGATGTCACCCCGTCTCATCGAGATAGGAGAGAATCATCAGTTTCAATGATGCGAGACCACCATGGGTACCGAAATGAAGAGGGAGGAACTCAACGTGGTTTCGAAAATGAACCATATCGTGATGCTGAAAGACAAGGTAGAAGGAACATGCGTGGTCGTAGGGATGTAGATGGTCAGGATCGATATCGAAATACATTTGATTTTGAGGAAGATGGTGATGGAGGTAGTATTCATTATCGAAATCAAGGCCAAGTGCGAAAACAATATCGGGATTCAGAAAATGATCGTAAATGGGAGTCAGGTATGAGGATGGAAATTCCAGAATTCAAAGGTGGTATGCAAGAGGAAGAATTTCTTGATTGGTTGTCGAATGTTGAAGAAATTTTGGAATTCAAGGATGTGCCTGAGAATCACAGAGTCCAATTAATTGCTACAAGACTAAGGGGAAGAGCTATGGCTTGGTGGCAACAAACTAAACTAACTCGGGAGAGAATGGGAAAATCAAAAGTTGTTACTTGGGAGAAGATGAGAAAGATGATGAAAGCGAATTTTTTGCCGTACAATTATCAATCTCTTATGTATCAACGTTTGCAGAATTTGAGACAAGGGACGAAGACAGTGAATGACTATACAGATGAATTCTATCAAGTGATTGTAAGGAATGATATTATGGAAACCGAAGAACAGCTAACGGCTAGATATGTTGGAGGATTACGAATGCAAATTCAAGACATGGATAATATGTTTAATCCTATGTTTGTTGCTGAAGCACATCAGAAAGCTCTAGCTTGGGAAAAACAAGGGAGACGAGGAAGTGGTGTGTTTACAAGTTCCAACAACCAGAATAAGAGTGCTAGTAGCAGTGCTAATGTTTCCAAGGCAGTCAATAAACCAATTGTCAATGAAACCGCTAAAGCAAAGGTTAATAACAGTATCAAGTGCTATAATTGTCAGGAGTTTGGCCATAAAAGTAATAAATGTACAAAGCCAAAGAAGAGAGCATTAGTTGCAGAGGAATGTGAGTATGAGGATGTGGAAGCTGAAATTGATTATTCTCAACCACCGAAGTTTGATGAAGATGAAGAAGTTGTGTCAGGAGACGAAGGGTGTAACTTGATGATGAGGAGGTCTTGTTTAACGCCAAAGCATGAGAATGATTCTAGTTGGCTGAGAAGCAATATCTTTCAGTCTACATGTACCATCTTGGGAAAGGTTTGTCGATTTGTTATTGATGCGGGAAGCTGCGATAACATTATTTCTGAAGAAGCCATCAGGAAGTTAGGGTTGAAGACTGAAAAACACCCTAGACCTTATAAACTGGCATGGCTAAAGAAAGGTGGAGAAGTGACAGTGGGAAGACGAGCATTTGTTACATTTTCTATTGGGAAGAAGTACAAAGATGATATATGGTGTGATGTTGTCAATATGGATGTGTGTCATCTACTATTGGGAAGACCATGGCAATATGATAGAGCTGTACAACATAATGGTCGCACCAACAACTACAGTTTCATGTTTGAAGGTACTCAAATCACCTTAGTTCCTAAGAAGCATGAACAAAGTGAAAGCAAGTCAGAGAAGAAAGTGGAACTAACTAGTCTATTATCTTCAAGAGAATTTGTTAAAGAAGTGGAAGATAGTGCTGAATTGTTTATGTTGATTGGGTATGAAACAACTGAAGATCTTGAAATTCCTACGGAGGTTAGACCAGTGTTAAATGAATTTGAAGATGTCTTTCCTGCGGAATTACCCAAGGATTTACCGCCACTAAGGGACATACAACATCAAATTGATCTAGTGCCAGGTGCTATTTTACCGCATAGGCCGCATTATCGTATGAGTCCGAAAGAGCATGAAGAGTTGAGGAGACAGGTTGAGGAGTTGCTTGAGCAAGGGCGTGTTCGAGAGAGTCTCAGTCCTTGTGCTGTACTAGCTCTGTTGGTACCAAAAAAAGATGGTTTGTGGAGAATGTGTACAGACAGCAGGGCACTCAACAAAATAACTGTCAGATACAAATTTCCTATGCCAAGACTTGATGATCTATTGGATCAACTCAGTGGGTCTGTAATCTTTTCTTAGATCGACCTTAAGAGTGGTTATCATCAGATTCGCATAAGACCAGGTGATGAATGGAAGACAGCATTCAAGACTCGGGAAGGATTATATGAATGGCTGGTCATGCCGTTTGGTCTATCTAATGCACCAAGTACATTTATGAGGGTGATGAATCAAATTTTCAGACCTTATATCGGGAAGTTTGTTGTAGTCTACTTTGATAATATCTTGATATATAGTGCTAGCACAGAGGAGCACATTCAACACTTGCGAAAGGTGTTAACTATTCTTCGACAAGAACAGTTCTATGCAGCGACAAAGAAATGCGTGTTCATGACGCCGAGTGTTTTATTTCTGGGTTATGTCGTGTCCATGGAAGGGATACAAGTGGACCAGAGTAAAGTAGCCGCAATCAGAAATTGGCCACATCCCAAAACTATAACAGAAGTCAGAAGTTTCCATGGGTTAGCTTCATTTTATCGAAGATTTATACCGCACTTTAGTAGTGTGATGGCTCCTGTTACTGATTGTATGAAAGGAAAGCAGTTTTCATGGACGAAAGAGGCAGGATCTGCTTTTGAACAGATCAAGGAACTTTTAACATCAGCCCCGATTCTAGTGTTGCCAGATTTTCAGTTACTATTTGAGTTACATACAGATGCGTCCAAAGTTGGAATTGGAGGAGTGTTGAGTCAGAAGAGTCGTCCAATTGCCTATTTCAGTGAAAAGCTTTCTGGAGCAAAGATGAGATACAGTACTTATGATGTGGAATTTTATGCTATTATGCAGGCCGTGAAACATTGGAGACATTACTTGTTCCACAAAGAATTTGTTTTGTATACGGATCATGAAGCATTGAAACATTTACAAGGGCAGAATAAAATTGCAGCTAGGCATGCATCGTGGATAGCTTATTTGCAGCAATTTACATTCATCGTAAAACACAAGTCTGGAGTAACTAATCGCGTCGCCGATGCATTGAGTCGGAGGAATAATTTACTAACAACCATTCGAGTCAAGGTGATGGGTTTTGACTTACTTCCAGATTTTCTTACTTCAGATTCATATTTTTCCAAGATCCTAGACAAAGTCAAACATGGAAACACGGATGGATATATGCTGGTTGATGGTTTTCTATTCAAAGGAAATCAGTTGTGTATTCCAGATTGCAGTCTGCGAATGAAAATCATCAAAGAATTACATGATGAAGGACACGTGGGTCGTGACCGTACTATGAAGTTGATCTCAAAATCTTATTTTTAGCCATCAATGAGGAAGGAGGTTGAGAAGTTCGTTCAGTGGTGCCAAATTTGTCAAATTTCAAAGGGAACCGCAACAAATGCAGGTTTATATATGTCGTTGCCTATATCTACTAAACCATGGGTGGATGTTAGTATGGACTTTGTATTGGGATTGCCGAGAACGCAACGTGGTAATGATTCTATCTACGTGGTGGTTGATCGGTTTTCAAAAATGGTACATTTTATCGCATGCAAGAAGACGGCAGATGCAGTTAATGTCGCACAATTATATTTCAGAGAGATCTATCGTCTTCATGGGTTGCCTGAATCTATTGTATCGGATAGAGACACTCGTTTTCTGAGTCATTTTTGGATGAGTCTATGGAGAATGGTTGGGACAAAGCTGAAATTCAGTAGTGCTTATCATCCACAAACGGATGGACAGACAGAAGTTGTGAATAGATCCCTAGGTAATCTATTGAGATGCCTTGTGAATGACAATTTGAAGAGTTGGGATTCCAAGCTGTGTCAAGCTGAGTTTGCACACAACCATGCAGTTAATCGTAGCACTGGGTTCAGTCCATTCCAGGTCGTTTACTCAACAATACCTAAGGGACCATTAGATTTATCTACAGTACCACAGCAGAAAGGAGTGATCAAACGAGCTAGTGATTTTGTGAATGAATTGCAAGAATGCCACAAGGTTGTGCAGGAATGATTGCTTAAGGCGAATGAGAAATATAAGCAATCCGCGGATATTAAGCGACGAAATGTTGAGTTCAAAGAAGGAGATTTTGTATATGCAGTATTGACTAAGGATCGATTTCCTATTGGTACTTACAACAAACTGGCTGTTAGAAAGATTGGCCCTTTGGAAATCGTAAAGAAGATTAACGAGAATGCTTATCGGTTAAGATTGCCGGATCATATCCATACTGCTGATGTTTTCAACGTCAAACACTTGATTCCATACCATGAGAATAAGCATGTCGAAGAAGAGGAAAGTGTGAATTCGGGGTCGAATTCTTTTCAACCAGGGGAGGATGATGCAGCGCATCCCATGCCAAGAAAGGAACCGCGAACGACATACCTTAAGTCGCGAAGCCCTAAGTCGCTCCAGAATTCCTTAGGTCGCGAGCAGATCCTTATGTCGCGAAGCCCTAGGTCGCTCCAGAATTCCTTAGGTCGTGAGAAGTTCCTTATGTCGCTGCCAAGTTTCTTATGTCGCTTCCAGTAGGTCGCTGCCGTGTTTCCTTAAGTCACTCCGGGATGCCGCTCCAGTAGGTCGAAGCCGCTCCTAGGTCGCTACCGTGTTTCCTTAAGTTGTTTCCAGTAGGTCGCTGCCGTGTTTGCTTATGTCGTTTCTTCCCTTATGTCGCTGCCGTGTTTCCTTTGAGTCGCTCCGGGATGCCGAAGTTTGTTGAGTCGCTGTTTGGCTTTATTTGTCAATGTGATGTATGTTGTTAAGTCGTATGATGTTGTAACTCGTATGTCGTTAAGTCGTATGTGTTGAGTTAAGTCGTAAGTCGCATGTGTGTGTTGTAATTTTTTATAAATAAGGGTGTGTTGTCATTTGTAAAAAGGAGTTGAATTTTAAATAAAATTTGTTGAGAGCTTTGTGCCTCCATTAAAATTGGAAGTTGAGTGTGATCTCCTTTCTCCAACTTGGATATTCGAGTGCGCTCGAATCAACGAATTTGAAGCCGATTCACGGAATCTCGTGCGCGAGATCAATGTCGAAGAATCGTAGATCTTCTAACGTGGTATTGTGCGCGATCAACGTGTTGAAGATAGCTAGTTTCCAGCATCACCACGATCAACGGAATTGAGCATTTATCGTTCTATCGGTTTATTTGACATGAAATCATCATTTCGTGAGGAAGATCCTGGATAGGTTGCGACAGTTTGGGATCAAAACTGTTCGAGCCTAGTCCAAGCTGTGTCAACAACCCTATAAAACTTGTGTGCGGATAAATTAGTGGGAAAATGACTTCAAAAGAATTTTTCATGTTTTGAAGGACAAGCAGCAGATTTGGGTTACCATTGTGTAGTATATTCATTTTGCGTACTAGTCCTAAGTACATGTGTAAAAGTGATTATTTATATGTGTGCATGCACACTCTCTAGGGCGCGCACGCGCGCACACACACGAACCAACATATTTCTATTGACAATGATTTCAAGACCATGTAGGGTACAAAATATATTATATATCAATAAAGATAAAGATGTTAGTTTTCATCTAATTTTATAGTGCACTTTGTTCCACTTTAGGATGTATTACTATTATCATTATTCATATTAACCAATTAATATGAATTGTAGGGATATGACTATTCGTCGGGAGTGTGGCAATTTGAAGGTTATGGCTACGTGCCTAGTAACACTAGTGGTGCAACAATTGTACAAATTCATCGCACTACGGGAGCATCTACCGTGTTTATGTTGGATGCAGTTGAAGGGGACTTGAGATATTACCATAGTTCTTTAGTAGAATCAAATATTTATGATAAGTGGATGAGGATAAATGTGATACATGATGTGGATGCTGATAAAATAACAGTATATATTGATGGTGTTCAAAAATTGGAAATTGAAGGAAATGGGCCAAATACATTCTATTTCAAGTATGGAGTATATGCTCAAGTAGATGAATCCCATTACATGGAATCGAGGTGGAGAGATATAAAAATACTCAAGAAATGAAGTACATGTTATTTCCCAGACATCAAAAGATGAAAGTGTTACTAAATATATGGTAGCAAGTGGTGTGTACTGTATTGTATTGTAGTATTAATGTCAAGCAACTTCTACATAACGCTATTGTCCTTTTCTTATGCTTTATACAGATATGTTTTGGGTCGATGAAATTGTAGAGTTCATAAAAAAAGAAAGCTTTATATGATATGAAGAAAATAAACAAATTCAGATTTGATTGATTCGCTCATTTCAACATATAAAAGAGAAACCGTGATTAGACGGAACACAAGGGATCATATTTGACACTTGGTGACATTAGTTTTTAATAAATCTAATCAACACATATGACATATTCTACTATTGCCCTTATTCGTCAACATCATTGTCGTGTTTAGGCTTAAAATTATGGTTAAGTTAGATTATAAAAAAATTCCAAAACTTTCTACATCATGCATTTCCTAAGAAAAAGAAAATTATGTACTATTATTCTATTTGAATTGAAGTTGCATGCCTGTAAGATTTCAGTATTACGAGGAAGGATCTACAAAACTAATCATCCTTATTGGAAATTACTGTTTCTTACAATGTTATAGCAAGGGTCGGGAACAACACGGATTGAAGCAAATATTATTAAGGCCTAACCCTAGAGCAACTATAAGAAAAAAATTCATTTTCATGATAATTTGACAAGGATATCTGTAACTCGTATTGATCAATCATCCATGTAAAGTTAGACCAACAATGTCATGTGATTGTGAAATTCAAGGAAAGCCAAGAACGTACATACAAACAAAGTTACCTTAACATTGGGAAAACATACGTTTACCTCATTGGGCACTACAACATGCTTTTGAATTGATTAATCTTCAACTTTACATCTCTATCACTACTTGATCTATAGTTATTCAAGCTGGAAGTTATTCAAGTGCCTACAAACAAAAATTTTACACATTTTTTTCCCACTAATAAGGGCATACCCATGGATTTTGAGGTTGGAAAGAATTCTCGTCCTTCCAGCAAGTGAGTTTACTAAAATTTAAAAGGAAAAAAATTAATAATTTAATTCAGTAGATAGATTTCTGAAAAAATTGATTATTTTTTTTATAAATTTGTTTCTGAACGCTGGCTGATGTTTTTTAACTTGAAGGAGGAATGCAAATAGACAAGTAAACAAATATTCAGAATTCAGTGATGAGCATTCAAACGTATTAGAATTCAGCATTTTAAACAAGCAAAGCCGTAATCTATTAAATAATAGCAAAGCGGAAAACTTAATAATTCTAGCGATTTACATCTCTCTTCTTATTGCTCTTCAGATATTTTAATTTCAAATTCGTATAATATATCACTATAATAATTATTACAAAGTTTTACTGTTTCTCTCTATTATCACTTACATTTAGATATCAACAATCAATAATTTCTATAATTGTTTACAGAATTCTACTAATTTTTATCATATAGCTTTACATTCAAGTCCATATACCTAAGGTACCGTTCGTGAGCTTCCTTTCCAAGTTTTTAGCCCGTTCCGGACATGTCTGACGCGTTCGATGCCGCAACGGACAAATGGCTCGCTTTGGGAACGCATGAAAATGGTGCATTCAGGGCTATTTCTAAAAGTATTAAAACATTGATTAGTTACATTTAATTTTTTATAAATTTTTAAAATTAATAACTTATGCAAATGAGGTCTGTTTAAGACGTGGTTTTTTGTATGGTGATTGTATTGCATTATGGAGTTGGTTTGAACTGAATCCGAGCAATTTAAAATTTTACAATTTAATCTATTTATTTATTTATTTTTGCAAATTATTGATATATATTATTCATTAAAAAACTAATGACTAATAAATATAAATTGGTAATTCAATATATTGTATACTACACTTATGTTGTCAAAAATTACAAAATTAATATTTCATTCAAGTCCATGCAACTTAAAATTTCCATAATTATATACAAAACTAGCTTTGGTTCTTTTACGTTCTTTTACGTTCAAATTTACATAATTTATTTATTTCTAAAATTAATACTTTGTTATAAAGAAAATTTTACATAATTTTTCTTCCTAAGTAGGCAATTCTTTACAAACAGACATATACACGATTTTTACTTTCTAAGATAGGTATATTATTAGAAACATAGACAATGTTCTTTCTTTTCAAAATCGGCACATCAAGTGTATTGTTTCTCATCAATAAAATTTGTTTCTGTTAAGAAATGACGTTAAAATGATAAATGATGAATAAAGTAGTCTGTAAATTTTAAATTAATGAATATTACAATTAATGCCTTTTGTGAAAATGTTGATATTAATTATGTATATTCGTAATATACATTAATTAACATGTAAAGGTATACGATTTTTTGATTGAGATTATTTTTCCTTTGTATTTCATCGTCTCCTTGAAGCAGATGTTAGTTGTTTTTTGAAAAGCTTCATTATAAATTAAAATTAACGAGGTATGGAATAATGGTTTAAAAACCAAGTTATTATTTTTACAAAATTAAAATAACAATATGACTTGTAGTGTTTCTTTTAATCATCACCTCTTTTAGTCATTAAATAAATATTTTTTTCACTTTGATAATATTATATCTGATGTCGATATTGACTGCAAGAGCATTCAATGCATAAAAATATATTGATTGATTACTATTACGATTTCATTTTATGTATTGTTGTCATTCTTCGTAGTCGTATTTGGAATTCAATCTATATATTGATAGAGTTAGAAGTATGCCCTAGAGGCAATTATGTAATTTGTTACATATATCTAACTCGATAACCAATATTGTTTGAAATAAAAGGTGTTTTGTTTCTATTATATACTTGATATAATGTGTTGTATTAATTAATTAATTTAATTAAAATTATATTTAATAGAAAATCCATAAATGATAATTTTTATGGTAGTTGTTACAAACTGTTATAACCACGAGTAATTTATCATAATAAAAATAGATATATCATTTTAAATATTCTTAGTCAAGATGTATCGAAATTGGATATCGATATATCCATTGAGACTAGAGTGCGCAACGCTCTCCAAATGTTGGGCAGTGTATTACTCATGGTTGTTGGGTGCACCACGTACTAATTTATTGGATAACTATGGAATGAACCACTTGATAGTTTTTGTTGGTTAATATAACTAAGATCAAATGAAAAATATCGATGTGATAAAATTACACAGTTCTCCTGACTTGAGAATATTGTTGATCTTCAATGTAGAAGCTCCGCTTTCATTATAGTTAAATCGTGGCATGGTGTCCATCGAACGACTATAGTTGGGTCGAGTGGAAACATTGGAAGTGAAACACTATTCAAGAGAGGATTTGTCTCCTCGGTTATATGAGGTTGGTATCACGGTCAACTGAAGTCAACTCGAAGTCAAAGTTTCTAGTCAGAGCATTTCAGTTAATAGTAATTGTTATTGTTAAACCAAGGACTTTGTATTTATACTATAGAGTTGAATATGGACGATGTGGAATTTTGATCAGTACCAAATTCCATAGGTCGAAAGTGATATAGTTTTGACGAAGAGAATTGGTGTAAATAAAAGTCGCAACTGGGTAACGCTTGACAAAGTAAAATTGGATTTTACCGAAACCAAGTAAATGATGAATTTGGCCAAAATATCACACCACCTACTAAGTGACGTGTGATTAATATTCTTATAGTTCGATGTTAATCGCTAACCAAATTTACATCTAAAGTGTCAAACAACCGAATCGTTGAATACTCCTTGACCATGTGTTTAATTAGTTTATAATTGTTATAAATTAATTAAATTGATTAATATTTATGAAATATTAGTTATAAATATTTTTTGATTTGATGAACAAATATTATTAGATGTATTTATAATAGGAATAAATATATTAATCGATATACGATACCGATACGCGTTCAAATTGGATTAATGCAAAATATTTTGTTCGGGCTTTAAATGAGTTTGAAGCCCATATAGGGGGCTGATTGGTTCAGCTATAATGGAGCATAGAGGGCGGCCATATGATAGTTAAAGGTGCTAGGGTTGAATGGATAAGAGGAAAGAAAGAGTAAGAGAGAAATGTGGATCTTCATCCTAAGTTCTCTCTACATTTCTTCCTTTATAAAAGCATCTTTACCAACTTTCTTTTCTAACTTTTTTGAGTGTCCTATCCCACTTGGATCTGGCAAAATTCTTCATCCCTCCTCCTCCATGGTCCAAGCACACGTAACGACCTGAAATTTTCGAAAATTAAAAATAGTTAACTTAATAAAGTTTTGTGATGTAATGTTGGAAGAAATAAGAAAAAAAAATTATGGCTTAATAATAAGAATGTAACGGGAATGAAATGTGGTAGTATAAATTTAAGGTAATTGATAACTGCTTTAAGTGTGATTCCAACTAATTAAAATGATTAGAAAGTTATAATGGGTTATAGGTTGTAAATAAATTGTAATAATGTATCTATTAATTGATAATGTTTTAAAAAAGTAATTGATAATTTAAATGTTGCATAAATTAATGAAATAAGGTGTAATTAATTGTAATTGATAAAAGTAATGTTGTAGTAGTAGTTATAACATTTGTTTGTAAATAATAAACTTATAAAATGTGATTAAGAGTTAATGGTGATGATTATTATATGTTACTAATTTATCTAATCTGTTGAATTAAATTTAAAATCAATTGCAATTAAATGTAATTAAAATGTTATGTTAATATGAGTTAAAGCAATAACTGCAAATTGTGAATGCTATAAAATATATAGAAATGTTAATTATATTTACAAGGCAATAATTGATGTAATAAAAAGAGTGAACAAAGATAAATTAATTTATTGAGATTTCGAATTATAATAAAATTGGTAAAATTTAATGTAATTGAAATGCTGAAACTAGTATGGTAAAAGATGATAATTGTAGCATATTAATGTAATAAAATATAAAACAATGTTAACTATGTCTATAGATAATGATTGATTGAATAAAAAGATTGAAATCAAATTTAAATCAATTTATTGGAATTAAATTATATTAATTGGATTTAATTATAGTTGAAATTGAACACTGTAATTAGTGTAATATTTAACACTGGATTGATATGTAAATTTGTTTTAAGTTATTATAAATGTCTAAGTAATCAAAAATGATAAAATTTGTTAATTATAAAATTTAAATTAAAAAGTGATTTAATTAATTTAATATTAATTTATCTAATTAATGTGGAAATGGCCATTTTGGCAACTGTCTCGGATTTCGACGAAACCAGTTTCATCTGATCTATAACGGTGAACTATTGTAAGGTTTCAAGTTTCATAGCGATCGGACTTATCGTTTGATCGTACGGACTCGAAACACGTAGAAATCAATTTAATTAAATTTAATTGAAAACAATTTGAAATAAGCTAATTTTAAAGTTAACTTCTTCATACAATGGAATTAGGACTTGAAACATGTTCCATTGAGTTTAAAACTATTGAAAACATCTATTTTGATATATGGGATGACCTATTTTTGTTCCAAAAGCAGAACGGGCTTTTCGGGTCGTATTTGTCGTTTCAAATCTATTCGGATGTTTATTCACTTCATATCGGGCTTCGTTAGTATATATTGTTCTGTTCTAACCCTAGCATCCTTTTATTCCTCATTACTGTACGTACAATTCTATCTGCTTCTCTCTTTCCAATGGCAGACAAACCAAAACCTAATTCCCAATTCCAAATGAAATTGCAAATCAAAATCAAACCGAAAAATTTAATCTTCTCAAACAATATCGAATTATATATCGATTCGAAGCTCTCGACGAGCGCAACTCAAATCCGCTGCTCGTTTTTGCAATCGGATTCTGGTTTGTTGGGTATTGGCCAAATCATCCACGACCATCCTTAGGTGGTCGTTGGTTTCGACGGTGGATTTGTAGCGATTTGTCGATCGAGAGGTGGCAGTGGGTAGAGGTCGTCTAGAGGACTACATCCATGCGGCTACCTTGAACTAAAAGTGTGTGGATTTGTGGCGAGTTGGAGGAGAAGTCACGATGTCCGTTCGCTCTCTACTGAATTATGGACGGCCAGAACTTCAACCAAGGGGCGGCGGAGAGAGGGTGAATCAACGGCAGTCCCTGATCATGGTCGCGTGGCCCAGAACATCGTGCAGTGGTGGTTGTGCTCTGGAGGCTGTGTCGTGTTGGTCGCGTTTGGCTTAGGGTTTAGGTAGAGATGAGATGATGTGTACGTTATAAATTAATATTTTATTCATTTTAATTTAAATTGTAAAATGTTCTAATGTTAATATCTTTTGCATACGAGGTACGATCCATACGTGGTTTGTTCCGCTGCGATCGTATCGAAATTCCGGAGATTTTAGCGCTTGTTTGGACAAATTCTAAAACTGTCGAAATTTGGGCCTTTATTTGGATTTCAAATCGATTTGAAATAAAATATGAGTGTTTTAACCCACTCACAAGTACTAAACTATCTTATGTTAGTTAAATTAAATTTATGATGTGATTAGAAATTTATTGATTGATGTTTGGTATGTTTAAATTGTCATTCTAATTAAATTTGACTTTTATTGCATTTAATCATCGTTTAATTTAATATTGAAATTAATTGTCAATTTAATTCCTGTTAATGATAATCAGTTATCTATTGATGTTTATTGGTTGATTTGGATGATGATTTTGATGGATTTGATTGTTGATATTGGATGACTAGATGTTGTATTTTTATATTGTTATAACACTGCAAATTCCTTATGGGTTGAAATGATACATACCCGAACGATCTATAGATTAGGGAAAAATAGTTATGAGTTGAAATGATAGACTCGAGCAATTTTATGAATTTTATTCAATTCGGGATTGCGGTTTGAAATGATATATAACCGTAAAATTTTAAGTTGCGGATTTAAATGATAAATATCGGTATCACTTGACCATAGGGTAGAAAATTATATACGGACACTGGATTGGTTAAATTAAATGATTTTTAATTCTTTAAAAATTTGAATTCAGTTAACATGCATTTTGAAATAGAAATTGATTTATATAAACTGAATTATTTTCGATAATCCAAGTGTTAATGCTGAAATTGGAATTGATTTAATGAATTGTTCAAAGGATTTAAATTGGAATTTCAAGGTTGAAGTGTCGAATATAAATGAATTTATCGGAATTGAATTGTTGAAAATGTTTGGATATAACTTTGAAATCTCTTTTAAACTATTTCAATCAATTTAAACTATTTTTATTTATTTTAATCTATTATAACCTATTTAATACAATTTAATCTATTTTACCTATTTTAACAAATTAAATTTATTTAATCTATTTTAAATCTATTTAATATAATTTAAATCTATTTAATCTATTTTAAATTTATTTAATTTATTTAAAATCTACTTAATATAATTTAAATCTATTTAATTTATATTTAATCTATTTAAATCATTTCAAATCTATTTAAATAATTATAAATCTAATTAAATCTATTTAAACTAATTTTACTATTTAAACTATTTCAATCTATTTAAACTATTTTTACTATTTAAACTATTTCAATCTATTTTAAACTATTTTAAAACTATTAAAACTATGTATGACTATCTAAACTATTTTCTAAAATTTCAAACTGTGTAAAGTTGAAGTATTTGTATTTAAATCCTTGATGATGATACAACTTAAGTTGGAATTTGGAATTGATACCTTTTTGTGAAATGACATATTTGAGTAAATATGGTTTTGAAAGTGAATATGATTTGGAAGTGAATGTGATTTTGAAAGTGAATATATTTTCGAAAATGATATGGTTTTGAGAATGTGATATTTTGATATTAATTGTGAATTGACCTTTGAAATATAAAAGAACCATCCGGTGTGAAATAAGCATTTGGTTGTTAAGGAGACCGAGATCAGATATTGTCATACTCTCTGCCAATACCGAAAACCACTTTAACAACTGTGTACGTGGTGGAGATTCCAGAAATGAAGTAGGATGGTTTGGTGAACGATTCTGTGTGAGGTATTTACGTGACCCTAACCCGTGAGTCGGCATAGATGTGACTAAAACAAGAGCTATACCGGTCCAAGTGAGGTCATTCTTCCTATCAGGCACATTTCTTCAGTACTATATTCTGACTTTGTGATTGATTTGGTGGCTACCCTTGATTTTGATTATGGGAGTGTGTCCGAGATGGGCGGTAGTAGCTGCTATGCGTTACCACCAGTCCGGGAGTGCAATTAGTATATCTACCCTGGCATTGCCTCGAGTGCCGTGTTCACATGCCCTAGCTTGCCTTCTACGAGTTTGGTTTGTACCATACCTATGGAATGCCTTCTGATAGCCCTCCAGTTTATGGAGGAATTACGGTATTGTATAGACTATGGGAATATATAAAAATGTGTTAAGGGGATATGGGTAATGCCTTAACGCTATTTCAATACTTTACTTTACTGTAGACATTATTATAATAGCGTATTGTACTACATAGTAGATAGTTTAACGGATCCTTAGGAGATGGAAATCCCGAACATCTCTTAAGTTATTGCACTCACGTTAGACACTGGATAGGAGATGTCAATCCCCGTAAACATCTCTAACGCCGTTACACTCAGATTTATTTACCGTTGATTTAACTTACATAAGATCTTTTAGTTCTGACTCGAGTGTTTTGTCTTTTCAATTCGCCCGGGTCAGTCTGAGCTTTTTAGTGTATCGAAGACTACTTTCTGGAGGATGAAGACGAAGAGTTGTACTATTATTATTTATCATATTTATCCCACTGCACCATGTTGTCCGCTGTATTTATTTATTATTTATCCTTGTTGTATGTAACTCTGATCTGTATTATAAAAGTTTAATCAATGTTATTTGTAAACAGCTTCATGAACTGTTTATTTGATTATTATATTTTTGTCATTTTACTGCGAGATTTTGTATTTATTTCTTCCTTTCTCTACTTTTTCTTATTTACCCCATAACAATCTGCCCATTTGAATGGTTTGAGTTTGACGCGTGTGTCTGCTTAAAACGTCCAAAAAGGCAGGTCGTTACAGTTGGTATCAGAGTTTTGGTTTAGTGATAACCTTAGCTTTATGGGGTCTGACTCATATTAAATAGGGTGGTAATACCCTAGAATGTGTCACTGAGTGTATATATACGAGAGAGCGTATTTGTTAGTGTTATAAAAGGGTTTTGTACTGTGTTAATTTGTTTCGTTTTGTATTTATAAATTCTGGTCGGTGCATATGACGCTATGACATTGATAGGGATATCTAAACAGTTAATAGGGCAGACCGACACAATATTGTTTTGAAATATAGGTAAATGAAATAATTTTGCCTAATATTATATGTTGTATATAAAAGAATAATTTTAAAAGCAATATAATTGGATGTAATATGTTGTTTGTTATGTAGAGAAATTTTATAAATATTGATTTTAAAATAGGATTTACAAGTAAGGTAAATATAAATTGGAAATTTAGAACTTAAGTTCCGGGATTTTTGAAATTTCTTTCAAAGGTTTTTTGGAATATAATATTAGTATTATTTGGAAGTATTTTCAGATATAAATATTTCAATATGATTTGAAAGAAATGTTTAAAAGAATTTTGAAAGGAAATAAGTTCTGTACTCCCCTCTCTATTGCTGGGAAATAATTTCGGTGATGAGTGCATGCATCATCGACGTTCATTTTCGAGTTTCAAAGTGGGAAGACTACTGTAGTAGTTTTACTGCATATCTGTTTTTATAAACGAAACTTAATTTTAATTTCTGGAGCTAGATTTTATATATATGTGTGTGTGTGTATAAGTTGCTAGTGTATATATATATTATTTTAAAATGATTGAAATGGAACTTGGTTGTTTAGTTCTTAAGTTCTGTAAATTAGAAATTGAAATTATTGTAATGAATGGAATCTTGACTACATTAGTAATTGGAAACTTCAAAAATGAAAATAAGAAATTTGATGTTAAAAATGATTAATGAGATAGATAAGAAACTGAAATTTGTAAACTGTAAATAAAAAAGAAATGAAAATAAGAAATGGTAACTATTGAACATTTTGTGAACTAAATAAATAAGAGAAACTTGGGTAATATTCAATTGCATTCTTAAGGCATATATATAACTTACAAAAATGTTAAAAGTTGAAATGTTAATAAGAATATGTAATAGAATATTATACAAGTAAAACTTGGAAAAAAATTTGAAAGTGTTCAATGGAATTACTTCTATAAATAAGAATTCTAATGTTATAAATTGTTATAAATTAAAGTTAATAATTTGAAATGCTACTAATTAAATGTAATAGAAGTGAATAATGTAAGAAAAATGATTATAAACTTAAGTTAACATTTTAAGCTACATATAATTAGATTGAATAAAAAGGGTGAATACTGTAAATAAATAATTATAAGCTTAAATTAATGTTGAAGTCGTTTATAATTAAAATGAGAATTATATTAATTGAATGATTATAACTTCAGGAAACATTGAAATGATTTATAAATGGATTTAATATTCAATAATACTATGTATGGAAGAATGAATGTGAAAAAGAAATAATCTATAAATGGTGAATTGAATTGTAAAGAAACTTATCTAATAATGTATAATCCAATAATTGAAGAAGAAAAAATAACTTATTTAAGCAATGAATGTAAAGTAATAAAATGAAAGAAAATGGCATTGTATGAATAAAGGAGAAATGAACTTTTGTAAGTAACAACAAATGTAAATTAATGAAAATAAACATTATATGAATGAGAAAAGAAAAGTAAATGATGTGAAAAAGGGGAAATCAAACTAAATTGTAAATATGAAGTAAACTGAAATAAAATGTCTACGATGCTTCAATAATGAATCCATTTATGATCCAAATAATTGAAATGGATATAACTTATGTAAGTAAAGAATGTAAAGTAATGAAATAAGCCTTATATGAATGGATGAAAATTAAAATTTTGTAAGTAATGAACGTGAATTAAAGAAAATCATTGTATGAAAAAAAATAAACATTAAATGATGTGAAAAAGATAAATAGAGTAAAATTAGAAATGTGTTGAATTCTTTGTTGGTTGGGCTTATGGATTGGTTGGGAAAGGATACTTCTATTTTGTATAGAAATGTATAAATAATCTATAAGTTGTCTACGACTATTGAGTGTATGGTTTACTTCATAGTTTATTTATCATTTTATATGATTAGAAGTTCTAAACCCGAACAAACCATTTGTTTTTGGGTTGCTATGGGTGGGTGATTGCTCTCTTTGTTCAAAATGATGTTTGTACTGTTGTTTTCAAATGATTATTGTTATGTGGTGATGTTTTGTTTGTTATTTATTGAAACAACTTAAATATTTTCTCTTTTAATTAATTATTAACCTCTTTGGATTATATAAGTGAAATACAGGTATAGAAGCAATAGCTACTGCTTTTGGTTTCATAAAATAAGCGTTGTTTGCCCGACAAATAGGTACGTTCTCGGATTACGGTTTATAGCGATATTATATTATTTTCCCCGTGGTTTGGGATATATTATTTTGAAATATATGATATATATTGCTATTATTGATATTATTATTTCTCCTAGACCTCTCCGTATAAAGGAGACTTTGCCGAAATTTTCTGTGAATTTTGGACTTAGAAAATTTTGTGAAATGTTTTCCAAATTTTATTAACATTGAATATAAAAGGATTTAATTATTTTAAAGTAATATATTTTATTTAAATTATTTAATTATGTAAATTAATTGTTTATAAATTTAATATTTTGAATAAGATATATTAATTCCTTAATCCCTTCTTTTTCTCCTTTCGAGGACGAAAACTTTTGAGTGGGGGAGAGAGTAACGACCCGAAATTTTCAAAAATTAAAAATAGTTAATTTAATAAAGTTTTGTGATGTAATGTTGGAAGAAATAAGAAAAAAATTTATGCTTAATAATAAGAATGTAAGGGGAATGAAATGTGGTAGTATAAATTTAAGGTAATTGATAACTGCTTTAAGTGTGATTCCAAAAATGATTAAAAAGTTATAATCGGTTATAGATTGTAAATAAATTGTAATAATGTATGTATTAATTGATAATTGGATTAAAAGAGTAATAGATAATTTAAATGTTGCATAAATTAATGAAATAAGGTGTAATTAATTGTAATTGATAAAAGCAATGTTGTAGTAGTAGTTATATCATTTGATTGTAAATAGTAAACTTATAAAATGTGATTAAGAGTTAATGGTGACGATTATTATATGTTACTAATTTATTTAATCTGTTGAATTAAATTTAAAATCAATTGCAATTAAATGTAATTAAAATGTTATGTTAATATGAGTTAAAGCAATAACTGCAAATTGTGAATGCTATAAAATATATAAAAATGTTAATTTTATTTACAAGGCAATAATTGATGTAATAAAAAGAGTGAACAAAGATAAATTAATTTATTGAGATTTCAAATTATAATAAAATTGGTAAAATTCAATGTAATTGAAATGCTGAAACTAGTATGGTAAAAGATGATAATTGTAGCATATTAATGTAATAAAATATAAAACAATGTTAACTATGTCTATAGATAATGATTGATTGAATAAAAAGATTGAAATCAAATTTAAATCAATTTATTGGAATTAAATTATATTAATTAAATTTAATTACAGTTGAAATTGAACACTGTAATTAGTGTAATATTTAACACTGGATTGATATGTAAATCTGTTTTAAGTTATTATAAATGTCTAAGTAATCAAAAATGATAAAATTTGTTAATTATAAAATTTGAATTAAAAAGTGATTTAATTAATTTAATATTAATTTATCTAATTAATGTGGAAATAGCCATTTTGGCAACTATCTCGGATTTCGATGAAACCAGTTTCATCGGATCCGTAACGGTGAATTATTGTAAGGTTTCAAGTTTCGTAGCGATCAGACTTGTCGTTTGATCGTATGGACTCGAAACACGTAGAAATCAATTTAATTAAATTCAATTGAAATCAATTTGAAATAAGCTGATTTCAAAGCTAACTTCTTCATACAATGGAATTAGGACTTGAAACCTGTTCCATTGAGTTCAAAACTATTGAAAACATCTATTTTGATATATGGGATGACCTGTTTTTGTTCCGGAAGCAGAACGGGCTTTTCGGGTCGTATTTGTCGTTTCAAATCTATTCGGATGTTTATTCATTTCGTATCGAGCTTCGTTAGTATATATTGTTCTGTTCTAACCCTAGCAGCCTTTTATTCCTCATTATTGTACGTACAATTCTATCTGCTTCTCTTTCCAATGGCAGACAAACCAAAACCTAATTCCCAATTCCAAATGAAATTGCAAATCAAAATCAAATCAAAAAATTTAATCTCCTCAAACAATAACAAATTATATATCGATTCGAAGCTCTCGACGAGTGCAACTAAAATCTGCTGCTCGTTTTTGCAATCGGATTCTGGTTTTTCCGGTATTGTCCAAATCATCCACGGTCGTCCTTAGGTGGTTGTTGGTTTCGACGGTGGATTTGTAGCGATTTGTCGATCGAGAGGTGGCAGTGGGTAGAGGTCGTCCAGACGACTGCATCAATGCGGCTACCTTGACCTAAAAGTACGTGGATTTGTGGCGAGCTAGAGGAGAAGTCACGACGGCCATTCGCTCTCTGGTGAACTATGGACGGCCGCGACTTCAACCAGGGGGCGGCAGAGAGAGGGTGGATCGGCGGCAGTCCCTGATCATGGTCGCGTGGCCCAGAACATCGTACGACAGTGGTTGTGCTCCGGCGGCTGCGTCGTGTTGGTCACGTATGGCTTAGGGTTTAGGTAGAGATGAGATGACATGCACGTTATAAATTAATATTTTATTGATTTTAATTTAAATTGTATAATGTTCTAATGTTAATATCTTTTGCATACGAGGTCCGATTCACACGCGGTTTATTCCACTGCGATCGTATCGAAATTTCGAACATTTTGGCACTAGTTTAGAAAAATTTTGAGACTGTCGAAATTTGGGCCTTTATTTGGATTTCAAATCGATTTGAAATCAAAGGTGAGTGTTTTAACCCACTCACATTTACTAAACTATCTTATGTTAGTTAAATTAAATTTATGATGTGATTAGAAGTTTATTGATTGATGTTTGGTATGTTTAAATTGTCATTCTAATTAAATTTGACTTTTATTGCATTTAATCATCGTTTAATTTAATATTGAAATTAATTGTCAATTTAATTCCTGTTAATGATAATCAGTTATCTATTGATGTTTATTGGTTGATTTGGATGATGATTGTGATGGATTTGATTGTTGATATTGGATGATTGGATGTTGTATTTTTATATTGTTATAACACTGCAAATTCCTTATGGGTTGAAATGATACATACCCGAACGATCTATAGATTAGGGAAAAATAGTTATGAGTTGAAATGATAGACTCGAGCAATTTTATGGATTTTATTCAATTTTATTGATTTAATGAATTGTTCAAAGGATTTAAATTGGAATTTCAAGGTTGAAGTGTCGAATATAAATGAATTTATCGGAATTGAGTTGTTGAAAATGTTTGGATATAACTTTGAAATCTCTTTTAAACTATTTCAATCAATTTAAACTATTTTTATTTATTTTAATCTATTATAACCTATTTAATCCAATTTAATCTTTTTTACCTATTTTAAACTAATTAAATTTATTTAATCTATTTTAAATCTATTTAATATAATTTAAATCTATTTAATCTATTTTAAATTTATTTAATCTATTTAAAATCTACTTAATATAATTTAAATCAATTTAATCTATATTTAATCTATTTAAATCATTTCAAATCTATTTAAATCATTTTAAATATAATTAAATCAAATTTAAATCTATTTAAACTATTTTTACTATTTAAACTATTTCAATCTATTTAAACTATTTTTACTATTTAAACTATTTCAATCTATTTTAAAACTATTAAAACTATTTATGACTATCTAAACTATTTTCTAAAATTTCAGACTGTGTAAAGTTGAAGTATTTGTATTTAAATCCTTGATGATGATACAACTTAAGTTGGAATTTGGAATTGATATTTTTTTGTGAAATGACATATTTGAGTAAATATGGTTTTGAAAGTGAATATGATTTGGAAGTGAATGTGATTTTGAAAGTGAATATGTTTTCGAAAATGATATGGTTTTGAGAATCTGATATTTTGATATTAATTGTGAATTGACCTTTGAAATATAAAAGAACCAACCGGTGTGAAATAAGCGTTTGGTTGTTATGGAGACCGGGATCGGATATTGTCATACTCTCTGCCAATACCGAAAACCACTTTAACAACTGTGTACATGGTGGAGATTCCAGAAATGAAGTAGGATGGTTTGGCGAACGATTCTGTGTGAGGTATTTACATGACCGTGACTCCCGTGAGTCTACATAGATGTGACTAAAACATGAGCTATACCGGGACAAATGAGGTCATTCCTCCTATCGGGCACATTTCTTCGATACTATATTCTGACTTTGTGATTGATTTGGTGGCCACCCTTGATTTTGATTATGGAAGTGTGTCCGAGGTGGGCGGTAGTAGCTGTTATGCGTTACCACCAGTCCGGGGGTGCAATTGGTATATCTACCCTAGCATTGCCTCGAGTGCCGTGTTCACATGCCTTAGCATGCCTTCTACGAGTTTGGTTTGTACCATACCTATGGAGTGCCCTTTGATAGTCCTCCAGTTTTCGGAGAAATTACGGTATTGTATAGACTATGGGAACATATAAAAATGTGTTAAGGGGGATATGGGTAACGGCTTAACGCTATTTTAATACTTTACTTTACTGTAGACACTATTATAATAGTGTATTGTACTACACAGTAGATAGTTTAACGGATCCTTAGGAGATGGGAATCCCAAACATCTCTTAAGTTATTGCACTCACATTAGACACTGAATTGGAGATGTCAAACCCCGTAAACATCTCTAACGCCGTTACACTCATATTTATTTACCGTTGATTTAACTTACATAAGATCTTTTAGTTCTGACTCGAGTGTTTTGTCTTTTCAATTCGCCCGGGTCAGTCTGAGCTTTTCACTATATCGAAGACTACTTTCTAGAGGATGAAGACGAAGAGTTGTACTATTTTTATTTTTACCATATTTATCCCACTGCACCATGTTGTTCGCTGTATTTATTTATTATTTATCCTTGTTGTATGTAACTCTGATCTGTATTATAAAAGTTTAATCAATGTTATTTGTAACAGCTTCATGAACTGTTTATTTGATTATTATCTTTTGTCATTCCGCTGCAAGATTCTGCATTTGTTTCTTCCTTTCTCTGCTTTTTCTTATTTACCCCATAACAATCTACCCATTTGAATGGTTTGAGTTTGACGCGTATGTCTGCTTAAAACGTCCAAAAAGGTAAGTCGTTACAGCACAAATCAAATAAAATTAAATATTATTCGATAGCTGGTGGTCTGCAATTCGGGAGATAGCACCTTCAAAATTGAAATTTAATTTAGGAGTTTGTTTCAATGCTTCAAGGTATGGTATTTTAGTATTGGTGAAAGGTAATTATCTTATCTATGAATATATTTTAATATTTAGATAACTTATATATCATATATTGCTTTATTAGTTAGGTGACGATTCAAGTATATCGGTTTATCGTCACATTCAGGATGGTTGTTTGTTTACATGCTTATATATATTTAATAAAATTCTTGACATGTATATTCCATGATGCTCATGGCTTAAGATAATAAAAATTGATTTTTATTATTTAATGAAGTCAATATACATTATTTAAATAACATAAACCCTATAATTTAAATACCAAGCTTTATACTATACAAAATATGTTTTAAAATTACATACAAATAGTTTTATGGCTGCTATAATTTTCGACATAAAAAATAAATTTTTAATATATATATATATAATTAAATATTATTTAATTCAAATCACTTAAATAAATAACTATATCGTATAAAATATAACTTAAATTTTATAAGATTATTTTTACACCTGATAAACTCTCGAATGTAAAAAAATTATATATATTAATTAAATATTAATATAAATGTCGAAAGCTAAAATTTAATTTTAAATTTTCTTTTAAATTACAAAATATATTTTGAAATATTCAAGTGCTAAATTATCGTCTAGAAAACATAACTATAAATTCAAAACATAATTTTATATTTAATATTATTATTTTATTTAAAATTGGAAATTTTAAACTAAATTTTAAAAATATCTAGTTTTGTTGTGAGCATTATTAGGTAAGTGTGTGTGTGTGTGTATTTCATTCACATATATTTATACATACATACATACATACATACATATATATTATTAACTTATTTATAAGACTATATATATATATATTAGTTTTGTTTTCGGTTTTACAATAAAATAAACAATTAAATTTCATAATATACTTTAAATGATTTTTGTTCATAATTATATATATATATATGCATATATTTTAAAATTCCATATACATACATATAGACACACACATATTTATAACCATTCAAAATATAGTATAAATTTTAGGATATATACATATATTTGTAATATTTTATATACATAAATCAAAGTATACAAACATACATTTGGACGATATATTTGTATACTAGATGAGCTAACATGTCCATTGCATTGTAAACCTCATCACTTATACCCGGACATGTTATACCTTGCACGGTTTGTTTTGTTATACATGCACACACACATATATCTATGTGTATATGATACACACATATATATAATATAATATAATATTAATACATCAAATAAAATTATTTTATAAATTTAAATAAAATAATGATTTTATTTAAAAGAAATTTAGAAATGTTATAAATGAGTTAGTGTAACGACCCGTAAATTTTAACTGTTTTAATAACGTATTTAACTGAATTTTTTGAAATTTTAAACAATAAAATTTTGAAATAAAAATTTAATATTCGGAATACGTCTAATTAGACATAGCAACTGGTAAATTTTAATCAGATAATTTGGAAGTTTATTTTTGTGTAATTTTATTCCAATTTATATCAGTTAAAATTGATGATAATAAAATGTTTTCCAAACCTGAATATTTTTACATAGAAAAATTCTAATTCATCTTTTGACTAAGACGTAATTTTTCGTTTTTCCAAATTCGGACTTCTTTAGCTCCGTCGATCTTATTTATCTGTGGTTTTGCTACATTTTCCGCTAGTAGAAAATTCAAATTTTATAATTCAATCGTATCGCTAATATGTAACGACCCGTAAATTTCAACTGTTTTAATGACGTAACTAGTTGAAATTTTGTGAAAATTTTAAACGATAAAATTTTGAAATATAAATTTGATATTTGGAATGCGTTTAGTTAAACATAGCAACTGGTAAATTTTTATCCGAAAATATGGAAGTTTATTTCGCGCGTAAATTCACTTCAATTTAATCAGTTAAAAAAAGCGATGAAAATAAAATGTTTTCGAAACCCAAATATTTTTACATAGAAAATTCTAAACCATCTTTTGAGCAAGGTGTCAGTTTGTCGTTTTTCCAAATTCGGACATCTTTGGCTTCGTCGATCTTATTTTTCAGCGTTTTTCTTGCATTTTCCGCTAGTAGAAAATTCGAATTTTTATAATTCAATCATACCACTGATATTCGTATACCGTTTTGATCGTCTCGTCATACGGATCTCTGCGGTATACTCATCCGTGCAGTTGAAGTTCGGAACACGACAAAGTCGGTGAACCGATTAGTTGTATCGGTTTAACGTTTGACCCCTTGGTTCCCGTGCCTTTTCAATTGTCAACCGTATGGCCATCTGTTTTAATAATTTTCAGAAATCAATGTGTGACTATTACTCTTTTCCATATTTTATGGTTTTCATTCATTCTTTCTCTCTGTAAAAAGGAAAAAAATAATGTTGATACACATTTTGTTTCGTTATTGAAGCCGGTTCAAATATTTCTTTTCTTCCATTTTGAGCCTGTCTATTTTTTTATTACCCATAGCCGCCTCACAAACTCAACCCACCCGAAGTAAACCAATCTCTTCTTTCCACCCTCCGCCTCAAGCACAGCTCCGTCAAATCCGCAGCACCTCCGCCTTACATTTGTTCAGCAGACCGAGAGTCTCCTCTAGCCCTACCCGCCTGGCCAAGCATCTCTCTCCTGTTTCTCTGATTTCATATAACAGATCGACTTCCTACCTCGTACAAAAAATGGCCGAACCCATTTTCTTTGCCTTGCCGTGAATACAATTTATCGATGGTAATACAATTTATGTTATTCATTGTTTATTTCATTTGATCTTCATATATACACATATATCTGTATAGATATATAACGGTGAAAATATATATGCAATTTGTTAATCATAAAAGCATAGAAGTTAATTGGCTTAGCTAATATATATAAATACATAGTTGTATGCTGATTTTTTTTATGAGTACTAGTTGTAATATAAAATGAAATATTATATACTTAGTTATAGATTATAGTATATATGATTATATTGTAGGATATAATTTATAGGTGTTCTGTCTTAAAGTAAAGTTGAATTTTATGGGTTTTCGGTAAGTTATTAAAATGTTAAATATATATAGTATAATAGTATATCTAGCTGTATACTTATATACATTCCATATGCATATAACAGCCTAGTTTGTTTCATACCAATGTTTTATGTATATATTTTTATATGTCAGTATATATGTAGGAAATATATGTTTTATGCAAAGGTATATGTTATATATATATTATCAGTTTATGGTGTCAAGTTCAAATAATAGTTATATATTATATTGATATGCTACCTTATATGAGTTTTGCCTGTCAGAATATATATATAGTTTATGCTGTTCGATAGTGATTCAATAATTAATATTCTAAAGATTCTATAGTGATTCTGGTAGTGATTGTATATAGTTTATGCTGTTCGATTTCTGTAGTGATTCTAAATATGATAATATATATATAGTTTTAGAGTATATTTATCTGCTATAGATTGTTAGTTTCTAATATATAGGTTTTGTTAGTTGTTTTATATAGTGTTACGTATAATTTTGTTACAGATTTTTAAAGATAAGAATACGTAGGTTATGTACGAAAGTATATATATATAAGTACAATTTGTCTCAAGATTTTATAGTAAATGTTACATAATATATGTTTTAAAAAAAATATATAATCGCAGTGTTTGTTTATATAAAGTGAGAGTATATATACGTACTATATATTAGTAGATATGTGATATAACAGTTATTTTTTTTGGTGGTTTTACACTCAGATCCTTGTTTACAGTCTAACTGGTTCGAAAAGTACAGCCTAGTGCTTATAATATGTTAGTTATAAGGTTACAGTGTGAAGTATATAGGAAATTGGTTTTAGATACGTATGTGTTATTTTATATTAAAGTTAATTCATTGATTTGAAATTAAATACGTACGTTTAATTTAATATGCGTTTAAAAATTAGAATATGGTCTTAAATATAGTTACATATATATGCAAGTTACTTATATCAATTTTCTTCGTCAATCCAGTCTGATTTGATTTTGTCTATTTCTTATCTATCAGCTTTGACTGTCAAATCTGTGTTCTGCTTACATCACTTTGAGATCTGTTGTTGGATCGGTCGATAGACTATCGTGACTCAAATCGTAGCTTGTCTTGTTATCTATCCTCTCTAACCTCGAAAGGTGAGCCATCACTCACGATTAATGTTCTTTTATTTATTAAATTTGATTTCAATTGAAACGACAATTGAAATATGCTGCTGTTAGTTAATTACACTGTTATATATGCTATTGCCTGTATCAGTTCACCTGTGACATCTGACACCATTATCTGTAAATTATTGATGTGATGATAATACAGTTTGGCTGATAATTGATTGATTGTTGATGTTAATATTGGACGTTAAATTGTTAGTGATAAATGATAAATAGTATGCAAAATTGAAATGGATATAAGATAGTTAAAAATTTTAAACTGATTTATATGTTAAATTGATTAGTGGAATATGACCCCTTTTAATTGTTAAATTAATTGACATATAGAATAGCGATAATTACACTTTGAACCATCGACGTATATTGGATTATTTGTTGTAGTGTAAAAATTGAAATTGAATGACAAGTAAAAACTGTAATGTAATAATCTTTAATCTACATGAAATGATAGTGTAGATTCTAGAAATAATTATATTAATTCGTACAAATAACAATGCGAATTAATACTGTTATTTCGGGATTATTTGAATTGATTATTTGTTTGTTGTTATTGATTGTTGTTATTGCTTGTTTATTTACTTTGACACCATCCCAGTTATCATACTGCAAGTTCCCTTTGTTATGCTTTGATTTTTGAATTGAATTGGAATCGGGTTGAAATGATAAATACCCAAATTGAACTTTGACCTTGGATATAGAGAATTAAATAAAACCCGATTGGTCAATAATTTGATTTAAAAATAAAACGAAGATTTATTTTGAATAAATAATATGGTTTTGAAATGAAGTTGAAATTTGAATTTTAATGAAAAGAAAATGTTAATATTTAATAATCTGAAACAAAATATTAACAATGTAATTGATGAAGAATGTTGTTTAAATTTGAGAAATGATTGAATTAAGTTTGAAATTATAATTAAGTTTGAAATTATTAAACTTTGAAATGATTTAATAATTAAGTTTGAAATTATTAAACTTTGAAATTATTTAATAATTAAGTTTTGAATTATTTAATAATTAAATAAGATTGAATTATTTAATTATTAAATTGAATTGAACTCTTTAATAAGTAAAATTGAATTTTTGAATAAGTGAATTTTACTTCGTAAATAATTGAAATTGAGTTTCTTTATAAATTAAGTATTGGAAAATATTTAAGTAAGCAAGTAAGTGAATTGAATTTCTTTAAAAAGAAATAAAATGTGATTTATTGAAATTAATGTAAGACTTGAAATTTAAAGAATTTGATTTGATGAATTTAATTTAATTCAAATTGTAAGTTTTGATATAAGGAAGTTGAATTTAAATAATGGATTTAATGAATTGGAAATTTAATAGAAATTGTTTTGAATGGAAAATTTACTTAATGAATATTGAATGAAATCGATTAATGTATTTAAATTGATTTGAATGTTAAATTAAATTAATTTAAATGATTTTGAAATGAAACTGATATTCGAACTTGAATCAATATTTGAATGGTTTTAAATAAAGATTGAAATTGAATTATAAGATTTTGAAATGAAAATTTGGAAGTTTGAATCGTAAATTATTGGAAATTGGTTTTGAAAGACAAATGAAATGTTGGTTTACGAATTGAAATTGAAATTGAATTTGATTTGGTTTTTGAAATATATAAATGACCAATCGGTGTAATAATTACGAAAGTTATTAAAGAGACCGGGATCGGTAATGGATATACTCTCTATCTGAACCGAAACCACTTTAATAACTATACGCGGAGTGATGATCCAGCATGAAGTGGTTGGAATGATGTACGTGTTGACTGAAGAAAGAGAACGATAATGGATAGCCTTAACACTTGTGTCAAATTGGAAAAGACTAAAACAGGAGTCGTGCCGGGCCAATGGAGGATTGGCTACCTCAAGTGGACACACTTCTTCGAACTACTCATTACTTGTTGTCGATTGGTGCACCCTTGATTTTGGGAGTGTTGTTTCACGGTGTTGCGGGCGCTGCGGCGTTGCGTTCTCACCAGTCCGGATCAGGCAAACGGTAGTATCACTACCTTGGGTATTGCCTCATGTGCCTCGTCATACTTGTATCCCTTTATTCGCGACCACTACGATTTTGATTTGTAACTTTAGTATATGGATTGCCCTCTGGTGACTTCCGGTTTTGGGGAAACTACGGTCTTGTATATGCTTTTGGGAATAAAAATGTGTTAAGGGTGGAATGGGCCATGACTTAACACATTTTTATTCCGTCGATCTTATTTATCTGTGGTTTTGCTACATTTTTCGCTAGTAGAAAATTCAAATTTTATAATTCAATTGTATCGCTAATATCTATATACCGTTTTGATCGCCTCATCGTGCTGATCTCTACGGTATATTCAATTTTGTGTTTTTGAGTCCGGTGCACCGCAGAATCCTTGAAATGGATATCCGTATCGGTACTCATTTTGAAATCTTTTAGCTGCTTATGACCTTTCAATTTACCACCGTATATAACAAACAGCCACTAGAAATAAATATTCTTGAATGCATCGCCTGACTTTTGCTATTTCCAACTTTTCAATTTAATTTGCTATTTTATATGTTCGGTTGCTTTATTAATTTTGGTTCGGCCTTCAATGAGAATTCAATAAGACACGTTGGTTACACTTAGCTGCTACCTCATTTCTTGGTCATCAGCCTTCATTTCATCTTCCCACTTTGCTTACCTTCCAGACCTTTAATGGCTGTCTTCTCCCACTTACTAAAAAAGAAAAAATTTGATCAAGTGAAATGTGCTCTGCCTTCTCACAGCACGTAGCCTTCACAACCGCCTCTATTCTCCGCTAGCAACCCACGTAAAGCCTCCCCTTCGCTTCTTCCGTGAGCCACCACCGTACAAACAGCCTCGTCACCACCACGCCTCTTCACCGCCGACCACAACTCGACCCGAGCCTCCTGTTCACCCGTCTCCTTCCCCTTCTTTCACATTCTGTAAGTCTGCTTCATTTTGAAAAACATTGGTTGTTCTTGTTTTGTGCAATTCCTTAGTGCCTAGCTTTTCTTTATATAAGATAAAGGTATATAAATTTTGTCAGTTATATATTATATATCTGGGATAGTTTTAAAAGTATAAAGTTTATACAGTTTGCATATAAAAGTTATGGCATGATATAAAGCTACGTGTATGCTAGTATATGCGTTATATAATATGTTTGTTTATATAGATTTTCTTCTTAAAAAAAGTCATTGAATGCGTCAGTATATAATAATGTTAGTATATATATAAATTACAATGATATATGTTGTTATTCATAGCAAACTTATATATATATATTTGTATATACTATAGTATAAGTGTTGTCTGGGAATCTATTATATGTCATTTTTCTCTGTTTGTATTTGTATACGTGTATATATATATTAGAATATGTATATTAGTTTATATATATACTCGCTTATATATATATATATGACGTTACTGTTTATATATTAAGTTATGCTATATTTTGTTTTGTTTTGTATATAAAGGTTTCAACTATATGTACGAAGCACATTTATATATAAGGTAGCACATATATATATATATATATATATATATATATTATAGTGTGGGTCTGTTGATATGTAAGTTAAATATATGTATTATATAGTAGTTATATATGTTGTCTGTTATTATAGGTTATTGTATTTGCAAGCTGTATAACCGTACATAAATATATATATGAATAATTTGTTAACTTTATGTCCGTTATTGTTATACAATATTTTAAAGTATATATATATATATATATGTTGGGATATAAATAGGTGCGTGTGCTGTATATTTTATTTTTAAGTGTATTATATTACAATGTTTAAAGTATATAAGTTATAGATTCTAAGTTATATAATCTTATATATATAACTCAGTATTATGCTAGTTTTCCTTGATTTATTCTTAATATATTTGTAAAAGAATATATTTTTCCTTGACTGATGTGAAATATAATATGTATATATGTTTGTTTTAATGGATGTAAGTCTGTATAGTCTTATATATATCAATTTGTATATATATGAATATACATAAGTTTGAGTTTTCAAATTTTATTGATTTCAGAGAAATATATACTGGTATGTTGATTTTAGTTAATGGGTTAAAATATATATAGATTTGATTTCAATATATATATATATTGATTTCAATATATATATATGTTTACAATTTAAGACTGATATAAAAATGTATATGTATTTTAAAATTGAATATTTGGTTTAAGAAAAATTATAATATAGTATATTTTGTTTCGGTCTATATCAAGCAGATTCTGATTCATTTTGTGACGCCCCACCTCTATGCTCATAATAACAAAGAGTATTGAAGGAAATACTGTCTATTATTACGAAGAATAAGGCTGGATAGGAGCGGCCATCCGTAGTTGGCCTTACACTAATATTGGTTACCTCGATAGGAGTGGTATATACTTTTCATTTTTCATCTTATTTATTTACTCCCATCGACATACCCAATTATCAGTATAAAACAAACTACAATGGTTCATAATAGTTTAGGACATTAGATATAACAATAACACAGATAATATAAATGCGGAACACAGATAAAAACAACAGTCTCATATATATATAACTGAGGTCAGTTATAACATAGTTGACACAATACATATGATGCAACTACAACTGTCGACTCTGGAAGTTATATACACACGTACATTATCAACTAATATACATGAATACATATCAACCTATACAATTTGACACGACTTCTAAAAATGACGAAAACTACTCCAGAAGATATAAAAAGTCTTCATATCTCGAACAGCAACTCAAAGCAGGAAATCTACAACCTGAAATAACTCGGGTCTGACCCGAGTATTACATTCAAAAGAAAATAATACACGGGTCAGTCTAATTCAAACTCAGTTATTAATGCACAGAAGCAGTAATACTCAAACATCAAATAGACGTCAGTCACAGAAATCTCATATATCCAACTCTCGATACGAAAATTGGATAACGACATATATAACACTAAACAGTGTCAAAACGACATATCAACAGTCCAAATCAGAATACAACTCCAAAACATTGAAATTAATCAACGAAACAATTCATCAAATCGAAACATCAATTTAAAACTGTCAAATCTGATAGGGCTGCAGTACACGCACGCGTGTACTGCCTCGCCACTATCGCAGGAGATACACAAAAGCTCAATGAAAGTCACAATGATCGCAAGGTCAAACCCCGAAATCGGGTTCAACTCAAGGAATAACAAGAGAGGTGAGTACTGCACTGATAAATGAAGTGCAGCCACAAACGCATATGTTCAAAGACACATGCACATAAATCCGGGTAACATAAACAACATGTAGTGGTATATAAGTAGGAACCAAGTGAAGAAACTGCAGTGTCAAGTATGCATGAAACTGGATGGAGCAAACTCAACAGGAAATGTATATGAACATAAAGTAGTTCAATACTATTACACCTAACAGATGTAACATGAAGTGATAATTCAAAGGCTACACCGTATCATAGTGCAGGCAACAAAAGAAGGACAACTCGAATGGACATAGCACATGCACCAGATACGAGTGCACATACACATAAGTACTCGAAGTCAAGACTACATGAGCCAAGACCGGGGATCAAGGCAGCAGCCATATGCAAACGAGGATGGCAAGTGAGAATAGTAGGATGTACAGAACATCACTAATGAAACAAGTTCAAGAAGATAGTGGATATATACTACACCACTACAGAAACAGTGCAAATATGAAGTGCGCAACAAGTGATGCACAAATGAATACAAGAACAGCCTGTAACAAAACTGCAGATACAACAAGATTACAACACAGTAAAACTGGACAGTACTAGTATTTCAATCAAGAACAAGACAATGCCTAAGTAAAAAGGCAAAGAACTGAACAATGTCGAAGTCAAGGGAAAGCCAAGTATGCTACAGAAATCATCAAAGCGGTAGTGAACCCACATGTGTAGGGTCAACACATATACATGCACACATACTATGGTATGTATGCACGCATGTGAAACCATAAAAATAATCAAGCTACAATACACATGAACTACAAGTGAACATGTCAATCTTTGAATGGTCATACAATTATATACATACATGAATGTATGTATACAATGCAAACGTAAATATGATAGCAAGTACACACAGGAAAGCAGTGAAATGGGAAAAAGTATCAAGTCCGGAAAACAAGAATGCCCAGACTCAACAAAGATGTACAAAGTTGCAGTCGTAAACAAATGCTCAATGCAGGTGCAACAATCTAGAATAAGCTATAGAGCACCAGTGAAACAGAACTAATGTACATGAGTGGTCAGTGAATCCCAAAGGCTACCCCAAATGCTACGGAAACCATAGCAACATGAACTGTATGACTGTATGAATTCAAATGCTCAAGTGGAATACTAACTACTAAATGCAACAAGGATTGCAACTAAGTGGTATATAGATGAAGTAAAGTTGAAACCAAGTCAACTAAATGGAACTGGAAATGCAACCAATCGATACTTTACCTGTACGACAGGTAAATGAAGATGCAGTGAAGCATATACATGGATATAGACAGAGGCAACAACAATATAAACAAACAAACCAAGTGGACAATTTAACAAGTCAAACACAGAGACCCAGTTCAAAACAAGGTCAACGGCAGTATAATCGGCCAGTGAATAGCATGGCAAAAGTCAAGGCACATGAAGGCCAACAACAGCAAGTGGATATAACCATCAAGCCGCAAGGAGGATGAAAGTTCGAGCAAAATACAGTGATAAAATATACAAGCAGCTGGGATTTCAAATTTGAACAAAGACAACTTCGAAGTCAACAGAAGAAACATCGGAGAGTGGCCAAAGTAAATCAACCTCATCTAAATCAAGTTAAAGCCATAATGACCAAGTCACATATCAAAACCGTGAGTATCCAAAAATTTAAGTATTCGAAATTTATCAAGTCAGAGAAATTCACAAAGCCGTGGAAATCAAGCTAAAAACAAACGCATATGAATAAGTCATGCCATAATCCCTAATCACATCGATACAATCAAGTCGAGATCGAAAACCACAGAAGCAAATTAAGCAATGTATGCAACGAGTAGGAGTAGATGTGAGTAATAGAAATTACTCACCTTAGATTCGAAGTCAAATTCCATCAATTCGAAGTAGCTAAAGGGAGTAACGAGAACGATCGATCACAGCCTCTCACGATTTCTCTCGCGATCGAACAACAATAGGTCGGCGCCTCGCAACCCTGATTGTCGAAGGGGAAGAAAGGAACGGCCACCATTTTTTTTTTCTTTCTTTCGATTTGATTTTTGGGTTGAACGAAAACACGAGGCCGCCATTTCAATTTTTCTTTCGTTCTAGGTTTAGGGTTTTCGAAAAATGAAAGGGGAATCGGTTGTTGAACGAACAAAATGGAGAATGGGTGATTACAACTCGGCAACCACATAAAACATGGGTCAAAACAAGTTTTAAAGCCCAACTACTTTAACAAAATTTTCAAAAGAATTTAAACTTGATTCAAATCTGCATTAGCAGTTAAAAATGATTTAATCGTCATTTATAAACTGACGCGAAAAACCGGGTTGTTACAGACTCCCCTCCTTAAAGAAATTGCGTCCACGCAATCATAGGGAATAAATGGATAAAAGGTAACAACCAAAAGAGCATGGCAATGTCGAATGTATAAGCAAAGCAAGTATCAGCGGGGAAGTATTAGATAAGAAATCGAAAGGTTCGACTGCTTCAAATCAAAATAATCAACCTCGTGGGAATCAGGGATCAAAATCAGACGACTAACAAAAGCAAGAACAATCGAGTTCCAGCAACTAAAAGAGAAGGAAAAACAGAGCAGAAATCCCATACAGAGCACGAATTGAATGTGAGTAAATCAAATTACTCACCTGAATCGCCAGAGAAAAAGACGAAGCTCAAATCTCAAAAATCGCAAATATTCAATCATCAAAACGATAATTGAATTTTCAATTCGCAAATATTTACTTATTTCAAACGATAATCAGAAGACAAATCAAATATCTGATTGTCTCAAACGATAGTCAGAAAACCAATCAAATATCTGATTATCTCAAACGATAGTCAAATTTCTCAAATCAACAAATATTCGATTATCACAAGCGATAATCAAATTTCAAATTCAACGAATATTCAATTATTAAAAGCGATAATTAAATCTCAAACCAGCAAATATTTAATTATCAAAAGCGATAATTAAATCTCATATCAACAAATATTTAATTATCTAAAGTGATAATTAAATCTAAAATCAACAAATATTTAATTATCAAAGACGATAATTAAATCTAAAATCAACAAATATTTAATTATCAAAGACGATAATTAAATCTCAAATCAACAAATATTTAATCATCTAACAGCGATAATTAAATCTCAAATCAACAAATATTTAATTATCTAAAGTGATAATTAAAAGCAACAAATATCCGATTATCAAAAACGATAATCAGAACTCATATCAACAAATATCTAATTATCACAAGCGATAATTAGAAATAACAAATATCTGATTATCAAAAACGATAATCAGAACTCATATCAGCAAATATCTAATTATCACAAGCGATAATTAGAAACAACAAATATCTGATTATCAAAAACGATAATCAGAACTCATATCAGCAAATATCTAATTATCACAAGCGATAATTAGAAACAACAAATATCTGATTATCAAAAACGATAATCAGAACTCATATCAGCAAATATCTAATTATCACAAGCGATAATTAGAAACAACAAATATCTGATTATCAAAAATGATAATCAGAACTCATATCAACAAATATCTAATTATCATAAGCGATAATTAGAAACAACAAATATCTGATTATCAAAAACGATAATCAGAACTCATATCAACAAATATCTAATTATCACAAGCGATAATTAGAAACAACAAATATCTGATTATCAAAAATGATAATCAGAACTCATATCAACAAATATCTAATTATCACAAGCGATAATTAGAAACAACAAATATCTGATTATCAAAAACGATAATCAGAACTCATATCAACAAATATCTAATTATCACAAGCGATAATTAGAAACAACAAATATCTGATTATCAAAAACGATAATCAGAACTCATATCAACAAATATCCAATTACCTGCAGATAATTGGAAACAACAAATATCTAGAAATCAATTAAGAAGACTAGAAAATCAACATAAAAGCTTGGATCGATCCCATCAGATGGCGAGTTTTTAATTCGCCGCACGTGCATCTCAGAGTGGCCGAAGCCTACCAAGTACTCAACATAATTTTGGCGCCCATCAGATTGACCCGAAGGTCCGCAGAGTGACCCAAAGGTCTAGTACTGGTATTTGACCCGAAGGTCCGCAGAGTGGCCCGAAAGCCCAACAAATGACCCGAGGGTCCGCAGAGTGGCCCGAAAGCCCAACAAATGACCCGAAGGTCCTCATAGTGGCTCGAAAGCACACGAAAGCATCAAAATGTTTCAATTAACGAGTCCGGAATTAACCGAAATAGCAAACGCACATGTCCCATACCACGTGTTTTACTAAATCGTTTGATTCTCTTCATCGTTTCCTTGAAAGTGTAAAATTCATCAAAATCATCAAAACAACAGATATTCAATTAACGAGTCCGGAATTAACCGAAAAAGTAAAAGTGTGGTTCCATACTTCGCACTTTTGCTAAATCGTTTAAATCTCTTCATCGTTTCCTTGAAAGTGCAAAATTGTGTATTTTATAAAAATACACTTTACATTCTCAAACGGACAAGTCCGGAATTAAGCGAAACAGTAAAAGAAAGGGGTCATAATCCTCGATTTTGCTGAATCGTTTAAGTCACTTTCTCATTCTTTTGAAAACGCAAACTGTTAAAAATTTATAAAACAATTTTCATTTTTAAAACGATTTTCCAATCACGTGATTAAAACAGCAAATCAGTAACAATTTCGATAAGGAAATTGTACTTCTCAAAATACCGTAAAAACGGTTACACATCAGTATTGCGGAATAACCGCTTGAAAATCCACTTTTAAAAATTTGGCTGTTACTGAAGTCAAAGCGACAGTAATTTTAAAACATCAAATATCTCATCAAAAGAATTCACATTAAAATGTGACATCAGTGAATTTTCATTCATTAAAATTGTCAACAAAACACCGTGCCTCAAAAATTCAGCATTGGTGTAAAAATCCCGTTATAAAAATAACGGCAACAAAATACGTATCATAACCAAGCATCGGTTCAACGTAAAATAAATGCAATGACGTGCAACTCAAATTTTGCACGTTCATTACAATATAAATAAAGAAATCATTCAAATATCTCTTCAACGAGAATAATTCAAAACAGCCAAAAATCTAATCAATATATGATTAGCTCAAAAGAAACCAGCCAACAATCTCAACAAAAATCACATATCTGCAATTTCTTCGAATCCTCAATTTGGATTCGAAATTCTCAAAGAAACAAATAATTACAGCTATGTAAACAACAATTGGAATTCATATCAATTTCGTGTTTTGATTTTTAAATCAAAAGATTGTCAGTTGTACTCAGCGAAGACAGTTTCACTGTTTCCGCTGCGCACTCTGATAAATAGAACACAAATCAATCAAATCATCAGAACACAATTTCATCCAAACAACAAAACACAATTCCACTTTTATTTTTAAATAACGATATTTAAAAATTTCATCAAAATTTCAAAATTTAGTTTTGACTCAAATCACAGATAAAACGTCGACCTATAGTTGTAACATATGTTCCATCCAAGTTATGTTTTATATTATGCCCATAAACCCCAAGCTCTGATACCAACTGTGACGCCCCACCTCTATGCTCATAATAACAAAGAGTATTGAAGGAAATACTATCTATTATTACGAAGAATAAGGCTGGATAGGAGCGGCCATCCGTAGTTGGCCTTACACTAATATTGGTTACCTCGATAGGAGTGGTATATACTTTTCATTTTTCATCTTATTTATTTACTCCCATCGACATACCCAATTATCAGTATAAAACAAACTACGATGGTTCATAATAGTTTAGGACATTAGATATAACAATAACACAGATAATATAAATGCGGAACACAGATAAAAACAAAAGTCTCATATATATATAACTGAGGTCAGTTATAACATAGTTGACACAATACATATGATGCAACTACAACTGTCGACTCTGGAAGTTATATACACACGTACATTATCAACTAATATACATGAATACATATCAACCTATACAATTTGACACGACTTCTAAAAATGACGAAAACTACTCCAGAAGATATAAAAAGTCTTCATATCTCGAACAGCAACTCAAAGCAGGAAATCTACAACCTGAAATAACTCGGGTCTGACCCGAGTATTACATTCAAAAGAAAATAATACACGGGTCAGTCTAATTCAAACTCAGTTATTAATGCACAGAAGCAGTAATACTCAAACATCAAATAGACGTCAGTCACAGAAATCTCGTATATCCAACTCTCGATACGAAAACTGGATAACGGCATATATAACACTAAACAGTGTCAAAACGACATATCAACAGTCCAAATCAGAATACAACTCCAAAACATTGAAATTAATCAACGAAACAATTCATCAAATCGAAACATCAATTTAAAACTGTCAAATCTGATAGGGCTGCAGTACACGCACGCGTGTACTGCCTCGCCACTATCGCAGGAGATACACAAAAGCTCAATGAAAGTCACAATGATCGCAAGGTCAAACCCCGAAATCGGGTTCAACTCAAGGAATAACAAGAGAGGTGAGTACTGCACTGATAAATGAAGTGCAGCCACAAACGCATATGTTCAAAGACACATGCACATAAATCCGGGTAACATAAACAACATGTAGTGGTATATAAGTAGGAACCAAGTGAAGAAACTGCAGTGTCAAGTATGCATGAAACTGGATGGAGCAAACTCAACAGGAAATGTATATGAACATAAAGTAGTTCAATACTATTACACCTAACAGATGTAACATGAAGTGATAATTCAAAGGCTACACCGTATCATAGTGCAGGCAACAAAAGAAGGACAACTCGAATGGACATAGCACATGCACCAGATACGAGTGCACATACACATAAGTACTCGAAGTCAAGACTACATGAGCCAAGACCGGGGATCAAGGCAGCAGCCATATGCAAACGAGGATGGCAAGTGAGAATAGTAGGATGTACAGAACATCACTAATGAAACAAGTTCAAGAAGATAGTGGATATATACTACACCACTACAGAAACAGTGCAAATATGAAGTGCGCAACAAGTGATGCACAAATGAATACAAGAACAGCCTGTAACAAAACTGCAGATACAACAAGATTACAACACAGTAAAACTGGACAGTACTAGTATTTCAATCAAGAACAAGACAATGCCTAAGTAAAAAGGCAAAGAACTGAACAATGTCGAAGTCAAGGGAAAGCCAAGTATGCTACAGAAATCATCAAAGCGGTAGTGAACCCACATGTGTAGGGTCAACACATATACATGCACACATACTATGGTATGTATGCACGCATGTGAAACCATAAAAATAATCAAGCTACAATACACATGAACTACAAGTGAACATGTCAATCTTTGAATGGTCATACAATTATATACATACATGAATGTACGTATACAATGCAAACGTAAATATGATAGCAAGTACACACAGGAAAGCAGTGAAATGGGAAAAAGTATCAAGTCCGGAAAACAAGAATGCCCAGACTCAACAAAGATGTACAAAGTTGCAGTCGTAAACAAATGCTCAATGCAGGTGCAACAATCTAGAATAAGCTATAGAGCACCAGTGAAACAGAACTAATGTACATGAGTGGTCAGTGAATCCCAAAGGCTACCCCAAATGCTACGGAAACCATAGCAACATGAACTGTATGACTGTATGAATTCAAATGCTCAAGTGGAATACTAACTACTAAATGCAACAAGGATTGCAACTAAGTGGTATATAGATGAAGTAAAGTTGAAACCAAGTCAACTAAATGGAACTGGAAATGCAACCAATCGATACTTTACCTGTACGACGGGTAAATGAAGATGCAGTGAAGCATATACATGGATATAGACAGAGGCAACAACAATATAAACAAACAAACCAAGTGGACAATTTAACAAGTCAAACACAGAGACCCAGTTCAAAACAAGGTCAACGGCAGTATAATCGGCCAGTGAATAGCATGGCAAAAGTCAAGGCACATGAAGGCCAACAACAGCAAGTGGATATAACCATCAAGCCGCAAGGAGGATGAAAGTTCGAGCAAAATACAGTGATAAAATATACAAGCAGCTGGGATTTCAAATTTGAACAAAGACAACTTCGAAGTCAACAGAAGAAACATCGGAGAGTGGCCAAAGTAAATCAACCTCATCTAAATCAAGTTAAAGCCATAATGACCAAGTCACATATCAAAACCGTGAGTATCCAAAAATTTAAGTATTCGAAATTTATCAAGTCAGAGAAATTCACAAAGCCGTGGAAATCAAGCTAAAAACAAACACATATGAATAAGTCATGCCATAATCCCTAATCACATCGATACAATCAAGTCGAATCGAAAACCACAGAAGCAAATTAAGCAATGTATGCAACGAGTAGGAGTAGATGTGAGTAATAGAAATTACTCACCTTAGATTCGAAGTCAAATTCCATCAATTCGAAGTAGCTAAAGGGAGTAACGAGAACGATCGATCACAGCCTCTCACGATTTCTCTCGCGATCGAACAACAATAGGTCGGCGCCTCGCAACCCTGATTGTCAAAGGGGAAGAAAGGAACGGCCACCATTTTTTTTCTCTTTCTTTCGATTTGATTTTTGGGTTGAACGAAAACACGAGGCCTCCATTTCAATTTTTCTTTCGTTCTAGGTTTAGGGTTTTCGAAAAATGAAAGGGGAATCGGTTGTTGAACGAACAAAATGGAGAATGGGTGATTACAACTCGGCAACCACATAAAACATGGGTCAAAACAAGTTTTAAAGCCCAACTACTTTAACAAAATTTTCAAAAGAATTTAAACTTGATTCAAATCTGCATTAGCAGTTAAAAATGATTTAATCGTCATTTATAAACTGACGCGAAAAACCGGGTTGTTACACATTTCATCAACTCCTTATATATCAGCTTGTTCATCAAATTCGGGTCCATCTAGCTTTGCTTCGGAATTCGTAGCTCATTGTCTATCCTCTAGCATCGAAAGGTGAGCAATCACTCACGATTAACGTTCTTATATTTATTAAATTTGATTTCAATTGAAACGTCAATTGAAATATACTGATGCTAGTTATTTACATTTGCTATATATGTGCTGTTATCTGTATCTGTTCACCTATGACATCTGACACCATTATCTGTTATTATAGTGCTATATATATGCCAGTATCTGTATCTGTTCACCTGTGACATCTGACACCATTATCTGTTATTTATATTGCTATATATATATGTCATTATTTGTATCTGTTCACCTGTGACATCTTATACCATTATCTGTTATTTATCACTGATGATATATGCCTGTTACTGTTGCTATATTATTATCATATCTGTTATCACTCTACAAGTTCCCTGTTAATATAGAATTCACTATGGGTTGAAATGATACATACCCGAACGATCTATAGAATAGGAGAAAATCGTTATGGGTTGAAATGATAAACCCAAGCGATTTTCATTAACATTAAATTTGGGATTGCAGGTTGAAAAGATATATACCCGTATATACTTAAATTGCGGATTAAAATGATAAATATCTGTATCACTTGACCATAGGATAGAAAATTTTATACAGACACCGTTGGTCTATATATAAATATTTTGAAAATTATTTCTATGGTTTTGAAAAGGAATATACGGTTTTAATAATTATTGATTTTAAAGACTTATTTAAGTTGATTTAATAAAGTTGATATATAATATGTTTAAGTATTTATTTAAAATATAAATTTTCAAATATAGAATTTATATTGTTTCAGGTTGGAAAGATAAATAAAAAAACATTGATTTGAAATATAATTTATTTAAGAATTTTACTTAAATAAGTTTGATTTGAAATTTATTAAATTTGAAATTTTAAAGATATATTTTATAACTTGAATTTGATTAAAAGTGACTTAAATGAATATTTCAAATTTGTATAAATTTAAATGGGATATTTTGTTTATTTAAATTTGTAAATTGAAGTTGTATTTAGATGTTATTGAAATGATTAAGTAAATATTTCAAAACTAAATAATAGTAAAGTGAATTTGATATATATACGAAATTATCGAATTTAGTTTTGAAATGTTGAATATTTAAAGCTTTGAAATATATTGAAATTGAAATGGCTTATTTTGTGGTTCAAATATGTACTTGAAATTGATAATTTGAAATGATCTATTTAGAAACTGAATCGAATTGAAATTGATGATTTGCGATTTGATTAAATTTGAATTTTGGAATCCGCGTTGAGTTGAATCGATTTGTGAAATTTGAGGAAACTATTTTATTATATAAAGTATTTTAAATTATATTTAAAACTATTTTATATTAGTTTATAAACTATTTTTAATATAAACTATTTTTAATATAACTATTTTTAATATAAACTATTTAAAATATACTAATTATTTTATTATAAATTGTTTTAACTTATAACTATTTTATATAAATTACTTTATTTTGTAAACTATTTTATTTTATATACTATTATTAATATCTAAACCGTTGAAGGAAATTGTTATGATTCCAAAGCATTATGATTTCTAAATTTTGATTTCCAAAGAATTATGATTTCCAAAGTGTTTGATTTAGAAAGTGTTATAACTTGGAAGTACTAAGATTTTGTAAATGGATATATTTGAGATGGATATATTTGAAATGGAAATGATATCGTATTTGGTTTTGAAATGGAAGTGATATCGTATCGATATGGTTTTGAAATGGCAATGATATTTTGGTTTTGAAATATAAATTGTTCTGAAAGTTTATTAAATGACCAATCGGTGTAATAATTACGTAGTTATTGAAGAGTCCGGGATCGGTTAGGGACATACTCTCTGTCTAAACCGAAAACCACTTTAATAACTATTATACGCGGAGTGTGATCCAGAATGAAGTGGTTGGAATGATGACGTTGCTGGATTTGAAGAAAGAGAACGATAATGGATAGCCTTGACACTTGTGTCAAATTGGAAATGACTTAAACAGGAGCCGTGTCGGGCCAATGAGGTTAGCTACCTCTAGCGGACACACGTCTTCATAAACTACTCATTACTTGTTTTTGATTGGTGCGCACCCTTGAATTGGAAGTGTTGTTTCGTGGTGTTGCGATCGTTGCGTTCTCACCAGTCCGGATCAGGCAAACGGTAGTTTCACTACCTTGGGTATTGCCTCATGTGCCTTGTCATACTTGTATCCCTATGCGCGACCACTATGATTTGTTTCGTGTTATACCTATGGAGTACTCCCTGATAGCCCACTAGTTTACGGTGGAGTTTACAGTGCTGTATAGACTATGATGCTTATATAAAATGTGTTAAGGGGGATAATGGTAACGCCTTAATGCTATTTTTATACTTTATATTACTGATAGGCATTATCTACTTAGCGTACACTACTATATATAAATAGTTTAACGGATCCTTAGAGGATGGTTATCCCAAACATCCTTTGAGTTACTTGTATTTTAAGTTGTTATTTCATTTGAGTTGGATTTATTGATATAAGAATGTTAATCCTGACTCGAGTGTTTAATTTATGTTTTGCTTTACGCTCGGGTCAAACTGAGTGTACCAGTATTCGAGACTCACCTTTGGAGTTGGAGCTTCGCTTGGAGACCCAGCTATCTATCGATTCTGCTATCAGTTGTTCAGTCGATTCCAGTGATGCATTCAGATCTTGTATTTGATTATTGTATTGAGACATCTATGTACTCGTGACTTTTGTTGTACCTTGTTTAACTCTGTTATATATATAGTAGCTTCATGAACTACTATTCTTTTGCTTCCGCTGCATTATTGTTATATTACTATGTGTCTGTGATCTGTGATTATTTATTTATTGTATATGCTGAGTTTTGCCAAATTTTATTTACAATCCATTGTTTTGAATTATTCAAGTCCGGCATGTGTGGATTTATTGTCGATTTGAATGGTCCAAAATACTGGGTTGTTACATGTGGTATCAGAGTTCTGGTTTTAGGCAAAACTCAGTATATAAAGTAAAATTCAATTACAGAATCACTTTCGTTCGAGCTTGAATTCCTTCTTCTTTGACTCGGTTCCTTTTAATTTTGGAACGTCCCTTTAGTTCCAAAGTCCATTCGTGTCTCCCCTATTCGTGTCTTTTTGATTTTAGAGTATCCCATAACTCCACTTCGAATAATCTCTATAATAAATCTGCGGTCTCGCCAATCTTTGAATGATTTGTAAAGGGGTGAAACTCCTTTACAATAGGCATTGATTCACCGGAGATTTCTGTATCCTCGGTTTAGATGCTGCTATCTTTTGTTTTACCCGAATTCTATCTCTGGCGATCGAATGTCGATTTGCTCCAGAATTCTACCTCGTTCTTATTTTGAAGTAACGTTTGACCCAGTTAAGGTTGCTCGCAATTTGTATAAGTATATCCATCTTACCTATTTTGTTATTTAATTACCTTATCCTCGTTTTGAGCCTATCTTCGAATTTGAATTCATTGATTAGAGTTCCTCTACTTTGAATCCCACCTTTGCTTTGAAATCCATTCTTGAATTATCGAGTGAGGGAGTGTATTTGTAATTAATATTAAAATGTTTTATATATTGTGTTGTTTGAGTTGTTGATGTTGATTTGGGTTTTCGATCGATTCGTCTGATCAACGCTATCGATAGGATTTCCAAAACACTTGAACAGAGCAAACTGACACAATATTAATTTCAAGTTTGGTAAATGAAATAAATTTGTATGATTATATTATAAATATATAAGTAAAATTTTCTAGAATTTAACAAGTTAATTAAATTGATTGTTTGAAATGATAATAATTGATTATCATTTACTGTTCTATAAATGAATTTATAAATATGGTTTATAAATTGATTTGGAATTTAAATGAATTTAAATTAGAAATTTGAGAATTTAATTTCCGGTGATTTCAAACTTGGGTTTTAAATTTTTAAAGGTATGTTATATAAAGTATTTCGGAGTATAAATCGTTTCCAAAGGATTTTAAAGAAGTTTAAATCAACACTCTTCTCTTTGTCGCTGGAAAATAATTTCGGTGATGACGGCCGCATCATCGACATTCATTTTTGAGTTTCGAAGTGGAGAGGCCATTCAGTAGCTTTGCTACACTTTTGTTTTGGAAATTGAATATGATTCAAAAAATTTAAAGTGTGGCTTGATTTATAATATATAGGTATATGGTTGTAAATCTGATTTGATATATATAGCATATATATATATATATATATATATATATATATTTATCTCTAAATTTTTTGAAGTTAATCGAAAATTTAAAATTCTTAAAATTATGATTTAAGATGAAACCAAAATTTGGAATAAATATTTAAACTTGAATAATTGAATTGGGAAAATTTTATTTGTAAATTATTCAACTGCATTCTAATACAACTTACCTAAATCATTCAGAAGTTGAATATGTAATCGGATAATATACAATATAAAATGACTTGATAAGGAAAGATTTGAGTGTTATAATAAATGTTATGCACTTAAATTTTATAATAAATATGTTAATTGAGATAAATAAAATAATAAGTTAATTGAATAATAGATGAAACAAATAAATTTGTTTTAAAAGAATTAATAAATTGAAATTAAATTAACCTATGGAAATACCTTGAATTTAAAATCAATTATTGAATATAAATTAATTTAAATTGAAATTTATATGGTTTAAATTAATTGTTTTCTTTTGTATTTCAATCTATTTTCTTTTTGGTTATTTCTATTCTCCTACCTCCTTCCTTTTCGGGGACGAAAAGTTTTGAGTGGGGAAGAGCGTAACGACCCGTAAATTTTAACTGTTTTAATAACGTATTAACTGAATTTTGTGAAATTTTAAACAATAAAAATTTGAAATAAAAATTTAATATTCGGAATACGTCTAATTAGACATAGCAACTGGTAAATTTTCAACAGATAATTTGGAAGTTTATTTTTTGTGTAATTTTATTCCAATTTATATCAGTTAAAATTGATGATAATAAAATGTTTTCCAAACCTGAATATTTTTACATAGAAAAATTCTAATTCATCTTCTAACTAAGACGTCATTTTTCGTTTTTTCAAATTCGGACTCTTTAGCTTCGTCGATCTTATTTTTCTGCGTTTTTGCTGCATTTTCCGCTAGTAGAAAATTCGAATTTTTATAATTCAATCGTATCGCTAATATCTGTATACCGTTTTGATCGCCTCATTGTGCTGATCTTTATGGTATATTCAATTTTGTGTTTTTGAGTCCGGTGCACCGTGGAATCCTTGAAACGGATATTCGTATCGGTACTCATTTTGAAATCTTTTAGCTGCTTATGACCTTTCAATTTACCACCGTATATAACAACCAGCCACTAAAAATAAATATTCTTGAATGCATCGCCTGACTTTTGCTATTTCCAACTTTTCAATTTAATTTGCTATTTTATATGTCCGGTTGCTTTATTAATTTTGGTTTGGCCTTCAATGAGAATTCAATGAGACACGTTGATTACACTTAGCTGCTACCTCATTTCTTGGTCATCAGCCTTCATTTCATCTTTCCACTTTGCTTACCTTCCAGACCTTTAATGGCTGTCTTCTCCCTCTTACTAAAAATGAAAAAATTTGATCAAGTGAAATGTGCTCTGCCTTCTCACAGCACGTAGCCTTCACAACTGCCTCTATTCTCCACTAGCAACCTGCGAGAAGCCTCCCCTTCGCTTCTTCCGTGAGCCACCACCGCACAAACAGCCTCGTCACCACCACGCCTCTTCACCGTCGAGCACAACTCGACCCGAGCCTCCCGTTCACCCGTCTCCTTCCCCTTCTTTCACATTCTGTAAGTCTGCTTCATTTTGAAAAACATTGGTTGTTCTTGTTTTGTGCAATTCCTTGGTGCCTAGCTTTTCTTTATATAAGATAAAGGTATATAAATTTTGTCAGTTATATATTATATATCTGGGATAGTTTTAAAAGTATAAAGTTTATACAGTTTGCATATAAAAGTTATGGCATGATATAAAGCTGCGTGTATGCTAGTATATGCGTTATATAATATGTTTGTTTATATAGATTTTCTTCTTAAAAAAAGTCATTGAATGCGTCAGTATATAATAATGTTAGTATATATATAAATTACAATGATATATGTTGTTATTCATAGCAAACTTATATATATATATATATTTGTATATACTATAGTATAAGTGTTGTCTGGGAATCTATTATATGTCATTTTTCTCTGTTTGTATTTGTATACGTGTATACATATATTAGAATATGTATATTAGTTTATATATATACTCGCTTATATATATATGACGTTACTGTTTATATATTAAGTTATGCTATATTTTGTTTTGTTTTGTATATAAAGGTTTCAACTATATGTACGAAGCACATTTATATATCAGGTAGCACATATATATATATATATTATAGTGTGGGTCTGTTGATATGTAAGTTAAATATATGTATTATATATTAGTTATATATGTTGTCTGTTATTATAGGTTATTGTATTTGCAAGTTGTATAACCGTACATAAATATATATATGAATAATTTGTTAACTTTATGTCCGTTATTGTTATACAATATTTTAAAGTATATATATATATATATGTGTGTGTGTTGGGATATAAATAGGTGCGTGTGTTGTATATTTTATTTTTGAGTGTATTATATTACCGTTTAAAGTATATAAGTTATAGATTCTAAGTTATATAATCTTATATATATAACTCAGTATTATGCTAGTTTTCCTTGACTAATTCTTAATATATTTATAAAAGAATATATTTTTCCTTGACTGATGTGAAATATAATATGTATATATGTTTGTTTTAATGGATGTAAGTTTGTATAGTCTTATATATATATCAATTTGTATATATATGAATATACATAAGTTTGTGTTTTCAAATTTTATTGATTTCAGAGAAATATATACTGGTATGTTGATTTTAGTTAATGGGTTAAAATATATATAGATTTGATTTCAATATATATATATATATTTTGATTTCAATATATATATATATATGTTTAAAATTTAAGACTGATATAAAAATGTATATGTATTTTAAAATTGAATATTTGGTTTAAGAAAAATTATAATACAGTATATTTTGTTTGGTCTATATCAAGCAGATTCTGATTCATTTCATCAACTCCTTATATATCAGCTTGTTCATCAAATTCGGGTCTCATTGTCTATCCTCTAGCATCGAAAGGTGAGCAATCACTCACGATTAACGTTCTTATATTTATTAAATTTGATTTCAATTGAAACGTCAATTGAAATATACTGATGCTAGTTATTTACATTTGCTATATATGTGCTGTTATCTGTATCTGTTCACCTGTGACATCTGACACTATTATCTGTTATTATATTGCTATATATATGCCAGTATCTGTATCTGTTCACCTGTGACATCTGGCACCATTATCTGTTATTTATATTGCTATATATATGTCATTATCTATATCTGTTCACCTGTGACATCTGATACCATTATCTGTTATTTATCACTGATGATATATGCATGTTACTGTTGCTATATTATTATCATATCTGTTATCACTCTGCAAGTTCCCTGTTAATATAGAATTCACTATGGGTTGAAATGATACATACCCGAACGATCTATAGAATAGGAGACAATCGTTATGGGTTGAAATGATAAACCCAAGCGATTTTCATTGACATTAAATTTGGGATTGCAGGTTGAAAAGATATATACCCGTATATACTTAAATTGCGGATTGAAATGATAAATATCTGTATCTCTTGACCATAGGATAGAAAATTTTATACAGATACCGTTGGTCTATATATAAATATTTTGAAAATGATTTCTATGGTTTTGAAAAGGAATATACGGTTTTTAATAAATATTGATTTTAAAGACTTATTTAAGTTGATTTAATAAAGTTGATATATAATATGTTTAAGTATTTATTTAAAATATAAATTTTCAAATATAGAATTTATATTGTTTCGGGTTGGAAAGATAAATAAAAAAAAATTGATTTGAAATATTATTTATTTAAGAATTTTACTTAAATAAGTTTGATTTGAAATTTATTAAATTTGAAATTTTAAAGATATATTTTATAACTTGAATTTGATTAAAAGTGACTTAAATGAATATTTCAAATTTGTATAAATTTAAATGGGATATTTTGTTTATTTAAATTTGTAAATTGAAGTTGTATTTAGATGTTATTGAAATGATTAAGTAAATATTTCAAAACTAAATAATAGAAAAGTGAATTTGATATATATATATATATATATATATGAAATTATCGAATTTAGTTTTGAAATGTTGAATATTTAAAGCTTTGAAATATATTGAAATTGAAATGGCTTATTTTGTGGTTCAAATATGTACTTGAAATTGATAATTTGAAATGATCTATTTAGAAACTGAATCGAATTGAAATTGATGATTTGCGATTTGATTAAATTTGAATTTTGGAATCCGAGTTGAGTTGAATCGATTTGTGAAATTTGAGGAAACTATTTTATTATATAAAGTATTTTAAATTATATTTCAAACTATTTTATATTATTTTATAAACTATTTTTAATATAACTATTTTTAATATAAACTATTTAAAATATACTAATTATTTTAATATAAATTGTTTTAACTTATAACTATTTTATATAAATTACTTTATTTTGTAAACAATTTTATTTTATATACTATTATTAATATCTAAACCGTTGAAGGAAATTGTTATGATTCCAAAGCATTATGATTTCTAAATTTTGATTTCCAAAGAATTATGATTTCCAAAGTGTTTGATTTAGAAAGTGTTATAACTTGGAAGTACTAAGATTTTGTAAATGGATATATTTGAGATGGATATATTTGAAATGGAAATGATATCGTATTTGGTTTTGAAATGGAAGTGATATCGTATCGATATGGTTTTGAAATGGCAATGATATTTTGGTTTTGAAATATAAACTGTTCTGGAAGTTTATTAAATGACCAATCGGTGTAATAATTACGTAGTTATTGAAGAGTCCGGGATCGGTTAGGGACACACTCTCTGTCTAAACCGAAAACCACTTTAATAACTATTATACGCGTAGTGTGATCCAGAATGAAGTGGTTGGAATGATGACGTTGCTGGATTTGAAGAAAGAGAACGATAATGGATAGCCTTGACACTTGTGTCAAATTGGAAATGACTTAAACAGGAGCCGTGCCGGGCCAGTGAGGTTAGCTACCTCTAGCGGACACACTTCTTCGTAAACTACTCATTACTTGTTTTTGATTGGTGCGCACCCTTGAATTGGGAGTGTTGTTTCACGGTGTTGCGATCGTTGCGGCGATGCGTTCTCACCAGTCCGGATCAGGCAAACGGTAGTTTCACTACCTTGGGTATTGCCTCTTGTGCCTTGTCATACTCGTATCCCTATGCGCGACCACTGCGATTTGTTTCGTGTTATACCTATGGAGTACTCCATGATAGCCCACTAGTTTAAGGTGGAGTTTACAGTGCTGTATAGACTATGATGCTTATATAAAATGTGTTAAGGGGGATAATGGTAACGCCTTAACGCTATTTTGATACTTTATATTACTGATAGGCATTATCTACTTAGCGTACACTACTATATATAAATAATTTAACGGATCCTTAGAGGATGGTTATCCCAAACATCCTTTGTGTTACTTGTATTTTAAGTTGTTATTTCATTTGAGTTGGATTTATTGATATAAGAATGTTAATCCTGACTCGAGTGTTTTATGTTTTGCTTTACGCTCGGGTCAGACTGAGTGTACCAGTATTTGAGACTCACCTTTGGAGTTGGAGCTTCGCTTGGAGACCCAACTATCTATCGATTCTGCTATCAGTTGTTCAGTCGATTCCAGTGATGCATTCAGATCTTGTATTTGATTATTGTATTGAGACATCTATGTACTCGTGACTTTTGTTGTACCTTATTTAACTCTGTTACATATATAGTAGCTTCATGAACTACTATTCTTTTGCTTCCACTGCATTATTGTTATATTACTTTATGTTTGTGATCTGTGATTATTTTATTTATTGTATATGCCGAGTTTTGCCAAATTTTATTTACAATCCATTGTTTTGAATTATTCAAGTCCGGCATGTGTGGATTTATTATCGATTTGAATGGTCCAAAATACTGGGTTGTTACAGTTACACTTCGTAGGCCCATTAAAGATCTAAAATAGTAAAAAAAAAAATTCATCCATTTCTTCCGCTACGAGCTGGCATAGTTCCAACAATGGCATCAAAGCCCAATAGCCTATGCGGTTGAAGTTAGTTATGTTAGGGTTAACCAATTAAGCTCACAACCCAATTAGTAGAGAGTCTAAGAAAGGTAATGTCGAAGGATTGAGTTTGAATAATCAAGTATTCTGCCATATCTAACTACCAACCTGGTCTGAATAGATATGTGAGTCCAAAAGGTTGCCCCTAATAGAAGAGGCCCAATTTAAATTGGGCCTTAGCTAATTTTCAGAATTGTTTGAAAATTAAAAACATAAGATTAAAATAAGTTATACATATTCTTCAGGCTCAGGTATGACTTCTGGGTTAGGTAGTACTTATTCTTTATATGCTCTATGTAGTTTATCTACCAGTGAGATTTGTCAGTTAGCTAGGGATACCGCCTTTTGTTTTTACTGATGTTGAATTAGATACTGCTCACATTAGGAGTAGAGAAATAAAGAGGGTTATATCATCTGGATTATGAGGATTATTAGCTGGAATATTAAGGGTCTTCATGATATAAATAAATGCAATAAAATCAGAGCTTTTTTTAAAGATTACTTTATTGATATTGCTCTTTTACAAGAAACAAAAATAGATTGTCCTGATATTCATTTTTATAGAAGATTAGGTAGCTATCATTTTAGGCATTGGGCTTGTTTACCTTTTATTGGAGCTTCTGGGGGTTTACTTATAGGATGGCGTGATAATTCTTTTAAACTTCTTCAAACTATTACTAAGCAACACTCTTTACATATTATTCTCATTAACCTTAGAGATAACTCTTTATTATATATTTCTAATGTTTATGGACCAAACTCTAAAATTGGTCGTCTAGTTCTATGGAATGAATTTTTGGAATTTAGATCATTCACTCCTGGATCTTGGATTATGGGTGGTGATTTCAATGTTACCTGTTTTTTAGGGGAACGTTCGCCCCGGGAAGGTGATTTCTCTTCTATGGAAGAATTTGACCATTTTATTATCAATACTAATTTGATTGAATTACCTCTAACTAATAGAGAATTCACTTGGAGTAATACTAGGGAGTCCCCTTCTATGGTTCTTCTAGATAGATTTTTCATCAGTGACGAAATTGAAGATATTTCCTATTTGTAGAGTCCTTGGTTTGTCGTATACATATTCTGATCATCGCCTTATCATTCTTACATGTGATCATCATAAAATTGTTAATAAAACTTTCAAAATTTGAAAACATGTGGTTATTAGAATCCAATTTCTCTAATCTAATTAAAAATATATGGATATCAATAATAAATACGGAAACTCTGCAAAGAATTTTATTTTAAAACTTAGGGGTCTTAGGAATTTTCTTAAAAATTGGAGTAAGAATGTTTTTGGCAGTATTAAAATCAAAAAAGAAAACTTACTTTCTGAAATGCTTAAATTAACAAGATAGAAGAAACTAGACAACTAAATCTTAGAGAGCGTAATATTCTCGCTAATTTAAAAGAAAAGCTTAATCTAATTTTAGAAAAAGAAGAGATTATGTGGAAATAGAGATCTAGAATTCAATGGATTAATGAAGGTGATAATAATATAAAAAAAATTCATAATATGGCTAGTGGTAGAAAACGTAGCAACACAATAAATTCTATTTTTGTGAATAATGTTGAATTGGTTGATCAAAGGTATCTAAATAAGGCCTTTACTGATTACTATAGGGATATTTTTGGCAATAAGAATAAGCATAGAATAAACGTTAAATGGAATGAACTTTATCCTATTGAATCTAGAATTAACCTTACTGACTTTGATAATCCTTTTTCTGAAGAGGAAATTTTGAAGGCTATTAATGACATGTCTGGTGATAAAGCCCCGGGTCCCAATGGGTTTCCTATTTTATTTCACAAATTATTTTGGGATGTTTTAAAATTTGATTTAATTAGCATGTTTAATGAATTTTATAATGGGAAACTACAATTAGAAAGATTTAATTTTGCAAACGTCATTCTATTACATAAAAAAACCGGTGCTAATAATTTAAAAGATTTTAGACCAATTTCTTTAATTAACCGTTTTGTTAAAATTATTTCAAAAGTTTTAGCTAATAGGCTTAGCACAAGAATGAATGATCTAATTGATTGTTCGCAAACCGCTTTCATTAAGGGTAGAAATATCGCAGATGGAGTGGTTGCTGTTCAAGAGTGCATTAATCACTGTTGTAAGAATAACATTACATGTGCGCTTCTAAAATTGGATTTTGTGAAAGCTTTCGACTTGGTAGATTGGGATTATCTAATTGATATGTTACTGCTAGAGGTTTTAGTCATAAATGGATTGGTTGGATTATGACTTTGCTTAAAACTTGTAATTCTAGTATAATGGTTAACGAAATTTCAGGAAATAAAATACAATCAAAACGTGGCTTAAGGCAGGGTGATCCTTTATCGCCTCTCTTGTTTAACTTAGGTGCAGATGTTTTCGTTATGATTATTAGAAAAGCGGTTAGTAATGGTTCTTTAGGGTGCGTTGGTAGTGAAATCTCGCGTAATGGTCTCTCTATTCTTCAATTTGTGGATGATACCTTATTATTTACTTGTCATTTGCCTAATCACGTCATTACCCTTAAATTTATTTTATATAGCTTTGAACTTCTTTCAGGCTAAAAATTAATTTCGATAAAAGTTCGATTTTGGTATTAAATGACGTTGAGAAGGTTGAAGGTTTAGTAGCTAATACACTTAATTGTAAAACCATGAATTTCCCTTTTGATTATCTTGGATTTTTGATTAGACTAACTAAACTTAAGCATGACGACTGGCTAACTATAATAGATAAAATTTAAAATAAAATTTCTAATTTGAATGAGAGGTTTTTATCGAGAGCGGGTATATTAGTTCTCATCAATTTTGTTTTATCTGCTCTTTCGATTTATTGGATCTCTATGCATCTTTTCTCAGATTAAATGATTAATAAAATTGATAAAATAAGAAGGGATTTCTTATGGAGTGGCGATAATCCTAGCGGTAATCTTAGATGTTTAGTTAATTGGGAAACTATTTGTAAATCGAAAAAGGAAGGTGGATTAGGTGTTATTAATTTACGTAACATGAATTTGTCTTTATTAGGGAAGTGGTTACCGAAATTTAAGGATATAAGTAATAATTCTATTTGGAAAGAAATTATATCTAAACATTATTATAATGGTAGTAATAATTTATACCAAATTACAACTTCAGTTATCAATAAAGCGTCTAATTTTTGGAAATCAATTTTAAAATGTCATGAGATTTTTAACCTTGGTACTAATACGATTGTTCATTCAGGAAATAATACTTCTTTTTAGCATGATCGTTGGATATCTATCATTCCTCTTAGGGTAGAATTTAAAGAACTTTTTGAGATTTGTAACTTTAAAAATGCTTGAATTATAGATGTTTTTTCTTTGGATAATGATCCCCCTTGGAACTTTATTTTTAATGGAATCTTATAAGGTACAACTCTTAGACAATATTATTTATTATGTCCAAGATTGAATTTATATAATATCGATAACGAAAATAATATTATTAACTGGGAATGGGATAAAAGTATGAAATTCACTTCTAATTCTTTATATAAATTTCTTAATTTCTCGGGCGTTACTAATAACTCTTTTAATCTTATTTGGAAAGCAAATGCACCGCCAAAAGCTAAGATTTATATGTGGTTAATCATGCATGGGAAGATAAATACTATTGATTTTTTAAAAAGAAAGAATATGCAAATTGATAATAAATGTACTTTTTGTAAGTTGTATTTTGAAAATATTAATCATATATATTATGATTGTATGGATACTTGCTATATTCTTAATAATACTCTTAAAATCTTTAACTTTATTCTTACAACTAACGTTATTGATTTTGATTTTTACTGAAATAATTTAAAATTTAAGTTTAAAAGGGGAAATAGATTTTTACTGAATACTTTATTCATTATAATATGTTGGTATATTTGATTTAAGAGAAACCAGAGACTTTTTAATAATACTAATAGTCATATTAATAGATTGATATTTACAATAGCATTATTTTGTTTCAATTGGATCTCAAATCCAAAATATAGATTAGCTAATAATAATCATTTTAAAGAATATCTTAAGAAGGTTAGAAATAGCATTAAGTTATTTAAACAAAAAAAACATTATTTTTAACATTAATAATTATAGCATTAACATTTTTTCGAATTCGAATGATGATTTTACTGATTATCATAATGTTCTTTTGATCAAAGGAGCATAATGTTAATTTTTTAGGTTTTCACTTTATATTTTGTTAATTTTTATGCCTTTTTTATTTCAAAATAACTATTTCATAACATTAGAGTAAGTTAAAATGTTGCATAATGATTTTTGATCCTTTTATTAGTCTATCTCTTATTTTAGTTTCTTTACTGTCTCATAATTTTAACTTTAGTTTTATTATTTTTACTTCATTAATACAGATATATGTATATAAATTTCATTTATATACATATATGTGTATTATTCTTATATTTTTGTTTAGTTCCATCTACAGATACAGGTTTAGGCCAAAAATGGTGTTAGATTACTATTTGTAGGATTTCAGGGTTGCTGTTGCCAGGATTGAAGTGAGGCATTCATTCTAGATCATCCGTGTTGACAGTGAGGCGTTCTTTCTGGATAATCCACGTTTGCGGTGAGGCGTTCATTCTCTGCTGGAGATGCTTGTTGATCTCATTTGTGCACTTGGTCGCACCATGGATCATCTACGTTTGTAGAGAGGCATTCATTTTGGATCATCCACATATGCAGTGAGGCCTTCATTCTAATTCATCCGCGTTTGCAGCGAGGGATTCATTCTTTGGTGGAGCTGCTTGTCGACCTCATTTGTGCAATTAGTTGCACCATGGATTATTTTGGGTTCTTTTAACACTTCATTATCGAGCGGTAGCCTTACCGGAGTTCGATATTGAGGTGTAATAGACGGTGGCCTTGCCGGAGCTCATTCAAGAAGTTACCTGAGTTTGTTTTTGTCACATACCGAAATTTTCGACTTTCGAAAATTCGACATCGATACTCACTTTATCGACTGCCGAGCCATCGAGTGCCGGAAACTCCAATAGTGAGGGTTTTATAAAGAAGAAATAGAAGAAAAAGAGAAGAAGAAGAGAAAGAAAGAACAACTGAACAACATCAGAACAGAAAACAATATCAGAATCTTACACATCGCAGCGGAACAATATATAATAGATAAATGAATAATCTCTAAAACAAAGAACTATATCATTTTATACATACATCAATCATCAGAGTCAATATACAACAATGGACAGTTATATAACTTGTCCTCATACAGAATACACAGCGGAATAAATACTATCAGATACAAATACTACGTCTCGCCATCCAGCTTATCTCCAAGCTCCAGAATATCCAGAATATCCTGATAACATAACTCTAGGCTGCCCGTGTGGAAATTTGTGGGCACCCAGAGTTTAGAAGGGAACAATAAACTCCGAGTCAGTCATGGTGACTGGTGTGAGATCGTAAAACAGTTATATCTTTATAACAACAAAATAATTTTAAAATCAATTCGAAATGCTTTTGGAAAATGAAACTACCATAAGACCTCCCACCACACACATAATGCAAACGCAGACTTGGAGGAGATTTCTTCTTATGATAGTCAAAGATGCTTACTACGCAAAATCAAATTATTTTTGATATTATTACTAGTGCATAGTGGAAAACATTTCGAAAGTAGAATATAAATCTTAGCCAGCATAGGTACCATTATATTATGCCTGCTATAGCTGCCTCCTGAGGAGACAGGTTATACAATTGAAATCGTAAAGGCTCGTATTGTTTCTTTGGATTTCCAACAAATGGTCAGGCTAAGGAACTTCCTATCCACGATGGGTACGTCCCTGGAATAGACGACCCGAGAACCTAACCGGATCTCAGCCAACACAAGGCCGGATTACCTCTGCAAAAATAGGTAACTACTGACACGCGTATGCCATCCCCCGATCGTCACCGATCTTCCCGAGGATCCCCCATTCGCAACAACCACAAAGTAATAAATTTGCAGCAACCACAGAGGTTAAGTATCTGGGCTCCATACCATGATACCACCTTTATCCAGAAGGAATGACATACACTAAGGGGCGCTACTCCCTAGAACCTTGCCGCATCCTTCCTGTTTCGACCATTTCCGGGGTGTGAGGCTCGACGAAGTCTCGTCCACAAAGCTACGCTTTCTACAAAGCCCTGCTTCGGGTCAAACAAAATGATCAACCTATGATCACAAAGATATAAGATCAAACAAATGATCATATCGCAAATGATCAAACACTGATCATTTCACAGCAACACTCAGTATGCCACGTTACCAAATTGGGATATATCGCTGATAAATTTCAACTACATAACCTCTGAGCTCGTACGTCTCAGAGAAGGGTGTTAAGCTAAGAGAATAAATTCTCCGCCACCAACAGAAATGTATTTGAAAGAAATCAGCTTTATATCTCAAATTGTAACGTCAGACACACAATCCATACAAGTCTGTTCCGGGATCGAACAGAACCGAAGGCACTTCTCACGAAGCCCTTGCAATTCCGGATAATTTTCAATCACGTCGGGACTTCCCGTCACTAAGGGTGATAAAAACTCTAAATCGAAGATCAGTCGATGTAGAGTAACTCGACGGTAATCCTTCCGTTTTCAAAAATATCCGGTCTTCAACACCGGTCTTCGAATGCAATTCATAACGACGTATCACATATTCGGAATGGGTTATACGACCCCATGGTCCTTTCCCAGCTAACCCGAATAGTGAGCGCTTATTTAAAAATAAGTGTGGCATTCAAATTCATCCAATTCACAACAAATACCTATCTAAAGGTAATTATTGATAGTCGGTTATTTAACTATCAATAAAGATGCGCAACATCATCAGATTCCAAATAATTTTCCAAATTATTTAATCTTCCAAAATATCTTTATTAGATATAAAATTTCCACACTTAATCATTTGAAAACAAATTTCAAATATTTACTTTTCAAATTATCTTTAAAAGATAAAGTTTCAAACCCTTCGTTTCATATTGGAAAAGCAATTCCATACTTATTTAAAATAAGTAATTCACAAAACTATTTATTTTCAACACTTGGAAAATATTCGTTATACTTAAATTAAATTAAGTATATATTTCATTCTTTAAGGAAATCTATTTTCTATAACAACATCAATTTGAGTCAAAACGAATGTTACGTAAAACATTGTTACGACGACTCAAAATCACTAGTATAGGGATTCGAAATTAAGATAGATATGTAAATCCCAATACTATATAAAAACATTTCCTTTCGGAAATCATTTACTATAACAACAGTGTTATAGTCCACCATTTCCTTATTTTTCTCGAAAACGTCTATTTCAACAATAAATGTTGAAATCTATGATTTCGCTAGTTCACACGTTTTAAAACATCTTTTAAAACAATTAACTTCATTTATAATATCGCTTTCCCAAACATAACCATTTTTTCAATAATATATTCACTGTCCAAAATCGTGAATATACTTCACTAACCCCATTTCAATATTTTCTACACATTTTATTTCAATAATAATTCGCTATCCAAAATCGCGAATATATCTCCTTTAACAACCTTATATATTTGATTTATCAAACCCAATTGATTTCGAATTTATAAAACGAAGTTTATAAATTCTATTTCTGTTTTAATAACAACTTCAACTTATAAATCTCCTTTTATTAATTTCTATAATACACTTATTAAAATAAGTGGTTTCAGATTTTTAAACAACTTTTATAAATTTCAATTCTATTTATAAAAACTTCAATATCAATTAAATCTCAATATTGATTTCTGAATTTATTTTCAACTTTAAATAAAAGATTCCATACTGATTTCTCAAAAGTTCTTTTCCAAATATTAAATCAATTACAGATTGATTTCTAATTTTATTTATCCCTACTAAAATAAATTCCTTATTTTACTTCAAATCATTCAATATCCTGTTTTTAAATGGATTCTTTAAATTGAACTCATTTTACATTGATTTCCCAAATCATTTCAATTTACCCATTAATTTCTAGTTGGATTTCTAACTTATCTCCTTTTAAATAAATTCCTTTTTAAGAAAATAAATTTCAATTGTTTCTTTCAATCTATTTAAAAATCCAGATTTTAAATTAATTTCCTCAATTTAAAATCACTATTATACGAAATTCATTTATTTAACACTTTCACTTTATTCTGGAAATAAATTCGATAAGGTTTTAAAAATCAACCTTTATTCTTTAAATTCTTTTCTTCAAATTTATTTAAGTTCTAAAAATAAATTTACTTAAAAATTCCTACTTGAATTACAAAAATTCAATTTCATTTAGTTTTTGAAATCCAATGATATCAAACATCCATTCAGCTAAATTTTAGCTTTCAAGCAAATTCCAGACGTCAATATGATCAATAACATCAATATAGTTATTCACAGATTCATATCACAGTAGAAATAAACTCAATCAATGTGAGGGGTCCAGTTGGATCCCTCCAACCTGTTTCCCTGCATCCAAAGATGTTAGCACAATACCAATTCCACTTCGAGGTGGAATATCGCGGTATATAGGTTTTTATAAAAATCCGCTTACTAACGGCGCAATAGGGTCTCATCCGCTATACGAGGCGGGAAATCATCAATCCAATATATACATATGCCAATATGTATATATTGCTATATATATAGATATATCCTATTATATCTAATATCACATACAAATAGCAATCAATAACTGCAAAAATTCCACATTCAAATTTGAGTGAGAAAATCTCACCTTAGCTTTTAATTTGCAATCCGTTCCATTTTGACCATTTCTTCACGGTTTTAAACCTTGTATAAATAAATTATACAATTCATAAATATTCGAAAAAATCGAATGATTTCATTTTTAAACAATTAATTTAAATTTTAACTGATTTCCTTTTGAAATAAACTATCCAATCAAAATTTTATTTTAAATAATTTATCTTTAATTCTAATCAATTTCCTTTAATAAATTTGCTTAAGTAAATTTTCTTCTTTACTGCATATATGAGCATATATATTTATTTCTCAAGACTTTATCTATATATATATATTTCTAGTCATACATAATTATACAAAACAGTATATACTTCCTTCACATTTTATTTCCAAACCATCTACTGTCCAGAATATCTATGTATATATATTTGGTTAAATTAAAATTTTAATCTGTAAAAATTCAAAGAAGAATACCTTATTGTTTGAACATTTTCGACAGTGAACCCGAGCTTGGAATCTCGCTCGAATCCTCTCCACGCGTATTTTCTTGCAAACGAGTCCACATTGCCTCCACGCTCACGTCGATGCCAGTCCTTCCTCGCTCGAGAACCCACGGTGCCCTTCGACTTCGGTGATCCCTCCAGTGCTGCCGCGAATCCCCAACCTCAACTGTCAATCGACGATCCACTTGATAATGCGACGTCGACCTCAGGACTTCGATCGCCCCCACGTATGCCTCGCGCCTGACCACCCAAACTCTAATCCACGCGTGCCTTCACCAGCAAATGCCATCGCGTCGATCACTTCCCAGATTCGCTCGCTGCTAGCATCGCGATACTCCTCAAATCACCAGATTGACGAACTCTTGCCACGTCTCCACGTCTCGAAACCCTAGTTCAGATCGAACGTTGACGTCGCGACCCCTACCTCGATTTCCTCCCCTCGCGCTCGCGCTCGCGAGCGGCGATGCTCGTAATCCTTGTCGAAATCGAGCAGCCCTCATTTCCCATTTTGCTCGAACGAAATTGATTCGTTCGTTTTCATATTTTTTTTTCTTTTCTTAAACGAGAGGCTTCGGCCATTTTTAAATTGAACGAGATGATTTTTGTTTAAAGAACGAAAGGGGGAAGGGACGAGTATACATGATTTTGCAGAAGAACGTGCATACACGATTTTGTATTGTGATTTTCGGCGTAGATTTAGGGAGATGACGTGCTGAGGTTTGACTAAATTTTAATTTAAATTTAAATTCAATTTGATTTCGACGCGTTTATACGCCGTACGCTCGCATAACAACTTCGATCGATACGAAATTTGAAACCCGGCAATAATACAATATTCCGGACCCAATGGAACTGGTTTCGTCGAATTCCGAGACTGCGCCTCGGACGGCTATTTTTAAATTCGATTCGAACGATTACATTCAAAACTGAGCAAAACAGTTAAAAATTCAATGCTGAAAGTTCCATTATCTTTAGTATTATAAATACGAATTTTAGAAACTTTCTAAATATTTTAATCAGCTAAAATTTGAAGATTCAAATTTTCGTCCAACTCACAATAGATTAAATTTTATAATTTAATCGTCAAATTCAAAGTTATGTCGGGGATTCAAATTAAATCGTCGTTCAAATATTTAAAATAAATTAAATATTCTCAATTTAATTTGGTCAAAATTCTGGGTCGTTACAGACGTCCCCCCTTAAAAGAATTTCGTCCTCGAAATTTCAAGTTAGGAAAAAAGTCCTTAACTCGTCTACTATTTTTCACAATCTAATAGTTTTATCAATTTATCAAAACAAATCTTTCTACTAAAGATTTGTTATCAATTCAACTAATTTTCCAATTCTAATTATAAGTTTCCGAACAACATTGTTTACTTCAAAATTCAAATTCGAGTTTAAATTCAAATTTTAAACTTCCAAATTTTCTCAAAAATTTTTTAACGCCCTAAATTTTCGAAAAATTTCGCCAGTTTCTCCTTTGCACGGCTAATACGGCACTACTACAAAACGTCCCTACGGACTCTCAGATTTCAAAAAGAAAAAGAAAAAGCCAAGCGGCTAGACAAGAAATCAGCAAAAACTCATATTATAATTCAAATACATACCTTTTTCGAGCAATTCGAATTATCTGTGAAATAAATTTTCCAATCCCTTTATACACCTGTATATCCTACTAGCCATTATATCTAGTTACAGCATTCAAATCATTTTGCAAATTCAATTACAAATTTTCAATATAAACTACTTATATCATTTTTACTTCACTGTTGAAGTTATATATCTATTTTCATTCAACTTTACATTTCAATTTATTTGAATTCAATTTCAATCTAATTTGGATTCAGTTTACTTTTGAATATTGAATTTATCAACTACCTTTTATTCACAACTGTACTATTTTAAATTAGTTCCAATTACTAATTCGTTACAAATTCCAATTTCCAATATTCAACTTGAATTACAATTGCTAACAAATTCAAAACAGAGTTTAACATTCATCTTTAATTTCATTTACTTGCAATTGTAAATTCCATTCATTCAGAAATTTATTTCTACTTACTTGAATTTATCTGCAAATTCGAATCATTCTTTTATTTAGTCACAATTCAAGTTTCAATTTAACTAATTCAACTTCCATTTCATGAATCAATTAATTATCAAAGTAGTTTATTCGGATTCAATCCTTATTCATTTTTTTAATTTTATTGATTCACTTATACTTACTTTAATCCAACTTAAAATTCCTTAAGTTAAATTTATTCAATCTAAATTCACAACAACTTTGTATAAGTTATCAACTCATTTATTATTCTCATAAATACTTTTATATAGCATTCCAGAGTCTTAATAACATTTTCAAAGCCATTTTGAAAACAATCCAATTTATCCCTTTTGAATTTCCAAACAAAACCCAATTTTCCAAACAACTTTCATTTAAACCAATTTGGCAGCAATTCCTCTTTTGGAAACCCGAAAATGAATTCTAATGATGTGGCCATCATCATCAGGATTATTTTCCAGCGACCTAAAAGAGTTTAGAGCTTTCAACTCTCCAAAATACTTTTCAAACCCTTTGAAATTCATTTTCAAATCAAAAAGGAATTTAAACTTTCCAAATCTCCAAAATTTTCAAATTCTTTTTAAAACATTTCCAAAAACTTCTCTGGAATTCCGTTTTAAATTACAATTCACATTTATAATTTATATTCTTTAATTTCATTGGTATATGAATTTATCTCTTAACTTTGGAGTTACGATTTGAATTTCTTATTCAATTTCAATGATAATAGGTTAATATTATCACCTTTTACAACCATGCAACCATATACTATAGTACTTCATAGAAAAACATTTCTTTTCTATACCAAAATAGTTTTGGGCAAAATTATTTCATTCACCCTATTTAAAACAATACTGTGTCAGTTTACCTTGTTTAGAGTTTAGAAATCCCTATCGATTACAGTTAGCTAGACTGCACCGACCAGAATTCATAAACAATCAACCGATAAGTCAACACAATACAAAACGAATTTTATATCCAAACAAAAAATACACGCTCATATCTATTATTACACTCAACTCATTCTAGAGTACTGCTGACTCTATCTCTAATGAGTAACACCCAACAGAGCAGGGTTGTCGCTTAACCATATGCTCTGATACCACTTTGTCACATACCGAAATTTTCGACTTTCGAAAATTCGACATCGATACTCACTTTATCGACTGCCGAGCCATCGAGTGCCGGAAACTCCAATAGTGAGGGTTTTAGAAAGAAGAAATAGAAGAAAAAGAGAAGAAGAAGAGAAAGAAAGAACAACTGAACAACATCAGAACAGAAAACAATATCAGAATCTTACACATCGCAGCGGAACAATATATAATAGATAAATGAATAATCTCTAAAACAAAGAACTATATCATTTTATACATACATCAATCATCAGAGTCAATATACAACAATGGACAGTTATATAACTTGTCCTCATACAGAATACACAGCGGAATAAATACTATCAGATACAAATACTACGTCTCGCCATCCAGCTTATCTCCAAGCTCCAGAATATCCAGAATATCCTGATAACATAACTCTAGGCTGCCCGTGTGGAAATTTGTGGGTACCCAGAGTTTAGAAGGGAACAATAAACTCCGAGTGAGTCATGGTGACTGGTGTGAGATCGTAAAACAGTTATATCTTTATAACAACAAAATAATTTTAAAATCAATTCGAAATGCTTTTGGAAAATGAAACTACCATAAGACCTCCCACCACACACACAATGCAAACGCAGACTTGGAGGAGATTTCTTCTTATGATAGTCAAAGATGCTTACTACGCAAAATCAAATTATTTTTGATATTATTACTAGTGCATAGTGGAAAACATTTCGAAAGTAGAATATAAATCTTAGCCAGCATAGGTACCATTATATTATGCCTGCTATAGCTGCCTCCTGAGGAGACAGGTTATACAATTGAAATCGTAAAGGCTCGTATTGTTTCTTTGGATTTCCAACAAATGGTCAGGCTAAGGAACTTCCTATCCACGATGGGTACGTCCTTGGAATAGACGACCCGAGAACCTAACCGGATCTCTGCCAACACAAGGCCGGGTTACCTCTGCAAAAATAGGTAACTACTGACACGCGTATGCCATCCCCCGATCGTCACCGATCTTCCCGAGGATCCCCGATTCGCAACAACCACAAAGTAATAAATTTGCAGCAACCACAGAGGTTAAGTATCTGGGCTCCATACCATGATACCACCTTTATCCAGAAGGAATGACATACACTAAGGGGTGCTACTCCCTAGAACCTTGCCGCATCCTTCCTGTTTCGACCATTTCCGGGGTGTGAGGCTCGACGAAGTCTCGTCCACAAAGCTACGCTTTCTACAAAGCCCTGCTTCGGGTCAAACAAAATGATCAACCTATGATCACAAAGATATAAGATCAAACAAATGATCATATCGCAAATGATCAAACACTGATCATTTCACAGCAACACTCAGTATGCCACGTTACCAAATTGGGATATATCGCTGATAAATTTCAACTACATAACCTCTGAGCTCGTACGTCTCAGAGAAGGGTGTTAAGCTAAGAGAATAAATTCTCCGCCACCAACAGAAATGTATTTGAAAGAAATCAGCTTTATATCTCAAATTGTAACGTCAGACACACAATCCATACAAGTCTGTTCCGGGATCGAACAGAACCGAAGGCACTTCTCACGAAGCCCTTGCAATTCCGGATAATTTTCAATCACGTCGGGACTTCCCATCACTAAGGGTGATAAAAACTCTAAATCGAAGATCAGTCGATGTAGAGTAACTCGACGGTAATCCTTCCGTTTTCAAAAATATCCGGTCTTCAACACCGGTCTTCGAATGCAATTCATAACGACGTATCACATATTCGGAATGGGTTATACGACCCCATGGTCCTTTCCCGGCTAACTCGAATAGTGAGCGCTTATTTAAAAATAAGTGTGGCATTCAAATTCATCCAATTCACACCAAATACCTATCTAAAGGTAATTATTGATAGTCGGTTATTTAACTATCAATAAAGATGCGCAACATCATCAGATTCCAAATAATTTTCCAAATTATTTAATCTTCCAAAATATCTTTATTAGATATAAAATTTCCACACTTAATCATTTGAAAACAAATTTCAAATATTTACTTTTCAAATTATCTTTAAAAGATAAAGTTTCAAACCCTTCGTTTCATATTGGAAAAGCAATTCCATACTTATTTAAAATAAGTAATTCACAAAACTATTTATTTTCAACACTTGGAAAATATTCGTTATACTTAAATTAAATTAAGTATATATTTCATTCTTTAAGGAAATCTATTTTCTATAACAACATCAATTTGAGTCAAAACGAATGTTACGTAAAACATTGTTACGACGACTCAAAATCACTAGTATAGGGATTCGAAATTAAGATAGATATGTAAATCCCAATACTATATAAAAACATTTCCTTTCGGAAATCATTTACTATAACAACAGTGTTATAGTCCACCATTTCCTTATTTTTCTCGAAAACGTCTATTTCAACAATAAATGTTGAAATCTATGATTTCGATAGTTCACACGTTTTAAAACATCTTTTAAAACAATTAACTTCATTTATAATATCGCTTTCCCAAACATAACCATTTTTTCAATAATATATTCACTGTCCAAAATCGTGAATATACTTCACTAACCCCATTTCAATATTTTCTACACATTTTATTTCAATAATAATTCGCTATCCAAAATCGCGAATATATCTCCTTTAACAACCTTCTATATTTGATTTATCAAACCCAATTGATTTCGAATTTATAAAACGAAGTTTATAAATTCTATTTCTGTTTTAATAACAACTTCAACTTATAAATCTCCTTTTATTAATTTCTATAATACACTTATTAAAATAAGTGGTTTCAGATTTTTAAACAACTTTTATAAATTTCAATTCTATTTATAAAAACTTCAATATCAATTAAATCTCAATATTGATTTTTGAATTTATTTTCAACTTTAAATAAAAGATTCCATACTGATTTCTCAAAAGTTCTTTTCCAAATATTAAATCAATTACAGATTGATTTCTAATTTTATTTATCCCTACTAAAATAAATTCCTTATTTTCCTTCAAATCATTCAATATCCTGTTTTTAAATGGATTCTTTAAATTGAACTCATTTTACATTGATTTCCCAAATCATTTCAATTTACCCATTAATTTCTAGTTGGATTTCCAACTTATCTCCTTTTAAATAAATTCCTTTTTAAGAAAATAAATTTCAATTGTTTCTTTCAATCTATTTAAAAATCTAGATTTTAAATTAATTTCCTCAATTTAAAATCACTATTATACGAAATTCATTTATTTAACACTTTCACTTTATTCTGGAAATAAATTCGATAAGGTTTTAAAAATCAACCTTTATTCTTTTAAATTCTTTTCTTCAAATTTATTTAAGTTCTAAAAATAAATTTACTTAAAAATTCCTACTTGAATTACAAAAATTCAATTTCATTTAGTTTTTGAAATCCAATGATATCAAACATCCATTCAGCTAAATTTTAGCTTTCAAGCAAATTCCAGACGTCAATATGATCAATAACATCAATATAGTTATTCACAGATTCATATCACAGTAGAAATAAACTCAATCAATGTGAGGGGTCCAGTTGGATCCCTCCAACCTGTTTCCCTGCATCCAAAGATGTTAGCACAATACCAATTCCACTTCGAGGTGGAATATCGCGGTATATAGGTTTTTATAAAAATCCGCTTACTAACGGCGCAATAGGGTCTCATCCGCTATACGAGGCGGGAAATCATCAATCCAATATATACATATGCCAATATGTATATATTGCTATATATATAGATATATCCTATTATATCTAATATCACATACAAATAGCAATCAATAACTGCAAAAATTCCACATTCAAATTTGAGTGAGAAAATCTCACCTTAGCTTTTAATTTGCAATCCGTTCCATTTTGACCATTTCTTCACGGTTTTAAACCTTGTATAAATAAATTATACAATTCATAAATATTCGAAAAAATCGAATGATTTCATTTTTAAACAATTAATTTAAATTTTAACTGATTTCCTTCTGAAATAAACTATCCAATCAAAATTTTATTTTAAATAATTTATCTTTAATTCTAATCAATTTCCTTTAATAAATTTGCTTAAGTAAATTTTCTTCTTTACTGCATATATGAGCATATATATTTATTTCTCAAGACTTTATCTATATATATATTTCTAGTCATACATAATTATACAAAACAGTATATACTTCCTTCACATTTTATTTCCAAACCATCTACTGTCCAGAATATCTATGTATATATATTTGGTTAAATTAAAATTTTAATCTGTAAAAATTCAAAGAAGAATACCTTATTGTTTGAACATTTTCGACAGTGAACCCGAGCTTGGAATCTCGTTCGAATCCTCTCCACGCGTGTTTTCTTGCAAACGAGTCCACATTGCCTCCACGCTCACGTCGATGCCAGTCCTTCCTCGCTCGAGAACCCACGGTGCCCTTCGACTTCGGTGATCCCTCCAGTGCTGCCGCGAATCCCCAACCTCAACTGTCAATCGACGATCCACTTGATAATGCGACGTCGACCTCAGGACTTCGATCGCCCCCACGTATGCCTCGCGCCTGACCACCCAAACTCTAATCCACGCGTGCCTTCACCAGCAAATGCCATCGCGTCGATCACTTCCCAGATTCGCTCGCTGCTAGCATCGCGATACTCCTCAAATCACCAGATTGATGAAATCTTGCCACGTCTCCACGTCTCGAAACCCTAGTTCAGATCGAACGGTGACGTCGCGACCCCTGCCTCGATTTCCTCCCCTCGCGCTCGCGAGCGGCGATGCTCGTAATCCTTCTCGAAATCGAGCAGCCCTCATTTCCCATTTTGCTCGAACGAAATTGATTCGTTCGTTTTCGTATTTTTTTTTCTTAAACGAGAGGCTTCGGCCATTTTTAAATTGAACGAGATGATTTTTGTTTAAAGAACGAAAGGGGGAAGGGACGAGTATACGTGATTTTGCAGAAGAACGTGCATACACGATTTTGTATCGTGATTTTCGGCGTAGATTTAGGGAGATGACGTGCTGAGGTTTGACTAAATTTAAATTTAAATTTAAATTCAATTTGATTTCGACGCGTTTATACGCCGTACACTCGCATAACAACTTCGATCGATACGAAATTTGAAACCCGGCAATAATACAATATTCCGGATCCAATGGAACTGGTTTCGTCGAATTTCGAGACTGCGCCTCGGACGGCTATTTTTAAATTCGATTCGAACGATTACATTCAAAACCGAGCAAAACAGTTAAAAATTCAATGCTGAAAGTTCCATTATCTTCAGTATTATAAATACAAATTTTAGAAACTTTCTAAATATTTTAATCAGCTAAAATTTGAAGATTCAAATTTTCGTCCAACTCACAATAGATTAAATTTTATAATTTAATCGTCAAATTCAAAGTTATGTCGGGGATTCAAATTAAATCGTCGTTCAAATATTTAAAATAAATTAAATATTCTCAATTTAATTTGGTCAAAATTCTGGGTCGTTATAGTTTTCTTTGATTTTTCTGTATTATGATTTGTCACCTGCCAGGCACGTTGGCAACTCCTTTGTTATCGATGACACACACACACATGTGTACACTCCTCTACTTTAGAGGATCACACATTTCTCTAAAAAAATAAGATATACATATATTATAAAAGTTATAATAGAATAAAAAATTTCAAAATGTTAAAAAATTATTATAAAATAATTTTGAAAATTTTAAATTTATTAATAAGATTAATAAAATAAATAAATAAGTTAATTAATGAAAAATGTATACATGTATTATATATTTTGATATATGCTATGTTGTTTTAAAATGTTTAAAATAATATAAGTATACATGTATGTATATAAATGGATTTCAAAACTAATATAATTTAACTAAAATTGTTTAATTAAATAAGTAATAGGTTAATTAATTATGTAATAAACATAAATTAATTAAAAGGTTAATTAACCATATAATAAACATGTGTGTGTGTGTGTTATAGTATAAAGGTATAGTATATATTAATTATTAAATATAATTGTTATATTGAATATATATTAATTATTAAATATATTTGTTGTATTAAATTAATATAAAATTAATTAAATATGATTTAATTAATATAATATTATACATAAGACTATTATATAAGTTAATTAAAATTTAAAACTTATATAATAATAAAACTTATACAATGTAAGTATAAACTAAAGGTGGAACATTAAAGAAACCCTACGTAGATTTAAGGAATAAATATATACATATATGTATATATACCATGATTTCCGATGTGTTCGACACTTGAATCACGATGATACTTCATAAGAAATGCATTATTTCATAAGTCGATATCACTCGATATAATATATTGAAGATTATGAATATTTAATATAAAGTTGTCATCTATCATTTATATATTAATAGATTACTTCCATACTCTTTAGTTGTTGAGCTTTCCTCATGCTAGGTATGTTATGTATAATACTATTAATATATTCAGTAGACAAGGTAAGATAATTGCATGTATTTGTTGAGCTTTTCTCAAGGTATGTGCATTATACTTAAATCGTCATGAAATGATAGGTTCCAGTGAATAGTCCCACTTTATTTATTGAGCTTTTCTCATGGTAAAGCCGGGATTCGGGCAAGGAACCATGAGTTAGGAATTGTATATGATACAACTATTAAAGAGTTATCCATCGTATATATGCCTATGATCATATGCGGGCCTATGATTTGTTAAGCGTTCCTTAAGATCAGAATCCCAATGCATGCGAGTCCTAACACCCACTAGTGAAGTCAAAAGACTTATACGTTTCGCTTAGGGTTTGGTGAAATATAAAAGACTAGTGGGAGCCTTAGTAGAAAAATGAAATAATAACATTTGACCTTTCTAATATCGTAAGAACATATGCTATATAATGTTATAATAATCTACTTAATAAATTTATGCATTTAATATGATTGATAAAACTTTTATCAATTAAGATATATGAATGAACTAAATTGAAGATTGACAAATAGAAATATAATATATATTTACTATTAAATACTTCTTACATGTTAATGTTTTCTATACACATGCAAGGGTATTATTTACAACTACTCAACACATTCATAATTTTTGGTTGCTGACGTGTTTATTTGGTTCAATGTATCGCATTACATAAGTTTCCAACTCAAAAGCAATACAAGATTGTGGATATTTGATCCATATACTGTCACATATAAGCATTATATGGTGAATGGTCATAGTTCGTAATGTACGATATTTTGATGAAATTAGTTCGTCCAAAATAAGCAAATAAACCATAGTGTGAGATTGAGTATTCAATTCGATTGATTACAATAAAGATCATATTGTGTTAAATTGTAATGATCTTAATTTTGAGTAACATTATTTAGAACATTTAATTTGATAAATTAAATGAAATAATATAAATGGTTAAGGGATTGAGATTTATTAATTATTAAGGGCACACACCTTAATAAATATAAGCAAAAGAGAATTAAAATGGAGTAGGAAGGAGGAATATGATAAGGGTAAATAGGAATAGGCTTTGTTCTTATACCCTAAACCCTTATTACCTTCATTCCTTACTCATTTTCAACATTTCAAACAAAACTAAAACCTTTGTAAGCTCGGTCGACCACCATTTAGAGGTTCAAGAAGAAGAAAAGTTAAGACTTAAGTAGGAAGCTTAAGCAAATCAATCAAAGGACAAATCTCAACCTCCTTAACAACAAGTCAAGGTGAATAATGATCTTACATCTCATTTTTATTGATCCCATTTCTAGTTAGATCCAAATTGATTTTGCAAATAATATGCCATGATATGATTGTTTAATGGATATATATGCTTGTTGATGATTTATGTTGCTTCATATAGATTTTATGAATAGTTTAGGTTGGAAAACCTATTAAATGACATCCAAATGACTTGTGCTTTTAACATATGGTCGAAAACATTATTTATGAAGTGGGTTTCAAATTTTATAATTTTCTAAGTTATTGTGGTTTTATAATGAATTTTCTATGAAAGAAAATAGTTAAAATTGGGTTTAAATTAATTACGGCAAATATATGTTGACTTTGGGCCTGAAATTTAAATATGTTACAAAACATATTCGAAGTGAATTATGGAAAATTTTTGGGGAATTTTCTTAGGTATTTGACTATAGTTATAAAATTATTTAAGGTATGAGACATAAATATTTTATATGTTTTATCAAGGAGAAGGGCTTAATCGTTAAATGTTTTTAAATTGCTAATTTCTGAATTCGATGGCACTTTTAGAAAAGAAAATTTGAAAAGAATTGGAAACCAATTATATTTTTACAAATAAGGCAAGTTAGGTGAAAAGCAAGTTCCTTTAAAGGCTAAAAATCAAATTTACATAGATTTACTGCTTCGCCACTTCCATATACTAGCTTTCGACACCATACCTTCGCCCATGAAACCAAGTCGAAACCAATGCACCTGGTATCAAATAATTAGTATGTAGTGAATTGGAGAAAGGTGGAAGGTGGAGCTTCGAAACCAAGCTATCGAAGGAGTAGAAACTACTCTTATTGACTTTGAATTACTTCTGTTTACAAAGGATGCCTTCAAAGGGGTTATCATAGCTTTTGACTTAATCAATATGCCTTTGTTTTAGCAAAAGAGCTTTCGAAAGGGTTGCTGCCTTTTGTTTTAAAAGAAGCTTTCGAAAAGATAGCTTTGAACACATTCGAAACCTAGTTGTCACATTCTACCTTTCGAACTAATTAAGGCCGCTTTTCTTTATAGCCTTTAAACAATGGTTTCAAAAGGGTGCTTTCGCCTTCTTGCTTTGAAGCCGCTTTTCAATGCTATCGAAAGGGTTGGTTTCGAAACCATCCTCTTTCTTTTACTTAGGACTAATGCTTTCACCCCAGTCCTTTACGATCCTTAGTTATATTAAAAAGTTAAACCCAAAGGTGTCACATACCGGAATTTTCGACTTTCGAAAATTCAACATCGATACTCACTTTATCGACTGTCGAGCAATCGAGTGCCGGAAACTCCAATAGTGAGGGTTTTAGAAAGAAGAAATAGAAGAAAAAGAGAAGAAGAAGAGAAAGAAAGAACAACTGAACAACATCAGACAGAAAACAATATCAGAATCTTACACATCGCAGCGGAACAATATATAATAGATAAATCAGTAATCTTTAAAACAAGGAACTATATCATTTTATACATACATCAATCATCAGAGTCAATATACAACAATGGACAGTTATATAACTTGTCCTCATACAGAATACACAGCGGAATAAATACTATTAGATACAAATACTACGTCTCGTCGTCCAGCTTATCCCCAAAGCTCCAGAATATCCAGAATATCCTGATAATATAACTCTAGGCTGCCCGTGTGGAAATTGGTGGGCACCCAGAGTTTAGAAGGGAACAATAAACTCCGAGTCAGTCATGGTGACTGGTGTGAGATCGTAAAACAGTTTATCTTTAAAATAAACAACAGGAAAACTTTTAATGTCAATTCGCAATGCTTTTGGAAAATGAAACTACCATAAGACCTCCCACCACACACACAATGCAAACGCAGACTTGGAGGAGATTTCTTCTTATGATAGTCAAAGATGCTTACTACGCAAAAATCAAATTCTTTTTGATATTATTATTAGTGCATAGTGGAAAACATTTCGAAAGTATAATATAAATCTTAGCCAGCATAGGTACCATTATATTATGCCTGCTATAGCTGCCTCCTGAGGAGACAGGTTATACAATTGAAATCGTAAAGGCTCGTATTGTTTCTTTGGATTTCCAACAAATGGTCAGGCTAAGGAACTTCCTATCCACGATGGGTACGTCCCTGGAATAGACGACCCGAGAACCTAACCGGATCTCTGCCAACACAAGGCCGGGTTACCTCTGCAAAAATAGGTAACTACTGACACGCGTATGCCATCCCCCGATCGTCACCGATCTTCCCGAGGATCCCCGATTTCCAACAAACCACAAAGTAATAATAACTGTGCAGCAACCACAGAGGTTAAGTATCTGGGCTCCATACCATGATACCACCTTTATCCAGAAGGAATGACATACACTAAGGGGCGCTACTCCCTAGAACCTTGCTGCATCCTTCCTGTTTCGACCATTTCCGGGGTGTGAGGCTCGACGAAGTCTCGTCCACAAAGCTACGCTTTCTATAAAAAGCCCTGCTTCGGGTCAAACAAAATGATCAACCTATGATCATTAAGATATAAGATCAAACAAATGATCATATCACAAATGATCAAACACTGATCATTTCACATCAACACTCAGTATGCCACGTTACCAAATTGGGATATATCGCTGATAAATTTCAACTACATAACCTCTGAGCTCGTACGTCTCAGAGAAGGGTGTTAAGCTAAGAGAATAAATTCTCCGCCACCAACAGAAATGTATTTGAAAGAAATCAGCTTTATATCTCAAAGTGTAACGTCAGACACACAATCCATACAAGTCTGTTCCGGGATCGAACAGAACCGAAGGCACTTCTCACGAAGCCCTTGCACTTCCGGATAATTTTCAATCACGTCAGGACTTCCCGTCACTAAGGGTGATAAAACCTCTAAACCGAAGATCAGTCGGTGTAGAGTAACTCGACGGTAATCCTTCCGTTTTCAAAAATATCCGGTCTTCAACACCGGTCTTCAAATGCGATTCATAACGACGTATCACATATTCGGAATGGGTTATACGACCCCATGGTCCTTTCCCGGCTAACCCGAATAGTGAGCGCTTATTCAAAAATAAGTGTGGCATTCAAATTCATCCAATTCACAACAAATACCTATCTAAAGGTAATTATTGATAGTCGGTTATTTAACTATCAATAAAGATGCGTAACATCATCAGATTCCAAATAATTTTCCCAAATTATTTATTCTTCAAAAATATCTTTATAAGATATAAATTTTCCACACTTAACCATTTGAAAACAATTTCAAATATTCACTTTTCAATATATCTTTAAAGGATAAAATCTCAAAAACAGTTCATTTCATATTGGAAAAGCAATTCCATACTTATTTAATAATAAGTATTTCACAATCATTTATTTTCAACACTTGGAAAATATTCGATATACTTAAATCAATATTAAGTATACATTTCATTCTTTAAGGAAATCATTTATTCTAACATCTATTTGAGTCAAAACGGATGTTACGTAAAACATCGTTACGACGACTCGAAATCACTAGTATAGGGATTCGAAATTTTAAGGTAGGTATATAAAGATCCCAATACTACATAAAACATTTTCTTTTCGAAAATCGTTTACTATAACAACAGTGTTATAGTCCATCATTTCCTTATATTTCTCGAAAACGTCTATTTCAACAATAAATGTTGAAATCTATGATTTCGATATTTAACACGTTTTAAAACATCTTTTAAAACAATTAACTTCATTTATAATATCGCTTTCCCAAACATAACCATTTTTACTTAAAAATATATTCACTGTCCAAAATCGTGAATATACTTCATTTAACCCAATTCCAATCATTTCTACACATTTTCATTTCAATAGGAATTCGCTATCCAAAATCGCGAATATATCTACTCTGATAATCTTCTATATTTAATTCATCAAATTCCATCGCTTTCAAATTTATAAACACGGTTATAAATTCTACTTCTATTTTAGTAACACTTCGACTTATAAATCTTCTTTTTATCGACTTCTATATTCTACTTATCAAAATAAGTGATTTCAAATTTATAACCAACTTTTATAAATTCCAATTTCCATTTATTAACACTTCAATACCAAATCAATTTAAATATTGATTTCTAATTTAATTTATTACTACTAAATAAATTCCTTATTTTTCTCAAATTACTCATCATCCTGTTTTTGAATGGATTCTTTAAATTGAAATCATTTTACATTGATTTCCCAAATCGTTTCAACTTACCAATTAAATTTCTAATTGGATTTCCAACTTATCTCCTTTTAAATAAATTCCTTTCAATGAAAATATATTTCGATTGTTTCTTTCAGTCTATTTAAAAATCCAAATTCTTAAATTAAATTCTTCAATTTATAATCACTATTTTACGAAATCCATTTATTTAACATTTTCACTTGATTCTGGAATTAATTCAATACGATTATAAGAATTCACTTTTTATACTTTAAACTTCCTTTCTTAAAAATTTCTTCAATTTCACAAATTGATTCACTTAGAACTTTTCTGCTTGAATTTCAAAAAATTCAATTTCGTTTATCTTTGGAATCCAATGATGTCAAAACATCCATTCAGCTAAATTTTAGCTTTCAAACAATTTCCAGATATCAATATGATTAATAGCATCACTATAATCATTCACAGATTTATACCACAGTATAAATAAAATCAATCAATGTGAGGGGTCCAGTTGGATCCCTCCAACCTATTTCCCTGCATCCAAAGACGTTAGCACAATACCAATTCCGCTCCAGTACGGAATTATCGCGGTATATAGGTTTTTATAAATCCGCTTACTAACGGCGCAATAGGGTCTCATCCGCTATACGAGGCGGGAAATCATCAATCCAATATATACATATGCCAATATGTATATATTGCTATATATATAGATATATCCTATCATATCTAATACCACATCCAATAGAAATCAAATCATCAATCAATAACTGCAATCTATTTTTTTAAATCTGAGTGAGAAGATCTCACCTTAGCATTTAAATTTGCCATCCATTTCCATTTCAGTTTTGTTATCTCGATTTTAACCTGGTATAAATAAATTTACAATTTATTATTACTTGAACCAATCAAACTATTATTCACCATTTACTTATTCAATTAAACTCATTATTTGATTTTAAAATTTTTAAACTAATAGTTTCTTTTAACAAATTATTTTTAGCAACCCAATAATTAAACAAGTGAATTATAACAGCCTAATTATCAAACCCATTCCTTTATAAAATTATTTTCTTAAACTTCATATATACTTATACTTGTATTATTATTTCCTGTTTCCTATATACATATGAATCGAAAAATATGAACTGTGAAAATATTTGTTAAATAAATTTTTAAACTTTGAAAGGAAAAGGGATCGTGAATACCTCACTGACATCGAACCCTTGCCCCAAATCTCAATTGTGACAACATCGTCGCCTTGCTGCCGCGATACACCCTCCAGGTCGCCGAATCGTACGCCTCCCCCCCTGGACGCGCGCGCGCCAACTCGCGAGTATCACCTCCTGCCGCCGACCCTATCGCCATCGCGAATCACACGCGACCTGCCTTCACGCGAGTCGCGACTTGCCGTATGCGCGTGCCACCACGAGCAGCTGCCACATGCCACCAACGTCGCCGAGAAACCCCAATCCCCTATCATCGCGTCGCCGCCTTCTGCCTCGCGCCTTCCAATCGCGCGACACCGCCAACTAGCTACTGCCGTGGTCGCGACCTCCAATCACGAGTCGCCGTTGATTGCGAGACTGCCACCATTTCCCTCGAGTTTGAGTCGCCTGCTCGCGAACTCGATTTGCAAAAGAGATGGAGGAAAAATCGCTTCCCCTTCCTGTTCGCGAGTGCTTCCCCCAATCGATTTTACGTCGTGGCCATTCCCTTAAATTTACTTCTGTAGATTTGATTTTGAGAAAGAGGGATGGAACGAGGTTCTTAAAATCAAACGGGGTATGGGTGCACGATTTGGTATCGTGTTTTTAAGCGTGATTTTAGGCGTGTTAAATGGAAGAGAACGTGGCTGATATTTGACCAATTAAAATATAAATTTAAATTTGAATTTCGTTTTAAAATTTGAACGCGTTTCTAGGTCGCACGCTTACATAACAACTCCGAACAATAAGAAATTTGAAACCCGGCAATAATACAATATTCCGGACCCAATGGAACTAGTTTCGTCGAATTCCGAGACTGCGCCTCGGACGGCTATTTTTAAATATCGGTTCGAACGATTAAATTCAAAACTGAATAAATCGATTTCAGATTCGATTCTGAAGTTTTAATTATCTTCAGTATAATCAATATAAATTTTAAAAGCTTCCGAAATATTTTTCTTCGGCTTAAAATTAAAGATTCAAATTTTTGTTCAACTTCAATCGATTAAATTTTATAATTAAATCGTCAAATTAAATTTATATCGAGGATTCAAATTAAATTATCGTTCAAATATTTAAAATTAATTAAATATTCTCAATTTAATTTGTTCAAAATTCTGGGTCGTTACAGACTTCCCCCCTTAAAAGAATTTCGTCCTCGAAATTACAAGTTAGGGAAAAATGTCCTTAACTCGTCTACTATCTTTCAACATCTAATAGTTTTATCGATTTTTCAAACGGATCTTCCTACTAAAGATTCGTTATCATCTCAACTAACTTTCCAACTTAAATTTTAAGTTTCAAACAACATTGTTTAACTTCTAAATTCAAATTCGAGTTTAAATTCAAATTTTAAACTTTCAAAATTTCTCAAAAATTTTCTAACGCCCTAAATTTCCGAAAAATTTCGCCAGCGTCTCCTTTGCGCGGCTAATACGATACGACTACAAAACGTCCCTACGGACTCTCAGATTTCAAAAAGAAAAAGAAACAGCCAAGCGGCTAGAGAGAAATCATCAAAAACTCATATTCAAATTTAAATACTTACCTTTTTCGAGCAAATTCAAATTTATCTTCGAAATCAAATTCCAATTCCTTTATACCTGTATATCCTACTAGCCATAATATCTAGTTACATACATACAAACCATTTTGTTACAAAATTTTCAATATAAACTGCTTATACATTTCTAGCTTACTATTGAAGTTACATTCGTTTTAAACAAAATGAATTCATATCCATTCAATTTTTCATTTTTAAACAAAGCGAATTCAATTTCACATTCCAATTTCATTTGAATTTAATTCATAACTTCAATTCTAATTGAATTCAATTTTATCTTCTATTCTGAATATTGAATGTTTATCAACTATCTTTCATTCAACTGCACTATTTCAGATCAGTTTCATTTACTAATTCAATTCCCATTTCTAATTATTCAATTCAAACTCGTTTTCAACATTCAGTTTTTATTTCCAGTTTTATTCTTTCGTTCATTTCCAAAATTTATTTACAATTCACCATTTTGGTTTATAACCACCCATATTTAAACTGGATTTCCAATTCCATATGAATTCATTTCACTTTATTTAATTGATTCACTTATACTTAATTTAATTTAACTCCATCTTTTAAATTGAATTTATTCTATCAATTCAAATTGTATAAGTTATCAACTTAATAATATTTCGTAAATATCTTTATATAGCATTCCAGAGTCTTTTCAACCTTTCAAAACCATTTAGAAAACAATTCAAATTATCCTTTGAATTTCCAAAACAAAATCCAAATTTTCCATTTAAAACAATATGGCAGCAATTCCTCCTTTGGAAACCCGAAAATGAACACCGGTGATGCCGCGGTCATCATCGAAGTTATTTTCCAGCGACCGAAAAGAGTTTAGAGCTTTCATCTCTCCAAAATACTTTTCAAAACCTTTGAAATACATTTTCAAATCAAAAAGGAATTAACTTTCCAAATTTCCAAAATTTTCAAATTCTTTTCAAAACATTTCCAAAAACTTCTCTGGAATTCCGTTTTAAATTACAAATCACATTTATAATTTATATTCTCAAATTTCATTTGTATATAAATTTTATTTCTTAACTTTGGAGTAACAATTTCAGTTTCTTATTCAACTTCATATAACAATGATAACATTCAATATTATCACTTTCCTAACAACCATGCAACCATATACTGTAATAATTTACAGAAAATCATTTCTTTTCTATACAAAAATAGTTTTGGGCAAAATTATTTCATTTACCCATTTAAAACAATACTGCGTCAGTTTACCTTGTTTAGAGTTTAGAAACCCCTATCGATTACAGTTAGCTAGACTGTACCGACCAGAATCTATAAACAATCAACCCATAAGTCAACACAATACAAAACAATTTCATATTCAATAACAAATACGCGCTCATATCTATTATTACACTCAAACTCATTCTAGAGTACTACTGACTCTATCTCTAATGAGTAACACCCAACAGAGCAGGGTTGTCGCTTAACCATATGCTCTGATACCACTTGTCACATACCGGAATTTTCGACTTTCGAAAATTCAACATCGATACTCACTTTATCGACTGTCGAGCAATCGAGTGCCGGAAACTCCAATAGTGAGGGTTTTAGAAAGAAGAAATAGAAGAAAAAGAGAAGAAGAAGAGAAAGAAAGAACAACTGAACAACATCAGACAGAAAACAATATCAGAATCTTACACATCGCAGCGGAACAATATATAATAGATAAATCAGTAATCTTTAAAACAAGGAACTATATCATTTTATACATACATCAATCATCAGAGTCAATATACAACAATGGACAGTTATATAACTTGTCCTCATACAGAATACACAGCGGAATAAATACTATTAGATACAAATACTACGTCTCGTCGTCCAGCTTATCCCCAAAGCTCCAGAATATCCAGAATATCCTGATAATATAACTCTAGGCTGCCCGTGTGGAAATTGGTGGGCACCCAGAGTTTAGAAGGGAACAATAAACTCCGAGTCAGTCATGGTGACTGGTGTGAGATCGTAAAACAGTTTATCTTTAAAATAAACAACAGGAAAACTTTTAATGTCAATTCGCAATGCTTTTGGAAAATGAAACTACCATAAGACCTCCCACCACACACACAATGCAAACGCAGACTTGGAGGAAATTTCTTCTTATGATAGTCAAAGATGCTTACTACGCAAAAATCAAATTCTTTTTGATATTATTATTAGTGCATAGTGGAAAACATTTCGAAAGTATAATATAAATCTTAGCCAGCATAGGTACCATTATATTATGCCTGCTATAGCTGCCTCCTGAGGAGACAGGTTATACAATTGAAATCGTAAAGGCTCGTATTGTTTCTTTGGATTTCCAACAAATGGTCAGGCTAAGGAACTTCCTATCCACGATGGGTACGTCCCTGGAATAGACGACCCGAGAACCTAACCGGATCTCTGCCAACACAAGGCCGGGTTACCTCTGCAAAAATAGGTAACTACTGACACGCGTATGCCATCCCCCGATCGTCACCGATCTTCCCGAGGATCCCCGATTTCCAACAAACCACAAAGTAATAATAACTGTGCAGCAACCACAGAGGTTAAGTATCTGGGCTCCATACCATGATACCACCTTTATCCAGAAGGAATAACATACACTAAGGGGCGCTACTCCCTAGAACCTTGCTGCATCCTTCCTGTTTCGACCATTTCCGGGGTGTGAGGCTCGACGAAGTCTCGTCCACAAAGCTACGCTTTCTATAAAAAGCCCTGCTTCGGGTCAAACAAAATGATCAACCTATGATCATTAAGATATAAGATCAAACAAATGATCATATCACAAATGATCAAACACTGATCATTTCACATCAACACTCAGTATGCCACGTTACCAAATTGGGATATATCGCTGATAAATTTCAACTACATAACCTCTGAGCTCGTACGTCTCAGAGAAGGGTGTTAAGCTAAGAGAATAAATTCTCCGCCACCAACAGAAATGTATTTGAAAGAAATCAGCTTTATATCTCAAAGTGTAACGTCAGACACACAATCCATACAAGTCTGTTCCGGGATCGAACAGAACCGAAGGCACTTCTCACGAAGCCCTTGCACTTCCGGATAATTTTCAATCACGTCAGGACTTCCCGTCACTAAGGGTGATAAAACCTCTAAACCGAAGATCAATCGGTGTAGAGTAACTCGACGGTAATCCTTCCATTTTCAAAAATATCCGGTCTTCAACACCGGTCTTCAAATGCGATTCATAACGACGTATCACATATTCGGAATGGGTTATACGACCCCATGGTCCTTTCCCGGCTAACCCGAATAGTGAGCGCTTATTCAAAAATAAGTGTGGCATTCAAATTCATCCAATTCACAACAAATACCTATCTAAAGGTAATTATTGATAGTCGGTTATTTAACTATCAATAAAGATGCGTAACATCATCAGATTCCAAATAATTTTCCCAAATTATTTATTCTTCAAAAATATCTTTATAAGATATAAATTTTCCACACTTAACCATTTGAAAACAATTTCAAATATTCACTTTTCAATTTATCTTTAAAGGATAAAATCTCAAAAACAGTTCATTTCATATTGGAAAAGCAATTCCATACTTATTTAATAATAAGTATTTCACAATCATTTATTTTCAACACTTGGAAAATATTCGATATACTTAAATCAATATTAAGTATACATTTCATTCTTTAAGGAAATCATTTATTCTAACATCTATTTGAGTCAAAACGGATGTTACGTAAAACATCGTTACGACGACTCGAAATCACTAGTATAGGGATTCGAAATTTTAAGGTAGGTATATAAAGATCCCAATACTACATAAAACATTTTCTTTTCGAAAATCGTTTACTATAACAACAGTGTTATAGTCCATCATTTCCTTATATTTCTCGAAAACGTCTATTTCAACAATAAATGTTGAAATCTATGATTTCGATATTTAACACGTTTTAAAACATCTTTTAAAACAATTAACTTCATTTATAATATCGCTTTCCCAAACATAACCATTTTTACTTAAAAATATATTCACTGTCCAAAATCGTGAATATACTTCATTTAACCCAATTCCAATCATTTCTACACATTTTCATTTCAATAGGAATTCGCTATCCAAAATCGCGAATATATCTACTCTGATAATCTTCTATATTTAATTCATCAAATTCCATCGCTTTCGAATTTATAAACACGGTTATAAATTCTACTTCTATTTTAGTAACACTTCGACTTATAAATCTTCTTTTTATCGACTTCTATATTCTACTTATCAAAATAAGTGATTTCAAATTTATAACCAACTTTTATAAATTCCAATTTCCATTTATTAACACTTCAATACCAAATCAATTTAAATATTGATTTCTAATTTAATTTATTACTACTAAATAAATTCCTTATTTTTCTCAAATTACTCATCATCCTGTTTTTGAATGGATTCTTTAAATTGAAATCATTTTACATTGATTTCCCAAATCGTTTCAACTTACCAATTAAATTTCTAATTGGATTTCCAACTTATCTCCTTTTAAATAAATTCCTTTCAAAGAAAATATATTTCGATTGTTTCTTTCAGTCTATTTAAAAATCCAAATTCTTAAATTAAATTCTTCAATTTATAATCACTATTTTACGAAATCCATTTATTTAACATTTTCACTTGATTCTGGAATTAATTCAATACGATTATAAGAATTCACTTTTTATACTTTAAACTTCCTTTCTTAAAAATTTCTTCAATTTCACAAATTGATTCACTTAGAACTTTTCTGCTTGAATTTCAAAAAATTCAATTTCGTTTATCTTTGGAATCCAATGATGTCAAAACATCCATTCAGCTAAATTTTAGCTTTCAAACAATTTCCAGATATCAATATGATTAATAGCATCACTATAATCATTCACAGATTTATACCACAGTATAAATAAAATCAATCAATGTGAGGGGTCCAGTTGGATCCCTCCAACCTGTTTCCCTGCATCCAAAGACGTTAGCACAATACCAATTCCGCTCCAGTACGGAATTATCGCGGTATATAGGTTTTTATAAATCCGCTTACTAACGGCGCAATAGGGTCTCATCCGCTATACGAGGCGGGAAATCATCAATCCAATATATACATATGCCAATATGTATATATTGCTATATATATATAGATATATCCTATCATATCTAATACCACATCCAATAGAAATCAAATCATCAATCAATAACTGCAATCTATTTTTTTAAATCTGAGTGAGAAGATCTCACCTTAGCATTTAAATTTGCCATCCATTTCCATTTCAGTTTTGTTATCTCGATTTTAACCTGGTATAAATAAATTTACAATTTATTATTACTTGAACCAATCAAACTATTATTCACCATTTACTTATTCAATTAAACTCATTATTTGATTTTAAAATTTTTAAACTAATAGTTTCTTTTAACAAATTATTTTTAGCAACCCAATAATTAAACAAGTGAATTATAACAGCCTAATTATCAAACCCATTCCTTTATAAAATTATTTTCTTAAACTTCATATATACTTATACTTGTATTATTATTTCCTGTTTCCTATATACATATGAATCGAAAAATATGAACTGTGAAAATATTTGTTAAATAAATTTTTAAACTTTGAAAGGAAAAGGGATCGTGAATACCTCACTGACATCGAACCCTTGCCCCAAATCTCAATTGTGACAACATCGTCGCCTTGCTGCCGCGATACACCCTCCAGGTCGCCGAATCGTACGCCTCCCCCCCTGGACGCGCGCGCGCCAACTCGCGAGTATCACCTCCTGCCGCCGACCCTATCGCCATCGCGAATCACACGCGACCTGCCTTCACGCGAGTCGCGACTTGCCGTATGCGCGTGCCACCACGAGCAGCTGCCACATGCCACCAACGTCGCCGAGAAACCCCAATCCCCTATCATCGCGTCGCCGCCTTCTGCCTCGCGCCTTCCAATCGCGCGACACCGCCAACTAGCTACTGCCGTGGTCGCGACCTCCAATCACGAGTCGCCGTTGATTGCGAGACTGCCACCATTTCCCTCGAGTTTGAGTCGCCTGCTCGCGAACTCGATTTGCAAAAGAGATGGAGGAAAAATCGCTTCCCCTTCCTGTTCGCGAGTGCTTCCCCCAATCGATTTTACGTCGTGGCCATTCCCTTAAATTTACTTCTGTAGATTTGATTTTGAGAAAGAGGGATGGAACGAGGTTCTTAAAATCAAACGGGGTATGGGTGCACGATTTGGTATCGTGTTTTTAAGCGTGATTTTAGGCGTGTTAAATGGAAGAGAACGTGGCTGATATTTGACCAATTAAAATATAAATTTAAATTTGAATTTCGTTTTAAAATTTGAACGCGTTTCTAGGTCGCACGCTTACATAACAACTCCGAACAATAAGAAATTTGAAACCCGGCAATAATACAATATTCCGGACCCAATGGAACTGGTTTCGTCGAATTCCGAGACTGCGCCTCGGACGGCTATTTTTAAATATCGGTTCGAACGATTAAATTCAAAACTGAATAAATCGATTTCAGATTCGATTCTGAAGTTTTAATTATCTTCAGTATAATCAATATAAATTTTAAAAGCTTCCGAAATATTTTTCTTCGGCTTAAAATTAAAGATTCAAATTTTTGTTCAACTTCAATCGATTAAATTTTATAATTAAATCGTCAAATTAAATTTATATCGAGGATTCAAATTAAATTATCGTTCAAATATTTAAAATTAATTAAATATTCTCAATTTAATTTGTTCAAAATTCTGGGTCGTTACAAAAGGTTTCAAAAGGAAATATTTTCAATGGTTTCGAAGCAATGTTTCCACAAACTTTTACTTGAACCCAATACTTTTGAAAGATATGTTTTAAGTGAAGGATTTCAATGATTTTGAAAGGTATATAATATGGGTTTCGAAGGGGAGAACCCCAATGTTTTCAAAGGTTTATTTTGAGTATTTGAATGGAGGGTTTCCAATGCTTTCGAAAGACAAGTTTAATGGTTTCGAAAGAGGATGTCTAAGGTTTAAATAATGATTACGAAAGGTCTATATTCAAAGGTTTCGAAAGGTATGTTTTGGCCTTTCGGCCTAGTGTTTCAAGGTTAAAGTAGTTAAATTATTTTGAAAGTGGTACTTTTAATGAATTCGAAAGGGATTATTCAAGGTATTAAACAAAGGGTTCAAAGATATTGTTTTGGTCTTGTAGCCTAAAACTTTTTAAGTTAAAACGGTGGTTTTAACTTATTATGAAGGGATAGATAATCCCATTGATAAGGTTTCTTCAACACTGTTTTATGTAAAGTGTATATATCATGGCATAAATATTTTGAGTAAAGCAAAGTATATAATTTTCTTGTTTTATAAAGGTATGACTTTAGGGGTAACTTATTTGCAAAGATTATTTACAAGGAAATGAAGTTTTAATAGGGTAATTAACCCTAAGAAAGGAAATGAAACATGAATAGGGTAGTTAACCCTAGTTTATGACTCAGATATTAGAAGATCAGATGGGACTGGTGTAAGGTCACGCCTTATACTTTAGCTAATAGCCTCTAGCTAATATAAGTCCAAAATTTAGTGTGTAGGGCTTTGTCACAGATGGGACTAAAATAATGTTACATACTGAAGGGAATATACAGAGTAAAGGTAGGTTATTGGTAAGCCCGAAAAACCATTAGGATCAGTTGACCCTAGAAGAAGATAGTTAGGGGCAGATAGCCCAGTAGTGTGTCTAACAGAAGTTAGATAATTGATTATGTCTGGTAGGCCCGAGTCAGCCAATGGTTAATAATTAGCTAGATAAAACTATAGTGTGGACAGATAGTCCATTGATTTCCTGATTTTTATGCATATATGTATTTGCTTTAATTGTTATAATCAATTTGATTTGCAAAAGATATGCTTTTAAAAGGGATATTAGTGAGGGGAAACCCATTCCGCTAAGCGGCATGGTCTCACTTAATATCAGTAAACCGAGATGTAATAGTATTATTCGCACCAGGCTTTATATCTGACTCGAAGTTTATGTTTCCTCCTTAAACTCTCGGGTGCTCAAAATTTAATTTGAGTAGGTTGAGAGTTAAGGTTTTCAGGTTTAGTAGGTTTGACGAATAAGCTTTCGAATACGTGCAGGAGGCAATGTTAGCTATGTAGGAGCTATTTAGTTTTAATTCCGCTGTGATGTATTTAAGACTGATATGTCTATTTAGTACTATGGCCATCCAAGGGGGTATCTTCATATGTCGCTCTTGGCGTAATTTGTAATAATTATATTTGATCAAGACCTGAGAATCGTTTTGGGATTATGTATCTAAATATGAAATATCGATTTGAAATGTAATCAGAAAAGCTGTTTTGAAATCCATGTTGATTTTATATCATATTCATGTGCTTTCGATATTAAGAATACCATTAACATCACCGTATTTTGTCACCGGAAGTTAATACTATGGATGACTGCAGCATCTGTAGTGCTTAGCTTTGTGCCTCAAGATAGGGGATGTTACATAAATGTAACACAAGACCAAAACTACAGTATTGATCTAAGAACTCGATCGTTGAAATGTCAGTTTGATCAGTTTAAGCAAAGCGCAACATATTTAATGTCCTTAAATGTTAAGGATGATCGAGTGCGCTTTTGTAAAGAGTTCGTTATGATGTTGTTGTTGGAACATGGCCAGCCTATAGCGGAAGTTATAGGTGAATTAAATAAAATTCTTATTAGATCTTTATTGGGCTATGAAGTCTAATTTAATTAGAACGTTTCTAAATTTTATTTAAATAAAATATTTTATTTTGGTTAAATCTATAAAATGATATTATATTATTTATTTTTATTTATATTAAATATATATGTGTATCACATACACATATATAAGTCTATGCATGTGTAACATATCAATCCTTGCAAGGCATAACATGTTCATCTATAGATGTTGTGATTTATATCGCAATGGACACGTTAGCTCATCCAATATGTAAACGTATTGTCCAGATGTATGTGTGTGTATATATATATATATATATATATATATATATGTATATACTTTTTCTTTTTATAATATATATATATTTAAAAAATAAAAATAAAACTTTGATTCCTTCATGGATGCTGCTCCTTAAATATTTTTAGTGACCTGACTTTGTTCCCGCTCTCCTTCTCCTCACTTTCCTTCGTCCTCGTTGTTGTTTCTCACCTCTTCTGCCTTTCATTTCGCAATCTTGTGAAGTGCTCATCCCTCCCGACCTTGAAGCATCGACGACCAAATCCGGGCGATCTTTTAGTGCCCTATCATTATCTGCCTCTGGTCATACTGCTGCTTCTGCGATCATTCGTTCGACCTTAGGTTACCAAGCGCCTCCGGTAATTCTTTATGTCCCTGTTGCTCCTTTGGTAGATCTAGCTTTTGAATTTGTTGTGAACTCCAAGTCCCTTCCAATCTCGGGCATTGCTTCTAACGTCTCTCAAGGTATGTCTACTCCTTTATCGCCCTTATTCCAAGCTGCTGCTTCTGGCCATGTAGGCCAATGGTCTGATTTGACTAGGCCTATTTTTTGGGATATGAAATCTGGTGATGAGAATGTTGTTGGTATTGTTTTAGTTGATGGATCTGATGTTGATATACATGATATTGCAAGCGTTTGTTTGAATGATCCGAAAGTTAGTGCTATTGGTTTTGAGTGTGGCATTGGTAATGAAATTGCAGTAGGGTCTGATGTTGGACTTGGTATTGGAATGAATGTTAGTTTGGCTCAAGAATTTAAATGCACGACAAGTGCTTGTAGTAATGACGCTGATACTCAGGTGTAGGTTAATGTAGTTACTCATGTTCCTAATCCTCCTTCTAGTGTAGCACCTAAATGGACGTCCCTCTTTTCGAAATTGCCATGAAATGCTGGGGTTCATGCTCCCCATTTGTTTGACAATGCTAAGGTCAACAGTGTGATGGCTCCACCAGTCAAAGTCCTTTAGGCAAGAGTGGGTTATTAGTCTGATTATTGGTTAGTTTTTTCTTGGACTCTAACCCAGCTTATCATGTGATTAAGGAGCGTTGTAGTCAAGTTTGGAAACCCAAAGGTGGCCTTAGTGTGCATTTTGATAATGATGTGTTCTTTTTCAAATTCACGAGGAGTGATGAAAGACAATGTATTCTAGAAAGTGGTCCAATTCACATTGAAGGGAAGCCTTTCCTTATCACTTCATGGAGCCCGCCTTTAGGCAAGGCGAAGGAACAGGTTTTGTCTATTCCTGTTTGGGCGTATTTTTCTCACATCCTATCTATCTTGCAACCCATGATTGGGCTTGACTGGCTTGCAGGCCTTGTTGGTAAGGTTATTTGCTTTGATTCTAATACAGTGGCTAGGAAGAGAATGCTGTATGCCAAAGCCTTGATTGAAATCTCCCCTAAGTGTCCTTTGCCATCTAAGTTCAAGGTTAGAATTGTTGAGGGTTATGATGCCGAGGTTGTTGTTCGGTATAGTTGGAAACTCGATATATGCTCGTCGTTTCAGTCTTTTGGCCACCTTATGGATGCTTGTTCTCGACGATCAGAAGTTGTTCCAGTCCCCTTTGCTGATAGACCCTACTTCCTGTCCCACTGTAAGAAAGTGGGTCCCAAAAGTTTGCCCCATTGATGTAACATCCCTTCCTTAGGTTTTTCCTCCCACATCTAGTTCGCCTCCTATGGAACTAGAAGTGGTAGAAGCTCCCGTTGTTCCTTCGGTCATAGAGGCTCCTTCTGCTTCTATTTTATGGAACTCCGAGGAGCATGTTTGGATTAATGTACCATCTGACATGCGCTACTCTTCTAAGAGTGATACTTACTATAAGTTTGTCGGTGACGATGATGGTAAGAGTAGACGTCTTTTCAATCACATTAAAGGTGAGGGTTTAACCCTTACTAAAGTGGGTGAAGTTGGTGAGGTGAACAAGAATATGTTTCGGGATATCACTTGGGATAGGAAAATCGTTTACACTCATGCCTCCGCCGGTTATATCCCTAACACTGCTCTTCTTTTCTTAGGGTTTGTTCATGTCATTTGTCCTGACTCGAACGATGATTATGGTTGTTCCTCCTCTTCAGAGGAGGGATAATCACGTTTGTTAGTAGATTAGGCGTGTTTGTCTATCTCCTGTGTTGTATTTTGTACTTAAGTGGTATAGCCTCTATAAACCATTATAGTTGTTTTGTGCATATGCAAAACACATGTTTACATTTATTAATAATTTTAGCACAGCCCACTATAACGCCGGCTAGCTTTGCTAAAAAATTATAATTTTGTATAAACATATAAATATTTATATGTGAATATAAATATATAATATTAACAAAATGTATATATATTAATTACTATAAAAATATGTTTATATTATTTAAAATATAATAAATAAATAAAAAATTTGTTATAATGTCGAAAATAATACTTATACAAATACATAATTTTCTTTTATATTTATGTACGTGTAAATGAATATGTTAAATATTTATATATAATATGTATAATATATATATATATATTAATATAAATAAAATTATAAAATAATTTTTTCTTTAAATATATTTATTGAACCGGTCTTGTTCATGGACCTTCTTTTTATTTAATTTTCAAATTTTAAATATATATATATATATGTATTAATAAAATTGTATAAAATTAACTAAAATAAAAAATATTATTTTATGAAACTAAAAATAAATTTAAAATTTCCAGCAAATTTACATGAAATTTTATAATTTGAAAATTTAACATATAATTTTATAATTTAAAACGATTTTAAAATTCAATTTTAAATTATCGATTTTTAATATAAAATAAAAAAATGGTTTTTTTACTTTCTACCGTGAGTTTAATATGCATTGATAAAATTTTATAAAATATAAAATATATTTTATAATAGATATATAAATTTATATAATTATTTATATAGTAAATTGATATAAATATTATTTCAAAATTTGATAAAAATAATAATATTTTCTTTCCATCGAAAATATTATATTTATTAAACATCATATATGAAATTTTATTTCATATTTTACATATGTATACTATAGTATTTAAATTATAAACTATACAAATATATGTATATATTATATATTAAATTAATTAAATAATTTTTTTTAATTCTAAGCTGTTCAATACATAGATGAATAATCACAAAAAATATATATATTTATAATATACACACACACACATACAACCAACTAAATTTGTGACAATATATCTACATATTCGAATCGTCGCATAACTAAAAATATTATATACATACAAATGAACATTATAATTATAAATTAGTGTTAGTAATTAAACTAGAAATGTACATTGTAACCAAAGCCCTTAAGCACACCTTGAAACGATGTTACATGCTCCTAGAAACAATTTTTGATCCAACAAAGTGCTAGTTCTTGAACTGTCGACCACCAGCTATCGGATATCAGCTAAATTGATTTGATTTAAACTTGGGAGACTAGAGAGATAGAGGATGAAAGTCGGCCAACAAAAGGAATGGGATGAAGGCTCCAAAATGTCATAATCAAATGGACAAAGAGATGGTTAAATAAAGGATGGAAAGGAGAGAATTTTTGACTCATCTTTTACTCTATCTCCTTTAATCTTGGACATCCATTTTCAAGCCCTCTACCCAAAGCCGCCCCTAGCCCTTTGTTTCAATCGACCCTATCATCCCTATGATGGGCCTTAAACCTTTTTGTGCCCGAATGAATATTTTACATTTTAAATCTAATTTAAAATGCTTATCGATATCGTATATTGATTAATGTATTTATAACTTTTATAAATACTTTTAATATTCATTTATTAGATCAAATTCATAAATAATACTTCATAAATATTATTTAATTTAATTAATTTATAACAACTATACATTAATTAAATCATTTGGTCAAAGAAGAATTCATCGTTTTTAGATGTGTGACTCATCAGGTGTAAATTTGGTTAGCAATTAATATCAAACTATTCGAATATTAACGTACACACGTCGCTTAGAAGGTGGTGTGATATTTTGGCCAAATTTCTTGCTTACTTGGTTTCGGTAAAAGCTAATTTTACTTTATTAAGCGTTATCCGGTTGTGACTTTTATTTACACCAATTCACTTCGTCAAAACTATATCACTTTGAACTTATGAAATTTGGTAATGATAAAAATTCCAATACCATTCATATTAAACTCTATATTCCAAATACAAAGTCTTTGGTTCAATAATAGCAATTATTATTAACTGAAATGCTATGGTCATATACTTTGATTTTGAGTTGACTTCATTTGACCGTGATACTAACCCCATATAATCGTGGGGACGAATCCTCTTTTGAATAGTGCTTCACTTCCAATACTTCCATTCGATCCAACTATAGTCACTCAATGGACGATGTGCCATGATTTGACTATAATCAAAGCGGAGCTTTCATACCGAAGATAACAATGTTCTCAGGTCGAGAGAACTGTGTAAAACAATCACGTCGATATTTCTGTTTGACCTAGTTATATTAACCAATATAAAACTGTCGAGTGAGTCATTCCATGGTTATTCAATAACTATCACACTAAAAGAAAACCAGCCTATGGTAATGCAGAAAAAATGCTACCATAACTTATGGTAGCGCTTTTGAGAACTCTGTTATACAATATGTAACTAAAAATGTAGGACTTTCCATGCGTTTAACCCAAATGCTACCGAAAAGCATCTTTTTGCAGCGTCCACAAAACGTAACCAAAACTTTTAAGTACTTACAAAATGCTACCAAAGGCTTACAATCGCCGCTAAAAAGTACCATCTATACAACAAAATATTTTTGAAGCATTTTTTAACTATTGTTATAGAAAATTTAGTTAAATCCAAACCTTTATGTTGCATTTTGTAAATGTCATCATATGTATTTTGTGGCGTTGTATAGCCACAATTTATATTTTGTAGCATTTTTGTTTAGCTACCATATATATTTGGTCAAGTTTATTTTTTTTGCATATTATTTCTATAGCGTTTGATAAACGATGCTAAAAATTATTGATTTTCTCTTCTAGTTTTCCTCGCTGTGGTAGCTCATTCTGCCTTCATCACATTTTGTTCATAGCTTATTTTATGCGGTAATAATAAACATAGTTCAATATCAAACCAATAAACACTTGTATGTTCATCACATTCAGACAATAGAAAAACACAAACCGAACTACCATAAACACAACTAGTACATAACCACATATAGATACAGTAGCTTCAAGACAACTATGTTAACCATACATAAATAACCATACAAAGAGAAGTTTACACGGCCAGAGCTAACAAAATGTTATAAAATAGATGACTAGGAAAGTACCATAAACATCCGAAGTACCATAAACAACTAGTGCTACAGCCGATCATTTCTTTGGAAAAGCATATGTACCCGTAGATAAATAATAATCAACAACAAGAGCTTGTTTAAACTGCATTGGTAATATGCATATTGAATGGAGTGAGAGAAGAGAATTTACAACCGATTTGCCCTACGAACTGAGTATACTAGAAAACTGAATTTTGTATTGAGTTTGCAAACTCATGTGAACCGTGTGTTTACAAATTCATTGTGCAAGTTGAGTTTGAAAATTTACTTGCAAATAAAAGTTAAATTTGTACTTGCTGCCTCGTCTAATTCAGTTTTTGCACTTAGTTTGCAAATTCAATTTTGCATAGCTAATTTTGTCGAGCCTGTAAATTCAGTTTTGCAAAAATAACCCTGTAAACTCAGTTTTGCAAACTAAGGTACCTTTTTCTTTTTTTCAAAAAGCACTTTTTTATCTATTCGGTAGAAAAGACAGAATGTATTAAATGGTTTTTAAGTGTTTTCTACATGACTCATTCAAATCGACTGAACAGCCATAAGTAGATATTTTTAGAAACAAAAAGGAAAAAGTTCATTAGGTTCTAACAGATAAGTATAATAAAAAATATGGAAATGTAGCACAAGTTAGACACAAATACAATACAAATAGCCTTTGAAAAAAAAGACATCTCATTAACCTGACAAGTTTATTACTAATCATTCTATTTGATTGTATTGCCAATGAATTAAAAGGAAATGAATAAAAAGGACACATGTTTTTTATTTTATTAAATGTCCTATGATTATATGAGCTTTCCTCAAGGTCAAAATCCTAAGGCATACGAGTCCTAACACCCAGTAGTGAAGTCGAAAGATTTCTATATTTCACTTAGAGTTTGGTAAAACTTAAAAGACTGGTGGGAGTCTTATAAGAAAATGAAATGATAACATTTAACGTTTCTAATATTGTAAGAAAATATGCTATATAATGTTATAATAATCTACATTGATGAATTTGTGCATTTAATATGATTGATAAAACGTTTATCAATTAAGATATACAAATGAATCAAATTGAAGATTGACAAATACAAATACAATATATACTTACTGTTAGTACTTTTGCATGTCAATGGTTTTTATGCCCATGCAAGCGATTGATTTACAACTACTAAATACATTCGTAATTTGGTCGCTTACGCGTTTATTTGGTTGAGACCATGTATTGCATTCTATGAGTTTCGAACTCTAAAAGCAATACAAGACTATGGATATTTGATCCATATACTATTGTATATAAGTGTTATATGGGGAACGGTCACAGTCCTGATTTAAAAACTTTATTTTATTTATTAAATGGAAAATTTTGTTATTTTAAATATTAATTATGATTTGTATGTGAATTTTAATCCCAAACATGAATAAATAGAGTATTTTCCATAACTGTGAATTTTTGTCAATATGGTCAAACTTTGACTTTTAATTTTAAATTTTAAACTTTTGAAATTTTATCTTGTATTATGAAAGTAAATAAAATTTTAAGAATACTGCTTTTCGTTTCGTTGAAATCTGATTTATAATGTGAAAGTTATGCCCTTTTTAAATATTGTGTGTAAATTGCTGTATTTAACAAAATTGTTTATTTTAAATTATATAAATAATATTTTATTTGGTCATGTAATGTTCTAATTTATATTTATATGGGTAAAATAACATGTTATGTATATATTTTGGTTTTAAAACATTTTTAAAAGTGTAATTGACATTTTCTAGTGTCAGTTGTATTTTGTTTACAATTTCTAATTTCCGGTTTCAATTAATTAAAGTAATTCTTTATTTATTTTTCTATTTTTCTTAAGATCTTATTTTATTCTCATTTCCCACTTTATTTTTTACCTCATTTATTATATTTATTTGACTTTTTATTTGTTTTAAAGTGAAATAGAAATTTTCTAAAACTAGTGATATTCTATTTGTAATTTTTAAGTCCTGTTTTGAATTTTTAAACTATTTCTTTAATTCTTTTTCTATTTTCTTTAAATTTAATTATTTATTTTTATTTTATATTACTTTGTTTCGGTTTTAAAGTCAAATTACTGATTTTATTTTTGTTTTAATTGAATTAAAGAAAAGGAAATATGAAAGGTTTTAAAAGCTTTTAAACTTAAGTCTTTTCATTTTCAAAAACCTTTCAATTGCCACAACTCCTCATTTACTTCTTCTGGCTGTGTATTACTCTTGTTTGGCCGTGTATTCCAGTTCTCATTCACACAAGAAAACTTCCTCTTCTCATTCCTCTTCACGGCTTCAACAAAAAAACTTGGTAATGGCCTCTTATTTTTTCTCCTTTTCCTTCTTGTTTTCTATGTTTTGCCTTGTTTCTTTGCCTTGTTTGCTCCGCCTTCCCTTCATGTTCACGACCACCACTCCCTACATCTCCTCCTTGTCACCATCACCACCTACTCCTTCAGCCTTGACCATGGCCAATCCTATCATGATGCAAAAATCCACAAAAATACAACCTATGCCTTAAAACTATGCTAGTTTGAGCCATCTTGCTTCACCACTTCATTTTTCACCACCACCTTAGGCCGCCACCACCATCACTGTCCAGACCCCTACCCACCACTCTAACCCCTGACCTGACCCACACTCCACTGGCCGAGCCAAACATCCCATGGCCGAGCCCTTTTGTTGAGCCAAAACCATGTTTTAGCCTAAACCCCTTCACATCCTACCTTATAACTTCCTCCACATGTTCTAGCCTTTATGCCATGCATTCCTATGTTCAAACCTAAGCCAAAGTCATGCCAAACCTGATCCAAAACATCCCCTAGACCGTGTAAGCAATTGTAGAAAACAAGGCAAAAGATAGTGTATTCATATTGCTTTTGTTTCAAAGTTATTCTATTCAATGTCGTATTGAATTCTAATTTTTTTTGTCATGTTCATGGGTTGTGTACAAGATCAATAAGCTTGGTTCTTATCCACTTGAATCCATCGTTGTGTCATCGTGCTTTCTGGTATCCGTTTGTGTAGTTTAAATTGATATCTCCAGCTTATAGAGGTGAGTAAATCTCACACGACATTTTATACTTATACAAATGTGAAGAGACAACAATTGAATGTGTAGAATATTATGATATGTTATAACTGCCTGTGATGATTTAATTATATGATGTTAAACCTGTTAATTTACTTGTCATCTCATATGTTACTGTTATATATTGTATACTGTTCATTTTATATCTGTTTATCACACTGTAAGTTCCCTGTAGAATAGAATCACTATGGGTTGAAATGATACATACCCGAACGGACTTTAGAATAGGGAAAAATCGTTATGGGCTGAAATGATAGGCCTGAACGGTTTTTATTTATTTTATTTTAACTTGGGATTGCGGGTTTGAAATGATAGAACCCGGATTTTTGCTTTTTAAACTACGGATTGAAATGATACATATCCATATCACTTGACCTAGGTTAGAAAACTATATACAGGCCCGTGGTTATTTTTATAAAGTATTTTGAATATTTTAAATATTTTTAAAAGTGTAAAATTATGAAAATTTGATTTAAATTGGATTTTTAATGATTAAATAAAGAAATTTGGATTTTTCTAGAAGTTAAAAATGTAATTTAAATGAATGGTAAAAGTGAATTTTTGAAACATAACTTAAGTTTGGAAATTTGGAATTTTGGTTTTAAAATGATATTTAAGTTATATAAATAAAATGGAAATTTAATTATATTTGGAAAATGGTAAATATGATAATTTGATTTGAATTTGAATTTAAATGATTTAATAAAGTGTTATTGAGTTTTCTATGTATTAAAATGGTTAAATAAACGAATGCTTAAAAGTGTAATTTTAAAATATAACTTGACTTGGAAATGTGAATTTGGTTTTTATTAAAGGTTTAAGTTAATTAAATAAAATTGAAAATTTAGTTAAATTTGTGAAATGGAAAGAAAATATAAGTGTTAAGTTTACTTATTAAAAATGTGAAGAAAAGAAAATTGTACATTTGGATTTGTTAAGTAAAATTATTGGAAATTTGGATTTTACTGTAAATGTTTCTTATAAAAATCATAAATTAAAAGAGTAATTTTAATGAACATTTTTGAATGTCAAAATATGATTTTTATAATGTTTAAAAGGTTTAATATTGAAGGTTATTATTTGTTGGAAATACACTAAAATCTGGAAATTACTTTTTATAGCATTCAGAAATGTTATGATTTCTGTAAATGAACTAAAACTTAAATAAGAGGCTATTACAACAGTTCTGTAATGTTGTAGTTGCTGAAGTAAATTAAAAGGCTAAAAACTTGATAAAGGCCTATTACAACAGTTCTGTAATTGCTGTAGTGGTCTGTTGTCTTTACTGAATTTAATGAAACCCTTTAATTTGAAACCTAAGCTATTACAGCATTTCTGGAAATGCTGTCTTTGCTTTTTTAAACTAAATTTCAACTAAAACTGAGATTTAACAGCATTTTTAAATGCTGTCTTTGCTGAATTAAAATGTTTTCAAGTATAACTTATAACAGCCTTTTCTGAATGCTGCGAAAGGCTGAAATTTTAAATGTTTATGGTTTTTAACTTGGTAAATGAACTCAGAATAGTTTAAAACTTTGGTAATTGAATACTTGATTTGAAAGTATAATAATTACACTTTTAAATGGTTTAAATGAATGATGTTGATTGAAATATAAAGTATTTAAAGGGTGACTTGAAATGATATTAAATGAATGATATCTTTAAATTTAAAAGTATTTAAAGTTGAATATTTAGATTTGAACTCAAATGATATTTTGATATATTAAAATGATTTGAAATGAAGTTTTGGAAAGATATGTTATTTTGATATATTAAAATGATTTGAAATGAAGTTTTGGAAAGATATGATATTTTGATATATTGAAATGATTGAAATGAAGTTTTGAAATGCTATGATATTTTAAATTTATAGAAATGGTTTGGAATTGATTTAATCTTTATTTTGATAAAGATTTGGATTTGAAATGATATTCTATTTTGAAGTATAAAATATTATTTTAAAATTTTATAACCACGGCTTATAATAACGATTGGTTGTTAAAGAGACCGGGATCGGATATGGACATACTCTCTGTCGATACCGAAAACCACTTTGACAACTGTGTACGCGGTGGAGTTTCCAGAATGAAGTAGGATGGTGGCGATATACGTGGACCCAACTCCCGTGAGTTGGCATAAGGTGGCTAAAACATGAGCGATTGACGGGCCAATGAGGTAGCATCTCTGATCGGACACACTTCTTCGATACCATTCTATTACTTGTGATTGATTTGGTGCTCACCCTTGATTTAGGAGTGTTGTTCGAGGTGGGCGATAGTGGCTGCTATGCGTCACCACCAGTCCGGATGCGTAATTGGTATATCTACCCTGGCATTGCGTAGTTGTGCCGTGTCACCTACCATAGCGATCTTTACTACGAGTTTCTACTTGTGTCGTACCTATGGAGTATCTTCTCATAGCCTTTCGAGGTATGCAGGTACTGTATAGACTATTGGCACTATTACGTGTTAGGGTGAGTTCAAATTAAATGTAAAGCCCTAATGCTATTTTAAAGTATGTTTATTTTATGATTAAACATTATTATAATAGCGAATATTACTACATAGTAGATAGTTTAACGGATCCTTAAAGAATGGGCGATCCCAAGCATTCTTTAAGTTACTTGTACTTTTACTACAGTTCACTTGAGTTGGTTTACATTGTATAAGTATATATGTCCTGACTTGAGTGTTTTGTGTTTTACTTTACGCTCGGATCAGCCTGGGAATCACAGCTTTGGAATTTATCTTCTGGAGCTAGAGATTTGCTGGAGCTTATCTGTCCATCTGTTATTTCTTATCTTCTAATCCAGTTATTTACTTTTCGGTATTGCTTCTGCATTAGTGATTTATGTATCCTGACTTCTATTGTATCCATTTTTAAACTATGATATTTTATATATGTTTTGAGAGTTGTATATAGTAGCTTCATGAACTACTATAATATTTATTTCCGCTGCGAGTTATTCTGATTTTCTGTGTCTGTGATTTTTATTTACTGTATATTCTGAGATTTGCCAAATTTTATTTACAACGCAGTATTTTGAGCAATTCAAGTCCGACATGTGCGGATGCGAATGGTTGAAAATATCGGGTCGTTACATGTGGTATCAGAGCTTTGGCTTTGAGGCAAAACTTAGAATGTAGGGTAAATTTATTTGCAGAATCACTTTCTTCGAGTTTGAACCTTTTTTCCTTCGATTCGAATTTCCTTTGAATTTTGGAACATTCCCTACGGTTCCAAAATCCATTCGTGTCCCTCACTATTCATCTTCTTTTGATTCTGGAGTATCCCATAACTCCACTTAGAATGAGCTTTATAGTGAATTGGCGGTCTCGCCAATATTCAAATGACTTGTAAAGGGGTGGAACTCCTTTACAATTAGCATCGATTCACCAGAGATTCATAGTTATCCTTGGTTTAGATGCTAATATCTTTTGTTACTCCAAACTCTAATCTCTTGAGATTGAATGTAGATTTACCCCAGAAAATCCACATTGATCTTATTCTTTAAGTCACGGTTGACCCGGTTAAGGTTGCCCGCGATTTATTTAAGCTTATTCATCTCCCTATTCTATTGTTTAATCATCTTATCTTTTGTCTCCAACTTGTATTCAAATCAGAGTTCTCTTTGATTTGAGTCCATCAAATCTGAATCCCTATCCTCATTTTGAAACATTAATCTTGTATTTGAAAATCTTATATTTAAAGATGTTTTATATATTGTGTTGTTTGAGTTGTTGATGTTGATTTGGGTTTTCGATCGATTCGTCTGATCAGCGCTATCGATAGGATCTCCAAAACACTCGAACAGAGCAAACTGACACGATATGGTTTTTAAATTTAGTAGATGGATAAATTTTGTATAATTATAATATGTATAAGGATAATTTTATGAATTTTGATAATTAATGGAATTGGATGTTAAGAAATAATAATTGACTTTGTATGTATTTTATAACCATTGTCTTTTGTTTCATATATAAATAACTGAACTATAAAACTTGGTTATAAATTTATTTGTAAATTTAAATGAAAATTTTAAAATAAGAATTTGAGAATTAATTTCCGATGATTTCGAACTTTGGTTTTAAAGTTTTAAAAGGATATACTATTTAAAAGTATTTCTAGTAGAAATTATTTCAAGGGATTTTTAATTTGTAAATCAGTGCTCTTTTCTTTGTCGCTGGAAAATAATTTCGGTGATGACTGCAGCATCATCGACATTCATTTTCGAGTTTCGAAGCGAAGTGACCATTCTGTAGTTTTGCTACAGTTTTTCTTTGGAGGATTAAATTGATTTGGCTTTCTAAATATGACTTGATTTATAATATATGTGATTTAAGAGTTGATTTGATATATATTGTGTATATTTAATTATCTCTAAAATAGTTTAAAGTTAATCTGAAATTTAATTCTTAAATTTTATCTTAAATGAAAATTTGAATTATAAAAGGAAATCAAATTTTGAATAAATATTTAAGCTTGGATAATTGAGTTAAGAAAATTTATCTCTAAAAATTTATTTGTATAATATTCTCTTGCATTCCAATATAACTTACCTAAATTATTTAGAAGTTGAATATGTAATTGGATAATATACAATATAAAGAGAATTTTTATAAATACAAATTAAGTGGTTATAATAAATGTTATACACTTAAATTTTATTTATAAAGGATCAATAGAGGTAAATAGAGAAAAATGGTTAATGGAATAATTTACAATATAAAATAGTGTTAAAGGAACTAAGAATAAATTAAAGCAGCTATAATAAGTGTAAATATATTCAACATAGGTGATAAAAATATTGAGAGGAATAAATTTAATTTTAATTAGGAATAAAGAAGAATTAAATTTATTGAATACATTATGAGTATAATAAATGATTTTTTTTCAAATCCATGATTTTAGAGATTGTTAAATTAAGAAAATTGGATGATAAGATAATGAAATTTGAGATAGATAAGATTTATTTAACTTGTGTAAAATTAATCATTAATTTAAGTTGAAATTTCCGTAGTTTCAAACTTATTATCTTATTTTGTCTTTCAAACTATCTTGTGGGTGTCCTTATCTCCCTTATCTTGCTACAGACTGGTATAGGTATCTTTCTATGATTTTTCTGTTTAGAAATCTTTCCTTAATCTTTGATAATCTTTGGTAATCATTTTGAATCTGAATAATGCTTGCCATCCACAGACCGTCGGTCAAACGGAAAGGGGTGAATCAGATTCTGGATAGATCTTTTTCCGTGCTTATGTTCTTGATTCTGGAGGACCTTGAGAAGATCTTCTCCACCTTGTTAAACATACCTATAATAACAGTTAACAGGTACAATTTCAATCTTCTTGTCATCTTGTCTTAATCTTATTTCATTTTTATCTTTTCTGTGCTTTCCCGTACCTCATTCCTTTTTGGGGACGAAAAGTTTTAAGTGGGGGAGAGTGTAACAACCCTGTATTTTGTAACTATTTTAAATTGAATTTCCTGATTTAAAAACTTTATTTTATTTATTAAATGGAAAATTTTGTTATTTTAAATATTAATTATGATTTGTATGTGAATTTTAATCCCAAACATGAATAAATAGAGTATTTTCTAGAACTGTGAATTTTTCTCAATGTGGTCAAACTTTGACTTTTAATTTTGAAATTTTAAATTTTGAAATTTTATCTTTTATTATGAAAGTAAATAAAATTTTAAGAATACTGCTTTTTGTTTCGTTGAAATCTGATTTATAATGTGAAAGTTATGCCCTTTTCAAATATTGTGTGTAAATTGCTGTATTTAACAAAATTGTTTATTTTAAATTATATAAATAATATTTTATTTGGTCATGTAATGTTCTAATTTATATCTATATGGGTAAAATAACATGTTATGTATATATTTTGGTTTTAAAACATTTTTAAAAGTGTAATTGACATTTTCTAGTGTCAGTTGTATTTTGTTTACAATTTCTAATTTCCAGTTTCAATTGATTAAAGTAATTCTTTATTTATTTTTCTATTTTTCTTAAGATCTTATTTTATTCTCATTTCCCACTTTATTTTGTTCCTCATTTATTTTATTTATTTGACCTTTTATTTGTTTTAAAGTGAAATAGAAATTTTCTAAAACTAGTGATATTCTATTTGTAATTTTTAAGTCCTGTTTTGAATTTTTAAACTATTTCTTCAATTCTTTTTCTATTTTCTTTAAATTTAATTATTTATTTTTATTTTATATTACTTTGTTTCGTTTTTAAAGTCAAATTACTGATTTTATTTTTGTTTTAATTGAATTAAAGAAAAGGAAATGTGAAAGGTTTTAAAAGCTTTTAAACTTAAGTCTTTTCATTTTCAAAAACCTTTCAATTGCCACAACTCCTCATTTACTTCTTCTGGCTATGTATTACTCTTGTTTGACCGTGTATTCCAGTTCTCAATCATGCAAAAAAACTTCCTCTTCTCATTCCTCTTCACGGCTTCAACAAAAAAACTTGGTAATGGCCTATTATTTTTTCTCCTTTTCCTTCTTGTTTTCTATGTTTTGCCTTGTTTGCTCCGCCTCCCCTTCATGTTCATGACCACCACTCCCTACATCTCCTCCTTGTCACCATCACCACCTACTTCTTTAGCCTTGACCATGGCCGAGCTTATCATATGCAAAAATCCACAAAAATACAACCTATGCCTTAAAACTATGCTAGTTTGAACCATCTTGCTTCACCACTTCATTTTTCGCCACCACCTTAGGCCGCCACCACCATCACTGTCCAGACCCCTACTCACCACTCCAACCCCTGACCTGACCCACACTCCACTGGCCGAGCCAAACATATCATGGCCGAGCCCTTTTGTTGAGCCAAAACCATGTTTTAGCCTAAACCCCTTCACATTCCTACCTTGTAACTTCTTCCACATGTTCTAACCTTTATGCCATGCATTCCTATGTTCAAACCTGAGCCAAAACATTCCCTAGACTGTGCAAGCAATTGTAGAAAACAAGGCAAAAGATAGCGTATTCATATTGCTTTTGTTTCAAAGTTATTCTATTCAATGTCGTATTGAATTCTAATTTTTTTGTCATGTTAATGGGTTGTGTACAAGATCAATAAGCTTGGTTCTCATCCACTTGAATCCATCGTTGTGTCATCGTGCTTTCTGGTATTCGTTAGTGTAGTTTAAATTGATATCTCCACCTTATAGAGGTGAGTAAATCTCACACGACGTTTTATACTTATACAAATGTGAAGCGACAACAATTGAATGTGTAGAATATTATGATATGTTATAACTGCCTATGATGATTTAATTATATGATGTTAAACCTGTTAATTTACTTGTCATCTCATCTGTTACTGTTATATATTGTATACTGTTCATTTTATATCTGTTTATCACACTGCAAGTTCCCTGTAGAATAGAATCACTATGGGTTGAAATGATACATACCCAAACAGACTTTAGAATAGGGAAAAATCGTTATGGGCTGAAATGATAGGCCTGAACGGTTTTTATTTATTTTATTTTAACTTGGGATTGCGGGTTTGAAATGATAGAACCCGTATTTTTGCTTTTTAAACTACGGATTGAAATGATACATATCTGTATCACTTGACCTAGGTTAGAAAACTATATACAGGCCCGTGGTTATTTTTATAAAGTATTTTGAATATTTTAAATATTTTTAAAAGTGTAAAATTATGAAAATTTGATTTAAATTGGATTTTTAATGTTTAAATAAAGAAATTTGGATTTTTCTAGAAGTTAAAAATGTAATTTAAATGAATGGTAAAAGTTAATTTTTGAAATATAACTTAAGTTTGGAAATTTGTAATTTTGGTTTTAAAATGATATTTAAGTTATATAAATAAAATGGAAATTTAATTATATTTGGAAAATGGTAAATATAATAATTTGATTTGAATTTGAATTTAAATGATTTAATAAAGTGTTATTGAGTTTTCTATGTATTAAAATGGTTAAATAAACGAATGCTTAAAAGTGTAATTTTAAAATATAACTTGACTTGGAAATGTGAATTTGGTTTTTATTAAAGGTTTAAGTTAATTAAATAAAATTGAAAATTTAGTTAAATTTGTGAAATGGAAATAAAATATAAGTGTTAAGTTTACTTATTAAAAATGTGAAGAAAAGAAAATTGTACATTTGGATTTGTTAAGTAAAATTATTGGAAATTTGGATTTTACTGTAAATGTTTCTTATAAAAATCATAAATTAAAAGAGTAATTTTAATGAACATTTTTGAATGTCAAAATATGATTTTTATAATGTTTAAAAGGTTTAATATTGAAGGTTATTATTTGTTGGAAATACACTAAAATCTGGAAATTACTTTTTATAGCATTCAGAAATGTTATGATTTCTGTAAATGAACTAAAACTTAAATAAGAGGCTATTACAGCAGTTCTGTAATGCTGCAGTTGCTGAAGTAAATTAAAAGTCTAAAAACTTGATAAAGGCATATTACAGCAGTTCTGTAATTGCTGTAGTGGTCTGTTGTCTTTGCTGAATTTAATGAAACCCTTTCATTTGAAACCTGAGCTATTACAGCATTTCTGGAAATGCTGTCTTTGCTATTTTAAACTAAATTTCAACTAAAATTGAGATTTAACAGCATTTTTAAATGTTGTCTTTGCTGAATTAAAATGTTTTCAAGTATAACTTATAACAGCCTTTTCTGAATGCTGCGAAAGGCTGAAATTTTCAATGTTTATGGTTTTTAACTTGGTAAATGAACTCAGAATAATTTAAAACTTTGGTAATTGAATACTTGATTTGAAAGTATAATAATTACACTTTTAAATGGTTTAAATGAATGATGTTGATTGAAATATAAAGTATTTAAAGGGTGACTTGAAATGATATTAAATGAATGATATCTTTAAATTTAAAAGTATTTAAAGTTGAATATTTAGATTTGAACTCAAATGATATTTTGATATATTAAAATGATTTGAAATGAATTTTTGGAAAGATATGATATTTTGATATATTAAAATGATTTGAAATGAAGTTTTGGAAAGATATGATATTTTGATATATTGAAATGATTGAAATGAAGATTTGAAATGATATGATATTTTAAATATATAGAAATGGTTTGGAATTGATTTAATCTTTATTTTGATAAAGATTTGGATTTGAAATGATATTCTATTTTGAAGTATAAAATATTATTTTAAAATTTTATAACCACGGGTTATAATAACGATTGGTTGTTAAAGAGACCGGGATCAGATATGGACATACTCTCCGTCGATACCGAAAACCACTTTGACAACTATGTACGCGGTGGAGTTTCCAGAATGAAGTAGGATGGTGGCGACGATCCTAAGGTATATACGTGGACCCAATTCCCGTGAGTTGGCATAAGGTGGCTAAAACAGGAGCGATTGACGGGCCAATGAGGCAGCACCTCTGATTGGACACACTTCTTCGATACCATTCTATTACTTGTGATTGATTTGGTGCGCACCCTTGATTTGGGAGTGTTGTTCGAGGTGGGCGATAGTGGCTGCTATGCGTCACCACCAGTCCGGATGCGTAATTGGTATATCTACCCTGGCATTGCCTAGTTATGCCATGTCACCTACCATAGCGAGCTTTACTACGAGTTTCTACTTGGGTTGTACCTATGGAGTTTCTTCTCATAGCCTTTCGAGGTATGCAGGTACTGTATAGACTATTGGCACTATTACGTGTTAGGGTGAGTTCAGATTAAATGTAAAGCCCTAATGCTATTTTAAAGTATGTTTATTTTATGATTAGACATTATTATAATAGCGAATATTACTACATAGTAGATAGTTTAACGGATCCTTAAAGAATGGGCGATCCCAAGCATTCTTTAAGTTACTTGTACTTTTACTACAGTTCATTTGAGTTGGTTTACATTGTATAAGTATATATGTCCTGACTCGAGTGTTTTGTGTTTTACTTTACGCTCGGGTCAGCCTGAGAATCATGGCTTTGGAATTTATCTTCTGGAGCTAGAGATTTGCTGGAGCTTATCTGTCCATCTGTTATTTCTTATCCTCTAATCTAGTTATTTACTATTCGGTATTGCTTCTGCATTAGTGATTTATGTATCCTGACTTCTATTGTATCCATTTTTAAACTATGATATTTTATATATGTTTTGAGAGTTGTATATAGTAGCTTCATGAACTACTATAGTATTTATTTCCGCTGCGAGTTATTCTGATTTTCTGTGTCTTTGATTCTGTGTTTGATTTTATTTGCTCCAAATTTTATTACAATCTGTTATTTTGAATTATTCAAGTCAGACATGTGTGGATTATTGTCGATTTGAATGGTCCAAAATAGTGGGTCGTTACAGTTTGTAATGCATAATACCTCGATGAAGTTAGTTCATTCGAAATAAGTCAATAAACAATACTGCGAGATTGAATATTCAACTTGATTGATTATAATAAAGATTGTATTGAGTTAAACGTCACAGTAGACCAAAACTATAAGAAAGATCTAAGAACTCGATTGATAAAATATCAGTTTAATCAGTTCATGCAAAGTGCAACATGTCTGATGTCCTTAAATGTTAAGGATGATCGAGTGCACTTTTGTAAAGAATTCGTTATGACGTTGTAGTAAGGGTTTTCTTTTGAATGGTTTGACCATTTAGAAAGAAAAATGAGTGTACAAAAGTAGATGTAATTTACGGTATAGTTAGGATGAAAAGAGCAAATAGTTACTTCTGCTTCATAAAGAAAACATCAAAAACAAGAATTGTAATAATATTAATTGATACTTAACATTAGAATGAGAAATAGATTTCTATTCAGAAATATATTTTTATATAGAGAATTGTTTTCTATGAAATTTATTTCTTTAAGTTCAAGATATTTGATCAAAGACCTATCCACTGTAAACTAGTTGCAGTATATGGAATAAATAGTCTGCATTAAGTGAATTATGGACATCCATATTTAGTGTGTTACTGTAGTAATGGCGAAAATAGTGGGAGCATGCCATAACTTTATTGATTTTATCAAATTATGAAAATTGTTTTCGTAATACCGAACATTATTTAAGAAATAATGACTACTTTTCAGTGTCGATTGAAAAATTGATATAGTTATATTTCAATGTGAGTATTATGAATATTCGTTATGAAATAAAATTATAACGTGCTATTAGTTTTCACAACAAAAGTGATGCATTGGAACTACTGAAGTATATAAAATTATGTAATATTTTGGAATTATAGACTAAACCATAGTTTTGAAAATTTTATTTTATGATGATTATGAATCATATGATACCGATTAATTATATCTTAAACAATTAAGGGCAATGCACTCATTTAGTGGTAGCTTCATAAAAGTTGATGTAATCTTCGGATTAATACATATAAATGTATGGAATCGTAAGTCTATTAATACCAAAATGGTTCCATGTACTTCGTTATATTCATCGATGAGTCATCACAGACATGAACATGTGTATTTAATATGCATGTATAAGTGTATGATAAGCTCATATGATATAAAAATGGAAGTAAGTAATATAACATGCGACGAAAATGATTCAATTTGATCGAATGGGTGAGTATGCTGGAAAGAGTTCCGTATGTACCTAGTATGAATAAAGATTCAGCCTTAAAGGTCACTCGTTCCTATAATAAATAATGATGTATTGACAAGGAGTAATTGAACTTTGTTGGTCAAAGCACGTTTAATTATGAATGAAGTTGAGTTAAAATTCTTTCTATAAGGTGTGCACTTAAGAGTAATTACAAGGTTAAAATTAATGTCATCCAAAGAATAGTTTACAAAACCATAAGATAAGGGTTTATAAGAAACTCCTACATATCATAGGCTAAGGAGTTAGCAGGTTGTGCGAGTCGAAAGACTGTGTATAATAATTGAACGTAAAGGGTCTTGTATGAACCATCTAAGAGAACTTTGGGAACGATAGTCGTCAGATGTCTAATTTATGTTGTAAACATAAATATATTATGAAATAATGCAAAAGAAATTTTATATAAGGAAATTCATAAAATGTTTATGAATGCTCATCCTGTTGCAGTGAGAAACAACTGTTGTTTGAAGAAATACCAACTTCATAGCGAAGGAATTTCTTTAAGAAATTATTGGTATAAAATAAATTTGGATACGATCTAATGATAAAACTAATTATAAGGTATGAAATGAATTTGACCAAACCTAAATGAATGCAAATACATTATGTAACACCCCATCCCAAACGGTATTACTAATCCATTTATTCAGATCTCTCATCGTACAGAAATGAAATATAATACAATAATATCAAGAATGTCATCACCGTATCAAACTAAATTCATCAATCAATTCAAACTCAATGGTGAATCACTCATCATACCAAAATTTATATAAAATATGAGAAATCAGAAGAATAGAAATCATACTTAAATCCCAATTTTAACTCAAACATTGTATTAATAAAATAAGGCTAATTAGAATAATTCTTTAAACAATTAAAACAAATAGTCAAATATTTACATAAAATATTTAAAGATCGATTTATAAATCAAATATACTTATAAGAGTTTTACTATAATTTTCCGTAATTTAATTATTATTTTACAATAATTTATATACAAACTTTAAAATATATTATATTTATTTCTAGCCATAATTATAATTCATAGTCCTTACTTAATATCCAAATCAGTCAGGAATACAATAATTTCTTTTAGATTATCCTATAAAGAAAATTCTCATGTTATAAAAGAGACTTTTTCTTAATAATCTTTATAAAAATTCTCTTAAACAATATTATTATTTCCTAATATATTTTTATGAAATTGCCATATATTATATTTTCTTTTAGAATGATTTCAATTCTTATAATTAATTATTAATTCAACCAAATAATTCCACAATCAACAATTCATCTTACAAAATAATTCAATCAATAAACTTATTAAATTTACCCAAACAATAGATACACTAACGGGATGATTATTAATATAATTAGCAAACAATATATTTAGATATAGTTGTGAGTTATACCAACTGTAACGATGTCTTTCGTGGGTATGGGCTCCGTTGTGGACATCGTCGGTACCTCAGACACACTGGTTTTACGGCCAGCCTCTCGATTCCAACCAACCCATAAAATAGGACGTGTGGGGGTAAGATTCAATGCTTCATCACTGATCAGAAGGCGAGAACCCCTCGTCACGTGTGCTCCAACAACAGCTAGCTCTGATACCAACTATAACACCCCTACCACTATACCCACACCGCCTTATTCTCCATATTATCCGACAGTGTTACTTTGTAATACTCTTGGATAGTATGGGTAAAGATGTGAGGGTGTTACACATTAGAACATCTAATGAGTATTCTTGTATATTAAAGAGAAACTATGAGTTTCTTATCAATATCAAGAATAAATAATCCTTGGTTGTTTAATTAAACCATTAAGAGTATTGACTCTATGATGTGGTATGATGTGAAAATTCGAAATAGATTCCAAGCACATTATTGAAATATGATTTGATAATTGTATCCGAAGGGATATGATCCATTGGCCGCAAATGTGCCTTTATGAGAAAGACAAATACAATTGGAATATAGTGAGCCACATTGACAAGAATATTATCATGAATTTCAATTGTTGAAATTAGTGCAACAGATTCACCATTCAATATGCTCAAGTTGTTTCGAATTTTACTCACAAAATTATCGCATAACATGACTTTATATTTTGGTACGTATGTATTGAAACAAGAAAATTCTAAATAATGATTTAGAGTAAATTGTTTACACATAATAACCAAAGTGTCTAAAGTCAGTGAGAGCGATATTGGGTTTGTGATTTTTTGGATATAATCCAAGAAATGATAGAAAGTATCATTTTATAAGCATCAGAATTGAACAAATATTTTGACAGAAATATCAAATAGTTTGATTATTAATAAAAATGCAAAAGAAGCGCATGTTTATAAGAAAGAACGTTAAAAGATATATAGATATTTCTAAACCATAAGTAAACAACACACTGCTGATTGTTGACAATGTCTTGTGGTAAAATCAGCTTTAATTATTTGAATACTCGACATTGGATTTGTAAATGATGTCTTTTATAGTAAGTATAAAAGATATTGGGAATGTCCCAAATGATATGCACGGACACATTATTCAAATGTTTAATATGGAACATGTACGACGGATTCCTTATGCATTAGTAATATGAATTATTATGTATGTTATGTTGTCTACAATATCGTGATTTGTTTACGCGTTTAATACATTAAGTAAATATCAATTCCAAATTATTATCATTAAATGGTAATTTGGAGTGTTCTCATGTATTTATGAAATACTAGAGAATTGTTTATAGAAATAACAAACTCCTTATGAAAGAGCGTTGAGACTCAAACTTTCATAAGTGATATTGAGTATAATATGTTAATAATAAATTCAAGTTAAGAATCTTTAAGTTGGAAATGTTCCAAATGAAAGATTATGGCTGATTTAATAAAAAAGGCTAAAAATATTGCCTTGACTAGCGCTGCAATAAAAACTATGTATATAAAATATATGCATAAATTTATAACCGAGCTAAGGGTGATCCCAAATGTTGAGAATCTCATAACATTGTTATATGATAAAAATGCCATGATATAGTACATAACAGATAGAGCTCATTTGAAGTGGAGAGACATACTCTGAAGTATTCCACATGATAAAGATAGTTTATCAGGATTGGAGAGAGTTGATTGACAAAGTAGATAATTGAAATATAATAGCATACACGTTCACTGAGGAATTGACCCAATTGGTTTTGAGAAAACCGATTGGAGAAGTAGGAATAAGATTCCATGATTGACCCCAAGTGCAAGTGGAAGATTGATAGAGTTAGGGGTATGCCCTAGAGGCAATTATGTAATTTGTTACATATATCTAATTCGATAACCAATATTGTTCAAAATAAAAGGTGTTTTCTTTCCATTATATACTTGATATAATGTGTTATATTAATTAATTAATTTAATTAGAAGTAAATCCAACAAAAAATCCATAAATGATATGTTTTGTGATAGTAGTTAGAAAGTGTTGTAACCGTGAGTAATTTATCATAATGGAAATAAATATACCATTTTAAATATTCCTAGTCAAGATGTGTCGAGATCGGATATCGACATATCCGTTGAGATTAGAGTACGTAAGGCTCTTCAAATGTTGGGAAGTTTAAAACTCGTGGCTATTAGGGGCATCAAGGGGTATAGTTATTGGATAACTATGGAATGACTCACTCGATCATTTTCCATTGGTTATATAACTATGATCAAACAGAAAATATCGACCTGACTGATTTACACATTTCTCTCGACTTGAGAATACCGTAAATCTTCAATATGACAGCTTTGCTTTGATTATAGTCAAATTATGGCCCGACATCCATCGCGTGACTGTAATTGGGTCGAGTGGAAGTATTGGAAGTGAAGCACTATTCAAGAGAGGATTCATCTCCTCAGTTATATGGGGTTAGTATCTACTAAAGTCAATTCAAAGTCAAAGTCTCACGTAGAGCATTTTGGTTAATAATATTTTTGATTATTGTACCAAGGACTTTGTGCATGGGCAATTGAGTTGAATATGAATGGTATTGGAATTTTGACCATTACCAAATTCCATAAGTTCAAAGTGATATAGTTTGAAGAAGTGAATTGGTGTAAATAAAAGTCACAACCGAGTAACGCTTAGTAAAGTAAAATTGGATTTTACCGAAACCTAGTAAGTGATAAATTTGGCTAAAATGTCACATCATCTTCTAAGTGACGTGTGAATATTAATATTCGAATAGTTCGATATCAATCGCTGACCAAATTTACATCTGACAAGTCACACAACTGAAAATGATGAATTCTCCTTTGACCAAATGATTTAAATTAATTAAATAAAATAGTATTTATGATTATGATTATGATTTGATAAATGAATGTTAAATGTGATTATAAAAGTTATAAACACATTAATCAATATACGATATCGATAAGCGTTTTATATTATATTTAAAATGCAAGATATTCGTTCGGGCTCAAATGGGTTTAAGGCCCATCATGGGGATGATAGGATTGGCTGAAACAAAGGGCAAGGGGTGGCTAGGATATGGGTTAGAGGCCTTGAAAATGGATGGCCAAGATTAAAGGAGATAGAGTATAACATGAGATCCTAAATTCTCTCATATCCATCCTCTATTTAGGTGTCTCTTTCTCCATTTGATTACGATATTTTGAAGCCTCCATCCCATTTCTTTTGTTGGCCGACTTTCATCCTCCATCTCTTTAGTCTCCTAAGTTCAAATCAAATCGATTTAGCTGCTATCCGATAGCTGGTGGTCGATGGTTCAAGGACTAGCACTCTATTGGATCGAAAAACATTTCTAGGAGCATATAACATCATTTCATGGTGTGCATAAGGCTTTGGCTGCAAGATACATTTCTAATCAAATTATAAACACCAGTTTATAATTATAATGTTCATTCATCTGTATATAATATTGTTAGTTGGGCGACGATTCAAATATGTAGATATATTTTCATAATTTAGTTGGTTGTATGTATATTCATATATGATTATAAAAAATATATTTTTATGATTATTCATCTATGTATAACACATCTATAGTTTATAATTTAAATACTATAGTATATATGTGTAAAATATGAAAATAAGTGTATACGATGTTCAATAAATATAGTATTTTTGACCGAAAGAAAATATTATTTTATATATATATTTTTATATAATATTTAAATCAATTTCTTATATAAATATTTATATAAATTCATATATCTATTATAAAATATATTTTATATTTTATAAAATTTTATTAATGCAAATTAAGCTCACTGCAAAAAGTAAAAAAAACATTTTTTATTATTTTTAATATTTAAATTAAAATCGATAATTTAAAATTGAATTTTAAAACCATTTTAAATTATAAAATTATATATTAAATTTTCAAATTTCGTGTGAAATTTGCTGGAAATTTTATATTTATATTTAGTTTTGAAAAATAATATATTTTTATTTAATTAATTTTATACGATTTTATTAATATATATATATATATATTTAAAATTTAAATAAAAAGCTGGTCTATGCACAAGACCAGTTCAATAAATATATTTAAAAAAACGTTTTAATTTTTATTTATATAAATATATATTTTTTATTATACATATTTTATATAAATATTTAACATATTTATTTATAAGTTGTATAAATATATTAAAAATGTTATGTATTTGTATAAGTATTATTTTCGACATTATAGTAAAAAAAATATTTTATTTATTTATTATATTTTAAATAATATATGTATATTTTTATATTAATTAATGTATATACATTTTGTTAATATTATATATTTATATTCATATATACATATTTATATGTTTATACAAAATTATAAATAATTTTTTTTAGCAAAGCTTGCAGGATTGACCGGCCCTTACTGGATTTATTAAAAAAGAAAGAAACAGGTATAAACATGCTTATACGTATTGAAAAGGAAGAAAATAATACAAGATAGCAAAATAAGATGAAAGGAAGCTAATCTTAACAATTAAGTTCTGCCTATTGAAGACCTAAGTTAGAGTTGGATAAGTGTGATGAACCGGATTTTTGACCCCCGAAAATCGACATCAATACATCCACTGTATAGCATGCCGAGCAATCGAGTGCCGGAAATACCAGATCGTTAGAGGGAAAAGATGAAAGAGGTAGAAGAAGAAACAGAAACAACACACAGAATCTCACAATCGCAGCGGAACAATATATAATAGATATTAACATGTATTTATACAAAAAGAACTATAACTGTTACTTATACAGTACATAATCAGAGTACAACACGTCAATAACTCAATACTGGACAGTTATAATAACTTGTCCTCACAAGTGCTGAATATACAGCCTACAATACACAACGGAATAAAATCAAATACGTGTAATATGTCTTCGTCATCCAACTCGTCTCCTGAGCTCCATAGCATCCTATCTTGTATCTGTAATACTCGGTCTGACCCGAGCATTATAATAAAATAACACCTGAGTAAGTCTGGAAAACCAGCGTGAGAAAACACACTCAATTTGAATGATTAAAGTTATCAAAATCCTTTGAAAAACAAAGGTATCTCATAAGACCACGTCACATAAACACGACGGGTTTTTACCTTACGGTAACCAAAACACTTTATATCAAATCGTCTGATATTATAATAGTGTCTACACAAAGTAAATAGAAAATAGCTGAAATGCTTGCATCTCACGTTTCAGCATAGTTGCGCACAATCAAAACTGTATGACGCTTATTGGAGAATGGATTCCATACAATGACTAGGCACTGGGGTACCACCTATCACAGTGCACTTCTAAAAATTGTACCAAGGACCTCACCGAGATCCTCTACAAGACAAGACCGACCCTATCTCTAATCTGGATAGAACCAAATATGTTATCACTCCGAGTGTTCCCACCCTTATCAAGAGCTCTTTTGCATGCACCACCGTATCTATAATATATAATATATCCGAGGGTATCTAGAAAGGTGATAACATACCCTAATTGAGTATGACCCACTTAGCCTTGCTGCATATCCCCTGATTTCCAGTCATTCCGGTTGATGAGGCTTGAGGCTATGATTACCTTTCAAGGATAATTTCATTTAGAATGCTCATCGTTCTCCAATGACGATGTTTTGATAGCATTCGTCCATACAAGTTGTCCTGGGTCTGGACAAACCGAATCACCGTCTTCATCATCTTCACGGTATCCATTCGTAATGCTCAAATAGGATCAAAGTGGTTTTCGGATAATTAAATCTGATCTCAGTCTCTTTGAAACGATCAACAAATTTGGCCAAATTTGATAGTCGGTTATTTAACTATCAATAAAACATCCATAATCAGACATCAAACCTTATTATAGATTTTCTAAAATTTATTTCAAAATATCTTTATAAGATATATATTAAAATCCCTTCCAAATTTTCAATATTTGAGACAACTCAAATACTTATATCCATATCAGGATATTTCAAACCATCTCTTATTTCAACACTTAGAAAAACATTTAAAAATATATTTTCTAAACCCCTTACTTCCCAACACTTAGGAAAATTTCACTTATTTCTCTTTTCTCAAAAACCCTTCACAATTTATATTGTAAATTCCTTAACTCGTTTATAACGAATTCTAAGTTCCAGGTTCCTTAAATTTAATTAATCTCTTTATTAAAAAATATATACTTATCTCACTGAAATAAGTATATACACAAACCAATTCCTTCAAAAATATTTGAAAAACCCTATAAAATAATATGAAAAGCACCACGCGGTATCAACCACGGATTCACAGCTCAATGATTACGTCTCTATCCCAAAGAAATCCAAACTTAAGTGTAGGCAATCTCTGCCTCCGATTTCGCCATGAAAGTATACTATTACTTTTTCGAAAACTTTATTTAATAATTATCTCAAAATAATGTTGATAAAGTTTCTATAATAATTTTCCAAGTTTAATTTAGACAAATACTCTTAAATAAAAGTTATTATGTAAAACAATATTAATATTGAATAATTTATCCTTTAAAATAATAATACTAATTAATTCTTAAATAATAATTAACTTAATATCAACTCATTATAACTAACTTAATTAAATATACTTTAAACAATTTAAAATAATTACATAATTTTGAAACAATAATTAATTTTGATTTATTAATAAAATTCTAATCGATTTACAAGACTTATTTATAAACTTATAATCTATTTTGACAATCTTAAAATATTTAAGTAACTAACTTTCTGAAATATTTGTAAATACTTTTAAATTACTTAGTTTAATAATTTAAAATCCTCTTTTTAAAACAAACTTAACTCCTCGATAAAATATATTTTCCAATTCCAATATAACCAGTCTAACATTTATAAATCTCTCTCGATTTATCACCAAATGATTTACGTCCCAATTTCGTAAATCCCCTTCTCACATTTCTAAAAGTAAATCTATCATTTATTTTTAAACCGATTCACCCATCTCATTATAAATTCTTACCGTGAATTTATACCTTCAATTTATTAAATGATAATCACTTAACTTTATTTATAAACATTGTTTATAAATCTCATAGTCTTCAATTCCGGTTTATAACGGTTTCACATCACTTACATCCATTATAAATTGATTTCTAAATTAAATTCCATTTATACATTAATTTCTTAAATTGAATTCCATTTATAAATGAACTTCTTAAATAACTCAACTATATTCCAAAAATAACCAAATCTCGATTTTTCTTCCATTCCGTAATTTAGAAATCTTATTAAGGATCTAATATAACCAATTTTATAATTATTTTCAAATTTCTTTTTTATTCTTCCAATCTATTTTTAAATCTCGATTTTTAAAACCTTTTATATTTAACAAGTACAACTTAGGAATTATTATTAAAAATCTTTTATACACATTATTCTAAAAATCTCTATTTAGAATATTCTGAAATAGTAAAGTACAAATTTTAAAGTCAAACTATTTATTTTATCCAAATAAATTTCTTTTAACTTATCCAAAATCCTATATAAATACTTCACTTCCAAAATCCCTTTTTAATTTCCTTTCAAATTCAAATATATATATATTTATGGTATTTCAAAATACCAAAAATCTTCCCCCCCCCTCCACCAGTGATCACTGTCCCATACTGATAAATCTAAAAGAAAAGAATTTGACTGAGAAAGGCAAATCTTTTAGGTATTCTAACCATTGGCATGAAATAGAAGGTTATACTGAAGCCACTCAATTTAAAAATATGCCTAGGGAGGAGGGTACTCAATGCTACAAACTTGTGCAGATAATTAAGGCAGCTAAGGCAAACCTTAAAGAGTAGAACAAAAAAGAATAAAAGATGGAGACAAGATAAGTTCTTTACAGAAACAATGTGAAGAATTTCTATTAATTATTGACAACGGTGAGGCTACAGATGACACATGGAAACAATATTATCAATCACAAAGCAAGCTAAAGGAGGCGCTTAAAATAAAATTCATAGAACTAAAACAAAAGGCTAAAGAAAAATGGTTGACTGAAGGGGATGAGTGTACTAAATTTTTTTATACAAAAATGGCTGTCAGGAATAATATTAATAATTCTAATCACCTAATGGATCAGGATGGTAATCTGATCAATAACATATCTGATATAGAAGAACAAGCTATCAAATTCTATTCTGAAATGTTTAATGGAGATATTAACAACAATTTACCAGTAGTTCAATGCAGGAGACTGATAAATTCCAAAGGGAGACGGATGCTGTCCAAGAACATTTCCATGAATGAAGTCTGGGAGGCCTTGCACTCCATACATGTTGATTCCAGCCCAGGGCCAGACGGTTTGGGTTCCAAATTCTTCCTCATACATTGGGAAGATCTGAAAGAAGACATTTTATCAGCAATGCATGATATCTTCCAAAATGGTAAATTTGTGAGAGAAATTAATCACACATTTATATGTTTAATTCCTAAGAAGGAGAACCCAACAAAAATTGAAGATTACCGTCCTATTGCTTGCTGTAATGTGGTGTACAAAATTCTAAGCAAGATACTATGCAACATAATGAAACTCATTTTACCTGATCTTATATCAGAATGTCAAAGTGCGTTCATCAAATGCAGAAGCATTTCCGAAAACTCATTGGTGGCACATGAATTGATTAGAAACTTCAACAAACCAGGTGCGGACAAATTCTGTCTAAAGGTGGATCTTCACAAAGCATATGATAAAATAAATAGAAATTTCATTATACATATGCTAAAAGCTATGGGGTTTCCTTCAAAAATTTTGAACATAGTCAAAGAATGTATCTCCACACCGACTTTTTCGATTTTGATAAATGGCATACCAAAAGGATTTATTGGGTCCAATAGAGGTATCAGGCAGGGTGATCCGCTATCTCCTTATTTGTTTACAATTGCCATGGATTTTTTTTTTCATTACAGATGGAGCCGGCAACATTCAACAGACTAATTCAACCTATATACAATTTCCAACCTATTGTGACCCACTTACTCTATGCAGATGATATTCTCATTTGTATAAAATCAAACCAGACATCAGCTAGAGCTGTAAAGGAATTTTTTTGCAATCTAGAGAGATATACTGGACTCAGACTGAATGAACAAAGAACCAAATGTTACTTCAACAAAACATGCATTAGAAGAAATGAAATATTGGAGTACTTAAATGCGAAAGAAGGTAATCTCCCTGTTAAGTATCTAGGTGTACCTCTATCCTCCAATAAGATAACTGACAGAGAATGTGCAGTTTTAATCACTTCGATTAGTGACAGACTACAGGGATGGAGTTCAAGACTCCTATCTCTAGCAGGCAGAATTGAACTGGTGCACACAGTTATTCATTCCAAAGTTAATTTCTGGCTTCAAACATTCTAGCTTCCTGATGCTTCAATACAGAAAATAGAAAAAGTTTGTGCAGACTTTATTTGGAAAGGAGGGTTATACAAGATTAAATATGAAAATTTACGCAGACCTAAGGAGGAAGGAGGTGTTGGTCTTAGAAAACTTACAGACATGAGAATGGTCTACACTCTGAAGCAAGCCTGGAGAATCATAAAAGGAAAGGGTTTGTGGGGGAACTGGATGAGGAAAAGATACATCAGAGGTAATTTCTGGTGCATGCAAATAGATAATAATGCTTCTTCGACATGGAAAGCTATTATGAGAATAAGAAGTACACTTGCTTCTTGTTGTACAAGGGAAATTGCTACAGGCAAGGAGACTGATTTATGGAAGGACCCTTGGATCCTAGGAAAATCCTTAATTGATATTCTAGGACTTAATATCTTCTCAGATTATGGATGCCCAGATAAAAAAGTGACAGCAGCAATTAACAATAATGAGTGGAACTGTTCAGTGATACTGGTGAGTCAAGAAATTAAAGGAAAAATTCAATATATGCCGATATTTAGTGGTCGTGAAAATGATATCTGGGTTTGGAAGCATTCTGGAAATGAATTAACCACTAAATCAGCTTGGAATGAAGTAAGACACACAGTTAACAAAGTAGAATGGAGCAAATCATTTGGAATCGTGTAAATAGCCCTAAAATGGCTTTTACTACGTATAAAGTGATGCTTAAGAGACTACCTACAAAGGATAGACTCTTAAAATGGGGGATTTTAACAGATAAGACATGTGTGCTATGTAATCAAGAAGAGGAAACTCATGAACATCTCTTTTTTTCCTGCAATTTTTCGAAAGAGGTGTGGAATATGTGTAAAATTGCAATTAATTCATCGATTCAGACTCACCTATTAGCTGAGGTGATAAATTACCTGATTCATAAAGGGGTGGCGAAGACATGGAAGCCAAACTAAGTAGTATTGCCATCACTGTCACGATTTGGAGTGTGTGGAAGGAGAGAAATCACAGAGTTTTTCAGAATAAACAAAGAAAACAAGAAGAAGTCAGTAAGCTCGCGATTAACGACATGCGAATGGTGCAGAGAAGAATCAAAAATTGGAACCTTACCTCACGGGGACGAGACAGAGCACATACTGGAGAAGAGGATCTGAGCTATTCATTGGCAAATAACCCAAGTACAAGTTACCTTGTTCACCACCGGCCGCCATGAATGAAGAAGAAGAAGCGTTTTTTTTACTTTTCGTTTTTCTTTTTTGGAAAGGTTGTGAGTTATGTCGGGTTTAACATATATGTTTGCTATGTTTGTTTGTTATGGGCCTGTGTTTTGGGCTTCACCTTGGGCTGAAATGCCTTAATAAAAGTTCTTACCCATTTTCAAAAAAAAAATACCAAAAATCTAGGTCAATGCTACCGTAGCATCCAATCGATTCAAATCACACTGTAATCTATCACAAATTATCCAACGGATCATATATCACTATATATGAAATTTAAATTCAACATTTTTGAAGAATCCAGTTGGATCTCTCCAACCCGTTTCCTTGCATCCACAGATGTTAATACAACATAAAAATACCAATCCCACTTCGAAGGGGATATCGCGGTATATATGGTCATCCACTATTATGCGGGGTGCATAGGGTCTCATCCGCTCCAATAGACGGGAATAATCAATCCAACTATATATTCTACTATATACATAATAACATCCAACTGGTAATAATTATCCATTCAACCAGGCATCCAATAATTAATTTTAACTATTTAAAATTAACTAGTAATTCAAAATTTAGTGAGATCAACTCACTTTGATTTTCAGTTATCGTCGAGACGTTTCGGTTTGGAACTAAAACCGAACGACGCCCGATCTTAGCCCAAATTTTGACTGTCTCCAAATCCGTCCAAACCAGTTTCATTTCGAAGCTCTCGTCTATAAAGGCCCGTAAATCCATACCCCTTGAGTCGACCATACCCTACTTGGGTGCGACCCACTTAGCCTTGCTACATCTCCCCTGTTTTAGTCATTCCCGGTTGATGAGTTTCGAGGCTAAGCGTTACCTTTCAAGAACAATTTTACTTAGAATGCTCATCGTCCTCCAGTGACGATGTTCTGATAGCGTTCATCCATACAAGTTGTCCTGGGTCTGGACAAACCGAATCACCGTCTTCATCATCTTCACGGTATTCATTCGTTATGTTCAAACCGGATCGAAGTGGTTTTCAGATAATTAAATCCGATCCCGGTCTCTTCGAACGATTCATGAAATTGGCCAATATTTATAGTCGGTTATTTAACTATCTATACACATTCATAAGCAATCACTAGGCCTTATTTTATAAATCTCCAAAATATTTATACCAAAACATCTTCACCAAGATATATATATATATATATATATATTCGATCTCTTTCAATATTTGTATATTTGAAAACAAATTCAACACTTGTATCCATAACAGGATATTTCACTATTCCAATACTTAAAAATATTTTCAACTTCCATTTTTATAACACTTAGAAAATATTTCTATTCCAAATCTTTTCCACTAAAATATTTCCAAAACCTTCCTTTTAATGCTTAGGAGAATATTTATACATATAGTTTCCAAAATCTTCTCAATATTTAACTTGGAAATATTTCATAACTTATCTCACAAGTCTCCGGCTTCTAATAAATTCTTCCTACAATTTCAAACCGATTATACTTATTTATAATCCCAACCAACCATTTGTACTCCTTTAAATGAATTCAAAATCTTCCCGAAGTATCGCATCTAGACATCGGGAATTTTCTTAAGTCTCTAACTTTTCATTTATATGATTTCTCTTACAAAATCTCATCCTTTAATAAACCCGTTTTCACATCTCGAGGGAATTTATAAATAACGAGTATTTTCTTTAAAGAATAGTAGTTTATTTAAATATGTTTAAGTTATTATTTATAATATTGGAAACACTTTTATAACATCAATAACCCATTTTTAGATGAACAAATAAATTTCCTAACTGAATTTAAAAGTTAGAATTTATTAAATGTATACTTAACATTTGAAAATCTACTCACCGTGGTATTTCAATCTCCACTAGTTTAAAATTCCATAGTTTTAAAATAATAAAATTTTCCTTTTAAAACAAACTCACATTTTAAATTTTAAAATATTAAAAAAAATCTCAATAACCAATTTAATTTATAACTTCCTCTCGATTTCACAACATATTGATTCATTGTCGATTTTCTAACCATTCTCATTTCAAAAATAAAATCTACTATTTTTCTCAAACCTGCCTTACCAATTTTCATCTGATACCAAATTCCTTTATTTATAAACATCGTAACCCCTTTGTTTTACCTGTCCATAGAACAAATCTTATTTATTAAATTATATTATATAAATTCATTCCTTATAAATTTCCTTTATACTTCCAATCAATTTTCAGTATTGATTTTAACAATTTGTATATTTCTAGAATATCATTTACAAAATCTCTTATATAATTCATTTTTAAAAATCTCCATTCAATAGTTCACGACAGTTAAGTATAACCAAAAATCAAATATATATTTTTTCCTAATTCAATTTCTTTAAAATAACTCCAATTCCAATATATATATATATAGCAAATTCCTTTTAATTCCATAAATTTAAAAAATATATTTATAGCATTTAAATTATCAAAATTCAGGCCAGTGCCACAATAACATCCAATAATTCCAATCACTACAATAATCTATACAAGATTATTCTACCAATCCATATATCATATATACGAAAAATAAAAAATATATTTGAGGAATCCAGTTGGATCTCTCCAACCTGTTTCCCTGCATCCACAGATGTAAATACAACATAAAAAAATACCAATCCCACTTCGAGGGGGATATCGCGGTATATAGGGTCATCCGCTATTATGCGGGGCGCATAGGGTCTCATCCACTATAATGTACGGGAATATCACTCCAAATACTAATATATATATATACTACTATATATATAATATATCATTCAACAGATGATAATTTTATAAATTTAACCAAGCATCTAATAATTAATTTTAATTATTATCTATTTAAATCCAGCAATCCAAAAAGAGTGAGATTTACTCACCTTGATTTTTCCAAAATGGTTAATCATCCAAATTTAAATTAAATTGAACTATCAATCAATTTAATCTAAAATTGCAGCTATCCCCGATTGACTCCAAATAAAATTCTAGATGTCGTATTTGTCGATATGATCCCATCATATCTTGTTTTGTTCAATTTCGATCTAACGAACAAGATTTCAAGTTAAAATTTACGATTTTTAAATAATAGTTACGTATAAATTAAATAAAATTCCTAGTTAATCTCACCTCGCTGATTAACCTTCTCAAACTAGCAATCACTAGAGACAGCAATGGCGAACTATCCGGAGACGTGACCCCCTCCTCATCGGGAGATCCGTTGTAGCCTTCCAATACCGTCTGGAACTCGGGCACGAGCTCGACATCGTTCTCACTTTATCGAGCTGCAACCTCTTCCTCCTCCCCTGTACGCACGCACTTGCCAAACACACCTCCTCGTTACACGCCCTCAACCCAGATAGATTCCTCCATAAACCATCGTGCACGGCTGCGCCCTTCTCCTCTTCACGCCACATGTGTGCAAACTTAGGCGCCCTCATATGCCATCGCCCTCTTCCTACTATCGTCGATGTCCCCCTTCTTCGGTTGCTATACCACTATCGCGCCCTAATTTTCTGCCACGTCACGCACGAACGAATCCAACTCCAAACCCTAGAACCGCCTCACTCAAAGTGTCGCCCTCTAGAATCGCACTTCACCTCTACCCCACTCCCAGATCGAAGTCACACCCTTCTCTCATTGAATTGATTTCGATTCTGTGGTTTTATAAACTGAAAGAATGAAAGAAAGCTCGGTTTTTTTTGTTTGAATAGATTTTGAACTGATTGAGGGAAAAGAGGGAGAAATGTCGCGTGTTTTTAAAAGGGAGGAAAGTGTGTTTCACACGGCAAGTAGGTTGACAACGTAGGATGGCTTGGAATTGAAAGAAAGGAGGTAATGTGAATGATTAACAAATATATATATATATAAATTTAAATTTTCAAATCGTTTTGCTTTATGTAACTAAAAATCTCGAACCCCTATCGAGGCGTGCCGCTCGGCGTTTATAATGTTATACCCCCATTCCGAATGCAGAAAAAGTTTCAAGTCCTAATTCGATCGTATGGAGAAGGTAGCTTTTTGGACCTAATTATTTAAATTAAATTCGATTAAATTATTCTAGGCGTTTTCATATCGCACAACCAAACGATAAATCCAAACATTACGAAATTTGAAATCCGATAATAATACATTATTACGGATCCAATGGATCTGGTTTCGTTGAATTTCGAGACTACGCCTCGGAAGGCTATTTTTAAATGTCAATTTAAACAAGCTATTTTTAAAATTGAACAGATCACTTTTAAATTCAATTTTAAAACTTTTATTATCTTCATTATTATTAATATATATTTTATAAGCCTTTAAATTATTTTTATCGAGCTTAAAACTCAAGATACAATAATTTAACCGATATTTAATTAAAAAAATCAATAATTAAATTATTCAATAAATCGCTATATTTTAATTCTGAATTTATTTTATAAATAAAAACCCAAATTTTCCATATTCAATATCAACCTATATTTCAAATTAACCATTTAAAACCATTTAAATATTCTAAATCAAACGTCGAAAAATCCGGGTCATTACATCGTCACCACGATCGCCACACAAAAAGTCTCGTTCCCGTCGGACTCGTATGTAGGAGTTATACATTTTTCAGTTCATCGATAATTTAAATTTATAAAACAATTTAATTATCTTAAAACAACCCATACCAAAACAACGACCCAAGGCCCAACACAAGCTTTCTTCCCCAAACATGCCTGTAGCCATTGCCTGCACATGAACAAAACCATGGCCGTGCACACATATGGAGTGATATGGAACTATGATACTCCGTTCGACATGCCGTCTTCGCCAAACGACTCCTCTTTGAAATCCCCATCGCCTCAACCCCAAGACTTCCAGCACGGCAGCTCCCTTCAAAACGCGTCCACCCACCATCCTTGTATACGTGCAAAAGTCGCACTTTCCCCTTGGCGATCGCATGTCACAGAAAACACGCCGGAGATGCTATTTTCGATGGCGACCTCGAATACGACCTCAGATTCGAACAACAATGCTTGCATTTGCGAAAACCCTACTCCATAGCCCACGTTCGACCCTACTGTCGACCTCCAAAAAAACAGCCGCACCTATCAACACTCACCTAGATCGAAGAGAATGATGAAACTAGATTTTAGAAGCAATTTTGGTATTTTTCCATTGAGTATTTCTTGAGAAATTAATTTTTGAAGCTTCCATTGTTCTTTAATTTTTTTTCTTTTCAATGTTCTGTATGTTGCATGCCTTATAAAAGGTGAGGGAGATGTGATTTTAGCATGTTGGTGACTATGTACAGTGTTTTGAAGTGAGATAAAGCAGCCGATGTTAATAAAAAGGTCAAGTCAGCATATAAATATATTATTTAAATTTTCAAACCGTCTCGATTACGTAACTCAAAATCTCGAACCCCTATCGAGGAGTGCCGCTAGACGTTTATAATGTTATACCCCTACTTCGAACATAATGGAAAAGGTTTCGAGTCCTAATTCGATCGTATAGAGAAGATGGCTTTTTGGACCTAATTATTATATTGAATTTTCGAAATTAATTTCAGCGCGTTTATATCCCGTACGACCAAACAATAACTCCAAACATTATGAAATTTGAAATCTGATATAACACACTATTGCGGATCTAATGGAACTGGTTTCGTCAAAATCCGAGACTGTGCCCCGGAAGGCTATTTTCACTCGTCAATTTAAATAAGATATTTTTAAAATCGAGTAAATCACTTTTAAATCCAATTTAAAATTTTTATTATCTTTATTCTTATTAATATAAATTTAATAAGCCTTTAAATTATTTTTATCAAGCTTAAAACTCAAGATTCAATGTTTTAACCAATTTTTAATTATTAAATTCAATAATTAAATTATCAAATAAATAGTCATATTTGAAATTCAAGTTAAAAATTAACTTTTAAATATTTAAAATTTTAGATATTCAATAACCAAAATTCTGGGTCGTTACATCCCCCCCCCCTTAAAAGAATTTCGTTCCCGAAATTGCCAAGGTAAGAAGAATGGCCTAAAACCCATTAACTTCCTCAAACCCAATCAGTTTAACCCACTTTCCAAAATCAATTTATTGAAAACACAATATCACTTTTACTAATTTCCAAATTCATCCATATATTCCCAATAATATTGTCTACTCAACCTTTTCAAGTTATAAACAAAAATCAAATTTTAGTTATTAAAAACTTCTTTAAAATTTTCTCACTCCTTAAAATTTTGAAAAATTTCGCCAGCGTCTCCTTTGCGCGACTAGATCCGAACAACTACAAATTGCCTCTACAGGCCCAAATCATCAAAAGAAAACAAAAGCCAAGTGGCTCAATCATAAAACCATCAATTTCAAACAACAATTTAAACATGTACCTTTTTGTCGGGCAATCCAATTTTTCTCTTGATTTCAAATACCTGCATCTTATTTACCAATAATATCCAATCATATAACCCAAAATCATTTTATTCAGCATTTTCAATTTCCAATATTTATCTCACAAAAACCCGTATGATGTACATATATCATTCGTACGCAAAATCAAATCTGATCGCTCACTCGATCACATAATTTCACTTCCGAACTAGTATCGTTCACACGACTCTCTAGTGCGGACTCAGATCTGGTTTCTTGATTAAAAACAGTAATTCTCTTTACATAGCCACGTACTATGATAGAGAATCCCAGAATCAATCAAAAATCCACATCCAGTGTTCGCCGTCGAAAATCGAGTGAAAAATCCTAACTTGAATCGATGTAAATTATCTCAAAATTCGGTGCTCGAATCTGGATCAAACTGTTATGCGATTAAAAAAAATATGTGTACAACTTACATATTAATTTCAATTGATTCTTAGCTATATCAAATTCTTTTTATTCACATCCATTTTACTTATAATTAATCATCCACAATTATTATTCTCACTGCTTTATTCACATCCGTTATTCACTTAGTATATCCTTCCTAAACTGATATCATTTAAAAATTATTCCACATTCATTTCATTTTTAACCAACTATCAACATTCACTATTTTCTTAGTACATTTCTTTAATACCAATTTCACTTAAGAACTTTCACCATCAATTTTCTTAAGTCTATTATAACATTTTATACAAATGTTCTTAGCTTTATTTCCACTTCACCACTAAAGTTTATATCCATTTATATTCAATTTCAATTCCATTTAACCTACTAATTAAATTAATTAGTTCATCCACTAATTTATCTTCCATATTAATAAATTCTATCTTCAACAATTATTTTATTTAGCCTACTTAGGCTAAATTTTCAAAATTTAACTTAATTCAAGTTAAATTTCTATTCTACAATTCAATTTCAAATTTTCACTTCCTTTGCACTCATATTCAACACTTTAAAATATTGCTTCCTTGCAATTTACAAATTTTATAAGTTATCAACTTATTCATATTCCATTCACTAATATTTTTTTTCTCCAATTCACTTCATTTAATTAGTTTACTTTACTAATTTATTCTATTACCAAACTCACTTTCATTTAACTTCTCTTAAGTTAAATTTCATTCTCCGTTTTCAACATTTAATTTTATCTACTCTATTTAACTTGCCTTAAGGTAAGATTCATTTCAATTTTGCTTTCTAGATTTTATAAGTTCACTCTTATCTCCTCATATTTCCAATAAACGTGGAAATCAAAATCCCAGAGTTTTAAACATTTTTGGTTCTAAGTATTTCAAATCATTTTTGAAATATATATATATATATATATACATACATACCTCACTTATATATATAAAACCCAAAATTTAAGCTTCTTAAAATCAAAAACTTGTTTATCAAACAAGACTCAAATTATTACGGTAGCAATCCATTACTTAGAAACTCGAAAATGAATATCGATGATGTCGCGATCATCATCGGAATTATTTTCCAGCGACCGAAGTGAGTTTAGTGCTTTTATTTCCTTTAAAAAAACATTTTTAAAAATATTTCAATACAAAAATATTCTCCAATTAATATCACTATTATTTTCCCAGACTTTGAAAATCATTTTCAAAACCAACGGGATTTAAATTCCCAAATTTCCAACTTTTAAATCCTTTATAAATCGTTTTTATAAACCATATCAAATTTTAAATCACATTTACAAACCATATTTGCAAAATCCTATTTTGTTATATGAATTACTTTCTTAACCTTTGATTATAATATCAATTTTTTATTTTTTATTTTTATTTTTTTAATCAATCACCACAACAACAAATGATAATGGTTTAATATTATCATTTCCTAACAACCAAGCACACCATATATAACTATAATAATTTTTGAAAATTATTCCTTTCATATATAAAAATAATCTGGGTAAAATTATTTCATTTACCCCATTTCAAAACAATATCATATCGAATTGCTCTGTTCAAGTGTTTAGAGATCCCTATCAATAACGTTAATTACTCGTATTGACCAAAATCCATAAGCCACTCAACAAATCAATCAACACAATATAAAACAATATTATATTCACTAATAAATACGCGCTCATATCTATTAATACACTCAAACTCATTCTAGGGTACTACTGACCCTATCTCAAATGAGTTACCCCATCAAAGCCAAGGTTCTCGCTTAACCTTCAGCTCTGATACAAAATGTGATGAACCGGTAGGCTTTTCAACCATCCCAGTCAGCGGCCACTTTCCACCGTGGTAGACATTGGTACCTCGAAATTGCTTTTACGGCCAGCCTCTCAACTACAACCAACCACTCCGGGACATGTAAGGGTAAGAGTCTCCTGCTCGCCACCAAACACGAAGCGAGAACCCCCTATCATGCTGCAATGAAGCAAATCCGATCCCGGTCTCTTCAAAACGATCAACGAATTTGGCCAAATTTGATAGTCAGTTATTTAACTATAAATAAAACATTCACAAGCAGACATCAGACCTTATTATAGATTTTCCAAAATTTATTTCAAAACATCTTTATAAGATATATATTCAAATCCCTTCCAAATTTTCAATATTTGAGACAACTCAAATACTTATATCCATATCAGGATATTCAAACCATCTCTTATTTCAACACTTAGAAAAATATTTAAAAATATATTTTCTAAACCCCTTACTTCCCAACACTTAGGAAAATTTCACTTATTTCTCTTTTCTCAAAAACCCTTCACAATTTATATTGTAAATTCCTTAACTCATTTATAACGAATTCTATAAGTTCTGGGTTCCTTAAATTTAATCTCTTTATTAAAAAAAATATACTTATCTCACAGAGATAAGTATATACACAGACCATTTCCTTCAAAAATATTTGAAAAACCCTTTAAAATAATATGGAAAGCACCACGCGGTATCAACCACGGATTCACAGCTCAATGATTACGTCTCTTTCTCAGAGAAATCCAAACTTAAGTGCAGGCAATCTCTGCCTCCGATTTCGCCATGAAAGTATACTATTACTTTTTCGAAAACTTTATTTAATAATTATCTCAAAATAATGTTTATAAAGTTTCTATAATAATATTCCAAGTTTAATTTAGTCAAATATTCTTAAATAAAAGTTATTATGTAAAACAATATTAATATTGAATAATTTATCCTTTAAAATAATAATACTAATTAATTCTTAAATAATAATTAACTTAATATCAACTCATTATAACTAACTTAATTAAATATACTCTAAACAATTTAAAATAGTTACATAATTTTGAAACAATAATTAATTTTGATTTATTAAATAAAATTCTAATCGATTTACAAGACTTATTTATAAACTTATAATCCATTTTGACAATCTTGAAATATTTAAATAACTAACTTTCTGAAATATTTGTAAACACTTTTAAATTACCTAGTTTAATAATTTAAAATCCTCTTTTTAAAACAAACTTAACTTCTCGATAAAATATATTTTCGAATTCCAATATAACCAGTCTAACGTTTATAAATCTCTCTCGATTTATCACCAATTGATTTACGTCCCAATTTCGTAAATCCCCTTCTCACATTTCTAAAAGTAAACCTATCATTTATTTTTAAACCGATTCACCCATCTCATTATAAATTCTTATCATGAATTTATACCTTCAATTTATTAAATGATAATCACTTCACTTTATTTATAAACATTGTTTATAATTCTCACAGTCTTCAATTCCAGTTTATAACGGTTTCACATCATTTACATCCATTATAAATTGATTTCTAAATTAAATTCCATTTATACATCAATTTCTTAAATTGAATTCCATTTATAAATTAACTTCTTAAATAACCCAACTATATTCCAAGAACAACCAAATCTCGATTTTTCTTCCATTCCGTAATTTAGAAATCTTATTAAGGATCTAATATAACCAATTTTATAATTATTTCCTAATTTCCTTTATATTCTTCCAATCTATTTTTAAATCTCGATTTTTAAAACCTTTTATATTTTACAAGTACAACTTAAGAATTATTATTAAATATCCTTTATACACATTATTCCAAAAATCTCTATTTAAAATTTCCAAAATAGTAAAGTACAAATTTTAAAGTCAAACTATTTATTTTATTTAAATAAATTTCTTTTAACTTATCCAAAATCCCTTTTTAATTTCCTTTCAAATTCAAATATATATTTATGGTATTTCAAAATACCAAAAATCTAGGTCAATGCTACCGTAGCATCTAATCGATTCAAATCACACTGTAATCTATCACAAATTATCCAATAGATCATATATCACTATATATGAAAATTAAATTCAACGTTTTTGAGTAATCCAGTTGGATCCCTCCAACCTGTTTCTCTGCATCCACAGATGTTAATACAACATAAAAATACCAATCCCACTTCGAGGGAGATATGCGGTATATAGGGTCATCCGCTATTATGCGGGGCACATAGGGTCTCATCTGCTCTAATAGGCGGGAATAATCAATCCAACTATATATACTACTATATATAATAACATCCAACTGATAATAATTATCCAATTCATCCAGGCATCCAATAATTAATTTTAACTATATAAAATTAACTAGTAATCTAAAATTTAGTGAGATTAACTCACTTTGATTTTCAGTTGCCGTCGAGATGTTCTGGTTTGGAACTAAAACCGGATGATGCCCGATCTTAACCCAAATTTTGACTGTCTCCAAATCGGTCCAAACTAGTTTTATTTTGAAGCTCTCATCACCACGATCGCAACGCAAAAAGTCTTGTTCCCATCGAACTCGTATATAGGAGTTATTCATTTTTATGTTTATCGATAATTTAAATTTATAAAACAAATTAATTATCTTAAAACAACCCATACCAAAACAACGGCCCAAAGCCCAAGGTCCAACACAAGCTTTCTTCCCCAAACATGCTTGTAGCCATTGCCTACACGTGAACAAAACCATAGCCGTGCACACATATGGAGTGATACAGAACTACGATACTCCGTTCGACATGCCGTCTTTGCCAAACGACTCCTCTTCGAAATCCCCATCGCCTCGACCCTAAGACTTCGAGCATCGCACCTCCCTTCAAAACGCATCCACCCTCCATCCTTGCGTACGTGTAAAAGTCACACTTTCCCCCTGGCGATCACACGTCATAGAAAACACGCCGGAAATGCTATTTTCGATCGCGAGCTCGAATACGACCTCAGATTCGAAGAACAATGCCTGCATTTGCTAAAACCCCAAACCCTAGCTCCATAGCCCACGTTCGACCCTACTATCGACCTCCAAAACCACGGCTGCACCTATCAACGCTCACCCAGATCGAAGAGAATGATGAAACTAGATTTTAGAAGCAAGTTTGGTATTTTTCCATTGAGTATTATTTCTTGAGAAATTAATTTTTGAAGCTTCCATTGTTCTTTAATTTTTTCATTTCAATGTTCTATAAGCTGCATGCCTTATAAAAAGGGAGGGAGATGTGATTTTGGCATGTTGGTGACTATGTACAGTGTTTTGAAGTGAGATAAAGCAGCTGATGTGAATAAAAAGGTCGAGTCAGCATATAAATATATTATTTAAATTTTCAAACCGTCTCGATTACGTAACTCAAAATCTCGAATCCCTATCGAGGCGTGCTGGTAGGCGTTTATAATGTTATACCCCTATTTCAAACGTTATGGAAAAGGTTTCGAGTCCTAATTCGATCGTATGGAGAATATAGCTTTTTGGACCCAATTATTATATTGAATTTTCGATATTAATTTCAATGCGTTTAAATCCCGTATGACCAAACGATAACTCCAAACACTATGAAATTTGAAATCCAATAATAACACACTATTACTGATCCAATGGAACTGGTTTCATCAAAATCTGAGACTATGGCTCGAAAGGCTATTTTCACTCGTCAATTTAAACGAGATATTTTTAAAATCGAGTAAATCACTTTTAAATCCTATTTAAAAATTTATTATCTTCATTCTTGTTAAAATAAATTTAGTATGCCTTTAAATTATTTTTACCAAGCTTAAAACTCAAGATTCAATGTTTTAACCAATTTTTAATTATTAAATTCGATAATTAAATTATCAAATAAATAGTCATATTTGAAATTCAAGTTAAAAATTAACTTTTAAATATTTAAAATCAATTAATTATTCCAATTTCAAATAACCAAAATTCTAGGTCGTTACAATAAGCAAAACCTAACTTTATACAAGATACATTGAAACAAGACAGCACTTGATTTCCTAGGCATCTCAAAAACTTTAGAATTTCTTTTTGACCATATCTCATACATTAAAGTCTTCATGATCATCAATATCATATGTGATTATTTACTTCTAAATCTCGTTGCATTAAACAGATATAACCATTCAGATTTACTATTTGCACTTGGCTTGTGCATGCCACCTTTTAACAAGACATGATACCATAAATCATAAATAAAAGGGCACTGGAAAAATAAATAAAGAGTGTCCTCTTCACATAACTGCAGAAGACACACAGATTGACCACTTGAATGCCACATCTTTGCAAGTTCGACAAGGTATGCAAACCATCCTTCAAGACTTTCCAAAGGAAAAAGTTGTGTTTGTCAGGTCTATTGTGTTCCAAACTCTCTTATTCCACCTAAACTATCTGTCTCCTGCCTTGGTAATTAAGGCATCATAAATAGTGGAGATACTATGACTCTGAATGCTATTATTCCAAACATATTCATCAATACTTGGTTGTAATTTAATGCCATTCAACTTGCTTTAGAGATTTATGACAATCACATTGCTGGAGAAAGGCAGGTTGATGACACCATTTTGGGTATAGTCACTAGCATTAGCTTCAAGAGGGATGCCAACTTGACTTTTTCATCATAACTTAGAGCATCTGATGCATCACATACCTTGATCTACAATTGCGAGGATGAAGACGAGCGACCTAACTTTCCACACGACCTAGTTTCTTCGCGACCTAACTCCCCAGTGATATCATTTCCGCGACCTAACTCCGCATCACGACCTAATGCTCACGACCTAACTCCTCTGCGACATAAACAATCCCCGTGACCTAACCCCCCAGTGATATCATTTCCGCGACCTAACTCCGCATCACGACCTAATGCCCACGACCTAACTCCTCTGTGACATAAACAATCCCCGCGACCTAACTCCATATCACGACCTAATGTTCTCCGACTTAACTCCTCTGCGACCTAACCAATCCTCACGACCTAATGATCTCCGACCTAAGCCTATGCCACTGGATTCACATCGCGAACACTCCTAAGTCGCAAACAAAGTCAATAGCTCGTTGATTTTTAGGTCGCGAGATGTTTTATTTCGTTCCTGTTGATTTTAGGTCGTAATTTCCGTGTGATGGCTCAAGTTGATAGGTCGTAAGCTGTTTTAACTAGTATGTCGTTAATACTCATAAGTCGTAGGTCGCGAGATATACTTTGTAATGTAAAGTGTTGTATTGTTTCTTTGTTTTTAGGTCGCAAGTTTTAGGTCGTTCACGACCTAAGTGTTGTGATGTAAGCGTTGTGTTGTAACCCTATAAATAAGGATGTTGGTCATTTGTAAAGGGTTGTTGAATTTGAATAAAATTTCTTTTGTGTGCTTTTTTGTCACCATTAAAATTGGTAGTTGAGTGTTATCTCCTATCTTCACCTTCGGCATTCGAGTGCGCTCGAATCAACGATCGTTGAAGCCAATTCATGGAATCAAGTGCGCTTGATCAACGTCGAAAAATTGTAGATCTTCTCTCACGGCATTGTGCGCGATCAACGTGTCGAAGATAGCTAAAGTCCGGTATCTTCGTGATCAACGGATTTGGGCGTTTGGTATCATTAATTCAGCGATTCATATTGCTTCATCTAATCGTTTCATCGATTAGTTTGACATGAAATCTTCATTTCGTCGTCAAGTGTTATATCCGCTGCGTCATTTGGTATCAGAGCTAGATCGCAAGGAGTTTGCGTAGATTTTTGGAGTTTGTGCGAGATTTACATCATTTGGAGAATTGGGTTCTCGAGATTTTGAAGAGATTTGTTCGTTTGGTGATTTTTGAAGATTTCAACAAGTGGGTAGTTTTGATTTGAAGATTTTTAGATCGAAGTGAAGTTTTTGTTGGAATTTGTTGAAGATTGATCATGCCTCCGAGAAGAGCTAACCGTTATCGCAACATTGATGCTTTGTATGGGAGAGAAGAAGCCGATGAGATGGAGCAAAGAATTAACAAAATTTTTAATGAGAAGCTTAATGAAGGGATTGGACGATTAGAGAGAATGATGTTGGAGATGAATCAAATTCAGAGAAGGGTTTCACCTGGATCGAGCCATGGGAGAAGTAGAGTTTCACCACATTCAAATCGAGAGAGAAGTGTTGATAGTGATCATAGAAGCGTGGATCGAGATTGTGATAGAAATGTTGATGATCGAAGTCGTGATAGAAATGTGAATGATCGTGATCGGAGGAATGTAGATCAAAGGAATGTTGGTGGAAGAAATGGTGGAAGTAGAGATGTTGGTGGTCAAGATCGACATCGATATACATCAGATTTTGAAGAGGAGTTTGATGGTGGTAGTATTCATGGACGAGGACGAGGTCAAGGAAGAAATCATTCGGAATATGATCACAAATGAGAGTCCGGGATGAAAACCGAAATACCGGAATTTAAGGGAGGTATGTAGGCCGAGGAATTTCTTGATTGGCTAGCTTATGTTGAGGAAATTTTTGACTTCAAGGAGGTTCCGGAAAATCGTAAAGTGAAGTTGGTTGCTACTAGGTTAAGGGGGAGAGCTATGGCGTGGTGGCAGCAAACCAAACTTACTAGAGAGCGGATGGGGAAGTCAAAGATTGTTGTTTGGGAAAAGATGAAGAAATTGATGAAGGCTACTTTCTTGCCTTACAATTACCAATCACTGATGTATCAGAGATTACAGAACCTGAGGCAAGGGACGAAGACTGTTGCTGATTATGCTGATGAGTTCTACCAGTTGATTGCTCGAAATGACATTATGGAGACAGAAGAACAATTGACCGCTAGGTTTGTTGGGGGACTTAGAACACAGATCCAGGATATGGTGAACATGTTCGACCCTAGATCTGTGGCAGAAGCACATCAAAAAGCGTTGGCTTGGGAGAAACAAGGTAGACATGGGGGAGGTGTGTTTCCAAGTTTTACAGGGCAGAACAAAGGAGCGGGTAATAGTTCTAATGTTCCTAAAGCATCGAGTAAGCCGGTTGTTCATGAAGTGGCTAAACCAAGAGTCAATACCAATTTCAGATGCTATAATTGTCAGGAAGTGGGTCACAAGAGCAACGAATGTCCGAAATCGAAGAAGAGAACTATGATTGCTGAAGTAGAGGATGAGGATGTAGAAGAAGATTTCAATTCACACCGTGATGAGGAGGAAGAAGAGGTGTCGGGAGACGAGGGATGTAATCTAATGTTACAGAGATCTTGTTTAACCCCGAAGCAGGAAGAGGAGTCGAGTTGGTTGAGGAGTAACATTTTTCAGTCAACGTGCACTATTTTAGAGAGGGTCTGTAAGTTTGTTATTGATGCGGGCAGTTGTGATAATATCATTTCAACGGAAGTTGTGAGGAAGTTGAAGTTGAAAACGGAGAAACATCCTAGTCCGTATAAACTTGCTTGGTTGAGGAAAGGAGGAGAGGTGAAAGTAGAGAGGCGAGCTCATGTTCCATTTTCTATTGGGAAGAAATACAAAGATGAGATTTGGTGTGACGTGGTTGACATGGATGTTTGCCATTTGCTGTTGGGAAGGCTGTGGCAGTACGATCGGGAGGTACAGCATAATGGTCGAACAAATAGCTACAGTTTCTGGTTCGAGGACATGAAAATCACTTTAGTTCCGAAGAAGCGACAGCAGAATGAGAACAAGCTGGAGGAGATTGAGGAATTGAAGACTTTGTTGTCCTTGAAGGAGTTCGTGGAAGAGGTAGATGACAGTCCTGAAATTTTTATGTTGATTGGACTTGAAAGCAGTGAAGTTACTGAAGTTCCAGAGGAAGTGAAGCTAGTTTTGGAGGAATTCAAAGATGTGTTTCCAGAGGAGTTGCCGAAGGAGTTACCACCGCTTAGAGACATACAGCATCATATTGACTTGGTGCCAGGTGCTGCATTGCCTCATAGACCGCACTATCGGATGAGTCCAAAAGAACACGAGGAGTTGAGAAGACAAGTGGAGGAATTACTGGAACAAGGGCGTGTTTAGGAGAGTTTGAGTCCTTGTGCAGTGCCAACTTTGTTGGTGCCGAAGAAGGATGGAACGTGGAGAATGTGCACAGATAGTAGAGCATTGAATAAGATTACGGTGAGATATCGATTTCCTATGCCGAGACTGGATGATCTGTTGGATCAGTTGAGCGGTGCTGTTGTGTTTTCGAAGATTGACTTGAAAAGTGGATACCATCAGATTCGTATTAGACCGGGTGATGAGTGGAAGACTGCTTTTAAAACTCGGGAGGGTCTGTACGAATGGTTGGTGATGCCGTTTGGCTTGTCAAATGCTCCGAGTACATTCATGAGAGTCATGAACCAGATTTTTCGACCATTTATCGGGAAATTCGTAGTGGTATATTTTGATGACATCTTAATCTACAGTGGAAGCACTGAAGAACACCTACATCATTTGCGGGAAGTGTTGTTGGTTTTACGACGAGAGGAATTTTATGCTGCAACGAAGAAGTGTACCTTCATGACTACAAGTATTCTATTCTTGGGCTATATTGTGTCGAAGGATGGTATTCAAGTTAATCAGAGTAAAGGTGAAGCTATTCGAAATTGGCCACAGCCTAAGACAATAACAGAAGTGAGGAGTTTTCATGGTTTAGCATCATTCTACCGAAGATACATTCCACACTTCAGTAGCGTGATGGCACCGGTTACGGAATGTATGAAAGGAAAGAAGTTTGTTTGGACTAAAGAGGCTGATTCTGCTTTTCAGAGAATCAAGACACTCTTGACCACAACGCCCATTCTTAGATACCCAGATTTTCAGTTACTCTTTGAGCTTCATACTGATGCATCCAAGGTTGGAATTGGGGGAACATTGAGTCAAAGGGGTCATCCTATTGCCTACTTTAGTGAGAAACTGACGGGAGCTAAAACGAGATACAGTACTTATGACTTGGAATTCTATGCTATAGTCCAAGCCATAAAGCATTGGAGACACTGTCTATTTCATAAAGAATTTGTGCTATACACTGACCATGAAGCTTTGAAACATTTGCAGGGGCAAGATAAAATTTTAGCAAGGCATGCTTCGTGGGTTGCTTATTTACAACAGTTTACTTTCGTGGTGAAGCACAAATCAGGAGTTACTAACCGAGTTGCCGATGCATTGAGCCGTAGAAATCATTTGCTGACAACTATGCGAGTGGAAGTAGTGGGATTTGATTTGTTGCCAGAATTGCTTATTTCAGATTCTTATTTTGCGTAAGTGCTGGATCAGATGCAGGAAGGGAGTTCTGATGATTTTGTGATGAAAGATGGATTCTTGTTCAAAGGAAACCGATTGTGTATTCCGGATTGTAGCTTGAGGTTGAAGATTGTCAAAGAATTGCATGAAGAGGGTCACGTGGGCAGAGATCGTACATTGCAGTTGATTTCACAATCATATTTTTGGCCTTCTATGAGAAAAGAAGTTGAAAGATTTGTGGAGATATGTCATATTTGTCAAGTTTCCAAAGGAACAGCGACGAATGCGGGATTGTATATGCCCTTACCCGTGCCTACTAAACCATGGGTTGATATCAGCATGGATTTTGTTTTGGGATTGCCAAGAACTCAGCGAGGGAACGATTCAATATATGTTGTAGTGGACAGGTTTTCGAAAATGACACATTTTATAGCCTGTAAAAAGACCGCTGATGTAGTCCGTGTTGCTCAATTATTCTTTAAAGAAGTATATCGACTACATGGGCTACCTGAATCCATTGTTTTTGACCGGGATACGCGATTTCTAAGTCATTTTTGGCTGAGTTTGTGGAAGATGGTGGGAACGAAGCTGAAATTCAGTAGTGCTTATCATCCACAAACAGATGGGCAAACGGAAGTGGTGAATAGATCGTTGGGAAACTTGTTGCGATGTCTTGTGCAAGACAATTTGAAGAGTTGGGACTTAAATTTGTGTCAGGCAGAGTTTGCTCATAACCATGCTGTTAATCGAAGCACTGGTTACAGTCCATTTCAAATTGTATATTCAAGCTTGCCAAAGGGGCCGTTAGATTTAACGGTAGTACCACAACCGAAAGAAGTGATTAAGAGGGCGGCAAATTTCGTTGATGAGTTGAAAGATTGTCATAGAATCGTCCAGGAACGTTTGGAGAAGACGAATGAGAAGTATAAACGAGCTGCAGATAAAAAGAGAAGAAGTGTGGAGTTCAACGAGGGTGATTGGGTGTATGTTGTGTTAACAAAGGATCATTTTCCAATGGGTGCTTATAACAAGTTGAAAGCCCGAAAGATTGGTCCAATAGAAATTATAAAGTGGATCAATGAAAATGCTTATAAGTTGAAGCTGCTAGAAGATGTTTACACTTCTGACGTGTTTAATGTTAAACATCTTATTCCTTATTATGGAGATAAACAATCCAATGGGAAGGAACTTTTAAATTCGAGGACGAATTTTTCTCAGCCTGGGGAGGATGATGCAGCACATACCTCGATCTACAATTGCGAGGATGAAGACGAGCGACCTAACTTTCCACACGACCTAGTTTCTTCGCGACCTAACTCCCCAGTGATATCATTTCCACGACCTAACTCCGCATCACGACCTAATGCCCACGACCTAACTCCTCTGCGACATAAACAATCCCCGCGACCTAACCCCCCAGTGATATCATTTCCGCGACCTAACTCCGCATCACGACCTAATGCCCACGACCTAACTCCTCTGCGAAATAAACAATCCCCGCGACCTAACTCCGTATCACGACCTAATGTTCTCTGACTTAACTCCTCTGCGACCTAACCAATCCCCGCGACCTAATGATCTCCGACCTAAGCCTATGCCACTGGATTCACATCGCGAACTACTCCTAAGTCGCAAACAAAGTCAGTAGCTCGTTGATTTTTAGGTCGCGAGATGTTTTATTTCATTCCTGTTGATCTTAGGTCGTAATTTCCGTGTGATGGCTCAAGTTGATAGGTCGTAAGCTGTTTTAACTCGTATGTCGTTAATACTCATAAGTCGTAGGTCGCGAGATATACTCTGTAATGTAAAGTGCTGTATTGTTTCTTTGTTTTTAGGTCGCAAGTTTTAGGTCGTTCACGACCTAAGTGTTGTGATGTAAGCGTTGTGTTGTAACCCTAGAAATAGGGATGTTGGTCATTTGTAAAGGGTTGTTGAATTTGAATAAAATTTCTTTTGTGTGCTTTTGTGCCACCATTAAAATTGGTAGTTGAGTGTTATCTCCTATCTCCACCTTCGGCATTCGAGTGCGCTCGAATCAACGATCGTTGAAGCCAATTCACGGAATCAAGTGCGCTTGATCAACGTCGAAGAATTGTAGATCTTCTCTCACGGCATCGTGCGCGATCAACGTGTCGAAGATAGCTAAAGTCCGGTATCTTCGTGATCAACGGATTTGGGCGTTTGGTATCATTAATTCATCGATTCATATTGCTTCATCTAATCGTTTCATCGATTAGTTTGACACGAAATCTTCATTTCGTCGTCAAGTGTTATATCCGCTGCGTCAGCATCACACATTAAAAGGCCTTGCAAAGCCCAAGGCACAACCAGAATTTGGCATTAACTTCAAGAGACAATCTTATTTGTAACAATGGAAGAAATTCCTCTCTAAGCTTCAATACACTCCTCTAAACCCAACCACATAGAGGTGAGGGCTCCATGTTCCAGAAGTTCTTGCTACCAAGTTGAAATTTCCCGGCCCACATGGCTATAAACTGAATTTGTTATTAATAAAGTTGTCAAAATGTTTTGAAAATGCTACCTTGTTCCACAATATAGTATTTTTAATGCCTAGGCCACCAAAGCAGCGAGATCTTTCAACTTTATTAAAAGCAAGTGGCACTCGTTTTTTGAGAACATATTGCCAGTCCATAAGTAACGGTTCATGGCTTTTCTAATTTGATTCAGCAGCTTCAAAGGAAGAATAAAGGCCATGCTCCAATAAATACACATAAATGGATTATTGAGTTGATAATAGTTATCCTACCTACTTGACTAAATATTCTGTTCATCCAAGTATTCATCGAGGAGGTGATCATATCAAACAATGAAAGGCAGTCAGAGTACCCTATTTTCCTTGTACAAAGAGGCAAACCAAGATAGCTCATTGATTGATTCATTGGAGGCAATGAGACTAAGCCCGAAGAGCACCACACCTAACTTCAGGAATACCCGCCATATAAATGCTAGATTTATCCAAATTAATTTGAAGACCAGTAATATTGAAGGAGGATTGTAGATTTGAGTTGATGCTTAGCAAGGAATCAACAGTGGGCTTGGTAAATAAGATGAGATCATCAACAAACATAAGAGAGGTTATTCTAGGATCTTTACATTTAGGGTGCAGAGAGAATTCCTTAATATCAACAGATTTATTTATCATTTTAGTAAGCAATTCCATTATTAAAATGAACAGATATGAGGAGATGGGATCTCCTTGTCTTATACTTTGAGTACCATAGAAGTATCCAACATTCTGACCATTAATGCTAAGGAGTAAGTAGCAGTAGAAATGAAGGTGAATATCCAGCTAATAAAGTGGCAAGGAAAGTTCATTCTGGCTATCACAGCAACTACAGATTTCCACTAAAGAGAATCAAAGGCTTTTCTGATATCAAGCTTGAGCATGGCTCTAGGAGAGATATTGGTCATGTTGTAGCCATTCAAGAGCTCATGTGCAAGTAGGACATTATCAAGAATACTCCTTTTAGGGAGAAAAACAAACTGATTTGGTGATACTAAAGAAGGCGGAATAGATTTGAGTCTAGCAGCAATAACCTTAGAGATACATTTGTATATAACGTTGCAAAAAGCTATTGGCCTGAAGTTCATTACGGTCTTTTCTTCCTTGGATTTAGGAATTAAAGCAATGTTAGTAGCATTTATTCCTTTCAGCATTTTACTATGATTGAAGATGTACTACTCTAAGGAGATCATGAGAGATAATAGGCCAGCAATGTGAAAAGAACATGGCATCGAAGCCATTTGGTTCCCCAGAAGAAGACTTGTTCATATCAAAAACAGCTTGCTTTATTTCATCATCGGAAATTTTAGTATACAAGTAAATGATAGCTTCATTATCAATCATAGGGAGATTGGTGGAAATGAGATAATCAAAAATAGGTAAATGAGGGTTATCATTGCCTAAAAGCTTAGTATAGTAGTTCAAAAAGGCATACTCAACCTGATTAGTTCATCAATCATCTGGTAATATTGTTGACAAACTTCTTAAGCTTTAAGGCATTATGAAAAAGTTTAGCGTTGTTGTCACCTTGATGTGCCATTCTTTCCTCGGCTTCTATTTGAACATGTCAAGTTCCATAGTGAGAGCTTCATTAAGTTTTAATGTCAAATCATGCTCCAACTCAGATAAGGAAGGGTTATCACGGTTCTCCAGCATATTGAGTTGTATTTCCTGTAGCTAAGTAGAAAGTTGCCTAGAAAGAGAGTCACCACGCCCAAATTTCTCTTTACCCCATTTTCTCAAAGCAATCTTGGTGGCATGAAGTTTTTTCTGAAATATAAACATAGGGTTACCAAGGAAAACAGTAGACCATGAAATTTGAACAATATTTAAAAAGCAGGGTCTTTGACCCAAGTGTTAAAAAAGTTAGGCTCCGTTTGGCTTGTCGTTTTTAGTTTTGTGTTTTCGTCTATACAAAAGCGCGTCCATTGTATGCATTGTTGAAAAACAAACGATTTTGAAAAATGAAATTAACATATAAAATAGAAAACAAGTTTATTTTGTTTTTCGTTTTTCGAGAGATAAAAGCACGGTGAACAATCCAACTCCTTCGTTGTCCGTTGGTCGTCGCAACGGCTAAGAATTATAAATCTTTTTCTCTTGTTTCTTCATGTTTCTTAGTGCAAGTTGAAAACACAAAACTCAAAATACAAAATGAAATCAAACGGGCCCTTAACATTTGATTTTTTTTCGATGGCAGTGTCATCATATTTCACTAAGATAGGAGAGTGATTAGCAAGTCAAGGGGGAAGAATATGGGTATAGAGGGATGACCAGTGGTCTAAAGAAGAAGAGTTGATGAAACAGTGATCAGTTTTACTCATAGTTCGAACACCTGAACGACTCTTATTATCCCAAGTGAAGTGGGGACCAATCACTGTTGTCTCAAGAAGGCTAGAAAGATTCACATATCCCTGTTTGAAAGAGGAGAACCACCACTATGATCAAAAGCTCTCAACATACAGTTGAAATCTCAAAAGACAAACTAAGGATGAGTGTTATGGCTTGAATGTGGCAAGTAGTCAAGCAAAAGTTGTCTGGTTGAGGAGTGGTTGTCTCCATACACAAAGGCAATGTACATGGAGATAGAAGTAGGAAGGTGAAAAACATGGAAGTGCATAAAGTGGCGATGGAACAAGATGGGATTAACGAAAAAAATAGAAGGATTGGAAAGAATAGAATTCTACCATAAGGAGAATGAGATAGGTTGTGTAAGGATTCCCAGGAGGAATTGATCGAAGAGGCAGCTTTAGAAGTCAAAGTGAGATTAAGCTTAGTTTCTACTAAGGCAAAGCTGGCTAGCTTGTTGTCAGTGATAATGGTTCTAGCAAGCTTGGATTGTTTGTGAGCACCTCTAATGTTCCAGATCGCTATGTTGTGCAACATAATTAAACAATAGGGTTTTTGGAGGTATTGAACTTCTAGTTCTTCTGGCAGAAGAAGGCTAGACTTTATGCAATTTAGGAAATGTGTCCTTGTAGCTAATTTCAAGACCATCATTGTTATCAAGAGAAGTTTGAGTTAGCTTAGTGTTTTTGTGAAGCTCATTTAAGGGGGCGACTGATTCGGAGGAAGCATACATCAGAATGTCGTTCTGAAATTGAGGAGAGAGAAGAGAGACAATGGTAACTGGAATGTTAGGTGGAGGGATCCAACCCGAAGGAGGAGGTATATGTGAGTATGGTGTAGTAGGGCTAATGACTTGAGATTGGGAGGAAGAGTTGGTTAATGATAAAGAGATGTTATCAAAAGAGAGATTGAAAGGAGTAGGTGAATGATGCATAGGAAAGGAGGGATTTGATTAGTTTTCTAAAGGAATTAATGCATGCATGTGATTTTGAGGAGATGCATTCAATAATTCATCTGAAATTGAAGTGTTAACTTGGCTCATTAATATTTTAGTAGCTGTTTGTTCATTGGAATTAGTGCTAGGTTACATGCATGTTGTTTCAAGTTGTTTAGAGGGATAGTGCACATGAGTATCATCTAATACATGCACAGATAAATAATCAGTAACAACTTCAGAATGCTCTATGTCATTTTCTATCTCCTTTTCAGCAACTTTCTCAACAACATTCTCATCAGCGTTAAGTACATGATTCTCAATATCAACTTCATCAATTATTTCCAAAATTTGATATTTATTAGAGATAGAAAGAAATTTATTTGATTATTTCTTGAGGAACTGGAAGTATCATCAGTGCTCTCTTCATTGCATTTTCAATAATATCTTCAGTAACTTTTTGGTCTCCCCTTTTTGCACATTTCCATCAACTTCAACACTTGCATTACCTTTATCATCAATAACTTATTTTCCTTTTATATTCTTCCTAGCATATCACACCCTTTTCCATACATTATTGGGTCTGGTTTTCTTCTCAACAATAGCAGGACCTACTTTAACAGTCTGAATCACTTCATGCACATCATTTTTTATTATTCTCAACATTTATCACTTCGTCCTTTTTATTTTTTAAATAGTTTTCAACGAAATGCCCAAGCACATCACATTCACTATAAATTTATGGCTTTCATTGATAACACGCTTTCACTGTTTGCTCAGAAACATCATCAAGCATGACAGAGAAATCATTTATCAATTCAGATTTAGGGGTCACTTCAACTAAACATTTAGCATAAGATAATCTCTCCAATTTTTCAGTCATTTCATCCAAACATACGAGCTTACCAATTCTTGAAGACAACCAATTTATGCCTAGAGAGGACTATGCAAAGATAGGTATATTAGATAAATGAAATCCATACAGACTAATTTAATACTGCCTCATACATTACTAATAGTAGGCTCCCATTCCTTTATGATAAACATCTTGTTCCTGATAATTATTGGGTCACCTTCAGCTATCCTCTTCTTGCTTCCTCATTTGATAGTAGAAACATAAATACTTTACCACCAAACCGAATTTTGACGCTTCCTTTTAGTTTCCATATCATTTTCAAGTGCTTAATGACAATAGTATAAGAAAGAGGCTTATCATGAAAAAACCCAACTAAGAATTGATTCCAAATTACTCTGCTAGCTCCTAAAATAGAAGGAGGTGGGACAAGGGCTTTGCCAACGTAGACAGACTCCAGCTCCATAGGGGCGTACTTCCCCACATTGCGAGGTTTCCTTTTAAAAAGGGAAGTCCATTCTTATTGAGTAGGTTCAATGGATAAGAGTATAATAGAACTAGAATTTCCTAGTGAAGGATTATGGAGAGAAGGAACAGAGGCACGAGGCAAAGGTAAAGGAGATGGATCAGGAATAGGGCAGGCACGAACCAACGGAATGGAGAAGGATGGAAGAAGAGGAGAAAGGTTTGCAAATTTAGGGTTTGGAAAGAGAGCAGGATGAATGGTTGATACATCCATTGAAATTTAAAAGTTATTAATTGAATAATTTTTTAATATATATATATGTATATATACATATATACATATATATGTGTATATATAGTTATAGTTATAAAAGCAAAGTGTATATATATGCATACATTTGGACAATACATTTATATATTACACGAGCTAACATGTCCCTTGCAATGTAAATTCCAGCGTCTATATACGGACATGTTATACCTTGCACAGGTTGATATGTTACACTTGCACACACTTATATATGTGTATGTGATGCATATATTTATATATTTAATATAACAAAAAATTAAATAATACAATATCATTTTATAAATCTAAATAAAATCTAGAAATGTTTTAAGTAAATAGACTTCATTTCCCAATAAAGATCCAATAAGATTTTTTTTTTGAAATTCATCCATAACTTCTGCTACGGGCTGGCCATGTTCCAACAACAACATCATAACAAACTCTTTACAAAAACACACTCGATCATCTTTAACATTTAAGGACATCAAATATATTACACTTTGCGTAAACTGATCAAACTGACATTTTAGTGATTGAGTTCTTAGATCTATATTGTATTTCTGGTCTTATGTTAGATTTAACACTATATGATCTTTAGTGTAATCAATCAAATTGAATAGTCGATCTCGCATTATGGTTTATCTACTTATTTCAGATGAACTAATTTTAGCAAAATATCGACCATTCACTATATAACACTTATATGTGACAGTATATGGATCAAATATCAATAGTCTTGTATTGCTTTTGAGTTCGGAACTCACAGAATGCAATATGCGGAACCAAATAAACACGCAAGAGACTAGATTTATGAATGTGTTGAGTAGTTGTAAAATAAGGCACTTGCATGGGTATAGAAAATATTAACATGCAAGAAGTATTTAAGAGTAAGTATATATTATATTTCTATTTGTCAATTTTTAATTCAGTTCATTTTGTATGTCTTAATTGATAAACATTTTCTCAATCATATTAAATGCAAAAATTTGTTAAGAAATTATTATAACATTATATAGCATAAGTTCTTATAATATTAGAAAAGTCAAATGTTACAATTTCATTTTTCTAATAAGGCTCCTACTAGTCTTTTATGTTCCATCAAACCCTAAGCGAAACATAAAAGTCTTTAGACTTCATTAGTGGGTGTTAAGACCTGCATGCCTTCGAATTTTGACCTTGTGGAAAGCTTAACAAATCATAGTCCCACATATGATGGATAACTCCTTATTGGTTGTATCACATATAACTCCCTAACCCATGGTTCCTTGCTATAATCATGCCTTAACTTTGAGAAAAGCTTAACAAGTAAAGTGGGACTATTCACTCGGACCTATCGTTTCGCGACAACCAAAGTATAATACATATACCTTGAGGAAAGCTCAACAAATACATGTAGTTATCTTACCTTGTCTATTCAATATATTAATAGTACTAAACATAACCTCCTTAGTTTGAGGAAAGCTCAACAACTAAAAAGTGTGCAAGTAATCTATTAATATATAAATGATAGAGGACATCTTTATATTAAAAATTCATAATCTTCAATATATTAAAATGAGTGATGTCAACTTATGGAATAATGCATTTTTTATGAAATACCCTCGTGATTCAAGTGTCAAACACATCGGGAATCAAGGTATACGAACATATATGTATGTATTTATTCTTTAAGTCAATTTAGGATTTGTTAATGTTACACCTTAAGTTTATACATTCATATTATAAAAGTTTTATTATTATATAACTTTTAAATTTTAATTAACTTATATAATAGTCTTATGTAATATAGTATATTAATTAAATCTATTTAATTAATTTTAATTAATTAACATTTTAATTAATTTTATGTTATTTTAATATAACATTATTGTATATTATAACCTTTATACTATAACACATATATCATGTGTGTGTGTATATGTTTGTTATTTAATTAATTAACCTTTTAGTTAGTTTATTTAATTAATTATAATTTATTTATTCAATTAACTAACCTTTAATTAATTTATTTGATTAAATTATATTAATTTCGGAAAAATATATTATATATACACATGTATACTTATGATACCTTGAACATTTTAAAATATCATAACATATATATCAAAAATATATAATACATGTATATATTCTTCATTAATTAACTAAATTAATAAATTAGTTTATTTTATTAATCTTATTAATAAATTTAAAATTATTTTATAGCATTTTTCAAACATTTAAAAAAAATTTATTATATTATAACTTATATAATACATGTATATCTTATTTTAAATTTAACCTTTAAATTTAAAATCATACACTTTTAATTTTCAAACAATTTTGAAAATTAGCCCAAGGCCCAATTCAAATTTGGGCCTTTTCTATTATGGATAACCTTTAGGCTGTAAGCCTAATAGTTAACCCTAACATGACTAATTTAGATCACATAAGCTATTGGACTTTGATACCATTGTTGGAACTGAGCTAGCCCGGAGTAGGAGTTATGAGTGAATTGTATATATTTTTATATTGGATCTTTATTGGGCCTATGAAATCTAATTTATATAGATCATTTCTAAATTTTATTTAAATAAAATCTTTTATTTTATTTAAATTTATAAAATAGTATAGTATTATTTAATTTTATGTTATATTAAATATATATATATATATATGTGTGTGTGTGTGTGTGTCACATACACATATATAAGTGTGTGCATGTACAACATATCAATCCGTGTAAAGTATAACATGCTTGTATACAAATGCTAGGATTTATATCGCAACAAACAGATTAGCTCATCTGATATGTAAATTTATTGTCCAAATGTATTTATATATATATACTTTTGCTTTTTATAATGAATATATATATAAAAATTAAAATGTATTTAATTATTGTTTTGTATGAACATATAAATATTTATATTTATATATAAATATATCATATTAACAAAATGTATTTATATTAATTACTATACAAATATATTTAAAATATAATAAATAAAAAAATATTTCTTTGCTGTAATGTCGAAAATAATACTTATAAAAATACATAAAAATAATTTTTTAAATTTATATACAATAAATGAATATGTTAAATATTTATATATAAATATGTATGTTAATATATATATATATATACATGTGTATTTGTATAAATTAATAAAAATAAAATTATAAAATAAATTTTTATTTAAATATATTTATTAAACTGCTCTTATGCACATACCCATTTATTTAATTTAATTTCTAATTTTTAAATATATATATTTTAATAAAATCGTATAAAATTATTTAAAATAAAAAAATATTATTTTTTGAAACTAAATTTAAATTTGAAATTTCTAGCAAATCTTACACAAAAATTTATAATTTGGGAATTTAACGTATAATTGAATGATTTAAAATGATTTTAAAATTCAATTTTAAAATTTTGGTTTTTAATTTTAATATTTAAAAATAATTTTTTTACTTCAACTATAAGCTTAATATGCATCATTAAAATTTTATAAAATATAAAATATATTTTATAATAGATATATGAATTTATATATTTATTTATATAATAAATTAATATAAATATTATTTTAAAGTAATTAATAAATAAAGAAATATTTTCTTTCTATTGAAAATATTGTATTTATTAAATGTCATATATGAAATTTTATTTTCGTATTTTGCACATATGTACTATAGTATCAAAATTATAAACTATACAAATATTTGTATGTATTATATATTAAATTAATTAAATAATAAAAAAAGTTTTTTGTTAATTCTGAGCTATGTTGTACATAGGTAAATAATCACAAAAAATATTTTTTTTATAGTCATATAAATACATATACATACAACCAACTAAATTTGTGACAATATATCTTCATATTTTAATCATCACCTAACTAACAATATTATATATAAATAAATAAACATTATAATTATAAATTAGTTTTTTAATTAAATTAGAAATTTACCTAGCAGCGAATGCCCTTAAGTACAACTTGAAATAATGTTAATGCACCTAGAATTGATTTACGATCCAATAGAGTGCTAGTTCTTGAACCGTCGACCATCAGCTATTGCATAGCAACTAAATTAATTTGGTTTGAACTTGGGATACTAGAGATGGAGGATGAAAGTCAGCCAGTAGAAGGAATGGGATGGAGGCTCCAAAAGATCATAATCAAATGTAGAAAGAGATGATAAAATAAAGGGTGGAAAAGAGAGAATTTAGGATCTCATCTTTTACTCTATCTACTTTGATCTTGGCCATCCATTTTCAAGCTCTCTAACCCATATCCTAGCTATCCCTAGCACTTTATTTCAGCCGATCCTATCAGCTCCATGATGGGCCTTAAACCCATTTGAGCCCGAATAAATATCTTTCGTTTTAAATCTAATTTAAAATGCTTATCGATATCATATATTGATTAATGTATTACGACTTCTATAAATACATTTAATATTCATTTATCAAATCAAAATCAAATTCATAAATATTGTTTAATTTTATTAATTTTTAGCAATTATAAATTAAATAAATCATTTATTCAAAGGTGAATTCATCGTTTTTACTTATGTGACCTGTCTGATGCAAATTTGGTTAAGGATTAATATCGAACTATTCGAATATTAACATTCACACATCACTTAGCAAGTGGTATGACATTTTGGCCAAATTTATCACTTACTTGGTTTCGATAAAATCCATTTTTACTTTATTAAGCGTTACCTGATTATGATTTTTATTTACAGCAAGTCTCTTCGTCAAAATTATATCACTTTGAAATTATTGAATTTGGTAATTGTCAAAATTCCAATACCGTTCATAATCAGCTCTATAGTTCAAACACAAAGTCCTTGGTTCAATAATAACAATCATTATTAATTGAAATGCTCTGGATAGGGACTTTGACTTTGAGTTGACTTCATTGACCGTGATACTAACCTCATATAACTGAGGAAACGATTCCTCTTTTGAATAGTGCTTCACTTCTAATACTTTCACTTGACCCAACTATAGTCACTCGATGGATGTCGTGCCATGATTTGAGTATAATCATAACAGAGCATTCATGTTGAAGATCGATAGTATTCTCAAGTCGAGAGAACTGTGTAAATCGGTCGCATCGATATTTTCTGTTTAACCTTAGTTATATTAACCAACAGAAAACTATCAGGTGAGTCATTCAATCGTTATCCAATAACTACGTAACCCTTTGGTGCCCCTAGCTGTAACATCCCGCCTTTTCGACCTTCAAAAATCGACACTAATACATCTACGGTATTTACATGTCGAGCATCTAAGTGTCGGAAAGATAGTTCGTTGAGGAAAAGAAAAGGAAAAGAAAGAACAGAATCTCACAAAGCAACGGAATAATCTATAATATAAAATTATCTTTACACAAGAGAAATTTTTTATATATGTAATTAGAGTACTAACCCATAATCAGTCTGGATAGTTATAACAGCCCATCCTTACAAGTGCTAATAAATACAACAATAATGTAGCTAAAATTAAAAGGAATATACGAGAGATACGTCTTGGATATCCAGCTCGTCTCCTAAAAGCTCCAAAGAATCCAGCTAAATCTGAAAAATATTTTCGGGTCTGACCCAAGCATTATAAGAAAAACAACGCCCGGATTAATCTACTAAAACCAGCGCGAGAACTCAAATCACAAGGAACTTTATTGTTATAACTTGTAAAACCTTTTTTAAAATCAAAGGTATCTCGTAAGACCACACCGCACATAAACACGGACGGGTTTTTACCTTACGATAACCATAACATTTTCTATAGAAAATCCAATAATATTATAATAATTCCTAGGATACAAATACATATTAATCATGGTCGAAATTGTTACATTTATTAAATTCAAGCACAATATGTATATTACTACATCTGAAGGCTTGTATTGGAAAATGGATTCAAACTATGAAAGGGTAAGGGTCTACCCACCGAATCCGTACACCTCTAGATAAAACATTTGGGAGGCTACAACACGTTGCACCTCTGCTACTCAGGACTGGCCCTACCCCTTACTACATAGCGTCGAATATGATCACCCCATGTTTAACCAACAATCATAATGGGCCCTGAAGCAGACATAAATATCGACTCTTGATATGGAATGATCATACCCTAATGGGAGCAACCCACTTAGCTCAGTAGCACGTCCCTGCTTTATTTATTTACCGGTTGTAAGGCTTGAGGCTACGATTACCTTTTATATAGCAAACCATCTTAGAATGCTAACGCTGCCCTCTAGGCAGAAATGTAATGCTAGCATTCATCTATGCAAGTTTGTTTTGGGTCTGAACGAAACCGAAGGCACTACCTCTACTACATCCATTTTGGAATCACCCTTAGGATTAGTAACAAGTAGCCCTTGCACTTCAAAGAGCACCATCTTCAATCATCTTCAAGATGTTTTCAATTTGAACGCTTGAGTTGGTTTAAAGTGGTTTTCGATAATTCATAGTTACCCGATCCTGGTCTCTTCGAACCAACATTTAACAATTTCTGGTAAACTCAACCTCGGTTCTTTTAGAAATAATCAAACAAAAGATAAGAGTGGAGATCACCTAATAATCTTCAGTGGAAGGATTTCCTTATCATTTGTCCCAAAAGAATAAAACAAGATTTATACGCACAGTACAACATCATCGAAGATGACTGTGCTATATAACTTACGTGTTTCACTTAGGTATTTCCAGAGTTATATTTTTGGCTAAGATTTGATAGTGGTTTATTTTACAATGAAATAAACACACAATCCAAACATAGATTTAATTTCCCATGGATACCACTAAGTCATTTAATTAATCTCTTATTAATTAAATCTCACTAATTATTAACCCAAAATAATTTATATATTTATCTCATCGGTATAAGTATATTCACAAACCAGTTGAGAAAGGTTTCTTATTTCAAATTCATTTTAAACGGATCAAATCATAAGCCTTTGAAACATAGTTAATTATGAATCCCAAAACAACTAGTCCATCAGTGTTAAGTAGGGAAATACTTTCCTACCACCAAAATTAAAAAGGACTAATTATTTATTTGATTCATAACTTGGTTAAAATAATTGATCCAAATGAAGGCTTTATAATCCAAATCTTTAATTTCAAAATCCAAGATTTCTTTCCAAACATATAACCTTTTTACTTAGTTCTTTTACTAAGTACAAATTCTTTTATAAACAAACTATTTTCTTAAACCCTTCTTTTTACAACTTATAAGCTTTTAAACCCTTTTTATGAAACCATATTATTATCTAAAGCATATTCTTAAGTTAATTAACTTAACTTAATTTTCCATAAATAAATAAAATAACTCAACACCATCCTTTATAAACGATTAATTAAGTTTTAAACCTTATTATTAAAATAATTAATCATCTTTAAATTACCATTAAATGAAATTATTAATTAAGTAAACCTTGTTAAATAAAATAATTAATTAACTTTGAATACCTTATTTAAAATAATAAATTAACTTGAAACATCAATAATTATAAGATTAACTTAAGACAAATCATTAATTTAGAAGGAAAATTAGGTTAATCATTGTTTATTAAAACTTCAAAGCATAATTAATTCGAGTGTTAATTATCTTTATAACATTTTTAATTAAATAATAATTAACTTCAAAACATTTTAATTTAAATAATAATTATCTTCAAACATTATTAATTTAAATTAACTTTAATAAAATTAACAATTAAACATTATTAATAAATTCAACAATTTAAATTAAATTGTTATAAAACTTAAATTGATTTCAAATCCATAACTTGTTGACGCAGCGGATTATACAAAAACAATGTAGATCGATGAAAGTAGCAATCAGTGGATTGATGAATACTGAAATGCCCAAATTCGTTGATCCGAAGATACCGAATTCTAGCTATCTCTGACACGTTGATCGCGCACGATACCGTGAAGAGAGACCTACAATTCTTCGAGCGTTGGTCAAGCGCACTTGATTCCGCGAATTGGCTTCAACGATCGAAGATTCGAGCGCACTCGAATGTCGAAGGTGGAGATAGGAGATTACACTCAACTACCGATTTTAATTGAAAGCACAAAGCTAACAAACAAGAATTTTATTCAAAAATCAACAACCTTTACAAATGGCACCACCGGCCTATTTATAGAAGTTACAACACACACAACAGAAATTTGTACAACACTTAGGTCGGCCACGACCTAAACATCACGACCTAAGAACAGACGACCTAAAACAGACGACCTAAAACAGACGACCTAAAACAAAACAGTTACAACACAGTTATACGACCTATACAACTCACACGACCTAAAAATAAGGCGGCTTCTTGTTAGGTCGTTGGCGACCTAAAATCTTTGCGGCAGATGGACAATGCGACCTAACGCCACACGACTTAAGTCTGAATAGCATATGCGGCATTAGGTCGTTGGCCCCTTGAGCGACCTAAAGAATAGCGGCATAAGGATGAGCGACTTAAAAGAATGAACGACATCCCCATCAACGACCTAAAAGAAGCGGCTTCAGAAAACCTTCGCGACCTAAGTCTTCACGACCTAAGGCCTCATGACTTATAGTGAGCGACCTATCTCTCCACATCTCTCTGCGACCTAACTTAGGTCGTTCCTTTTCTCTACAACCTAACATAGGTCGTGACTCGTTATGTCGTAGCACCTTGTTCTCCAACTCGTTAGGTCGTAGTAACCTGTTAGGTCGTTCCAACGACCTATTCTTCCGCTTTAGCCCACTCTTCTCAACCCTGTTAGGTCATCCACGACCTAAGTCCCTGTTAGGTCGTCCACGACCTAAGTCTTCAATTTCCCACGACCCTTCACAAAGTTTTAGACCGTTAGCCTCCTTGATAGGTCGTACTCGACTCATCAACAAGTTAGATCGTACACGACTTATGACTTCACGTCTCTGGGCTGCATCATCCTCCCCTGGTTGAGAAAAATTCGTCCTCGAATTTGTACTTTCTTTCACTTCAGATTGTTCATTCCCATAATATGGTACGAGATGCTTAACATTGAACACGTCAGAAGTGTACACATCCTCCGGTAGCTTCAATTTATAAGCTTTTTCATTAATTCGTTTCACAACCTTTACATGACCAATTTTTCTGGCTTTCAACTTGTTATAAGCGCCCATTGGAAAACGATCCTTTGTTAACACAGCATATACCATATCTCCTTCATGAAACTCAACGCTTTTTCGCTTCAAATCCGCAGATCGCTTATACTTTTCATTTTCTTTCTCCAGTCGTTCTTGAACGATTTTATGACATTCTGTCAATTCTTCAACAAAATCAGCAGCTCTTTTAACTGTCTTCTTTGGTTGTGGTATTACCGTTAAGTCCAACGGTCCTTTTGGCATACTAGAATATACAATCTGAAATGGGCTGAATCCCGTACTACGATTCACTGCATGATTATGAGCAAACTCTGCCTGACATAACTTCATGTCCCAACTCTTCAGATTATCTTTCACCAGACATCGCAATAAATTCCCCAGCGATCTGTTAACCACCTCCATTTGCCCATCAGTTTGTGGATGGTAAGCGCTACTAAACTTCAGCTTCGTTCCGACCATCTTCCACAAACTTAGCCAAAAATGACTTAGAAATCTAGTATCCCGATCAAAAACAATGGATTCTGGCAAACCATGTAAACGATATATCTCTTTGAAGAATAATTCAGCAACCCGGACGACATCAGCTGTCTTCTTACAAGCGATGAAATGTGCCATCTTTGAAAACCTGTCCACTAAAACATATATCGAATCATTCCCCCTTTGAGTTCTCGGTAATCCCAAAACAAAGTCCATACTGATATCAACCCATGGTCTAACTGGCACAGGTAACGGCATATACAATCCCGCATTCGTCGCTGTTCCCTTGGAAACTTGGCAAATATGACATCTCTCCACAAACCTTCCAACTTCCCGCTTCATTGACGGCCAAAAATAAGATTGAGAAATCAGCTGTAGTGTACGGTCTCTACCCACATGGCCTTCTTCGTGTAGCACCTTTACAATCTTCATTCTCAAACTACAATCAGGTATGCACAATCGATTTCCTTTGAACAGAAAACCATCTATCATCATAAACTCATCCGTCTTTCCCTCTTTGACTTCATCAACAAACTTTGCAAAGTAAGGATCTTCGTCAAATAATTCTGGCAACACATCAAACCCCGTTACTTCAACCTTCATTGTTGTTAACACATGATTCCTTCGGCTCAACGCATCTGCCACACGGTTTGTAACTCCAGATTTATGCTTCACCACAAATGTAAATTGTTGCAGGTATGCAATCCACGATGCATGTCTCGTTGAAATCTTGTCTTGCCCTTGTAAATGCTTCAATGCCTCATGATCAGTGTAAAGAACAAACTCTTTCTGAAATAGAGTGTCTCCAGTGTTTAATAGCTTGTACAATAGCATAAAATTCCACATCATATGTACTATATCTCATCTTCGCTCCCGATAACTTCTCACTGAAATATGCAATCGGACGTCCCCTCTGACTCAAGACTCCTCCAATCTCAACCTTGGATGCATCAGTATGTAGTTCAAACATTAACTAAAAATCTGGTAATACTAGAATTGGTGCAGATGTCAGCAACTCCTTGATTTTCCCAAAAGCATCCCCTGCTTCCTTTGACCATGAAAACTGTTTACCCTTCATACAATCAGTAACAGGCGCCATCACACTACTAAAGAGTGGAATAAACCTCCGATAAAATGAAGCCAACCCGTGAAAACTACGAACTTCCGTTATCATCTTGGGTTGCGGCCAATCTCTGATAGCTTCAACTTTACTTTGGTCCACCTGTATTCCTTCTTTCGATACAACATACCCCAAAAATAAAACACTATGCGTCATGAACGCGCATTTCTTTGTTGCAGCATAAAATTGTTCTTGTCGCAGTACCATCAGCACTTCTCTCAGATGTTGCAAGTGTTCCTCTGCGCTTCCACTATATATCAGAATATCATCAAAATACACCACCACAAACTTCCCAATGAATGGTCTAAAAACTTGATTCATCACCCGCATAAATGTACTCGGCGCATTTGATAAGCCAAATGGCATCACCAACCATTCGTATAAACCCTCCCTGGTTTTAAAGGCAGTCTTCCACTCATCGCCTGGCCTGATACGAATTTGATGATATCCGCTCTTCAAATCAATCTTCAAAAAGATAGTAGCCCCGCTCAATTGATCTAGCAAGTCATCCAACCTTGGCATTGGAAATCTATATCTCACAGTAATCTTATTCAATGCTCGACTGTCAGTGCACATTCTCCACGTCCCGTCCTTCTTTGGTACTAACAAAGCTGGCACAGCACACAGACTCAAACTTTCCTGCACACGCCCCTGTTCAAGCAATTCCTCCACTTGCCTCCTCAATTCTTCATGTTCCTTCGGACTCATTCGATAATGTGGTCTATGTGGCAACATTGCTCCCGGAACAAGATCAATTTGATGTTGAATGTCTCTCAGTGGCGGTAACTCCTTTGGTAACTCCTCTGGAAATACATCCTCAAATTCTTTCAATACTGGTTTCACTTCTGGAATTTCAACCTCTTCACTGCTCTCACGCCCAATTAACAAGAATACTTCCGGCTCCTCTTTGACTTCTTTAACAAACTCCTTCAAGGATAATAAAGTTTTTAGCTCTTCAATCTCCTCCAGTTTGTTTTCTTCTTTGGAACTAGAGTAATCTTCGTGCCTTCAAACATGAAACTGTAACTGTTGGTACGCTCATCATGTTGCACCGCCCTATCATACTGCCACGGTCTCCCCAGCAACAAATGACAGACATCCATATCTGTGATATCCCGGAATTTCGAGAAGTTTAAAATGTGATAATCTTTTAATTTAAATTATTTTAAATTGATAAATTTGTTATTTTCAAATATAAATAACCAAATAATAATAATATGATGTATTAATTATGGTATAGATTGAATTATAATAAGGATAATTATTTAATTATGTTATTTTATAAATTTAATTTTAAAATAGATTTATCATTTCCAATATTTAATAGTATTGTTTAAATATATATATATATTGTCTTGAGTTGTTTTATATCAATTTCAAACTAAATAAAGTGTTTATTTAAATAGTAAATAAATACAAAAGATATGATTACACTTAAAAATGAATGAAATACATTGTATAGGATTTTAGAATATAAATGGGTTTTTATTTTATTTTTCTTTCAAAGGTTTTATTTATTTATAATTTAGAAAAGCATTTATAATTAAGAAATGTATTTATTAAGTAGGAAATAAATATAAAAGCTTTTTAAAACTCTTTTTAAAAATAATATAAATGGATAAGGACAAGTGTTAATAAATTAAGGCATGTTAGAAATATGTGTAAGGTAATTAAGATGGATGAAGACAAGTGTCATTTTATTTTCATTTTCCTTGATTTTTAATAAATCATTAATCTAGTTTATATAAAGCCTACCTCTTCATTCTCTTTTCTTTTTCTAATCTCATTTCTCAAAGACAACCAAACCAGAAAATATTCCAACCGAAATCATCTTCTCAAAACAAAAAATCAAAGCAAATATACAACCTGAAAACATCTCCTCTAACAATTCAAATACCTGAAACCATTTATTGTCTCAAACCTGAGAATTTCCTCAAACTGAAAATCATTTCAAAGCTCAAATTCAAATGCCTGAAACCCTTCCTCAGATTAAAATCAATATCCTGTAATCTGAAATCTTCTCCAAACCATTGTTTTCAAATACCTGAAACCATATCTCTAAAACCAATTCAATTGCCTAAAACCACATTTCAGATCATATCAAAGATCTGTAACCATTGTTCTCAGACCTGAAACTATGTTTCAAACCAAATCAATGGCCTGTAAAACATTGTACAAGTTCAAATCAATCTGCAATGTTCTTGCAAGCCTGTAACCATTCTCCTGTTTCAAAGATTCAAGTCAGTAGTCATTTCCAAGGATGCATGCAAGTAGATCTGAAGTTTTCAAGAGCTTTTCAGTTTTAAAGAATCAAAAGCAAGTTTTCAGATTTCAAAACAAATTCAGTTTCAAAGCTCTGCCTCTCTGAAATAGGTGAGTAAACATTCTTTTCAAAAGTTAAAACGAATTTAAATTGCTTTTGAATGAATGAAGTGTCTTTGCATGTTTATTTATATGTATGTTCTTTGTATATATGTGAGATTTGAAGTGTGTATGTCTGATTTAAATTATTAAATTGCTCTGTTCATCTTTAATATATGAGCAAACTTTCAGACCTGGAATCCATTTTCATTCTTGGTTTATGTGATGAAATCTGGAAATAAAATAGTATGTCATGTTTAGATGTATGTTTGATGCGAATGCATGTTTGTAAATAGGAATTGTCTGTGTACATAGGAATTAGATATGTATATTTTTCTCTGTTGAATGACAGGTTCCAAAATTTATAAAACAAATTCATATTTTTTATTTACACAAATTCAAGCTATGTATACTAAAGGAAAAATGATTGAAACAATATAACATTACTGTAAATTTAATTTCATGTTTTTATATTGTATATATTTTTCAAAATTGAAGGATAACAGTAGAAATCATTTATAAGGGGAAAATCAGTGCTCAAGTTTTCAAGTTTGGATTCTATAATTAAGTTCGAATTAGAAAAAGATGATTTTAGAAAGTAATTTCAGGATTTTTCAATTAGTAAATTATGATAAATCGTGAGTTGACCAGAAATGGGTTTTTGAGTGTTTTCTGGTGATGGGCTGTGTTTGGTTGATCGGAATTCCTGCTGGAGCTAGCTGAGGGTTCAGGGTTGTGGGCAAAAATAGTAGAAGCGGTGGTAGTTCACCGTGGCGATAGTAATAGGTAGAACTAAAATTTTGACCTAGTTTTGATTTAGTGTGGAATTCGTGATCGTGGCTACACCTATGGATGATCGAGTGGCTCGAGGTTGTGAAGTTTGGTGGCGTAGGTGATCGGCAAGGCGTGGACGAAGTGGTTCAACCTCAGGTGGCCAGAAGTGATGAATTCGAGACAATGTCTGGTAGTGGTTTTGGGTTCCAGTTCGACCAAATATCTCGATTTTGATTGTGGATTCATGATGGAGTCTGGATGGTCAGGATCGAAGTTGCAGGCGATCGTCGATGTGTGGGATGGTTTAGCGATGGTCGTAGTTTCGTTGTTGGGTGGTGCACGTGCACGTGTGCACGGCGATTGTGGTGCCTGGAAGGATTGGGTGGGAAGAAGATGTTTTCTCGTGTTTTGTCTCGAGGAATTTCATGAGTGGCTCGGGGAAATGAGGAGATGGACTCGAGCTTGTCTCGTGTACGCGAGAAATGAACTGTTAAAGTTGGAACAATTTAAGCTTTAAACAAAATAGTTTTTTTTAAAATTTGCTCGGAAGGAACTCGGGAAGAAAAGGCTGTGACTCGGTATTGTCTTCGAGTCGTTGCGAATTGGGATGAAAACCAGTTAACAGTTTAAAAAAAAAAAACCAATCAGTTTAAAATGTAAAACTAATCTCTGTTTAAAAGGGAAATAAGAAGAAGAAAGGCTTGGCTTTGTTCAAGTAAAATGAGTCAAACCCAAAGGAAATATTTAAATCAGTTTAAAAATTTAAATAAAGGTAAGTTTTAAATTTTTAATAATCAAGTTAAACAAATTATCTTGAAAATTCATTACTTTGTAATAAATGTTTTGATTAAATTAAAGTTGTATGATTTATTTGACTTAAAAATATTAAGTTTAAATCTTAAGTTATTTTCAAACTAAATTTGAAAATAAGGTAATTAATAGAGAAATGTTTATCTTAAAACTTAATTGAAGTGATAATAAATGGAAATAAATAAAGAGTGATTTATAATTTAATTAGTTAATGGTTAAGGATGGCAAATTAACAATTAAAGTTTTCAAGATTTATTAACTTGTAATTAAGGATTGTTAATAAATAATTAAGGATAAGTAATTAATTATTTATTTTAAAACTTAATTAATGATTTTAATTAGGTAAGTAAATTACTAAGATCAAATGTTTTAATGATAATGTTTAATCTTAAAATAATTAAGATTTTTAATGAGTTAAACTGAATTAAGTTTAATTAATTTATTTAATTAATTTTTGATAAGGATTAATTAAGGGTTAATTAAAATAGTAATTAAGGGGTACTTAATAAAGTTTTATTAAGTAATAATTAAGTTTTCTTAATTTATAATTAAGAAATTATTAATCTAAAATAAAAGTTAATTAAGGATTAATTAACTATTATTAAGGGATTAATTAATTATCATTAAAGATTGATTAATAGATAATTATGGATTAATTAAATTGGTAATTAAGGTTGTTAATTAATAATTAAGTTTATTAATTAATAATTAAGAGGTAGTTAATTAGTTAATTAAATTTAATTAATTAATTATAAAAGTAATTAAGAATTGATTACTTTGTATTAAAAGATATTGATTAATAATTAAGGTTTATTAATTAATAGTTAAAGAATAATTAATCAAGGATTAATTAATTTGTTTAAAGGGTAATTAAGGATGAGTTACTCAGTTATGATTTAAGAAATGAATGTGATTTATTTAAGTTAATTAATTTGTTAATTAATTAAGGATAGTCACCTAGGAATTTATTAAGTATAATTACTTAATAAGATTGGTTAAGTGTAATTACTTAGTGTAAGTAATTGATAAATAAATTACTGAATGTAATTGGTGTAACTAATCAAAAAGAATTTATGAAAGTAAATGATAAATAATTAAGAGGTAATTAAGATTAGTTAATTACTGTTAGTAATTATTTAAGGATTGATTAATGGAAGTAATTAATTAATGCATGATTAATTAATGTGATTAATTAAGGAATAATGTAATTAATTATAGTTAATTAATTAATGAAAGTAATTAATTAAGGATCATTAATTATTGGAATTAATGAAAGTAATTAAAGGTTAATTACTGTTAATGATTAAGAATAATTAATTTGTGAAATTAATTAAAGGATAATTACTTTATGTAATTAATGAATAATTAATCAAGAGTGATTAATATTTAATGATTAATTAATTAAATGGTTGTAATTAATTAATGGTTGATTAAGCAAGAATAGGAATTAATTCTTAAGTAATTAATTTAATTTAAGTTGATTAAATTAATTATAATAGAGATTAATAAATGGTTGCTTATGAATGATGGTTGAGTAGAATGTCTGATTTGGTTGATATCTATTGGATGATATACTATGATATTCTGTGATATGATATACTATGATATATCTGTAATAAATGTGTGATATTTATCTATGTTAATGCTATGTGAATTCAAGTATTGAATTGAATTGTTTAAACCTTTAAACAACTTGGCCTTAAAAGATACGTTTTGGATTTCGATGAGACCGGGATCGGGTTTCCGTATACCGGATTTCCAGGTCTGGAGACCCGAATACCACATCGATCCAAATTTACGATAGGTCGTGAATCTCAAGTGAAGATGAAGATTCAGAGTGCAAGGGTTATTGTCGTTAACTCTGAGGGTGATTCCAAAACGAGTGTAACGAGATAATGCCTTCGGTTTCGTTCGAACCCGGAACGAACTTGTATGGATTGAATGCTTTCAAAACATCGTCAGGTGGACGATGAGCATTCTAAGTGAAGTGTTCTGATTAAAGGTAATCGTGACCTCAAGCCTCACAAACCGGGAATGGCTAAAACAGGGGAGGTGCAGCAAGGCTTCGTGGGTAGCGCCCACTGAGAGTAAGGTCATCCCTGTCTAGATGTCCCTTTCTATTTCGACTTAGTGGTACGGTTGCAGTACACAACCGTGGGGTGATTTTATTCGGAATTATCCAGTAAGGGATGGTTCCGGCTTTGTGTTGCAGGGGAGCGGGCGTACTCCTCGGTACGGTGATCTAGGCCACGTACTGTGACGGGCGGTACCCCAGTAGCCCTGCCATTGTATGGAAATCCAACTTCCAATAAGTGCCGTACGTGTTAGTTGTGCCCAACTATGTTGGAACGTGAGATGTAAGCATTCCAGCTATTTCTGTATTTTACTTGAAAATCCTAGACCTATTATAATACAGTCGAATTTCTTATCAAATGTTTTGGTTAGCGTAAGGTAAAAACTTACCCATGTTTATGTGTGGGAAGTCTTACGTGATACCTTTGTTTTCAAAAGGTTTTGAAGTTAAGCAATTTAAACCGTTTACTCACACCAGACCCATGTCTGACCCAAGTGTTTATTTCTGTTTTATATAAACTCTTGGGTACTCAAATTTTTACGAGTAGCCAAGGGAGTCAGGTTTGCTTTGACGAGTTATCTGGAGGAGCAATGGAGCAGGAGGCTTCAGCGCTGTAGAGATATAGTAGTTCCGCTGTGTTGATCTCTGAGTCATTGTTATCTGTGTTGTATCTTATATTGTAGAAACTAGACAGGTGTTTATAACTGTCTAGTATGTGATGTACATGTTGTATAACTCTGATAAGTGTTGTATATTGTATAATACTTTTGTTATTAATATAATTTATTCGTTCCGCTGTGTGAGATTCTGATGTTGTTTCTTTCTTTCTTCTCTTCTTTTCTCTTTCTATCCCTTTCTTTCTTATCAGCGATACGACTTTCTGGTCAATGAAAGCCGGGTCGTCACATTTGGTATCAGAGCGATAGGTTGAGTGAATACCTAGGCTCTGGAGTGGTGTCTATCTTGAGAGAGCGTATTTGTAATTTTTACTATATATATATATCTATTCTACCTATTTGTTGGATTATCTGTTCGGGTTTTCCAAATAAGTTATAAAGGTAGATAGGGTGGTGGTGTGTGAAACACGACTACCAATGGTTGGAATTTGAATATTTGAGGTTGGAAGTATTTGTCGAGACTGTAGACCTAATACCGTCTCGAGTAAACTTTAATATGGTGTAAGAATTTCTCTGATCTCTGAAGGAAACCTGTTAAGGTTCGGAGTCCATCATTGAAGTATAAGTTGAATCGCGCTCGTGTGGGCGGATTTTTGAGAGTTTGAATCTGTCCGAAGAGCTGAAGCAAGTGATAGTATCTTGATACCTCAGGAAAGTAGTAACTGTGTGATGAGACGCAGTGACTATGGATATCTCAGAAGATGTTTTCTTTTGGAGCAAGTTTGAGGATGTGTGTCTGCTTCGGTGTTGTGGCTGAGTTCAGCCAGGTGTTTGTGTTTGGTCTGAAGATCGAGTTTCTCGAAGAGCTTTGGTTAGGAGTCTTTGGCATCTGTGGCAGTAGTGCAGCTAGAGTGTTTTGTGTTCCTGTTGGAAGATCTTTTGGCTTAGTTTTCTTAGAAGTAGAGTTCAGAAGCTGCGGAGTAAATTCATTTTTCAAATGGATTGGTCAAGCACTAGACTGTTCTGATGGATTAAGAAAGAACATTATTTTTGGATATTGGACTGGATAGAATCGCAAAAGTGACTTGCGATAATTGAGTATTCTCTTGGGAAATCTTTGCTTGGGTTTGAGGCATCTCTAGAAGATGTACGAGTTATAGAGTTGTCAGAAATTTTCTGGAGTGTTGATCTAGTTTGTGTTCGAGTTCATAGACGACATCTAGATCAGAGTTGAGCAGCGAAAGCTTGGTAGTAGTTGTTCTAGAGTAGAAGCAACCGGAAGTTGCAGTGTTTGGATTAAAGGGTTCCTACAAGAAGCTTTTCAAGATTTGAAGGTCAGATTGGTGAGAGAATCTGTTTTGTCTTGATAAAAGAAGTATTTGGAATCTACCGATGATTGTGGAGAAGAGTTTGAGTTCTGGATTTCTGTAGATCTTGAGAGGATCCGTTTATTGGATTGTTTTTGGTCCTGTTTGTTTCGAGAAGCATCATCGATGGTTGGGCTGATCAGGAAGGATGAAGGCATCCCAGAATCGTCAGAAGAGTTCTGTGGATTAGAGATGGAGAATTTTGGAATTCGAAGTTGGAGACTTCGTTGTTATTTCTCCAGTATAAGGGAGCAATTGAGTTTGGGTAAGATTAGAAAGATAGCTCCGAGTATATTAGATCTTTCTGAGTTTTTGTGAGGATATGTGTTTTGGCTTCGGTATTGAATTACCAGTTTGGATTTAATAGAGCGAGTAACCCAGTATCTGTATCGGGGAAACTCGGGATAATTTTAGGTAGTTTATCCGGATCTATGTTCGGATAACTAGAATTGTTGTTTGTATGAATTGTTGCTTGGATGAAATTGTTTGTTTGGATGAATGGTTGTTTGATTGATAGTATATGGCTGTTAAGTATAATTGAATTGTTTTAAAATTGGTTGAAATAAATATAAAAATCTTTGGATTATCTTTTGTTTAAATTTCGAGGACGAAATTCTTTTAAGGGGGAAGGAATGTGATATCCCGGAATTTCGAGAAGTTTAAAATGTGATAATCTTTTAATTTAAATTATTTTAAATTGATAAATTTGTTATTTTCAAATATAAATAACCAAATAATAATAATATGATGTATTAATTATGGTATAGATTGAATTATAATAAGGATAATTATTTAATTATGTTATTTTATAAATTTAATTTTAAAATAGATTTATCATTTCCAATATTTAATAGTATTGTTTAAATATATATATATATTGTCTTGAGTTGTTTTATATCAATTTCAAACTAAATAAAGTGTTTATTTAAATAGTAAATAAATACAAAAGATATGATTACACTTAAAAATGAATGAAATACATTGTATAGGATTTTAGAATATAAATGGGTTTTTATTTTATTTTTCTTTCAAAGGTTTTATTTATTTATAATTTAGAAAAGCATTTATAATTAAGAAATGTATTTATTAAGTAGGAAATAAATATAAAAGCTTTTTAAAACTCTTTTTAAAAATAATATAAATGGATAAGGACAAGTGTTAATAAATTAAGGCATGTTAGAAATATGTGTAAGGTAATTAAGATGGATGAAGACAAGTGTCATTTTATTTTCATTTTCCTTGATTTTTAATAAATCATTAATCTAGTTTATATAAAGCCTACCTCTTCATTCTCTTTTCTTTTTCTAATCTCATTTCTCAAAGACAACCAAACCAGAAAATATTCCAACCGAAATCATCTTCTCAAAACAAAAAATCAAAGCAAATATACAACCTGAAAACATCTCCTCTAACAATTCAAATACCTGAAACCATTTATTGTCTCAAACCTGAGAATTTCCTCAAAACTGAAAATCATTTCAAAGCTCAAATTCAAATGCCTGAAACCCTTCCTCAGATTAAAATCAATATCCTGTAATCTGAAATCTTCTCCAAACCATTGTTTTCAAATACCTGAAACCATATCTCTAAAACCAATTCAATTGCCTAAAACCACATTTCAGATCATATCAAAGATCTGTAACCATTGTTCTCAGACCTGAAACTATGTTTCAAACCAAATCAATGGCCTGTAAAACATTGTACAAGTTCAAATCAATCTGCAATGTTCTTGCAAGCCTGTAACCATTCTCCTGTTTCAAAGATTCAAGTCAGTAGTCATTTCCAAGGATGCATGCAAGTAGATCTGAAGTTTTCAAGAGCTTTTCAGTTTTAAAGAATCAAAAGCAAGTTTTCAGATTTCAAAACAAATTCAGTTTCAAAGCTCTGCCTCTCTGAAATAGGTGAGTAAACATTCTTTTCAAAAGTTAAAACGAATTTAAATTGCTTTTGAATGAATGAAGTGTCTTTGCATGTTTATTTATATGTATGTTCTTTGTATATATGTGAGATTTGAAGTGTGTATGTCTGATTTAAATTATTAAATTGCTCTGTTCATCTTTAATATATGAGCAAACTTTCAGACCTGGAATCCATTTTCATTCTTGGTTTATGTGATGAAATCTGGAAATAAAATAGTATGTCATGTTTAGATGTATGTTTGATGCGAATGCATGTTTGTAAATAGGAATTGTCTGTGTACATAGGAATTAGATATGTATATTTTTCTCTGTTGAATGACAGGTTCCAAAATTTATAAAACAAATTCATATTTTTTATTTACACAAATTCAAGCTATGTATACTAAAGGAAAAATGATTGAAACAATATAACATTACTGTAAATTTAATTTCATGTTTTTATATTGTATATATTTTTCAAAATTGAAGGATAACAGTAGAAATCATTTATAAGGGGAAAATCAGTGCTCAAGTTTTCAAGTTTGGATTCTATAATTAAGTTCGAATTAGAAAAAGATGATTTTAGAAAGTAATTTCAGGATTTTTCAATTAGTAAATTATGATAAATCGTGAGTTGACCAGAAATGGGTTTTTGAGTGTTTTCTGGTGATGGGCTGTGTTTGGTTGATCGGAATTCCTGCTGGAGCTAGCTGAGGGTTCAGGGTTGTGGGCAAAAATAGTAGAAGCGGTGGTAGTTCACCGTGGCGATAGTAATAGGTAGAACTAAAATTTTGACCTAGTTTTGATTTAGTGTGGAATTCGTGATCGTGGCTACACCTATGGATGATCGAGTGGCTCGAGGTTGTGAAGTTTGGTGGCGTAGGTGATCGGCAAGGCGTGGACGAAGTGGTTCAACCTCAGGTGGCCAGAAGTGATGAATTCGAGACAATGTCTGGTAGTGGTTTTGGGTTCCAGTTCGACCAAATATCTCGATTTTGATTGTGGATTCATGATGGAGTCTGGATGGTCAGGATCGAAGTTGCAGGCGATCGTCGATGTGTGGGATGGTTTAGCGATGGTCGTAGTTTCGTTGTTGGGTGGTGCACGTGCACGTGTGCACGGCGATTGTGGTGCCTGGAAGGATTGGGTGGGAAGAAGATGTTTTCTCGTGTTTTGTCTCGAGGAATTTCATGAGTGGCTCGGGGAAATGAGGAGATGGACTCGAGCTTGTCTCGTGTACGCGAGAAATGAACTGTTAAAGTTGGAACAATTTAAGCTTTAAACAAAATAGTTTTTTTTAAAATTTGCTCGGAAGGAACTCGGGAAGAAAAGGCTGTGACTCGGTATTGTCTTCGAGTCGTTGCGAATTGGGATGAAAACCAGTTAACAGTTTAAAAAAAAAAAAACCAATCAGTTTAAAATGTAAAACTAATCTCTGTTTAAAAGGGAAATAAGAAGAAGAAAGGCTTGGCTTTGTTCAAGTAAAATGAGTCAAACCCAAAGGAAATATTTAAATCAGTTTAAAAATTTAAATAAAGGTAAGTTTTAAATTTTTAATAATCAAGTTAAACAAATTATCTTGAAAATTCATTACTTTGTAATAAATGTTTTGATTAAATTAAAGTTGTATGATTTATTTGACTTAAAAATATTAAGTTTAAATCTTAAGTTATTTTCAAACTAAATTTGAAAATAAGGTAATTAATAGAGAAATGTTTATCTTAAAACTTAATTGAAGTGATAATAAATGGAAATAAATAAAGAGTGATTTATAATTTAATTAGTTAATGGTTAAGGATGGCAAATTAACAATTAAAGTTTTCAAGATTTATTAACTTGTAATTAAGGATTGTTAATAAATAATTAAGGATAAGTAATTAATTATTTATTTTAAAACTTAATTAATGATTTTAATTAGGTAAGTAAATTACTAAGATCAAATGTTTTAATGATAATGTTTAATCTTAAAATAATTAAGATTTTTAATGAGTTAAACTGAATTAAGTTTAATTAATTTATTTAATTAATTTTTGATAAGGATTAATTAAGGGTTAATTAAAATAGTAATTAAGGGGTACTTAATAAAGTTTTATTAAGTAATAATTAAGTTTTCTTAATTTATAATTAAGAAATTATTAATCTAAAATAAAAGTTAATTAAGGATTAATTAACTATTATTAAGGGATTAATTAATTATCATTAAAGATTGATTAATAGATAATTATGGATTAATTAAATTGGTAATTAAGGTTGTTAATTAATAATTAAGTTTATTAATTAATAATTAAGAGGTAGTTAATTAGTTAATTAAATTTAATTAATTAATTATAAAAGTAATTAAGAATTGATTACTTTGTATTAAAAGATATTGATTAATAATTAAGGTTTATTAATTAATAGTTAAAGAATAATTAATCAAGGATTAATTAATTTGTTTAAAGGGTAATTAAGGATGAGTTACTCAGTTATGATTTAAGAAATGAATGTGATTTATTTAAGTTAATTAATTTGTTAATTAATTAAGGATAGTCACCTAGGAATTTATTAAGTATAATTACTTAATAAGATTGGTTAAGTGTAATTACTTAGTGTAAGTAATTGATAAATAAATTACTGAATGTAATTGGTGTAACTAATCAAAAAGAATTTATGAAAGTAAATGATAAATAATTAAGAGGTAATTAAGATTAGTTAATTACTGTTAGTAATTATTTAAGGATTGATTAATGGAAGTAATTAATTAATGCATGATTAATTAATGTGATTAATTAAGGAATAATGTAATTAATTATAGTTAATTAATTAATGAAAGTAATTAATTAAGGATCATTAATTATTGGAATTAATGAAAGTAATTAAAGGTTAATTACTGTTAATGATTAAGAATAATTAATTTGTGAAATTAATTAAAGGATAATTACTTTATGTAATTAATGAATAATTAATCAAGAGTGATTAATATTTAATGATTAATTAATTAAATGGTTGTAATTAATTAATGGTTGATTAAGCAAGAATAGGAATTAATTCTTAAGTAATTAATTTAATTTAAGTTGATTAAATTAATTATAATAGAGATTAATAAATGGTTGCTTATGAATGATGGTTGAGTAGAATGTCTGATTTGGTTGATATCTATTGGATGATATACTATGATATTCTGTGATATGATATACTATGATATATCTGTAATAAATGTGTGATATTTATCTATGTTAATGCTATGTGAATTCAAGTATTGAATTGAATTGTTTAAACCTTTAAACAACTTGGCCTTAAAAGATACGTTTTGGATTTCGATGAGACCGGGATCGGGTTTCCGTATACCGGATTTCCAGGTCTGGAGACCCGAATACCACATCGATCCAAATTTACGATAGGTCGTGAATCTCAAGTGAAGATGAAGATTCAGAGTGCAAGGGTTATTGTCGTTAACTCTGAGGGTGATTCCAAAACGAGTGTAACGAGATAATGCCTTCGGTTTCGTTCGAACCCGGAACGAACTTGTATGGATTGAATGCTTTCAAAACATCGTCAGGTGGACGATGAGCATTCTAAGTGAAGTGTTCTGATTAAAGGTAATCGTGACCTCAAGCCTCACAAACCGGGAATGGCTAAAACAGGGGAGGTGCAGCAAGGCTTCGTGGGTAGCGCCCACTGAGAGTAAGGTCATCCCTGTCTAGATGTCCCTTTCTATTTCGACTTAGTGGTACGGTTGCAGTACACAACCGTGGGGTGATTTTATTCGGAATTATCCAGTAAGGGATGGTTCCGGCTTTGTGTTGCAGGGGAGCGGGCGTACTCCTCGGTACGGTGATCTAGGCCACGTACTGTGACGGGCGGTACCCCAGTAGCCCTGCCATTGTATGGAAATCCAACTTCCAATAAGTGCCGTACGTGTTAGTTGTGCCCAACTATGTTGGAACGTGAGATGTAAGCATTCCAGCTATTTCTGTATTTTACTTGAAAATCCTAGACCTATTATAATACAGTCGAATTTCTTATCAAATGTTTTGGTTAGCGTAAGGTAAAAACTTACCCATGTTTATGTGTGGGAAGTCTTACGTGATACCTTTGTTTTCAAAAGGTTTTGAAGTTAAGCAATTTAAACCGTTTACTCACACCAGACCCATGTCTGACCCAAGTGTTTATTTCTGTTTTATATAAACTCTTGGGTACTCAAATTTTTACGAGTAGCCAAGGGAGTCAGGTTTGCTTTGACGAGTTATCTGGAGGAGCAATGGAGCAGGAGGCTTCAGCGCTGTAGAGATATAGTAGTTCCGCTGTGTTGATCTCTGAGTCATTGTTATCTGTGTTGTATCTTATATTGTAGAAACTAGACAGGTGTTTATAACTGTCTAGTATGTGATGTACATGTTGTATAACTCTGATAAGTGTTGTATATTGTATAATACTTTTGTTATTAATATAATTTATTCGTTCCGCTGTGTGAGATTCTGATGTTGTTTCTTTCTTTCTTCTCTTCTTTTCTCTTTCTATCCCTTTCTTTCTTATCAGCGATACGACTTTCTGGTCAATGAAAGCCGGGTCGTCACAATATCTACCACATCGCACCAGATTTCATCCTTGTATTTCTTTCCAATTGAAAAATTCACACAAGCCCTTCGTCCAACCTTCACCTCCCCGCCTTTCCTCAACCAAGCCAACTTGTACGGTTTCAGGTGTTTCTCAGTCTTCAGTGCCAACTTTCTCACAGCCTCTGACGAAATTATATTATCACAGCTTCCAGCATCGATAACAAATTTGCAAACTTTCCCCAGAATAGTACGTGTCGACTGAAATATATTGCTCCTCAACCAACTACAATCCTCCTCTAGCTTTGGTGTCAAACAAGACCTCCTCATCATCAGATTACAACCTTCGTCTCCCGACACTTCTTCTTCCCCCTCATCAGGTGGTGAATTGGAACATTCGGCTTCCTTGTCCTCATCCTCAACCTCCGCTATCATAGCTCTCTTCTTCGGCTTTGGACATTCATTACTTTTGTGGCCCATTTCTTGGCAATTATAACACTTGAAACCATTATTGACTTTCATCTTACCGACCTCATTTACAACTGGTTTTGCAATAGATTTTGAAACATTAGAACTTCCACTAACACCCTTCACTGGATTGTTGGAATTTGTAAACACACCACCTCCTCGTCTTCCCTTTTTCTCCCAAGCCAACGCCTTCTGGTGTGCTTCCGCTACAGATCTGGGATCAAACATGTTAACCATATCCTGAATCTGCATTCGCAACCCCCCAACAAATCTAGCTGTTAATTGTTCCTCTATCTCCATGATATCGTTCCTTGCAATCAGTTGATAGAATTCATCAGCATAGTCATTAACAGACTTCGTTCCTTGTCTCAAGTTTTGCAACCTCTGATACATAAGCGACTGATAGTTATAAGGTAAGAATGTGGCTTTCATCATTTTCCTCATCTTTTCCCATGACTCAACCTTTGACTTCCCCATATGTTCACATGTAAGTTTGGTTTGTTGCCACCACGCCAAAGCTCTACCCCCCAACCTTGTAGCAACCAACTTTACTTTCCGATTCTCTGGAACTTCCTTGAAATCATAAATCTCCTCCACATTAGACAACCAGTCCAAAAACTCTTCAGCTTGCATACCTCCTTTGAATTCTGGAATTTCAGTCTTCATCCCAGATTCCCACTTATGATCATACTCCGATTGATTTCTTCCTTGTCCACGTCCTTGTCCATGAACACTTCCCCCATCATACTCCTCTTCAAAATCAGACGTATATCGATGTCGATCCTGACCACCAACATCTCTACTAACATCACGTCTTCCACCAACATCCCTTCTACCTACATTCCTCTGTTCTCGATCATTCGCATTTCTTCCACGTCTTCGATCATCATCATTTCTATAACAATCTCGACTCCCACTTCTATGATCATTATCAACACTTTGCTTCCGATTGGAATGTGGTGAGACTCTACTTCCCCCATGGTTAGATTCAGGTGAAACCCTTCTCCGATTTTGATTCATCTCTAACATCATCTTCTCTAATCGTCCAATCCCTTCATTAAGTTTCTCACTAAAGTTTTCATTAATTCTTTGCTCCATCTCATCAGCTTCTTCTTTTCTATACAAAGCTTCTACGTTTTGGTGACGATTATCTCTTCTCGGCGGCATGGTTCAAACTTCACCAAATTTCAAACAACTTTCGAACTTAGATCCAAAATGAAATGGATCGAAAACTCCCACTTTGTTGCAAAAATATGATGAACACGATGAGCACAACTCCTAAAAATGATGAAATTTCAATTTCCAACACTTCGATTTCAACTCGGCTTTGCTTGATGTAGCTCGGCCTCTCTAACTCTTCAAACAAATCGGCTCCAAGACTCGATTTAGCTATGATTGGCTAAAACAAGCTCTGATACCAAACTGACGCAGCGGATTATACAAAAACAATGTAGATCGATGAAAGTAGCAATCGGTGGATTGATGAATACTGAAATGCCCAAATTCATTGATCCGAAGATACCGAATTCTAGCTATCTCTGACACGTTGATCGTGCACGATACCGTGAAGAGAGATCTACAATTCTTCGAGCGTTGATCAAGCGCACTTGATTCCGCGAATTGGCTTCAACGATCGAAGATTCGAGCGCACTCGAATGTCGAAGGTGGAGATAGGAGATTACACTCAACTACCGATTTTAATTGAAAGCACAAAGCTAACAAACAAGAATTTTATTCAAAAATCAACAACCTTTACAAATGGCACCACCGGCTTATTTATAGAAGTTACAACACACACAACAGAAATTTGTACAACACTTAGGTCGGCCACCACTACGCCATAGATTGCATACTGCAACACCCAAGAAGTGATGCAGGAAGTGCCAAAAAATGTTGCTGTAGGCTAAAAAAGGGCAAAGGCAACACTTTCTCGGTGATGCATTTTGCCGCGTTGCCGCAGACCTCAAAGGCAACATTTTGACTATCTAAGGCAACATAAGAAATATTGTTGCAATAGAACCCTATTTGGGTCTATAGCAACATCCATAGGTGTCTGTAGCAACATTTCAAAATGTTGCTATAGATATTAACTTTCTGAATTTGTGGGACCCACAATGTAGAGCATATTTGATTTTTTAATAGAAATAAATATTTATTTAATAAAATGCTATTGCACAGAATTTGATATTCAAACAGTAATTTATTTAAATGAATATTTTATTTCAACATTTGAAATAGTACAAATTCCTGACTCCACTATTTTACAATTCAATGATATATAACACTGATATTCACATATACAGATATTCCTCACTACATCACTCAGGTCACTCATTACATATGCAGTTTCAATTTATACAGACACCGACACTGACAAATATATGACGAGCCGAGTGCCGAGCCGAAGGCGAGCCGAGAAGCGGGTCCGGGCGCAGCGCCGGCGGGGGTCCGGGGCACCGCCCGATTCATCCGATTTCGGAAGATCGAGCCTTCATTGAAACCTGTCTTCAAGCTCATGCACATTTGATTTGACTCTGTCTTCAAGCTTGTATCCAGTTGTCCAGTGTTCAATACCTGTCACATATAATTCAAAAGCAGTTCACAGATATTAGCACAATTCAAAAGCAGTTCACACATATAATTCAAAAGCAGTTCACAGATATAATTCAAAAGCTTGTATCCCTTCTTCTTTTTCCTCTATTTTATATAAATACTCTTTCAAGCTTCCTACCTTAACTTCTTTCCAAAAATTTCATAAAAATATTGATCTATATATAAATATAGTTTTCTTCCATATAACACAATGATCATTGATACATAGAAATTTGCTTTCATATGGAAATTTATATTTCCAGCAACCTCAAAATTTGAACTATTCAAATTTCATAATTTGATTCCAACTTAAAACATCTCCAAGGCCATGCTATTCTTATCAAGCAACAGTCAACAGTGAAGAACATAAAGTTCAAGAACCAAACAGTGAAGAAACGTAAGTTAAAAATGCAGAGGTGAGTAAAATTTACTCACATAATAATGTGATGAAGATGCAGTCGATCGCGGCCCCTTCTATATCGCGACCATTGCCTTGCGACTGTTGCCCACCGTCGACGCGACTACCCCCAACGACAACCATGACTCCTCAAGCTTGCCCCTTTCTATCATTCCCAGCAAGAAGATTGAGAGCATCAATTTCAATTTTAGCAGCATAGCGATATTTGGATATACCTCTTACTACTTTAATGGCTATAACACGTTGTTCATTTCCAAAACCAAAAGAGGGGACCCAAGCATTAAACATGCAATTGGTTCGCCTCAACATTATTATGCATGCGCCCAGCAATATCTGGATAGGCAAAATGTGAGCGTCAATTACACAAGCACCTTGCGTGCACTCAACTGATAAACAATCCTCAACCACCAATGCTCCAACAAGATTAGGAACAACGTGAACAGCCACATTGCCAAAATCAGCGTCAACACACGCATTATCAGTACCATGAACAGAAGCCAAATTTCCAATTTCAATACTAGCATTATCAACATGCCACTGCCCACCTTAACGACAAGATGCTAGCATAGGAGGAATATAAGAACCAAGGCCAAGAGCATCTGCAGGCAGGCCAAATAAGGAACAGTGTCTTCGAATCATTGCAAGGAGGATTCCAGGGCATGGAATGGATTCGACAGAAGGACAGACGATACCTGAGGCGGCAGGCGAGCAGGAGAAGCTCGTAACGGAGGAAAGTCAACTATAGAAACATCAAATGGCGGTAGTGACGAACTGGAGTGAAGAATTGGAAGAATAAGGCCTACCAGATCTCGTCGACGAAGGCGGAAGTAGAAGAGGGCGTAACCGAATAACCATGGCTTCACGATCCCAACATTCCAATACTCGACCAACGTACCTTCACCGATCTTGCCTTTTGAATCTGCATTTTTAATTTGATTTTGCGTTTCATCGGAGAGAAAAAGTGGAGAAGTCGATAATTTACCCAGAAAACTGAAAGGGGGATCGGCGGGAAAACGAAAATTTAGGACAAATTGCAGTGGTGATCCGTTTTAACAATCGGATTAAATGTGGATCGTTGGATCGTATTCACGCGGATTGCTAATTTTATTAATTTTTTAATTTGAATACATCTATAGCTACTGCAACATCTTGTTGATACCTATGCTAACACCTTGAAGCGAGTGTTGCAATAGACAAAAATCAGCATACCTATCGTTACATTATAGCTAGCAACACCTTGTAATTTCGTTGCAGTAGGCCATCTATGGCGTAGTGCACGACCTAAACATCACGACCTAAGAACAGACGACCTAAAACAGACGACCTAAAACAAAACAGTTACAACACAGTTATACGACCTATACAAATCACACGACCTAAAAATAAGGCGGCTTCTTGTTAGGTCGTTGGCGACCTAAAATCTTTGCGGCAGATGGACAATGCGACCTAACTCCACACGACTTAAGTCTGAATAGCATATGCGGCATTAGGTCGTTGGCCCCCTTAAGCGACCTAAAGAATAGCGGCATAAGGACGAGCGACTTAAAAGAATGAACGGCATCCCCATCAGCGACCTAAAATAAGCGGCTTCAGAAAACCTTCGCGACCTAAGTCTTCACGACCTAAGGCCTCACGAATTATAGTGAGCGACCTATCTCTCCACATCTCTCTGCGACCTAACTTAGGTCGTTCCTTTTCTCTACGACCTAACATAGGTCGTGACTCGTTATGTCGTAGCACCTTGTTCTCCAACTCGTTAGGTCGTAGTAACCAGTTAGGTTGTTCCAACGACCTATTCTTCCGCTTTAGCCCACTCTTCTCAACCCTGTTAGGTCGTCCACGACCTAAGTCCCTGTTAGGTCGTCCACGACCTAAGTCTTCAATTTCCCACGACTCTTCACAAAGTTTTAGACCGTTAGCCTCCTTAATAGGTCGTACTCGACTCATCAACAAGTTAGGTCGTACACGACTTATGACTTCACGTCTCTGGGCTGCATCACTTGTCCAGTTTGGAAGAGGCTTAGCAAATCTCAATAGTACTTAAACAAGCTACCATTATACTCTAATCAACATTCATGTCGCAATATAAGTATTTACATAAACAACAACTTTGTAAATAAAATCCATACTATCAATCGATAGATAACAAATCAATATAATTCAACTAGCATATAAATAACTGTCCAAATTAACATAATAGAAGAACAATGATTTATTCTACTAACTATATGCCCAATATAATCAATTCAACTTAAATATAGCAGAACTGGGTTATATTCTGGTAACTGGATATTAACAATAAAATAATTACTAAACGATGTAATTATACATGGCTAGTATTTATTTACTATTAAATTTATACTATCCCGTGTGGGTCAAGTAATTCTTCAAATGTGTTCTATAAGTTAACACGAACCCAATGTCGGAAATCGCGTGTCAATCGGACTCCGAAAGAGAGATATGAAAATTTTAAGTTAAACACTAATTAAATTAAGAACTTAATTTTCATTAAAGTCTAACCTAACTAAACCACCCTTACCCGAAACCCAATAGGCCCAAGAACATGCTATTTCCTTCCATCTATCTCCATATTCAAGCTTCACTTCCAGGTTCCAACTTCCTTGAACAAACTTGACTGTGCATATACGCACATACGTTGTAACATCCCGGAATTTTAGACTTTCGAAAATTCGACATCGATACTCACTTTATCGACTGCCGAGCCATCGAATGCCGGAAACCTGAAAAGTTATGGTTTTAAAAAGAAGAAAAAGGTAGAAGAAGAAGAAAAGAGTAGAAGAAGAAGAGAAGAAAGAAGAAAAAGAAAGAAAGAGAACAACAGAACAACAACAGAAACAGAAAACAATATCAGAATCTTACACATCGCAGCGGAACAATATATAATAGATAAACACTAGTCTTTTAAAACAAAGAACTATATCAGTTTATACATACATCAATCATCAGAGTCATATACAACAATGGACAGTTATATAAACTTGTCCTCATACAGAATTCACAGCGGAATAAATACTATCAGATACAAATACTACGTCTCGTCCTCCAGCTTATCTCCAAAGCTCTAGAATATCCTGATAACATAACTCTAGGCTGCCCGTGTGGAAAATGGTGGGCACCCAGAGTTTAGAAGGGAACAATAAACTCCGAGTCAGTCATGGTGACTGGTGTGAGATCGTAAAACAGTTATTTTTCACAAAGAAAATAAAACAAATTCGCAATGCTTTTGGAAAATGAAACTACCATAAGACCTCCTACCACACACACAATGCAAACGCAGAATTGGAGGAGATTTCTTCTTATGATAGTCAAAGATGCTTACTATGCAAAATCAAATTCTTTTTGATATTATTATTAGTGCATAGTGTAGAAATCATTTCAAAAGTATAATATTAATCTTAGCCAACATACGACCAGTATCGTATGGCTACTATAGCTACCATCTAAACAGTGGTGACCACCGTACGTAAATGGCAGGTTCTACAACTAATACCGTACAGGGTTCGTATTGGAGTTTGGATTTCCAACAAATGGTCAGGCTAAGGAACTTCCTATCCACGATGGGTACGTCCCTGGAATAGACAATAAATGTTGAAATCTATGCTTTCGATTCATAATACATTTTAAATCTCATTTCTTTAAAATGTTCAACTTCATTTTTAATATCATTTCTTCAAAAATAAATCCATTTCATTCAATAATATATTCACTGTCCAAAATCGTGAATATAATTCACTAATTACTTTCCACTATTTTCTACACATTTTATTTCAATAATAATTCGCTATCCAAAATCGCGAATATATCTCCTTTAACAATCTTCTATATTTAATTTATCAAATTCAATTGATTTCGAATTTATAAAACAACGTTTATAAATTCTATTTCTCTTTTATAACAACTTTTACTTATAAATCTTCTTTATTAACAATTCGATCAATATTCCACTTAAAGGCAAAAATCCAATTTACAAGTAAATTTCTTATAAGTCTTTATTCTACAATTTCATTCATTTTATAACTTCATACTTTATAAATCTATAAACTTCAGACTTTATAAATCCATAAACTTCAAATCTTCACAATTTATAATTTTACAAATTTCCTATCTTTACAACTTATAATTCCATAAGTTTCATATCTTTACAATTTAACACTTATAAAAACTCGTTTTAAAATTCCATAATGAATTTTAATTGATAAATATCAATTTTGTACATCTTTTATATACATTGTTTTTAATAATTCGAAAATCCAAATTTAAACTATTTTATAAATTACTTAACTGTTTATTTCAAAAATCACCTCTCGGTTATATTTCACCAAAATCTTAACCTTTATAACTTTAATAATTTTAACGTTTTTAAATTAATTCAAAAATTTAACAACGTATACTTACAAATAATCACTTTAAAAATCTCTTTTAAAGTTAAAATCGTTATTTTAAAACTTCAAAACTTGAATCCAATGATGCAACGCATCAATTAGTCCATCACAACATCAAACATCATATATCATCATATGATAACATAATATATATCAATATCTGTAAATAAATACTGGTGAGGAATCCAGTTGGATCCCTCCAACCTGTTTCCCTGCATCCAAAGACGTTATCACAATACCATTCCACTTCGAGGTGGAATATCGCGGTATATGGGTTTTATAAAAATAATCTGCTTACTAACGGCGCAATAGGGTCTCATCCGCTATACGAGGCGGGAAATCATCAATCCAATATATACATATGCCAATATGTATATATTGCTATATATATAATAGATATATCCTACTATATCTAATATCACATCCAAGCAGTCAATCAATCAATCAATAACTGTAAAAGAAAATCCACTTTCATTTGAGTGAGAAGATCTCACCTTCGCTTTAATTTGCAATCCCATTTCCATTCCAGTTTGTTTTTCTCCATTTTTAACCTTGTATAAATATTTTATACAATTTATTAATATTTGAACAGATCGAATAATAAATTTCATTTGGTAATTTTAATTATCCAATGATTTTATTTAAACCAATTTCTCCTTTAAATAAATTTATTTAATTAAGCTAAACCCCCTTTCTTTAAATAAATATATTCCACCCAGATTCTATTTTAAATAAATATCTTCTTTTCAAATAAATTTGCTTTTAATGATTAAGTTAACAAATCCTTTTAAATAAATTCTAAAACTGTTAATTATGTTGATTAAATAAATTAGACACCTAAATATATTGTTTAAAATCTACAGGTAGTTAAATATTGGTATGTGTGTATATATATATTTTTCCTTTACTGTATAATTTATTCTAAACCAATTATTTACCTTTGAAAAATCTTTTTAAAATAATTAAACAGGTTAACTAAAAAAATTCTCATTTTCAAAATCAGATTTTTATCATTTACTATAATCATTCTTTCGTTTTCTTTCTAATCTATATAAAATCATTTGTTGTTAAAATTCAAGTCGAAATGAAGATAACCCAAAAGAAAGGAAAAACGAATTACCTCACAGAAATTGAACTTCGCCAACGACCACCTCTGCTCGCCGCTCGAACTCCAGATCGCGACCCACTGCCTCCAGTCGAACGAAAACGAGTCGCGCGCCCATCGCCCAGTTTTCTTCGAACGAGCGCCACCGCCAAACCCTAAGTCGAGATCGAACTCGACGAGCCTCCCCAGACGCGCACCCATCGGCATCACCGCCGCGCCTCTCGCGCGCGTGCTCCATCGCGATGTCGCCAAGCAATACCCCAACGCGAACGAAATCGCAATTCCTGAATCCCCTTCATGCCACCGCGAGCCTGCCAACTGCCGACCAGACGCCTTCCACTGCGTCGCAGGTCGAGCGCGAACACCCCAAGGCACATGCGACCATCCATCGAGTCGAGTCGCATACCCCTGGCCATCGCTGAACTCCTCCAGGAACCCAAGATTGCCCCCTTCTCTCGAATACGCGAGCACGACAGTGCCTTCTCCCTTCGATTGAACGATGGATTCGTTCGTAAATAAATAAAAATTTATTTGATTTCATTCGGCTGGAACGAAAGAGTAAAAGGAAATGAATTTTCTTTTATTTTGAAATGAGGGAGGAAGGGGAACGAATTGATTTTGTTTTTGACTTTGAATACCAGAGAGGGATGAGGAGGACGTATTTGAAATGAAAGGGAATGGCTGGCACGATTGTTTTCGTGATTCTCGGTGTATCCAAAGGAAAAAAACGTGGCTGATGTCCAACAAATTCAAATTTAAATTTAAGTTTGAATTCGAATAAAATTCGATGCGTTTACACGTCGTATTCTCATATAACAACTCCAAATGCCATGAAATTTGAAATCCGGCAATAATTCGATATTACGGACCCAATGGAACTGGTTTCGTCGAATTCCGAGATTGTTTGAAAATTGGCTATTTTCCAATATCAATTCGAACGATTAAATTTCAAAATTGAACAAATCGTTTTCAAACTCAATTCTGAAGCTTCTGTTATCTTCAATGTTATCAATATAAATTTTACAAGCGTTTGAAATATTTTTCTTCAGCGTAAAACTGAAGATTCAAATTTTTATTCTACCTCAATCGATTAAATTTTATAATTTAATCGCCAAATTCAAAGTTACATTCGGGATTCAAATTAAATCATCATTCAAATATTTAAAATTAATTAAATATTCTCAATTTAATTTGTTCAAAATTCTGGGTCGTTACATACGTGCTCGCTCGATCCGGGCCACCGCCCATTGCAATGACGCCACCATCCAAACCAGCCTGCTACCTCAGATCTATCAACACTCTCGCCTCCATACTCCATCACCTTGAGTGAGATCCGACCCCCAATCCCGATGCAGACATGATCAAAGGAACCAAGTCGCGATCAATTTCCCTCCATCGCCGTCTCCACCGACTTTGCTTAGCCCTGCCCCCGTGATTGTAGCCTCTCCCATCATTGTACGCACCACCTACCTATCCACGTCACACTTGATGGAGGCGTTTTCCCCCGCATCGCCAAACCTGAGCCAAAAGAAAACACAACCCCTAACCCTAGTTTGATCTACACATGACAAATTGGACCACGATAGCTCTCGCCTCCAACACAGAAAGGGTCCGCCCCCAACCTTCGTCCTGGTACCCTCCGTCGAACCTCTCGACCATCGAATCATCAGTATTTGATTTTTTACCCAAAAACGATCAACTATCAAATTCGGACGAACCACAACACTAAAAATTCTGAAACAACCATTAAAAATCATGATTCACTATGACATGCATGATTATACACTTCGTTTGTCGATTTGAGATCGACGAAAAACTGCCAAATTAAGCCAATTACTGTATTTCACATTTCTCTAAATATATTCAACTAAAAATCCCAAAACCAAACAATCTATGGGTCAAAATACATAACTCTCAAATGATGGCATGTTCAAATTCAGCACGGTTGTAGCGATATTGAATTTAGAAGGTGGAGAGAAGGTGAAAATTCAAGACGTAGAGAGCAAAAATAGTTTATAGTAACTAACTTGGCTAATGCAAATCCAAATTTTAACAAAGATTTGATTTTTAACACGATTACTCAAACATAATTGCAAATCAAACCGTATTACTAACAAATATATACATTTTCTTTTATTTTAAACAATAAGTATTCATAGTATCAAGTAACCCACCATTTTCTGTACTTTTGGAGTGTTATCGAATCTTTAAGCTTTTGAATTATTGATCTTGAATGAATAAAAGTTTTTTGGACTAACATATGAGATTTTTTATTTTCAAGATGGAAGAGATGGAGTAATATGGAGTTTTAGAAGATGAATCTAAAAAATCAAAATGAAGGCAGATATGAATAAGGGGATTTAAAGGAAAATTAAAATTAAAATTAAGAATATGCTTTTCAACTCAAAAATCACATCAAGCCATCCTAAGTACTAAGCAAGTTCATGTATGTTGGATAATAGGTGTTTTTCATGTACTAAAGCCATGTCCATTGGATAAAGGATATTTCCATGTACTTACCCCTTTTACTTATCACTTAAGCTTCACTTTATGTCAATTCATTCTTTTATTTAAATTTTAAATAATATTTACCTTTAAAAAATTATTAATAATATTACATGAAAATACATAGGATCTTATATAATGCAACTTATAATGTGAGAGTATGTACTAATAATTATACTAAGTAGAGTAAATTAATAAAGTATAAATAAGATAGATAATAAATGCGAGCACGCCATATATTTTATACTGGTTCAGACCTTCTGTCCTACGTCCAGTCCCAAAGCTCTCCTTCGGTATTTCCTTTGACCAAATAACCCCCACTTCGCCCAGAGGAATAGGCTAATTCAAAAGTATTTCTCTGACAATCGTGTGTTCCAAATAACAAGGATTTTGATTAATAGTACAATTCTTTCTATGATCTCCTTTGAGTGTGTGAATGTGAATACTTTAAATTGTAGGAAGTGGTTTAACCAAAATGGTATTTTGATTATGACAGATTGAGAATATGAAAGGAAGAGATGCATAAATTTATTAATAGAAAGTTAATAAGAAATTAAGAGAATAGATATCAATTCTCAATCTTTGAAGTATTTATAAGTTCAAAGAGACGCAGATGAGGAGTTGTTAATGTTAAATAAACTCTATTTGTTTTAATGGCTGCAACTGTTGAAGAAGAGATGTAATTATTCAATATGAAATCAAACATCCTTTCAGTTTAGAGCAGTTGCCAGATGACAGACGTCTGTGATTTTCCACAGACGTCTGTGGCTTTATGAAAGAATTTCCCGAAACTATCCACAGACGTCTGTTGCTTTTCCACAGACGTTTGTGGCTTTTCCACAGACGTCCGTGGATGGCATTTTCAGATTATAAAAGTTTTTAATGCCCATGTTGAATGTTTTTAGTGCTAATTTTATGTATATGAATTCGTGTGTGCATATATACCGAAGGAGACCTTACAATGCTTATCTAAGACTCTTAATACACTAGTATAACCTTACTAATCATAGCATAATCCATAAGTCTATGTTTGTCTTTGATCCATTATCTTTGAGCATGGTGATCTCTTGTAGTATATACTTGTAATCTTGATAAGATACATAATATATGTGATTGTATAGTTGTTGTTGCTAAAACCATAGAATGGAGGTTCTAACATTCTCCTCCTTTTTGATGACGACAACTATACAATCGTTAGTTATATAAAATAACTTCCCCTTAATTTTGTCTCCCCCTATGTATATGCATATATTTTCCCCCTTTATCATTATCAAAATAGAAGAAAAGAAATTATACACATAAAATAAATATATAAACATAGACATGTCAAACAAAAAATTGAATATAAAACAAGGAGAACAAACAGGAGTTTTAATAAGAGACAGAAGTAATACAAAATGAAATAAAAGTTAAATTGCATAGTTCAGAAAAGAAAGAAAAAAGAAAATGAATGAAGCTAGCTATACTAGTTTGAAGAGTACGACAATCCGCCATACTTTTCATAATATTCTCAGTATGCGGATGGATCTTATTCATATTCGGTTGGCCATTGAGTCTGATCATTATATTCTTCATTTTCTTGAATTGAAAGCCCTTGGAAAGCCATGTAATGTTGATGGTGAGATTGGCGAGGGTCGAACAAGGACATATCATCACTATCTTCTTCCTCCTCTTCAGGTTGTTCTTGCTTAATATTCTTGCCTTTATCTTGAGAAGTTCCTTCATAAGAGGTATGAGCATGATATATTGGTGTTTGTGTTCGAGGAGGTGGTATAGGTGAAGGAGAAGATGACGATTGAGAAGATAATCTACCACGTACTTTTCTCATCACTTTTCCTAAAGCGGAAACAACATTTTCTAAAGTTTTTTCCATCTTAGTCATCCTTATTGAAACAGATCGTTCCAAACCAGTCATTTATTGTTCAAAGCTCGCTGGCTGACTGTGATTAATTTTTGATTTCTAAGTGTTAAATCATGATGGATTCATTTTGCATTGGTTCAATGCGAGCTTCTTGAATTTCTGAATCAGAATAATAGTTGATAGTATGACTAGAGGAGCCAGGTTGCTGTGAAGGACAAGCTGAATGAGTTTGTTGAGGAGCAGGAGGCGGTTGAGGACCCAGATACATTTGCTATTGCCGTTGCATGGTGTATTATGCCAGCGATATGATTGGAGGTGGTCTTTCGGGAAGGTGCATTAAAGATAAAAATCCTATACCACTCCCTTTGACTGGGATTTCTTCAAATGAGAAATATAAGAAGGTACCCCGAGACCATGTAAGAGACGCATAATATATGGTGCATATATAATTGTGCATTGAGACCAAAAGCTTTTAATTTCGTTATGAATAAATTTAGCACAATTTACTTGAATCCTACCAAATATAGCATAGAGGGCTTTTTGATCATTTTCGTATATTTGTTCATGACTTCCTAAATGGAGAATTATCATATTGATTATCATACGATTTAATAACCTAGATTTTGGGCATAAATAAACGGATTTCCACTGTGGCATTCTATCCTCCCAAATTTGATGTGTTATTTCATTACGTGGCAAAATTCTCTGGTCGGGAATTTCTTCTAAATCAAGTCCAGTAGAGGAACAATCTAGTATACGACCAATTCTGTTTACACTAATTTTCAAAATGCGACCGTAAACACTTGTCCATAACCAACCATCGTCATTCTCAGACGTCCAAATATCATTACTACATAAGTTTGCGTAAAAAAGAATGATGGCCAATTGATCAATTTGTACCTCGTTTTCGTCAAAATTAATTAAATCCCGACAGCCGGAGGCGATGGTGAGTTCTTGAATTCCAAATTCTCCAAACTTGCACAATCTGTAGAATGGACTGGAATGAAGCTTTTTTGTTTTTAATTCTTTGAATCTCTTGTTTGCAATTATGCTATTTTGAAGCCACTCTTGAATGTGGGAATCGGTGACAAGGGGGGTTTGAGAGGATGAAGATTGACCTTTCTTCGATCTTTTGCTAAGGGGAATTTTTAACTTGGGAGCCATTTATGAGGAATTAGAGTTTTAGAAATTAGGTTTTAGATTAGTTTTGAAGATAGTTTGGTAAATAGTTGAAAAGAGGGTCAAATATGAATATACAGGTGTTGTTGCAGGTCAAAACCGAGGCAGATGACAGACATATGTGGGATGTTCACACACGTTCGTGGTTTCAGGAAATATTTTTTCGAAACCAGTGACAAACGTCTATGATTTTTTCCACAGACGTTTGTGACTTGTGTTTGTAGAATATAATTGTTTTTAAATATGAAAATGTTTAACTTTTATTTAAAAAATTTCCGTACAACAATATATATATAATTACAATATCAAGTAAATATTTTAGACGAAATGCTATCATAATCTTAGTTTTTGTTAGAGGGGTCGGACTTTGTCGTTTATTGTAAGTCCTATGAATTCGGCTCAACCTTTGTTTCTTCAACTAATGGCCTTAGGGGAGACCAACTTGGGCGAGTTGGAGTATCAATTCAGTCTTAGTTTGATGTCCTGGCTTGCTTAAATTTCTTGGAGTAATGTTACAAGTTTTTACAAGCGTTTCTTGTAATGTATGCAATTTTTTGTTGGGAATGACCACAAATTGCTAGAATACATTTTTCGAGAAAGTTAAGATGAGATCCTTGACGTCGTTGCTCATAATACATTTCTCGTTGAACTTCCATCATTTCTTGTTGATAGTGAAATATTGCATCAATTTTGGTGTTGAGAGATCTCGATTTTAGATTAATTGACCGTTTGGCTTTCTTTTCCTTTGGAGAAAATCCAATGTGATACATAGGTGATGTAATAATGTTTAGAGAGGCTGATCGAACTGATAGAGGTATGGATTTAGTTGGTGATATATAGGTGCTATTCGATGAAGGTGAGCTAAAGTTGATAGTCGAATAAGTGGAATCGTGATCGGAAGACATTTTGAATAGAAGTGGTTTTCAAACAGAGGTTGATAAAAATATATTTATTTAGTTTGCAGAAAAATTTCTTTATATAAAAGTTGTTTACTATTTTTGAAATTTATTTGTTACGGTAGTGAAATTTTAACCATAGAAATTTAACAGAGGTTAGCTAGTTTTTATAGGGATAAAATTATTTCGTGCATCTTATTTGAGTTATATGAATTATATATATTAGTTTACAAATTCATTATAAGAACAAATTCCTAGGTCTCGTCTTAGTTTTATAAAAGTTAGTTCGTTCAATGATTTGGTAAAAATATCCGCAATTTCGGTATTTACAAATTCAAGTGATATAATTCCTTTTTCAACATTATCCCTTAAGAAATGGTGACAAATATCAATGTGTTTTGTTCGAGAACGATTAATAGGATTTTTCTAATTAATTTATAGCACTAGTATTATCACAATATATAGGAGAATTTGTTATGATTTTACCAAAATCTTAAAGAGTTTGTTGCATATAAATTACTTGTATACAGGATAAGGCTACTGATATATATTCGGCTTCACATGTTGAGAGAGAGACACAATTTTTCTTTTTATTGAACCATGAAACCAGAGATTGACCAATGAAATGACATGTGCCACTCGTACTTTTTATGTCTGTTTTGCAACCACCAAAATCTACATCACTATATGATTCAAGTTCGAAAGAGCTGCCTTTAGGGTAGAAAAGTCTGTATTCTTCATGTGGGTTAAGTATCGTAGAATCCTTTTAACCGCTCGATGATGTTACTCCTTAGGTTGTGCTTGAAATCTAGCACATAAATATCTGGTCTACTAGTCGTTAAATATAATAGAGATCTTATCATACTTCGGTATAATTTTTGATCGAAATCTTTTCCATTTTCATCTTTATCTAAATGTAGAGTAGTACTCATCGGAGTCGGTTTACTTGAGATATTTTCCATTCCAAAGCATTTTAATAAATCTCGACAGTATTTTTCTTGATTTATAAAAATTTCATTTTCTAGTTGTCTTATTTGCAAGCCTAAAAATAGTTTTGTTCATCCATATGTGACATTTCAAATTCATTTTTCATAATGTCAGAAAATTCATTACATAATTTTTCATTAATTGATCCAAATATAATGTCATCAACATATATTTGTACAACTAGTATGTTATTGTTTTCTCGTTTTATAAATAAAGTAGAGTCTATTTTACCAATTTGAAAACCGGAGTTTTGTAAATGAGTTTTTAATCTTTTATACCAAGCATGAGGTGCTTGTTTTAATCCATATAGAGCCTTTTTAAGTTTAAATACATGATCGGGATATTTCTCTTGAACAAATAGTGGAGGTTGTTCAACATAAACCTTTTCTTTTATAAAGCCATTTAGAAAAGCACTTTTTACGTCCATTTGAAAAAGTTCAAAATTATGATGACATGCGAAAGCAAGTAATGTTCGTATTGCTTCGAGACTAGCTACCGGAGCAAATGTCTCTTCATAATCAATTCCTTCTTCTTAATTATATCCTTGAGCTACTAATCTTGCTTTATTTCGAACAATGTTTCCATTTTCATCCACTTTATTTTTTTAAACCCATTTTGTTCAAATTATAGATTGACCGTCTGGTCTCAGTACAAGTTCCCGTACGTCATTTCTTTCAAATTGATTAAGCTCTTCTTGCATTGCAATAATCCAAAAATTGTCTTTTGATGCTTCTTTATAATTTTTAGGTTCAAAATTTGATATAAATGCAACTTGACTCGTTTGATTCAACTGTTTTTTGGTTAATACTTTTGTATTTAAATCACCGATAATATTATTAATTGAATGGTCCTTTAATATCCTAGGTGGTGAAGTTATCACATTATCATTATTGTTATTGATATTATTATTATTTTCATGTATAGGTAATTAGTTTTATTTATAACTTCTTGATCATCATTTTTATTATTTTTAAAGTTTTCATCAAAGGAAACATGAAGACTTTCTTCTATAATGTTTGTTTGGTTATTAAAAATTATATATGCTTTACTTCGATCCGAATAACTAATTAAAATTCCTTTATCAACTTTAGAATCGAGTTTTCCTGGATAGTTTTTTGTATTTAAAATAAAACATTTTGATCCAAACACTCGAAAATACGATACTTTAGGTTTCTTTTTGAAAAATATTTCATAGCATGTGTTTTTAGTCATTGGTCTAAGTGTTACACGATTCAATACATAACATGTGGTAGCAATAGCTTCAGCCCAAAAACTTTTTGGTAGGTTACTATTATTCGGTAAGGTTCATGCACCTTCTTGTAAAGTTCGATTTTTCCTTTCTACAACACCATTTTGTTGTAGTGTACGTGGAAATGAAAAATTATGACTAATTCCCTTTTTGTTGTAAAAATTTGTGAATAGTTTATTTTCAAATTCACCTCCATGATCGCTTTGTATACTTTTAATTTTTAAGTTCATCAAATTTGTAATTTGTTTAGCAAAAATTTTGAACATTTCAAAAGTGTCACTTTTATGTTTCAAAAATAATTTGCAAGTATATCTTGAAAAATCATCAACAATTATAAAAATATATTTGTTATGATTTTTGAACGTACTTGAGTCGGTCCGAATAAATCTAGGTGAAGTAGTTCAAGAGATTGCATCGTGGAATTTTCCTTTTTAGATTTAGAAGAACTTTTCTTTAATTTACCATATTGACAAGCGTCACACAGTAAATTTTTAGCTAGTTTGTTGATATTCTTAAATTTTATGTGACAAAAACATTTATGCCATAACCGTGGATCATCATGATTTGCGGCTAAGTATAAATTAGTGTTGTTTTTGACATTCATGTTTAAAACGTATATGTTTCGATTTCTAAATCCTTTAAAACTTAGATTTTTTACTTTGGTCAAAGATATTGCATTTGTTTTTCTCAAAATCAATTTTAAATCCTTTATCACATAATTGACTTATACTTAATAAGTTATGTTTCAAATTTTCTACTAATAAAACATTAGTAATAATAGGAGAATTATAAATACCAATATTGATGACTTCTCTAATGCCGATGACAAATCCTTTTGGATTATCTCCGAATGTCACAGTGCCACCATCGATATATATTATATTAGATAACATATGAGAATTTCCATTCATGTGATTGAAGCAATCACTATTAAGTATCTATTTCTCTTTACATTTTATTTTAATTTTGGCAACTTGTAAAATAAGAAAATTTTAATTGGTACGCACATTCTTCGTTTAGGGTCCTACGTGTTAGTGGAAGAAGGTAGCCATATCCAAGAGGATTTGATTCCTTTAGAAATGTAATTATTGTTATACACAACTTTCTTTAAATATTCATCAATATTATTTTGTCTAATTAGTTTATTATTTGTTTTAGAAATTCACATTTTGACCATACTTGTGTATGAATTCTTAATCTTAGCTTCTAACTTTGGCGTTTTGAATTTGGTGTATAATGTGTTATAATTCTTTGACTTTTGTTTGATTTTAAAACCCAATCCATTTCAGTTTCCAAATGGTTTAGATATTTTAATCAAATATTCTAAATTTTGTTTTCCTTTGTTGAATTTTGTTATATTATTTTATTATTTTATCTAATTTACTTTTAAGATCACAAATTTTAATATAGCTAGAATCTAAACTTGCTTGTAATTCTAGTTTTTTTCTTTTTCAAGATTAACTTTTTCTGACTTATAATTTTCTAAATCATGTAGTAAGATGTCATTTTGAGATAATAATGTTACACAATTTTTTTGAGTAATTTTTATTTATTATTCTAAGATTATTTTTTCAACTTTTAATAATCCAATTTCTAATTCTGCTCTAGTTAACTTTCCTACATATTCCTTATTTAATTTTTTGGATTCTCTATATTTATCATCTAATTCAATGCTAATTTCCATTATTTCATCATAAGTAAGTTCAGGACGTACCTCATCAATGTTGGCCATAAAACACACATTCGCTTGTCCCGAGTCGCTTTTACTTTCACTGTCAGATGAAGAAGATGAATCTGAATCGTTCCATGTTACTTGAGAAGCTCTTTTCTTCTTCTTGAATTTTTCAAACTTTGCTTTTGTTTTTATCGTTATTGAGTTGTGGACAATCCTTCTTCATGTGACCAAATTTGTCACACTCATAGTATTAATTGATGTTTAATTTGAGGAGTTTGGTTTGCCACCATTTTGAAATCTAGTCATCTTCTTGAACTTCTTGAAATTGTTGTAGTTTTTAGCAATAAAAACAATTTCATCTTCTTCTAAGTCTGAATCTTCTTTACTTTCTTAGAATGTTATGTTTTTCTTTTCATGATTTTGATCCTTTCTAGCCTACAAGTTAGTTTCATACGACATCAGATTTTCTATTAGCTCTTCGACTTTGAGTTGAGAAAGATCATTAGCTTCTTTGATAGCTAAAACTTTTCTTTCCCATTCATTTTTCAAAGAGTTTAAAATTCATGTGACTAAATCAAAATATGTGAATTTGACTCCAAGTGCCATGAGATCGTGTTGAATGGTTTGAAATCTAGCATACATATCGACAATTGATTCATTTGCTTTCATTTTGAAAGATGAAAATTGGTTTTGTAAAATTGAGATTTTAATTTGCTTGACTTTAGTTGTGCCTTCATGTGTGACTTGTAAAGTGCCACATATATCATATGCAGTGGTGCAAAGCATGACACGTGAAAACTCATTTTTTTCAAATGAGCAAAATAATACATTCATAACTTTGGCATTGTTAGATGCCGCTGCTTTTTATTCATCGGTCCAAGTGCTAATGTTTGTGTTAGTTATTTCATATTTGTTTTGAGTTGCTAGCCATATTTCTAACCTATTTGCTTCCATAAAAATTCTCATACGAGTTGATCAATAAGCATAGTTAGAACCAGTAAATAGTGGAGGACGAGCAGTTGATTGACCTTCTTGAAAAATGCTTGCCATGTTAATGATTTTTCAGCTACGTATTACTGTAGATTGAAATGACCGTGCTCTGAAACCAAGTGAAAATGTATAGGATCTTATATAATGCAACTTATATACTAATGTGAGAGTATGTACTAATAACTATACCAAGTAGTGTAAATTAACCGAGTATAAATAAGATAGATAATAAAAGCGAGCACACTAGATATTTTATATTGGTTCGGACCTCCCGTCATACGTCTAGTCCCGAAGCTCCCCTTCGGTATTTCCTTTGACCAAATAACTCTCACTTCGCCTGGAGGAATAGGCTAATACAAAAGTATATCTCTAACAATCGTGTGTTCCAAATAACACAGATTTGGACTAATAGTACAATTCTTCATATGATCTCCTTTGAGTGTGTGAATGTGAATACTTTAAGTTGTAGGAAGCGGTTTAACCAAATGGTATTTTGATTATGATAGATTAAGACTATGTAAGGAAGAGATGCAGGAATTTATAAATAGAAAGTTAATAAAAAATCAAGAGAATAGATTATTTACAATTCTCAATCTTTGAAGTATTTATAGGTTTAAAGAGATGCAAATGAGGAGTTGTTACTATTAAATAAATTCTATTTGTTTTAATGGTTGGAACCATTAAAGAAGAGATGCAATTATTCAATATGAAAAGAAACATCCTTTCAGATTACACTACATCAAAACAGGCTATCACCAACACATATAATTTTTGTTTGCCAACACTTCCTGCCGTTACAAACCAACAACGCTTTATCAATGCTACAAACATATAAAAATCGTTGCCGAAGGGACAAATTTTTTTCTAACGGAAATAAAATATGTTGTAATGCAGATACCCGTTATAAAACTTGGCCAAAATGAAATTAAATTTAAAACATAGGAACAAATTAGTAATAATCCATTTCTTTTACCTACTCCATGCTTACACGTCATTCCCATCTATTCAACCCTATGTGCTGGAATGAAAGAAAAAGGCGGCTGGAACGAAAGAAAAGAGGAAAAAGCTAGGGCAAATTGTCTCTTCTCTAAGTAAAATCGATGAGGTAATCTATGTTTTTCTTACGAATTTCATTTTTGATCTATATAAATTAAATGTATTTGCTCATTCTATTTTTTTAACCTTTTCAAGTATGATTAGGTTAGCAGACTAGCAGTAAATAGGTTTTTTCATTATGTATTTCTTGATTTTGCTAAGATTGTACGAATTTACTCAGATTGGATGCTAAATCAACGTAGTAGTAGGAGAAGTTGATCAAATTTTGAAATAGCAGAGACAAACTGATTTCTTATCAATTTGAGACAAATTGATTTCCTTCTGTAAAGTTCATCAGTTTTACATCTTTAGTAATGTGCAACTTGATGACTGAAATGTTATTATCCAAATGTATATAATTGTCTAGCTGTGTTCACAACTCATTATAATTTACTCATGATTTTAGAATAAATATATTTATTTCTACATTCATTTTAAGGACTTATTCATCTATTAGTTAATTTTATGTTAGTTGTTTCTTGATATGTGGTGGTACAATGTTATAACTATATTTTATGTTAACCCATTTCACATGTGAATCACTCACTTTTCTGCTATCTGGAAGTACTCTTTTTGTTGCAATGAATGATATTTCAAAGTAAAAAAATAACGCATTAATCGTTGTTTATTTGAAGTAAGATTTTGATATTACCTTATATGTTTCATAGATAGTGAGCTAGATGAAATTGTGCAGTTTATTAAATAACAATCAAAGGATCGAAGAGTGATACATAAGTTAACTCCCATAATAAAAATGCAAAGCTTTTGCATTAATAAAATTTTGCAGTTATTGAAAATAAGCACAAAATTTTTGTAAGACATAACTAGGGGCATCTCTGCTGTTTCTGCACTTTCACATAGATATATAAACTATGAATTAGGGGACTGTATAAATATCATGCACTTTGCAACTAAGTGTTCTCTAATTCAAAATAATTCTATTGAAAAACAAAATAGATATTCAAAGAGGTTTGTTGGTTAAGATACATCAGTAGTTCTGTTTTGAATTTTGTAAGCATCTTCAGTTAATACTAGGAAATAATCCAAATATCGTATTAATAGGTCAGGTGATTTATTCTTCTTTCATATCAATTCCTCGATAATGTAGAATTTGTTGCAACTCAAAGCATTGAATTGGGAATGGTGAGTCCTTTCTCTTTATTCTTTGGTTATTTATTTTAATGGTTAAATAAATGGTTTTAAATGCTCCTTCAAATAAATAATCAATTAGACATATTTTATCATAAATTTTTGTCAACATTAAATGCAGAGCAATTAATGTAATCTACGGTGTCAAAGCTTCAGTGAACAAGATACAAAATAAAGAAATTAAGTTTCTTGTGCACAACGAATTGATTCATGTGGCTCATTCCATTCCATTTTGAACCACGTATTCATTAATTATCATAAATTTTTGTCAACATTAAATGCAGAGTAATCGATGTAATTCACAGTGTCAAAGCTTCAGTGAAAAAGATGCAAAATGAAGGAATTAAGTTTCTTTTGCACAACGAATTGGTTTATGTGGCTCATTCCATTTTGAAACCACGTATTCATTAATTTCTCAAGCACTATTGATTTTCATAGAGTACTACATATGTAAGAATGAGCTTTATTACTTCCTAAGCATAACATATTAAGGGGTGTATTTAGTGGAAAAAGTGCATTATACTACCACTTGATATCAAAACAAATGCTTTAATCTGTATAAAAATAAGATGGTGATGATTTAGCACTGGTGTTAATTCAAATTATACAATCAATATAGAAAAACTATGGTAAGAGGATTGGACTTTAAAAGCTTTAAGGATCATTCTTAAACTTTTTTAATGTCATTGATATTATATGTCATACTTTTCTATTATTTAAGTCTTGTGAATTCTTGCTCTCTATTTCTAGATTTTAGTCAATTTAACTTAGCAGAGTCTTTTATGCAGTTGAGTACAACATATGATAGTAAAACTATACATGGTTTAACACAGATTAATTGAGATCATTTTGTTCAACTCAATCACTGATAAATTTGATAAGTGATATACATTTACAGCTCACTAAAAATATTATCTTTCATAGATTAGTCTCTTTTTACTTATTATATTTATTTATAATTTAAATAAAAGCACAATGCACTTGATTTCCTATCCAACTACCTTCATATTAATGACCAAACTCATTTTCCATGCTATTAATATTAATTGCACCGCTAAATTTAGTAGATATAGTCTAGCATCTCTTCACATTTTTTTCAACTAATATTATAGTAGTTTCATCTACCTAAGTCAGTAGAAACATTATTTAAACAATCTCACTTTACATATGATATGAAACTATGATATTATTAGTTTTTGTTATTTTAGTTGTCTTTTTTACATATGGTAAGAAGGATCCTTTTTACAATAAAACACTTCTGTCAGCCATGTATACAAAGAAAATATCAATAAACATGAACTTGGCAGGATGTATGACTCTTTCTCTACAATTTTCAAACATTGATGGTGATGTTCCTATCGTTCGATGATATTTATTCATTTATACTATATTAATAAAATATTTCATGAATATGGGGTTATTGAGTGTTCTTACTTAATGAGGCTTTTTTATGCTTCCCTTTCTTGGATTGAATGACCAAAATGTCAGATGCAAGTAAATATTTAATTATGGTCATGTTATAAGAGCTCGCGAAGTGAGTAAGTAACCCATGTTTGGTGCATGGATTGATTCATTTTAGTTGTTGTAATCGCTTCATGCATGCATCTCTTTATATACATACCTATCATTCAGTCATCATATCCAATCTCCAAACTCAACTTTACTTTTGAATTGTTTTTTCTCCCTACATCTCTACTTTTTGAATTATCACATTTCACTTTTACAATTTATGTGCACTACATCAATTATACATACCATCAGTTACCTCTTTGTTTCAACTATTTGAGTTCATCTATGTACCAAACTTAGAAGGCATTAGAGCAGAAGTTAAACTGCTTGCACCATATAAGAAAGATGTGGAAAACACTATTTTGCAGCATTTCATATTTTTCAGTTTATAACACTTATAAATGTTACAAACTGCCAAGAGTAAAATTGTGTTAGGATACTTAAAAAAGCGTTGGTAAAAATAAATAGTCCTATATAGACTTTGTGACACATTGGCAATAATTTGCAACAAAAATAAGTGTTATAATCTACGGTAAATACGTAAATAATTCATTATTAGGTGGAGTGCTTTGTGAGTGTTACATGTGTTTTCATTTCTCACACTGCCCCCTTCCCATTACCATTCAGCCACAAGTAATTTAATTTCATTCGTCTAATCTAGGGTTCGGGACAAAGCGACCAAGTGGCTCTCACGTAAATAGTTTTGATGTCGATTAACGGTGGCTTCTCTAGGTGGCGCTGAAACTCATCGCATCCTTCTTGTACATCATGATCTTCATATTTCAAGCGGTCACTCGGCGTCGACCGACATCAGGTTTGATTTTGTTACATCGATGGCAATTTATACTTTTATCAGTTAGCATAGTGTAATTAAGATAATCAAAATAAAATATGATAATCAAAGCATGTTTTAATCCATGCTAACTGGTAGTTGATTGATTTTATATTGGGTTTTTCAGTATAGATGAAACAATTATGCTTGGGCATTTTTGTTTGGTATAATGGCTAGTGATGCTCCTTTTTAAATGAAAATTTACTCAATAAACAAAGGAACTTATGTGCTTATTTTCTATGAAAGCTTTCCATAATTCATAATTTCTGTTAGTTTCTGAAACTATGCCCGCATGTGCAAAAAAATCCCCCTTTGAAGAAAATTTAAGCAATAAGCAAAGGAACTTATGTGATTTTTTTCTCCCATGATAAAACAGACAATGAATCGGCTACTCTTGTGAAGAAAATTAGCATAGTTTGGGTGACCCCTAATATGAGCTTATACTATATAGTATTTCCTAGATTTAATATTTCATTATTAGGAAGTTTATTTTAAGTTTCTATGTAGAATTTTGTTTTATTTGTGAAATAATGTTGGCTGATTTACCACTAAGGAGAACATTAAAAACTGTGATCTTTATTATGATATGTCATTTTTTGTTGCCTACTCATCGTTCTGCAGTTTGCCTCCTATTAATCATAATATAAAGTGAACGTGCTTATAATTTTCTATTCTTCAATTTTATTTTTATTAAATCATAATTCGATGCATTTAGATGAGACAAAATCAACTTTTGATGTCACTTCCACAAAATTACCTCGGTTAAATTATGATGAATTAGGAAGGGAAGAAATGCACTTACTTTACTTAAACTCTAGTTGTAGAGCAATGTCGACTTGCCTATCTTTTTGAACAAGCTTATATGAAGTTAATATAAAGATAGTAAGTTTGGTTTTTTACTGTTGAGATCCCTCCTTAATTGGAGAGTTTCTAGAAAATTCTAGATCTTTCTAGAGAAGTATAGAATTTTCTAGAACATTCCGGAGAACTCTCTAGAAGCTTGTGGAAGATTGTGGAACCCTTTGGAATATTCTGGAGATGTGTGGAACCTTACGGAAGAGTATGGAAGAATGTAGAAAGGAATGAAAGAGTGTAGAGATTCCTAGAGAGTGTGGAGCATTCTAGAGAATCAATCTCCACCCTTTGGATACAAGTAATCTCCACCATTCATTATGGAGGTTGAGTAGTATAAATAGGGGTAGGAGCCTTCATTCTTAATCATCAATAAAAAAAAGAAAATATCCAAGAATTATAAAAGAGAGCCTCTTTGAGAGAAAAAGAGAGATAGCTTTGGAAGTCTCTATCCTCAAGCTTGAGTGAGCCACCGAGTGTGAGTTGCTTTTGTAATCATATTCTTGTAATCCTACTATTTTTTGGTATAGTAAAAGCATCTCCATATTGGAGAATTATAAACTCTTGTGCTCCCATTACTACTTTCAACCTTAAAGTGCCTATCTTAACTTCACGAAGCGGGAAAGCCCGAGATTTCCCAACAGCGGTATCAGAGCCAGGTTCATCTGTAGCCGTAATAAAGCTCGTGCAAGTTCAAGATGGAGGATAATGCCACTCATGATGGAGACATGTTCAAGCTCACAACCAACAACTAATCCTATTGGAAGCCAATGATGGAGGACCACTTGTATTGCAAGGATTTGCATGAGGCCACCATCTACAAAGACAAGGTAGAAGGAAAGAGTGATGCTCAGTGGGAACTATTGAACCGGAAAGCTGTTGCTATGATCCGTAAGTACATTGACAAAACTCTCTTCGAGCATGTTTCTACTTATAAAAATGCTTCTGAATTATGGACAAAACTTGAGTCCATGATTCAGAAGAAAACGCCTCGTAACAAGGCTAATTTAGTTCGACGGTTGGTGAAGTTGGAGTATAAGGATGGTCATAGTATGATTGAGCACTTGAATAATTTCAAGGGGCTCGTAAATCAACTAACAAAAATTGATATGAAGATTGATGATGAGTTACAAGCCCTTCTACTCCTTAGTTCCTTACCGAAAAGCTGGGACACACTCGTAGTTACACTTAGTAACTCAGCTCCGGAAGGAAAGCTAACCATGGATACCGTTAGTGACAGTCTTCTTGGTGAAGAAGCAAGGAGAATGGAACGAGGTGAGTCTATCCATCCTGAAGAAAATGTTGTTGAGAATCAGGGTAGGAATGAAACTCGTGGACATAGTAAGAGCCGAGATCCGCATCAATCTCAAGGTAGATCCAAGTCACGCTCGAAGATTGCATGCTATTACCGTGGAAGGATGGGTCACAAGAAAATGGAATGTCGATCCTTCAAGAAAGACCAAAAGGCCGGTAATATTAAGCCAAACCAAATAAGCCCAACGAAGAAGCAAGAAGAGAAGAGTACTACTGCTATAATATTAAAAGAAGATTTGCAATATCTCGTTGGTGAAGGTAACATTCTAAACATTGCTTATGATGAGAGTTCTTGGATTGTTGATTCTGGTGCTTCCTTCCATGTTACTCCACATAAAAGCTTCTTCTCATCCTACCAAAGCGGTGACTTTGGTACGGTGCAAATGGGAAATCAAGGTAGGAGCAAGATCGTTGGGATAGGAGACATCATTCTGACAACAAGCACTAGGTGCAAGCTTGTTCTGAAAGATGTGAGGCATGTCCCGGCCATGCGACTCAATCTTATCTCCACCGGAAAGCTAGATGATGATGATCTGATGAATTACATTGGTGAAGGAAAGTGGAAGCTCACCAAAGGAAGTTTAATAATGGCTCGAGGAAAGAAGGTAGGATCATTGTACATAATGCAAGCTAAGCTCTACAAAGGAGAGGTAAACATCACCACTAATGATATGGACACATGGCATAAACGACTTGGGTACATCAGTGAGAAGGGTCTTCACATACTTGCTCGGAAAAAACTCCTCCCTGACGTGAAAGGTAAACCACTCGATCCTTGTGCTCATTGTTTAGCTGGAAAACAACATAGAGTTGCCTTCCAAAGACCTTCTCAGCCCACAAGGAGAAAGAACATTCTAGACCTCATGCACACTGACGTGTGTTCGATGTCTGAGAGATCCATTGGTGGTGCTTTACATTTTGTCACCTTCATTGATGATCATTCAAGGAAAGTGTGGTTGCACTAGTTAAAATCAAAGGATCAAGTGCTTGATGCTTTCAAAGAATTCCATGCTCTAGTGGAGCGTGAGACTGGATGGAAGATCAAGTGTGTACGATCATATAACGGAGGTGAGTGTAGAGGTCCTTTTGAAGCCTATTGCAAGAAATATGGTATTAGGCTAGAGAAGACTCCACCCAAGACACCACAATTGAATGGGCTAGCTGAGAGAATGAACCGTACCATTGAAGAAAGAGTTCGTTGTGTGCTCTCTCATGCTAAGTTACCCAAATCATTTTGGGGAGAAGCTATAATGACCATGGTTGACATTGTTAACCTCACACCATCAGTTCCTTTCGATGGAGCCATCCCATAGGAAGTTTGGATGGGCAAAAGGGCTTCATACAATCATCTCAAGGTGTTCGGGTGCAATGCATTTGTTCACATCCCCAAAGATGAGAGAGCTAAGCTTGATGCAAAGAAAAAGGAGTGTATCTACCTTCGTTCACCAAAGGATGAATTTGGGTACCAGCTCTAGGATCCAACTAACAAGAAGATTGTTCGCAGTAGAGACATTGTATTCTTTGAAGATCAAACAATTGAAGATATCAAGAATTTAGAGAGGCCAAGATTGAGAAGCAGTAAGAACACCGAACCTACTCTAGTTCGACATGAAGATAATAACACACAAGAAAGTAGTGATGCCGAAGATCATGAAATTCATGATGAACCAGTTGAGGAAGAACCTCAATCTAGCACTCCAACCACACCAGAGCCGAGACGATCCTCAAAGGACAGAAGACCATCCACCCGATACAACACAGAGGAGTACGTTATGCTCACTGATGAGGGGGAGCCTCAAAGCTATAAAGAAGCAATAAGTGATTGTCATAAAGAAGAATGGAGAATAGCCATGCAAGAAGAAATGCAATCCTTGCATGAGAATAACACATATGAACTAGTGGAGCTGCTAAAAGGGAGAAGAGCTTTGAAGAATAAGTGGGTGTATAGAATCAAGACCGAAGAGACCTATTCAAAGCTTAGCTACAAAGCTCGGTTAGTCGTCAAGGAATTCAGACAAGAAAAAGGTATCGAATTTGAAGAGATATTCTCTCCCGTGGTAAAGATGTCATCCATCCGAGTTGTCCTTGGCCTAGCAGCCATGCAAGATTTGGAGATTGAATAGCTCAATATAAAGACGACATTTCTTCATGGTGACCTAGAGGAAGAGATCTACATGGAGCAACCTGAGGGATTCAAAGTTCCAGGCAAAGAAAATTTAGTGTGCCGCCTCACGAAGAGTCTATACGGGCTTAAGCAAGCACCAAGGCAATGGTACAAGAAGTTCGACGCATTCATGGAAGAACATGATTTCAAAAAGACGGAAAGCGATAATTGTGTCTTCACACAGAGGTATGTAAGTGGTGACTTTCTCATACTTCTGCTCTATGTTGATGATATGTTAATTATTGGTCAAGATCGCATAAAGATGGCTGCTTTAAAGAAAGATCTAAGCAAGAGCTTCGCCATGAAAGATTTGGGACCGGCTAAACAAATCCTTGGGATGAGAATAACTCGTGATAGATCAAAACGATTGTTATGGCTATCCCAAGAAAGGTACATTAAAAAAGTGTTGGAAAGGTTCAACATGCACAAATCAAAACCTGTTAACACTCCACTTGCCGGACACTTCAAGCTAAGTTCGAAGCAGAGTCCGACAAGTGAAAAAGACATGGAGGAAATGAAGAAGATACCATACTCATCTGTAGTATGCAGTCTCATGTATGCAATGATATGCACAAGACCAGATATCGCCTATGCAGTTGGTGTTGTCAGTCGCTTCTTGGCTAACCCAGGGAATGAACATTGGGTTGCAGTCAAATGGATCCTCCGATATCTACGTGGAACTTCCAAAAGATGTTTATGCTTTGGAAAAGGAAAACTTGTATTAGAAGGATACACAGATGCAGACTTGGCCGGTGACATTGATTTAAGGAAATCAACATCAGGATACTAAACTACTTTTGTAGGGGGAGCTATTTCATGACAATCAAAGCTGCAAAAGTGTGTTGCATTATCCACTACAGAGGCAGAATATATCGCAGCTACCAAAGCTTGCAAGGAGATGTTGTGGATAAAGAACTTATTGCATGAGTTGGTAATAGATTAAGAAAAGTATGTCTTGAAGTGTGACAATCAAAGTGCAATTTACTTGGCAAAGAATTCAACATTTCATTCCCGCACAAAGCACATTGATACAAGATATCATTGGATCTGAGAAGTCCTTGAGGAAAAGCAAGTACATCTTGACAAGGTTCACACAGATGAGAACTGGTCTGACATGATGACCAAGGTAATACCAACAAAGAAGTTTGAAGATTTCTGTCAAGGTGCCGGTTTACTACTACCCCCCAATTAAGTTGGGAGGGGGAGATTTGTTAGGATCCCTCCTTAATTAGAGAGTTTCTAGAAAATTCTAGATCTTTCTAGAGAAGTATAGAGTTTTCTAGAATGTTCCAGAGAACCCTCTAGAAGCTTGTGGAAGAGTGTGGAACCCTCTGGAATATTCTGGAGATGTGTGGAACCTTCCGGAACCTTACAGAAGAATATGGAAGGATGTAGAAGGGAATGAAAGAGTGTAGAGATTCCTAAAGAGTGTGGAGCATTCTAGAGAATCAATCTCCACCATTGGATACAAGTAATCTCCACCATTCATTGTGGAGGTTGAGTAGTATAAATAGGGGTAGGAGCCTTCATTCTTAATCATCAATAAAAAAAGGAAATATCCAAGAATTATAAAAGAGAGCCTCTTTGAGAGAAAAAGAGAGATAGCTTGGGAAGTCTCTATCCTCAAGCTTGAGTGAGCCACCGAGTGTGAGTTGCTTTTGTAATGATATTCTTGTAATCCTACTATTCTTTGGTATAGTGGAAGAATCTCCATATTGGAGAATTATAAACTCTTGTGCTCCCATTACTACTTTCAATCTTAAAGTGCCTATCTTAACTTCACGAAGCGGGAAAGCCTGAGATTTCCCAACATTTACATCTGGTTTTCAATAGATTATTCATATAAATCAACCGTAAACATGCTCATTATGTTGTCTATATTATCATGTTTTATTAAAAGCAAGTTAAGCATTAATTGTATAATATTTATACTTTTTCCATCATGATTGATAAAAGAAATACACTTTCTATGTGTAATTAATAGAAGGATGCATTTGAGTTGGTAGGAAGTTTTTAAGGGAGTAGAAAAAAATCGAGAGTCAATCATCTATCAGTAAAGGAGGAAGATCCTTCAGGTTCTTGCTTTATTTTTTTAAAACAAATCTTTAACTTGCATGGATTGAAGTGATAGTTTTTTTATGAACAGAAATCAATAGTTAATAAACCCACTATTTGGATGAAATTTAGTAATCCAAATATGCACTATTATATCGCTTTAAATGACCTAGGTATGATTTTATCAGTTAATGATATAGTGATTTTAATAAAGTAATATTAATATACTAGTTATAATTTTATAGACATTAATTATTAATATAGTTGTTTTTGTTTATTTTTTAACTCTAAACATAGAATATTTACTTAATTTGTAATCTTCCAAAATTATAAATACGCTTCATTTAACTGAAAAATTGATAGTTACGATTTATTATAGTTGCATGATATTATATGCGGAATGTTTTAGTTTCATTTAATTTATCAAATGTAACTTCGTTGTCGCTGTTCCTTTACCCTTAGCCATTCTAACCACTGATATGCTGGCATTTGCCCTATATCACACTTCCTGTCGGTGGCAATCTTCCCTTTGTTTTTCCAGCATGTATTTTTATATTCTCATTACTATACTGAATTATTCTAAAAATATGAATATGTTAGTATGTTGGGCTACTAACATATTCATATTTTTAGGATAACATATACCGAATAATATTTTTTTCAATTAACAAGTGTGTGTATGTGTGTATTCAGTATATAATAGTAATAGCAATGCTAATTACAACAACTCTTTCAGACTGATAAGTTGGTTTGTAGCATAATACATAGTGTCTTTAATCAAAATCATAGTTCGTAAGTGCATGATTGGTTCTTTAGGATTTTTGTTTTTCTTTCCTTTTCTTTCTTTCTTAACATAGATAAAGAAGAAATGTTCAGTTTATAAATTATACATGTATGTATGTATTAGTAATTGCTTTCCTACCTTTAATTATATAGAAAATAATTTGGATTTCTAGGTCATAGTAACATTTAAATTCAGTATAATAATTTCAAAATTAAAATTTACTATAAATAGTTTAGGGCTTGGTCAATTAAAAATTATAAGTACAAGTATAAATATAAATATGGGGTTTGGTAGCTTTGGGTCGTGCCTTTTAGTCAAATAGTAAAAAGTCAAAATTTTGGGCTTGGCCCAGTTAAATGATGTATCATGCATCTCGACCATTTACTTGTAGGAGAAAGTGGACATTCGATAGCCCTGACACACTATTAGCTAAAACAACACACCAATAAATTATCATAGTGCATTACATATAACCTCACAACACTTTCAATAGACTAGCAAAATAAATGTAAACATGAGCAAGAAAATTAACAAGCGCAACGCTAGTGTACTACTCGATAGCACCAACTTTATCACTAACATACCTCGCCACACCACTGTTATACCTACCACCATTGATCAGTCCTCCTACGCATGTGTTCTCATTCATCAACACAGCGCTCATCCATGTCTGCACATTCAACAAACACAACCTATAATAATCCACACCACCGTTCATGTGCCTTATCTTCTTCAGTTCGTGCATGGACTTGTGGGCTTGATTCGCTGCATCACTTGGCATTTGCACACACTCTTTAAGCGGTTTTTTTATTGTGATAAATTAAAATAAGTTTGGTTCAACAAATTGATTTGCTAAAATATAATTTTCAACTTTAAAGGCCACTCATGCAAATTAAGATTATTTAAGTTAAGGCTTAATCAATATTTATGGCTAGTAGTTCAAATTTACTAATGATGACAATTATCTTATATCTTCAGTAGGATGTATGTATCATAATGTATGACATTAATAAATGACAAAGATACTAAGTTATCGTGCATTCACAGAATATTCATATTAACTATTTCTCGTTAAAATCTTGCATTATTTTTGTCTAAGTACTTATAAAATATTATCATGTTGTAAGTTGACATGACATAGATGTGTAAATTTATTTGTTTGTGCTTGGTATGTGATGCACATATCTATAATGTTGGCCTTTGAGATGGAATGAGAACGAGATAATTACAAACATTTATACACAATGTAGAAAATCCTTTCTTTTTTCGTATTTATACTTAAACTTGACGTCTAAGATATAGTAACACGAATTTACGAGTTATATATTAGAATGGCTCGTGTTCTTCTTTCGTAACTAAAAATATAAAAGAAATGTGTTTAAATTGTTAGTTATTTTTAACATAATTTCGTAATCTAAGATCTTGTCCTTTTAGTTTTTCTTATATCTTATAATTATATCAGACATTTTTCTTCCATGCCTATAATATTTGTCCATCTTTTTTGTATTCAAGGGTATATAATATGTGGATTTGGTCGATGATTGGGGACTTAATTTATCCTAAGTTTAAAAGGCCAATTGAGGCATTTTACGCGTATGTACATGTCACTTGAGGAATTCTATTTGTAACTTGAATGTTGTACTGATGTTAAATTTACACCTTTTATTAGTACTTTTACCTTCTTTCATTGGAAAAGAAGAAGAACCTAAACATGTCACTGGACAAATCTTGAAGGAAATGTTGTTTTGAACAAGATACTGATTACACTTTATTTTTTCTATCAAACATATCACTGGACAAATGTTCGCCTCAGTCCTCAGTTTAAAACCGAGGCCATTATGCCTCGGTTTAAAACCGAGGCCCTGTTGGCCTCATTTTAAACAACTAAGGCCACTATGGCCTCAGTTTAAAACCGAGGCCCTGTTGGCCTCAGTTTAAAACCGAGGCCCTGTTGGCCTCAGTTTAAAACCGAGGCCCTGTTGGCCTCAGTTTAAACAACTAAGGCCACTATGGCCTCAGTTCAGTTTTTAACTGAGGCCATGTCCGCCTCAGTTTTAAACTGAGCCCGTGTCCGCCTCATTTTTAAACAAGGGAGTGGGAAATTCTAGTAAAGTGTATATTCCAGTATTGCTGAATATATGTGCATAACTGTTTTAGATATTCAGTGCTATCGAAGAAAAGAAATGCCTTTAATGTCTGTTAATCAAAAATAAATAAAAAACCATCGGACCAGTTCTAGATTTTACCACCTCAAAAATCCAAACATGTCATTGCATATATGAAGTACTTAATTTCAAATTATCATCCTTGCATATTTGCTTGTTTTATTTAATGTCCTTTTATTGTTAAATCATGTGCTATCACTTTGATTACTATTTGTCATTCTTTTTAGTATAAATTTCAATTTAATATGATATTAAATGCATGTAGGTACTTATAGAAGAAGCAGAAAAAAGAGGAAATTGGATGGTAGTTCTAGTGGTAATGATGAAGTAGAAGATCTTGAAAATGATCCAATTGCGGAAGTTTTTGGTTCCGATAGAAAGAAAAATTATTATCGAGCAGTTAGTTCTACTTCTTCTATGAAACAAGTAAAGATGAATCAAGCGGTAAAAGCTATAGCTGAAAACAGTTAATTGATACTTAATTATGTATGGAATTAGTATTAGTATGGAATTGGTAAACTATGTATTGATAACTTAATTATGTATTGAACTTCTCTTTTGTTAATTGATACTCTGTTTTACTACTGATTATGGATATTGTTTATTGATTTTGATTGGGTTATAATTTGCTAAATTAGGATAATATTTCATATTAAATATAGTCTACATTATATTTTTTTAACATTCAAACCATTATATCTTTTAACATTCACATTACTGATAAGTGTTTATTTGTTTGTATTTATTTGTAACGCTCATAAGCGTTGGAAGATAATTTTCTCCAACGCTATAAGCATTGGAAGATATTTTTCCCCATCGCTTATAAGCGTTGGAAGATTATTTTTTCCCAACATTTATAAGCGTTGGAAGATATTATTTCCCAACGCTTATAAGCGTTGGCAAAAAAATCTTCCAACGCTTATAAGCATTGCAAATAAATGCCCATGCCCCTATAACGACACATATAAGTGTTATTGAAATTCTTGGCAACGCTTATACTCGTTGGGAATCCTCTGTTTTGGTGTAGTGTTAGAGCAGTTGCCAGATGACAGACGTCTGTAGATTTTCCACAGACGTTTGTGGATTTAGGAAAGAATTTCCTGAAAATATTCACAGATGTCAGTTTATTTTCCACAGACGTCCGTGGATGGCATTTTTAGATTGTAAAAGTTTTCAATGCCAATGTTGAGTGTTTTAGTGCTAATTTTATGTATATGAATTCGTGTGTGCATATATACTAAAGGAGACCTTACAATGTTTATCTAAGGTTCTTAATACACTCGTATAACCTTACTAACCATAGCATGGTCCATAAGTCTTTGTTTGTCTTCGAGTCCCAATATCTTTGAGCATGATGATCTCTTGTAGTATATACCTGTAATCTTGATAAGATATATAATATATGTGGTTGTATAGTTGCTGTCATTGAAACCATAGAATGGAGGTTCTAACATTACATTCAAAGTGTAAAGTGTGTTAACCTTTTAAAATGTTGTTTTAAAACAAAATCAAAATATTACACTTTTAATAACTTGTTATTCAGTCAAAAAGCTAAAGAATCCGAAAATTGTGTTTTGATGGTATTTCCTGTTTTCCATCGAACTATTTATTTATGTAAACCAAATTTTTAAAAAAAGTTTTTCATAATCAATTATAGATAAAATGGGGGTTTATTTACTTAATAAAACCATTAACTGAATATATAAATTAAATTAAATATTCACAAATTAAAACGATAAAATTCTGGGTCTTTATACCAACAGCCATAAGTAATACATTGCCTAACATTTGGAGAGCATTGCGTACTCTAATCTCAATGGATGTATCGATATCCAATCACGACACATCGTGACTCTGTATTTAACATGGTATATTTATTTTCATTATGATAAATCAATCCGGTTATAACACTTTGTAACTACTATCACAAAACATACCATTTATGGATTTTCATTTAAATATACTTTTAATTAAATTAATTAATTAATATAACACATTATATCAAGTATATAATAGAAAGAAAACACCTTTTATTTCGAACAAGATTAGTTATCAAGTTAAATATATGTAACAAATTACATAATTGCTCCTAAGGCATACCCCTAACTATATCACTTGTAGTAATGGTATTCTTTTGAATGGTTCGACCATTTAGAAAGAAAACGAGTGTACAAGAGTAAATGTGATTTAAGGTACCATTTGGATGAAGAGAGTGAATAGTCACTTTTGCTTCATAAAGAATCATCAAAAATGAGAATTGTATTAATAATAATTGATACTTACTGGAATGAGAAATACGATTTCTACTCCAAAATGTATTTTCATATAGAAAATTGCTTTCTATGATATTTGTTACTTTGATTTCAAGATATTTGATCAACGAACTCACTGTTGTAAACTAGTTGCAGTATATGAAATAAATAATCTATATTAAGTGAATGATGGACCTTCGAATTTAGTACGCTATTATAGTAATGACAGAAATAGTGGGGCATACCATATAGCACTTATTGATTGCATCAAATTATGAAAATTGTTTTCGTAAAATATACCGATCATTATCTATGAAATAATGACTATTTTTTGGTGTTGATTGAAAAATAGACTATAGTTATATTGTAATGTGAATATTATGAATATTTGTTATGAAATCAAACTATAATGAGGTATGTTTTTTTACAATGAAAGTGATGCATTGGAAAATACTAAAGTATCTAAAATTATTCACAATTATTTTGGGATTATAGACTAAGCTGTAGTTTTGAGAAATAATTTTTATTATATAATTATGAATCATGTAGAGACCCGGAATTTACGACCCTCAAAATTTGACATCTATACGTTCACTGTATAACATGCCGAATATTCAAGTGCCGGAAATACCGATTGCTAGGGGTAAAGAAGAAAGAGGTAGAAGAAGAAGCAGAAAACAACAACACAAAATCTCACAATCGCAAAGGAACCAAATATAATATATAATAACAGATTTTTAATACAAGAACTGTAACTGTTTTATACTTACAATCATCAGAGTACAACAATCAATACATCAATCTGGACAATTATAATAACTTGTCCTCATACGGCAAAAATATAAATCAAATATGGGAATACGTCTCTGCCATCCAGCTCGTCTGCTGAGCTCCATAGCTGTGGCGCCCCACCTCTATGGTCACGCTAGCCAAGGACACTACGGAGTAATGCCGTCAACTAGCGCGAAGAATAAGGCTGTTGAGGAGCGACCATCTGTGTAATTGCTTTGTGCGAGTACCGATATGTCAGATAATATAAATTACATTTATGTTCAAGAGGAAATCCGACATATCAAATACAAACTCAAAGCTACCACACAGTGGCTATGAGGCCTTCGGAAACAAATATAGAAATAAACATAACACAAATCAGTCGCAGATGTTCATATCTCAAAGGCGGAAACAGATATGAATATAACACATAAAAGTGTACATTAGAGTAGTGGTCAAACGAGATCCACAATATCACAAAAGAATAGATACAAGAGCTAGACAAAAGAATATGTATGCATCATGGAGTCTCTATCTCTAATGTATAACAACAAAAACTACCAATCTAATTTAGGTAGGCAAAAGTCAGAAGATGATCCCAGATAAGGAGTCAAGCAGAAGCACTTGTAACATCTCGGTCTGACCCGAGTATTATTTAATAAGAAAATAATAAACGGATCAGTCTAGCTATACATATCAGATAAAGGAATGAGATAAAAGCAGAGATATAATAAAAACGTATGATAACAATAATGTCATACTAGGACAAGTATGATTTAAACAACAACAAAATCATACAATATCTCAAAAATCTCAAATCACCAAAAAGAATATCATATTCTTTATTTTATTCACCAAACCACAAATATTGACAAAAATATTAATGCCAATCGCAAAAGTTGATGAAACACAAATTCTAGAAATCATCAATTAGAAATCCAGAAATCACAAAGGGGGAGGCCTATCACAAACGGGAGCATGAAAACTCACCAACACGTGTATCACAAACGGAACGCTAATCCATGGTCGCTAACCATAAATTTTGAGCCGAAGCTCCACAAACGGCCCGAAGCCCATGGGTCGCTACCCCGCCAAATTGAACCGAAGTTCCAAAAATGGGGATTGTAATCCCCAACAAACAAATAGACATCGCACAACGCTAGTCTAAATCACAAAATGATCATCATCGATCAATAAAAAGTGTCGATTACACTAAGCTAGTAAATATATGAGTTTAGCTTCATGTCCTATAACCACTAGCTTAACTTAAATATTTACAAACAAATTGTAGATTCCCACTCGAAAATTGTCACAAGATTTTCAATCGAACAAGTCCAAAAATTAACCGACGAAGTAAACACAAGCGTTTCATACCACTTGTTTTGCTAAGCCGTTTAATTATATTTTCTCATACGAATGAGGTAAAGGTTTGTATATACTAATAGGTTAGAAAACGGTTTTATAAACGAGCTTTGTATTAAAAATAGAGTTCAAATCATCTTTGTAAAAGTGTTTGGATATTTACTACTAGTATAGAAACCTTTGTATTTAGAAGTGACAAATCACAAAATGATTGTAGAAACAATCAACCACAAAAATCCACATTCGAAGACGTGAATTAAATCCAAAGAAATCGATACCGAATCCATCCAAATGGATATTCTCAAAATTCCAGAGAGAGAAGTCATCAAAGTCAATAATAAATGATAACAACAAATCAAATCAACACGAATCGATAAGAATTGGAATCCCACACAAAATAGGAAAATTGGGCTGAGACAAGCATATTAAGACGTCTGAATTATATATTTCAGACGTTTGAAACTGGTGTTCAGGCAATACTTTGCCTAGTCCAAAAATGACCAAATCATATCGGAAGCAATTGGATGAGTGATGATAGCTAGGGGTTTATGCCTAATGACTACCCAATCTTAGAGACTCACCAATACACTCCAACCATCATGCCCAAACAACCATATAAGAATTTTGATAGATTTCGACTTCAAAACACCAAAATTGGGATGTTCACCAAATCAATTCAAATGGAAAGCAATGAACATAAATAAGTGTTAGGAATTCATACCTAACATCAAAGGTCGATATAGACTTAGATGTGAGATAAAAATCTCACCTTTAAACCCAAAAACGATGAAGGAGAAGCTTGAAAGCAAAGGAAGATCAACTACTCTTCAACTTCAACTCTAGAAGCTTGAATCTAAGCTTAAAAGAAGAATGTTTCCTAAATTAGGTTTAGGAAATTTCTGAAATTAAAGAGAGAATGAGTTGGTGAAGAAGAAGGAGATGCTCACCTAAGCTTCTCTTTGAATTTTGGAGCTAGAACTTGAATTTGCAAATGAATCTAGGGCTTAGGAATTTTAATTCTTTTTCTCCTCCCCCATTTTTCTAAACCTTGAGTGTTAGGAAATATTATGAAGTAGTGAAGAGGAGTGGAGTGGAGTTGGGTTGATATGTTGGGTTAATGGGCTGAAACCCAAAGCCCTAGTTGAAAACTTCAAGATTTTACCCAACTCAAAACATATCGATGTTTATTTAAAAAAGTTGCAAACACCATTTTGAACACAATGGAAGTGGTCTCGAGTCCAAAATGTCGATTCTCAAATTCATTCATCATTCAGACGTCTGAAATCTGCAAATCAAACGTCTGAATCTGGAAAAATAAGAATTTTCCATCTTCATTCAGACGTCTGAAATGCACGATTCAGACGTCTGAATCTGGAAAAATAAATGCTGTTCCAGAACAATATTCAGACGTCTGACTCGGGGATTTCAAACGTCTGAAAATGGCTATTTTAGCCTGTTTCCTTTCTGGATCGATTCGAACAATTTCAGACGTCTGAATTAGTCATTTCAGACGTCTGAATTTCTGGAAAAATGTGTTTTCAAATAGGCACTTCCAAAAAGCACTATCGACATAGACTTTTCACTAATTCGACTGTTCTTCTTCGAATAGTGACCTTTTACGACTTAAATCCGACAAACGATGCTATATTTAAATAAAATATTTAAATATAAAATCGTAAAATATGCGGGTTGTTACAGAATCCCCTCCTTAAAGAAATTGCGTCCTCGCAATAATTAAGAAGAAATTAAAGAGTAACAACTATAAAAGCATATCGATACAAAGAGAAGAAAATTTGAAATAAGAAGTTCACCTTAATGAGCACGAGAGAGTAAGTCTGGATGTGTTCGCTCGACGAATTCTCTAGATTCCCAAGAGCAATCCTTAGGATTTGAGGACCATTGAACTTTCACAAGAGGAACATCTTTATTTCAAAGGCGTTTAACCTCCGAATCAATGATACGGACAGGATGTTGTTCATAAGTCAAATTAGGCGAACTTCAATTTCTTCAATAACACCGGGCTCAAGAACAGAATCGGAATCTCGAAGGCATTTCCGTAGTTGAGAGACATGGAATACGTCATGAATAGTAGAAAATTGAGCCGGTAACAAAAGGCAATAAGCCACGGAACCAATGCGTTCGGTGATGGGAAATGGGCCAATATATCGAGGTGCTAATTTTCCCGATCGACTGAAACACACAACACCCTTCATAGGTGAAATACGGATGAACACAAGATCTCCCATAGAAAATTCTAATTTCCTTCTTCGGTTATCGGCATAGGATTTTTGTCTACTTTGAGCTTCTTTCATCGTATGACGAATAAGGTCAATCTTTTCTGTGGCATCATGAATAAAATCTGGACCTAAAACCAGCTTCAAGCCAACACGAAGGAGATCGGCATGGCCTTCCGTATAGTGCCTCGAAAGGTGCCATACCAATACTAGATTGGAAGCTATTATAATAGGAAAACTCAACAAGAGAAATATGATCTTGCCAACTTCCACCAAAATCAAGCACACATGCACGAAGAAGATCTTCAAGAGTTTGATTCACACGCTCGGTTTGTCCATCAGACTGAGGATGATAAGCGGTGCTAAAATTAAGCTTCGTTCCCAAAGCTTTTTGAAGACATTTCCTGAATCCACTAGTAAACAATGGATCACGATCGCTAACAATAGAAGTAGGAACTCCATGCAATTTAACAATTTTCCTGACAAAAAGTTTAGCCAAAATAGGTACGGTCCGATTGGACCGAACGTGAATAAAATGGGCGGATTTTGTAAGTCTATCTACTATCACCCATAGGCTATCATGGCCCGAACGAGAACGGGGAAGACTGTCAATAAAGTCCATGGAAATTTGATCCCACTTCCATTTTGGAATTTCCAAAGGTTGCAATAACCCACCGGGCCTTTGATGTTAGGCATTTACAAGTTGGCAAGTCATGCAACGCTTAACGAAGTTAGCAATATCGGATTTCATTCCATCCCAATAATAAAATCGCTTCATATCCGCGTACATTTTACTACTACCGGGATGAATGGTAAATTTAGAATGATGAGAATCTTCTAATATATCTTTACGAAGATCAATAATATTTGGCACAATATGTCTACCAAATTTTCGAATACCGCCACGAGCATCAATATCAAAGGCTTTTAAACCTTCAATATCAATTTATCCCTACAACTCCGGTTAAGGAGAACCAATTCGGGATCCTGCATTTGAGCTTCAAGAATTCGGTCTAAAAGAGAAGGATGAGCTTCAAGACTACACAAAACAAGAGATGAACATAAATCGGATTCACGATCTCGAATCTCACAAGTTGATAAATTCGCGAGATCATTCCATTCGGATATCATCATGGAAACAACCACTTGTTGCTTACGACTAAGGGCATTGGCAACCCGATTTCCTTTTTCGGGAGTATAAAGAATATCAAGATCATAAGATGCAAAGAACTCGAGCCAATGTTGTTGATGCAAATTAAGTTCCTTTTGAGAAAATAAATACTTTAAAGATTTATGATCGGTGTAGAGAACAAATTTCTCTCCCAAAAGATAATGATGCCAAATTCTAAGAGCGAAAACAAGAGCCGCGAGCTCTAAATCATGAGTGGCATATCTAGTCTCGGTAGGCTTTAATTGCCTAGAAGCATAAGCAATAACACGTTCCCTTTGCATGAGAACGACACCTAAACCAACACGACTAGCATCGGTGTAAACAATAAAGTCTTGGTTCCCATCGGGAATCACAAGAATAGGAGCATCGGAAAGGAGTTCTTTAATTTTTGGAACGAAGCTTCACATTTGTCTGACCAAATGTATTTAACTCCCTTCTTTGTCAAACTAGTAAGAGGTACGGAAATTTTAGAAAAGTCTTTTATGAAACGACGGTAATAACCCGCCAATCCGAGAAAGCTACGAATTTCCGTCACACTCTCCAGTCTCTTCCAATTTTGAATCGCTTCAGTCTTTGAAGGATCCACGGAAATTCCGGATTCAGAAATAATATGCCCCAAAAATTTCACACGAGATTGCCAAAAGTGGCATTTATAAAATTTTGCTTTCAATTGATTTCTCCTAAGAGTTTCCAACACAATCCGAAGATGATTTTCATGCTCTTCCTCGGTTTTGGAATAAATAAGAATATCATCGATAAAGATGAGAACAAATCGATCGAGGAAGTCTTTGAAAACTCGATTCATAAGGTCAACGAAATAAGCTGGAGCATTCGTCAAACCAAATGGCATAACAAGCTATTCATAAGATCCATAACGAGTATGGAACGATGTCAAAGGAATGCTATCCTCTGCAATACAGAGTTGATGAAAACCGGTTGCTAAGTCCAACTGTGAAAAGACTTTAGCACCACTAAGCTGATCGAATAAATCATCAATCCGAGGCAAGGGGTATTTATTCTTGATGGTCAGATCGTTAAGCTTGCGATAGTCAATGCAAAGACTAAGTGTACCATCAGATTTCTTCACAAAAATAGCTGAAGCTCCCCATGGAGAGGAACTAAATTGAATGAATTGCTTCGCTTCCAATTCGGATAATTGTTTGCGCATCTCCTCATTTTCTTTGTTGGACATACGATAAGGAGGACGAGTAATAGGTAGAGCTCCGGGGATTAGATTAATTCTGAACTCAATTGCTCGCTTAGGTGGTAATCCTAGAACAGGCTCAAATATATCGGGAAATTCACAAACAATATGAATGAGAGAAATAACATCTTCCTCATCATCATTATCGTCGTCATGAGGATTTAGTGAATACAAAGATGCTTTCGAATTGGAATATGAATCTTTCAGAAAAAGAAAAATCTGCTTAACAGACTGAGGATGTCGAAGATAAATAGTCCGCTCAGGACACAGGATATGGGCTTCATAACGGTTAAGCCAATCCATTCCCAAAATCATTCCGAAACCTAGGTAACGCATGACATGCAAATCGGCACGGAAAGAGTAATCACATAAAATAATTTCGACATCTTTACAAAGTAAACTGAGTGTTGCGGATCCACCAACCGGATTCGCAATTCTCAAAGAAGTCATCAAGCCAATAACATTCAAAGACAAAGCATCAACAAGTTCTTTTGATATAAAAGAGTGAGATGCACCCATATCAAAAAGAACTCGAATAGGGAGATCACGAAATATAATAATGCCATCAAGGATAGAATAAGAAATACCTTGACCACGAGAAGTGTTAGCAGGGGATTGTACAACGTTAAGCTTGCCCTCCCTCTTGCCTTGTAGTTTGGGACACGAAGATATAGTATGACCCGAACTCTTGCAATAGCGGCAAGAAGGAGACTTCGGACACTTGTTTGCATAGTGGTCCTTAGAACCACAATTTTAACATTCTCCACGACGAGAGTTAGGAGTATTTGCTACCGGTGTTGCTTGCTTTCCCTTCTTGTTGGGATTAGGCTTGAATTTAAAATGTCTCTTCTTGTTGATGTTTTGTTTGACCTCAACATCACTATCTTTATTAGCCTCTTCGAGACGAAGAGCAATATCAACTAGCTGATCAAAAGAAACTTCTAATTTCAGAAGTAATGGCTTCTTGAGATTCTTATTCAACCCGTAGACAAATCTCTGATTTTTCTTTAATGGGGTATTAATATACTCGACCCCATATTTAGATAGAGATTCGAAAGAAGCGACGTACTCCGTAACGGAAGATTCACCTTGAACAAGGTCAATGAAGCATCGAGCTAGAGATACTTTTTCAGCTTTCGGCACGAATTTAAACTCGAACCTTTCCCGGAATTGCTCCTAAGTAAGGTCTGCTTCAATAGTTTCAAAGATCAAAAGCTCGTACCAGTCTAATGCTCTTTCTTGGAGCATACTAGAAGCCACTCGGACTCGATGAAGATCAATAAGATTCATGCAAGAAAAGATGCGGTCGCATGTTCGAAGCCAAGCTTGGACTTCTATAACACTCTCAGAACCTTTGAATGGCTTTCCACCTAAATTGGTGTAATCACTGCACAAGCGTGCAAACCCAGATTTAGGGTGTGTGGGCTCAGGAATAGGTCCGACAGCTTGAGCATTTCTCACAAGATCAAGAAGTTGCTGAGTAGACATAAATACTCCATCCTGAGGAGTAGCACTAGATTGACCAGCGCTAGGACGGCCAGGTCTAACCATTTCTCTTCTTTAAGAAAGAAAGAAAAGAGAAAAGATTAATCTCAGAATGAATATCAAACAAACTTGATTGATAAAACAAGGCATCGTAAAAAGAAATAGGATAGAACGGTACGAAGACTCGAATTAAATCATATGGCACGATTCCTAAGAAAGACTTAGGATAATGATCCTTGCTAGATTATTCTACATTGTTCCTAAGTTTGGCTCTGATACCAAGCTGTGGTGCCCCACCTCTATGGTCATGCTAGCCAAGGACACTACGGAGTAATGCCGTCGACTAGCGCGAAGAATAAGGCTGTTGAGGAGCGACCATCTGTGTAATTGCTTTGTGCGAGTACCGATATGTCAGATAATATAACTTACATTTATGTTCAAGAGGAAATCCGACATATCAAATACAAACTCAAAGCTACCACACAGTGGCTATGAGGCCTTCGGAAACAAATATAGAAATAAACATAACACAAATCAGTCGCAGATGTTCATATCTCAAAGGCGGAAACAGATATGAATATAACACATAAAAGTGTACATCAGAGTAGTGGTCAAACAAGATCCACAATATCACAAAAGAATAGATACAAGAGCTAGAAAAAAGAATATGTATACATCATAAAGTCTCTATCTCTAATGTATAACAACAAAAACTACCAATCTAATGTAGTTAGGCAAAAGTTAGAAGATGATCCCAGATAAGGAGTCAAGCAGAAGCACCTGTAACATCTCGGTCTGACCCGAGTATTATTTAATAAGAAAATAATAAACGGATCAGTCTAGCTATACATATCAGATAAAGGAATGAGATAAAAGCAGAGATATAATAAAAACGTATGATAACAATAATGTCATACTAGGACAATTATGATTTAAACAACAACAAAATCATACAATATCTCAAAAATCTCAAAGCACCAAAAAGAATATCATATTATTTATTTTATTCACCAAACCATAAATATTGACAAACATATTAATGTCAATCGCAAAAGTTGGTGAAACACAAATTCTAGAAATCATCAATTAGAAATCCAGAACTCACAAAGGGGGAGGCCTATCACAAACGGGAGCATGAAAACTCACCAACACGTGTATCACAAACGGAACGCTATTCCATGGTCGCTAACCATAAATTTTGAGCCGAAGCTCCACAAACGGCCCGAAGACCATGGGTCGCTACCCCGCCAAATTGAACCGAAGTTCCACAAACGGGGATTGTAATCCCCAACAAACAAATAGACATCGCACAACGCTAGTCTAAATCACAAAATGATCATCATTGATCAATAAAAAGTGTCGATTACACTAAGCTAGTAAATATATGAGTTTAGCTTCATGTCCCATAACCACTAGCTTAACTTAAATATTTACGAACAAATTGTAGATTCCCACTCGAAAATTGTCACAAGATTTTCAATCGAACAAGTCCAAAAATTAACCGACGAAGTAAACGCAAGCGTTTCACACCACTTGTTTTTCTAAGCCGTTTAATTAGATTTTCTCATACGAATGAGGTAAAGGTTTGTATATACTAATAGGTTAGAAAACGGTTTTATAAACGAGCTTTGTATTAAAAATAGAGTTGAAATCATCTTTGTAAAAGTGTTTGGATATTTACTACTAGTATAGAAACCTTTGTATTTAGAAGTGACAAATCACAAAATGATTGTAGAAAAAATCAATCACAAAAATCCACATTCGAAGACGTGAATTAAATCCAAAGAAATCGATACCGAATCCATCCAAATGGATATTCTCAAAAGTCCAGAGAGAGAAGTCATCAAAGTCAATAATAAATGATAACAACAAATAAATCAGCACGAATCGATAAGAATTGGAATCCCACACAAAATAGGCAAATTGGGCTGAGACAAGCATATTCAGACGTCTGAATTGTATATTTCAGACGTTTGACACTGGTGTTCAGGCAATACTTTGCCTAGGCCAAAAATGACTAAATCATATCGGAAGCAATTGGATGAGTGATGATAGCTAGGGGTTTATGCCTAACGACTACCCAATCTTAGAGACTCACCAATACACTTCAACCATCATGCCCAAACAACCATATAAGAATTTTGATAGATTTCGACTTCAAAACACCAAAATTGGAATGTTCACCAAATCAATTCAAATGGAAAGCAATGAACATATATAAGTGTTAGGAATTCATACCTAACATCAAAGGTCGATATAGACTTAGATGTGAGATAAAAATCTCACCTTTAAACCCAAAAACGATGAAGGAGAAGCTTGAAAGCAAAGGAAAATCAACTACTCTTCAACTTCAACTCTAGAAGCTTGAATCTAAGATTAAAAGAAGAACGTTTCCTAAATTTGGTTTAGGATATTTCTGAAATTAAAGAGAGAATGAGTTGAAGAAGAAGAAGGAGATGCTCACCTAAGCTTCTCTTTGAATTTTGGAGCTAGAACTTGAATTTGCAAATGAATCTAGGGCTTAGGAATTTTAATTCTTTTTCTCCTCCCCCATTTTTCTAAAGCTTGAGTGTTAGGAAATATTATGAAGGAGTGAAGAGGAGTGGAGTGGAGTTGGGTTGATATGTTGGGTTAATGGGCTGAAACCCAAACCCAAAGCCCTAGTTGAAAACTTCAAGATTTTACCCCACTCAAAACATATCGATGTTTATACTTAAAAAAGTCGCAAACACCATTTTGAACATAATAGAAGTGGTCTCGAGTCCAAAATGTAGATTCTCAAATTCATTCATCATTCAGACGTCTGAAATCTGCAAATCAGACGTCTGAATCTGGAAAAATAAGAATTTTCCATCATCATTCAGACGTCTGAAATGCACGATTCAGACGTCTGAATCTGGAAAAATAAATGCTGTTCCAGAACAATATTCAGACGTCTGACTCGGGGATTTCAGACGTCTAAAAATGGCTATTTTAGCCTGTTTCCTTTCTGGATCGATTCGAACAATTTCAGACGTCTGAATTAGTCATTTCAGACGTCTGAATTTCTAGAAAAATGTGTTTTCAAATAGGCACTTCCAAAAAATCACTATCCACATAGACTTTTCTCTAATTCGACTGTTCTTCTTCGAATAGTGACCTTTTTCGGACTTAAATCTGACAAACGATGCTATACTTAAATAAAACATTTAAATATAAAATCGTAAAATATGCGCGTTGTTACAATAGCATCCTATCATGAATCTGTGATACTCGGTCTGACCTGAGCATTATAATAAAATAACACCCGAGTCAGTCCGGAAAACCAACGTGAGAAAACACACTCAATTTGAATTATTAAAGTTATCAAAACTCTTTGAAAAACAAAGGTATCTCGTAAGACCGCGTCATACATAAACACGATGGGTTTTTCCCTTACGATAACCAAAACATTTTATAGAACATCCAATGATATGATAATAGTGTCTAAGTACAAATACTTATTCAAATAGCCGAAATTATTACATTAATTAAATTCCAGCATACTAGGCTCTACAAACAAAACCGTAAAGGCTCGTATTGGAGAATGGATTTCATACAATGACTGGGCTACTGGGGTACCGCCTATCGCAGTACACCTCTAGAAAAATATACCGAGAACCTCGTCGGGATCCCCTACAACACAAGACAACCCTACCCCTAACCTGGATAGAACCGAATATGTTATCACCTCGGGTGTTCCCACCCTTAAAAAAATCGAGCGCTCTCTTTTTCATGCACAACCATATCCATAATTTATATATATTTCCGAGGGTATCTAGAAAAGTGATAACATACCCTAATTGGGTGCGACCCACGTAGCCTTGCTGCATCTCCCCTGTTTTAGTCATTTCCAGTTGATGAGGATTGAGGCTAACGTTACCTTCCAAGAAAATTTCCACTTAGAATGCTCATCGTCCTCCAATGACGATGTTCTGATAGCATTCGTCCATACAAGTTGTCCTGGGTCTGGACAAACCGAATCACCGTCTTCACTATCTTCATGATATCCATTCATAACGCTCAAATCGGATCGAAGTGGTTTTCAGATAATTAAATCTGATCCCGATCTCTTCGAAACGATTAACGAAATTGGCCATTATTTATAGTCGGTTATTTAACTATCAAATAACATCCATAGGCAGTCGCTAAGCCATTATTTATAATTTTCCAAATTTATTTTCAAAATACTTTATAAGATATATATATATAAATATATTCAAATTTCTTCCAATATTTTAAATTTGAAAACCAATTCAAAGTCTAATACCCATAACAGGATTTTCCCGAACCATCTCACTTAGAAATATTTTCCTTCAATTCCATTTATAATTCAATAATTGAAAATATTTCTATAATAATAATAATCTCTTAGGAGAAATATTTCAAATCCTTCCAGTTCAATACTTAGGAAATAATTATAAGTATATTTCCAAAAATCAATTTATCTCCAATACTTAGGAAATATTCAATTTATTTCACAATTTACAAATCCTTTACAAATTCCAATTGGATCACTCCAACATGTTTCCTTGCATCCATAGATGTTAATACAACATAAAAATACTAATCCCACTTTGAAGGGGATATCGAGGTATATAAGGTCATCCACTATTATGCGGGGCGCATAGGATCTCATTCGCTCCAATAGGTGGGAAATATATCCAACTACTAATATATATACTACTATATATATGTAATATAGCATCCAACTGATAAATATATAAATTCATCCAGTCAACCAATATTTAATTTTAATTTCTATAAATTAACCAGCAATCCAAAAAGAGTGAGATTAACTCACCTTGATTTATTTAATTTGTCGAACATCCAGATTTTTAATTTTCTAAAATCCCAGCTGACTCCGAAAAAATCCCAACCAATTTATATGCGTGGTATTCGATGCCACGAACACAACGCAATTGGTTTCGTTCATTTTGGACCTCGCACAAATGAGATATATATTTTATAAGCATTCGAATTTAATAATAAAATTATCAGAATTAATTAAAATCATCCACAGTTAATTAGATTAATTACCAGATTAACGAAACCCAAGCACTACCTACTCGCGACAACACTTCCAGGCACGACTTCACCATCACCAACAACCCATTGCAACTCATCAGCCCCAACGACCCGAATCTGAACCTCTCTCACAACCATCTGGGTCAATATACCACCACCACGCTGCAAGTTCAGCAGCTCCTCCACCATGCTACCACCTGATACACACTGCCAATCCGACATCGCGGCCAGACATCTCAAGACACACGCGCCATCAGAAACGCGACCCCACCCTCCCTCTCGCACTCACACACCAGAAACCCTAAATGGCAGTCGAGACTTCCCACCTCCAAGCTGACCATCGCCGAATTCCTTTAGGCGCTCGCAGCCTACGTGCCTAGGCGCGATGAAAACTCCACGCTCGCCCACGCCTGCTCCTCCGCCTGCCTGTGTACGCGACCTCCACCTTGCTGTGCTCGAGTACGAACTCGTGACCTTGTCGCGATTTACACTTTTTTTTATAAACAAAGTGATTTTGTTTTCAACTGAGTTTGAGTTTTCCTCCTTTTTCGAACGAATTCAATTTTTTTCTTTGTTTCTATGAGCACAAGAGATATAAGGAGCATATGACATTTTTGAATTGTTGAAGGTGGGGATGCGTTTTTTTATAACGAGCTGATTGTCTTCGAGAGGAGGGAGACGCGATTTAAACGAAGGGGATGGTGGCTCGTTTCAGAAGGCTAGGGTGGCTGAGGTGAAATGTTAGGGCGGCTTTGAAATGAAATAAATTGACCTTGATTTGAAATTTAAATTTTTTTTCTCCGAAATATCCCGCTTAGCCTATCTTGAAATCCCGAATCCCTATTGAGGCGTGCCGCCCGGCATTTATAATGTTATACTGCTATTCCGAACCCAATGGAACAAGCCTCAAACCCTAGTTCGATCGTATGTGGAAGATAGCCTTTTAAATCGACTATTTAATTTAATTTCGATTAAATTATTTTCTAGCGTTTCTATTTCGTACGACCAAACGGTAACTACAAACGCTACGAAATTTGAAATCCGATAATAATACACTATTACGGATCCAATGGAACTAGTTTCGTCAAATTCCGAGACTGTTCCCCAGATCGCTATTTTAACTCGTCGATTAAATCGACGATTTCAAAAATTAACGGAATCGCTTGAAATTTCAGTTTTAAAATCTTACTAACTAAATTATAATTCAAAATCCAATATTTAAACCCTTTAAATATTCAAGATCAAATGACAAAAAATCTAGGTCGTTACATTCCTTCCCCCTTAAAAGAATTTCGTCCGTGAAATTGCTAAGGCAGGAAAAATGCTCCAAACCCATTAACTTAACAAAATCCACTTAGTTAAAACTCGATATTCACTTTTCTAAACCCTTTAGTCCCATCCAAAACATTTAGTTTCCATTTCTAAACCAAAATCTCTGATTTCAATTTCAATTTGAACATCAACTTTTTAGTTAACAAAATTTTCAAAAAATAAAAAATTTCCAACTCCCTAAATTTTCGAAAATTTTTGGCAGGGACTCCTTTGTACAGAGAGCCTTTTGCAATATGGCAAGAGAGATAAAAATATATACATCGACCCAAACGGTCGGAAAACACAATATATATTGAAATTTATATCATTTGCGCTATTTAATTTGAAAACGTACCTTAATTTAGCGTTTTTAAGCAAGCGGCTTATTTAATATGCAATTTCGCAACCCAAATCTAGCCCAATAGCATTCGGTTACCTGTACTTACTCAATTTAAACCACGTAAGTAACAAAACATCAAATTCAATAACATTTCACTTTTTCACTAGTTAAACATAATATTTCATAACCAAACATGTTAACATATATTTATAAACAATTATATGGTTCTGATACTAATTTAATTACTTCCAATCGATCCATATATCATTTCATTCAATTCAAATGATTTACAACCAAATTATTTGCATTCAATTCATTTTTATACCAAACAAACTCATATCCATTCCAAATTGATTTAAAAATCAATTATTCACTTTCTATTAATTCATAGAATTTTATTTTCCCTCCGTTTATGTCAAAAGACAATTTTTCTATGAAAATTCTGCAATATTCATTTAATATAATAACCACTTAAGCTTATAGCTATTTTAAATTAATTTCACATCAATTTATATTCAATGTTATTCCATTTGAATTTGATTCTTAATCAATTCACTTACATTCCATCCATATCTACTTTCATTACATTCATATCCATTTTATTTAGCTCAGAATCATTCCATGCTACTTCATTAATAATCATTTCACAAATTTATTTGAACCAACTTCCATCCAAAATATTACCTTAAGTTAATTCATTCATTTTAAATTATTTCAATTATACCACTTAAGTTTATTTCCCTAGCCATTAAATTCCAATTCAAACTTAAATTTGATTCTTATTCAATCAAATTCCATTCCATTTAGTAATTAATTTAATTAGTTTATTCACTTAACCCACTTCAAAATTTAATTACATACTCAAATTCATTCTGGAATTTATTTAAATAATATCCAAGACCATATTCAATTTATTTACACTTAAATTGAATTTATTTATAACTTAAGTCATCACTATTTCAATCCAATTCTATTTTATTCGACGATATTTCCAATTATATTTAACTCACTTACAATTAAGTCGAATTTTATTTTTAACTCAAGTTCCAATTCCAATATTCACTTTCAATCCACAATCCAATTTACTTAACCAAGTTAAACTCCATTCCCATATTCAATTAACTAATTAATTTATCAAATTAGTTCACTTCCATTTTATAGTTCAAAATCCGATTTTCCTTTCAAAATCACTTTATTCAATTTACTTGAGTTCAAATTCCTTTTATAATTCAAGTTTGGATTTTTATTCCTTCACCAAAATATCAAACCATTTTTATTTTGGGTTTTTCTATTTCACTTTTCAATTTTTTAAGTTACACAACTTATTTTCTTTACAATTCCATAATTTTTCACTTTAAATTTTATTCCGTCAAAATTTTATAACTTATAGTAATATGATTGCTTTAAAATCCAAGTTATATATACAATTACACTTGATATCATTTCTAATTCCAATTCAATTTTTATTTAACTTAACTCAAATTATATTCTAATTCCTTCAATCCATTAAACTTGCACAAGTTAAATTTTTAATTCCTACTTCATTAATTCCATTCAAATCACAAATCAATTTAATTTCAAAAATTTTATTCCTTCAACTTAACTTAAGTTAAATTCCATTTTAACTTTCTCAATTTAAATTTGAACTCCAAAATTCAATTTTCACACTTTTTTCCTTATTAATATCATCCTCCACTTATAAGTTCAAAACTTATTTTTTGATATTTTCTAAATCATTTAGCTAGGAATTCAGAATTCAAATACCCGGTATTTATTTCAAATCACTTTGAAATCATAGATATATATATCTCTCTATATACCAAATCCACTTTTAAAATTTAAACCAAATCCGGTTTTTATCTAAAACAAATCCCCTTCGAAATTTCCAAAACAACACTTGTTTTCACTAAAAATCTCCATATCAATTTACTATGATAGCAATTCATCACTTAGAAACTCGAAAATGAATACTGATGATGTTGTAGTCATCACCAGGATTATTTTCCAGCGATTGAAGTGAGTTCAGAGCTTCATCACTTCCAAAATCCATTTTAAACCATTTTTATTTCAGAAATATTTTCAAAATAATACCATTTATTTTTACAACACTTCAGAACTTTCCAGGATTTAAATTTCCAATTCTAGCTTGAATTCATTTTTAGTTTTTAACTCATTTGTATAATTCATACTTATACAATCTCTGTTTGGTTATATATATAACCATTTCAAATTTTATAATCTGGTTTTGGATTACAATATTAATAGCCAAACACACCAATGTATTATAATAATTTCTAGAAAATTATTTCTTCATATCAAAATATAATTTGGGTAAAATTATTTCATTTACCCGCTTCAAAACAATACTGTGTCGGTTAATCGAAGTGTTTAGAAACTCCTATCGATTTAGTGGTGTCCCACTATTCGACCAGAATTTATATGCCACTCAATAGATAAATCAACACAACATAAAACAATTTATACTCACTAACAAATGCACGCTTATATCTATTAATACACTCAAACTCATTCTAGGGTACTACTGACCCAATCTCTAATGAGTAATCCCCATCAAAATCAAGTTTCTCGCTTAACCTTCAGCTCTGATACCAACTGTAGCGACCCAGAATTTTTGACCCTCGAAAATTGACATCTATACGTTCACTGTATAACATGCCAAATATTCAAATGCCGGAAATACTGATTGTTAGGGGTAAAGAAGAAAGTGGCAGAAGAAGAAACAGAAAACAACAACATATAATCTCACAATCGCAGCGGAACCAAATATAATATATAATAACAGATTTTTAATACAAGAACTGTATCTGTTTTATACTTAGAATCATCAGAGTACAACAATCATTACATCAATCTGGACAGTTATAATAACTTGTCCACATACAGCGGAAATATAAACCAAGTACAAGAATACGTCTCTGTCATCCAGCTCGTCTCCTGAGCTTCATAGCATCCTATCCTGAATCTGTGATACTCGATTTGACCCGAGCATTATAATAAAATAACACCTGAGTCAGTCTGTAAAACCAGCGTGAGAAAACACACTCAATTTGAATTATTAAAGTTATCAAAATCCTTTGAAAAAAAAGGGTAAGTTTTACATTCCTAACAAGTTTTAAAATAGAGAAAACATCCTTCACAACTGTGCAGTTAAAGCGCTCGGTGGATTCAATGCGGTAGAGGTGCAAAAAGTCATAGCGGGGATGTAGCGAAGATATAGCGGGATATATCGGATTACTCTAAAATAGCATATAAATCCCATACTTGTTGTTTTTACAAATATATAGATAGTAATTATGTGAAAAATTAATATTCAATTGAATTATAATTAATATAAAAATAATTTTAAATAAAAATATGTGCAAATGTATTGTAAATGAACGTAAAACTGTTATATAACTTAATTTAATTTAGTAGAATATTAGAGTATTATCATTTCTAAACATATATCAAAAATTCAATGAAATTAATTAATTTCATAATTTTTATAGCGTATAAATATCATTTTTCAATCCAATTTTTTATAGAAGATATAGCGGAAATAGCGGAAATAACGGGATATAGCGGAAATAGCGGGGATTAAAGTGGAAAGGCTATATGTTGGGGATATATGGAAATATCGTAGCGGTAGGAATCCGCTATAAGATATATCGGAGTTATAGCAGGGATATAGCGGGGCATTAACTGCACAGCTTCACAACCAACATTTACGTTTCCGCTCCCTATTTTCAAATTCACGCACGCAAAAAGACCCAAATACCCTTTATGTTTTTAACTTTTCAAACGTGTATAACTTTATTTACAAAAACCGGATCAACATAACGTTTTCACCAAAAAATCGCAAATTTTATGATCTTTAAAACGAGATCCATTGTTGATACCAAAAATTTATATTTGTATTAAAGGTACAATTATTTCAAATATTTGTAGTCGATTCAGCAAATATTGAACATTTTCGATTTTTTTTTCAAATTTATAAAAATTGCAAAAAATTGCAGATACTTCTGCAACTATATGGTATAGTTGCAGAAATGTCTGCAACTATATGCAATAGTTGCAGATCTGCAACTATATGGTATAGTTGCAGAAATGCAACTATATGCAATAGTTGCAGACATTTCTGCAACTATTGCATATAGTTGCAGATATTTCTGCAACTATATGGTATAGTTGCAGAAATGTCTGCAACTATATGGTATAGTTGCAGACATTTCTGCAACTATTGCATATAGTTGCAGAAATGCAACTATTGCAAATAGTTGTAGAAAACGAACTTACACAGTACTTCAGTAAAAATCTTTTATTGCAAACAGATAAATCATTAAGTAAGGATAATTTTATCGTTCAATATAAACCAAATAATCACAGATAGAAAAAATGGAGCACAGTATAAACGAGGGTATTTATGGAAAAGAATTAAGCTGAAACAAAAATAGGGACCGGATTTATAAAGTTTCTAACGGAAGGAGTTTTTGTGAATTACGTTTGGTTTTAGGGATGCGACCCTAATTTTCACAAAAATAAAGGTATCTCGTAAGACCGCGTCACACATAAACACGGCGGGTTTTTCCCTTAAGATAACTAAAACATTTCATAGAAAATCTAGTGATATTATAATAGTGTCTAAGTACAAATACTTATTCAAATAGCCGAAATTGTTACATTAATTAAATTACAGCATACTAGGCTCTACAAACAAAACCGTAAAGGCTCGTATTGGAGAATGGATTCCATACAATGACTGGGCTACTTGGGTACCGCCTATCACAGTACACCTCTAGAAAAATGTACCGAGGACCTTGTCGGGATCCCCTACAACACAAGACCAGCCTACCCCTAACCTGGATAGAACCGAATATGTTATCACCCTGGGTGTTCCCACCCTTAAAAAAATTGAGCGCTCCCTTTTTCATGCACAACCATATCCATAATTTATATATATTTCCGAGGGTATCTAGAAAAGTGATAACATACCCTAATTGGGTGCGATCCACTTAGCCTTGCTGCATCTCCCCTGTTTTAGTCATTCCCGGTTGATGAGACTTGAGGCTAACGTTACCTTTCAAGAACATTTCCACTTAGAATGCTCATCGTCCTCTAATGACGATGTTCTGATAGCATTCATCCATACAAGTTGTCTTGGGTCTGGACAAACCGAATCACCATCTTTACTGTCTTCATGATATCCATTCATAACGCTTAAATCAGGTCGAAGTGGTTTTCAGATAATTAAATCTGATCCCGGTCTCTTCGAAACGATTAACGAAATTGGCCATTATTTATAGTTGGTTATTTAACTATCAAATAACATCCATAGGCAGTCACTAAGCCATTATTTATAATTTTCCAAATTTATTTTCAAAATATCTTTATAAGATATATATATATATATATTCAAATTTCTTCCAATATTTAAAATTTGAAAACCAATTCAAATTCTAATAGCCATAACAGGATTTTTCTGAACCATCTCATTATCTTAGAAATATTTTCCTTCGATTCCATTTACTATTCAATACTTGAAATATTCCTATAATAATAATAATCTCACAGGAGAAATATTTCAAATCCTTCTAGTTCAATACTTAGAAAATAATATAAGTATATTTTCCAAAAATCAATTTATCTCCAATACTTAGGAAATATTCCAATTATTTCACAATTCACAAATCCTTTACAAATTCCATTTGTAAATCCCCTGACTCATTTTTTTTTACGAATTCTATAAGTTCCGGAATTCGTTAATTAACTTCCTTTTAAATTTCCCAAGTCAATTTCACTCGCCTAAACCCCCAATTACCATTTCAAACTCCTTTTATGAATTATAAATTCATTTTTAATTTTTATATTTAATCACCTTGGAAATTAACTTAAATTTCAGCATTTGACTATAACATTCCTTTTTCAAACCACTCTCCATCTACCAACTTAACTTACAAATCTCGAGGTAATTATAAATCGCTTCAATCCTTTGCCTTCAAACCAAATATATATATATATATATATATATATATATATATAATAAATATTTTAAAGAAAAATAATTAAATTTCAAACATGGTTAAGTACTATTAAAATATGAAAGCACCTTTAATTAAGTATTGATAACTCATTTCCAATTCATTTTAAATAAAATCAATTCATTTATAAGTTTATTAATAAATCTTAAATTTTCCTTCGCTAATATAAAATATTTGAATAACCTACTTTCTGAAATATTCCAATACTAACTAGTTTCAAAATTTCATGGTTTAATAAATAAAATTTCCTTTCTTTTTAAAAACAAAACTTAACTTCTAAATAAAAATATATTTTTAAAATTCCAATAACCAATTTCAATTTATAAATTCCTCTCGATTCACAACACATCGATTTCCTTTCCAATTCCCTTTCCAATTCCCTTTCCAAGTTAGTTTCCAAAAATAAACTCTACTATTTTTCCCAAAAACTATTTTCGTATCTTGATATAAATCCCACCGTGAAATTTTTTATTTCCAATTTATCACTGATATCTTTTCCCCTATTTATAAACATCGTTTATAAATTTACAAACTTCCTTGGTTTTACTTGTTTATAAAAATCAAATCTTATTTATAAAATCTCATTCTATAGATCCATTTCTTTATAAATTCCATTTATTTTTCAAATCTATTTTCAATGTCGATTTTTAACTTCTTTCCATTCTTTCCCGAATATCTTTTTTTAAAATCTAGTCTTAAAAATCCCTTTATATAATTTATTTTAAAATCTCTATTTAAAATATTTTACAAATAGTTAAGTAAAATTCCAGAATCAATTTACTATTTTATCCAACTCAACTTCCTTTAAAATAATCCAAACCCCAATATAAATATTTTTATATCCAAATTCTCTTTTTAATTCCTTCGAATTCAAAAATATGATCTATGGTATTTAAAAATACCAAATTAAGGCCAGTGTTACTATAGCATCCAATAATTCAAATCACCACATAATCTATATAAGTTTATTCACACAAATCATATATCACTATATATGAAATTAAAATAAACAGTTTTGAGGAATCCAGTTGGATCACTCCAACTTGTTTCCCTACATCCATAGATGTTAATACAACATAAAAATACCAATCCCACTTCGAGGGGGATATCGCGGTATATAAGGTCATCCGCTATTATGCGGGGTGCATAGGGTCTCATCCGCTCCAATAGGCGGGAAATATATCCAATTATAATATATATACTACTATATATATGTAATATAACATCCAACTAATAAATATATAAATTCATCCAGTCAACCAATATTTAATTTTAATTTTTATAAATTAACCAGCTATCCAAAAAGAGTGAGATTAACTCACCTTGATTTATTTAATTTGCCAAACATCCAAATTTTTAATTTTCTAAACTCCCAGCTGACTCCGAAAAAATCCCAACCAATTTCTATGCGTGGTATTCGATGCCACGAACACAACGCAACTGGTTTCGTTCATTTTGGACCTCGCATGAATAAGATATACATTTTATAAGCATTCGAATTTAATAATAAAATTATTAGAATTAATTAAATCATCCACTGTTAATTAGATTAATTACCAGATTAACGAAACCCAAGCACTACCCACTCGCAACAACACTTCCAGGCACGACTTCACCATCACCAACAACCCAATGCAACTCATCAGCCCCAACGACCCAAATCTGAACCTCTCTCACAACCATCTGGGTCAATATACCACCACCACGCTGCAAGTTTAGCAGCTCCTCCACCAAGTTACCACTTGATACACACCACCAATTCCACATCACGGCCAGACATCTCAAGACATGTGCGCCATCAGAAATGTGACCCCACACTCCCTCTCGCACTCACGCACCAGAAACCCTAAACGGTAGTCGAGACTTCCCACCTCCAAGCTGACCATCGTCGAATTCCTCCAGGCACTCACAGCTTATGTGCCTAGGCGCGATGAAAACCCCACGCTCGCCTACGCCCGCTCCTCCACTTGCATGTGTACGCAACCTCCACCTTGCTGTGCTCGAGTACGAACTCGCAACCTTGTCATGATTTACACTTTTTATTATTATAAATGAAGTGATATCGTTTTCAACTAAGTTCGAGTTTTCCCCCTTTTCGAACGAATTCAATTTTTTTTCTTTGTTTCTATGAGCACAAGAGATATTAGTAGCAGATGACGCTTTTGAATTATTGAAGGTGGGGATGTGTTTTTTTTATAATGAGCTGGTTGTCTTCGAGAGGAAGGAGACGCGATTTAAACGAAGGGGATGGCGGCTCGTTTCAAAAGGCTAGGGTGGTTGAGGTAAAATGTTAGGGTGGCTTTGAAATGAAATAAATTGACCTTGATTTGAAATTTAAACTTTTTTTCCAAAATATCCCGCTTAGCCTATCTTGAAATCCCGAATCCCTATTGAGGCATGCTACCCAGCGTTTATAATGTAATACCGCTATTCCGAACCCAATGGAATAAGCCTCAAACCCCAGTTCGATCGTATGTGGAAGATAGCTTTTTAAATCGACTATTTAATTTAATTTCAATTAAATTATTTCCAGGCGTTTCTATTCCGTACGACCAAACAGTAACTCCAAACGCTACGAAATTTGAAATCCAATAATAATACACTATTATGGATCCAATGGAATTGGTTTCGTCGAATTCCGAGACTGTGCCCTGGCTCACTATTTTAACGCGTTGATTAAATCGACGATTTCAAAAATTAACGAAATCGCTTGAAATTTCAGTTTTAAATTCTTACTAACTAAATTATAATTCAAAATACAATATTTAAACCATTTAAATATTCAAAATCAAACGACGAAAAATCCAGTTCATTACAAATCATATGATAGTAGTTAATCATATCTCAAATAATTAAAGGCTCTGCACCCATTTAGTGGAAGCATTATAAAAAATAACAAGCTCTTCCGATTGATACATATAGATGCATGCAATCATAAGTCTATTAATACCAAAATGGTTCCATATACTTTAATATATTTATCGATGAGTTATCACAGACATGAACATGTATATTTGATGCGCATATATATATAAGTCTACGAGAAGCTCATGGAATAACGGAAGTAAATAAAATAACATGCAATATAAATGATTTGATTTGATCGAATGTGTTAGTATACTGAAAAGAGTTCCGTATGTACCTAACATGAATAAAGATTCAATCACCTTCCTTCTTCTAGCTCTTTTCTCCAAATTGCTGTTTATGTTGAAAACAACAAGGCCCATAAGCAAACTTTACTTGACATCTTTCCCTCCCTTTAACCTTCTAACGTTCCTTGGCTCTACATAGGAGATTGGAACTGCCTGCAATTCTCTTATGACAAAAGTGGAGGTTGCCCTTATCCATTCGAAGCACTAGGCCTATGAATAATGCTATCTATTCCTCTAGTCTTATCCCCATTCACTCTACCAGCTTTTTTTTCTTACTTGGAACAACAGTAGTAGGTTGGGGATTAGAACCTTGTGTAGACATGACAAAGCTTTTCATAACTTAAATTCCATCACATTATGGTCTAACCTATCCACTTATATCCCTCATCCTTCCTTTCTGACCACTCTCTGCTCATTATTGGTTGGGGAAAGGTTGCTATGAGAAAACACTCCTCCTTTTCATTTTTTAACAACTAGGCTGAACAACCTGATTTTTTATCAACAGTTGCTTCATGAGGAACTCTCATGTTTTTGGCAACCATATGTTCCACTTGCAGGTAAAGCTGAAGAAGCTAAAGGCAATCTTTTGGGCTCATAATATTTATGATGATGGTTCTAAAGCCTCTACTAAGTTGTGGAATAAATTGCTTGCTATTCAAGTTGCTCTATCAGCTAATTCAATGGATTTATCTCTTTCTAAAAAAGAAAGTATTTTGTCAAAATGCTTGTCTAAAGCTCTGTATAAATAAAATAAAATGGTTAGACAAAAGCTCAAGAACAAGTGGGATTTATTTGGTGACAATAACTCTAATGTTTTCATACTTCCTTGAAAATTAAACATGCCTCTGATATTGTTTTAGAAATATTAAATAAGGATGGTCTTGTGTAATAACACTGACTCTATTCAGAGTGCCTTCCTGGGTTATTTTGAAAGTATCTTGGCTAATCAGTCTCATCTTCTGATCTCTATTTCCTCATTTTATCAATACTTCCTATCCTCCTTATCTCCTCAGGCTATTTCCTCATTGATCAAAGAAATTACTTCGGATGAAATAAGGTCTACTATTTTCAGTATGAACTATGATAGTGCACCAGGTCATGATGGATTTAATGCACATTTCTTTTAAGGTTTCATGGAGTATCATAAGCGAGGATGTGATCAAAATTATTAAAAGTTTCTTCAAACATGATAGAATGCTCTTTGGAATAAATGCCACCAAAATTGCCTTAATTCCTAAAGTTAAACAACCATCTAGTGCTACTCAATTTAGACCTATTGCCTGCTGCAATGTGATTTATAAATGCATATCCAAGATTGTGGCTTCAAGAATAAAATTATGCTTCCCATCATTATTTCCTCTAACTAGAGTGCATTTTTTCCTTCCAGAAACATTGTTGACAATGTTTTGCTTACTTAGGGGTTCTTAAGAGGTTACAATAGGAAGAATATATCACCTAGATGTATTGTGAATTTGATCTGCAAAAAGCATTTGATTTAATTCAATGGTAGTCAACCATTTATATTCTTCACAAAATAAATTTCCCAATTCCCTTCCTTGCTTGGGTTTACTCAAGCCTATCTACTGTCCACTATTCCATTTCTTTAAATGGTGCTTCTTTTGTCTATTTTGCTTGCACTAGGGAATTTAGACAATGGGACCTGATGTCCCCTTATCTTTTTATTTGTGTCATGGAAATTTTAACCTGTATGATCAATAATGCCTCTCAGTCTAAAGTTCTTGACATCCATCCAATGCGCAAGTCTCTAAGAATAACAACTTTCATATTCGTTGATGACCTCTTGCTCTTCACTAAGCCTAATTATAAACCTATCTCCAGCTCTCTTGCTATCATGAGCAATTTTAATGAGCTATCTGGCCTATCAATCAATAAAAAAAATCCAAAATTCTGATAGCTGGGATTTTTGAATCTGAAAAAGAGACTCTTAAGACATTATCCACCCTTTCTATGGGATCTAATGATATTTATCTTAGTGCTCCTCTTACTTCATCTAGAATTAATGCTATACAATGCATGCCACTTTATGGTAAAATTATCATCAAATTGTCATCATGGCTTATTTCAAAACTTTATGTTGCTGGTTGACTTGTTATTATCAAATCTATAGCCTCTACAATGTTCTTGTATTATGAAAGAATATTTATACTTTCCCCTAAGCTTATTGATATGGTTAACTCAGCTTTAAGTCATTTCTTATGTCATGAATATACTTTCTCTCAAAAGTTAATTCCAATTGCTTTTAAGCACATCTCATGTCCTTATGTTAGGGGAGGATTGGGAGTTATGAATATAAAATGGTGGAACAAAGCTGCTTTCTCCACTCATTTTAATAAACTATTGAATCATGATTCTAATCTATGGGCTATTTGGTCTCATATTAACACTATCAAAGGTGCTCATTTCTGGACAATGGTTATTCCAAATGATTGTAGTTGGACTTAGAGAGGCATTACGAAATTGAGACCTATTTTTCTACCATTTTTCCAGAGCTCCTTGCACTATGCTAATCTGTTATCCTTTTGGCATGATCCTTGGTTGTTATCCTTTTGGCATGATCCTTGGTCTGCAAAAGGATTGAATCTTTCTGAAGTTATAAGTTTTAACTTAAGAGTTCTAACTAGAATAAATGATAATGCTAGAGTCTCTCACTTCTTGCGTATTGGTGAGATCAGTCTCCCCTATTGTAGCTTTCTTGTTATTAGAAATGCTTGGGCTGTGATTAAAGGAAGGAATTATGATTATGCTATTGATACTAATCTCTGGAGTGATAAATCTTATTCTATATCCAGGGTTTACAATAAAATCTCAAGTTTTAGGATATGTCAATCTTTCTATGGCAATCTAGAGTTTAAGCTGTTGGATCAAAACCAAAGGACAATCTCCTTCTTTAGAAAATCATCAGGAATGGTCTTCACACTCAAGACAAGTTGGTCAGCAGAGGATTTTTGCAAGTCTCTTCCGTGATTTTGTGTGGCAATGATGCTGAAAATTCTACTCACCTGTTCTTTGAATGCAATTTTCCTTTTCCATTTGGCAAAGAGCTCTTTCCATTCTAAAATTGCATATCCCTAATGCCATGGTTTATTATTTTCAAAAGGAAAAGATGGAGATCGACTGAAGGAATGTTTCTTCTCAGGGTTCTAAAGAAACTCGTCTCTCTTGTTTGGGAGGAGAGAAATGCAAGGATTTTCATTGGGGTATCCAGATTGAAGCAGAGTTTGTTACTTAGCCTGCTAAGGTGGTTTCCGGCCTAGATTTAAAAATACTTTAATACTGATTGCTTACTAGTATTAACTGTTTTTTGCTTTTAGGTATTTGGTGGGTTTTTGTTTGTAATCATTTGGTGTTTCTTGTTTTTTTATTTCCTTTTCTTTGTTTCCTTTTGATAGGTTGCTCCTATTCTCCCCTTTGTATCCCCTATTTCATTTTAACAAACGGTAGGGGCCATTTAACCCTGTTAGCTTTACCAAAAATAAATAAATAAAAATAAAGATTCAGTCTCAAAGGTTTCTCCTCCCAATAATACATAATGATGTATTGATAAGGAGAAACATAACTCTATTGGACGAAGCGCGATTAATGCTGAGTGAAGTTGAGTTAAACACTTTCTATAAGATGTGTACTTAAGAGCAGTACACATGGTTAAAATTAATATCATCCAAAGAATAGTTTACAAAACCATACAAGATAAGGGTTTATAAGAAACCTATACATATCCTAGGCCACGGAGTTGGTAGATTGTACGGGTCAAAAGACTGCATGTAATAGTTATACGTAAAGGATCATGTATGAATCGTCCCAAAAGAATTTTGGGAACTATAGTCAATAGATGACTAATCTATGTTGTGAATATAAATATACTTTGAATTAATGCAAAATTAGTTTTATATAAGGAAATTCATAAAAAATTTATGAATGCACGTTCCGTTGCACTGAGAAACAATCGTTGTTTCAAGGAATGCCAACTTCGTATCGAAGTAATTGCTTTAAGAAATTATTGTTATAAAATGAATTTGGATACGATCCAATGATATAATTGATTATAAGGGATGAAATGAAATTGACCAAACCTAAATGAACACAATACATTAAACCATCTAATGAGTATTCTTGTACATTAAAGAGAAACTGTGAGTTTTTTCAATGTCAAGAATAAATAATCCTCGGTTGATTAATTAAACCAATAAGAGTATTGACTCTATGATATGGTACGATGTACTAATTCGAAATAGATTCCAAGTACATTATCAAAATATGATTTTGTTAAATGTATCCGAGAGGATATGATCCATTGGCTATAAATGTGTCTTCATGGGAAAGACGAATGCAGTTGGAATATAGTGAGCCAGATTGGTAAGAATATCATCGTGAATTTCAATTGTTGGAACTAACGTAACAGATTGCCATTCGACGTGCTCAAATTGGTTCGGATTTTACTCACAAAATTATTGCCTAGTATGACTTTATGTTTTGGTATATATGGGTTGAAACACAAAGTTCTGAATCTAGTCTATTTGCATATAAAAACCAAAGTGTCTCGAAGTCAGTGGGAACGATATTGAGTTTGTGAGATTTTAGATATGATCCAAAATTGATACAAAGGTGTCGTTCGACAAGCATCAAAATTGAACAAATGTTTTGATAGAAATATCAAATAGTTTGATTATCAATCAAAATGCATAGGAAGCTTGTGCTCATAAGGAAAAGAGTTAAATAGTGCATAGATATTCTAAACCATAAGTAAACAACACACTACAGATTGTTAACGATATACTTGTGTTAAAATCAGCTTTAGTTGTTTTAATACTCGACGTTGGATTTGTAAATGATGTCTTTTACAATAAGTCTAAAAGATATTGGGAATGTCCCAAATAATATGCAAGGGCACCTTATTAAAATGTTTAATATGAAACATGTAAGATGGATTCCTTATGCATTAGCAATAGGAATAATCATACATGTTACATTGTCTACGGTATTGTGATTTGTTTATATATTTGATACATGAAGCAAATGTCAAATCCAAATCCAAATAGATATCACTAAATGGTTGTTTGAGGTTTTCTGGTGTATTTGTGAAATACTAGAGAACTATTTACAAAAACGATGAACTCCTTATGAAGGAGTGTTCGAACTCAAACTTCATAGTGATATTGAGTTTAATATGTCAATCATGAATTCCAGCTAAGAATCTTTAAGTTGAAATTGTTCCAATTAGAAGAGATTATATGTGATTCAGTGATAAGACTAAGTACATTACCTTGGATAGCACCATAATAAAAGCAATGTTTATATATATTAAATGCACAAATGTGTAACTTAGCTGAGGGTGATTCCAAATGTTGAGAATCCCATAACATTGTTATATATAACAATGCCACGATATAGTTCATAAAAGAACATAGAGTTCACTAGAAGTCAATAGACATATATCGAATTGTTCCACATTATAAAGGTGGTTTATCAGCATTATAAAAAGTTGACTGACAGAGTACATGATTGAAACATAATAGCATACCCATTTATTGAGGAACTGACCCAATTTGTTTTTGAGAAAACTAATTGGAGAAGTTAGAATAAAATTTCATAATTGACCCTAAGTGCAAGTATGAGACTGATAAAGTTAGGGGTCTGCCCTAGAGGCAATTATGTAATTTGTTACATACATTTAACTCGATAACCAATCTTGTTCGAAATAAAAGGTGTTCCTTTTCTATTACATACTTTGATATTATGTGTTATATTAATTATTTACTTTAATTAGAAGTTTATTTAATAGAAAATTCATAAATGGTATGTTTTGTGATAGTAGTTGCAAAGTGTTGTAACGTTGAGTAATTTATCACAATGAAAATAAATATACCATTTTGATATATATATATATATATATATATGTACATGTGTGCTCTCCTCTACTTTAGAGGATCACACATTTCTCTCAAAAAAAGAAAATAAATGTACCATTTTAAATATTCATAGTCAAAATATATCGAGATTGGATATTGATACATTCATTGAGACTAACACTCTCCAAACATTGGGCAGCGTATTACTCATGGCTACTGGGGTACAAAGGGGTTACGTACTGATAGTTATTGGATAACCATGGAATGACTCACTCGATTTTTTTTTGTCAATATAACTAAGGTCAAACAAAAAATATCAATGTTGACGTGAGAATACCGTTGATCTTCAGTGTGGAAGCTCCGCTTTGATTATAGTTAAATCGTGGCATGGAGTCCATCGAATGACTATAGTTGGGTCGTGGAAGCATTGAAAGTGAAATACTATTCAAGAGAGGATTCATCTCCTCAGTTATACGAGTTTAGTATCACGGTCATCTGAAGTCAACTCAAAGTCAAAGTCCTTGACTCGGTTAATAATAATTGTTATTATTGAACCAAAGTTATTATTGAACCAAAGACTTTGTATTTGTATTATAGAGTTGAATGTGGACGATACTGGAATTTTGACCATTACCAAATTCCATAAGTTCAAAATGATATAGTTTTAACGAAGAGAACTGGTGTAAGTATTAGTCATAACTGGGTAACGCTTAATAAAGTAAAATTGGTTTTTACCTAAACCAAGTAGGAGATGAATTTGGCTAAAATATCACACCACCTACTAAGTGATGTGTGAACGTTAATATTCGAATAGTTCGTTATTAATCGTTGACTAAATTTACACCTAAAGAGTCGCATAATCGAATCGTTGAATACTCCTTGAGCACATGATTTAATCAGTTTATAACCGTTATAAATAAAAAAAATTATTCACCGTTTTATTTTACATTTAAATCCTTACAATTAAGTTAATTAAATATCCTACTTTAAACTATTCAAAATAAACTCAGTTAATAACTATTCGTTGTTTTTTCTATTAGTTAGATCACAAAAAATAATAATTTCAATGTGTATATCATATTAGCTTTATATAATTCATGATTTTTAAATTTATTCACCGTTTTATTAATTCACACCAACCATATTACATTCAAATACTCATCTTTTATGATTCTAGAGTCAAAATCCTTTAGTCAATTATTTGTAATATTTTACATTTAAGTTAATTAAATATCACAATTTAAACTATTCAAAATAAGCTCGATTAACTACTATTTATTGTTTTGCATATTAATTAGATCATAATGGAAAGACTGAATATTTTTTATATTTAATCATAAGAATATATAAATTACATAATAAAAATTATGTACATAAACATTGAAAACAACTTTAATTTATACTTTTTATCTTAACAAATTATCTACTAAATAAATAATAGCACGACAGAGAACTTCCAACCCTCTCATTAGTTATAGAAGTTTTGCTCCCACTATTCCCATCATTATTATAATGGTGCATTTACTTAATATAGATTATTTATTTCATATACTGCAACTAGTTTATAGCAGAGAGTTCTTTGATCAAATATCTTTAACTCAAAGAAATAAATCTCATAGAAAATAATTTTCTATATGAAAATACATTTTGGAATAGAAATCGTATTTCTCATTTCAATGTTAAGTATTAATCAATATTATTACAATTGTCATTTCCAATGTTTCTTTATGAAGCAGAAGTGACAATTCACTCTCTTCATCCCAACTGTACCTTAATTCACATTTACTTTTATACACTCGTTTGCCTTTCTAAATGGTTAAACCATTCAAAAAGAAAACCATTTCTATAATATCATAACAAACTCTTTACAAAAACGTATTTGATTATCCTTAACATTTAAGGACATCAAATATGTTGTTAAACTAATCAAACTGACATTTCAGAAATCGAATTCTTAGGTTTATCTCGTAGTTTTAGTCTACGCTACATTTAACACAATATGATCTTTATTGTAATGAATCTATAGTATGGTTTATTTGTTTGCTTCAAATGAACTAATTTCATCGAAGTATCGTACATTATGAAATATGACCATTCACCATATAACATTTATATGCGATAACATATGGTTCAAATATCCATAGTCTTGTATTGGTTTTAGGGTTCAAAACTCATAGAATGCAATATACGGTCTTGATAAAATAAATACGTAAGTGACCAAATCACAAATGTATTTAGTAGTTGCTAAATCAGGTGCTTACATGGGTATTGAAACATTAACATGCAAGAAGCGTTTATCAGTAAGTATATGCTATATTTATGTTTGTCAATCTTCAATTCAGTTCATTTGTATATGTTAATTGATAAACCTTTTATCAATCATATTAAATGTACAAATTTATCAAGTAGATTATTATAACATTATATAGCATATGTTATTACAATATTGGAAAGGTTAAATATTATATGTTATCCCAACTTTTGGCAAGGCCATAATACCATGGAGTTGCCTAAATGGATTTATGATCATCAAGGCAGGAAGTCCGAGGAGATGATTATTAGATTCAGAGATCAGTTATAAGCGAGGCTATGGATACTGCTCCCTTAGACAAGGGATCTAATCGAATCAATATGGTTAGGAACGAATTAGACCGGATCACTATGGCTGTGGATCACCCGGATTGGTAGTTCAAATTAACGATAATCACTCAATAGCTCAACGAATGCCAGGAGAATCAAGCAAACAACTATGGAAACACGAAGAAGGAGTAGAGGGGGACACCACAACTAATAGCATGGCACCACGTGTCCCCCACCATCGATCGGCGCCGATTCCTCTAAGAGGCTCAGATGGGCCCTATTTTGGCAAGTGGATCCGTCTTGGCCTCGGTCTTCTGCACATGGATTTTTAGCTAGATATTTCGGCATCTTCTTCTATAAATATAGGATCATTAGCTCATTGCAAGGGATTTTCTTTTTTTGGCTGGACTAATCTTCTTCTTCCTCTTATTTATTGTTTCTCTTTCCTTCCTCCATCAATTTTCCATGGCTAAAAAAAACTATATTTGTAACCTTATAGTATAATAAAAATATTATCGGCAAGAGTTTGTCGAAACACTATAATTCATGTGTTCATTTACTTTTTCGTTATTAAATTTGTGATTTGCGCATCTAATTCTCTATTTGGATTTGGATATTGAATCTGCGGTATTATCATATCAGTTGAGTGTTTGTGACCAATTTTGTGCAAACGTTTAGGTATCAGAGCTAGGTTACCGACCTACAGATTTGGAAATGATTTGGAACTTGGATTTGGATCAATGGTGAGGCAATCAGTAAGGAGGTTATTGGTAGATAGGAGTCACCATGGAGGAAGTCTGGAGGCATCCTTTGGAGCTGGAACTAATCAACCCTCCATCTACATCACTAGGAACGAGATGGAAACCATGATGGATGCTATCCAGGAGCAGATGATGAGGAGACAAGAGGAGATGATGCAGAATTTCCTCAAGAAAATTGGACAGGCTAGAGAATGAGCTAATAGCAATTTAAACCAAGGATTTGGAGCAGCCGGCAATCCGGGTCAAGGAGTTAGAGAGGTAGGAGCTATAGGAAATCAGAATCAGGAGCATGGGAATGGAGCTAACAGGTAGGAGAATAGAACGGAGCAGCCGGGGGTAGTCCCTAACCAACAAGTAGGGATCGGCACTGATCGCCTATGGAAAGGAGGCATGCACCCAAGTCAGGCTGGATCGGTTCACGGTATGCTAGTGGTCGATATTGTGCGGTATAGTGTGGATCAGAATGCAGATGCACGTACAGAGGAGTATGTTCCAGGATTCCCTCATAGAGACCGGGGGAGGGGCGAGCAGGTTGGAAATGATGATTGGAGGCTTCTTTGGATGGCAATGATAGGTTTGTGAAGATGATCAAATGAGCTATGAGAGGAGGATTGGTGAACAGGGATTTGGAAGATGTGAATAGAAGTCCATTTTCTCCTAATATCAGGCGTGCTAGGAATCCATTGGAGTTTAAGTTACCGACACTAGGGGCATATAATGGAAAATTGGACCCTACTGTTTATCTAATGAGGTACATTAGGCATATGGAGGTGCTGGGGACATCAAAGCATGTGATGTCACAATGTTTTCCCATGTACTTAGCGGATATAGCTACAATGTGGTTTAGGAAATTGGAGAATGGTTCAATTAGTAGTTGGATGGAGTTGGTGGATAAATTCATAGAGCAATTTCAGGTCCACATCACAAGACCAAAGAGTGTGATGACATTGAAAACACTGAATCAAAGGACAGGAGAGTCCCTGAGGAATTTCTTAATACGGTTTAATGCGGCGGTTACTTCGGTGGATCGACCAGATCCATCGATCGTCTTAATGGCGGTTGTATCAAGAATAACTGACGACATAGAATTTCTAGGTTGCACTGGAATGGGATCCACAAAAGCATCTCAGAAAATTTTATCATGAGGCCAAGAGGTTCTTGTGATAGGAGGATGCTAAGGCCGATGGAGAAGAGATTAACGCAGTGAGGGATGAAGGACCGTCTGGGGAAGGTTCAGACAAGGACAAAGGAAAACGGAAAGTAGATGATAGCTTTGATAGATCGAAGTAGCAAAGGAGGGAACCGATATTCTCTTTTTATACCGATTTGAACGAGACTTTGGAAAGGATTTATTTGGATACTGGAGGACGCCTTCCATACCGAAGGTCGACAAGGAGAGAACCCACTGAGCGTGAGCGGGCATTAGGAAAATACTGCCTATTCTATAAGCTGGATGGGCACACTACCAATGATTATGGGCACTTGAAGGATATGTTTGAGGAACACATCAAGGGTGGCAGGCTACCACAATATATAAGGATTCGGACTGCGGCAGTGGAACAGGAGCAGCCACCGTCTGCATCAAATGGAAATGGCCTTGGATCGAGGACACAGATCGTCATCTCTTAATCAGGATGGCATGAACCAAATAAATAATAAACTATATAATAAAACGACTAAGTCACTTACACATGTACAAGATCGAGGTCGGTCCTTAGGCATGCTCTGGGAAGACGACAAGCCGTCGTGCCCGGAGAGGCAGTTTTTGGTTTTTTGGTTTCTTGGTTGTAAGAATTTAAATTTAATAATTTAATGAATGGATTTTCCAATGCTCAAATCCACATTTAAAATGTAATAAATGAAACAGGTTGCAGTTGTCCTAATCGGAGAGACGGGGAAATAACCGCAAGTTGTGAGTCCCTTCGCCAATGAGCGACAGGATGGACTTGTACATGGATTATGTCCTCGATTGGGGGATCGAGGCCGGAGAATAATACTCCACAAATCGCGTTATGTTTTGACTGGAGAGACGTCTTCAGAGAAGCAAGGAGTAGGTCGCTTCGTCGGAAAGCGACATGATCGGCCTGCTTATGGGGTTAGTATCACGACTAACTCAAGTCAACTCAAGGTCAAAATCTCTGGCCAGAGTAGTTCAGTTAATAATAATTTTTATTATTGAACCATGACTTTATGTTTGGACTACAGAGTTGAATATGGATAATATTGGAATTTTGACCATTACCGAATATTCCATAAGTCCAAAGTGATATAGTTTTGATGAAGAGAATTGGTGTAAATAATGGCCACAACCGTGTAACGCTTAATAAATTAAAATTGGATTTTATAAAATCCTAATAAGCAATAAATTTGGCTAAAATGTCAGATCACCGGCTAAGTGAGTATAGATATTAATATTCGAATAGTTCGATATTAATCGCCGACCAAATTTATACCTAATGGGTCACACAAACGAAACGTTGAATATTCCTTTGACCAAATGATTTAATTAAATTGTAATATTATAAATTAATTAAATTAATTAATATTTTTGAAATATTGGTTATAAAATTTTATTATAATTTGATGAACAAATATTATTAAATATATTTATAATAGATATAAATATATTGATCGATATACGATATTGATACGCGTTCAAATTGGATTTAAATGCAAAATATTTTGTTCGGGCTTTAAATGGATTTGGTGCCTTTATAGGGCTGGTTGGTTCAACCATTGCAGCCATATAATGTCAAGTTAGACTTGGTTTGGATGGATAAGGGATAGAGAATTGGTAAGAGATAAAAAGGGATCTAGATCCTAGGTTGTCTCTAATCTCTCCTCTATATAAACATCCCAACTCGCACCTAGTAGAGAAACTATTGAAGCCTCCAAGTCCTCTACCTCTGATCGAAAAATAACTCCTCCCATCCCTCCATTTTCAAACACAAATCAAAGTAAAACAAATAATGTTCGATAGCTTGTGATCATCAGTTCGGAAACTAGAACTCTTCTGGATTGGAAACTTGTTCAAGGAGTAGATCTCATCGTTTCAAGCAGCATTGGTAATAAGGTATGTTTTCTAATCTACTAATGAATATTAAAGTGTAGATAATATTTATATTGTGTATATTGTTTTGTTAGTTAGGTGACGATTCTATTACATTAACGTATTATCATAATCAGATTGATCGTATGTTTAAATACTTATATATTTATTAAAAATATTATTCTGACATATATCTACCCATAGTATGCACGACTCAATTTTGTTTAAACTAATTTAATATGCATTATTTAATTATATATAAACTTTATAATTTAAATACTATATCTTATTCTATAAAAAATATGGTTTTATAATGTTATATAAAATATTCCATATTTAAAATATTTTTGGCAGCAATAAAATAATATATATATATAATTTAAATATTATTTAAATTAATTAGTTATATCAATTAATTATATCAATATATATATATATATATATATCGTAAAAATACGTTTTATATTGTATAAAATTAAATTAGTACCTAATATACTTTTGGCAGGAATTTTTTTTTATATAATTTAAATATTTAAATGTAAGCTAAAAATTAAAAATAGATTTTAAAATTGTTTTAAATTATAAAAATATATATTAATATTGAAATAATGAATATCACTTAGATTTTTTGAAAATTTTAAAATTCGAGATAATGTTTCAAAAAATAAATTTTAATTAAATTTTACTAATTTTTCGTATGGATATTTATTTTTTGAAAAAACATTTCTATATCATGCGCATTATCAGCCTATGTACATATTTAATATATATATTTTTATAATTTTAAAGTATTAATATATATATATATATTATAATGTATATATATATATATGTATGTAAATATGTATTTGATATATATATATATATGTTAAAAATTCAATATACATTGTTTTCAGATTTGCAGTAAATAAATAATTAAATTTAATATTATTTATAAAGGTTTTGAAATATACTTATATGATTACATATATAATGTTAAATTTTCAAGTATATATATGCGTATAAAATTATTTAAAATATAATATAGTTTATATATATTTGTAATATTTTGTATATATAAATTAGAGTATATAAACATATATTTGGACAATATATTCGTATACTAGACGAGCTAACATGTATATTGTATATGATACATGTATATATATAATATAGTATTAATTAAATAAAATAAAATTATTTTATAAATTTAAATAAAATAATAATTTTATTTAGAATTTTTTTATAGAAAAGTTCAAAATAAATCAGGCTTCATAAGCCCAATAAAGATCCAAAACGGTTAAAAAGGTGAAATTCACCCATTACTTCCGTTGTGGGCTGGCCCAGTTCCAATACCAACATCTTTCAAAATTTCCTTGTCTTGTGGTAATGTTTTTTCAATTTAGAGTGAGCGGCCTTGGCTCCACAAATTTTAAAAACATTTTAAAAAGATAAGCTTACAATAGATGAATTTTTAATAATTAAAATATACAAAATGAGAAGGTTACTATTCGAAGTATAATTTCCAAAATGCATGAAATTATAAATCCATGCACAAATAATCGATCCTTCCACGTGTCAAGCCAAGCTTCATGCACATAATTTATTAACTTGGGATATTGTCTATAATACATATGCAGATCTTGTAAATTTGAGCTAAACACATCAATGTTTTCCGAACAACATAAATTTGTCCAATCTTGAATTTTTTTACCTCTTTCTTCATAGTTCTGACTTTTCTTTGTATGAATGCAAGAATGTTTTCCAAAGAATACCATGCAAGTGTTTGAACTCTTTTTTATGGTAGACATGGGGCTACTTTCAATAAACTAGTTTCAAACGAAGCTTTGAGTTCGGTAAATGAAAGCTCTAATAAGGAGTGCATACTCCCCAATTGATAGAGTTAAGGGTATGCCTTATGGGCAATTCTGTAACTTATTATAAATTAATTAACTCTATAATCAATTCTCATTCATGATAAAGGTGTTTTTCTTCATGTTATATATTTGTAATAATGTGTTATAAATAATTAAATATTTAATTAAAATATATTTAACAAAAAATCCATAAAGGTGTGTTTGTGATTGTAATGCCCTGAAATTCGAGTAACATTTTAATTAAATAATAATGACATAATAATATAAAAAATAGTGGAATTAAGGAGTTGATTAAATAAATTATTATAATGGTATTCTCGTCATTTTTTAAAAAAAATGGTAAAATAGTCATTTTTAAAAACATTTGAATTTGACGATGAAACTAGCGCCATTGTGGCTGTCTCGTTTCTCTAGTTCATGTAGTATATTTATGTATGTCGTTTGGAGCTTATATGAAGGAGATACAATTGGAAACATAGTTGGATCGAACGGTTGCTGCACGGTTTAAATTCAAAATTTGAAATTGAGCGGTTGTACAACTAACCTAACTTAAAACAAAAATACGTATTTCACTTTCTCATTTTAGAAACAATATTCTGATTCTTCTTCTTCTTTCCCAAATGCTCTGACTACACCTAATTCCTAAAATCAAGATCCAAATTAAGAAATTAAAACTCCAAATTGAAGAAAAAGGCAAGGATAAGAGCATAGAGGGCACCAATAGCATTAGAAAAGCGAATTAAAGAGGATTCGATCTCTGGACATTAAAGGAAAGTGAGGCTAGAGGCTTGAATTCGAGAGAAATCGATTTGGTGAGTGGATTTGCCTAAATTCGATGTTTACTCGCTTGATTCCATAGCTTTATATGATTAAATTTGATAACTGGGTAACTAAATTCGAAATTTACCTCTTCAATTTCTGAAACCTTTACCTAATTTAGTTTATGAATGATTTTTAGCAATTATGTGAGTTAATGACATATGTATTGAATAAATGTTCAGAACTATATGAAAATGAAGCACGGAACTGGGAAAAATCATAGTGAAATGGTGTATAAATCAAGTCAAATTTATATGAATATATTTCTGAAATGAAGTATGATTTTTCAGACCCCAAATGCAATTTTAGTATATTTTTATATAATTTATATGAATTAATATAAATGAGATTCTCTTTATATGTATAAGTTGCCCGAAATTCCAATTTTAGTGTTTTGAGATTTAAATTCATAGAATTAACATGAAATTATTTTCTAAGATTAAGTATGATGATTTCAGGTTTAGAAAGTAGTATTGTACAATTAATTTTTTTTATGAATATATATATATATGAGGGAATTAGGCTAAAGCAAAAACTTTGAAAAAAATTAGACCGAAGAACACCAAGTTTCATTTTTAGGCTGAAGGACAAATGCTAGTTATAATTAGCATTATATTCAACTTTTACACTATACAAAATGCTAGTTATATCTAGCATTATATTCAGTCTTACACTATACAAAATGCTAGTTATAACTAGCATTGTCCTTTAGCCTAAAAAACAAACACGTTGTCCTTCAGCCTAAATTTTTTTCTAAGTTTGTCCTTGTGCCTATTTTCCTATATATGTGTGTCATAATATGTGAAAAGCACGCCTGAAATTGTATATAAATGATTTAGGACATTTAATCATGTCAAATTGATATAAAATTATTTTTTTGAAGTTTAATATGATGATATCAAGTCTAAAAAGTATTTTTATGCAGTTTTATTTAATATATATGAATTTATATAAATGTGATTTCATCATATATAAAAATCAGCACAGATTTGTAAATAAATGATTTGACGTATATAATCACATCAAAATGGTATAAAAGTGATAATGGTGTTAAAAATGGATGTATACATTAATTCATAAATTTAGTTCTAGATTTATAAAGATATAATTCAAGAGATATGATTTATTTAGTAAAAATGTACTAAATAAGGATAAAATGAATATATAAATGTATAAATGGATTATACATGAAAGTATGGATTAAAAATAAGGATATGGTCTTTGAAGAATAAGAATACTTATATCAACTAGAAATATGATTTTATTTTGAATTTAATATATATATATATATATGGATTTACATAGTGTATTTTAATATATGAAAGTTAATTTTAAATTAACAAACAATGAAAATAAATTGTGGAAAAATATAGTAAGTACTATGAATGTGAATTACTTAAATATAAAGTCAAAAGGCTAAGGAATTATCAAAACAAAGAAATAAAAATGGAAGTACAGAAAAGTATACAAAAATCAAGAATTATTCATTCTGCACATACACCGGTCAACCGGTGTAAATCTACCGGTGCACCGGTCACCGAGTAAAATTGATAATATGAACCTGGGCCCAATTTAATCCATAACATATAATTAATTAAAGGATCATGCTGGATTCCTTGAGTATATTTGGCACGAGTGAAAGGGTAAAGATGTACGCTAGCCTAAGTGGCAACGTGTGTTAGTACACGAACATTACATGTCTTTGTGAGGGTGATATTTACGAAATATAAAACTTAGTAGTTATTGAATAGGAATAGAGCTAGAACATGAGGGAATCATGACTCTTGATGTTGTTAGCTACAACACAATTGGGTATAGCGGAGTTCACGGTTTGTCCGGTTTTTTCGTGATATGACTATACTAAAGAGTGATAATATAGTCATCTCATTTTGAATATAATATAGTAATACGATAAAGCTTTATGAAAATAAATGGATATCGAATTTTGATATAAGTTAAGCATGAACCGAAATGTGTAATGATATGGTATTTTATCATTTTTGATTATGTTATGTTCTGAAACAAGTGCAGTAAATGTTAAAGTTAATTTTATTTGATAGAGTTAGGGGTATGCCCTAGGGGCAATTAGTTAATTTGTTACATATATCTAACTTGTTGACCAATCTTGTTCTAAATAAAGGTGTTTTCTTTCTGTTATATACCTTATATAATGTGTTATATTAATTAATTAATTTAATTAAAAGTGTATTTAATAGAAAATCCATAAATGGTATATTTTCTGGTAGTAGTTACTAAGTGTTGTAATCATGAGTAATTTTCACAGCGAAAACAAATATACCATTTTAAATTTTCCTAGGCAAGATGTATCGAGATTGGATATCGATATATCCATTGAGACTAGAATACGTAATACACTCCAAATGTTGGACAGTGTATTACTCATAGCAGTTGGGGGCACCAAGGGGTTACATACTGATAGTTATTGGATAATTATGGAACGACTCACTCGATAGTTTTATGTTGGTTAATATAACTGAGGTAAAACAAAAAATATCGATGTGACTGGTTTACACAGTTCTCTCGACTTGAGAATACCATGAATCTTCAATATGAAAGCTCCACTTTGATTGTAGTCAGATCATAGCATGACATTCCATGAAGTGACTATAGTTGGATCGAGTGGAAGTATTAGAAGTGAAGCACTATTCAAGAGAGGATTCGTCTCCTCAGTCATATAGGGTTAGTACTACGGTCAACTCCAGTCAACTCAAAGTCAAAGTATCTGGCCAGAGCATTTTGATTAGTAATAATTGTTATTATTGAACTAAGGACTTTGTGTTTGCACTATAGAGTTGAATATGGATGATATTGAAATTTTGACCATTACCAAATTTCATAAGTCCAAAGTGATATAGTTTTGACGAAAAGAACTAGTGTCAATAATGTCACAACCAAGTAACGCTTATTAAACTAAAAATGTATTTTACCGAAACTGAGTATGCAATAAATTTGGCCATAATGTCACACTACCTGATAAGTGATATGTGAACGTTAACATTAGAATTTTTCGATATTAATTGCTAACTAAATTTACACCCAAGAGTTACACGACCGAAATGATGAATTCTCTTTAGACCAAATGATTTAATTATTTTATAATTGTTATAAATTCATTAAACTAATAAATATTTAACAAATATTAATTATAAAATTTGGAATATGATTTAAGAAATAAATATTGTTATATATATATATATATTTATAATAGGTATAAATATATTGATCGATATGAGATATTGATGACGAATTAAATTGGATTTAATTAAATATATTCACTTGAGTTTAGATGGGCTTTTTGACACATAAGAATGGAGGGCTAAGTTTGGCTGGAAAGATAAGGATAGGGCGGCTAAAAATATGTAAAGAGGTCTTGAGATGGATCGTGGAGATCAGGTGAGAAAAGGTAAGAGATACGATCCTCTTTTCTCTCTCTCATTCAACCATTATAAAAGGATCTGTAAACCTAATTTCAAATAGGAATTTTTTGGCTGCCTCCTTCTTTTTCATGGTGGCTGAATTACTTCATTATAAATCTAAAAAGTCTCAAACCAAATCAATTTAAATTGGAGGCTATTTGATAGCAAGAAAGTCTGTGATTCAAGACTAGCAATCTGACGAATCAAGGAATTTCTAAAAAAGGAGGATTTATCTTTTCAACGTGGACTTGAGGGCATCTATTGTAGGTAACCTTTTTGTTAACAAGAAAACTTGTCAACACCCCAAAGTTGAATTAAAGATGCAGAAATGTCCTTCTAAGCTTCTTTTGATTAAGTAGAAAAGGTTAGGATCTTATTACTTTCTTTGATTAACCTTTCGAATAGGTTTTTGTTGTGTAAACCCTTCCTTGTCCGACCTTTGGACCTAGTCGAAACACTTATATCCCTTTCTTTTGAGTCCTTTGAGCTTGTTGAAATTGTTTGATTATCCTTTCGAAACCTCCTTTCGAAACGGTTGTGAAACACTAAAGGTCTAAGGATTCAAGAATATGGTTTGACTTGATAGGTTTCGACTTCATCAAAACTTGGTCTTTTAAATGGCTTGGATTAAATCCTGATATCTAAGGGAAAACAAGCTATGTTTAAGGTTTTAACCCATTAAAAAGTAAGCGTTTGGTGGGTAGTGGTTTGGAGCTAAGGACTTAAGTGTATTGGTAAGTGAGAGGTTTTGACTCACTCGAATGGTACCCTTTCGATTTAGTTGACGCAAGCAGAACACAATTGTATCAAATAATAGCCTCAAAATAGTTGCATAATCACCAATATCAAAATCTTGCTTTCATTAAACTAATGATATATAAACTGATCAATTTACGCTAATCTGATTTCCAAATTAGGGTTGACAAATTTACAAACTTAAGAAAGTATAAGAAGAAGGCGAATGAATTCAGATCCCCTAAACCATACCCCAAGGATCTTATTTATAGATGCGGGTTAGCACCTTTCGACGCAGTGCTTTCGACCTGGTCGAAAGGTGGCTTTATATACCTTCCGTCTCCTTTGACACTTGCGCATCCCTTTGTAATGCTTTCTAATGGGTTTGAATGCTTTCGTCTTCGTCGAAAGGGGTGGTTGCCCCTTTTCCCTTTGTGTTGCTTTGTTTTAAGAAGAAGTAGAGGTATGAGCTTCCGACTCTGTCGACAGGTAGTTTCCTAGGGTTTCGAAGGTGTTCAAGTGTTGATGGTTTCGACGTGGAAGGTGGCTTCCGAAACCATGCTTGCGAATTGATGCGGAACCTTCCATGGATGTTAAAGGCTTCAACCGGTTCAAAAGGCTTGATTATGCTTTCGAAATGGTTGTTTTGATCAAGGCATCTTTCTAAGTAGTTTGAATGAAGGCGAAACCTTTGGTTTCGAAAGGTTTGGCACACATGTGAGGGGTTGTTATCCGCTGCCTTCGAAAGGTACTCCTCCTCTTATTCAAAACGTCTTTATGTAGGCGAAAGCATCTGTTTCGAAAGGTAAACATTGACGCGAAAGGGAGCTTTCGACCACATTGACCCCTTCAAAAGCTTGTGACACATCAATCTTTTGGCTGTAGCATCCCTTCGACTCCTTCGAAAGGCTTTGTTGATGTTGTCATCTTTTGTTCCTTTTTCCTTTTATTCAGTTTGGTTTTGACAAGGTTGAAGTGGGAATTGATGGTAACATTTGCCCCCCCCTGCGAAAGGATGCTCCTGACTTTCCTAGTCAACTCTTTCAAAACCTATTACACTTCTCACCTTTTCATGTTCATGCACAATTCTTGGCCGTTCATTTAAATTTGATCGTACGGTTTGTTGTCCATGCTGACTTTTCTTATAAAGCAAGTTTCTTTCTTCCCCTCTTTCACTTATCTGCAATTAGAAGAAATTTCCAGCAAGAATTAAAGTTTTTCAAATTCTCAAATAACTCCTATTTCCAACAAACAGAGACCTGAATCCAAAGTAAGTTTTCATTATTTCTGTTTAACTTTTTATGTTAAACTTCGATTTTGACATTCACCCAATTTGAATTCGAAATTTTGCTTGAATCTCATAGAGATAATTTCAAGTTTTTCGTTCATGAAAATGTCCATCGATCTGTTTCTATGGCTTCTCTTGTTTCATTTCTTACTTTAATTCATTTTTTAAATTCATCCGAAAAGTAACTTTTTAATTTTTAATTTCATAATTATTTTATTTTTTGAAAAAAACAAGGTTCGAAAATAAATTTGGGGTTTTTTGAAGATTATCGCTTGTAAACTCGCGCTTAAATCATCTTAGTTATTGATTTTTTGAAGTTTTAGGTTAAAATTGAATTTGGGGAAGAAGGGGATTTCCAGTTACTTCATAGAGAAGCTTTTGCAGTTTGAACCGTATTTTGGCACTGCAATTTTACCTTTCTACCCTTCGAAAGGGTTAAGGCGACAACTTTTGTTTTGCTTCCTTAACCTCCTTCGATGGGGGCGAAAGGTAATCCAGCGCATCTCTTAATCGACCTCGTTGAAAGGTTGAGGTTATTAACATGAAGCGGACTTCATCGAAATCATAGTTATTCTTTAGCGTATTCTGGTACCTTTCGAAGAAGTTACCTAGTGTGTCTTGCTACATAATTGTCTAATGCATACTTTCGAAAGCATAATTGAAACCTTTAGTACATGCTTTTTCCTAATTTATTTTAAGGGATGTATGGAGTTAGAAATTCGTCATTCATTTTTTATAAATTAGGTTGAGAATACTATTTTTTTAAGTTGTAAATCAAACCAAACGTTTCTACTCAGTCGAAACCTACTGTATTGACTCAAATTTAGTCATTGGCATGCTTTCAAAACTATATACCCCTTTTGTCTTGCTCGACACCTCTTGTAACTAACTAGGGACTTGACCATTATTCTATACGAATATTGTTGAAACATCTCAAAGCCGTTTCATTTTATATCATTGTTGGTCAAGTTCAAACCTTTCAGCCCAATTGGCATATGGGGTTTCGACAATATTTGAACTTTCTTTGAATAACCAAGTTTATGGGTTTCGATAGTGTCAAAAGATTCTTTTGTCTTGTTTATTGAATATTGGTAGCATATATTCTTATTCAAATTGGTTGTGTAGGTTTCAACTACTTCCTTCAATAACAAAATTATGCTTGAGCTTTCGACACTATTGAAGGGTGTTTGTTGGACATCAACTTTTACTCTCCCTTTCGACTCTCTTGAAAGCTCAATAAATTTCATTTTTCAAACTCTAACATTCTTTCAAGAATATGAAATTTCATGTTTTGCTTGATATTCAAATGGTTGTAATAGGCTTCCAATATCCTTGAAAAAATGTTAATTTCATAACAAATTATAATTTCTAACTGAAATGATTTCACTTGGCAGGATCATGAGCTTGAAATAGTCTTTCCAAAAACTAGAGAAGGACACAATACCAGTGATGGAATCTTCACCCAAGAAGATTGAAGCAACTTCCAAACATTCCTTAATATCTACCCAGGACGAGGTGGATGCAATTCTCAACGACTTCGGCATTACTAGGTGGAAGCTATTCCCCCAAGTAATAACGACACTGTTTAAAGCCCTCCTGAAAGGTACTTTGCCTATACCGCTATCCATATTTGGCATGGAGGCTTCTTACCCTTCTCGGATTTCTTATCCAAGTTCCTGACCTGTCTGGGTATTGCTCCTATACAGCTATCACCAAATGTTTATACATATCTTTTATCCCTGGAACTCATGGCACTAGAGTTCGACATTCCTTCTCTTAATGCTAAAGTATTGAACTATCTTATTTGATTAGTTAAGCTTAGCAACCTGAATAAACAAATCTTTAGAGCCAATCCCCCTAAAAAGCTAATATCCAAAGAGGTAAACAAATACAGGGATTGGGAAACGTAGTTCTTCTTTGTTAAATGCTTTCCCAACATCAGTGGGATTTTTCCTTCTCCTCGTAAGTTGATCACAGTCTTTATTCTTCCATTTAGTAACTTTCCTTTGTTAATCCATGTTTCCTTGTCAGGTGCTTCTGTTAAAGAGTTGAATGAAGAAGATAAGAAAACCGTAAAGTCATTGACCACCGCTTCAAATAGGATCGGGAATAGATTGACTTTGTTGAATCCTTCAAATCTACGAAAGCATTCCCTCCTACCAATGGGCCAAAGGATACTCGGTGAATCTCCTTTAGTCCAACATACATCTCAAAGCTAACGCTTCCATTCTTTAGGTGATCCAAAGAATTTCTCTCCAATGTCACCAATTTGTGCTGATCACTCCGGTAAGTTTAAACATAGTACTTGTAGTTTGTTATTGTGTTACCTTTTATATTGCCTTTCTGACTTGTAATTTTTTAAATTTTCAGCAGATGCTTCTCAAGTTGAGCCAATTATAACTGATCCAACTCTCCCTACTTCTACAACCCATGCGTCATCTTTGTCTCAAGCCATTGCTAGATTAAAGATGGCTGCTAAAAAACAACTAAGTAAAGCGGCCGTGGCGAAGCCATCCTCTAAGAAGGCCAAGATCGTTGAAGTTCTCGATTCTCCGCCATGAGAAGAGGAGGCGTTTGTAGACATTGCTAAAACTATGGAGAGTCCAACTATCGAAGCTTCTCTTGATCAACCTAAGAAGACTCCCTCCCGAGTCGATCCCTTGTCATGCATTGTCATTTTAAGCTCTACTCGTGTAATTGAACAAATGCAAAAAGACTTAGGGACTTCGACCCCTTCTCAGGAGTTGCACTCTCCCAGATCCACATCAGCTGCCTCCGAGTGATTTTGAGAAGATGTTCGGACTATTTTGAGTTCTTCATCTACTACTTCTATCTGTCCACCTTCGTCCGTTTTTGATCCAAATGATCATTGTCGATCTCTAGTTGAACAACAACTCCTGGTATGCTTCATATCACTTAATTTTATTGTTATTGTTTCTTTTTGATTTTTTGACTTACGTTATACTTTTTCTTTCAGATTTCCAAGAGCTGGCTCTCATTGCAAGAAAACACATTAAAATCCTCCGCTGAATTGTCTAAGCATCGAGGAGAAATTTCAAACTTAAACAGTCAAGTTTCCTCCCTGTCCGTGACTAAGAATGAAGCTATGATTGAATTAGAGTGATTGAGAGATTGAGAGCTTCTCTTGCTCAGTCAGAATCTTTTATTTCTGAGGAGAGGAAAACACGTTAACTCCTTGCCGATGAAAACTTAGCCTTGAAAATAGCCCTGAAAGAATCTGAGGACGAAAAAGCTCGAATGGCAACAAAACAATCTTCACTAAAAAAAAGCTGAAGAAGAATAAAGATTTTCTAAAATTGGCTATCAACACTATCTCTGATGCAAAGTAGCGGGTGTCTCAATTCCTTGATACTTCTCTTGAGGACATCATTGTCAATTCTTTTGAAGACGCTATGATACTAGTTTATGCCTACAATGTCGATAAATGCCCAGACTTGAGCTTTCCCCCACTCGACCCCGCTCTTGTCAATAGGGTTATGGACAAAATTAAAAGAATGGAGTAGGGGGTTGAAGTTGCTGAAAGGGAGGAGATTGATGGCTCTAAAATTCTATCTTTTGAAGTCCCTTCCTTCGAAGTAGACTCCAACTTTGAAGATGAAGGTGACAAAGATGAAGTTGCCGAGGAAGTGGGCAGTAACGATGATGATGATGATGATGATGACGACGACGACAATGACGATGACAATGTAGATGGAGGTCAAGGTTCAGGTGGCAACATGGGTGGTCACACTGATGCTCCTGGAAAAGATGGTGATGACAACACTAGGACTTCTTAAAAGGTCAATCCTGATCCATCTATTCATAAAGCAAGCCCACCTGAACCCCCTACGCCTTCTAACCCTTAAGAGGAGCCTGCTTACATTAATGTGGAAGAACCAAGAGAGACAAAGCATGTCTCTCAAGCGTTAATTCCCGTCTCTCAGGTATAGGATTCTTTGTTTAAACGACTTTCACTTCCAAGATACTAATAGTTTAAATCTTTTATTTTAGATAAGGAGGAAACCTATTCACCCTTATAAAACTAAGCTTGAAAGAAAACAAGTGGAAATAAATAGTTTGTATAGAGGGTTAGATAAACAATTGAAAGAACATAATATTCATTCCGATAAGTATCATAGACTTAACAGAAGTGCGACAGTTCTAGCATCCTTCAAAAATCAAGAAGTTGCCCCACGACTGAGGAGGGCGCGTCTTCGATATAATGCTCTTTTGAAAGAAAATCGGGAGTTAATTACGCTTTTTTGGATGTTGATTAAAGAGAGAAACATTCTGGTAGACTTCCTATACAAAGCCTATTATAGACACATAACTAAAGGTTTCTCGTACTTAGGTGATTTTAGTGGGGGTCTACTTAGGCGTTTACACAAAAGGTATTTGGACGAGTTTAAATTTGATATGCATCCTGGAGCATGTTGGAACTTACCACGAGTCAGACCGATTCCCCAAGAATTGCGTCTGGAAAAACTTAAATACTATAAGGACATATTTGTTTCAGAGTTATTTACAAAGTCGATTTTGTATGAACCGAATGATCAATCATAATTATGTAATAATATTGGTTTATGATTTTATTGTTCTTATTTCCTTTTATACTTAGTTGTCACAGAATGAATGTCCCCTTGGCAGCTTTGTTTTTAAAGATTATCTAAGCAAGTATGTTAAACTAAGAAGAGATTATCTTGAAAAGGCATCAATTTTGAAATCTTTAAAGTTAGCCAAATATTGCTTTCTTAGAGATCTGCAAAAACTTTACATGGAACATCCTCGTCTTTGTTTCGATTTTATTAGTGAAGAAAAAGAAAAGCTTCTTAAGGAAATTCGGACATATCATACCAAATTAATATGTGGTCTTGACAGTCCTCCTGCCGGGAGTGGGACTATAGCAAATATCCTCCAGTTATTACCTCAGAAGAACTTAATGTTCCTTTTGACTCAACAATTATTCTTTCTGCTAATTCCTTAAATAAAGCCAAAAAGGCCGTCTCTCAACTTAAATGTGAAACAAGCGTTAAATGAAATTGTACCTTTTATTTCAGTTCTATTTAAGTTGTAATCTTCTATTGTTATAATAAAAAGATGGATTATTCAAGTCTTGACTTTATTTTCTTTTTCTTTGTTTGTTTAAATAGGAGTTGCAGCTTTCCACTATGCCACTCTCGTTAGATTCGACATCTTGCTTTATTGACATTAGATATAGGTTGTTAGCAGATCTTGAAAAGTGGAAGCTCCTTGGTGATCCTTTATCCACTCGTTTTCAGGGTAACTTTGAAGCACTAAAATGGCGTAGAAGATTTTTGCTTCAGAAAACAATCGTGAGAAATCTCTACGATCAGATCTCCAATCTAGAGACGGGCATTAAGAGCAAAAATGGAACGATTTCCACATTGAAGTGTCAAATTAAATCAAATCCTTCATTCAATTTTGACTATAAGATGTAAGAGCTCCTCCAGAAAATTAGTGATTTGGAGATTAAGTTAAAGGATAGTCAAGCTCAATGCGAATCACTAGAATTCATTATGACGAATAATATCTCAAACATTGATTTACCAGTTTCTCCCGTTGTTTCATCATTCACAAAATCAATAAGGTATACTTCCCTTGCCATCCAAATGTTCCCTACTACGACTAACCCTCCTCCTGGCTTAGACGAAAAGATAGTAGGAGAATGGTGCAGGAAAGTAAAATTTGAGATGATGAAGTATTTTGATGAACATCAAAAAGTAAGATACTCCCAACGCATAAATGAATTTCTAGCTAGGATTCAAAAGCTTGAACGCGAAAAGTATCTCCTCCAGAAGCGTATCATTAATTTGGAAAGGGAGAATAAAACTCTTAAAGGCACAAACATAGCGTTTAATCGTGCTTTGAAAACCAACATTGAGTCTATTGATGACGAAGACAAGATGAGGAAGAAAGAGAAGAAACTTAAAGAGGTTCTTCGTATTGCTATTCATCACATTATAGATCCTCTCATTGCCAAGAATCTGAATAAGGTTGTTCAAGACTCATGAACAATTTATATTAATGAAATGTATATATTTGTTCTGTACACTTGTAAATAATTTCATAAACTATGTAAATTATGAAAATTTTGTAAATATCACCAGGTTTGTAAACTGTTCTTGTAATGTTGTTTTTGAATCATCTCTTTGATAACTTGTACCATGATTTCTGTATTTGCAAGATCTTTCAATCCTTTTTTACCATTTTTCTTTCCTTGAAAATCACGAAGTAAACAATATTTCTTGTCGTTGGCTTGAACTCTGTATAAAAGTCTATTCATGTCATTTGCAGAAATTAACAAAATCATTATGTTAACATATGAAAAGTAATCCCATAATTGAATATGATTAAATGTCTTGAAACCCATCTTTGGTAATGATGAGAGATAACCAAGAATTCAACTTCAATTATATTGCGAGATTATAAGAAGTCCGATGGTGGAAAACCATAGATTCAACCAAGGATTTAATTATAGATGTTTAGAAATCCAACTTTTGGAGATAACCAATAGAAAATCGATAATGATCCTGTAATAGAAGTCCATCGACCCAGATTCGGGCATTAATGAATGAAATTTAAAAGTTAGAAGATCTGAAACCCGGATTCGGATATTTATGGATGATAATCAGAAGTCCATAATAATAATCTTCTTAATAAAGATATTTAGCTCAGATTCAGGCATTAATGAGTGAAGTCTAGTAAATAGTTATAGCCCCAAAACCCAGATTCGGGTATGACGAAGACCATAAATTAGAAGACCCAAAACCCAGATTCATGTATTAATAAGTGAAATCCCAAACTCAACAATAAATGACTAGAAACCCAGATTTGGGTATTAATAAGTGAAGTTTGGAAATTCTTCTTTGATAATTAGTTGGAGGCTGCAAATTCTTATTTATGCCTTGTAGTTGATATTGGATCAGCTGCTTCTCGAGCTTAGACGTCTTAGTCCATCATTTGATATGCCGCTTCTCGGGATTGGACGTCTTAGTCCATTGTCCGATATGTCGCTTCTCGGGCTTGGACATCTTAGTCCATAGTTTGATATGCCGCTTCTTGGGCTTGGACGTCTTAGTCCATTGTTTGATATGCCGCTTCTTGGGCTTGGACGTCTTAGTCCATTGTTGTCTAGTGCGCTTTGTTAGCTTATCCACAAGCAGGACCCGAGGACTTAATCAACCTCCCTCCAGGAGGCACCTTGACCTGGCCATAGCATGACGCGACCAAGGGCTTGGCGATGGTTTAACCTGGCCATAATGTGTCGCGGATAAAGGCTTACTCTAACCTCCCTCCAGGAGACGCCTTGACCTGGCCATAGCATGGCGCGACCAAGGGCTTGTCGATGCTTTAACTTGACCATAACATGGCGTGGATAAAGGCTTACTCTAACCTCCCTCCAGGAGACGCCTTGACCTGGCCATAGCGTGGCGGGGCCAAGGGCTTGTCGATGCTTTATCCTAGCCATAGCATGGTGCGGATAAAGGCTTACTCTAACCTCCCTCTAGGAGGCGCTTTGACCTGGTCAACTCGGCGCGGACAAAGGCTTTGACCGTTTAAGGTAATGTCCAAGTGCAAGGAGTATTTCACTCCCAACCATGTAGATTTTCCTTAGTAAAGTTTTTCTTTATTGACTTCATCTATGATCTCTTTACAAACCCATTAAGTTTTCCTTGTCTGAGAAAGTTGATTATCATTCCTTCAAGTGCTCTGAAGTGATTGGTTTCATGTCCATTCATCATATGGTAGTGGCAATAGGATCCTACCAAGTTCCTTTCATATTTAGGCTTTTTCTTCTAGGATGGCCAATAATTGAGTTCATCCTTGATTATCAAGTAGACATTCTCTATTGATGTTGTTAAGTTGCATTCTTTAGGAAGTCTTGACTTGAAGCTTGTTTCTCAAGGATGGTTTCTAGGTCTTTTATCACTTGGCTCTGGAGTTTCCCCCTTTACGACTGGTTTTCTTTTTAAAACCCTTTGAAGTTTCTATGTTGATAGTGTTCCAGTTGTTGCTTGATGCCATTTGTGTGCAAATGCATTGTAATCAACCATCATTCCTTCTTCAAAGATTTTGCCTTTGGTAAATGTTGGATTGTTTTCCTAATTTGATCAAACAAGTTGTCACTTCCAATTTTATTTTCTCTTAAAGCAAAAATAGGAATGGGGCCAATATGGAAAGGGTTTAAACTCCATTAAACTGGATCATAGGCTTCAACTTTCTTTTTCCTTATGATCCTTCACTACAAGAAAAGTTAGTTATAATGGCAAATTAGTACAGCGTTTTTAATACAGTTGTCGTCCTTGGTTCTGTTAGACAAATAAAAAACTATGAAAACGCTGTCTACCGACAATAAAATTTTATGCGGGCAAGATCTCACCGCTTTTTCCATTTTTTCTTCAGCCTCATAGCAGAAGGAAACAAAACCCTAAAAATTTATCCTCCCGTTCTCTTCGTCTCTTCAAAAGCAATGTTCATCCTTTGCCTTCACACCATAAGGCCAAGTGAATAGCTAGTCGCTAGTAGATTCTACATCCACCTCGTAAATTGCTTATCATCACCACCTCCTGGTAAGAATCTCCAACATTGATTTCAAACAAATTTTTGAATTCGAAATTCATTCCAATTTGAACAAATCTGAGTTCCATTTCGAAATTCCTCCATTCCATGTTGATTTTGGAATTTCAAATTTCCTGCTTTGACATTTTTCCTAATATGAAAAAGTATTTCATTTTTAATTGAATTTTAGATTTAAAATTAGGGTTAACTAACCCAATTGGAAGAATTACGTTTTTAATGATTGGTCATGAGGAAGCTAGGAAACTATAATTTGTACGAGCTGAATCATCACTATTATTGGTAATTCTTTAATATTGTCAAAGTTTTGTTGTTTTTTACAAATTGAAATATGAGATATTCATTGTTATTGAAATTTGTTTAACAATAAGGTAGTCTAGGTGTAAAATGCTCTTACAAATCTTTACTACTGTGAAGCCTATGAACTTTAGGGGTATGCTAATGAAACCTAACCAGAAGATATTTTGCTAGAGGAGAATGGTATTTAACAAGTTTAGTAGGGCTACATGGCCTGAACCTTAACAGGTCTTGGTAATTTTTGTTTGGGTATTCTAAACCTTAATGGAATTAGTAATAAAATGAGATATTATTTTTCAAGTACCTTATAATATTTTTCATCTGTATGATGGCTCATCTAAAATTACAGTTTTTAATTATTATTTCGATTTATGTTATTACATATGTGAAATATTCTATACGATTTTATTGGTTTAGGGATTGAAACTTTAGTATTGAGCTTTATGTTTGTTGATTACCATTTGGTGCAAGCTTATCAAAGTGAATGTTCTGGTTTTTAAACCTTTTATACATATTATTTTACTGATTCTCATTTATCCCAAAGCATATTGTGTGAACTGTCCACTTACATCATACATATATACATGATTTGATATCTTCATTTCAACCTTGATATAAATATAAATCTGAGGCTAGACCAAATAAATTAGAAGTTTAAATACGAGAAGTTAAGAATAACAACTAATAGTATCCGTCCATCATGTGTTAGAAATATTTTGATAATTTCTTTTTAACTTCCATACTTATTGATCCATAGTCGTCTATAATTACTTTCTAAGTGTTAAAATTACCTTTTTAAATTATCATGCAATTAGTAACATTAGATTATTACTTAGATGTATACACATATTGTTTTCTGTTCAGTGCAAGTGGTGTGCCTATGTCAATTTAAAAGTGATATTCCAACAAAAAATAGCCTACTAGTACCAAGACTAAAGATAAACTAGTTAGGTTATAAATGCCTAATAAAAAAGAATAAAAAAAGAAAAGGTTAAAAAAAGATAGAACTTTCAAAAGCTAATTTACAAATTAAGATAAACTTCAACTAGTCCTCAAAGCTAACCAAAAAGTACCTTGCATACTAACATATATTCTTAAACAATTACTTTGAAAAAAATTGAAATTTGCAGTAAAAAGCAGTTCAGGAAAAAAAGCTCTATTCCTGTTGGCAATCTACCTAGTTATTACCACTATCTCTCCAATAGATAGTAGAGGATGTAAGAATGAAGATGACGAAAGCAGAAAATGCAAAGCAAAATTTGGACATGAGGTGAAGCAAAGCAAAGTAAAGAAAATGATACCAGGACAAACAACATAGAAAACTGGAGGAAATAAATAGTGCATAAAGAGTGTTACGAGAGATGAGATAGAGAAGTACCGGAAGTTGAAGAGGATGAACGAAGAGGAACACCTTCTTGCAGCTCTCAAAGTTACTGCCAGGATCAAAGCGCGTGATCTATCTGTAAGCTTCCCTTTTCTTAATTACAGTTGTTTATCAAGTAAAGTATCACTACAAGAAACATTGCTTTTAACTGCATTCCACATCAGCGTTTAGAAGTTACCTGCTGTTACTTCCGACTATTTACTTATATATAAAGAAATAAACGCTGTATTAAAACTTGCATATTTTTACTTACAAAACCGCTTTCCCTTCTTTATTTTCCTTCCATATGTAGGTTAGGCCGCCATTTTCCCCATTTTGTTTTCTCTTTAACTCATAAACTTTTCCAGCTTTTCAATCCCTAATTTTTTCCAGTTGAATTCCTTCAAAAACTTTTCTCTATAGGTCTCATTTCTATTTTGCCTACACCTCTTGTCCTCTGTCTCTTTCACTCGCTCAACTCCTAATTCGTGGATCCCCAATTCAATTTAGTGTCAGTAGATAATCAATTTGAGCTTTTTAAACAATTTTGGAGTTTTAGGTTCATACCTCTTGTTTATTTCTTCATGACTACCACGTAGAGGTGCTCACTTTGCTTCTTTGCTTCTCTGCTTTCCACTAAGACCTGAGGTTAATCGAGGTGATTTTTTAACCTTTTTTTAACTACGTTATTGTTATCCCTCCTTAGATTGAAGTTAAGGTATTATGTACTTTGTATGATAAGATTATTTGTTATGAGAGTGTGTAATAACAAACCTATCTCTATTGTTCGCAAAGCCGCTAGAAAGAAATGAAAATCCATGTCCAATACATGCTCTTAAGGTATAGAAATTCATGGCTAGGTATGTAATGAAGACGAGTGCATATGAGAAACGAGTGCTTTAGAATTATGAAAAGGATTTTAAGAAGTCCTAGCCTGGGGTGAACGATGGATAACCTAAGGTAAAACATTCAGTTTATTTCTTTTCTAGTACTTCTAAAGATAAATTACTAATCGGTACCGTTACAATCTCAATGGCTATTGTGACAAAAAGTAGAATGGTTTGTTCTCGATTCAATATTTGATTAATAATACTATTGAATGTTAAGTGTAATGGATAAAGCTTAATCAACTGTTAATTTTCCCTAGCATTAAGTAGTCGCATGTGATTCACCCGTTGGCCATTTCCACTCCTTAATATTACTTTTATTGTGAAAGTCTTGGTTGTAATTTCACATCTTACTTTCCATAGAATGCACATAAAAATCTCTTGATAATATATTTATATTACAAAGCAGTCTAGTGTATAGATGCAAGATTGTAATTTGTGGGGAAATCACCTTGTTTAATCCTAATACTTATGGAAGGTTTATAAGGAAATTTTTCTTTACAACATACTTTTGATTGTTATAATTGTAAATCATTATTGTGCATACAATGTTATTTGTACATGAATTTAATATAACTTGGGTGAAATGAATACATATGAATGGCCTTGTTTGCAAAAGCACTAAAGGTTCTAAAAGTGGGAGTGGATCATGCAAGATGGAACCCCTTGGCCTGGAAGGGGTTTGTTTTATATTTTCAAAAAAAAAATGAAATCTATGGAGGGGTTTGTTTTATATTTTCAAAAATTATATTTTTAATTATTTTGGTTTATGAATTTTGATTTCTATATCAAAGTGTTTTTGTTCGAATTAATTACTATTTTATTTTCTATTTTTCATCATTGTTTTGGCAGTTTAACACATGATTTGAAAAACTCTTAACAAATAAAAGTTAAATCTTATTTTTTGTGTTTAAGAACATATTGAGTTTTGGTAAAAGAAGTAAAACCATTACTTTTGAATTACAAGAGATGCTTATGAAATGGCTTTTGGTTTTAGTATTAAAATTGAAATGTCTTCCATTTAAATTTTCTATTTGAGATATTTTGTTAAGTTTTCCATTTTTTCCTGAAATTATTGAGGTACATGTATCATGATCAAAATATACCAATATCAACATGTGTATCAGTAAAATAAATTGTATTTTGTGTTATATAAAAAGTTGCAGTCCCAATATTTGCAGCTTTTGGTTCAGTGCACTTGAAGTCTTTAGAAGAAATAATCTAAAAGGTCCTTTGCCCAATCACTTTATAATTAACTTGTCATGGATTTTCTTAACCAATATTATACAAATTTATTTCTACGGATACAAATTCTAGTTTTTATCTTCACATTTTACAGAGGTTTAAAATAAAGAAATAAAAGGTAACTACCTAATTTAGTGCAAGGAGACATTGAGGTATTAAAAAAGTGCGCTTGTGGAGCTAAGAGAAGCTGGAAGGGCAAAGTAGTTAGAATTGGCTGTAGATAAAGAAGCTAGAAGTAATTACAGAAAATTGATATCTAGTATTTAAGAGGTTCAAAAGATAATATTGTTCATCTGAATGTAAAATGGTGATGTACATATTATTATTTGCAGATTGGAGACTGTAGAATGAGAAAACACCAAATTACTCCAAGCAGTGGCCATGGAAATCAGAACAAATATCATACATCAAAAGATTCTCTTTATAACAAGTTGTGGCATGCCTGAGCTCGGCCTTCAATGTCTGTTCCAACGGTTGGGGAAAAGCTTTATACTTTTCTTAAGGCACAACATAGAACAGGTAAAATTAGTTGAATTATGCTTTCATTCTTTTATGAATAACGCATGTTTGGTTTTTGATCAGCACTTGCTGAATGTGTTAAATTTTCTGAAAATTCTGCTTATTAGAAGTATTCGACGCGATTGATTACAAAAGTATTAAGCAGTGATTTTTAGACAAATGAATGTCTTATTTTGATTGAATTCATTGCTTAAGATGATCATGTTGCTAAAGAGTTACCTATTAGTGCATTGCTAGAGAAAATACGTAGTAAATTTTTACATGTCTTCGTTCTTACTATTAAAAGTGAAATCAAGTAAGAAAATTTTGGATAATGGATCTGTAACTTGCTCTTGAGAATCAGACCTTTATATGTAAATGCATATTATCATACCATAATCTCATATTGCTGAAAGAATGTAGGAATTAGTTCAACGGCGACTCATTTGTGTTAACTGGGTTTGTTTGCTGCAAAAGCTATTAATTAATTGCTTTCCACTTGATTTTATTTTCTAAACTAACTTAGCTATGCATAAATTTGGCTACCATGTTTATGTTTTTTGTGGATAACTAATATTCATGGTAATTTGATTAGGTAGATATGAATTTTGAGTTTTCATAATGTAGTTTTTTGTCAATCGGTGTTATGATTTTGTATTTCGTCTCTCTAACTTTCCTTATTCAGGGTTTCTTTGTTTTTTGTCAACCAATCTTATCTATGCATCCTGTGAACCAAGCTTTATGTCATTTGGTTCAGCTCATCTTTCTCAAGGTGCCTCCATTTGACAATTTCTTCCTTCGTTCATTTCTCATTATGATGATCTTTGCATATATTTGAAATGCTTTAAATTTTATAGGCTGACTGGTATCTAGTGCTCAAATATAAGCACTAATAACATTGGATTGTAACAATCATTTGCCATAAATTCAATATTATTAAATATATTTAGGAGATGGAAACTGTGCCATTGGAGCGGGTATATGTTGTTTTTGCTAGCTTGTTTAGTGTAAGTTTTTGTTTTTCGACTTTCTCCTACTTACTAGCCTTGATAATATTTTTACTAATCCCTGTTTCAGATTATTTCCTTTATACTTCTTCATCTTTATTTTTGCAGATCAAATCCTTGATAGCAGTCACAAAACCTATTAACTTAAAGGGTTCATAATATTCCCAGAATGACTTAATATTCAGACGTAAGTGTATAATTCCTTACTGCTTTTAATGGATAAATGCATATTTTTACGTATATTAGACGTACTAGGTTTGTTCCCCATATACCACTTAATCGCCAAATGGCCAACACATCTAATTTGTCTCCCTATGAGTTAATTTTGGGATTTACTGATTTTCCCCTTCTTGTTGGAATGTATTCATATATCTCAATCATAAGTGTGACATGTAATGAGTTATTATTTTTGGCTTGGACCTTTTTCTATATAATTTAGATGAGTTCATTGAAATTCTATTATGAACTGTTCATAAATATTACTTTTTAATCTTGTTATAATTTTTTATAAAAAAATCAAAATTAACAACTAGCCTAGGTTAACCTAGACCTATTGTAATTCTTGACATTGCCACATAGTTATATTGATTCGTTAATAAATTTATAAAAATTAACTAAGCTTTTTTAAATTTTAACCAAGTTAACTAAATTTATAAAAATTGGCCAAGTTCAAAAAAAAATTATAAAAATTAACTAAATTTTGTAAAAAAAACTAAGTTTATAAGAATTAACTTTTATAAGTTAACTAATTATTTTTGTTAAAAATAACTAAGTTTATAAAAATTAACTGATTTACTTACTTTTTATAAAAGTTAACTAAGTTAACTAAGTTTTACAAAATTAACTAAGTTTTACAAAATTAGCTATGTTAACTAAGCATTATAATAATTTAACTAAGTTTATGAAAATTAACTAAATTAATGAAAAACAATTAAGTTTATGTATGAAAATATATACTGTTACAAATTATATTACGTAGACTATATCTTTGTAAATTACACACGTATACATTATATCAATTATATATATTAAACTATGTATGCATTAATTATGCTATGTATGAATTATATTATGTGAAGTACGAATGAATTAATTATGCCATGTATAAATGTATATAATAAGTATATGAATTAATACGAATTATATATATAATAAATAAATATTATATAAATGATACATATATACATACATATACACGCAAATCATACAAAGTATATTTGTAAATTGCATACACACACACAACATACAAGTAATAGTGGTGATAATAATAATAATAATTGATAAACTCATTAAACCAGAGAATATAAATGTATCATAGAATTATATATATGCAAATAATACAAAATTATACATGAATTATTATAATAAATTATAAATATATAAACAATATCATATAAATAGTACCATCACTTTTCATTTGTTCTAGACCGCATTTCATGTTATTGTTGCTTGCATTAGCTATGTTTCAGATTGTGTTTATTGTAATAATGATTTATTTTACTAATTTTTGAACTTTTACTTTACAGGTAGATAGGTATCTTTGATACAAAAAAGTTCCGCAACATGTTATAGATTCAAAATTATTTTTGATGCTAGAACTACATCTTGGTTTGTATGCTTTTTATACGACTACTTTTGGTCACTAGCTACTATTTGTTTTACATTGTTTATGACTATTATGGACATATTATATATGTTTTGATGTAAGAATATCGTGTGTTTTGTATGCAATGTTACATGTTTGATTATGAAATGTGTGGTTAATATATTATGTTGATTATGAAATGTACATGTTGATTTTAACTGCACTGGTATATAAATTATGATTGATATGCATAGAAATAGAACCGGTGAGAGCGAAAATCCAAAACAGTAAACTGTTAGGAAATCCAATCTACGGTTTCGATGACAACAACTATACAACGGAAATCAAATATATATTTATTTATATATACAGGTACTTGCTAGAACAACATCACTAGAAAGATAAGAAAGAGGCCCAAAGGATACTACAAGAGACTACAAGTCGATAGGAACAAAGAAGCACATGAACAAGAGCACTAAAACTGATATGCACAATATCAGACGTCTGGGTGCACAAGCCAAACGTCTGAATCAGTTCTCTGGAACAACAGACAGTCAAAACCAGACGTTTGGTATTAGCACTCAGACGTCTGAAAATCTACCATATTCAAAAATATATGGTATCAGACGTCTGAGACATATACCAGACGTCTGAATTCAAACTCGGATTTCAAATAAGAACTTCAACTGCCACATTCGAATGGACATCTTCGCTTCTCTTCGCTGCAACTCTTCATCGTCAACAGAAGCAACTGTAGAGCACTTGTTAATGGACATAACTACTCACGATACCTATCTACAACTATATATAGCATCAAGAATCAAGAGAAAGAACTTACCTTACATACTTACGCTTTCTAATTCTATACTATATTCTTGATCTCTGCACTCTAGCAATCTTTACTTTTATTCACTCTTCCATATACTCAATTCTTCATAGACAATATTCTTGAGAGATACATTGAAAGCAATTGTACTAATTAGTCAACATCCGTGTTATACTAGAACACACATTTGGCAAGAACAACTCATTGTAACCAAGCCTATTCCTCCAGGCGAAGCGAGGGTTTTTGATAGTCGAATTCCGAAGGGGAGCTTCGGGACTGGACGTAGGACGGGAGGTCCGAACTAGTATAAAATCCCGGTGTGCTTATTCTATATTTACTTAGATTAATATTATTTTAGTTGCATCATATATTTTGTCACATATACTTGCATATACACTACACGATCCACCCCGTAGACTTTCAATTGGTATCAGAGCAAGGTTTGATCAAAGTACAGTAACACGTATTTGAATCACTTTAATATGGCAAGTATTTTTCAAGAAGGACAATCCACAGCACGTCCCCCACTGTTTAATGGTTCTAATTATGCATATTGGTCAACACGTATGAGAATATTTATGGAAGCTAATGGATTAGAAATTTGGTCAGCCACTCAAAATAAATATGAAGCACCTACTACTACTATGAATACATGGAATGATACACAAAAAACCATAGCTTCTAATAATGCCAAAGCTATGAATGTTTTATTTTGTTCATTAGATAAGAATGAATTTTCACGTGTCATGTTATGTAACACTGCATATGATATTTGGCGTACCTTACAAGTTACATACGAAGGCACTAACAAAGTTAAACAAACTAAGATCTCAATTTTGCAAAATCAATTCTCTTCATTTAAAATGAAACAGAATGAATCTATAGTGGACATGTACTCTAGATTCCAAACTATTCAACATGATTTAATAGCACTAGGAGTTAAATTCACAAATTTTGACTTAGTATCTAGAATACTCAATTCTTTAACTCCAGAGTAGGAAAAAAAGTATTATCTATCAAAGAAGCTAATGACCTCTCAACACTCTTAGTTGAAGAATTGATAGGAAATTTAATGTCCTATGAAGCTAATCTGCATGCAAGAAAAGAACAAAATTCGGAGAAGAAAAACATAGCATTTGCAGCAACAAATGAAGACTCCGATTTAGACGAAGAAGAAATCATATATATAGCCAAAAACTACAACAAATTCAAAATTTTAGGAAAATGACCAGATTTCAGAAAGGAGGAAAATCAAGTTCAACAAATTAAACGTCAATCAAATGCTATGAATGTGATCAATTTTGACATATGAAGAAAGATTGTCCCAACCTCAACAATGATAAAAAAAGAACAAATTTAAAAAATTCAAAAAGAAGAAAGCTTTCAAAGTAACATGGGATGACTCGGATTCTTCATCATCATCATATAGTGACAGCGATAGTGATAGAGAACAAGCTAATGTATGTTTTATGGCACAAACAGATGAGGTATGTCCTGAACTTAGCTATGATGAATTATTAGAGCTTAGCATGGAATTAGATGATAAATTTAGACAAATTTAAAAATTGAATGAAGAACACATAACCAAAATAAATCGATTAGAACTAGAAATAGGAATGTTAAAAGATGAAAAAATTATTTTAGAGGAGGAACTAGAATTATCTCAAGAAAAAGTTAAAAGTGGTTTGGCTGAATATGAGACTATATCTATCGATTTTGGAAAAGTTAAACTAGAAAAGGATATCTTGTTAAAAGAAAATATCAACTTGAAAAGTAATATAGAAACATTGAAATTTTAAATTTTTGAATTAAAAGAAAAATTAGATAAAATTACAAATAATGTTTCAAAATTTAATAAAGGAAAACAAGATTTGGAAAATCTTATCAAAACTTCAAAACCTTCAGGAAATAGAAATGGAACGGGATTTAAAAAAATTCCTAAACAAAAAGGGAATAATATTAAGAAATATAGTTTTATGTATCAAAAGACTAAAGGATCACCTAAGTCTAATACGAATACCAAAAATATAAAAATTTGGATTCCTAAGACAAATAATAAATTGATTAGACAAAAACATATTAATAATTTCCTAGATAACGTAGTCTATAATAAAAATTATATTCATAAAGGTACCAAACCTTCTTGGGTGTGGCTACCTACTCCTCCTAACGTCTAGGACCCTAGCAAAGTGTATGGGTATCATTTAAATCATTTTTATCTTGCAGGTACCCAAAATAAAAAATAAGGAGAAATGGATACTTGATAGTGGATGCTCCAAGCATATGACCGGAAGCCATACGTACATAATGGATATTTCTCCTTATTACATTTAGATTTATTCGGTCCAACTCAAGTACGATCTATAAATCATAACAAATATGTTTTCGTAATAGTTGATGATTTTTCAAGATTTACATGGACTATATTTTTAAAACATAAAAGTGACACTTTTGGTATGTTTAAAATTTTTGCTAAAAGAATTAAAACTCAAATGGATTTGAAAATTAAGAATATTCGAAGTGATCACGGTGGAGAATTCGAAAATGATCTTTTTACTAATTTTTATAATAAAAAGGGTATAATTCATAATTTCTGTTTTCCCCGCACACCACAACAAAATGGTATAGTAGAAAGGAAAAATCACACGTTACAAGAATGTGCACGAACACTATTAAATAGTAGTAGTTTACCAAAACATTTTTGGGCTGAACCTATTGCTACGGCTTGTTATGTTTTGAATCGAGTAACCATACGACCTATGACTAAACTTACTTGCTTCGAAATATTTTTTGGAAGAAAACCAAAAGTATCATACTTTAAAACTTTCGGATCAAAATGTTTTATATTAAATACAAAAGATAATTTAGGAAAATTCGACTCCAAGGCCGATGAAGGAATCTTTATTGGATATTCAGATCGTAGCAAGGCATATAGAATTTTTAATAAACGTACTAACATAATTGAAGAAAGTTTACATGTTTCATTTGATGAAAATTTCCTTAACAATCATACTAATGACAATGAAGAAATTATTCCTATAACAAATACAACAAACTCATCTAATAATGAGACAAATGCACAAAATAATACTCTAGTGTCACCCCCTAGAATTCTAAAAGACCATCCAAAAGATAATATTATTGGGGATCTTAATTCCAGAGTAACTTGAAATCAACTCAACCAAATAAGTCATATTGCATTTGTATCAACTTTTGAACCAAAGAATTATAAAGAAGCTTCAAACAATGATTTTTGGATAATAGCCATGCAAGAAGAATTAAATCAATTTGAACGTAATAATGTTTGGGAATTAGTACCAAGACCAGAAAATCAATTAGTTATTGGAACAAAATGGGTATTTAAAAACAAAGCAGATGAAAACGGAAATATAGTTAGGAATAAAGCATGTTTAGTCGCTCAGGGTTATAATCAAGAAGAAGGTATCGACTATGATGAAACTTTTGCTCCAGTAGCAAGACTCGAAGCCATACGTACATTACTTGCTTTTGCAAGTCATCACAATTTTAAATTATTTCAAATGGACGTCAAAAGCGCTTTTTTAAATGGTTTTATTAAAGAAAACGTATATGTTGAACAACCTCCATTATTTGTTCACGAAAAATATCCCGATCATGTTTTTAAATTACACAAAGCCCTATATGGTTTAAAGCTAGCCCCCCGAGCCTGGTACGAACGTCTTAAAAATCATTTAATTACTTCTGGGTTTAAAATAGGTAATATATATATGACTTTATTTATTAAACGAGAAAATAATGACATCTTATTCGTACAAATTTACGTAGATGATATTATTTTTGGTTCAACTAACGAAAATCTTTGTTCTCAATTTTCAAATATTATGAAAAATGAATTTGAAATGTCTCACATGGGTAAATTAAATTTCTTTTTAGGATTACAAATAAAACAACTTGAAAATGGTATTTTTATACCTCAAGAAAAATATTGTAATGATTTATTACATAGATTTGGAATGGATAAAACTTCAAGCAAACCAACACCAATGAGTACTAGTGTTCACTTAGAAACATATGATAATGGAAAAGATTTTGATGAAAAATTATATCGTAGTATGATTGGCTCCTTACTATATTTGACGGCTAGTCGACCCGACATTATGATGAGCGTATGTCTTTGTGCCCGATTTCAAGCAAAACCAAAAGAGTCTCACCAAAGAGCTGTTAAACGTATCTTACGATATCTATCTAGTACTAGAGATTACGGTTTGTTTTACCCTAAAGGATCATCATTTGAACTTGTTTCATATAGAGACGTGGATTTCGGTGGATGTAAAACAGATCGTAAGAGTACTAGCGGAACGTGTCATTTTATTGGACAATCATTGGTTTCATGGTTTAGCAAAAAGAAAAACTGTGTGCCTTTATCCACTTGTGAAGCCGAATATATTTCAACGGCCTTAGCATGTGCACAAGTAATATACATGCAACAAACGCTTAAGGATTTCAGAAAAGTTATCGATAAATCACCAATATATTGCGATAATACAAGTGCAATAAATTTATCAAAAAACCCTGTAAATCACTCACGTACTAGACACATAGATACACGACATCACTTTTTACGCGACAATGTAGAAAAAGTAATTATTACATTAGAATACGTAAATATTGAGAATCAAATAGCAGATATTTTCACAAAACCACTAAATGAACAAACGTTTGTTAAACTATGACGCGATTTAGGAATATGTTCTCTTAATGATATTATCAGCTAATTCTGAGTTTCATTTGTTTATTTTTGGTTAAAAAAGTTCTAATCCACAAACAAAATCTTGTAACACTAACCAACAATTTTTTAGAATGTTTGTTTTAACTATTTATATCTTTTTACCACATGAATAAATAGCTCATACTTTTACAAATAAAATACAGATTTTATTGGTTCCTTTTTAAAAAAGCAAAACAAAAACATGTCTTCCGACAACTCTCACCTCTGCTTTTCAACACCAACCTCGGATAGTTCAGCGGATACCCCTCATCAACTTCCTACGCCTACACCAGATCAGGAACCGACCCATAAGTGGTCTTCCTACCACACAGGATTCACTCCCGATCAAAAATGGACCAACCGATCTCTATTTGTCTCTCCTAACACCAAGGAGAAAATTGAGGACATACATCATTACCAAAAGCAATAAATAGAGTTACAACGAGAATTATACTTTGAACAAAAAGTCACTTCAAGACGATTAAGTTTTCTAGAGCAAGTTGTGATCAAATTTTGCAATTCACGGAAGAAGGATGTACATGAACCTCTTCTGATTCCTTGCAATTCTTTGGATCCCTCTTCCTCTTATCGAACACCTTCGGATCCTTCACCTAGACAATTATCTGGTTCCCCAAAGACCAACGAACGTGGAAACATTTAGTCTCCACTCAAGCCATGGAGGGATAGCAACTCTAAAGATCGCAATGCTTCATCGTCACCTAAATAAATATACTTATTCTCACTGCATTTTTATCTAAGTATATTTGTATTCTTCTTCACAAATAATAATATTATGTTATATTAAAATCAATCTCTCGAAAAATAAGCAACACCCTTCAAAACTAGGCTATTTTAAGACAAACTGGCCATTTCAGACGTCTGAACAATGCTATCAGATGTCTGACACTCTTATCTCACACAATTTTTTTAAATCATGCATATATCAGACGTCTGATATAATCTTCCAGACGTCTAAAAATACTTTCTGCCTCAGAAAAAAAGGGCAACAGCCTATTTCAGACGTCTTAAAATGGTTCCCAGACGTCTGACAAATGTTTCTGCCTTCTCAACATAAAAACAAGGCCAATTTCAGACGTCTGTCCTTACTTCCGGACTTCTCACAAAACTCTCTGCATTCTGAAATTTCTAACTCGATCTCTTCCAGACGTCTACCACCAACAACCAGATGTCTGATCTTATTTACTGTCTTCAAACTAGGTTAAATCAGACATCTTATTCGCCTTCCAGACGTCTGAAATTCAATCGACACTCTTAAGTAACCTACTAACATCTATATTTTCTTTTTCTCACTTTCATTTCATTTCGTTTCTTCTGCAATTTCAATATCCTAAATACTCAAAGTCATTTTTTCCTCCAAACATGATCGAATCTAATGGCACCCAAAATGAAAAACCCTAAAATCTCTAAGCACAAGCAAGACCAAGCTACTTCATCCAACCCACAAATTTGTTCTGATGATCAAATTGAGAGATGGATGAATCGCATACCACATTCAATCAAAAGATATGAAGACATTCAAAAGAAGAAGCTTCATACGGGTCCTTTCTATAATTTACTCAAATTTCCTATGTACGACTTGGATGAAATATGCGAAAATGCGGGGTTACATCAGTTGATCTCCTTCAACTCGAATAATATCCAAATAGACCAACTTGCGATATTCCTATTCTATGCTAATTTAGATAGCACAGCAGTTTGGAATACCGATAACGATGATAATTGGCTATGGTCAAGTGTTTACGGCAACATTATTAGACTAACTCCAGGGATCATAGGCCGAACTCTCGGATGTTCCGACACCAGAGAAGATTTATGTAATATTCCGGATATGCGTTTCAAACCGAGAGATAATATCACACATCAAATATGGGAAGATGAAATGCCTAGATTTGCATCAAAATACTTAAGACCTAAGGCGAGACTTCTCACTAGAATGATAATCAACACTGTCATTCCTCGCCTTGGTAGTCATGAGAAAATCATAGAGTTAGAACACAAAGCTTTATATGCTATCTTCAATGGAACAAGGGTTAATTGGGCGAAATTCATAGTTGATGAGCTCAAACACTATTGGACTCGATCACGCCCATCTATCATCTACCCTACATACATCATGCGTCTTCTGCGGGCTCACAACATCCCTTCATATTTATCAACTTTTGAAGAGATTTTTTCGAAATATGCATCCACAAAATTTTTCTCTCTAATGCATTTACCAGAAAATCCTATGGATTTTATATCATTTGAAGAATGGACGCAACGACGTCAAGCGAGTCAAGCTATGCCTCCACCCCAACAACAACCTGAACAATCACAAGAGGAAGAGCAACATCGCGAGCATACTCCTCCTCCTCCTGCACCTTTTGATTATTCGTGCCAAGACGATATTTTGGAGACCCGCACTGAGACGAATCCAAATGAGGGTATTCGCGACTTAACTCTCCAAAATCAACTCATTTTGTCAAGGAATCAAAAAATTTGGCTAAGCGTATCGATAGCTTTGAAACAACGTTTGCTTCACGCCTAGCCACAGTTGAAGAATCGCTTTCAACTACACTATCAGTTCTTAAAGAAGTTCTTCAATGAGTTCGTGGTCCTACACCACCTTTGGAAGATTGGCCAACTCCAACGCCTTCTCCTCCTCCGTCAAAACACTCTAAACTTTTTGAAGAGGAAAAAGAACCTCTCCAACAAACTTCGACATCTCCAAAAAACAAGCTAGCTCTTCCAAGAAAGAAGATGAAGGAGATGATCAAGATAAAGCTTCCTTAAAAAATCCTTAGTTTTTAGGATTCCATCTTTTGTATTATGATAATAAAAAATTTATGCATGTAATCAATCAATTTGATTAATGAAAAGTGCTTTTTGGTTTTTTATTTCTGTTTATAATGATATAATCTTCCTACAATTGGTACATATTTCATATTACGTTCTCTAAGTTAAAAAGATACTAACACTTTTTTATCATGCCAAAGGGGGAGAAATAATGGAAAGCACATATTCAGAGGGAGATTTATAAAATTATATCTAAGTACATTGTATAGTTGTCATCATTAAAAAGGAGGAGAATGTTAGGAAATCCAATCTACGGTTTCGATGACAACAACTATACAACGGAAATCAAATATATATATTTATATATACAGGTACTTGCTAGAACAACATCACTAGAAAGATAAGAAAGAGGCCCAAAGGACACTACAAGTCGATAGGAACAAAGAAGCACATGAACAAGAGCACTAAAACTGATATGCACAATATCAGACGTCTGGGTGCACAAGCCAGACGTCTGAATCAGTTCTCTGGAACAACAGACAGTCAAAACCAGACGTCTGGTATTAGCACTCAGACGTTTGAAAATCTACCATATTCAAAAAATATATGGTATTAGACGTCTAAGACATATACCAGACGTCTGAATTCAAACTCAGATTTCAAATAAGAACTTCAACTGCCACATTCGAATGGACATCTTCGCTTCTCTTCGCTGCAACTCTTCATCGTCAACAGAAGCAACTGTAGAGCACTTGTTAATGGACATAACTACTCACGATACCTATCTACAACTATATATAGCATCAAGAATCAAGAGAAAGAACTTACCTTACATACTTACGCTTTCTAATTCTATACTATATTCTTGACCTCTGCACTCTAGCAATCTTTACTTGTATTCACTCTTCCATATACTCAGTTCTTCATAGACAATATTCTTGAGAGATACATTGGAAGCAATTGTACTAATTAGTCAACATCCGTGTTATACTAGAACACACATTTGGCAAGAACAACTCATTGTAACCAAGCCTATTCCTCTGGGCGAAGTGAGGGTTTTTGATAGTCGAATTCCGAAGGGGAGCTTCGAGACTGGACATAGGACGGGAGGTCCGAACCAGTATAAAATCCTGGTGTGCTTATTCTATATTTACTTAGATTAATATTATTTTAGTTGCATCATATATTTTATCACATATACACTACACGATCCACCCCGTAGACTTTCATAAACGATAGCATTTGTAAAATGCTGTGTAAAGTTTCAAGAGCGTTCTAAAATGCTATGGTACACTTCAACAGCGTTTTTGAACTGTCATAAAAGGGTTCTTAATAATGGAAACCGTAGTAAAAAGATCACTCATAGCAATAAATTAAACGCTATGAATAAATTTGACAGCAAGAGATAAACGCCGTTAAATATAGTTGATAGCAGAATTTAAACGCTATGAAAAGTTTTTAGCACTTCAGCATAAAACGCTATAAAATGCATTAATAACATCCATAAAACGCTATTAAAAATGGTCTTTTTACAGTGCTTACTCTATTGATGTGGTATGTTCCTAACTTATAATGGCATATCATTACACAGCGTAGTTAAAAACGCTGTTAAAGGCTTCTACAACATTTTATAAACGCTGTTAAATGTCCAGTTTATTGTAGTGCTTAAAGCCTCTATTCTTAACAATTGTTCTTTTTGTAGATTCCTATGATTAATTGTTTCATGGGAGAATCCAATCAGATGTGGCTCCGAGGAACCTTGCTCAGATCTTTTGATTTTGCCAATCATGATGAAGTAAAGTCCAAAGTGGGTAAGCTTGGAGTAGAATTGGGTTAGAGAAAAATGGTGTGGAAGTTTAACAAGATCGGAGGTTTGAGCCCTCCTTCTATCGCCAAAATGTTAACAAGAAAACTTGTCAACACCCCAAAGTTGAATTATAGGTGCAGAAATGTCCTTCTAAGCTTCTTTTGATTAAGTAGAAAAGGTTAGGATCTTATTACTTTCTTTGATTAACCTTTCGAATAGGTTTTTGTTGTGTAAGCGCTTCCTTGTCCGACCTTTCGACCTAGTTGAAACACTTATATCCCTTTCTTTTAAGTCCTTTAAGCTTGTTGAAGTTGTTTGATTATCCTTTCGAAACCTCCTTTCGAAACGGTTGCGAAACACTAAAGGTTAGCTCTAAGGATTCAAGAATATGGTTTGAATGGATAGGTTTCGACTTCGTTGAAAGCTAGTCTTTTAAATGGCTTGGATTCAATCCTGATATCTAAGGGAAAATAAGCTAAGTTTAAGGTTTCGACTCACTAAAAAGTAAGTGTTTGGTGGGTAGTGGTTTAGAGCTAAGGGCTTAAGTGTATTAGTAAGTGAGAGGTTTCGACTCACTCAAAAGGTACCTTTTCGATTTAGTTGACACAAGCAGAACACAATTGGATCAAATAATAGCCTCAAAATAGTTGCATAATCACCAACATTAAAATCTTGCTTTCATTAAACTGATTATATACAAATTGATCAATTTCCCCTAATCCGATTTCCAAATTAGGGTTTACAAATTTACAAACTGAAGAAAGTATAAGAAGGCGAATGGATTTGGATCCCCTAAACCAGACCCCTTGGGTCTTATATATAGATGCGGGTTGGCAACTTTCGACTCAATGCTTTTGATCTGGTCGAAAGGTGGCTTTATATACCTTCCATCTCCTTTGACACTTGCGCATCCCTCTGCAATGCTTTCAGATGGATTTGAATGCCTACGTCTTCGTCGAAAGGGATGGTTGCGCCTTTTCCTTTTGTGTTGCTTTGTTGTCACAAGAAGTAGAGGTATGAGCTTCCGACTTTGTCGATAGGTAGTTCCCTGGGGTTTCAAAGGTGTTGAAGTGTTGATGGTTTCGATGCGGAAGGTAGCTTCCAGATGCATGCTTGCGAATTGATGCGGAACCTTCTATGGATGTTAAAGGCTTCAACCGGTTCGAAAAGCTTGATTATGCTTTCGAAAGGGTTGTTTTGATCAAGGCATCTTTCTGAGTAGTTTGAATGAAGGCAAAATCTTTGGTTTCAAAAGGCTTGGCGCGCATATGAGGGGTTGTTATCCGCTGCCTTTGAAAGGTACTCCTCCTCTTATTCGAAACGTCTTCATGTAGGCGAAAGCATTTGTTTCAAAAGGTAGACATTGACGCGAAAGGGAGCTTTCGACCACATTGACCCCTTCAAAAGTTTGTAACACATCAAGCTTTTGGCTGTAACATCCCTTCAACTCCTTCGAAAGGCTTTGTTGGTGATGTCATCTCTCATTCCTTTTTCCTTTTATTCATTTTGGTTTCGACAAGGTTGAAGTGAGAATTGGTGGTAACACTTTTATTTACATAATAGATAGATAATTATGATATAATAATTTATTGCTCATGTACACCTATGTATATACATGTTATTATTGCTTAGTTAGTTAGGTGAGATTTCTATAGGTAATGTTGTTATCACAATAATGATTGGATATGTCCATAAATTTAAAGTGCTCATACATACTCATATTTTATTACTACTCTAATGATCTACGCCGAATAAAAGTATTTTATTTTAATATTATATTAATTAATGCATAAATATATTAATATGTAAATCATTACATTTGCACTATTATATCAAAGCATATATATATATATGTATAATTGATCTAATAATTTTATAATATATGTTTATATCAATAAGGAATTTTAACAACCGAAATTTTTTTTTGCTATTTAGTTAACCTTTTTATTACTTGATCTCTGTAGGATTTAATAAATTCATATAAAATAAATAACATTTTTAAAATTTAATTATATTGTTTTTAAATATTAATTCATCATCTTAGAAGATCTTGAAAAACAATTCATATTTTTTTATAAGTTTTTTTATTTTTAGAAACTAAATTAAAATCGACTGTTTAATATTTAATTAATTAAAAATATAAACTTTTTATTCAAAAAAATCTGAAATTTTTTCACAACACTTAAAATATCCTTCTTGATTTTTAAAAAATTTAAAATTTGATATTTTATTATATAATTATTTTATATTATTAAACTAATGACAAATTGGTTAATTAATTAATAATAAATGTATATTAATATATTAAAATGATAACAAATTTAGATCTGTAATGATTTCGAAACTAGTAAATTAAAATATATATATATATATAATTTATTATAATACAAACTTACATTTAATTATAATGTTCATATATATATATGTATTTATATAATCATTTTTATTTGAATGTATATATAAATAAGTAAAATAATTTATTTCCATAAATATATATATATACACATATAATTTTATATGTACATATATGTGTTTAATTATTATTTATAATTTAATAAATAAATAAATAATATATATAAATAAAAAATTTATACAATAAATATATTTATATACACACATACACATATATACATATATATATATATATATTACATAGATATTTATAAATATAAGTATATGCACATATTTGGACAACATACAATATATATAGAATGAGCTAATGTGCCTTTTGCGATGTAAATCCCAACATCTATATACTTGCATGATATACCTTGCATAGAATATTATGTTACACATGCACACACACATATACATATGTATATGATACGTATGTATACTTATATATTAAGTAAAAATGAATCAAACAAACTTCATACAACAATTTATAAATTTAAATAAAATACTTGATTTTATTTAGAAATGTTCTAAATAAATTAGACTACATAGGTCCAATAATGATCCAATAGGGTAATTTTTTTTCTTCAAATTCACCTATATCTTCCGCTGCGGACTGGCCTAGTTCCAACATTATTCAGTCACCAAACTTTGTGTCTGACCCCCCCTCTCCACCATGTTTCCTTGTTTATTATATATGAAGGTTGATGGAGACAGATTTGGATATAGTGACACTAGAGGCTCAGGTACGAAGGCATGCTATAAATGTATTAGTTTTGTATAATGATGTGTATATAAATAAGATATATAACTGGATGTTTGGATTTGCATTTGTATTGTACATACGAGTGACTTGTGAAACTACTTATGGATTGTTTTATAATGGCATAGTGTTTTCCGACTATTATATTTTGTATTCCTTTCGCTATGAGTTCAGAATGATATAGTTAGAATTTTTAACTTATTTCTTGTTATCAATCACCTAATGATCTGTTGTACTTTGACTTCCTTGGTTAAAGTTATTGTTATCTATAAAACCAGATGTTGGAAAATGGCAGCTATTTACATTTTATTGTTATCTATAAAACCAGATGTTGGAAAATGGCAGCTATTTACATTTGGTATCAAAACAAAACTATAGAACTAGGAACGTATTGAGAGATCGTATTTGTTTTTGATAAACTTATTAATATATATTATATTGAGCACATACATATACACTATTTTATGTTCTAGTTTAGTTAAATATCGATTGGGGAGTTGGTAATGAATCCAAATTTAAGAGAGCTTAGAATGAGTATGTTAGAAAAAGTAGAAATTGGAACAGAGATAAATACTATTGGGGTAGAATTTGAACCAGAAATAGTGCTAGAATCGATACTAGGGATATTCTGGTGTGAACATTCCCGTTTGGTTCTACCGTTATCTATAAGCGATAATCCAGACCAGTGTAAACCCCATAAAATATGCACTTAATGTATAAGGATTTTCTCCTGTTCGACTAACCCTAGTTGTTGATTTCTCGATGCTTTGCGAAGATTTTTCTAGTTTAGGTGGAAACCCTATGTTGGAACTAAACCTTATTCAGTAATGTGGGCATGGCTAGCACTTATGAGTAAATATATAGCCTTTTGAATTTACATGATAAATACACCTATTAAAGAAGTGATGAGTTTCACAAAAGAATTTAATCTTGAAAGTTAAATATTTTTAATAAAATTGTTTAAAACGAATTGATTTTGGAAATTGAAATTGTAAGTATTAGTTTTATGGAGGGATTTAAAAATAGATGTACTTGTCAAGGATTATAGAAGTAATTGAAGGATTTTTACAAAGGAATTTAAAGTTTCTATTCAAAAGTAAGTAAAATCCTAATATTTTAAATATATGTATTTCTGGATGGAAATTTAAAGGTGTTCCAAGAAATTAACATTGAATCATGGATGTTGAAGGAAGTTAATTTATTTTGAAATTTTAAACTATGACATTGAATGAATTTCCAAATTAGTAAATATTTTTAGTGTTATTTTGAAAATATGAAAAGGAAATTCCATATTGTTAAATTATTATATTTAATGAAATGATATAGTGGACTAGGGAGCAAATAAAGAAGGTAAGATTGTTAAAGCCTATGCATTGGAAGAGGTCCCGGGTGTAAGCATACCACCATCTTCTTAGGAGAAAAGAGAGTGGAGCTTGATGGAAAGAGAGTTGCTACTTTTGGATATAGATTGTCACAGTGGATAGTTTATACTTTAATTCTTACAAGGTGCTTATATCTATTACGGTATTGAATTCACCCTAAGGATCGAACCATTTACCTATTGTTTCAATGATTTAGAATTTGTTTTTTACGGTGTAGAGTCCTTTTGTGAAATGTATATACCGAAAAGTTTTATGGATTATTTTGAAAACAGATTGGATAACTCATTATAGGATGATGTTGGACAAAGACAAGAATGTGGATAGGGTAAGAAAAAGTGATTGGGCATGATCATGTGGTATGCCATAATCTGATAGACCCAAGAAGATGAATTATTGTCTATCCTATAACATAAGAATTTCATATGCCTTTGTTGAAGATTCTGATCTTCTACTACAAGAAAAATAGTCTTTTATAGCGGCATATAGCCGTTATTAAACCCAACTATAGCGGTTTGATAAACGCTTAGATTGACATGTTATAAAAAAGAATTGCACATTTATAACACAAAAAACCGCTATAAAAGAGCATGATTTCATAGCATATATACCGCTATAAAATGTGTAGATACAATAACGCCTATTTGTTGCTATCCTTTGGCAGTAACCTCATACATTGCATTATCTTTTTATAGCACTTATGTCATATAGGTATAACGCTTTTTAGGAACTATGCTTTATTTTACTATATATTTGATGCACCCCACTATTACATTTTAATAAGTGGAAATTAGTGGGAAGGGCCTATAAGTCAGGCCCAATTATTTTCTAGGACATGGGTTCGAAGGGTTTATTTTGCAGGACAAAAACATACGTCCGGCCATTTTCTCAAATTAAATTGACTTGCGAATTTCTTAAATCGATCAGACGATCTTTCTAATTTGATCAAGCGATCTTTCTACTGTGATCAGGCGAGGTTATTTTGTTTATTAATTCAGGCGATCTTTCTAATTTGATCAGGCGAGGTTATTTTTTTGATTACTTCAGTCGATTTTCTCAATTTGGTCAAGCAAGGCGATTATATCGACTCGATCTGGAGGTTTTATCATATTGTATTGGTTTTGTGCACGATTTGATATCGTTGGTGGAATAATGTGTCGATTGGTGGAATAAGGTGTCGATTTGATATCGTTGGTGGAATAATGGGCTCTGAAAATCAACGTTCAAGAGATCGGTTAATGGATTATGATGATGAAAGGTATTGTTTTTTCCTTTAAAGTGTCTATTTTGTTTGGTTGTGATAATAATTCCTCAACTTGTGTTATTATGCTATGGTGTTAAGTGATAAATGAATTTGTATTTTTGTTAAAAGCGGTATACAAATAAGGTTGATTATTTTGGTTGATTATTAGTTATTGCTTTCTTGTTTAGTTCTGACATTTCCTGTTGACAATGCTTCTTCTTTAGTTCTTGGATGACATTGTAATTTTGAGTTCTGGAAAAGATAAATGGTTTTATCTTTTTCTTAAAAGTGGGCTAAAAAAGGATATGTCATGTAGTATGTTATGTAATTAGTTGTTAATTAAGGTTAGATGTTTTCAAACATTTTCATAAACATATTTATTTGTTTACATCTTTAATTGCAGGTGTTATTCATCTGTTATGGTTGTGTTTGATTTCAATAAGAATTGTTTTAGTACTCATTTTGGATTGGATGCTTCTATTTCTTGTATTAGGAATAAGATTTGTGAGGAGTGAAATAATTTTAATCCATTATGCTTTAGTATTTTTTATATTTGAGAATCAAAGATCACCTTTGTTGAAACAAATAGTGATCTTCAAGCTGTATTATGTTTATCTTGGTTTAAATAGGAAGAATATTTGGTTATTTTTCTAAGGCTGAAGAATAATTCCATGGATAATGTTGTTGGTAAAAGTAGTAAATCTTGTTCACTTGTTGTTGGAGAATCAAGTAGTAATATGTTAGAGTATGCTGAGGATTTACAGTCTGGTTTTACACAAGAAAGGGATTTACATGATCTAATGAAGAAGAATTCAAATTTGGAATTTTTACTGGGGTTGGTCAACAATTTGATTCTGCTCTTGGATTTCGTCGAACAGTTAGTGCTTATTTTTTGAAGAATGGGTTTAAAGTACAGTATATTAAGAATTGTAACGAACGATTGACAATTCGATGTACTGTAGATGGTTGTCCTTTTAAGATTCATGCTTCTTGCAAATTGAAGCAATTGGACCAATTGTTTGTTAAAAATATTCATTTAAGTCATTCTAGTGGTGGTGGATTTCGATTGATTAGTAGTCCAACTATTAATAGTGATCTTATGAAAAGTTTGATTGTTAATCAAATTCGTGATGAGCCAAAAAGAAAAACGAAGGATATTATGAAAAGTTTTAGAAGAGATTATGATGTGGATTTGAGCTATTATTTTGCTTATAAGGGTAAGAAAATGGCTATGAATGATATTTATGGTGATGAAAAGAAATCTTATAATGATTTGGTTTGATAATTGAAGGCAATGGAAAGAAATAAGCCGAATAGTTACTCAAGTATGGAACTGGATCCGGATACTAATCAATTTGAGAGTGTTTTTGTTTGTTATGAGGTATGTATCTTTGGATTTTGTTATTGTCGTCCTATGGTGTTTTTAGATGCAACATTTTTGAAAGGTCGAAGTGGTATTTTGATGGCAGCCACTGCAAAAAATGGGAATAAAGGTACGTTTATTATCTTTTTTTTTGTTTTTAATGTATATAGGTTATACTTTGTACTGCTTTCATGCTTTCCTTGTTATAAATTTGGGCTTGATAGTTATGTTGATGTAATTTATTATTCTAGTCAATACAATATGCTGTAATTTATTGATATAAATTTGGGTTAGATAGTTGTGCTGCTGTAATTTATTGTTGCTGTGTGGATTAACAGTGAATGTATTTTGCTGTTTTTTGTTTCAGGTTTTTTTCCATTGGCAATGGCTCTTGTTCCTAAGGAAAATGAAGAGTGTTGGAGTTGGCTTTTGACTCACTTAAAGAATGCTCTTAGTTGTGATAGACCATTGACTTCTTTAAGTGATAGACATTGGGGTTTGCTCTTAAGTATTCCTAAAAAATTTCCAATAGTTATCATTCTTATTGTTTGCATCATATGCAAAATAATATTGCTAGTATTGTGAAAAGTGGAAGGGGTTTGTGGGTAGCTCATTTACTAGAACATTGTGCTTTAGCTTCCAGTTGTTATGAGTTTGAAAAAGCTATGTCAAAGTATAAAGAAATTGGAGGTGCAAAAGCTATTGAATATTTGAATGATAAGCCATATGACCACTGGGCTGATTTATTTTTTTCTTGGGAAAAGATATGGTTAAAATCAGTCTAATGTAGCTGAAAGTTTTAATTCCTGGATTTTGGATGAAAGAAGTCTACCTGTCACTTTATGTCATGATGGTATTCGGGTTAAACTTATGATGCAAATGTCTAATCAAAGAGAAGAGGCATCTAAGTGGACTAGTCTGCTTTGTCCAAAAATGCAAGCTCGCTTGTTGAAATTGAAGGAAGAAGGATTTGGATGGAGTGTTTCTAACTCATCTAGGTATGTGTTTGTATTTTATTACATGCTGCTCACAGTTTCTGAAAAAGATAAATGTATTTATCTTTTTTCAATCTGCTATATACCATGTGTATTATGTTTTGATTTTGTTGCTGCATGTTATTTTTGCATTAAAGAATTCATTTTGTTATCTGACACACTTTTCTGCACATACTTTGATGCTTATGTGTTACAGAGAATATATATAGTGTGAATAACTTTTGTTTGGAAATACAACTTGTTTATATATATATATATATGAAAGATTGTGTCATATGTATGTTACAATATAATGGCAGATTTGTTGTGTTGCTATGATTAACTCCAATAGTTTATTTATTCAACTTAGTATTCTCGTATGTGAGATTATGTGTAGGTGAAAGTGTTTGTTGTTAGAATATTATGACAAAATGTCAGTAAGGATATCTCTACAATCATTTTTGCTGTATTTGTGTTAAATGTGGTTTTTGTCATCATTTCTTACATTTGTTTCATCAGTTGGTATTTCCATTCAACTAGTGATGTTGAATGCAAGATTGTATGAATATGGGAATTGCTAAATCAATGCATTTCTTTATGAAATTGTTTGTTGCTATAGTTTAATGGCAGAATAGGCAAGTGAATTGCAAAGTATATTATGATTTTCCAACAATGATTTTCCCAATATTCTCAGTTTTATTTTCTATTGTGGTTGTGTAAATTTTTAGAGCATATCACTGCTTACATTTTTTGCTTTACTCTATTAATTTTTTTATACTGGATACATTCATCACATTTTTAAAATTTTGTAGGTATATTTTTGAAGTTCATTCTCCAACGTCGTAAAAAGTTGATATTAAAAATCGCATATGTAGTTGCAATCAATGGAAAGCGATGGATTTTCCTTGTGCACATGCTTTGAAGTGTATTTCTTTAACCAAAAATTCTATTTATGATTATATTGAGAATTACTTTACTGTTGATTATTATCGAGCTTTGTATTCACATGTAATCAATCATATTCCAACTTTTGATAAGGAAGCAATTGAAACCGAAGAATCATCTACTGTTCTTCTTCCTAAGCCTATTCATGGAGCTGGTAGGCCTAGGATGAATAGGATTGAAGGGGTTGATTTTCATGCTAAGCAAAACTGATGTGGAAAGTGTAAAAAACTAGGACATAATAGAAGGGGGTGTTCTTTGAATAATTGAGTTGAGTGTTTTAATCCAATGTATTTGATTGATTGTTCTTTGAATATTATGAGTTGAATATTCGAATAATTGGGTATGTTGAGTTGTTGCTGATATGTTTCTGATTATTTTTGGTTGTAAGCAATTTTTATGTTTAATTTTTATTTGGTATACATTGTTGTTAGTTTTGTGAAAAGGATAAATTCATATATCTTTTTTTTGTTCTGCTATATAGCCTTTGTTTTGTGTTTTGATTTTGTTGGTGTGTGTGATTAATTGCTAGATTTTGTTGGTGTATGGACTACCAAATGTCATTGTAAGGCATCAGGTTACAATAAGAACCTAAATAAGTTTTCAGAAGTGTGTATATATTTACAAATATTTTGAATATTATCCATAGCAAACCATGATTTAGAAAAAATGGTTTGTTTGTGACTGATGTAAAGAGAATAGACCTCAGATAAATGCATTTATGTTTAAAAGATAAATGCTTTATTAATAGTATGTCGTACTGAATAAAGTCAGTTAATGACATTATCACATGACATGTTAAACAGATGATGTTTCAAATATAGTTAATTGTGTAAATTAAAGGTTTAATCTACAAACCGAAACGATTAATATAAACAATTAGTGTTTCAAAACTCTGTCTGAAAAACTAATACTATCTATGAATGGTGAAAAAAAAACCTGCTCTTCTTTGTTTATTAAGCAGGCATATCATGTGCTTCGTCAATGTGATGCATGCATAGTAAACTCTTACAACTCTGAAAGGACAGATTATCAAAATTAGAGTGATTCAGTGACAGGTAGTACATTTGGACCATGTAGCTTTTGCAGACATTTTCAGCCTATGGCACTCAAGTAGTAACCTAAGCTTATCACCGAACTGTCTCCAACGCTCCAGACATAGGAGAATACGCAGAATGTTAAATAGTACATGAAATAAAGTGAATATTGCTATACATATTAATCTGGGAGACATAAAAATAATGCATACCGTAAAAGACTAATACAACATACTATGAATAACGTATTATTTTATAACATCAGAATATTATCAATAAAAGATAAATGCTTTTATTATCAATAAAAGATAAATGCTTTTATCTTTCTTAACAGAGCATTAGAAACAAATTAGCCATTACAGATTCATGATCAGTTATCAGAATTTCATCATCAAATTAACATCGGTTGTGTAATTACTTGCTAGTTAACATCAGCCATTACAAATTCATTATCAAATTCATCAGTAAATTCAGATGTACTGCCTAAAATCTATTATAAACAATATAGTTTTGGATATTGTAATAAATTTTTAACAAATGCATGATAAAAGGACTATCATACATCAAAAAAAATTGTTCTTATCATTCTCAGTTCGCATTTTTTGTAGCTGAAGCTGAGTTGCAAAAATTTTCAGCTGTCCAGCAATATGGTTCATCAGAGAGGATTTGTGCAGCTATTTGCGCTCTAAATGCATTGAGTTGTTCAAGACTAATTTTTGATGTAGTCTCCATTCCTTGTGCAATCTTTTGTATGAACATCATTACGAAAACTCCACATTCGAACCTGTATTTCTTAATTTTAGTAATTTGAATATAATGATAAAACAGATGATCTTTTCTTCATTTTGATAATGAATTGTATTTAGTAGTGTGTTTATCTAAGTAACAATATGTGAGTAAATAATAGTATCTAATTGGCAATATATGGGTAGCTAGTTATCATGTAACATGCATTTTTGTATAAAAATCTCCACTAGATTCAAAATTACCCATTGCTTTGTTGGGCACAGTCAACATTTTTAAGCAATGTAAAATTCCTCAGAATTGTTTTCTGCCCTATGTCTTGTAGCTCTTTATTAATGTTGTTTACTAATGCTTTCTGCCAAAAAAAATAATTTTTTTAGATTAAAATAAATCTATTTATCTTTTTTACTTTCTGTGTATTTTTACTTACCACATTAATAGCAAACTTTGAATGTCCACTTCTTAAGGTCTTAGATCTTGTGGTCAAGTGTAGAGAATCGTAATGGTTCCAAGTACATGATTCCACTACTAGTTCTAGCAAGCTCCAATGTTCGTTGCCGTGTATAGGAAATAATATATTTCAACATAACAGATTTAGAAGTGTTTGTTTAATAAAAGGATTAAACATCTCTTTTGATATTTTCCATGCTTCCGTCTGTTGCACTTTACTGTTAATTTTTTTTTTCAGAAAATTCATCTTACAAGGAAATTTTTTATTTGACATTATAGTTCACTTACTGTCATTGCCGTGTTCACGTAGATAATGCTAGAACTTTGTTCTGATAACTTTGTTTTTTTGAACCAAAACCAATCAATAACCTACACTTCAAAATGAATATGGATTAAGTATAGAATTTATAATGAAGCAAAGTATAGTTTTTTCTACTTACTTGACCAGAAATATATTCTTCACAGAGAAGTTCTTTAATCATACTTTTTGTGATGGTGATGAAATTTCCATCATCACAAGTAAATGCTTCATCACTGAAAAATTTGATAGTTGTTAACAGAAGAAATTAAGATTAGTACGTACTGTGTTGTTTTTATTTACTTGTTAATAAAAGAAAATAACAACCTTTGTAGAAGTTTGTATGAAAACATAAAGATAAATTAACTTATCTTTTTTAGTTTTATTTAGTTTTTTTTTGTTTTTTTTATTTGTAAATCATCGGATTTTGATGCTGAATAAAAAGCTTTATTTGAGTTATATGTTGTTAACATATTGTACCATGAACAATATCTTATTGGAATAAATCTATATTTAAGTAAATTGAGTGAAAAGTAGTTTAGTTACTTACTTGTTTCCTCCAAGAATTTTAAAAAAAAATTGGACAATTTCTTTCTGTTCTTCACTAAGATATTTGAGGGGTGGATATTTTTCAACATTCCTTGGCTTCTTCTTTTTTTTTGATTCTTTAAGGACAACATCTTCAACAACAGTATGATTTTCGTGAGCAGTTTCTTGAGCAGGTACTTTCAGATTGACAGATTTTAAACTATCTTGTGTCTGCTCTTCTAGTATGAAATCTTGAGTTTGCATAATATCAAAAGTTGGAAAATTAGCAGAACTGTTTATGTGAATTATACCAACAATTTTTCTTTTCTTCTTACCTTTTTCAGCTTAAGTTTTTTCCTTCACATCATGCTCCTCTAAATTTTCTAACTTCTGGAGCTTCATTTCAAGATTCTGGATTCTTTTTTCAGCCATTTCTCTTAAACGTCTTTCCTCGTTTAATTGTTCCGCAACATTTTTCATCTCACTAGTCAAAAAGGTACTTTTGACTCTAGCTACTTTATGCTACTAGCACATTCTTTGGCATATTTTTTCAGACTTTCGACTTCCTGATGCTCATCTAATTTTCTTTTCTTGGTTTGGTCTTCTTCCACCGCAATAGCTTTTATTTTATTTGAAAGAAATTATTTCTCTTCTTTTGTTACATTTGAATTTTTTTTTAAATCTACAAGGAAAATATTTAAAGTTAAGCTTGCACATGTAATGTCATTCAAGTACTAGACAAGTTAGAAGCATAAATTTAAGTAAGTATGACAAACTCAGGCTGTAAAAAAAAGATAAATTTTTTATCTTTTTATTTGTTTGATAAAGAAAGAAAAATTCCATGACAAATAACCAGCTGCATGAAGGGAATGATTCATATATGATTAATCCAAACAAAGCTGATGAGATGGACTTTCAAAATATAAAAACAAATCAAAACAGTCACACCAACTATTCTACACAATCAGACAGAGGCAAAACTGAAAAGGTGAATTACAATCCAAACCAACACACAGATTTAATTCATTGTTACAGTAGAATTCTAGACAGACCCAATTTAAATTACAAGTATAGTTAAGATTTATTAGTGAATTCATCCCCAACAAATTTGAATTCATCCCAATTCAAATAAATTTTTTATTTCTAATTACACTTATTTGTTTAAAACTTTTATCTGAGATGACTACATCCCAAACAGTAGCATCAATGATGATCAGTATTGGTTGCTTAGTCCCCATGTCATTATTATGTAAAAACTGCCAATTAGTGAGGAACTTAGTCATGAACATTCGAATGCCCTTTGTACTTAATTTAGTCTAAAATAGGCTTATTAATAAAAGCTGATGAGACTGGAGGACCCTAAACACAGATAACATATTGTTTTCTGTAATTTAGGCCAATAATATTCTAAGAAATGGCATTCATTTGATTTTTGTCGAGCCCCTTATATATTTTTTAGGAGGGGCTGACGGAACTTGAGATGATTTTTCATGTTTCTTCTTATAGTTTACATTCGCTTGAACCAATTGGGGAACAAATTTTGGATTTTTTGTTGCTTTTCCTTTATCCTGTATTTGTGGTGTAATTTATGATATAACTTGTTGCCCTTCTTCTATAACTTCATTAACCAACATATGTTCATCACTTATATATTCGGTTACTTTCACTTCTTCTGTTGTTTCAGGAATTGGCGCATCAGATGTGTGAGGTTCAGGAGGTGGATCTTTGTTAAGCACTAAATCTGAACTCAACTGGTTGAGGTCTTTGGACAAGCATGCATATTTATTGGTAGTTTGAACCATGTCAGTAGCTCATTTATAAGATAATATTTTTGTACATTAGTGGTCAGTTTTGTACCATTCTCATGTGTGTTAGAGTCATTGAAACCCCCTTTTGCGTGTTCATGTAAAGAAACATTATCTGATGTAGTATTATTTTGAACATTATCTAATATTTTTCATCCTATACAAATTTATTAGTGAATTCATCGCAAGTTAGAAATTAGAAATAAAAAAAATGTACAGTTAAAAAAAACTAGCATACCTTGTCGTTGTCAACTTCAGTGAGGTCCAAATCTTTCAGTTTTGATAAACCCCATTTTCTCTTTCTTGGGATTTTGGTTTGTAGATTTTCCTTTTCGTCAATTATTTGTATTCGTTCACAAAACCAGTACTACAAGAAAAAGATAAATAGATTTATATTTTTGTAATAAACATAAATTTGAATATATTTATATTTAGTTAAAGTTATGAAAGCATACCAGTAACACCATAGTACAGCCTAGTGTACTTCTTGGATCAGCATGATACTTTTGAACATTTTTCAAAACATTTTCACATATTGACCAAGGCCAGGAGATTGGATTCAATTTTTTTAAATTTAACAACTTCGGCAAGAAACCCCATTGCATATAACTTTGGTTGTTTGGAAAAAGGAAAGTTATAACCAGCAATAATAATAACAACTTCACTAAATCTTCATTCCCTTTTTCCTCTACTAACATTGTATTCAATCCTTTTGTTACTGTTTTTTGGCTGATTATGTATTCTTCTTGAAAATTAGCACTTAAAAAATTGGAGAAACTTTCCATAACTGAGGTTTTGTTAGAAGCCGGTATAGGAAATAAGTCTTCTCTAGCTAATGGCATTTCGAATATGAGACTAATTTCTTCAAGACTTATTTTTAGAAATTTGTTTCCAATTCTAAAAGCATTTTCTTTTACATCAAAAGAAGTAATGATGTCATCTAAATTCAAAGCACTTTTTCTTAAATCTTGTCGTGCTATTGAATCTCTAAGAAAAATATTGAAGAAGTTTTTGAATGGTGTTTTTTCTATATAAGTCGTTGCTTCAGGTGAAAGAATATTTTTCTCCTTTGTGATTGACAGGACTTTATAGATTGCATCCAAATTACATCTATATGTACCAGTGTACTGCTGACTTCTCTGCTTTTTGGCTAATTTTTAATTTCATACTGACCGACATCATCAAAATCAATAGTTCCTTCAGTTAGTTCTTGTGAAATTGTTCTTTCTTCATCAGAGTTGTCTAACTGATTATGTTTGAAGTCTTTATTTGTCAAGTCTTCTTTTTCATAAACATCTGTGTTTTCCTCTGTTGGTTCAGTCTGATCCTACATTCATGAAAATCATATATTCAATTGGGAGGTAAAAATAACAAGTTCATCAAAAAAATATCATAGTGCACAAAAATTTGAATAAAAAGATAATATGCTTTATCTTTTTAATTGTTTTGTATTTTTTCGGATTAAGATATTTTATATCAATGAACAATTGTTCCTTCATACAGCATTTTGAATATAGTAGTGTCATAACTCTTTTAATGTTGTCTAGGATACAGCAGTTTAATTGTTAAGTAAACTTTATAGCAAATATGATTAGGAATTTGTTGTTAACACTGATTGTTTGCAGGAATTTTTATAAAAAGATAGCATGTTCTATCTTTGTTAGTTTTTTTATCATATGTCAAACTTTTGTTGTGCTTTGCATATTTAATGGAATGTAATTTTAAATTTAATACATATATATACGAAATGAACATCTAAACTAAATATTATAGTATAGATAATGAATGAAAAGAAGTTACCAATGGAGTTAGAGATAAAGTTGTCTTCTGGCTGTGCTCCTCGCAAAACGGACTAGATAACAGTCTTATGTTTATGCACTGTTTTCCTCCATTGTTCATAAAGATGCATGTAGCTTGTTCTATAACAACTTTTGGTTTTGCAGATCTAATCTTTATTTATATGCTGCATGAATATTATCATGTGTAGTAATATGTTAGTAATAATGAAAAGTTATATTTTTGTAGTAAAAAACAACAAATGAATAACTATGACATTTCATTGCGTATCTTTTGATATTCAATAGTAACTAAGAGAATTCAGTTATAGTTAATTATGTTATTAAATTGTATATATAAAAACATAAATGCTTTTATCTTTTTTAAGTGTGCTTTAAATCTGGTTCATATGTTATGTAATAATTTTAAATCATTACTAAAATAGCAAACATGTTTAACATGTATAACTATTTAACAAACATACATAACAAATATCAGTAATTATTAAATATACCTAGGGTTTAGCATGTAATTTAAATCTTTTACATTAAAAGATAGATGCATTTATCTTTTTTAACAGCTAAAAAAAATTAGGATTTAGTATCATCTGTCACTGAATATTTACATATGCTTGATTAAACATCTGTCAATTATATTAAATCATAACAAGCACTAAAATACTATAAATCCATTACAAAAACTATCATCAGCATCAATAATATGCAATAAATGTAAGTTATATTTAACTAGGGTTTATTATCTAAGTAATATGTATATTTAACTAATATGTATATTTAACTAATATGTTTACATGAAAAATAAAGAGAGCTTACTTGTTGATTCCACAGATCGTTCGCCGAATGTATTTGAGCTGATTCCACAGATCGTTCGCCGAATGTTTTTGAGCTGATTCCACAGATCGTTCGTCGAAAGTATTTCAGTTTGAGCTGAAATTAATGAGGCTTAAATGATGAAGTAGAAGTCCTTGTAATTAAAATGCGGCACAAAACTCAATCGATCGTGAAAAAATAATTTGTAGTCGATTTAGCTGAGATTTTGAAAAGAGAAATCGATTGTTTGTATTCTAAGCCCTTGTTTTCGATTTCGTTTGGCGCACTAAAAAATGGTTGAAAAGAAAACAAAAAAAGGACCGGAAGGAAGACATGAAGTAATGGATTAATGGGCCGACGTCACGTATAAAAAAATTTGTCCTGGAAAATAATTTTTTTAAAGCCATGTCCTACAACTTTATTGTTTGTTTAAAGAAGGCCCTTATGGTAAAATTCCCCTTTTAATAATAATAATCAAAATGAATTTTCTTTAAATAGATAACAATTTGAACAATGTATAAATGAAAAAATATAATAATCAGCAAATGCAATGCATATTCATGATAACAAAATAAAGTATCAACTAACAAAAAATAAGTTCAATACATGAGTTACCAAATTCTACACATATTCATGATAACAAAAGACAACATAGTTTAAAGTTAACGTCTACAAGTACCAAATGCATCACTAGGAACTTGAACTGCTTAAAGCCTTTCTTCATGCATGTCTTCGGTCATTGGTAGTACTTTCTGAAAATTCTGAACAATTTGAAAATAATTATATAAAACTATGATGAAAATTACAGGTAATTGGTAGTACCTTCTATTTGTTCGTGCAAGACTCATGTTCGGTTCCTAGTAATTTAATTCTTGTACACATCCCTACATGTTCATTATGGAATATGGATGTGAATATCATGATTCAGAATGTAAAGATACACTAACAAAATCCTTTATACGTATTGATTATGTAAAACTGTATCAACTGAATTGGTATTTCCGACTGTTCTTTTTAAACTGGTGACTAATGTTAAGATTTTTAAAATGATTAAATGAGAATGTGGACTGTGCAATGTCATAGGAATATTCCTGCTACTCATGAATTAATGTTCTCTGCATCCTTTAGCAACTTCATTAGAAGAAAGACTTAACATCACCTATTAAATACAGAAGAAAAACTACTCTATAAACTCTACCATGTCACCCTTTTTTGTTTAGTGGATGAACTACAACTCTACACTCACAATTTCAATTGCCAAAATGTTTCTAAATTTGGTCATCACTCAAACTAATCAAGTTTCTGCCTATCCAAACAACATCACTCAAACACATCAACATTACGTATCAAACACAATTTTACTTCAGCAACATCTCAGAAAACCATCACTCAGACAGCTTGACTGTGTACATCACAAAATTAGGACCTCCAAACAGTCATACCAGTGCAATACTAGCCAAACAACAGAAGGAATCATACCAATGCAATACTTGTGAAGTAATAGAATTATAGAAGGCCGTACCAGGGCAACAATGATGGAATCACCACGACACAGAAGCTAGCCACACATCACTTCAATGCATTTTCAGCTTCAGGCTATCACTTCTTTGCAAACAATAGCACTGCAGGGAACAACAGCTCATCACTGCATCTGTACCACTTAATGTCAGCCAAATTCTATCCTAAATCAATCTGGGTAGCCAAATTCTAGAATTCAAGGCGGAGTTCAGGCACGTAGATCAAAAAACGACAACACCATCACCTTGCGCTTCTGATTGACCGTGTCTCTAAAATCCTGGGCACCACAAATAAAAAACAACTTCTCCAGATAGAAAACACATAAGTATGGAACTTATAACATAGATATGACCTAACATAAAAACTGATCAAAGAAAACGTAAACAACTAAATTTCTATCATGCTCAAACATTTCATAGATACACCTAAGCAGATCGTTGAAAAAGTCAAATGACTCTTTAGAGTGGATGAAGTTTCGACGTACGTCATCATCGAGTAGTACTTTTGAGGTGATAATAGTTAACAATCTTGAAGAATACAAATCCGATAAAAGTAGAATTAAACGATGCATTAAACATGAAAAAGACATTGTGAACTATGAAATTAAAATTCAAGTCATGTCTACAGTCAATTACTCTTACAAGTATTTACAATACATATAGGACCAGCTTATGAAATTAAAACTGAAGTCAAGTCGGTGAATTTTTTAAGGAGCTGCTGCTATTTCCATGTCTACTGCCTATTTGTTTTTCTTTTTGATTCTTTTCTTGTATTTTGCTCATCCTTATGATGATCCCTAAGTTCCATTTGTATAATTTGATGTTCCATATATATTAATAATGGATTAAGCTTATTTAATTTTTAATTTGTAATAATGTATTAAGCTTATTTAATTTTTAAGTGGAAAATAGGCACAAGGACAAATTTTTATAAAAATTTTGACTGAAGGACAACAAGTTTCATTTTTAGGCTGAAGGACAAACTTTGAAAGATAATTAGGCTGAAGGACAATGCTAATACAACTAGCATTTTGTACAATGTAAAACTGGATATAATGCTAGTTATAATTAGCATTTTGTACAATGTTTGCACTGTACAAAATGCTAACTATATTTAGCATTGTCCTTCAGCCTAATTTTCTTTCAAAGTTTGTCCTTCAGCCCAAAAATAAAACTTTGTGTCCTTCAGCCTAAATTTTTTTCAAAGTTTGTCCTTGTGCCTAATTCCCTCTAATTTTTAATTTAACTATAAGGGATAGTAATTATCATCGTCATCATCGTCATCAACTTATTTACTTTTTATAAGCTTATTTAATTTTTATATAACTTAACAAACAAAATCAGTTTTTATAATTTTAGTTAATCTATTGTTATTGCTGTTATTGTTATACAAGTTTAGTTATTTTTTATAAAACTTAATTAACTTGGTTAATATTTTATAATTTATTATAGTTATTATTTAAAATTTTGTTAACAAACTTGGTTAAATTTAAAAACATAGTTATATTATTATTTTTATTATCAACTTGGTTAATTTATATAAACTTATCTAATTTTTATTAAACTTAATTAATGAAATTAATTTCTATAATCTTAGTTAATTTTAGTGTGATTATTTTGATTATTTATGTGACGCCCCACCTTTATGCTCACAATAACAAAGAGTATTAAAGGAAAATACTGTCTGTTATCACGAAGAATAAAGCTGGATAGGAGCGGCCATCCGTAGTTGGCCATACACTAGTATTGGTTACCTCGATAGGAGTGGTATATATTTTTAATTTTTCATCTCTTATTTATTTACTCCCATCGACATACCCAATTCTAGTATAAAACGAACTACGACGGTTCATAATAGTTTAGGACAATGAATATAACAATAACACAAATAATATAAATGCGGAACACAGATAAAACAAAAAGTCTCATATATATAATAACTGATGTCAGTTACAATACAGTTGACACAATACATATGATACAACTACAACTGTCGACTCTGGAAGTTATATATACAAGTACATTATCGACTAATATACGTGAATACATATCAACCTATACAATGACACGACTACTACAAAATGACGAAGACTACTTCAGAAGATGTGAAAAATCTTCATAGCTCAAACAACAACTCAAAATAGGAAATCTACAACTTGAAATAACTCGAGTCTGACCCGAGTATTAAATTCAAAAGAAAATAATACACGGGTCAGTCTAATTCAAACTCAGTTATTAATGCACAGAAGCAATAATAATCAATATCAAATAGACGACAGTCATAGAAATCTCGTATATCCAACTTCTCGATAAGAGAATCGGATAACGGCAGACATAACACTAAAGAGTGTTAAACAACATATCAACAGATCTAAATCATTAATAAAGATAGATAAAAAGATTATCACTGAAGACAATTTAGAAAACTCCAGAATTGTCTAAACAACAATTTACAACAAACTCCAATTATAAAATAAATAATTAAATCTAAAAATGATCAATCGAATCAAATTTCTGTGTGGCTGCAGTACACGCACGCGTGCACGGCCTCGCCACACAGTACGTCGAAACTGCAAAGGTCAAAGTGGAACCTAAGCCAACAAAACAGCGTAAACAACAAAGATCTAATTATCGATACGATAATTAGAAGACATATAATCTAATTATCTAAAAGATAATTAGATATCAACAAAACCATCAGCTTAAACCAAATCAAATTACACTTCAAAATATATTAAATTGAATCAACGACAAATTTCAAGTAATTGAAATATCAATCAAAGCGCCACTTTTGGTAGGGCTGCAGTACACGCACGCGTGTACTGCCTCGCCACTACAACACAAATTACACAACAACTCAATGAAAGTTCACAAACGGACACATGGTCGAACCCAAAGGAGAAGTCAGGTTCAACACAAATGCAATGCCAACACAAAGTAAAGCCTCATAATTACAGAACAACGAATCAAGCTAGCAGTGGACAGAGTTGAGGCTACAACCCAAAACATAACACATAAAGAACAAGTATGCAAGTGGAGACAACAATGGTGCCAGCAGTTGCAAACACGTTCAGAGACATCAGAGTGACCAAAGTCACAGCCGTATTTTATCAAAAAGGCCACAAGTGATAATAGCATGTGTACTAAAGCCAAGGCAACACAACCACAATCACCAAGGCTATAGGTGAACAAACGTGTGTACCCAAATAAGTCAAAACAGCAAGGCACAACAACGAATTCTAGAAATGTCAAAATGGAAATCAAGGCAGTAAGTGTGCCAGATTAATGCAAACAATAATGTTCAGTAAACTGAAGTGAAGCCACAAGTGTGCAACTGCACTAGACCAAATGCCATCAAGTAAACAAAACTCAAGTGTAATGTGCACATCGACCGAGATCAATACATGGAGCTACAGACTAACATGTATCATAAACAACTCGAAAACAGTGAACAGTAATGGTGCAACACATACATATATTCATGTATGATCACACAACTCAAAGGCATTACGCTATACGAAGGCAATTCAGAAATCAAGTGACGTGAACCAGATCAGAAAAATCAAAATGACTTGGCAACCCAAAATACCAACGAACAAGTCGAAGCTTTCAGAAAGAAAATGTAAACTGCCTCGATTGAGGTCTCATAACACTGAAAATATAATACCAAGCTCAAATAAATTCAAGTGCAGGCAATACTACAGAGAGCATAGGCAAAGGGATCACAAAAAAAATGAATCAACAGATAAGTGATAATACACTACAACCAACTACATGTACAGGACAGTGTACAGGTCAAACAGAGATCACAAGCAATACGACCACAACATCAATATCAAGTACACTTGCAACTGAATCAAGCATGTGCATAGGCAGTATGCATATGAGACCAGAGAAATCAAAATAAATGTGATTCAAGTGACCGAAGTCACAGTGAAACAGAAACAAAGCAAAATTCAAATGCGGTCAACATTTGTTGACATATGGCCAGAGAATATGATCAGAAACATTGAACAAGTCAGGTCAGTGAAGAACAAGTTCAAACTAAGTCAAGTTCAAACATCAGAGTACAAGTGAAATAGTGGAAGCATGAACAAGTCAGTGAAGAGATGATCAGAGACGAAGCTCACAGAGAAGCCAAAGTTAGGTGATCATCGCCAAACAGAAGGTCTAAACTCAGGGATGAACAACAATGTGCCAGTGAAACTGTATGAATGACGAAATCTCACTCTATATCAAAGAAGCCAGAAAATCACAAAAACAATGTACCAGATGGTTATAGCATTAAGCCCGAAATCAAACTGAAAGTCAAGTCGTATGGCTAAGGAATTCGAACATTTCAAAATCTTAAAAGCCATAAACCTGAACCAGTCAAAAAAAATCGCAAGTATCATTTTATATGAATTTGATTGAAATTCAGAAAAGCATCAAATGCAGTTCAATGATATCAAAAGGCCGAAAACATGTGTAAGTCATGTAATCGCATAAACAAGGTCAGGTCGCCGAAGGATGGCCAAAGTCGAATAAATTCAATCATCGTAAAAATCGAGTGAAAGCCTACGATAACAAGAAATCTGATCAATATCCAAACACTCCAAACGACCGAGCAATTAAATTGGCAAATTCAAAGCCGATGTCACAAAGCAAAGACAAGGACAAATTTCAATGTCGTTTTAAAACAATGACAGTTTTGAACACGTAAAAAGAAACATATTCAATAATACACATGAATCCAAGAGCACTAGCGGTTTAAAGCAAGTTAAAATATCATCATAAATTATCATCTTTAAACCAATTCGAACTACTGAAACTTAGTCGAAATTATATGTGAGTAATTTAATTACTCACCTTTATTGGGCATCCTAACAATCGACGAAAGTAACGAACTTTCGAAGCAAAGACGAACCCAGATCCACTGCCTAATTTCCAGAATTGAAGCCTCGTCGCATTCAAGTAGGCAAAGCGGCGACTCTAAACTTGAAGCCCTAATTCTTCAAAGTGGAACGAACGAAATTGAGGCCGCCATTTCCTTTTCCTCGTTTTGATTTAGGGTTTTCTCGAATGAGGAATGAAAGGGTGGACGGGTTTTTTTCGAGTGAACGAATAAAAGGGGAAAGTTATAGATAAACATCACGGCAACAACAAGTATGGGCTACAATATTATTTTTCTTTAAAGCCCGCTTCAATATTTACAAAATTTACAAAAGAATTTCAGATCGATTCAGAACTGCAATAGCAATTAATCAACGATTTTAATCGTCATTTGACGATAACAAGATAATTGCGAAATCTCGGGTTGTTACAGACTCCCCTCCTTATAAAAATTGCATCCCCGCAATTTTCATAATTAAGGTCGTCCACAATTATTATTCTTCTAACATAAATTGGTTAAGTTAGAAAAATAAAGATCGAGAACCCAATACCAAAGAAATCTTTCAATTTCATAAAAGAGATTCACAAATTCTCAACAAAATCTAATTATCAAATAGATAAACAGAAATAATCAAAACTGAACAAATACAATTATCAGCGATATTTAATTATCAACTAGATAATTTAAATTCAGAAATCACAAAACATCAATATCTAATTATCGATACAATAATTAGAAAATAGCAAAATCTAATTATCAACAAAAGATGATTAGAAAGCACAAATCACAATTCGCAAAACTGCCAATATCTAGTTATTCAACAAATAACTAGAAAACACAAACTTCATAATCAACAAATTTTAACTATCAACCGAGAGAGATAGAAAATAGCAATTCAATAAAATCAGCATACTCTAGAATCAATTAGAGACTAGAAAATCTCATATCAACAAAGTCAGCAAACATCCAATTACCCAAACGATAGTCAGAAAACACAAATAACAAATTATTAGAAACGATAATTGAATTCACAAATCAACAAATATCCGATTATCAAAAACAATAATCAGAATCAACAAATATCTAATTATCACAACGAAAATCAGGAAACATCAAATCATCAAATATCTACCTATTAAAACGATAATCAAATCTCAAATCAACAAATATTCGATTATCCAAAAACGATAATCAAACCTCAAATCAGCAAATATTCGATTATCAAAAATGATACTCAAATCTCAAATCAACAAATATTCGATTATCAAAAACGATAATCAAATTTAAAATCAACAAATATTCGATTATCAAAAACGATAATCAAATCTCAAATCAACAATTATTCGATTATCAAAAACGATAATTAAATCTCAAATCAACAAATATTCGATTATCAAAAACGATAATCAAATCTCAAATCAACAATTATTCGATTATCAAAAACGATAATCAAATTTCAAATCAACAAATATTCGATTATCAAAAACGATAGTCAAATCTCAAATCAGCAAATATTCGATTATCAAAAACGATAATCAAATCTCAAATTAACAATTATTCGATAATCAAAAACGATAATCAAATTTCAAATCAACAAATATTCGATTATCAAAAACGATAATCAAATCTCAAATTCGCAAATATTCGATTATCAAAAATGATAATCAAATCTCAAATCAACAAATATTCGATTATCAAAAACGATAATCAAATCTCGAAACAACAAATATTCGATTATCAAAAATGATAATCAAATTTGAAATCAACAAATATTTAATTATCAAAAACGATAATTAGAAGCAACAAATATCCGATTATCAAAAACGATAATCAGAACTCATATCAACAAATATCCAATTATCACAAGCGATAATTAGAAGCAACAAATATCCGATTATCAAAAACGATAATCAGAACTCATATCAACAAATATCCAATTATCACAAGCGATAATTAGAAGCAACAAATATCCGATTATCAAAAACGATAATCAGAACTCATATCAACAAATATCCAATTATCACAAGCGATAATTAGAAGCAACAAATATTCGATTATCAAAAACGATAATCAGAACTCATATCAACAAATATCCAATTACCTGCAGATAATTGGAAACAACAAATATCTAGAAATCAACTAAGAAGACTAGAAAATCAACATAAAAGCTTGGATCGATCCCATCAGATGGCGAGTTTTTAGTTCGCCGCACGTGCATCAACAAATGGCCGAAGCCTACCAAGTACTCAACATAATTTTGGCGCCCATCAGATTGACCCGAAGGTCCGCAGAGTGACCCGAAGGTCTAGTACTGGTGTTTGACCCGAAGGTCCATCAGAGTGGCCCGAAAGCCCAACAAATGAACCGAAGGCCCAACAAATGACCCGAAGGTCCAACATAGTGGCTCGAAAGCACACAAAATCATCAGAATCATCAAAACAGCAGAAGTTTCAATTAACGAGTCTGGAATTAACCGAAATAGCAAACGCACATGTCCCATACCACGTGTTTTACTAAATCGTTTGATTCTCTTCATCGTTTCCTTGAAAGTGCAAAATTGTGTATTTTGTAAAAATACACTTTACATTCTCAAACGGACAAGTCCGGAATTAAGCGAATCAGTAAAAGAAAGGGGACATAATCCTCGATTTTGCTGAAATGTTTAAATCGCTTCCTCATTCTTTTGAAAGCGTAAACTGTAAAATTCCTGAAAACAATTTTATTCATTTTATAAAATAACAATTCACATTCTCAACTGGACAAGTTCGGAATTAAGCGAAACAGTAAAAGAAAGGGGTCATAGTCCTCGATTTTTCTGAATCATTTAAATCGCTTCCTCATTCTTTTGAAAGCGAAAACTGTTAAAAATTTTATAAAAAAAAAATCATTTTAAAATGATTTTCCAATCATGTGATTAAAGCAGCAATATTATTAACAATTTCGAAAAGGAAATTGTACTTCCCAAAACACCGTAAAACGAATCTCAAAATCAGCATTGCGGAATAACCGCTTGAAAATCCACTTTTAAAATTTGACGGTTACTGAAGCCAAAGCGACAGTAATTTTTAAACGTCAAAATCTCATCAAAATAATTTACATTAAAATGTAATATCAGTGAATTTTCATTCATCAAAATACCACAAAACACCGTGCTTCAAAAATTTAGCATTGGTGTAAAAATCCCGTTTTAAAATAACGGCAACAAAATACATTTCATAACCAGGCATCGGTTCAACGTAAAATTAATGCAGTAACGTGCAATTCATATTTGCACGCACACTACAATATACACAAAGAAATTACTCTATTATCTTCAATGAAGATAATTTAAAACAGAAAAATCTAATCAACATGTGATTAGCATAAAAGAAAATCAGCAAAAATCTCAACAAAATCACACAACTGCAATCGTTTCGAATCCTCAATTCGGAATCGAAATTCTCAATGAAACAAAATAAATACAGCTATGTAAACAGCAAATGAAATTTATTTCAATTTCATATTTTGATTTTTAAATCAAAAAGATTATCAGTTGTACTCAGCGAAGACAGTTTCACTGTTTCCGCTACACACTCTGATAAACAGAACACAAATCAATCAATCAATAAAACACGGTTTTACTTTTATTTTCAAATAAAGATATTTAAAAATTTCATCAAAATTTCAAAACTTTAGTTTTGACTCAAAGCACAAATAAAAACAACGACCAATAGTTGTAACATATGTTCCATCTAAGTGATGTTTTATATTATGTCCATAAACCCCAAGCTCTGATACCAACTGTGACGCCCCACCTTTATGCTCACAATAACAAAGAGTATTAAAGGAAAATACTGTCTGTTATCATAAAGAATAAGGCTGGATAAGAGCGGCCATTCGTAGTTGGCCTTACACTAGTATTGGTTACCTCGATAGGAGTGGTATATATTTTTAATTTTTCATCTCTTATTTATTTACTCCCATCGACATACCCAATTCTAGTATAAAACGAACTACGACGGTTCATAATAGTTTAGGACAATGAATATAACAATAACACAGATAATATAAATGCGGAACACAGATAAAACAAAAAGTCTCATATATATAATAACTGATGTCAGTTACAATACAGTTGACACAATACATATAATACAACTACAACTGTCGACTCTGGAAGTTATATATACAAGTACATTATCGACTAATATACATGAATACATATCAACCTATACAATGACACGACTACTACAAAATGATGAAGACTACTTCAGAAGATGTGAAAAATCTTCATAGCTCAAACAGCAACTCAAAGCAGGAAATCTACAACCTGAAATAACTCGGGTCTGACTTGAGTATTAAATTCAAAAGAAAATAATACACGGGTCAGTCTAATTCAAACTCAGTTATTAATGCACAGAAGCAATAATAATCAATATCAAATAGACGACAATCATAGAAATCTCGTATATCCAACTTCTCGATAAGAGAATCGGATAACGGCAGACATAACACTAAAGAGTGTTAAACAACATATCAACAGATCTAAATCATTAATAAAGATAGATAAAAAGATTATCGCTGAAGATAATTTAGAAAACTCCAGAATTGTCTAAACAGCAATTTACAACAAACTCCAATTATAAAATAAATAATTAAATCTCAAAATGATCAATCGAATCAAATTTCTGTGTGGCTGTAGTACACGCACGCGTGCACGGCCTCGCCACACAGTACGTCGAAACTGCAAAGGTCAAAGTGGAACCTAAGCCAACAAAACAGCGTAAACAACAAAGATCTAATTATCGATACGATAATTAGAAGACATATAATCTAATTATCTAAAAGATAATTAGATATCAACAAAACCATCAGCTTAAACCAAATCAAATTACACTTCAAAATATATTAAATTGAATCAACGAAAAATTTCAAGTAATTGAAATATCAATCAAAACGCCACTTTTGGTAGGGCTGCAGTACACGCACGCGTGTACTGCCTCGCCACTACAACACAAATTACACAACAACTCAATGAAAGTTCACAAACGGACACATGGTCGAACCCAAAGGAGAAGTCAGGTTCAACACAAATGCAATGCCAACACAAAGTAAAGCCTCATAATTACAGAAAAATGAATCAAGCTAGCAGTGGACAGAGTTGAGGCTACAACCCAAAACATAACACATAAAGAACAAGTATGCAAGTGGAGACAACAATGGTGCCAGCAGTTGCAAACACGTTCAGAGACATCAGAGTGGCCAAAGTCACAGCCGTATTTTATCAAAAAGGCCACAAGTGATAATAGCATGTGTACTAAAGCCAAGGCAACACAACCACAATCACCAAGGCTACAGGTGAACAAACATGTGTACCCAGATAAGTCAAAACAGCAAGGCACAGCAACAAATTCTAGAAATGTCAAAATGGAAATCAAGGCAGTAAGTGTGCCAGATTAATGCAAACAGTAATGTTCAGTAAACTGAAGTGAAGCCACAAGTGTGCAACTGCACTAGACCAAATGCCATCAAGTAAACAAAACTCAAGTGTAATGTACACATCGGCCGAGATCAATACATGGAGCTACAGACTAACATGTATCATAAACAACTCGAAAACAGTGAACAGTAATGGTGCAACACATACATATATTCATGTATGATCACACAACTCAAAGGCATTACGCTATACGAAGGCAATTCAGAAATCAAGTGACGTGAACCAGATCAGAAAAATCAAAATGACTTGGCAACCCAAAATACCAACGAACAAGTCGAAGCTTTCAGAAAGCAAATGTAAACTGCCTCGATTGAGGTCTCATAACACTGAAAATATAATACCAAGCTCAAATAAATTCAAGTGCAGGCAATACTACAGAGAGCATAGGCAAAGGGATCACAAAAAAATGAATCAACAGATAAGTGATAATACACTATAACCAACTACATGTACAGGACAGTGTACAGGTCAAACAGAGATCGCAAGCAATACGACCACAACATCAATATCAAGTACACTTGCAACTGAATCAAGCATGTGCATAGGCAGTATGCATATGAGACCAGAGAAATCAAAATAAATGTGATTCAAGTGACCGAAGTCACAGTGAAACAGAAACAAAGAAAAATTCAAATGCAGTCAACATTTGTTGACATATGGCCAGAGAATATGATCAGAAACATTGAACAAGTCAGGTCAGTGAAGAACAAGTTCAAACTAAATCAAGTTCAAACATCAGAGTACAAGTGTAACAGTGGAAGCATGAACAAGTCAGTGAAGAGATGATCAGAGACGAAGCTCACAGAGAAGCCAAAGTCAGGTGATCATCGCCAAACAGAAGGTCTAAACTCAGGGATGAACAACAATGTGCCAGTGAAACTGTATGAATGACGAAATCTCACTCTATATCAAAGAAGCCAGAAAATCACAAAAACAATGTACCAGATGGTTACAGCATTAAGCCCGAAATCAAACTGAAAGTCAAGCCGTATGGCTAAGGAATTCGAACATTTCAAAATCTTAAAAGCCATAAACCTGAACCAGTCAAAAAAAATCGCAAGTATCATTTTATATGAATTTGATTGAAATTCAGAAAAGCATCAAATGCAGTTCAATGATATCAAATGGCCGAAAACATGTGTAAGTCATGTAATCGCATAAACAAGGTCAGGTCGCCGAAGGATGGCCAAAGTCGAATAAATTCAATCATCGTAAAAATCGAGTGAAAGCCTACGATAACAAGAAATCTGATCAATATCCAAACACTCCAAACGACCGAGCAATTAAATTGGAAAATTCAAAGCCGATGTCACAAAGCAAAGACAAGGACAAATTTCAATGTCGTTTTAAAACAATGACAGTTTTGAACACGTAAAAAGAAACATATTCAATAATACACATGAATCCAGGAGCACTAGCGGTTTAAAGCAAGTTAAAATATCATCATAAATTATCATCTTTAAACCAATTCGAACTACTGAAACTTAGTCGAAATTAGATGTGAGTAATTTAATTACTCACCTTTATCGGGCAGCCTAACAATCGACGAAAGCAACGAACTTCCGAAGCAAAGACGAACCCAGATCCACTGCCTAATTTCCAGAATTGAAGCCTCGTCGCATTCAAGTAGGCAAAGCGGCGACTCTAAACTTGAAGCCCTAATTCTTCAAAGTGGAACGAACGAAATTAAGGCCGCCATTTCCTTTTCCTCGTTTTGATTTAGGGTTTTCTCGAATGAGGAATGAAAGGGTGGACGGGTTTTTTTCGAGTGAACGAATAAAAGGGGAAAGGTATAGATAAACATCACGGCAACAACAAGTATGGGCCATAATATTATTTTTCTTTAAAGCCCGCTTTAATATTTACAAAATTTACAAAAGAATTTAAGATCGATTCAGAACTGCAATAGCAATTAACCAACGATTTTAATCGTCATTTGACGATAACAAGATAATTGCGAAATCTCGGGTTGTTACAATTTAAAATCTATTGTTACGGTTAGTTAATTTAACTAATCTTAGTTAATTTATTATTATGATTGTTTAACTAAGATTATAAAAAATTTATTGTAACTATTATGATTATTGTTGTTGTTATTGCTACTGCTATTATTAGTATTATTATTATAAACTTAATTAATTTTTATAAACTTATTTAATTTATTATTATTATTATTATATAAACTTGTTATGTTTTATAAAAATTAGTTAAGTTAGCCAATAATTTATTATTATTATTATTATAAAGGTATTTAATTTATTATTATTATTAATATTATTATAATATAAACTTGGTTGATTTTTATAAAAGTTAGTTAACTAAGTTAATTTTTATGAACTTAGTTAATTTATATTATTACTATATATAAGTTTAATTAATTTTTATAAAACTTAGTTAAATTGGTTAATCTTTACAATTTATTATTAATTTAGTATTACTATTATTAGTATCCTAAACTTAGTTAATTGTTATGAAACTTAGTTAATTTTCATAAACTTAGTTATTTATTATTTTTATTGCTATTATGATTATTATTGTTATTGTTGGTATTATTATTATAAACTTAATTATGTTTCATAAAAATTAGTTAAATAATAATAATTATTATTATTATTATTATAAGCTTAGCTAAATTTTATAAACTTGCTTAATTTTTATAAAAATTATTTAACGAAGTTAATTTTTATTGTCTTAGTTAATTTATTTTGAATTTGACTATTATTATATATATATTTATTTAATATTTATAAAATTTAGTTAACTTAGTTAATATTTTATAATTTATTATTATTATTATGCACTTAGTTAGTTTTTATAAACTTATTAAATTTATTATTATTATTATTATATGAACTTGGTTATATTTTATAAAATTAGTTAACTTGGTTAATATTTTATTATTATTATTATAAGCTTAGTTAATTTTCATAAACCTTATTAATATTTTATTATTATTATTATGAACTTATTTAATTTTTATAAATGTTACTTATCAAACAAGGATAGTAACAGCTTCGTAAATCAAATTCATTTTAATAGTAGCAATTGATTATACTAGGCAGCTCGTAATAATAGAAAGTAAAAAATTAAATAATAATACCTCATTTGATACCACATCCTATAAATAATCACTTGCAAGAATGAAGTTCTCAAGTGATCCATCAACCATCTCCTCCTGCATTAGTAGAATAAAAGTCCTTCACTCATAGAAATTACTCGATAATAAGCAGTATATGCACTTCAATTGCAAAAATGTGCACAACTGGATAAGCATTTGAGTGTCTTATGTTTGACAAATATGATTTCAAAAGAAAAGCAAGCCATAGCATGGCATAAACTTGTTAGTTTTCCTAATTAATTACTTGCATGTCTAGATTCATTATAACAACTAGATTGCAAAGTGTTGGTATATGCAGACGTCCGACAATATATTCTTCCACCAGGCATGAAAACCTCATACATATGATGTATAAAAGTTGACCACTGCAATTTAGGAACAAAAATAAATACCGCTCTACTTACAAAAAATGAACATTTCACTGATGTTGTAAGAAATAATCAATAATCCATATATAGAAAAATGAGTGATTAAAAGTACCGTATATAGTTTGCATATACGACATCCTATGAGAAAACAAAAATGGGAAGTTTCCCACTTCCTCTTTACATGACAATACCATTAAATTAATGTTTTTCTTAGCTATAGCTTAAAACTAGTTCAATCTTTTTTTTTCAAGCTTGAAATAATATGCAAATCGTGAAAAAGGAACTGATGAATTTTAAATTATTGAATTTTGAAAAATCATTGGATTTATGGATTTGTTTTTATTTTGAAGTCGCCTATGAAAATGATAAAGAAGATGGAAAGGATACGAGGTTTTATGATCCTAAAAAAGGGGCATGAAATGAAAAGGTGGGAAGTGAGATATTTATAAAATATATTGGGTGGAAAGGTAAACTAGAATCTAAATAGCATTGACTTTCTGTTCCTTACAACCTTTAATTTGATTATTTTCCACTGGCACTAGGTTACGTAAACACGGGGAATACCATTATATAGTTTAACGTTAAGTAGATCAGGATTGCAAATATATACTTCAACATAAAACGCATAACATAAATAACTAAAAAGTTTCAAATCAATACCACTAAAGTATCTACCAATCCCGCCTCTAGAAGTTCCTCTCTGGTAACCTTATCCAAATTACTGGAAGAAATTTTCTTAACCTCGGCTTTTAGATTATTCAAATAGTACTTGTACTCTCTCAACTTCGTCGGCAATACCGCCTTAATGCTAGGTTGCAAACTTCTTGCCTCGAGATCCATTTTTTAATCTGAGCAGATATAAATAGAGATCACTCTTTAGTAAATAACAAACTTAATTGAATGCATGAACCTCATTTGTTTTACATCAATTGGATGTTTAAAAGGCCTATGCTTTTATCATGTATGTTTGTTTTCTTTTTCGACGTAACAATATACTAAATCAAACATCCCATACTTTATGATTGATCTTAGTAATTATAGAGGTAATGCCTTAATGTAAATTTATTATGATTGATCTTAGTACTTCAGTTAACTTTGATAGTTAAGGGAATGATTTATTCCAATGGAACTATATATATCATAGTATTATCTGTTTTAGGCTCAATATAATACTATCTATTTTAAGTTGGATGCTTAATCAACATGTGAATATGCATACAGTTTAACATTGAGCATATGTATAGGTTTTATGCCCTGCAAATATCATTTTCTACTGACTTCACATAAGTATACACATGCATAACTTTTATGCATGATCATGTAATAATCACGATAGTTAAAGTGCAAATCTAGCTGCTTGTCCAAAAAATAAAAGTTCAATAAATCTAAATTATCAATCAAGTGCATGAATCAAATACGAGACAACAAAGAGAGCAAGCTAATGAAGGTTTATTTCTAAAAATATAGTTACCGTTATATTGATCGTATCCATTATCTATCAAGGAACGGAGGAATTAATGTACAGAGCTAAAGGTTTAATTTTCAACATAATTGCTTTATATTAATTAACATAAACTGTTCAAGCGCTTAAAAGTCACTTTCAGTTAAATGACCTTATTATATCTGCTCGAATGATGAATACAAATTCCAAATATTCCACAAACTTTGAGCAATGAATTCTTAAAAGTAACAACACACTTACCTTTAAGCAAGCGATCTTGAATTCATGAGGTGCTCTTTTGATAACAACAAATAGCAAATAGATAATTAAAATAGCAAAACAATAAGTCATAATAATAATGCTATTAGGCATTAGATGAATATTCAAAGAAAATAAATAAAGTTAATAAAGGCAATTTATATAGATATCACATTTGCTACAACCAAGAGTTAATGATTTTATTGGCATTAAAGTTTAACCTAGCTGGATGAGATGAAATAATGAAGTATCTTACACTGAGCATTGACACTAGCATATTTACCTAAAAAAGCAGTGTCTTCTAGACACTTATATTATGTATACCCTGCTAATTCTCTAGAGTATACTAGTTTTGCTTTTCAATAATGTTTGGTATGCAACTCTTAAACTACTATATAGAAACATGTAGATAGATCTTACACTTCCATGGCTCGGTAAAAGAAACTTTGTTTGCAACTAATTGAAAGATTGAATTGTTCCTTCAGCATAATAAAAGCAAATACTTCTATAATACCAAATTTATTCTTCATATCAAAAACTAATGGAAGCATTAATGCCAACAGCATTCATTCCATGAGGGAAGAAAATGAGCAAATATGATACCAGATTTTTTTGCCATTGTTCTATCACAGGAGTTGTAATATATGCATAGCAATATCATCAAATTTAAGCATTAATCAACACTGATCCGCTCAATAAAATGGACAGGAGCAAAGAAACAGTAACTGATCAAGTAATTCAAAACATAACCAGAGATGTGGTAATATACATGCCGCCTTTCTTAAGCAAGCTAAAAACTTCCTTTAACTCGGAATCTGGTCGTCAGGAAGCTGGTCCGCCATGGTGAGAGCTTCAGCTTACTTCACTCGAAACTGCGTGGAAGAAACCACATCGTGAATCCCTTCAAAAGTGGGGAAGAAAGAGACGGGAGCAATAGTGATAGTTGAACTTCTAGGCGACGTCGACTTGCTACAATATCAGATCTTGATTTTGGGTGCTTAACTCACGAAGAAGAAGTAAAAAGATGAGGGATTTTTTACTTTGAGTGAAGTTATTTGGCCATGAGCAGAAGACATAGGAGAATTTGAGAAAGAGGGAAATAATTAAAAAAGAGGCGGCCACGGAAATATTTAGGAAGAGCAAGCGTTACTTAGTTAATGTCTTTTCTAAATAAAACAAATAATAACACTATGGAATAACACGTTATGTATTGGCATTATAAAAAGTAACTTTTCTTGTAGTGTTCCTTCCTGAAATAGTTAAACTCATCAGGCCCATTAATATGCCACTTAAGCATAAGACTCTAAGTAAGAGTCGGAAGATAAATAGAAAAGTTTTCGAGTTAAGTTATGGAGATCATATTTTGGTAAGAGGGATGTAAGTCTAAATTATTTTTTGAAACCACATAGAGAAGATATGCTAAGCCAATAAAAAAATAAATTGGTTAAGGCTTATATAAAGATATTTGGACCAAAGTTATACGTGTATGATATTAGAAGTTTTGGAGATTCGATTGAAGTAATGTTTCACCTAGGAAGTTGGATAGTAAAAATGGCATTGATGGTATTGGAATTTTAGTTGATTAGATCCCATTAACCAATTGATTGAAAATATTTTAGAGCTATGGATAAAGATTTTTGTTGAAGGGTCTGGAGTTTATTTTAGGATAGTGTGATGACCCATAGTTCCAAATGTAATGACCCGGAATTTTCGATCATGAAAATTCCAGATAGTTAGGAAAAGAAGAAAGAGATAGAAGAAGAAGAAATAGAAACACATCACCGATTCTCACAAATCGCAGCGGATCAAAATATAATATCACATAATAACAGTTTACAAAGAATATATGTATTTATCAATTATATTTTACATCAGAGTTATACTCATACACAAACACTGGACATATACAAACGCATGTCTCAGATAAACAGAAATAATATCACAGTACGTTCTTGCTATCCAGCTTGTCTCCTGAGCTCCAGAACGTCCTTACCTGTTTGAATCAGTAACGACCCGAAATTTCCGATCCTGAAAATTTTAGATAGTTCGGAAAAGAAGAAAGAGATAGAGGAAGAAGAAACAGAACACAACATAGATTCTCACATTCGTAGCGGATCAAAATATAATATCAAATAAATAGTAGTTATACAAAGGAAAATTGTATCAGTTAATTTACATTTTTATACATCAGAGTTACAACATTTCACAATCACTGGACAGTTAAACTAACTTGTCCCGAATAAATAACAATTTCACAGCGGAATACACTCCATACGTTCCTGCCATCCAGCTCGCCTCCTGAGCTCCAGAACGTCCTTACTTGAAAATCTGTAATACTCGGTTTGACCCGAGCATTACATCAAAGTAACACCCGGGTTAGGCTGGAAACCAGCGTGAGTAATCCATATAATTTGAAAATCCAAGCTATAAAATTAACTTATGAATTACTGGGGTAACTTGTACTTCTATACGAGTTCTAATCTTGTTTAAGCAAATCATTTATCACTCCCAACAGTTCTCATGTTAAATGTCCAGGTTACCTAACTTATTCCATTCCAGCCTGCTTACTTCCTCATATCCAATTGATAAGGATTTTAGATTACTTTCGAAGTGGTTTTGGGTATTTTCTGATACCCGACCCCGGCCTCTTCGAATCAAATGTTTAAGTGAAACCATTCAATTTATATTTAGAGTAACACATTCACATAGTGGTTCTATTACAGAAAGAAAATACCTATTATCTCCGTTCAAATAAACATATCATCTCATACAGCATCCCAAATCTCATATCAGGGTATCAATATAGCATAAACATTCAATCTAATCATCCATAAGCAGAACTTATAAATCCATACTATCATTAATTTAATTAACTCAAATTAAATTAATCACTAAAGAGTTATTCACCTAACCCTGTTTAGGTCTTCACAGACTAACTACAACCATTTGAATTAACCAATCATTCTCAATTATCCAGCTTCCGTAATTCTCCCTAATTACTTAATTAATTTTTAATTGATCACATCAATTAAACTTTGATTAATAAATTACATTAACGAGTTAACCCTTCAAATACTTACATTAAGTAATTATGCTTTAAGTAGTCTAATTATCTCTTAATTATTTTCATCAATTAATATTACTTTAATCACTTGGGTAATTAATTTACTCTTAACAAATTTCCTCAATTTATTCATCAAGCAATTATCATCTTATTTAATAAATCCCAAGTTTCCAATTAATTATCCTCTACTCAATTTATAACCCTTAATTGTAATTAAGTTTATTCAAATCATTAATTAAATTAATTTATCCATTTTAATTTCCCTAATAATTTGATGAATCACAAATCATTTAAATCTTATTAACTTAAAGATAAAAACATTTTCCTTATTTATGACCAAATTGTCATTAGCAAAAGCATTTGGAAACAATTTACTTTCAAATTTACTTTCAAATTTCATTTCAAATTTAAGATTTAAAATGGATACTAACTTAACTTCAACAAAACTTTAACAAGTTTAAGAACAATTTCAAAACTTTTAAAATCACATGTTTAAGAAAAACTTATCTTATAAAAGAAACTTAAAAGGGTTTAAATCAAATTCATTTTTAATTTCAAACCAGTTAAATTATACTTTATATTTAAAGTTGTTAACATATTTAAATTTTATAAAACTTTATTTTATTCCAAACTAGGATACAAATTTAGATTTGAATTCAGATTTAAAACTTTAATTTATAACTTCTTCCAAATTTTAATTCAATTTAAAAAATTTAAAATAGACAGGTTTAAAACCTGTAACAACTCAATCTACCCGAGACCATACCCACTTGACTTCGGGTCGAAATCCTTGCTGCTACGGGCAAAGCACGCAACTGCTTGAGAAAAACTCGAGTTCTCACTTCTGCTCAAACCAACAAAATCAACACCACCAGTAATGTGCACAGTGCACATGCACCGGCCATCCACCCATCTCCGATCAACCCCGATGACTTACACAAGTCATCGATCACCCATGCAACCTAACTCGATCACCAGATCCGATAATTCCCCTCGAAATCAAAATCCAGTATTCAAACCCAAACTGGAACCTCCAGACTACAATCCTGGAATTCACCTTGCCCTTCAATTTCCGATCATCAGAAACCCAAAGGCTCCGGCCACAGCTTCACCTACGTCTAGTCTATCATTACCCAAAGCATGGTAACACTCGATCCACCAGAGGATAAATGCTGAAGCAATTCCCGACATCCACTAAAACTAGGTTTAAAATCAATCTCGACCTCCTGTCATCGCCACCGTACCTCGATCATCCTCCTGATATTTTTGCCATAACCTCTTATCACTCTATAACAACCAGAAGAAACCCCGACCCTTCAGACCATTGGTATCGCCAGAGGCAACCCAAAATATCCCATCTGAACAAACAAGAACTACACTTTCCTTTTAACACAAAAAATTATGGTTTTAATTTTAAAAATCATGTTTCTGGATGGAGTTTCAGTTTACATACCTGAAACATTGAATTAGAATGTTTGAAATCTTGACAAAAACAACTGTCACACTGTTCCTTTGGGTTCTCAGAGGCATCTCAGGTTAATTGTAACTTAATTAAATTGTAAAGCTTAAGTTTATGGTAAACAAACTATTTTTGTTTGAAACTTCAAACCTAACAAGGATTTGTTCAAGAAATGGTGATTTCCTGTTTGAATCAGGAGCCTGGAAACAGATTACAACATATACACATACTAATTTGCATTCACAGATATACACAGAAGAATACACTTATAAATTTCACATAACATACTCATTCCAGATATTGTTCAAGCAACCAGGTTCATATACTTAAGATTTTAAAACAAATTATTACTCACCTCTTTAGGAAATACTGCTACTTCAAAGTTCACTCACTGTTTGAGGTACTTGGATGATCCTGTTGTCTGCTCTACTATTTATTTGAGTTGCTTTGATTCCTTTATTTTATAATGGTTGTTTTGTTTACTCTCTTTTTTTAACTTGTTGATCGAATGAGAAGAATAAAACAGGGTAGGGGATATATATAAAGAAAGTATACTGCATTCTATTTTTGTTGTATACAGCAAGCTTCTTTATTTTTATTTTTATTATATTTTTTTCTTTTTTGTTGACCAGTCTAGATTTGTGAAGGTGGAGATTTATTTAGTTTGAACTCTTCCCCAAATTCAGGATTTTAATTTCAGTTTGAATCCATTTCAAACTTTTCTTTATTTAATTTCAATTTGGTTGTATTTCTATTACCTCTTAATTTAATTCCAATAATTTAACAACCAATTACCTTAATATTTATTAAAAAGAAATATTGCTTTATATATATCAAAATATATTCTCATATAAAATATTTACATAAGAAAATAACAAGTACGCTCTCATATATACATACACACTCAACTCGTTCTAGGGTACCATCGACCCTATACTTAATGAGTATCCCTCACTAGAGCCAAGGTCCTCGCTTAACCTTCAGCTCTGATACCAAATTTAACGACCCGAAATTTCCGATCCCGAAAATTCCAGATAGTTAAATAAAGAAGAAAGAGATAGAAGAAGAAGAAGAAGGAAACAAAAACACCAAAACATAGATTCTCACATTCGCAGCGGATCAAAATATAATATTAATAAAATAGCAGTTATACAAAGGAAAACTGTATCTGTTAATTTACATCAATACATCAGAGTTACAACATTTACACATACACTGGACAGATAAAATCAACATGCCCAGATAAATAACAACATATCACACCGGTATACACTCCATACGTTCCTACCATCCAGCTCGTCTCTTGAGCTCCAGAACGTCCTTACCTGAAAATCTGTAATACTCGGGCTGACCCGAGCATTACATCAAAGTAACACCCAGGTCAGGCTGGAAACCAGCGTGAGTAAACCCATATAACATGAAATTATAATGCACAAAGCATATTTAAAAACCCGGGGTAAACTCGTACTTTCCTACGAGTTCTTAACTTGTTATATTCAATACTTAATTCACAAATCAACCTCTAAGTACCCTTACTTAGTTTCAATGGTCCAGTTCACTTAAATTATTTCATTCCAGCCTATTAATTATACATATCAATCTATAAAGAATCATTGTAGGTCACAAATCGAAGTGGGTTCGGGTATTTACTGATACCCGTCCCCGGTCTCTTTGAATTCAATACCATCTTAACCCAAGTTATTCAAGTGAAATACAATTCAACTTTAAATACAAGATGTCACAATTATACACAACAATTTCATCAACAATAGATAACCATACTATCACTGTCTATCCAAACATATCATATCAGGAAACATTTCATATCAGAGATATCAACCAATTCAAGGCATTTACATCATTCAATCATTCATAAGCAAGATTGATCACTTCCAAAATTAATTTAATTTATCTCTAATTAAATTAATCACTAACTTTAATCACTAGGATTACCTTTACTTAACATTAATTAATTACAAAACAATTAATTCATCATCTTTTTATTATCCATCTTAATTAATCATCCTTGACTAATTATCCTTTAATTACAATAAGTAATTAATTCTTAATTAACAATTATTTAATCCTTAATTAATTAATTTCAATTTATAAATTAATTTATCTTAATTACTTAATTAGTTATCCATAATTAATTAACCCTAATTACTTGATTAATCCATTCTTAATTATTAAAATCTTAATTAACTTTCAAGATAAAATATTTACATTAATTACCCAATTTTAATTAAACATGTTGTTAAAACCTCCCATTCTTTTTAAGTTATACTTAATTATCTTTATAAAAAAAGTTTTAGTTTAAACAAAAACGGCTGAGTGACTCAACTCACGAACCACCCGAGCATGTACACGAGGAAACACCCATAAAACTCAAGCTACCCTTCGAGACAAACATTAACCCAAACACCCAGACACCATCAACATCGCCGCGCACGTGCACAGTTCAACCACACCGCCGCTACCTCCAAAGACTCACCCCACACGTCGACGTTCAACCACCTGATCGATTCCGACCCTCGAACGTTCACCACGAAGCTCAAATAAAAATCGAGCATCCCCAGTCGAAACTGAAACCCAGACCCCATCAGTAAAACCCCTCGAACCACCATCGCCGATCACCGGACCCTCCCAATCTCCGGCCACGGCCTCGCTAGCCTCCACGCCATCTTTTCCCAGAACCACGTGCAGCTCGATTCACCAATGAAGCCACGGTGACCATTTCTTCTGACCTCGACAGAACTAGGGTTTAAAACCCAATCGACCTATCGCCGACGCCACGGCGATCCTTCCCCCTTCTGTCCTTTTTTTCCTAGTTCATCTCACCTTCCTTCACCTCCAGTCCAAGCATCGCCGCATAAATCGACACTGATCACCAGAAATCAACAAAAATGTCGAAACCCAACATCTCACAATATCTTATCCATCTCTAATCTAAAAATCACAATTTCTATCTCTAAATTCATGATTTACAAACTAGAATCAGGTTATAGAATTGATTCATCAATTCCTGACAGTTTATTTTTGATTATATTTTGATCAGACCTGTAAATTCATAGGTTATAGAATTGATTCATCAATTCCTGACAGTTTAATTTTGATTATATTTTGATCAGACCTGTAAATTCATACTTTATAAATAACAGTTCATATATATATGTGAATCTATTTTTAAAATTAAGTTTATACACTTACAAACATTTTCTGTTTACAAATTTTAGCCTATCATCAAATATCTAGAGAGATATGAAATTTTTTTATATAAATTTAAAAGCCTGTATAATGAACAGAGGACTTATTCATATACACAGTTTTCAACAGGCAAATTCATTCATTTACATATACATTCACTGGTATAAACATATGCAAACCATATATATCTTTCAAAAATTCATCCCCAACATTATAAACATATTCACAGATTTTCAAAACTGATTTTAAGTTAAGTGTTTATTCACCACAGTTTTAAACAGAGAGATGATCATCATTTCCAGGCATGCATCCATTTATATACAGCACATCATATATATATATACATGCATTCATACCCATAATTTAAGCAATCATATTCACACACAATCCATCATAGGCATCAGATTATGATCCTAAGTTTTAAACCATTTTAAAAAAAAAATTAGTTTACTCACAGGCATTTCAAAAATAAACAGAGGGATCCGGGTTGGAAAACTCACTATTTTTAAAGATGAAAGAAGAACTGTTGCACTGCTTCTTGTTTAACTCTTTGATCTCGCTTCAAAACTTGATCTTCCTGGTAATTTAAATGCTAATACTTAAATCCCTTTTCTTTTTTTTCCTTATGGCAGCTTGCAAGCATCCTTATTTCTTGTTTTAGTTCTGTACTTTTATTTCGTTTATTTTCTGAAATGAGAAGGCTGAGACTTACTTAGCTTCGAATGGAAGAAAAATGAAGACAGAGTGGAGATCTATATGTACTGTATTCTGATTTGTTGTACACAGCAAGCTACCTTTTTTTTATATGTATTTATTTATTTTTTTGCATTTCTTTGATCAGAGGTTTTGTGACCTTGATTAAATGTTTTGTAGGCTAGAGTTGAACGTGCATTAAATGCTTGTCCCCCCATGTTCCTACAAATATATACATACATTGCATATGTATATTTGCTTTTACATACTTATCTACTTACATATCATATACCTATTTATACTTAAACATATTTCTTGCCTTACTTTTATCCTCTTATTTACTTGTTCCTGTTAAACTATTACCAAATTCATCCACACACACATATACCTTGACAAATTTATACATATAGATATACCCAATGCATATACATATATATGGATTTTCCATATGCAATTTGTAGTAGTCATCACATACATATATACATACATTTCCATATTTAAAAGTACCATATACATTTCAACTTATGTATATATACTTTTATTTATTTTTCATATTTACATTTATACCTTCCTATATATGTATATATATAATTTCCATATATATATATATATATACTTATATATGCATATATTTCAACATCATAAAGGTTGTATATTTTTTATCTATACGTATATTCAAAGATATTTCATCTTGATTTAAATGTTGGAGTTTATCTATACATAAAATTTATTTTCTTTTCTATAGGATTTATCATACCCAGAGATTTTAAAATTTAAATATCTAATATAGCTTTTAAATCATTTATGTATATCCAGATATTTTTAATTATCAGGTTTTCATTTGTTTGACTTACAAAATCAGTATTTTCAATGATTTAATTCAGTTAATTACCCAATAACAGTGCTTGAAAATCTGGGTCTATACATTCCTCCCCCTTTAGAACTTTTCGTTCTCGAAAAGGAACGAAGCGAGAATTTTAATTTACTGTTTATCTTAGTTAAATTATTCTTTAAACATCCTTAATTCCTTACTCTTAATTTTAAATTTTAAAACGCTTTTACAATTTCATAATATTACCAAACTAGCTTTATATAAAAATACTTTTTATAACTCGATGTCTCAACAAGTCCATCCTTGTTCTCACAGAAATTCGGTCATACGTTGATCAGGCGTAGGATTGAAAATCTATAAGTACTTAGCAGACCCATTTCAACACCAAGTGAAAATACTTGAAAAATAATTTTATTGAAAATATCGAAAACATTTTTGAAAATAGAGGAAATACCTTTGGTGAGAATGCTCTGGAAATCATCACCCCCATCCATGGTCGCAGTTACATCCTGGGTTACGTTGCCATCGTAGCAAAAGTCCATGTAACTGTAGGTACTCCGCGCCCCTCGATTACGCCATGGAACCCACAACAGATCGCAGTTACATTCCAGGGTTACGTTGCCATCGCAGCAAAAGTCCATGTAACTGTAGGCATCAGCGCCCTCAATTTTCGCTGTCAAAATGAAACTTCTCCACTCCCACATAGGTCGCGGTCTACCGATGTAAAATCAAACGCAGACTGTTGGCTCTCAGCAGCACACACGACTTTCGCTATGATACCATAGTGTCGCAGTCTACCGATATAAAATCAAACGTAGACTGTTGGCTCTCAGCGGCACACACGACTTTCGCTATGGTCTGCAGTAGATCGTAGTGACATCGAATTACACCGTCGTCACAGCATAACCCAAATGCCTCTGTAGGCATCAGCACCCTCGACTTTCGCTACCCAATAATCCTCAGGAACTAGTTTTGTCTGGACTCCTCACAGGATCAACTGTAGAACCTCCCCCCTTAGAGGCTCAAGGCAGTACCAATCTATGGTACTCCTGAGAAGTTAATTTCAAGGGAGCGCCTTTTTCTCCAGAGCCATTTTCAAAACACTTTATACTATACACATATAGTATTTTCCAAATCATACACCTAGTATGAATTTCATATAAATCTCCTTTCTCAAAATCGATTATCCCAAAATCGATAATTCACAAACTAGGCTTTCCAAATTCCAAATTTGATTTTTCTCCAAAAATCAAAAGCCTTTTTAGAAATCCATAGGCTCCCAAAACTTTTTTCCAAAATCATTTTACAAAACCCTTTATATATACATATATATATAATAACCTTGGGCAATATTTTTTTTTGAATCACTTCATACTTGTATAAATTCACTTTTATACTTCAAATACTTTCAAAACCCTTTTCTTCTGTCAATAGATTCAACAAGGGAAGTCTACCATATATAACCAGATATATAACTTTGTTTATTCCAAATCAAATATTCAAATTTGATTACTCTTTTATAAAGTTATTAACCACATTACTTTTCTTTATAAAGTGAATCTTCAATCATAGAAATTTCCAATTTCCATTTTACCTCATCATATATTCCACAAAATATACTTTTCATTTCAAAGACCATTTTACAATTCTATCCATAAATTTTCAATATCAATTTCATTCAAAACCCGTACGATGTACACATATCATCCGTACGCTATATCAATCTGATCGCTCACTCGATCACACAATTTCACTTCCGAACTAGTATTGTCCACCCGACTTCCTAGTGCGGACTCAGATCTGGTTTCTTGATCAGAAACCGTCATTCTCCTTGCATAGTCACAACTATGATAGAGAATATCCAGAACCAATCAAAAATCCATATCCAGGTTCGCCGTCGAAAATCGAGTGAAAAATCCCAACTCGGATTGATGATACTATCTCAAAATTCTATGCTCGAATCTGGATCAAATCACTATGCGAATAGAATAATATACGTACATCCTACGTATTTATCTTCATTGATTATCAGTTAAATTAATTCCCTTTCTATTCATCCTCACTTTGATTTTATTCACTATTCACATTTGCCTTAATCCCCATTTGGATTATCACTTCAATTCTTATCTCAGTTGGGTATTTAATCAATAACAGTTTGAACTCCGACCAGTTTATATTTAGAAAATAGCTTGAAAATTTTTAAAATAGATAAGTAGTTGAAAAATAATTATTAGTTTGTAAAATAGCTGTAAAATAGTTAAGTAATTGTAAAATAGTTGAAAAATAGTTAAATAGTTATAAATAGTTAGATAATTGCAAAATAGTTGTAAAATAGTAATTAGTTATAAAACAGTTGAAAAACAATACTTAGTTTATAAACAGTTGCAAAATAGTTAAATAGTTTCAAAAATAATTATAAAACAAGTTTAAGATAATTTTAGGTTTAAAAAGAAACGTTGTATAGTAAATAGTTCAGAAAAATAGATTTATATTAAAACAATTTATTTTGAAAATAGTCTAGAGTCAACTGTTCAATTCCCAACCTCCATTTCAAATCAATTCAATTTAAATTTCCCACTTCCATTTGAATTCCAATTTAAATAACTTCAATTTCCCTTAAACTTGATTTATCTCCAATTCAAGTTGAATTAACCTCAATTCCTTTCCAAATTCAAATCAAATTCCATTTGATTTTAAACATATTCACTTTAATTATAATTCCAAATTATTCAAATTAGTTTAGACTAATTTCAAATTGAATCCACTTAAATTTCAAATCATTTCAATTTCTATATGAATTAATCCCAATCCAAATCTTCCATTTGAATTTTATACTTATCCATCTTCAATCACAGTTTCCATTTTCAGTTTGAACTAATTCAATTTAATTCTCAATTTTAAACCATCTCGAATTATATAAATTTGAGTTAAATTTTTAAATGTTGATTTAATCCCTTAAATCAAATTAACCCTTATTTTTAAACCAACAATCTAAATCTTTAAACAATTAAATTTTGAGTCCAAATTTCAAAACTCCATTTAAAATTTTCTTCATAATAATAGATATATCCAATTTATTCCCCAATTTCAATTTTGAAACGAATGCTTAACAATTTAAATTTCCAAGTTCTTTTTAAACATTTAAATCTTAAATTCAAAGTGGGTTCATCTCCTTAATTTCAAATTTAAATTTATGATATATCACCATAATCCATTTCTTTATTCATTTAAAAAAATCCAATTCACAATCTAAAGATTATTAATAACAACAGGATAATATTATCCAAATTATTTTAAAACATCCATTTTCAATTTCCAGATCTCAAACCCATTTTGAGATCACACAAACTCCCAATTCAAATTAACCATTTAACTTCCGAAGTTAAATCTCAATTTCATCTTGAAATTTCCAATTTAGGTTGCTTGTTAAATTATTTAACTTCCTAAAGTTAAATTCAATTTACTTAATCCAGCCAACCTTACCCAATTTGAATTCCCATTTCAAAATTAAACTTCACATTAATAATCTTATAAGTTCAAAAACTTATCACCTTGGATATCACACCCCATTCCAAATTTAAAACTCAACATTTAGATTTTATTTCAAACCATCTTTGATATTATGTATGTCCCTCATATATACATATTATTTCCATTACACACTAAGTTATCCTTAAATTTTAAACCACCTTTGGTTTTTAATTCATAACAAATTTCTTTAAATTTTCAAACAACTCCTGTTTGAATCAAGCTCTTTCATTCAAATAATATTGTTTATTATTTCTTTATCACTTTGAAACAATTTTTAAATTCTGGGCTCAGATTTAAAACTTCACAATTTAGATCATTTTTCAATTCTAACATATAAGTCATACTTCCCTAAATGTTTTATTTCCCTAAAACATTTCATTTTGCTTACTTATTAATACACATTTTATTATTCAACACAACAATCATTTATAGTAATAACTAATTCATTATTATCATAGTTTGAACTCTTCCCCAAATTCAAGATTTTAATTTCAGTTTGAATCCATTTCAAACTTTTCTTTATTTAATTTCAATTTGGTTGTATTTCTATTACCTCTTAATTTAATTCCAATAATTTAACAACCAATTACCTTAATATTTATTAAAAAGAAATATTGCTTTTATATATATCAAAATATATTCTCATATAAAATCATTTAACATCTTTATATAAGAAAATAACAAGTACGCTCTCATATACATACACACTCAACTCGTTCTAGTGTACCATCGACCCTATACTTAATGAGTATCCCTCACCAGAGCCAAGGTCCTCTCTTAACCTTCAGCTCTGATACCAAATGTGATGACCTAGGCTTTTCAACCGTCGGCAGCGGCCACTCTTCGCCATGGCACACAGTGGTACCTCGGATTTGCTTTTATGGCCAGCCTCTCGACTTGCAACCAACCCAGGGCCTTATACTACCCAAAGGGACATGTAGGGGTAAGAGTCTCCCGTTCGCCACCAAACCGCGAAGCGAGAACCTCCTATCATGCTGTAATATAGCAAACCCGATCCCTCTGTTTATTTTTGAAATGCCTGTGAGTAAACTAATTTTTTTTTAAAAAGGTTTAAAAATTAGGATCATAATCTGATGCTTATGATGGATTGTGTGTTAATATGATTGCTTAAGTTATGGGTATGAATGCATGTATATATATATATATATGATGTGCTGTATATAAATGGATGCATGCCTGGAAATGATGATCATCTCTCTGTTTAAAACTGTGGTGAATAAACACTTAACTTAAAATCAGTTTTGAAAATCTGTGAATATGTTTATAATGTTGGGGATGAATTTTTGAAAGAAATATATGGTTTGCATATGTTTATACCAGTGAATGTATATGTAAATGAATGAATTTTCCTGTTGAAAACTATGTATACGAATAAGTCCTCTGTTCATTATACAGGCTTTTATATTTATAAAAAAAATTCATATCTCTCCAGATATTTGATGATAGGCTAAAATTTGTAAACAGAAAATGTTTGTAAGTGTATAAACTTAATTTTAAAAATAGATTCACATATATATATGAATTGTTATTTATAAAGTATGAATTTACAGGTCTGATCAAAATATAATCAAAAATAAACTGTCAGGAATTGATGAATCAATTCTATAACCTGATTCTAGTTTGTAAATCATGAATTTAGAGATAGAAATTGTGATTTTTAGATTAGAGATGGATAAGATATTGTGAGATGTTGGGTTTCGACATTTTTGTTGATTTCTGGTGATCAGTGTCGATTTGTGCGGCGATGCTTGGACTGGAGGTGAAGGAAGGTGAGATGAACTAGGAAAAAAAGGACAGAAGGGGGAAGGATCGCCGTGGCGTCGGCGATAGGTCGATTGGGTTTTAAACCCTAGTTCTGTCGAGGTCAGAAGAAATGGTCACCGTGGCTTCATTGGTGAATCGAGCTGCACGTGGTTCTGGGAAAAGATGGCGTGGAGGCTAGCGAGGCCGTGGCCGGAGATTGGGAGGGTCCGGTGATCGGCGATGGTGGTTCGAGGGGTTTTACTGATGGGGTCTGGGTTTCAGTTTCGACTGGGGATGCTCGATTTTTATTTGAGCTTCGTGGTGAACGTTCGAGGGTCGGAATCGATCAGGTGGTTGAACGTCGACATGTGGGGTGAGTCGTTGGAGGTAGCGGCGGTGTGGTTGAACTGTGCACGTGCACGGCGATGTTGATGGTGTCTGGGTGTTTGGGTTAATGTTTGTCTCGAAGGGTAGCTTGAGTTTTATGGGTGTTTCCTCGTGTACATGCTCGGGTGGTTCGTGAGTTGAGTCACTCAGCCGTTTTTGTTTAAACTAAAACTTTTTTTATAAAGATAATTAAGTATAACTTAAAAAGAATGAGAGGTTTTAACAACATGTTTAATTAAAATTGGGTAATTAATGTAAATATTTTATCTTGAAAGTTAATTAAGATTTTAATAATTAAGAATGGATTAATCAAGTAATTAGGGTTAATTAATTATGGATAACTAATTAAGTAATTAAGATAAATTAATTTATAAATTGAAATTAATTAATTAAGGATTAAATAATTGTTAATTAAGAATTAATTACTTATTGTAATTAAAGGATAATTAGTCAAGGATGATTAATTAAGATGGATAATAAAAAGATGATGAATTAATTGTTTTGTAATTAATTAATGTTAAGTAAAGGTAATCCTAGTGATTAAAGTTAGTGATTAATTTAATTAGAGATAAATTAAATTAATTTTGGAAGTGATCAATCTTGCTTATGAATGATTGAATGATGTAAATGCCTTGAATTGGTTGATATCTCTGATATGAAATGTTTCCTGATATGATATGTTTGGATAGACAGTGATAGTATGGTTATCTATTGTTGATGAAATTGTTGTGTATAATTGTGACATCTTGTATTTAAAGTTGAATTGTATTTCACTTGAATAACTTGGGTTAAGATGGTATTGAATTCAAAGAGACCGGGGACGGGTATCAGTAAATACCCAAACCCACTTCGATTTGTGACCTACAATGATTCTTTATAGATTGATATGTATAATTAATAGGCTGGAATGAAATAATTTAAGTGAACTGGACCATTGAAACTAAGTAAGGGTACTTAGAGGTTGATTTGTGAATTAAGTATTGAATATAACAAGTTAAGAACTCGTAGGAAAGTACGAGTTTACCCCGGGTTTTTAAATATGCTTTTTGCATTATAATTTCATGTTATATGGGTTTACTCACGCTGGTTTCCAGCCTGACCTGGGTGTTACTTTGATGTAATGCTCGGGTCAGCCCGAGTATTACAGATTTTCAGGTAAGGACGTTCTGGAGCTCAAGAGACGAGCTGGATGGCAGGAACGTATGGAGTGTATTCCGGTGTGATATGTTGTTATTTATCTGGGCATGTTGATTTTATCTGTCCAGTGTATGTGTAAATGTTGTAACTCTGATGTATTGATGTAAATTAACAGATACAGTTTTCCTTTGTATAACTGATATTTTATTAATATTATATTTTGATCCGCTGCGAATGTGAGAATCTGTGTTTTGGTGTTTCTGTTTCCTTCTTCTTCTTCTATCTCTTTCTTCTTTATTTAACTATCTGGAATTTTCGGGATCGGAAATTTCGGGTCGTTACATTTTCCTTCTTCTTCTTCTATCTCTTTCTTCTTTATTTAACTATCTGGAATTTTCGGGATCGGAAATTAACCATCCAGCTTGTCTAGATCTACATATCAAAGAAAAGTTTTTTTTAGTGGATTTTAAACCTTTTTGTTTTGATTTGAATACTTATGTTATCCCGCCTTTTGGCAAGGCCGTGACACCGAGGAACTGACTAGAAATCAATAACAATCCGTCCTGGAAATTAGTTACATCGCAAGTACATCATGGACATCAATGAATTTCGTCCAAGTCCGGATCGGGCTGCAATTGATAAGACACGACAAGCAAAGCAAGGAAAGCGAACATTCCAAGTTTCAAGTCAATCCGACCTCGTATGCTTGAGTTATGATCGAATCGAAATGAAGGAGATACCCCATAATTTGAATCCATAGGAGAAACCCATGTTCGAATCCATCGGCATTCCCTTGTTCGTATCGATTCGCATCCCTTGTTCGTATCCATCACGGTAGCATCACGGCCATCTGGTTCGTATTCATCCAGCACGGAGTTCTTTTGAATCCATCGAGCCGTTTCTCTTCGAACCCATCCAACGACCTCCTGCTCGTATCGATCGACTAGAGGCCATCAAGATCGATACTAACGAAGTTGTGCACCGACTCCGTAAAACAACAATGCGCTCGTATCCACCAAAGCACCTCACTTTAAATCCATCCTGTGTGATTACTTCGTATCGATCGACCCAGGCCAATACCGATCGATACGAATGGAATGTTGTTCGAATCCACGGTGTGGCTGAAGCCTTCGAGTCCATCAAGTCAAAGCAGCGAGATACTTGGAATGACTCGATCAAACCGGAGTGAAAAGCGGATTGACCCGAAGATTGCGCTTTACGTCATCACGAAGTCATGTGCCATCATCGATTCGAAGTGATCGATTCAGTCATATCGATTCGAACTTACCGACCTGCCAAAGAACACCAATTCGAATCGATCATAACTCGAGATCTATAAGTTCAAATGCTATGAAATTTTCACAGAAGCTTGCGCACATGTTGAAGAATGTCCACGCCAAATTTCAGCTCGATTGGACGTTTTCTTGATCGATTCGAATGGATTTCGAATCGATCCCGAAGTGGGCCCAGATTTCCTGAAGGCGGGCGCATGGGCCCCCTCACGTGCCAGAAGTGGTCTCCCAAAATTTAGGCGAAATATCAGCCTCCTACACCTATAAATAGAGCCCCTGGTCATTCAGAAAAAAGGTCGGATAATTTTAAGAGCTAAAGAGCGCCCAGATTCTGCCAGATTTACTCCAGATCACCATTGCTGCCTTAGATTCAGATTATAATCATAAAACCTGTTGTACTACGTTATAAGAAATTGTAATCTTCAAGTATCGAGCAATAAAACTATCAAACTTCATAGTGGACGTAGGCGAAACGTCGAACCACTCTAAATTGTTGTCTTCTGTGCAATTTACTTTTTGTTATTTGGAATTTTTGTTAGATAATCCTCGTTTTCAATTTTCATTCTTCACTTTTATCTCTTCAAAAACTTCCGAAGAGTGTTGTGCCCATTTTTGGTACAAACACTTTGGTGCTTTCACTGAGAGAAAACCAGTTTTTTCTCCTGCTCCTTGGATCTCCCATCGACACCGGATTGCATAAATCCAAGAGGAAGATCCAGATCTCTAATTCGGAATCCTTCCATCCTATTCAGATTTGCGTAAAGTCTAGGCAAGGACTCCACCACTCAAGATGGTAAGTGCAAGAACTGACTCTACGGCTGCTGATCAAGAAGGACGGGATAGACAGAATCCCACACAGCAGCCACCATCCAATCAAGACAACACTGCTCACTCAGATCCGTCAGGACCAGTCACCAGACAGGAGTTCCAAGTGTTGCTCCAAGAACTGACTCAAAGTCGGCAACAATTAACTGAACAGCTGCGCGCTAACGCTGAATTAACCAACCAATTAAACCGCGGAAGGCGCAGGAGGACCAGGAGGGTTGATGCTTCCCACTCGTTCACTGAAAGTTCTGCTTCATCTGACTATCACGGCAGATCTACCCGTCCCCGATTAGACGGGAGTCACACACAAGCTACCAGATATCAACCTGCCTTGACCGTAGGACAATTGAGGGTTGGACCGTCAACTAGCCTCCATACCGGGCCCTCATCACGAAGAGGTACTGTTCCACAGTATACCACAGATAATCGCACTACAACTACCGCAGTAGAAACAAGGGTTGATACCCAGAATCGGTCAGATCCGAATAATCATCAACGTGGGCGTACTCCTGAACCATACGTCCCGGAAGATGCCAAGCCAAGGAAGCGAGACTTGGACCGTCGACAGCGTCCGGTTCAAACTCGCACTATGGAACCCGACCACACCTTAGCTCAGCATGCACAGAATGCGACGATGCCCGATATTTCAACCATGATACGTCAGATGATTCGCGAAAGTCAAGGGCTTACCAATGACGACTGGGAATCTCCCGTAGTCATACTCCTTTCACAGACGAGATATTATACGCTGAACCTCCTCGGCGATTCAGAATGCCAACTCTCCCAATGTACGAAGGAAGTAGTGACCCCAATCAACATATTTTGAAATATGAATGGTCAATGAGTGCTGCAAGGGCTGATGATGCAGTGAAGTGCCGAAGTTTCCCCATCTCTCTGGGAGGAATCGCAACAATGTGGTTTACAAGGTATCCACCTAGATCTATCTCTTCGTTCGATCAACTGGCTAAGAAATTTGTCGAACAGTTTTGTATGCATGTTGCTAGACCTAAAGAAGTTAACACCCTGTCTAGTGTCACTCAAGCTCATGGAGAGACACTCAGATGTTATTTAGAGAGATTCCATGCAGCATGTGTGGAGATTAGTAATCCTAACGATAACTCAATCTTGATGGCATTAACCAAAGGAATTGATCCTGATTCCGAGTTTGGAAATTGGTTAGCTGGGAAACCACCCGCATCGTTGGACCGTTTCTACTCCCAAGCCGCTCAATTCTTACGGCAAGAGGATGCGAAACAGTCTAGGAAGCAGGACGATGCGAGGCCCAGAACTGAAGGAATACAAAGTAACGTAGCAGTTAAACAATCCGGTGATAGTTCCGGAAAAGTTCAGTTGAATATACAGAACAAACAAACTCAGCCGAGAGGCAACAATGGTCAAGATAAGAAAAGAGATCAGAACCGAGGTCCACGGCGTAGGGCTCCAATGTTTGATAATTACACGCCGTTGAATACGTCATTGGAAAATGTGTACTTACAAACTTGCAACACTATGCAATATAAGAAGTCGGCTTCGAAGCAATCGTCGGAGAGGCAGATTCAAACAGGGAAGTTTTGTAGATTTCACGAGAGTTATGGCCACAATACCAATGAGTGTCGACATTTGCAGGATCTCATTGAGAAGTTGATCAGGGAGAGAAAGTTAGACCAGTTTGTGCGGGCAACGTAGTCTGGTGGTGCGGGCCCCTCAAATCAAAATCGTGCACAAAATCAGGAAAGACAGGAAGAACCCACTCGTACGGGCGGAAGGCTGGTTATAAATACAATAAGTGGTGGTCCCTACCCAGCAGATAGAAGCTGGAGGGAAATGGAGTCGTATGCTAGCTCTATCAGGCATGCGGACTTCGAATGTTGCAGTAATTGCGAAGACGTGGCTCCGGCCAAACAACATAAAACGATGTCTGATGATATTGTATTTAGAAACCGAGACGCTGACAAGGTCGAAGCCCCCACGATCGATCCACTGGTCATATCCGCCCAGGTAGGTCCTGCTTGGATGAAGAGGATCCTGGTTGACAGTGGGAGTTCCGTAAATATCTTGGTAAAACGGGCTTATGATTTAATGAAAATGGAAGCGAAGGACTTGAAACCCTGCCAGTCCCGAGTCCACGGTTTCAACGGAAGTGCTACAATACCCACTGGAGTGGTGGAACTGCCAGTGGAGTTGGGAGTTGGAGAATGCCGGAGAGTCCGGATGTTGCAGTTTGTCGTTTTAGATATTGATTCACCTTACAATGCCTTTTTGGGCCGACCGGCCCTTGCTGAGTTCAGGGTAGCCATTGCCCTATGGTGTTTAACTCTGAAATTCCCCACTGATCGCGGGATTGGAGTCATTCAAGGAGATCAGGCAGCAGGGAGAGCTTGCTATGTTGCTGAACTGCGCGAGGCGCAGAGAAAGGAGAAAGGAAAGGGCGTAGAGGAATCTCTCTACGTTCGTTTTGCTTATGATTGACAATTAGTGCCTGGGCCCCGGCCTGGGCACCACGACCAATTCCATAAAGACCTTGACCCTAGAGACAACGAAGATAAAGATGAATCTAAAGAGAATCAGGCTTCTCCAGCCAAGCTGACTGTGGACGTCCCAATCAGTGAAGGTGATGATTCGAGGATGCTAAAAGTTGGATCTCAACTGGGCAAGCAGACACAACAGGAATTGGTTGAATTTCTCCGGGCGAATCTTGACGTTTTCGCCTGGACATACTCTGATATGTGCGGGATCTCGTCGGACATCGCAAGTCACTCCCTGAATATTGATCCACGGTATGTCCCGGTCAAACAGAAAAGGCGTGGTATGGATCTAGAGAGATCTGCCGCCCTTAAAGAGGAGGTTGATAAGTTACAATCAAATGGGTTCATCCGAGATGCTTTATATCCAGAATGGGTGTCAAATCCAGTATTGGTTCGATAATCGAATGGGAAATGGAGAACTTGCATCGACTACTCAGACTTAAACAAGGCTTGTCCAAAGGATAGTTTTCCACTTCCTCGAATTGACCAGCTCGTAGATTCAACAGCTGGACATGAGTTATTATCTTTCATGGATGCTTATTCCGGCTACAATCAAATACCTATGCATTTGCCTGATCAAGAACATACCAGTTTCGTGACCGATCTGGGACTCTACTGCTACAGAGTCATGCCTTTTGGTTTAAAAAATGCCGAAGCAACATATCAACGCTTAGTCAATTGGATGTTCGCCGACCAGATCGGGAAGACCATGGAGGTTTATGTGGATGACATGCTAGTAAAGTCTCGATTCTCCACAGATCACATCAGAGATTTAGATTCGATGTTCTGCATCCTTCAAGAATATGGAATGAAGCTCAATCCATTAAAGTGTCATTTCGGTGTCGCATCTGGAAAGTTCCTCGGGTTCATCGTTAATGCCCGAGGGATAGAAGCAAATACCGAGAAGATCTAGGAAATAAGGAACCTACAAACTCCAAGAACTATAAAGCAAGTCCAGAGTCTCAACGGGAAAGTAGCAGCATTGAGCAGGTTCATTTCGAAATCCACCGATAAATGCATTCCTTTCTTCGATCTGATCCGTAAAGGGAAGCGAAACTTTGAATGGACCATGGAGTGTGAAGACGCATTCTGATCGCTGGTTCAACATCTTTCCACACCACCGATCCTGTCAAAGCCGGTTAACCACGAACAATTGTACCTTTATCTGGCAGTATCGGAGCATGCAATCAGCGTTGCTTTGGTTCGGGAAGAAGACCGAGTACAGAAACCAGTCTACTATGTTAGTAAACGGCTAACAGGAGCTGAAAGAAATTACCCAAGACTAGAGAAACTGGCTTATTGCCTGGTCATTACCTCAAGAAAGCTTCGCCCTTATTTCCAAGCTCATTCCTTTACTGTGTATACCGATCAGCCGTTACGACAGGTCCTCACGCGGCCTGAGACGTCTAGTAGGTTACTCAAGTGGAACATTGAACTGAGTCAATTTGATATCACTTATGCTCCGCGAAGAGCCATTACAGGACAAGTCCTAGCGGATTTTATAGCCGAATTTACTATTTCTGAGGATCTGCCTGAAACCACCATACCTCCTAAATATATTTGGAAGCTGCACACCGATGGTGCATCGAACGATCAGTGTTCGAGTGCCGGAGTAGTACTTGAAACTCCCGAAGGCCAATCCATATGCTACGCTCTAAGGTTCGCATTTCACGCAACCAACAATGAAGCCGAATACGAAGCTTTGCTTACCGGTTTAAAATTTGCTTGTGATCTAAAGATTGTTGCTGTGGAAATCTACTGCGATTCCCAGTTAGTTGTATATCAAGTTCGGGGCAAATATCAGGCCAAGGATCGACGACTAACTGCCTATCTAGCTCAAGTTCAAGAAGCACTAAATCAATTCAATTACTATGCTATTTACCATATACCTCGAGAACATAATCAGAAGGCTGACTCATTAGCTAAGCTAGCAAGTACGGGTGAAGCACAGCAAATGGGACTTGTCCCCGTCGAAACTTTGTCCTCCCCAAGCATTGATCAAATAGAAGCGAATTTTGTGTTTGAAATCGCTCCCAGTAGAGAATCGTGGATGACTCCGTACCGAAATTACATCGAGAACGGGACGTTGCCAGAGCATAGAAATGAGAAAAGGCAAATTTTACGAAAAGCTTCACGTTTCGTCATTCAGAACGGAGTCATGTATAGAAGAGGGTATTCTGTTCCTCTTCTCCGATGTATCGCGCACGATGAAATCAAACGAGTGTTACATAACGTACACGAAGGAGAATGTGGCGATCACACCGGTGGACAAGCTCTCGCTAAGAAGATACTCCGATACGGATACTATTGGCGGACTGTAAACCGAGATGCAGCGAACTATGACAGGAAATGCGATAAGTGCCAGAAACACGCCCGAATTCCAAGAGCCCCACCTACTGAGATAACCCAAATGGTCAGTCCCTGGCCATTTGCAATGTGGGGCATCGATATCATCGGCACGCTACCTCTGGCCAAAGGTGGGGCAAGATATGCCATCGTTGCAGTAGATTACTTCACCAAATGGGCTGAAGCTGAACCCCTTGCAACCATTACGACAAAGAAAGTGATTAATTTTGTAGTTCGCAACATCATCTGTCGATTTGGACTCCCGAATACCATCATCACCGATGATGGAGCCCAGTTCAGCAGTGTGGAATTCAAGAATTTCTATCAACGGTTTCATATCCATAAGAAGTTCTCGGCAGTTGCACACCCTCAGGCAAACAGTCAGGTTGAAGCTGTTAATAAAGTCATAAAATCCATTCTAAAGAAACGACTGGAAAAGGCCGGGGGCAAATGGGTTGACGAACTGGCTATGGCTTTATGGGCTTATCGAACGACTCACAAGACTGCGACCGGACACACCCTGTTTTCCCTATCTTATGGCTCTGAAGCCGTTATTCCAGTCGAAATGGAAGTGTTTTCCCATCGCGTGACTTATTATGATCCGAAAACAAACGCTATATTGCTTGCTGAATCTTTGGATCTACTGGATGAAAAGCGGGAAGAGGCTGATTTGAGAGCGGCCGCACATCGAAGTCGAGTCGCCCGATTGTACAATGCCAAAGTTCGACCTCGAACCTTTGAACTCAGCGATCTCGTCCTCAAGAGAATCTATCCGGTCCCTTCACACATGAGACCAAACTGGGAAGGACCATACATGATTACACAAAGACTCAGAGATGCTACATTCAAACTATCGACAGTTGACTGTCTTGATTTGCCAAGGGCCTGGAACAGCGAGAGTCTCCATCGCTATTACACATGACAGGCTTTATTTGTTTCATCATATCTTTCCATTTTTTGCAATTTTTCTTTTGCATTTAGAAATTAGAACTTGTAATAAGGCAACTGACTTTGCCATATTTTCTTATTTCAGCAATAAAATGTCATTTCTTCGAGCCAGAGCTGTGATTCATTGAATACAATGTACGACATCACGATGCACGGAGAGCTAAATTCCATCATACAGTGGAATTTATTCAAGTAGGGAGTGGCTGTGGTGCGACCGGCCACTCGCTAAGTGAAACCCGAGCTCGGGGGCAAGCCATCACATTAAGGCTAAAAATAGGGTGATACACGACAATCCCTCACTCAACTCCGTATTCCCAGAGTGCAAGACGGAGTATAAACATACATCAACTCCGTACTCACAGAGTGCGAGACGGAGTATAAACATACATCAACTCCGTATTCCCAGAGTGCGAGACGGAGTATAAACATTAAACAACTCCGTACTCCCAGAGTGCGAGACGGAGTATAAACTTTACTTAATTCCGTATTCCCAGAGTGCGAGACGGAGTATAAACGTACGTCAACTCCATCCTCCCAGAGTGCGAGACGGAGTATAAACTTTATAAAATCCCCGAAGTATGGATGTTAACACTAAACCGTGGATAATTTCGCACAATGCCTATTACGGCTTATCCCCAAAACTGGGGGCAGAACCAAAGCAAATGTTGAATTGAAGACAAAAGAGAATATTTTTTCATTTCAATTATCAACAAAAGGAATCCAATTACAAGCTAATACAAAAAATTCCTACTAGCAGGGGCCGAGCCCGCATCCATACATGGCTATGGAAAACCAAAAAGACAAAACAAAACACTACCCCCGAATACGACGGAGCGAACTAAAGAAGCGCTCAATCTTTCTTCTTCCTCAGTTTTTTTCGGGGTACTCCCGCAGGATCCACTGCCCGACTTCCTCCGCAGTCTTTTGCTTTTCTCCGGTTTGTCTCCCGGTTCTGACATGATATCGACATCCTCCTCGGAGCTTGAGGCGACAGAAATTCTCTTGGAGGATGGAATTGGAGGCATGGGAGTTGTAACAGGAAGTGGAGCAGGAGCACTTGCAATAACCACAGTGCCACCTGGCGATATCATCATCAACGGAGCCGGGCCAGACGATGCCATGCCACCCCCAGAAATACTACCTGTTGTCGCAGCCGCCATCTCAGCATCGATCTCGGCAAGAATATCATCCTCACGAGGTGCTTGGGCTGCGCTGGACGTACTGGTGGCTGGCATGAAAGAGCTAATAGCTGGAGTAGCCCCGCTCATGGCGAAAGATGGATCTGCGAAGGGATCGTTGGGTTGACTAAGAAGTTCCTCAATCATCTGAGCATCGAAAGATAACATGCTCGTCTCTCCCCCTTCGCCGACCATGGTAGATGTCATAATCGCCACGGTAACAATAGCCTCCTGCGTTTGATAATGGACTTGAGATGCAGGAGGCGCAGAGATAACAGCCTCGGTCACTGAATGTAAAAAAGTGAAGATTGTTAGCTAAATGCATTGCTTCAGATTCACCACAATAAGTATATACGGGAGGCGTTCAAATACCTTCCTTAGTGTGACCTGGAGTGTGGGCAGGTGCAGAGACAGATGCTCCGGTGGGAGACAACTGCAGCCGATCCGGATTATAAGCGGGGACAGGCTGGAGATCCACCGCGGTAGTGGCTTCGGTATAGTCGAAATTAAAACTTTAGCACTTGTTTCATGATGTTCGACTCCCGAGCCTTCGCCGATCTCCATCTGCTGAACACCAAGCCTCTCCTTCTCCACGGAAATCATCGCCTCGTGGAGAACCTTCCGGTGCTTCGTCCGGACGCGCTGCTTTCTTTTCCTCTACCAGCCTAGTCCAAGCTCCGGTTATAACCTGGCAGTTCCTGACTGCCTCCAAAAATGTAAAGGATGGACTATCGCCTCTGCTCTTGAAATTAAATAGATATCTGATTTCCGTTGGCCTTGGTGGGCGGAAGAGATGTTCCATAAATACAATGAACGCACTGTTCAGTAGCGCGTGCCTGTTGGGGTGTAATTGAGAGGGAGCGATTCCAAGAAATGATAACATCTCCCTAATGTATTGATTGAATGGAGGGAGTGTTCCGGCCGCACAAGCATATCGATAGAAGGCGGTATACCCTTCCGGCGGACAGTGAGGTCTGTCACTAGATCCCGGCAATAGCACATCATCCAAAGAAATGTTATGTCTCGTGCATATCCTGCCCAACAAGTTTTCAGAAATATTGGACTGAACAGAGTCTATAGGGTCCTCAATAAATATAACGTCTTGTAGCTCGTCAGGAGCTGGATCTACTATCTCCGCTGGGATGTCTGGAATTTCGAGGACCGGAGGAGGAGAACTCTGAATCTCCTGCTGTTGAGAGCTCGAAGATTCCATCACTGACTAACTCATCAGAAAGTAGCGTTAAACAAACAATAAACCCGTGCGTCCCGCAGCGTGAAGTGCGTGAATATGTTATGCAGTGCAGTGCTGTATATTATTTGAAAAATTCCACGAAGTTAAGGAAAGCATGTAAACAATGAGACTTCGAAATTCACTCGGAATGACCGTCATCGCTGACCGTCACAACCGTGTCATTCAGATGTTAGGGATCGATCCACGTTAAAATTCGTTAAAATTTTGTTAAATTATAGTTCCGTCGACGAGCTTCGAAAGGCAGTCAATTATACAATTCTACAGTCCAGTCCGGTTATGCAAAGCTGAAGCTCGTCGGAGTCAGGTATTTGGTAGTGTAAGGTCAAGGAGGGCCATTTTTGTACCGGTCAAGTTCGAATCGATACATCTCGTATCGATCGTGTTCAATTCGATCATTTTGTATCGATCCTTCGAGTCGATATGCTTCATATCGATCAAGGGAACGAATTCTGCATCGATCATAGGCATCGATTTCGTATCGATCAACGTTGGCGACTTCAAATCAACTTACAATGCCCATTTCGTATCGATTGCAAGTAATCCACTTCGAATCGATCGTCGAAGTCAATTACGTATCGATCGACACGAATTCCAGCCACTGCCCATCGATACGAAGTCGTTTCATCCCTCCACATGATATTCTCTCAACTACGGATCGATACAAGATTTCATCATCTCCAGACCAATACGAAGAAAACCTTTTCCTTAATCGATCGATGCGAACATATAACTAATATCTTACAAACACTTTGGGATCGATTGCGTGTGTAAGGAGATTTGCAATTGATTTCTAATTCCATCGCTACAACATGGATTAGATGTCCCATTACCTGATTTTGATAACTGGTTTAAGGAATTGAAGGAGGTGATTCGATTCGAAGGCGAAGAACAGTTTTCTTTCTTGGTCTCTGGAGCGATACGAAGACGAAGGCAAAAGTAAAAAGTGAAAAGTGAATGGCGTCTTAGTATTTATAGGAACTTTATGGCGATTCGTATCCTAGTAGACGAAACCGGTAGTAGCTGGTGGAACCAGTGGATGATTTGAAGCGTGCGATTCGAATCCATAGACTAGAGCACCATAATCGATTCGAATGGAGGCAGATACCTGCATAGAGCCGCGTTTCGAATCCATCTCTTCGACTCCATTAAAACGATACAAAGAACAATGTTAAATAGATCCAGAGGTCGTTCGACTGCATCGATCCGAATTGCCCTATTCGAATCCATCAACCTGAGCATTTGGCCGAGACGAAACCAACGCCTGCACCCACAGGTTGAAACCACCCATCGATTCGACTCCATCCCGTATGCTATGGGTTCATCAATATGAAATACACAATAAAGGTAGTCTTAAAAACACTCGACTCCATCGATTCGAGATCATCGATTCGAATCCATCAAGGGATGACCCACAATGACAAGAACTCATCGATATGAATCAGAATTTCGTATCCATCAAAGATTTCTTTATGTCTATCGAATCAGTGCATCCTAATTCGAAAACAACCCGTCAGACTTCTACATCGGTCCAAGAGACGATCGATACAGTATTCGATTCCATAAACTGACGACAATTTGTAAGCACGCAACGTGTACTAAATGAACAACAAATCGTTAGCACTCGACACTCGGCTATAACAATGAAAAACATAATTATCAGCAAATCAGCATTCATATTACTGAAAATCAATCGAAGGTTACGTATTCTGACGAAAAGATAAGCAACTACCCAACGAATTAGATAGAGCTTTTTCAGGATGAAGGATGCTGCTTTTCAAAGCACGTCATGTTTCCACAAGACGTACTTTGGGGGGCAAATGTTATCCCGCCTTTTGGCAAGGCCGTGACACCGAGGAACTGACTAGAAATCAATAACAATCCGTCCTGGAAATTAGTTACATCGCAAGTACATCATGGACATCAATGAATTTTGTCCGAGTCTGGATCGGGCTGTAATTGATAAGACACGACAACCAAAGCAAGGAAAGCGAACATTCCAAGTTTCAAGTCAATCCGACCTCGTATGCTTGAGTTATGATCGAATCGAAATGAAGGAGATACCCCATAATTCGAATCCATAGGAGAAACCCATGTTCGAATCCATCGGCATTCCCTTGTTCGTATCAATTCGCATCCCTTGTACGTATCCATTGCGGTAGCATCACGGCCGTCTGGTTCATATCCATCCAGCTCGAAGTTCTTTCGAATCCATCAAGCCGTCTCTCTTCGAACCCATCCAACGACCTCCTGCTCGTATCGATCGACTAGAGGCCATCAAGATTGATACGAACAAAGCTTTGCACCGACTCCGTAAAACAACAATGCGCTCGTATCCACCAGAGCGCCTCACTTCAAATCCATCCTGTGTGATTACTTCGTATCGATCGACCCAGGCCAACACTGATCGATACGAATGGAGTGTTGTTCGAATCCACGGTGTGGCTGAAGCCTTCGAGTCCATCAAGTCAAAGCAGCGAGATACTTGGAACGACTCGATCAAACCGGAGTGAAAAGCGGATCGACCCGAAGATTGCGCTTCACGTCATCACAAAGTCATGTGCCATCATCGATTCGAAGTGATCGATTCGGTCATATCGATTCGAACTTACCAAACTGCCAAAGAACACTAATTCGAATCGATCATAACTCGAGATCTATAAGTCCAAATGCTATGAAATTTTCACAGAAGCTTTCGCACATGTTGAAGAATGTCCACGCCAAATTTCAGCTCGATTGGATGTTTTCTTGATAGATTCGAATGGATTTTGAATCGATCCCGAAGTGGGCCCATATTTCCTAAAGGCGGGCGCGTGGGCCCCCTCACGTGCCAGAAGTGGTCTCCCGAAATTTAGGCGAAATATCAGCCTCCTACACCTATAAATAGAGCCCCTGGTCATTTAGAAAAGGGGTCGGACAATTTTAAGAGCTAAAGAGCGCCCAGATTCTGCCAGATTTACTCCAGATCACCATTGCTGCCTTAGATTCAGATTATCATCATAAAACCTATTGTACTACGTTATAAGAAATTTTAATCTTCAAGTATCGAGCAATAAAATCATCAAACTTCATAGTGGACGTAGGCGAAACGCCGAACCACTCTAAATTGTTGTCTTCTGTGCAATTTACTTTCTATTATTTGGAGTTCTTGTTAGATAATCCTCGTTTTCAATTTTAATTCTTCACTTTTATCTCTTCAAAAACTTCCGAAGAGTGTTGTGCCCATTTTTGGTATGAACAACTTATATAGAGTTTAAGAAATATATATATAATGGATTTGGGAATTAAACTGTTTAATTAACTTGCTTAGTTATTTCAGTTACTAAAAAAAATTCATCTAATAGGAAACTAATCAATAGATTAGTTCAAATTAATAGTGTTAATTAATTAAATCTTTTAAAAGGAAATTATGAGTAAGATCAAATTATTAGGTTAATCAAACTTTTAGTTAAATTAAATGGTTGGTTAACTAAGTGGTAATTAATTATTTGATTAGTTCAAATATTAATAAAATGTAAAATGTTATACAAGGTTGGAAATCGTGAGGAAAATCAGTCGGGATGGATCGGATTGCAAAACAAAAATCAAAGGTAAGTTAATCTCACTCATTTGGGTTTAATTTAAATTTAATGGTTAAATTTAAATTTTGGATGAATGGTTGAATTGATTGGGTATGGTATATTATATAGTATATATAGTATATATTGGAGTTATTGATATTCCCGCATTATATAGCGGATGAGACCCTATGTGCCGCATAATAGCGGATAATAATATCTAAACCCATATACCGCGATATTCCACCTCGAAGTGGAATTGGTATTGTGTTAACATCTGTGGATGCAGGGAAACAGGTTGGAGGGATCCAACTAGATTCTTCAAAATTATTTAGATTGTTTAATATTCTGTGTTATGAATATTTGATTTTCTATGATGGATTATATGGACAAATCAAGATTAATTTCTCGAAAACAACTTCGATCCGGTTTGTACGTTTTCGTGGGAAAACGAGTTTGAAATCGAAGATGGAGTAGTGCCTTCGGTTCCGTTCGAACCCGGAACGAACTTGTATGGATGAATGCTTTCGGAACATCGTCAGGTGGACGATGGGCATTCTAAGGGATATGTTCTAAAAAGGTAACGCTTAGCCTCAAGCCTCATCAACCGGGATTGACTGAAAATCGGGGGTTATGCATCAAAGCTATGTAGGTAGCGCCCATTAGGGTGAGATCATCCCTGTCTAGATGTCCCTTTTTATTTCAGCTGTGTGGCGGTTGGTCGTGCCAACAGTGGGGTGATCTTACTCGAAATTACCCTTAGGTAGTTCCGGTCTTATGTTGCAGGGGATCGGGCGTGGTCCTCGGTACGCTGATCTAGACCAGGTACTGTGACAGGTGGTACCCCAGTGCCTAGTCATTAGTTGGAAATCCATTTTCCCTACGTGCCTTTACGGTTTTGATTGTATTACCCACTTTGTGGCTAGTATGCTGGAATTTAATCATGTAACAATTTCAACTATTTGAATAAGTATTTGTATATAGACCCTATTATAATATCAGACGGTTTTGATAAAAAGTGTTTTAGCTATCGTAAGGTAAAAACCCGACATGTTTATTTGTGGCGTGGTCTTACGAGATGCTTTTGATTTTCAAAGGGTTTGGAAAACTTTAATAATCCAATGGAGTGTGTTTTATCACGCTGGTTTTCCAAACTGACTCGGGTGTTATTTAACTATAATGCTCGGGTCAGACCAAGTATTATAGATTACAGGAAAGGATACTGAGAAACTCAGGAGACGAGCTGGATGTCGATACGTACTTACGTACTTGTTTTAAATATTCCGCTGTGTATCATATGTTGTATAGTCAGATTTGTGAGGACAAGTTATTATAACTGTCCTGAAATTGTGATGTTGATTGTATTGTACTCTGATGTTGTATTCTGAAGATGTATATATGTAAACAGATAAAGTTTTCTTTTGTGTAAAGATCAGTTATTATCTATTATATTTATTCCGCTGCGTATGTGAGATTCTGATGTTGTGTTGTTTTCTCTTCTTCTACCTCTTTCTTCTTTAACCCAAATGGTTCGTATTCCCGTTCACTTTGAGTCGAATGTTGGAGAATAGTGTCGATTTTAAGGGGTACGGAACTGCGGGTCATCACAGATAGGGTCCCAGTGACCCAATGATGTTACTATGTGATGACTAGGTGATTAGTCCATAGTGTAGAAATGAAATTATTGACATTCTCATTCTTTTGTTCTGTATCGTTGCGGTAATGGTTAGTGATGGATGCGAATGATATTCAGAATGATTCATTGTTTGATATCATTGTAAAGGTATGATGATGTTATGGGTAGCATTACACCATTAGTGTTATATGACTTGGATAGATGTTGTTATCCATGAAAGTGACTTGGATGGATGTTGTTCTCTAAGTAAGTGATTTTTTTCTTGTTGTTTATGTTTTGGGGAAATTACTATAGGTTGCTGATACTTGAGAAGTAGTTGAAAATACAAGTATATGATTTGAGTTGGATATGGCATGAGTATGATGTTACCATGATTGTTTAGTATTTTGTTGATTTGGTTTACATGGTAGGACGCTATCCCGTTTGAGATATCTCATCCATAGTGCAAAGGAAAAATATGTTAGTATAAAGGTATTTGAGGAATGATACCATTGGTTGGTTTATATTAGAAAGTGATTTGGCATAGATTTTTGGTTGTGAAGATATCAAGCTTGGACTATTGATTATAAAGGATATCCTGATTAGATTTGGTATAAGGCCATGTGAGGATGAGCATTTTGTTGGAACTGGGCTAGCCCGCAGCGGAAGTTATGGCGAATTTCAAATTATTTACCCTATTGGATCTTTATTGAGCCTATAAAGTCTAGTTTATTTGAACATTTCTAAATTTTATTTAGATAAAATATTTTATTTTAAATTCATAAATTAATATAGTTTTATATAATTTATGTTATGATATATATATACACATGTATCATATGTACATACATACGTAAGTGCATGTGTAACATATCAATTTGTGCAAGGTATAACATGTCCGTCTACAGATGCTCGAATATATATCGCAACGAACACGTTAGCTCATCCAATATGCAAATATATTGTCTAAATGTGTGTGTATATATATATTTACATAAATAAAATATTATATATATATATATATTTACATAAATAAAATATTATATATATATAAACCTTAATTATTATTTTTAAAATATAAATGTAGATAAAAATAAAAATATTTATAAATATACTTGTTAAATGTTAGCATTATATATATAATTATGTGAATATATTTAAATCTATTATGTATTAAATAAAATAAATAATAAATTTCTTTTTATAAATCCGAGAACAATACATACATATGTAAATGAAATAAATTATATATATATATATATATATATATTAAATTAATCACTTATTTATAATTGTATAAAAATATATTAGAAATATAAATTGATTATTATAAATAAATAAAAAAATTAGTAAATACATAAATCTGGTTTTGCACATGGTATAAATAATTTTTTTAAAATTTTAATTAATTTTACGATTTTGACTTAAATAATAATAAAAAATAATTTTGATACAAAATTTTGAAATTTAAATTTCATAATTTCTTAATGATATTTTATGCTTAGAAAATTTATTTCATAATTTTTGGATTTAAAAATAATTTTATAATTAATTATTGATTTTTAGCTAATATTTAAATTATTTTTGAATGATAAAAAATGTATTTTTTAATTTCTTCGAGCATTTATTTTATGTTAATGTAATTTTATAAAATGTAAAACAGAATTTTTATATAATATATATTAATATATTCAATTTATGTAATTAAATGATTTGAATAATAATAAATATAAAAATTATTTTATTACTACCGAATATAATATATGCTTATACACTATATAAAATTTATATAACATGTTTATGTAAAGTATGGTAAAGTAATTATTTATTAACTATAACATGTAATTATATTATTGATAAAAATAATTTTTTATTTTTTTTTATTTATGAGCCGTGACATTATAAGTATAAGCATAATTTTTTTTAAATATATATGTGTATATGACCAAAACATTTTTGTGATAATATCATTTTCATATCAGAATCATCACTTAACTAACAATATAGAATATATGTATATAATAAAACATTATATTTGAGCACCAATAATGGTATTTTGATAACAAATATACATCACTTCCAATGCCTTGAAGTACAGCTTGAAATGATGGTATATACCACTTTAAACAACTTCCGATCCAAAAGAGTGCTAGTTCTTGAACCGTTGACTACCAGCTATTGTATGACAGTTGAATTGATTTGATTTGAACTTAGAAAGATGGAGAGGAGAGAGAGGAATTTCGTCTAGCAGTTAGTAGGAAACTCCAAAAAGGTCAATACCAAATAGAGGAAGAGATGCTTAAATAAGGGATGGAAATTAGAGAATTTGGGGTCTTATCTTTTACTCAATCTCCTTTAATATGAGCCATCTAAAATCAAGTGATCTCTCTCCATATTAGAGCCACCTATACGCTCTATTATGGCTGCACATACCAGCCCCTCTAATGGGCCATGAACCCATCTATGGTCCAAACAAATATTTTGCATTTTAAATCTAATTTAAAACGCTTATCGATATCGTATATCGATTAATATATTTATAGCTTTTATAAATACATTTAATATTTTTTAATCAAATCAAAACCAAGTTTATAAATAATATTTTATAAATAATTAATTTAATAAGTCACAACAGTTATAAATTAATTAAATTTTTTGGTTAAAAGAGAATTCATTGTTTCGATTGTGTGACTCGCCATGTGTAATTTGGTCAGCAATTGTATCACCCTGTAATTTTAATGATAATTAATTAAAAAGAAATTAATTCTTAAATAATAATGTCAAAAAATAGAATTTGACCACAATACTTGCACCGTTTGGGTTCGTAGCGATTTTCTGATCAATTTTCATATATAAGGTTTATCGATCATAGTTCAAACGAAAAAGTTATTAACATTTGAAGTTTTTGAATCGAAAATAATTGTATACGTAATTAAGGAAATAAATATATTTAAACAACATTGATTAACATTAACCATTACTTAATGCTTACTTAATGTTTAATTATAATAAACGTTAATTAAAACAAAAAGAAATTATATCGGTTGTACGTAAAAGGAAATTAATCAATAGAATCAAACACCGAACGATAATCAACCAAAATATGTCAATCGATCGACCCTTAATTGGAATCGATCGACCGCTAACGGTCAATCGATGGCATAGGAGCAGTTGACCTGTGTATATGTCGGCTGTGAAATTTGACGTGGCCGAACTGCCCTGATTTAAAATAATATAATCCAACGGCTAGCATTAATTCGAACCCCTACAAATACTGGCCTAACCTATCACTTTTCTTCTCATATTTTTGGAGCGACGACGAATTTCTGTTATTTTCTCTTCTCCATAAGTTCTTAATTCTAAATAAAATTATGGTCCATACACGTATATATAACTGGAGAATAGCAGATGATAATTGAGAAGAAGAAGAAGGTTGAATCAAATTGTTAAAGCCAAGGTATATTATAAATTCAGATCCGAATTCAAAATTAAATCCAAATCTCTTCTTAGATCTAGATTTTCTATAGCTATATGTATGCTTGCGGTATATGTATTTAAATGGGGAGAATAAAGAGAGTCAAATTAGAATAACATGGATTAGATTTGGAGATTTGGAAAGCTAAAAAGGTGAGTGGGAAAAATTATGTACTTTTGTAATGAAATCTAAAATCCCTACATATTCTGTGATTGATAACTTAAATTTAATATTGAATGTACTTGAATGTAGAAAGTATTGGGTAGTAGTAGCCCCTGAATTTGATGAATTATGTGAAAGTTACTGATTTGTAAATTAAATGATCTATGCAATTAAAATGGAAATTTGAAAGTTATTATAACAATTATTGAGATTTAAGTAGTATTTCAATTCGTTGGAATATTGGGTGTTTCAATGTAAATGTTTATAGATTATCAAATTCAAATTCATAAATAAAAGTGTATCATTTGAAATAACAAGGAATACGCCTAAAGGAAAGAGATGTATAAAATGGGGATATTTACAATATTTTGTACTATCTATTTCAATAACTATAAAAATATAATTTTTTGTAATTCCAAACGTAGCACAAATTCCGTTTTTAGATAAGAGATAGAGATTTGCAGTGAACCTTTCTTTTTAAGGGAGATGTTATCACAACTCATTAAAATGCAGAAATCTCCAAGGATGAATTTAAGAATTGTAAATGTGATAATAATAACAGTTAAAGTGAAAAATTGATATATATGCAATAGAGGCAAGATAGAAATCAAATAATAAACGATAGGAAGGTAGGCAAGTAATAATTTAAATAAAAAGGGCATGGTAAGTCCACTAAACAAGGGAAGGTAGTCAAGGTTAAAAGGAATAGAAATAGAAATACAATAAGGCATGAAAAAGTAAAGAGGAAAAGATATTTAGATATTTTAATGAAAGCGGTAAATGAGATTAAATTGATATTAATGGAATAAGAGGTAAATGCATGAAAAAGTGAAGGAATATTACTAACAGTTGAATATTGTGATAAAGTTAGAGGTATGCCCTTGGAGCAATTATGTAATTTGTTACATATATCTAACTTGATAACCGATCTTGTTCGAAATAAAATGTGTTTTCTTTCTATTATATGCTTGATATAATGTGTTATATTAATCGATTAATTTAATTAAGAATATATTCAGTAGAAAATTCGTAAATGGTATGTTTTGTGATAGTAGTAGAAAGTGTTGTAACTATGAGTATTTTATCACAATAAAAACCAACATATCATTTTAAATGTTACTAGTCAAGATGCATTGAGACTGGATATCGATGTATCCGTTGAGTCTAGTACGCTCGGTAAATGTTGGGCAGTGTATTACTCATGATTGCTGGGGAATTTGGGGTTTTGTACCGATAATTATTGGATAACTATGGACAGACCCACTCGATAGTTTTATGTTGGTTAATATAACTATGGTCAAACAAAAAATATCGATTCGACTAGTTTACACATTTCTCTAGACTTGAGTATACTATTGATCTTCAATATTGAAGCTCCACTTTGATTATAGTCAAATCATGACATGATGTCCATCGAGTGAATATAGTTAGGTTGAGCGGAAGTATTGGAAGTGAAGCACTATTCAAGAGAAAATTTGTCTCATCAGTTATATAGGGTTGGTATCACATGCAACTCAAGTCAATTCAAAGTCAAAGTCTCTGGCTAGAGCATTTGGTTAATAATAATTGTTATTATTGAACCAAGAACTTTATGTTCAGATTATAGTGTTGAATATGGACGATATTGGAATTTTGACCATTACCAAATTCCATAAGTCTAAAGTGATATAGTTTGGTTAAAGAGAATTGGCGTAAATAAATGTCACAACTGGGTAGCGCTTAATAAAGTAAAATTGGATTTTACCAAAACTACGTAAGAGATAAATTTGGTCAAAATATCCTACAACCTACTAAGTGATGTGTAAACATTAACATTTGAATAGTTCGATGTTAATCGCTAACCAAATTTACACCCAACGAGTCACACGACTGGAATGATGAATTCACTTTAGACCAAACGATTTAATTCGTTTATAATTGTTTTAAATTAATTATCTACGAAATATTTAATATAAAATTTTGAATATAATTTAAGCAATAAATATTGTTAAATATATTTATAATAGTTATAAATATATCGATCGATATATGATATCGATAAGCAATTGTTTAAGCAATAATAATTATTAAATATATTTAGTTATAAATATTATTAAATACATTTATAACAGTTATAAATATCCACTATAAAATGACCTCTAACCCTAACTGTTTAAGAACTTTTTTGGCTGCCGCTACTTCTTTTATTGATGGCCGATCACATCCCCTAGGAGCTTAAGCAAATCCAACTCAAATCAATTCAAAACAAGTACGATAAGATAGTCAAAGGTCTACGATTCAAGGATTGGCAGTCTGTTGAATCAAAAGCTTTCAAAGGAGAGAGGGTCCATCATTACTAGGCGTGCTTAAGGCATTTGTTTTAGGTATGAATTTACTATATTATATTGCTTATGATCTCAGAATATTATTTTATTATACATACATATATGATTATTATATTGTCAATTAAGTGACAATTCTTATATGTATTGATGTTGTCACATACTGGATTGATTATATGTATATAATAAAATAGATAACCAATTTTTTCACATATAAATCAGACATGGACAACCGATTATTTTATATATAAAATTATTATTTTATTAATAAACACACACACACACATTATTATGCCATTTAACTAGAATTATAAGATTTGTATTTATTTATATCACCATATCACACTAATAATTGAACATATATTTTATACAAGTATATTTAATATAACTATAATTTTTGGTAATAGTAAATTATTTTTAGATAATTATTTATTATTATTTAGTATTATCTAAATCAATATACTATTTAAATAATTTATATAAAATTGTTGATGCCAAAAATGGGCATCAACACCCACTAGAATTTAGCAGAGATTAAATGAAGAATGAAATTAAAACAGAATAGAAATCATAAATGAACATACATATTTTTATAGTGATTCGGCAATCTTGGCCTACGTCCACTTTATATTTTTATTGATCTTCCACTTGATTATCATTACAAGAATGTTTAGATCAGCTAGGATCTATTAGTACAAAAGTGAAGAATAAAAATGGCACAGCCTCGGTAGAGAAAGCAGGATCTCTTTTCTGACGCCATGCCTACTGTATTTATAGGGGAAGATGTGTACGGATCAGACTGAAATTTTGGCAGAAGGTTCGGAAGACCAAGACGAGGCTACCCAAAATTTTGTAGACCTATCGGGGCCCACAATAGGGATCCATACCGATCCCTATAATTGCATCCAACTAGGCCGCGATCCCTATGAGGGATGCTCCATGATGTTAGCTACTTGCTCCCCAAATTTTGTGAAATTCCGACGTATGTTTGTGAGATATCGCATTTTCCGTGAAGTAGTGTTGTTTGAATTCTGATTTCTGTCGATCCCATTAGAGGGATAGGTACCGATCCCTCAAATCTCTTCCAAATGCCATGCGATCCCTATAGGATGTTCCACATGTTCTAATTAGCTTATACTCCAAATTTTATGTTGATAGTATCTGTAGATTTTGAGTTATTGACCGATCATTATTGCATTAGTAGTGAAAGCTGAATATGGACGATCCCTTTTTATACTGATCCCTTTTAATAGGTGAAGTAATCTGCCCATAACTTGAGCATACGAACTCCAAATGACTTAAAACTTGAAATGTAGCCTTATGGGGCCTTCCTTGTCACTCTATATCGATTTTACCAAGTTTGGGACAAAAATTGAGGACATGTACCGATCCTTTAGGGAAAGGGATAGTGTTAGCGCCAAAATTGGTCACTAACACCCAAATCCAAGCGAAAGCACTAAATACCAGTCACAGCTCACAGATAGAATGTATGTAGAGAGTATAAATATGAAGAACAGTAAAAATTAAAAAGAAAGCGATAATAACAGAGGATTTATAGTGGTTCGGCTGACTCCGGCCTACGTCCACTCTAGAAATTTCTTTTTTATTGATGTTAGAATCAATTACAGTTACAATTTAGAGTTTTTAGAATAACAATGGTAGAGCAGCCTTAGTATAGAAGATGAAGGGAGACAGAATGGAGAGATCCTTTTTTTGAACTTCCACGTGCTGTATTTATAGGCAAATCCCGAGTTATTAGGCTTCCTGAGTAGTATGGGCCCATCAGGACCATAGTCGAGCCAATATCCTTCATCATGACCGACCCACACTGCCATGCCGACCGACCTATGTCGACCCACTCCATACTCTAGATTGTCGATCCATACCACCACGTCATCCACACCACCAATGACCGAGCCATACCACCATGTTGTCCACACCACCAAGTCACCGAGCAGCACCTGCCGAACCACCAATGACCGAGCCATATCCATACTCCAACACCGGGCCACTCGATGCTGACCCATCCCAAGCCAGCCCCTAGCCTTCCTACCGATCCACTTCCTTGGACCGACCCACATATGCCGATCCACCTACGCCAATCCCATATCTGACCGAACCATAACTGGCCGACCGAACGAGCATCCTCACTGAACCATAACTCTTCTCCACTCCTCGACCGATCCATACCTCCCAAACCGAACGAACTTCCACCGAACCACATTTGCCGAACCACACGTGCCGAACCATTCTGGCCAGCCCACCTTGACCAAACCACATCTTCCAAGACCGATCCACACTACCACACCGGTCCATACCTTCCAGACCGAGTAACCCATCCTGACCGAACGACAACCCCCAGACCGAACCACATCATCAAGGCTGAATGACTCACATTGAACCATCCATGACCGAGCATCTATCCGTCCAACCAACTCAAACCTATCGTATTCCAATCTCGACAAATGAGAATTCTATTTAGTTAAATCCGCTTGTCTACGGCCTTGCCAAAAGGCGGGTTAACAGATAGGCACTGATCCCTCGCCTAGGGGAGCCATTATTCCATACTTAGAATATTATGGAGAGTCTATCTCTTGGTCTCGGTTAATCATCGCTTCATATCATTGCCTGCGCTTGATCTCTGAACCTAATTATCATCTATCCGGGCTGTCTTCCTCGATGATCGTCTAGTCTAACTTGTCTAATCTGTCTGAATATAGCCGGGCCAAAAGGCCGGATAACACTTGCCCCCCAAAGTACGTCTTGTTGCGTACATGACGTTCTTTGAATTGAATCAAGTTAGAGTCGCCAAAAAGAAATCCATTCAGTTTCCTAAATAGTTGTTATCCTTCCGTTGAATTATCTTCCCAAGTGTTGTATCCCTCTTTGATCGTCATGACGCTTGGTCGATTTCCAATAATATAAATTCAGGATTGTATTCCATTAGTTGCTATCTGTGTCTAGTTTTATAGGTCTAGTAATTTTTGGCTATCTGATCCAGTCTTTTCATTAATAACTCCAAGTGAAAATTCAATTTTTGTCGATTTCAAGAAATTGAACTTTTTAATATACACGTGCACGTTCAGATACACATTCTTATCATTAGCTCCCAGATGTGTTTGATATGCTCACGAGTCATCACCAATTCCTACTAGTTTTATTGCAATTTGATTGCAATTCCTTGTTTATATTTTTGTGAAATAGGAGTTTTAATCAGCTACTCGATGAGAGGGGACTTCAAGTTCTACCAGGATGGCGGCCTCGGAGCCGTAAGCAAGGGTGAATGGAGTATGGCCAGTCACGGACTTGTGGGTGGTTCTGCAAGCCCATAATGCTATTGGGAGTTCATCCACCCACTTGCTTCTACCCTTTTCCAAATGTTTCTTCAGAATGGACTTTATGATTTTGTTCACAGATTTAACTTGTCCATTTGCTTGAGGGCAAGCAACTACCGCAAATCTCTTTTCAATATGATACCGACGGTAGAAGTCTTTAAATTTAGCGCTATCGAATTGGGTTCCATTATCAGTTTTAATGGTTCGTTGAAGGCCAAAACGATAGATGATGTTCTAGACAATGAAGTTGATTGTTTTCTTCATCTTGATCGTGGTTAAAAGTTTTTCTTCAGCCCATTTAGTGAAGTCATCACCACTACAATGGTGTATTTCGCACCATCATTAGAATCGGCAAGAAGCTGATGACATCAATACCCCAAGTGGAAAACGGCTATGGACTGACCATTTGAGTAATTTCCGTCATCGGGGCTTTTAGAATTTCAGCAAACATCTAGCACTCGTCGCATTATCTACCATGATCAGTTACATCTAGATTGACAGTTGGCCAGTAATACCCATAGCTGAGTATTTTATTTGTCAAGGTTTTCCCCCTAGTGTGATTACCACATTCTTCATCATGGACTTCTCCCAAGACTCGTTTGATATCATCATGGGTGATACACCGAAGCAGGGGAATGGAGAAAGCCCTTTCTATACATGACTCCTTCTTGGATGATGCAGCGTGAAGCTTTGAGGAGAATTTGTTATTTTTCATTCCTCCATTCAACAAGAATTCCCCATTGTAGTTAGTATTTGATTGGAGTCATCCATGACTCCTTTTCTAGCTTCGTCTCCAAGATCTTTTCGATCTCCATCTATCAATACTTGGAATGTTAAGTACTTCAATCGGAAGAAGTCTATTTGCTGCGCATCCCTAGAACTGGCCAGCTTGGCCAGTGACTCGGATTTTTCATTTTGCTCCCTGAGGATGTGTGTAATGGTGTAATACTCGAAGTCGACCAGTAGCTCTTGGACCCGGTCGAGACAAGGAGCAAGTTGCTGCCCCCTAGCCTGATAATCTCCCCTAACTTGGCATACCAGTAGCCGGGAATCACAAAAGAATTGTAAAGTTTTCACTCCCAGTTTTCTGGCAAGCTTGAGCCCAGCAATCAGAGCTTCATATTCGCCTTTGTTATTTGTTGCAGGAAAGTTGAGTTTCAGGGCATAGCAGATCAATCGTTCCTCAGGAATCACTAACATGACTCTAGCGCTAAATCATTGATTGTTAGATGCTTCATTCGTGTACATTTTCCATCGGTTGATCGGTTCTCCACTACTCTCTTTGGAGAGCGTCTGGCACAGTCAATTCAACTATGAAGTCCGCCAATGTCTGTCCCTCGATAGCTCTCTGAAGTAGATAAGTGACATCTAATTGGCTTAGTTCGATATTCCATTTGAGTAGTCTCCCAGACATCTCAGGTCGTTGTATGACTTGTCGTAACGGCTGGTCGGCATAGACGTTAGTGGGGTGAGCCTAAAAGTAAGAGTGGAGCTTTCGTGATGAAATCAATAGGCATTACACGAGCTTTTATAGCTTTGGGTAGTTTTCTCTTAGTACCTATCAATTTTTTGGTTACATAATATGCTGGTCTTTGGATCCTATTCTCTTCGTATAGCATTGCGGCGCTTATGGCGTGTACCAACATGGCTAAATTTATGTATAAATCTTTATGATCCACGGACTTTGACAAGATGGGAGGTATCTTTAAGTGGTTCACCAAAGCTTGGAATGTGTCTTTACAATCCTGTGTCCATTTGAAATTCCTTTTCCATCTCCTGATTAGGTTGAAGAAGAGAGTACATTTGTCGGTGGCCCTGGAGATGAATCGACTTAGGGCGATGACCTCCCATTTAGACTCTATAGCTGCTTGATTGTCTTCAATACCTAAATGCCTTTGATTGCCTGAATCTTCTTAGGGTTGGCTTCATTTCTGCGAGAGTAGAACATTAAACCCAGGAACTTCCTTGACGCAACGTCGAAAGAGCATTTCAAGGGACTGAGTTTCATTCCATATCTTCGGATAAAACTGAACATCTCTACTAAGTCATCGATGTGGTCGTTTGATCGTCGGGACTTCACGAGCATATCATCTACATATACTTCTATCGATCGCCTGATTTGGTCTTTGAACATTCTGTTGACTAGTCTCTGGCAAGTAGCTTCAGCATTATTTAGTTCAAATGGCATCACAACATAATGATATAACCCTAGATCGGTAATGAAGTTGGTGTGCTCCGAGTCGAGCACATGTATCAGGATATGGTTGCATCCAGAGTACACATCCATAAATGAAAGTAGTTAATATCCAGTGGTTGAGTCTACCAGCTGGTCGATCCTCAAAAGTGGAAAGCTGTCTTTCGGGCATGCCTTGTTTAGGTAAGAATAGTCGATGTATGTCTACCACTTTTCACTTTGGGCAGAGGGTGTCGTGGGTAAACCTGTTGTTTTTGAGTTTGTCCGCTTCCACTTTAAGTGCAGCAGATCTCCCCAGATCCATGACGCGTTGCTTTTGTCTCACCAGGACATGCCTCAGGTCGATATTCAATGCATGGCTCGTGATAGTCGGTGAGATCACATGCATGTCAGAATCGGTCCAAGCGAACACATCAAAATTCATTCAGAGAAAGCTTGCTAATTCCTTCATTATTGTTGCACTGAGTTGTGATCTAATATTCAGTACCTGTAATGGGTCGCCATGGCTGACTGTAATGTCGATTGTCAGCTCAGCGAGTGCAGCCTAGATTCCTTGAGTTCTAACATAACTATTTCGCGTAACAATCAATGTGAAATCTGGTTGGGACGTTCAATGATGATTACTCTGGTCGAATCCCAGAGTCCTACCAGCTCTAAGTGCTTTGAGTAATTATCTACAAATGGCTGAAGATCAGGCTTAAAAGCACGTAGAAGCAAATGTTGAGTAGGGGTCAGCCTCGAGTTGCATGCAGCTGCATAGCTGGCTCTTGCTTTGAGTTTGAATCTGCTTGTGTATTCCAGTAACATGCTTTCCATTCAATGTACTCGTGATTTGTTGCTCGTCGTTCAAGTTGGAATGATAGTCAGTTGTCTATGAGCTTGGGCATCGATTTGACAATTCTATCTATAGGCATCCTTTCGTTCGTAGCCTCGAGTCATTGTAAACACCAGATATGAGTCACAGTATTGAGCTATCGCAGTCAGTCTTTGGATGATCACACTTCTGCTCCCAGTCTCGGGTTGATAAATGTACTGCATGGACGGTCGAGTCTCGTCCTAGCTATGTTTATACTCCTACCTAAGCTCCAAGACATAGAGTTGATTGATGAATGGTCAGTTCACATTCATCTTGTTTCTCGATCGTGCCCCCAAGTCTGGGGTATACATCGATAAGTAGGAAGGCAAGCCATGTCCACTTTAGCTTTACACTCTTTCCCGTTGAATAACAGGATCAGATTAGTTGATGGAAGGCTGAGTCTCGCTTATCCTGGATTGTATTCTGGTTTTTCCTTCCAGGGGGAATACTTTGATGCTCCGTCAGATTTCGGGCATGAGTTGGGTACTGGACGGTCAACCACGTCCACTTTTATTCATATTCTCTAATCAGATCTAAGGGTAGAATTGGCTCAGGTGCAGTCGGGTCATGCCCATCCAGTTTCATACTGCTCCTGATGGATCGAAGGAGGATGTTGGAGAATTAATGATCAAGTCTTTGTGGTTTATCCTCGTATCCGCACTCTGGTGATCATAGTTTTTCAAAGGACATCCAGGTCATATCTGTTTGTATTTGGTGTGGATCGATATTGACCGTCGACCCAGCGGCACAATATTGTCAGCCGCTCGTAACTTCGGACGTTGTTCTGATTAGTTTTGTATTAAGGCCTCCTTATGGTCGTTGCCTTAAGTCGTAAAGAACACTAAGCCGAAGCTATAGTGAGCTGTCGTATTTAGCTTTTAGTGATTTGTATTCCTTCTGTCGATTTCAGGTTGGAGTTTGTAGAATAGAGAACGGTCGAAATCCACTCATCTATTCATGGAGTTTGTGGAATAGAGAACGGTCGTAATCCACTCATCTATTCATTTGTGTTTATACTCCAGTTCACAGTTTGGGGACTTATAATTATTTTGCGAGCAGTCAATTCGTGCTCGATTTATGTTCATGCTCCAGTCCATGCTCCGGGGACTTAGAGTTATCTCATGGGCAGTCGTTTCACACTCGAATTATATTTATACTCCAGTCCGCGCTTTGGGGACTTAGAGTTATCTCGCGAGCGATCGGTTCACACCCGATTTATGTTTATACTCTAGTCCTCACTCTAGGGACTTATAGTTATTTGGCGAGTGGTTGGTTCACACGCGATTTATGTTTATACTCCATTCTGCACTCTGGGAACTTAGAGTTATTTGGCGAGTGGTCGGTTCATGCTCGATTTATGTTTATGCTCCAGTGCACACTCTGGGGTCTTAGAGTTATCTCGTGGGCGGTTGGTTCACACCCGAATTACGTTTATACTCTAGTCCGCACTCTGGGAACTTAGAATTATCTCGCGGGCGGTCAGTTCATACCCAATTTTGGTTTGTACTCCAGTCCGCGCTCTGGGGACTAGAGTTGGTCAATGGGTGGTCAGTCACACCCGTTTGATGTTTATACTCCAGTCCATGCTCTGGGGACCATAGTTGGTCAATGGGTGGTCAATCACACCCGTTTGATGCTTATACTCCAGTCCATGCTTTAGGGACCAAAGTTGGTCGATGGGTGGTCAGTCACACCCGTTTGATGTTTATACTCCAGTCCGCGCTCTGGGGACCAGAGTTAGTCGATGAGTGGTCAATCATACCCGTTTAATGTTTATACTCCAGTCCGCGCTCCGAGGGTCAGAGTTGGTCGATGGACGGTCGTATCACATCCATCTTTTTGGTGTTTATACTCCGGTCCGCGCTCCGAGGGCCAGAGTTGGTTGATGGACAATCGTATCACATCCATCTTTTTGGTGTTTATACTCCAGTCCGCACTTTGAGGACCAGAGTTAGTTAATGGGTGGTCAGTCACACCCATTTTTGATTTATACTCCAGTTGTCAAGTCGAGGTAAGAGTTGTCGAATGAACGGTCGAACCATGTTCATCCATGTAATGGAATTTTGCCCCCAGCATCAAGGACAAAACTTGACAAATGTACGTTCGATTCACGTCCACTTGCTGACTGTAGCTCCTCCAGTCAAGTTGAGGAAGGGAGTAAGTGATTGATGGCTAGATCACATACATGCCTGTGTTGGGCAGTCAGGTCTCATCCAATTTGCTTAGTACCCCTCCTAGAAAATCGACGGAGAGAGTTGTTGGGTGGACGATCAAGTCACATCCACCTCAAGCTGTAGTCATGTGCATGTATTGAGGGCGGTGGTTGATGAGTAGGCAATCAGTCACGCCTACTTTAAGTCAAGCTTCCAAACTGCCCTTTGTGTCGAGGGTAGGAGTCAACGTGTTGACGATCAAATCACGTCCACTTTAGTTGGATCCCGGCATTACAGAGCTTTGGGAGAGGCATATGTATTTTTGCAAACTTCAAGTATAGGCTGGGGAGTGGATGGTTGGGTTGCATCCACTCTAAGTCTTTCTTTGGTCTCCAAGTCAGGCATGGAAGTTGATAAGTAGACGATCAACCGTGTCCACTTTTTGCTAGATCTTGACCTTGTCGGGCTTTTCCATTTCGAGGCCCTAAGTCAGAGGCATATGGTAGCTGATGAGCAGTTGAATCACGCTTATCTTGATGAAAATCCAAAGGTCTGATCATGGTTTGTGGAGATTGGTTGGCGCCCAACTCTAAGTACTTGGTCACCTGCATCGTTTAGAAGTAGTTTAGTTCAAGTTGGTCTTAGTTCATAACATAGTTGAAATTGAAATAGAAATAATTCAAAGAAGATCGAAATAAATCTCGTTGATAAGTGAAGCAATGTCGTATGCTCGCTATTACACTCTGTCCAAGCCCTTCTCAGCTGGAAGTCGATCGTGGGTGGTCCAATTGATAATCAAAGTTCTTTATTGATAGGAGTCAGATGTTCCCTGCCTGCTATTCCATGGGGCTTGTGCATATTGTCGAAAATTTCCTTTCTGAATCAACTTTCCGATCATATCTCGGAGGTGTTTGCAATCGCCAGTGTTAGGACTGTATGCATCTTAGAATATACAACATTCCTCGGGTTTTCTCTGGGCTTCCGTGGACTCTCTCAAGGGTGGTTTTCAGTATTGCTCCGAGTCATGAGTCTCTAAGTAGATGTTATCGATTGAATCGTTCAAAGCAGTATATGAGTCGAATTTTGAGATTCTGGGTTGTCTCCTGGAATCTGAGTCCTTAGCCAATGAGCATGTATTGTTATTTCTCCTAGTCTGCTCTACCTCCTCCTTGCTTAGGTTCTGATTCACTTTGTAACAGAAATGATCCAAGGTCGTAGGAGGCTCTCAAGCTAACTAGCTGTCAAAATCTATCTAGGGTTGATTCCCCTCATCAATGCCATCAATATGATATCCTCGTTGGAATGCTCACTTTAGTGACGACGATGACATTGAATCTATATAGAAAGTCTTTGAGTGGCTAACCTAGCATCTAGAATAAATTGGTTAATGACATCACATCCTTGGTGTGAGTCGCATGCATTCTGAACCGTTCGACAAACTTCTGATCTGGTTGATTGAATGAAGAGATGAATTTGGGCAATAATCGCATAAACCGCATGATCGATACACCTTCGAGGAATATAGGAAAGCGTCTGAATTCGATGGCACATATCACTCTGGTGGAATTCATATGCCACTCGAATTTCATGAGATGTAGTCCAGGGTCGGTTTTCCCTGAGTAAACCGATATGATTAGTACATTGAATCTCCTAAGATATTCTACACACTGAACAGCTTCAATGAATAGGCTTTGACTGAGGAGATGCTTCAGTCATCGTCAATCCAGTTTGCTTTTTAAGTTACAGCTACTTGTTATGCTTGTGAATGACGTATGCATGCTCGAGATATGAGAAAAGCAAGATGGACGGTTATTGACGGATCAATGGTAAGTTACTTGGAGTCGGACCCGAGAAAATCTGCTATTTGCTTGGAGTCAACAATTGGTTTTCTTGGAGTCACTGAATTCGAAGTGCTAGGTCAGTGAAGAATGGTGCTTGGAGTCATCTTGACATTTTCTAGGAGAAAATCTTGGTTTTACCCAAGTTTGGCTTTGGGCCAAAGTTTCTTGGGTTTGCTTAAAGTCACATCACCTATGTTCTCCAACCTTTGGGAGTATCGTTTGAGTAGCGGTTGCTTGTCCGTTCCTTGGTTGCAATTCAGAAGCCAATTCTTGATCCTCTGTGCCCTGGTCAATCACAGGACCTAAGGGAAGTGGATAGAATGCATTGTGTTTAAGTTGAGTTCTGAATCCAAAATGTGGGGGCACTGCGCTACGACACGGGTTTGGGTTTTTTTTAAAAAAAATAGATCGTACCCGATCCATTTCTTTTAGAAAATGGATCGTACCTGATCCATATTTTTTGGGTATAAGGATTGGTCAGATAGGGCTTTAGAGAGAGGGATCGATAGTATAGGGATCGGCTGAATTGCCTTGGTGAGGGATCGATAGTTTGCAATATGAGAGGGATCGGCTATGGGGACGTGAACGAGGGATCGGCCAAAGGGATCGGTTATGAACCGATTTGTAGAGGGATCGGTATTGAGCATGGCTATCAGCTTAAGGGATCGGTATAGCTAGAGGGATCGGTATATATACACATTGAAGATGGATCGTTATATACATATCTTGGAGAGGGATCGGTACATATACCTTGTAGAGGGGTCGGTATATATACTGAAGGGATCAGTGTACATATATGTTGAAGGGATCAGTATATACACCTTATAGAGGGATCGGTGTATATATTTTATTTTGGAATGATCGGTATGTATGCTTTTTGGAGCGATCGGTATATATGCTTTCTAGAGGGATCAGTATATATGCTCTCTCGAGGGATCGGTTTATATGCTTTCTCGAGGGATCGGTATATATGCTTTTTGGAGGGATCAGTATTGACGTCTTTCAGAGGGATCGGTATTGATGAGATTGGAGAGGGATCGACCATCTTGGCCTTCAGAGAGGGATCGACCATCTAGATCTTCAGAGAGGGATCGACCATGAGCCTTGAGTGAGGGATCGACCATTATGGCCTTTAGAGAGGGATCAGTCGTCACTTAACTTAAGTGCAAACTTCAACATCTGATCCTAAGATCTTGCATACATGAGTGAATCCGGTCCTTTCCAAATGGACATGAACACATAAACAACTCCTAACAAGAACATTAGCATAATCAAATCCTCCAAAAACACAGGAAGTAGACTTAGTTCCTCTAACCATGGCTATCAGCTTCCTTTAGATTTCCTTCAAATCTGAGTAGAATAGGAAGTTTGTAGGTTAATAACTAGATCTGTCTCATGAATATGGGAATCCATAAGTAGATGATGAGACCCAATCAAGTTGAGAATTCATTTCTCAGTGAAAGCACCAAAATATTGACGCCAAAAATGGGCATCAACACCCACTAGAATCTAGTAGAGATTAAATGAAGAATGAAATTAAAACATAATAGAAATCATAAATGAACACACAGATTTTTATAGTGGTTCGGCAATTTTGGCCTACGTCCACTTCATATTTTTATTGGTCTTTCACTTGATTATAATTATAAGAATGTTTGGATCAGATAGGATCCATTAGTACAAAAGTGAAGAATGAAAATGGCAGAGCCTCGGCAGAGAAAGCAAGATCCCTTTTCTGACGCCATTGTCAGAAAATCGCCATGCCTATTGTATTTATGGGGGAAGACTTGTACGGATCAGACTAAAATTTTGGCAGAAGGTTCGAGAGACCAAGACGAGACTACCCAAAAATTTGCAAGCCTATCGGGGCCTATAATACGGATCAGTACCAATCCCTATAATTGCATCCAAGTGGGCTGCAATCCCTATGAGCGATGCCCTATAATGTTAGCTACTTGCTCCCCAATTTTCATGCAATTTTGACGTACGTTTTATGAGATATCGCATTTTCCGTGAAGTAGTATTGCTTGAATTCTGATTTCTGCCGATCCCTCCAATCTCTTCCAAATACCATGCGATCCTTATGGGGTGTTCCACATGTTCTAATTAGTTATACTCCAAGTTTCATATTGATAGCATATGTAGATTTTGAGTCATTGACTGATCATTGTTGCAATATGTAGTGAAAGCTGAATATGGATGATCCCTTTTTATACTGATCCCTTTTATACCGATCCCTTTTAATAGGTGAAGTAATTTGCCTATAACTTGAGCATACGAACTCCAAATGACTTGAAACTTGAAATGTAGCCTCATAGGGCCTTCCTTGTCACTGTATATCGATCTTACCAAGTTCGAGACAAAAATTGAGGACATGTATCGATCCTCTAAGGAAAGGGATATGCACTAATCCCCCGCCCATGAGAGCCATTATTCCATACTTAGAATATTCTGGAGAATCTATCTCTTGGCCTCGGTTGATCGTCGCTTCATACCATTGCCTGTGCTTGGTCTCTGAGCCTAATAATCATCTCCTCGGGTTGTCTTCCTCAATGATCATCTAGTCTAACTTGTCTAGTCAGTCGGGCCAAAAGGCCGGAAAACAAAAATAAAATATGTTTTGAAAGTTAATTTTTAAAATTTATTTTATCATGAAATAAGCACTTGACAAAATTGAGAATTTAATAATCTTTAAATTATTAAAAAATATTATAATATACGACTGAGATTAATATATTATTAAAAAAAATATTTTGACTGAGAAAAATTATGGGTTTATTTTTTTAAACCTTAAAATATCATGCTAGATTTTCAAAAAATTTAAAACTCATAAAATATCTTTCAAAAATATTTTTATTAATATTTTATTTTATTTTGACTAATTAATTAATATATATTTTAATATAATAAAAAAAATTATGCTGTATATACGATCTAAAATAATTTTTTATTTTATTTTATTAATTAATTTATAAATATAAATATATATATATATATAAAAATTTAGATATTATAAATATATTTATATATATATATATCTTTTTATATGTTATGCATATATAATAATTTTTTAATATTTATTAAATGATACATAATCATATGTATATATAAATATTAATATTTTAAATATATATATATAAGTTATATGTATATAAGTGTTTAAATGTTATCATCCTCATAAAATTATTTAAATAAAATCTGCTATACATATATATATATATTTAATATTTATATAAATTATTTTGTTATCCATATTTGTGTTGTGACAAAAATTGTATAAGGATTATTGTTCTCTTTTTCCTTGCTATTTTGGCAAGGTTTTTTAAGGAGGTAGAATCCTTAATGTTCTTTTTTGTCATTAACAATGAACCCATTTTCAAAATAATAATAATATTTATATGTATATACATATATTTGGACAACATACAATACATATTGGATGAGCTAACATATATGAAGCGATGTAAATCCCAACATCTATATATGGGTATTGTTAACCCGCTTTTTAGCAAAGCGGATTTCAGTTGGACTCAGAAGATTCAAATGAGGATGAAACAACTTGAAATCTAAAAGGCGCACTCAAATAAACTAAGGAAATAGCTTGGGAAAATTCCAGCCAAAAATATGCTAAATCCATAACTCGGTACTGAGTTATCACCATAGGTTGGTACCGATTTATCACCTTAGGTTGGTACCGAGTTATCACCAAAACAGATTCAATTAGAGTTAAAGATTGAGAAGCAATCGAAAAAAATATGCTGAATCCATAACTCAGTACAGAGTTATCACCATACGTTGGTACCGAGTTATCATCTTAGGTTGGTACTAAGTTATCACCAAAGCAGCTTCGATTGGACTTAGAAGACTGAAAAGGAATCAAAATGACTTGAAACTAATAAAAGCATTTAGGAGAGGCTAAGAAAGCACTTGGAAAATTTTCACTATGTTCGGGCCAAGCATCTTAACTCGGTCCCGAGTTAAGGCCATAAGTCTGGTTCGACCTATGGATACTCACCCATTCACCCACATGACTTCACACATGACTCATACTACTCCATTGACTCATGACTAAGCGACTGTGCAAGGATTGGATGACCTATTTGAAGGATTGGCTGGAATGAAGCAAAGGAAAGTGGATATCTAAAAGATCGCAAGACTGAACTCAAAAACGATGGAAAAGAGGACCAAACAGCTCAACTGGAAGAAGGAAAGGGAATGCAAGTGAAGTGGTACAACTTGCACCTAAAGCTTTAACTCAGGCACAACTTATAGGAGATAGGTCGACCACGAGTTATCATGTTAACTCAGGTTAGCTCTATTCACTTAGTAAGACTCAAAGCCATCTTCGGGTTATCATCGCTATTGGGCCTTTGAATCTATGATGCCTAGTTACTCTATGAATGTAAACCATACTGCAACAAAAATAGGATCTAAATTCTCTAACTGTGGAGACCCTTCTACTTCTTCACTTCTAACCTCTCTTCCATTAGAGTCATCTAGGAAACTACTATTTGTTGTTCTAGGACTTAGATCGGCAAATTCTTAGTACTAGTGACTCCTAAGCTCTCTAAAAGAATCATTGTAAATCTGAGATCCACTAGATCGTGGTCAGATTTGATATAACTAGTTGTAATCCAGAGAGAGAACAACTAATAGAAAGATTAAAGTGGAAGTGGGCCGGAGATTACGTTGAACCACTATAAAATTTGTGTCTTCTTTTACAACATTCTTTTACTTTTATTCGAACCGGTGCTTTTGTCTGATATCTAGGTGTTGATCCAATTTTTGGATTAACATTTTGGTGCTTCCACTGAGAATAAGAGCTAGATCTGAAAACTTGAAGCTTAAATCTAAGATTTGGAGAAGATGCAGAGGCCTAACAATAAATCTAAAAGTGGAGAAAGTCAACCAGAACCTAGGGGCAACTAAGAGGTGTCCTCAAATTATCATCAGTCTAACTACGTGACTAGAGAAGAGATGGAGAGAATAATAAAGGAGATGCAAGATGGAGTGATAATTAGGCAATAGGAAATGCTTAAAGGATTCTTCCAAAGGATGGGATAACAAGGAATAGCTAGAGTTGTAGGAATTCAAAAAGAAGGACAATGAGCTAATGAAGGAGCATCTAGAGTTGGATCAGAATAAATTGGAACGTTGCCCTCACCAACTAAACAACTCGGTATGACCTACTCAGTACGGAGAGAACTACACTTAGAGGCAATGTTGGTGTGAGTGCTGGAATGCTGGGAATAGGCAACGCTGGAGCTAGAAACGCAAATCAGAATGCGAATGCACAACAACCAGAGGAGCATGTGCTAGAGCTACCCCATATGAATGGAGGACATAATGAAACCAGAAGAGCGGGACATAACATTAATGTGCAACTAGTGGAATATGTGGCAGAGTATGTGCCGAATTCCCCTACTGGAGTAGGGAGAGAATATCGCTTTTGGACGAATACCTTCATTGGACTGTGAGAACCGAATTGCGGAACTGGTAAGAAGAACAGTTAGAGGAGGACCCTCAGATCAGGTTTTGGAGGATGTGATAGAAATCCATTCACTTCTAATACCCGGAATGTAAGGAAACCTCCCGATTTCAAGCTTCTGACATTGGAGATGTATGACGGAAAGACAGACCCGATAATTCATCAAATGAGATACATCCGATATATGGAGGTGTTCGGTGCTCCTGAGGAGGTAATTGGACTGTGTTTCCCATTATACTTAACGAACTTGGCAGCGATGTGATCCAAACATATGGAGAATGGGTCCATAAGCACACGGACCGACCTAGTGAGCAGATACTTGAGACAGTTCAAAGTTCACGTTTCATGACCTATGAATGTACTAATGCTGTCAAGCGTAAAACAAAGGCCCGAAGGGACCTTGAGAAGCTATTTAACAAGATTCAATGTAGCAGCAGCCGCAGTTGACAAACCAGATCCATCATTAATCCTAATGGCGGCAGTATCTGGAGTCGCGAGTAAGACCGACTTCAAAGGTGCGTTGGAAATGGATCCACCTATAGATCTTGCGAAATTCTACTGTGAAGTTAAAAGATATTTGAGTCAGGATGACGCTGAAGCTGAGGATGAAGCTGAAGATATTGAAATTAACATTGTGCAGAGGATTGTCCGAAGCGGGAAATAGACAAGACAAAGAAAAAGGGAGAACCGATGACAACTTCGGGGAACCAAAACGACAAAAAAGGGAGCTGAAATTCTCTTTCTACACTGATCTGATTTACTCTCGAGAGGATATACCTAGACACCAGGAGGCAAACCCCTATTAGCAGCCTACAAGAAGAGAGCCTACTGATTGGGAGTAAAGGCATGGAAACTTCCGCATCTTCCATGAGCCAGATGGACATAAAACGAACGAGTGTCGACGCCTTCGTGATAAAATAGAGGAATGGGTTCGGAGCAACCAGCAGCAGCAGTATATGAGGAACCGAACTGCAATGGTGTAATCAGAGCAACCACCCCCTGCAGCGAATGTGTAAATAAACAACCATGGATCTAGTCCGAGACTCGAAATTCCATAATCGGGATGAACTAGAGCCGATTCTAATTCCTGCACTCTGCGTTTTCGTTTCTTTTCTTGCATTTTTCTTTTTGTATTTAGCAATAAAGACAATAATAACCACAGATTACTTACACATGCATAAAACCTAGATTGGTCCCCAGTCATGCTCTAATTCGGATGTTTGGGGTGACTGCTTAGGATAATAATAACCATGGATTACTTTCACGTGTATGATACTTAGATTGGTCACCAGGCATGCTCTGAGCCGGATGTTCAGGATGAACACTTAGAATTTCTGCTTGTTTGCTTTGGTTTGATTTGAATATCAAAATATTGAAAAATCCACATTGAATGTGATGACTAATATTGATCGCTTTCAGTCCCGTTCGGAGAGACAAGATGGGAGTGAAAGGTGCAAACTCCCTTGTCGGAGAGCGAGTGGATGGGCTTATACAAAAAGTAATTCCCCTCACCGAAGAGTGAGCGGATGGGTTTACTTGGTCGTTGCATTCTTTTGTTGGAGAGCAAGCGGACTCAACAAGGATCCAGAGAGATCGAAACCTTAGATTAGGCGATAAACGACCCAGTGAGGTCAAGCCTTAAATAGAGTGCCAAACGATCCAGAGAGATCGTTCTCCAAAAATAATAACTAACGATCCAGAGAGGTCGTCCCCTTAACTTAAACATTAAATTGAATGTAAAACAGTCCGAAGAGATCGAATCTTAGAATAAATACAGATTTAATGAAAGGAATTGAACGCCTTGTAATCAGAGTAGAACTAGTAAATTCCTGGATGAACACGAGATGATTTAGATATGTGATGTAATAACTCTGAATGAAATTGGAATGATTGTGATGTATGAACTGCAATTAAGCAGAGTCTAGAGTCTTATCCTATAACAAGTTTGGAATGACCCGTGATTGACAAAAGGATCCGAAGGAACTAGATGATTCACTAAGACTGAAGCAAATGGAGAGCTTAACTATCTAAGACTGATTACTGGAACTTATTCTTGAGGAAAGTACCTTACATTCGAAAGGCATACTTTAGGAGGCAAGTGTTAACCCGCTTTTTAGCAAAGCAGATTTCAATTGGACTCAGAAGATTCAAACGAGGATGAAATGACTTGAAATGTGGAAGGCACACTCAAATAAACTAAGGAAATATCTCAAAAAAATTCTAGCCAAAAATATGCTAAGTCCAAAACTCGGTACCGAGTTATCACCTTAGGTTGGTATCGAGTTATCACCATAGGTTAGTACCGAGTTATCACCAAGCAGCTTTAACCGGACTTAGAAGATTGAAAAGGAATCATAATGATTTGAAATTTGATAAGAGAATTTAGGAGAGGCTAAGAAAAGAATTAGAAAATTTTCACTATGTTTGGGCCAAGCATCTTAACTCGGCCCCGAGTTAAGGATATAGATCGGGTCCGACCTATGGATGCTCACCCATTCACCCACAGGACTCATACTACACCATTGACTCGTGACTAAGCGATTATGCAAGGATTTGATGACCTATTCTAAGGATTGGCTGGAATGAAGCAAAGGAAAGTGGATATCTAAAAGATCGCAGACTTAACTCAAATTCGACGGAAAAGAGGACTAAACAACTCAAATGGATGAAGGAAGGGCCATGCAAGTGAAGTGGTGCAACTTGCACCAAGGCCTTAACTTTGGTCTGACCTCTAGGAGATAGGTTGGCCCCGAGTTATCATGTTAACTTGGGTTGGCTCTATTCTCTTGGTAGGACTCCAAGCTATCTCCTAGACTTCATTGCTACTAGGCCTTTGACTCTATGTTGCCCAATTCCCCTATAAATACAGACCATAAAGCAACCAAAACAGAATCTGAATTTTCTAACTGTGGAGATCCTTCTACTTCTTCACCTCTAACCTCTCCTTCTTTAGAGTCACCTAGGAAACTACTATTTATTGTTCTGGGACTTAGATCAGCAATCTCTTAGCACTAGTGACTCTCAAGCTCTCTAGAAAAATCATTATAAATTTTAGATCCACTAGATCGTAGTCAAATATGATATAACTAGTTGAATTCTACGGAGAGAACAACTAATAAAAAGATTGAAATGACATAGGCAGGAGATTACGCCGAATCACTATAAAAATTATGTCTTCTTTTACTGCTTTTCATTTTATTTGTATCTTAATTGGTGCTTTCATTTGATATCCGGATGTTGATCTAATTTTTGGATTAACATGCATGGTATATACCTTGCATGGATTATCATGTTGCACATGCACATACATACATATCCGTATATGATACATATGTGTACATTTATATGTATAAAATATAAATTAAATAAAACTATATAATTTAAATAAAATAAAAGATTTAATTTAAATAAAATAAAAGATTTTATTTAAATAATATTTAGAAACATTTTAAATGAATTAGACTTCATAGGCCCAATATAGATCCAATAAGAGAAATTTTTTTGAAATTCACTCATAACTTTCATTGGAGGTTGGCCCAGTACCAACAATGGTATCAGAACCAAATAGCCTATGTGGTCTAAATTAGTCATGTTAGGGTTAACTAATTAAAGCGTACTCTTATAGTAGAATGTCTAGAAAAGGGTGAAATGCGAATCTAAGTTGCTAATGGTCTATCGTAGATCCAATAGCAGTGGGAAGTTTTCATTTATGTTTTCCTAGTTGTTTTGTTTTGATATTAAATAAACTCTATTCTATAAAAGAATTTATTTGTATAATTATGTTTATTTCCAGATTGTTTGAGACTAGATATATATTTCATTGTGCAAATAATGTTATAAACATTAGTTTGAATAGAAATAAAGTTTGTGATGGTTCTCTTAAAATTGACATTTATGTGATCAATACAAATTATGTATGTTATGCAAGTAATTCTATTAGCAATATAAATGATAATTAATTTTGGCATTGTAGGCTAGGTCGTATTAGTGAAAAACAACTGCATAAAATGATACCGTCACTTGATTCTAAATTGTTTGACACTTGTGAGTCATGTCTCAAAGGAAAAATGGGTAAGCACCCCTTCAGTGGGAGCAATGAAATAGTTGATGAACTCTTCGGGATAGTACATAGTGATGTATGTGGCCTAATGCCTAATAGTTAAAGATAATATTTCTTAATTTGTTACCTTTATGTATGATTTCTCGAGACTAAGATATGTGTATCTTATAAAGAACAAATCTGATGTCTACGAAAAATTTAAGGAGTATAAAAATGAAGTCAAAAATTAGACGAACCAAAAGACTGAAATGCTTCGATCGATCGAGGAGGCAAATACCTTGGACACGAGCTCCAACGATACTTAAAAGATAATGATATTATCACTCAGGTTACTCCATCTTATACTCCGCAACACAATGCTGTGTCAGGGTGACGGAACCAAACCTTATTAGATATAGTTTGTTCCATGATGAGTAAAGCTATGTTGCCTTTGTCCTATTGGGATATGCGCTAGAAAATGTAGTGCATATGTTGAACTTAGTACCCACTAAATTTGCGCCGAAGACATCATATGAGATATGGCATGGGAAGAAACTCCACTTCAATTATTTCAAGGTATGGGGTTGTCTAGCCTGTGTTAAGAACATTGGCCGTAATAAGCTTAAGGCGAGATCAACTTTGTGTAAGTTTATAGGATATCCTAAGAATTCGAGGGGATATATTTTCTACAACACAGAAGAATAAAAAGTGATTGTTTTCACACATGCTGTCTTTTTAGAAAAGGAATATATCTATCAAAATAAATTAATACCGAACTTGTAGACTTGGATGAAATCTGACTAAAACTTTAGGAGAACCGAGTTCACTAGTATACGATAACACGCAACCTATCAGAAGGTCTAGTTGGAAATCTCACGTACTAGAGAGATACTATGATTTCCTCTTAGATGGCGAGAAGGAGAAATGTGTCTTAGTTGATGACACTTCTTTATCTTTCCAACAAGCACTGCAGATTAAAGACTCTGCACTTTGGCTTGAAGCAATGAAATCCAAAATGGATTTCATGTATGAAAACAATGTGTAGACTTTGTTAGACATTCCTGAAGGGATAAAACCCATCGACTGTAAATAGGTTTTTAAGGAAAAGCTAAATATAGATAGAGAAGTAGAGACTTACAAAGCTAGGCTAGTTGCGAAAGAATTTCATCAATTTCAAGGTGTTGATTATGAAAAAACCTTTTCACTTGAAGCCATGCCTATGTCCATTCGGATTATGCTGGCCATTGCAACATTCTATGACTACCAAATTTGGTAAATGGACGTGAATATGGCATTTCTAAATGGTGATTTAGAGGTGACCATCTATATGTCGCAGCCTGCGGGTTTTATGGTCAGTAGGAGTGAATGCAAGGCCTACAAGTTATTAAAGTCCATTTATGGACTTAAATAAGATTCAAAGAGTTGGAATGAGCGTTTTGATAAGGTAATCAAATAGTTTGGTTTTTATCAAAACACAAAGAAAGAGTGCGTATACAGAAAGGAACAAGGCAAAGCCATTGTACTTTTAGTGTTGTATGTCGATGATCTGTTATTAATTGGCAATGACATTTCGTTATTGTAATCACCAAAAGCTTTGATTTCCAAGAACTTATCATGAATGATTTGGGAGAAGCAGCCTATATACTAAGTATAAAGATCTATAGAGGTAGATCTAAGAAGCCATTGGGATTGTCCCAATCCCTGTACATAGACATTATACTGAAGTGGTTCAGTACAGAGAATTCCAAGCATGAAAATGTACCAACACAATCCGTAATCGTCTTTTCTAAGAAGGATGCTCCTCATACCAATAAGGAGAAAGAGCGGATTAATAGGATACCCTATGTGTAACAACCCGATTTTCAGAGGTAATTAAGAACGGATAATAATAATTATTTGATTGATAAAAATTGATTTTTATAAATTAATATGAATAATTTCGGTTCTATTTTTGAATACCAGAAATTTTATAATAAAGAATTAGAGATAAAAATTTAATTATTTGGAATTAAATATTTCAACGATTACTAATCATTTAATTAATAGGCTTAGAAAATAAAAGTGTGATATTTAAATAGTCTCAAATGCGAGAAATAAATTTTATAAATTTTTGTAATGAAAAGTGATTACATAAGAAATTTTGTATAGTCATTTTGATATGTATATGTGGGCTAGAATGTATGTATTTAATTTCATAAAGAAGTTAAAAGAAGAAAAAAAATGAAGCCATAAGTCCAAATAGCCAAAACTCTAAAATTTTATTAGCTAACTCTTTCTACTTTCTAGACTTTTCCTTTTCTAGATCCTTCTTCTCCAAATATAAACAATGAACCCACGTTTTCATCTTCAGGCTTTAGAAAATGGGAAATTTATCTAAACCCTATGACTTTGAAAATTAAATTAAAATCAATTATCTAAAATCAAAAAAATGAGATATCACTACTAGAAAATACTTCAATTTCCTACGCAAAATTTCCTACGCCATTCCTACGCCAAAAGGCGGGGCGTAGGAAAGGCGTAGGAAATAGGTAGAAAGAGGTAAAGGCGTAGCAAAGACGGAAGGAAATTTCCTACGTCTTTCCTACGCCATCTTCAATATGTAGAAAAATAATCGAGGCATAGGAAAGGTGTAGGAAATTTCCTACATCAAAATATTAACGTAGGAAAAACATAGATAATATCCTATGCCATTTCCACGTCTCGATTAATTTTCTATAAATCCAGACTGGCGTAGGAAAGACGTAGGAAATCCTCTACGTAAAACTTGTGAATCATCTCACTGCTTAATAGACCTTGTTGACGCATCTACCTTTCATTCAATGCATCGCCCCTGCCGCCACTCTCTCACTTCTTCATTCTGGATCTGAAAGTGTCAATCACCATTATCTTCCCCAAATGGACCGCCATATCCACCCACAAACTTCGATGTTCCCACAAAGATCTACCCTTCTTTCAGATCTGCTACAAAGCCCCTTGCCCAAGCTTCTGGAGAGAATTCTGAACTTCAACTTCGTGGAGTGTTTGCTGGAGACCATCATAACTTCAGAACCTGGCTTTACGCCTTACATCTTAATTTCTGGGAGTAGTAGATATCGCGACAAGGGTTTTCATTTTCTGAATTCGGATCTGTTACATCTCACCTTCTTGTCCACACCTGGAGATTCAGATAAGATAGAAGTTTTTACCAATAATATCTCTTTTGTTGCATGCTGTCGATATGTGTTTGGACTTACTGATTATGATTTTACAGTCATTTAGAATAAGATCCAGTCTAACTGTTGTTGGCATGTATTGATTTTGAAATGATCTTTAATTTCGGTCCATCCATGAATGTCGTACTGTTTAACTCAATGCTACATCCACCATGTTGTAGAAAAAGAAAAAAAATCCCTTTTTTAGTGACATTGTTGCCCAAGTATTCTAAACAATTTCTTCGATTATCTACACAATTTCAAACTTCATATTAGGGACAGAGGGTAACAAGGTAAGACTATGCAGACCGGAAAGGATTCACTACGACACTTTTTCCTATTTTAAAAGTTGACTCTAACAGTGACACAAAGTTAAGTTAATTTGTTATTCAATGAAAAAAAATAAGTTTCTAAAGGTAATAATCGCATTGAAAGATTACATGCAGTACCTGCACCAAAAACATATCAAGTGCTAAAACTGGACTTTGACCAGGCGGTATTCTCTGGTAGCATGGAACTCCTGAAGAAGTTAGCACTTTGGCAACCAATAACCCGACTGTTGCTTGCATGCTAAGTATTGCAGCACCCATGCCAAGAACATTTATTCCAATTCCATTTTTCAAACTTTTTATGACTTCTGCTTGTTATTAATTGGCCATCGTTAGCTGATACATCCTTTTTTTTTCTCTTCTACTCTCTTTTAATTGACACAACATGTTTTTAAAATGGAGCAAGAAGAATATACTAAAGACGAGATTAACTGGAGCTACATAGAGTTCATTGATAATCAAGATGTTCTTGATCTCATCGAAAAGGTTAGTTTCCATGATTTCGATTATTTTTCAGCCATGACGTGCAATGATATACTGTACAGTACATTATCAATATATCCAGAACTATTTAGTGCTCACAACTATGAGTTAAATTCTTCCTGAATAGTGTATTACCGAGATCAACGCATGACGCTTTCGCACAGAAGCTATATCAAACGTTCAAAAACCATATGAGATTTAGCAAACCAAAATTGGCACGTACTGATTTTACCATTTGCCACTATGCGGGTGATGTATAAACATGTTTGGAAATATGGTGTATAATTTTGTTGCTTACTACCATAACTGAAGTTATATGACCTCTTTCTTTCTTCTTTCAGGTCACATATCAAACTGAATTGTTCTTGGACAAAAACAAAGATTATGTTGTTGCAGAGCATCAATCTCTTTTGAATGCATCAAAGTGTCCTTTTATATCAAGTTTGTTTCCACTTCTTTTAGATAACTCATCAAAATCTTCGAAATTTTCTTCGATTGGCACAAACTTTAAGGTAACGTAATGCTAATATATATAGAAAGAATCCTTCACAGTTAGTGTTTTACAGTTAACCAATATATATGTATACATAATTTTGTTCAAATATGCAGCAACAACTACAATCTCTTTTGGAAACATTAAATGCGACCGAGCCACATTATATCCGCTGTGTCAAACCAAATAATTTGCTGAAGCCAACAATCTTTGAGAATAACAATGTTCTTCAGCAACTTTGATGTGGGGTGAGATTTCTTGTTGTGTTGTCAAATTTTGTAGATGAATCATTGACGTTTTTATGAGCACGAGGCTTCTTCATTTTACCATTTCATTCAAAACATCACTTAGTTTTTCTTGTATTGATAGCATCTCTGTTATTATTTTATTTTACATTTTTCTAAAGTTAATGATGTTACAATTTATGATAAAACCAATATTTCAGGAACAAATATGAAAATTCTAAAGAAATCAGCAATCAGAGAGAGTACAGGCTATTAGGATTAGTTGTGCTGGATATCCAACAAGGAGGACGTTTGACGAATTTGTTTGACGAATTTATAGATCATTTTCGCATTCTCTTACCTGATGCAGCAAATGGAAGGTACTATATACTACATAGGAAAACCATAAATGGATAAAATAACGGCTTCTTTAGATTTTTGTACTATTCTTAATTGATTTTTCTTCTTCTTCTTCATTCTTACTTACTATGGCAGTCTTGATGAAGTCGTTGTTGCAAAAAAGCTGTTGGAAGCATCTGGACTTGAAGGATATCAGGTAAACAATAGAAAGTACATAAAATAAATATTGTTATAATCTAGTTTGGTTATCCAAATTATTGAATAAACAATAAAGCAGAAATACAAAGACGCCACTTACAGCATCAATAATGGAGAAGTACAGGCTAGCCAAACTAGAAGAAAAGGTGGAGCGTCAAGAAGGGGAGATTCAAATGCTAAAGATGCAGTATGAACAACTCATTGATATTCTTCGACGGCGATTTGATGAAGAGTTGAATGATCGTCGTGAGGGATGAGGGTATTTTTTATTCTTAGTGGTAACTGTATGATGTCATGTATCATGAACATATTATCGTATTATTTTGACATATAAGAACTTGATTAATATTGTTTGACTTTGTAATGTGAATGAGATATTTTTTTTAAAAGATGAATGATTTGATGTTAATCTTTTTGTTGGAATCACTACTAGAAAACGCTGCAGTTTCATACACAAAATTTACGACGTCTTTCCTACGCCAAAAGGCGGGGCGTAGGGTAGGCGTAGGAAACTGGTAGAAAGAGGTAAAGGCGTAGGGAAGACGTAAGGAAATTTCCTACGCTTCTCCTATGCCAAATTCAACACGTAGAAAGAGGCGTAAGTAAGGTGTAGGAAATCGTCTACACTAAAATGATACTGTAGAAAAGGCGTAGATAATCTCCTACGCCATTTCCACGCCTTTGTTAATTTTATACAATTCTACAATGACGTAGAAAAGACGTAGGAAATTTCCCACGCCGTCCCTACGCATGCAAAAAAAGGTTTTTTATTTTTATGTTAATCACCTTATACTTTCTTCTCCGAGCCTCAGTTTTTCACGAATAAAAAAAAACCCGATGCTTGAACCCAAAAAAACTAGGGTTTCAAAAATCAACGCCTTCTAAATAATCATCGCTGCATACTCGGCTATTCCATCAGCCATCGTCGGCTCATCCTTGCCTCCTACGCGATATTTTCTACTGTTGGTTTGAAGTCCTGCTACAGTCTCTTTATACTGCCACTGCTAATTAGGCATTTTCAATCGGCTATTCCAAAGGTATGTTTCAAAAGTCTATCAAGGGAAAAAAAGGATATCATACGTTTATACTTTGATTGTCAAGGAGAAAGATCCTTTCTGTAATTTTTTTACTATGCAAAAGGTATAGTTAAGAACCATTATCTTATGGCTATTGATGATTTGTTATCGCAAGTTTTCTCTATGCATATATCTTTAGTAAAATATTGAAACTCAAAATTTCCTATTGGCTGAAAATGTGAAACGAAATTAAACTATCTTTAGAAAATGACAATTTAAGGCCACCGTTTCAATTTTCAAAAAAAAAAAGTTGAGTTCATAAAGTAGATCACATGCTGCCAAAGAATTACACCATTTCAGTAACAAACATATCCAGGGCCGGCACCATGGTTTATGTTTGCACGAGCCGAACAAAAATTAATTTTCTTTGTAGCCCAATTTTTAGAAACACCGACGAATATAGCCATTGGTGATTGTGGGTTTTTGGGTAGACGGTTCCTTTTATGGGTTAGGCTTGTTCAAGCATAAGTAAGGAAAATTACAAAAACAACCAATTTGACAAACATCAAACGGTAGCCATTGGTGGTCACTAGTTTGGATAGATGGTTCCTTTTGTTGAGTTCAGGCTTGTCCAAACACAAGTAAAACACAGCACAGCAACAAATGTTACATTACACTAGCAATTAGTAATTAGAAAGTATTTGAGAGCTAAAACAGATGACAAGAAGTATTAAGGACCGTGCATGTCGCCCCTATTTCGACTAGTAAAGTTCATGGTGGTACGATTTTGATAGTTCAAGATTATGATATAAAAAATGTGAGTATTTAACACTTCTTGGATTCCAGCATTATTTATTTTTAGCACAATTATTGTTTTGCTGAACTGCTGTATTTTTTCACAGTTTAAATATTATCTACTTAACATTTTTCTAAGAAACCGAACACAAGTGGACAAAACAATGTAATTTCAGATCCCTAGATATGGTTTGCTGCATATGAACTTAGTCTTTTCATTTAATTGTAACTAGTAAGTGGACTGTCTTGTGAGCTTTATTCTGCTTAAAAAACAAGCATTGGCAGTAATCAAGCATTTGAAAAATTCACCACGAAAGGGCAGGCATAGCATTTGCAAGCAGTCTGAAAGTTTCATTGATTAAGCATGCTACCAAATGTTTAAACACCGAATCATTCAAATGTGCATCATTGAGTAAACAATAAACATACATTAAAAACAGATCACAAAACAGCCTATGCAGTTTTGTTACAACAGGAACAGCTGGAAGTAAATAAAATTAAGTACTTTTTCTTTGTGTGTGTATTCCCTCAAGCAAATTTCAGCATTTCTTCTTTGTGAATCCAAGTATAAGCAGTGTGTGATGAAGATGAAATACAAAAGAGTGGGGAATAGGGATCCAAAATTGTATCAATGTTGGCTCTCTCTGTTTATGTTATATATGAGGCCTACAAAAACAATGCATGTGCCTTGTAACATTGTTGTTGTTTTCTGTTATTATCTTTTGACATTTTTCCTTACAGCCAGATATTTGGTTGGCTTTTAAAATCACTGATCCTTGATATTCACAACCAACAACAAATTATATGTCACTGAAATGAGTAATCCAAATATATTGCCTTGTACACTATACTAGAAAAACTCAACATGATTCCTTGCTGTAAGGAATAACTTGTTCTAGTATGTACTTCATAGCCTTTGTCCACGATTTTATCCAACTTTGAAGCTCCTCCGCTGCAAATAACTCCATTTGCTAAGATCTTCTAAAGTCTTCAGCACTAATACTTCCTCTTTTTCGGAAACGAACGAAATGGCTATCTACCTACATATTTGAATTGTAACAGTATAGTAGACCTAATTTTGTACGCACAACCTACACATCCCCGTCTTCTATATGATAACATGTAGCTGAAGTTATTAAAAAGCATAAATTTATATTTTACATATCTAAGGAAGAAATAAGGAGAGGAGTTTAAATTTATATTAAAAAGTCTATATTTACAAATATAGACTTTTTTTTGTTTTATGGACTTTAAATTTCCTAAAATTAAATATAATTTAATTTATTTCTAATTATGTAGTAAAAATGGATTATATGAAAGTTCGAACTTGGATGTATGAGCCTGGATGGAAAAGAGGATCAATATCATTGCATTTTAGAAACGGCGTGGAAGCATTTCTAAAAGTGGCGCCTTATAATAAAACAAAGATGAAAGAAATTCGATGCCCGTGTAAGAAATGCCATTGCATGAAACTTCAAGATTACGAAACTATAACTTTTCACTTGCATAATTATGGTTTTATGCCAAATTATTACGTGTGGAGATATCACGGTGAATCGGGGACAAAGCATGATTCGACAGTGGTAGTTGAAGATGCAACCGAAACCATCGATGCTAATTTTGATGACTATAGTATGGAAGATAGAATGACAGAAATGGTCCATGATGCTGCCGGTCCAAGTTTGTGGACCGATGAACCTGAAGCAGAAGAACTTGACTCGGAAGCTAAAAAGTTTTTTGATTTGTTAAAAGCATCGAAACAACCGCTTTATAAAGGTTGTACAATGACACACTTGTTGGCTATATCTAGGTTAATCACTATAAAATCCGAATACAATGCGTCGGAAAACATGATGAATGCGATTTTAAGTTTGTATAAAGAAATGCTTCCACCTGACAATGTGCTGGCATATAATTGGTATTCATTAAAAAAGGAAGTATCTGCATTTGGTTTGTCGTATGAAAAAATTGACACATGCCCAGGTGAATGCATGATATATTGGAAGGAAGATCAAAACCTTACGAATTGTAAATTCTGCAATAAAAAAAGATACAAGTCTATAAAAACCAATGGAAAAGGTGTACCTTTCACTCATATGCATTATTTTCCGCTTACACCCAGATTACAAAGGTTATATGCATCTTGTGCTACCGCAAAACACATGCGATGGCACAATGAACGACAACGAGAGGAAGGGATTTTATGTCATCCTTCTGATGGCGAGGCGTTGAAACATTTTGATAAAGTTTATTCGGATTTTGCTAAAGAATCACGAAATGTCCAACTTGGTTTGTGTACGGATGGTTTCGCACCTTCTGCATCATTTGGAAAACCTTATTCGACATGGCCAGTTATTGTAACACCTTATAATTTACCTCCGTGGATGTGTGTGAAGAATTCATACATGTTTTTAACTGTGATTGTTCCTGGACCAAAGAATCCCAAAAACGGAATAGATGTATATTTGCAACCTTTAGTTAATGAGCTGAAAAAACTGTGGATAGATGGCGTTGTTACTTACGACGTGTCAAGGAAAAAAAAAATTCAGAATGTTTGCTTCTTTATTATGGACAATAAGTGATTTTCCAGCATATGAGATGCTTTCTGGCTGGAGTACTAGCGGCAAGTTCGCTTGTCCTATCTGTATGGATTCGACTGAATCCTTTCGATTAAAATATGGTGGCAAACAGTGTTGGTAGGATCGTCATCGTCGTTTTTTGCATCCAAACGACCGTTTTAGATTTGATAAGAAAAACTTCAGGGCAAATACAACTATTACTTTAGAGCCACTTGACATTCTGAGTAGCGAACAAGTGTACGAGATCGTGCAAGATTATCCTAAAATGCATGAGATAGGAAGAGAGCCAAAAATCCCTGGTAAAGGACAAATTCATAATTGGTGCAAACAAAGTATATTTTGGGAGCTACCATATTGTAAGAATCTGAAACTTCGGCACAATCTGGACGTAATGCATAATGAGAAAAATGTGTTTGAGAACTACTTTAACACAATTATGAATGTTAAGGGAAAAACAAAAGATGATTTGAAGTCAAGGAAGGATATTGCATTCTACTATAATCGTCCTGAACTAAAAATTGATAGTGAACGTCCAAATTTCAAACGTTTAGCTTGTTATGAGTTGGAAAATATTCGTCATAAAAAAGTATTAGAGTGGGTAGAAAATTTGAAGTTACCAGATGGAATTGCTTCTAATATGAAACGATGTGTTGACATGAAGGACCTTCAACTATTAGGAATGAAGAGTCACGATTGTCATGTATTTCTTGAGACTCTATTTCCGATAGTTTTTAAGGAGCTATTACCACAAAAGGTTTGGATGCCCATAACTGAGCTTAGCTTAATGTACAAAGATTTATGTTCGGCTACTCTTATTAAAGCTCATTTGGAGAAACTAGAGAAGGATGTACCGAAGTTATTGTGTAAATTGGAAAAAATATTTCCTCCTGGAGTTTTTAATAGCATGGAACATCTACCTGTACATCTACCAACTGAAGCTTTAATGCGAGGACCGGTACAATATGGATGGATGTACCCTTTTGAGATGTATGTATATATATATAACTAAGGTGGACTTTTTTTTTCTTCATATTTTCATCATATCATTATGAGAATGTTATATTTAATATTTTATGTATTCATATTAAGGTATCTTGGTCACCTTAAAAAAAGGTGAAACAAAAAGCACGCGTTGAAGGTTCAATTTGCAAAGCATACATTACTGAAGAAGCATCCACATTTTTCAATTACTATTTTGAAGACCATATCAAGATTTCTAACAGTGGCCACCGTAATGAGGATGAAATGGATGATTCATCTGATATATCTCTATCCATATTTCAGAAACGGGGACGTCCATATGGTAAATGGAAAGATGGAGGTTTTAGGTTTTCAGACAATTAAAGATTTTACTTTAGCTAAATCAACCGTGCTTCTCAATTGTGAAGAGCTATCAAATCTTATTTGGTATGTAACACAACTTCAATCAATTAAAATGATTTATGTTTTATATTATAAATTTTCCTTGTTAATTTTAATCATCCAACAGTCAATTTGAAGAAGCAAATCCTGATGTTGAGCCCAGTAAAGGATTTGAGAAATGGTTTAAGAAATATGTGAGCATGATTTATTATATATTAATCGCGTTTTATATCATAAATCTTTATAATATTATAATGTATGTGAATTTATTTTAATAGGTTGATGATAATGGAATCACTGATGTTTGTTATGCAAAACTTGCATTTGGTCCTATGATGAAGTATAGAAAATGTCCAATTATGTACGTTAATGGCTATAAATTTCACACAACTGAATTTGGAGCTAATAAAACAACTTACAACAGTGGGGTGTGTGTTAAAGGAGGCAACGGGGATGATGATCTAGAAGATTATTATGGCATGTTACAGGAAATAATTGAACTTACTTACTCGATGGCACCAGAGCTTAAAACCTTTTTGTTCAAATGTGAATGGTTCGACAATAGAAAAGATGTAGGAATACGTCGTGCACATAAAGATTATCCACTTATTGAAATAAATCACAAAAGACGATACTAAGGTTATGATCCATTTGTGTTAGCGATGCAAGCGACTCAAGTTTATTATGTACCATATCTTGCTATGAACAACAATAAAGCGAATTGGTGGGCTGTCGTTAAAACAAAGCCAAGATGGTCATTCAATTCGAACATGATCGTAAGCGAAGATCAACCATATCAGAATGATTTGGACCATAACAGACTACTGCAAATCACTGAAGACATTGACGACATCGGACCACTACATAATGAAGTATTTGATGGAGTAGAGGTTGACGATGATGTCGAAGTTGATTATGATATCGAAGCTGCTGAAAATGATATTGAAGATGAAAATGTCGAAGTTGATGAATGCGAAGATGAATATGATAGTGTAACTAGTGGAAGTTATGATGATAATGTTGATTGGTAGCATGCTTTCATTAATATACTTGTTTGATTTTTCCACTAGTATGAATTTTTACTTCAAATCAATCTTGTATGCTTAGTTATCTTTGGGTATTTAGTCTTCAGTTCATGTTGTTTTAATTGGTTTGTTGTATATTTAATTCTTCAAATCATATGTATTTCTCTATGTTATAGTACTTGCATTTAACAGGACATGTCTACTCGAGCTGATCGTCATCGTCGTTCCATGAAACGACCCGCTCTACGTCTTTCTAGCAATAACACATCTGCCACAATACAACCTAGTGCATCTCCTATCGGTCAAGATGGATCGGGATCACAGTCAGTAGAGCATCATATCATGTCTCCCGTTGTTCATCCTACTTCCCTTGAAGTTGATGCTACCAATCCATCGACTAATGCATCCGTGTCGGACTCCTCCTCCGTAACAAGGGTCGGAGTTTTCTGGCAAGCCAATGTTGGGTAAGAATTCTTGCAAAATAAGTAATTGATGTTGACTTTTGCAAAATAAGTAATTGATGTTGACTTTTGTGACTCTGTTTAATTTACTTTGACTAATTTGAAATAAGCTAGGTGAGAACATAAATATATATTCATGCTTTACATTTATATGTTTCAGATATGAGTTCACTTCCAGGGCTACATCTTATGCTATTCGAGTAGGTTTGTTAGCACGGGTTAATGATTTTTGGCCCAATTTTAAAAGTATACCCGATGATGTTAAGAAAGTGATGTTTCAGGAGTTTCTGGTAAAATAATATTAGTGTATTTGTGTTACATCTATTTTTTGGTCATTACATTTTCCACTACATGTACAGGAGTCATTTCAATGGACAGATGATGCTTCACCAGCAATTGTGAAGCAGATATGGAATAGAAAAGCAAGTTTGAAGTATCGGGACTGGATTCACAGTATGAAAGAGTCAGGCAAGAAGCATCCGAACCTACCTCAGGAGATATATGAGCAGTTTTTGGCATATTGGGAGCTTCCTGAAGTAAAAGCTCAGGCAGAAAAAGCTGCAAACTCTAGGGCTCAAAACCAAAAATGACATTGTGGTGGTTCGAGATCCTTTGCGGATTATCGAAATGATTTGGTTTGATCTCTAAAATCTTGTTTCAACGTTAATTTACACCAGCTTATCACATTTTTACTCTATTTTTATCTTTATTTTCTAGACCGATGAACTTAATAGGGAGCCAACTACTTGGGAAGTGTATTGTAGGACTCACAAGGTCACTTCGGACAGCGGATCTACCACTAGTGGATGGATTGATGAAGCATCGATGGAATTTGCAGTAAGTGATTCTTATATCTTGATTTTAATAACTGGTTAAATAATCTCCTAAAATATCGATGGAACAGTTGTTTGTATACGTGATTGAAATCAGCTACCTAATGATAGAACCCAAAACTTCGTCACTGTAACTAAATTGTATATGTGATTGAAATCAGCTACCCGCCACATCTTCCCATCCAATTCCGACCTCCACCACTAACCCTTAACATATTTTGACCTAAGTCGTCCATATTAGGATCACGTTTGCTATAATTTGCAAAGTTCGTGTTGATGTTGGGTTGGTTTCAAGCTGATTGATCAAATTTTTACTATGCTGTTGGTATTTTAAATTGAGGTTGTCGTTGGTGAATGTGTACTATTTCGATTTAGTGGATAAGGTTGTTGATTTTGAAACTAAGAATTTTGTACGAAATTGTATTCAGTATTTGAGTTAGGCTGGTGTAGTGTTGTCATGTATGTTCAAATACATGTTGACATTGAGAACACGTTTGATTGTTTTACCACTGGGCAGCGCACTTAGCAATCCACATACATCAAGTAAACTTATTTTGATCAAACCGCTGAATAGCTTAGAAGCTAAACTACAGCGATCTAAATTTTTAGAAAGCAAAGCTGCATAAAGCCTCAGACTCCATACAAACTTAAAAAGAAATACATATGCTTCTTTATCTTATAAACATGGAAAGATGTTTTCACGTATACAAACAACGGTATACTCATTACTCCGAAGTATTTCACTTACAGTAATATCATTAGGTAGCTGATTTTAGCAATTTAGTTACAGTGATAGAACCCAAAACTCTACTGTGATAGAACAGCAATTTAGTTACAGTGATTGAAATCATTTTTTTATTGTTAACATGGGTCAAAATCAAAATAGTCTGATTCTGAATTCCAATTTTATCACCCCATTCTTTCGATGATAATGATAGTATCATAGAACAACTTCTTTACAAAAACATTTTCAGTCTCACTGCTGTCAAATTTTCTACGAAGTTCAGAATACTTTTGTTTGTTTAGAATTCAGAGCAGAGACAATTCTTTCTCAAATCGAGCTAAGAGGTGGATGTTCATTTTATGATGCATGTTGTTGTATCATTATATACAAAATCGACTATTGTTTTGTGATGCATGTTCATTTTCTGTTTTATTATTGTTGTATACTTATTCATCTATAATTATCCTAATCTAGCTCATATGTTATTATTGGTATTGCCATAATAGTGCACTATTTGCTGTATCATTACAGTTATTCTTCTCATCATTTCTAAAATGAATATCATATATGTGCCATACTTAAATTTGATACATCGTTAAAGTTATTCTTCTAATGATTTCTGAAACTGCACAGTGTGAGCATGTATTTATGTTTTTGTTCTTGTATTTGGAAAATCACAAATACAGGCACAATATCAAGCTAGAATTGAAGAATTGAAAAGTCAGGGCACAGTAATTTCGTATGATGTCGAGGAAGAAGTATTCGACAAGCTTACCGGTGCTATAGCTAAAAGAAAGGACCATAGGCCATATTATGGCAATATCCCTAGAGTAAGTATTTAAACTTTCAACAAAACATTATTTTAATTAGTTTAAAATGCAGAAATTGATGCAATATTTGATAAAATGCAGAAATACAAAGACGCCACTTATAGCATCAATATGGGAGAAGCACAGACTAGAGCCAAACTAGAGGAAAAGGTAGAACGTCAAGAAGGGGAGATTCAAATGCTGAAGATGCAGTATGAACAACTCACCGAGATCACTACAAGAAAACTGCGGTTTACCTACGCCAAAATGGCGTAGGCGGGGCGTAGGTAAATGCAGTAACTACGTAACCCCTACGCCAATTTTAGCGTGGTTAAAACTTGCGTAGCTAATAAAATACCTACGCTTTACCTACGCCATCCGTTGGGTTGTTTCCTACGTCTTTCCTACGCCATGATTTATCTACGATTTACCTACGCCTGTGTTAACTATGCTTTTCCTATGCCATGCACATGACTTCTTGCCACATCAATATTTCCTTTACCTACGCCTTTCCTATACCTTTTCTGAAGCAATTTTGATATGTTACTATTGTGTTTCAGTTCACCACATTAAATAGAAACTAAAATCAACTTATTGCACATATATATACATTATTCATCTCCATACTCTTAAATAACTTCGGTGAGGAGCGTCAGTGGTGAGCTATGTGTGCACGCGGATATAAGGAGAGAAGGAGCAGCAAATGGAATATTGAAGAATAGTGGAGCTCTACATTTCAGGTGAGTAGATCGCTCACAACTGGTCTCATTTCAGATTTAAATTGCCTGGATATGCCTGTATGTAAATGTATACTCATCACCATCTCCCTATTTCATCATTTCCCTACTACATCATCATCAATTCCCTGTTTCATCTTCATCAATACCCCTTGCCCGTGCATTAATTCTTGCAGGCAACAAGTTTAGAGTGTTGTGTTAACATGTGCCCACCATTGGGCGTACCTTATAATTTATTAGTTGCACAGGAAGACAAGTTTATTGCACAAAATGACAGAAATTGTAAATTTTAGATTCTACCTTTTTACAAAAATTAAATGTTTGAATTTAATAAGAGCAATCGTAGCAAATAACAATCCATAACATATGCTGAGTGGGTATATGTAAACATTTTTCAAGTTAAAATCCAAAAAATAAAACGTTCACAAATGAATATAAAGGACCATAAAAAGTTAATAGAAGTGGAATTATCTAAGAAACTTTACCTATATTATTAAGGATAATAAAGAAATTAATTCAACATGTCAAAAAGCAAAACATCTTTACAGTTTTAGGGCATGAGCATGAACTGAATTAGTAAGAATCGACAAATAAGATAGCCAAACAAATGAAACAAAGTGGGGTTTCATATCAGCATGACTGTTTTGAGTATGAGTGCCTGCGTGTGTATATGTGTTGTGTGCGTATACATGGCGGTGTTTGTTTTCCTAAGTTAACTAAAGGTATATATTATATATATAATAAACTAAATAAATACACACACTATTATAAACTTATAAGTGTGTGTATATATATATATATGTATATATATATATTCTACTGTGTGCGTGTTTTCCCTAAAGGCAGAAATAGAGCAGCTCGCTGTCACCATGGCAGCATGCGTATTGCTACTTAAAGTAGTAGGACAAATGAATGTATTCATATGTCCAGGGACATATGAAATATAATGCATATGTCTATCTGCATGCACGGGTGGATATATAAATTATAATTCATATGTGTCCACCTGCGCATGTAAGTGGACACGTGTTAGGCATGAGGGTTGTTGGTCCACTTGCAACACTAAGTAGGCCAATAGTCCACAAAGAAAAAAAATTAAAGTAATAATAATAAAATAAAATAAAATAAAATAATATTATATATATAATAATAAGGCAAAGAAAGTGTATATATATGAATGTTATTTCAATACCAACTGATATTATATTTTGTTATAGAAAACTTTTATTACATTTTTGAATATAGATTATATTTTACTTTTGATTTTACATTTCTATGTGATGAGGAATTTGAATAAACGGTTTAGTGATACTATCTGGTATGAGACTTTCAATAACACTTTCGTTTATTCATCATACTTGTCATATAGAGATATCTAGTGTGGATCAAGTGTAGTCTATGAGCTTTGAATAATTATCTGAGTAACATGCGGTGGTATGAGACACCGTTATGTTATTTGTTTGATTATTCTCTGTAAGTAAATGTCACTCGAACAGGGATTTACTCATATATATGTGTGAGATGATACTCGTTGCGGTGAATATAGTATAGTCATGTGTTGACTAAATAGTTGGAGCTATGTGTCGACATAGGGTTAGAGCTCTAGTACTTCATAGTCGTGTGTCAATTTATATATATAACCATGTGTCGATCTACGTTTAGAGCCATGTAATTTATCGGATATGGATATTATATGTCATCCACATTGTCCAGCCCCCTTTATTTTTCAGAAGTGAACCAGATTGGCCAGAATCCATCCTAGCAGCTTGATCGCGGTGGCCGTGCCTCGGATCTGTGACATGCTTTTTCTAATTAAGGTCGGGGTGTCGGTATATGTGTTGCCCCTTATGTCACAAAGGCCAGCAGTCAATTACCATAGGGACACGTGTCGGTAATAGTGATCGAAGAGACTACGCATTGTCGAGCCTATGGTGGATCATTGTCATGGTACTGGAAAGAGAGAGGGAATGGTAACCGATGACTATGGAATCCATGTTGGATGGGCACATGTGTCATGTTCGCCAGTTACGTGTGTAGTCTCCTGGAGCAAGTGTGTCCGTCAGTCTCCCATCTAGTTTCGGTATATGTGTATGTAGTGGATTGGCATATATTATTCACTATCCAATGAGTTGGCTATACTAGAGACTATGTGTCTAAAGTGTAGTCAGTCCTCGTTATATCCACACTATTTGATGGTTTGATATTTTGAGATTGCCTTTATTATTGATTGTGATTTGGATTGTGTTGGATTATCTTTATGCTTTGTATAGTATTGGATAACATTTGGATGATTCGACGGGCTATCTCACATTATCTATTAATTTATGATTTTATTATATTATATTAGGACATTAATATGTGTTAGCCTTATCCACTTGTTGATTATATTGATATGATGAGGGTGTATCATATGAATGGTTCACCCATTGGATATAATCTACTTAATTTCTATTGATTTGTATTATATGGGTGATGATAACTTATGGATATTAGTTCTAATTGTTTTATATGGATTTGAGATATTTGAGTAATGTGATGCCTCGAGGATTATTACATATGTGCTTTGACATGTCGCCTGATGTTTGGGTATCTAAGGTAGCGATATCATATTCTTACTTGTTTATATTGTATCACCTAATTATGATCTTTGATTAGACATAGTCTGACTCGTGTGTAATTTTATAATACTTGGATCAGTCCGAGACATTTCAGGTTTAGGGACGACATGATCAACATTTTTTTACTGGGCTTAGTGATGTTTACATAGGAATTATTATAGGATATTTGTTTGGTATTGATTCACGATATGTATATATAATTGACATTGAGTTGTATTGTATTCTTATAACATTATTATATTTCATATATTATATGTCATCACTGCGATTAACTCTATGCTCTCTGTGATGTATTTTATATTATGTATTGTTCTATACTAGAGGCACACATGTTTATTGCTTTGTACTGATATCGTGTACATATGGATTAGTTATTTATTAGATGTTTCAATACGTACCAATGTTAGTCCAAAGGAATATTTATGTGTGTACCCCATATAGCATCATTCTCCATATTATTTGACATTTGTAATACTCTTGGATGGTATGGGTATAGAGGTAGGGGAATCACTCTATGCCTCAGCCATAGGATCCATAATGTACGCCATGCTATGTACTAGACCCGATGTGGCATATGCATACGAATTATGATGCATAAGCCAATACCAGTCTAATCTTGGAGAAAATCATTGGACTGCCGTAAAATGTATATTGAAGTATTTAAGAACTACTTAGGACTTATTCCTTATATATGAGAATAAAGACCTCCTTTTGAAGGGGTATGTGGACTCCACCTTTCGGAGTGATATCGATGATAGTAAATCAGTGTCTAGTTATGCCTTCACGCATAACGGCAGAGCCGTTAGTTGGAAAAGTCCCAACCAAAAAATAGTAGCTAATTGGACGATGGAGGCCGAGTACATCGCCCTCATTGAAGCAGCTAAAGAGGTAGTCTAGATGAGCAAGTTTTTGAGTTAGCTCTGAGTGATTCTCGATATCGAGAATCCAATAGCATTGTTCCCTAATAACAGTACGGCTATATAGATCGCAAAGGAGCCCATAGCACATTAGAACAACATATTCTCTAGAATTTTAACCTCATTAGAGAATTCGCTAAGAAGAAAGAGGTCGTGATACAAAGGGTAGATACCAGGACAACATAACAGATCCACTCACTAAGGGTCTAGCTCGGTCGGCTCTCGAGAAGCTGGTTGAAGGGATGGGATTGAGATTCCATAATTGGCTCCATGTGCAAGTGGGAGATTGATAGAGTTAAGTGTATGCACTAGGGGCAATTCTGCAATTTACTGTAAATTAACTAACTCTATCATTAATTCTCATTCGTAATACAGACGTTTTTCCTTTTGTTATATATTTGGTATAATGTGTTATAAATAATTAGATATTTAATTAAAACATATTTAATAGAAAATCCATAAATGGTGTGTTTGTGATAGTAATTACAAATAATTGTAATCATAAGTATTGTATCACAAAATGGTACATACATCAATTTAAATATTCCTAGTCAAGATGCATCGAGACTGGATATCGATGCATCCGTTGAGACTAGAGTGCGTAATGCACTCCAAATTTTAGGAAGTATATTACTCCCGACTGCTGGAGGCACCGAGGGGTTACATATTGATAGTTATTGAATAACCACGGAATGAGTTCGATAGTTTTCTATTGGTTAACATAAGTAAGGTCAAATAGAAAATATCGATGTGACTGATTTACACAGTTCTCTCGACTTGAGAATACTATTGATCTTTAATATGAAAGCTATGCTTTGATTATAGTAAAATTATGATATGATGTCCATCGAGTGACTATAGTTGGGTCGAGTGGAAGTGTTGGGAATGAAACACTATTCAAGAGAGGATTCATCTCCTCAGTTATATGAGCTTAGTATCACGGTCAATTCAAGTCAACTCAAAAAGTCAAAATATCTAGCCAGAATAGTTCAGCTAATAATAATTGTTATTATTGAACCAAGGACTTTGTGTTTGGACTATAAAGTTGAATATGGATGATATTGGAATTTTGTCCAGTATCAAATTCCATAAGTCCAAAGTGATATAGTTTTGACGAAGAGAATTGGTGTAAATAATAGTCACAATCGGGAAATGATAACAAAGTAAAATTGGATTTTACCGAAACCAAGTAAGCGATTAATTTGAGTAAAATGTCACACCACCTGCTAAGTGACGTGTGAACATTAATATTTGAATAGTTTTATATTAATCACTGACCAAATTTACACCTAAATAGTCGCACAACTGAGTCGTTGAATACTCTTTGACCACATGATTTAATTAGTTTATAATTGTTATAAATTAATTAATATTTATGAAATATTAGTTATAAAATTTTATTTTGATTTGATAAACAAATATTATTAAATATATTTATAATAGTAGTAAATTTATTAATCGATATATGATATCGATATGCATTTAAATTGGATTTAAATGCAAAATATTTGGTTTGGGCTTTAAATGGGTTTGAAGCCCATAAAGGGGGTCGGTTGGTTCGACAATGATGAGGGTATGAAGGGGTGTGTCCATATGATGGCAAGTTGGGCTTGGTTTGGATGGATAAGGGATAAAGAAAGGGAAAGAGATAAAAAAGGATCTGAATCTTAACTTGTCTCTAATACTTCCTCTATATAAGCATCTCAATCCACACATATTAGGGGACCTTTTGACGCCTCAAATACCCTCACCTTTGGCCAAACTCATCATCCAATCTCCTACATTCTTACAAGCTCAAATCAATTAAAATTAAAAACTATTTGATAGCCGGTGCTGTGCAATTCGGAAGATAGCACCTTCATAATTAGAATTCGATTCAGCTATTCATTTCAACGCTTCAAGGTATGGATTTTTGGCTTTTGTATAAGGTAATAATCTGATCTACAATTATATACTATTGAATTATATATATATATATATATATATATATATATTCTGGTATATTAGTTAGGTGAAAATTCAGCTATATTAATTGTTTGTACCAAAATTTGGCACAACACTCCTCAGAAGGGTTTGAAGAGATAAAAATGAAGAAATTAAATGGAAAAGAGGATTATCTAACAAACACTTCAAAAACAAATAATAAAATACGCAGAAACACAGAAATTTAGAGTGGTTCGGCATGTTGCCTACGTCCACTATGAAATTGATGATTTTATTGATGTTTTCTTGATGATTACAACTTATTACAGCGGATTACAGTGATGAAATTCGAGTACAACAGCAGCCTTGTAGCGCAAAAATGCTTTCGGCAGAGTCTGGACGTCAAAGAGCCAAAAGATCCCTTTTCTGTAGGCTTTGGGGTGCTATTTATAGGCGTAGGATGCAAATATCTCGCTCAGATCTCGGGAGACCTTTTCTGGCACGTGGGTGGGCCCATGCGATCGATCCCAGGCGATTTGCACTCGGTCTGTGATCGATACGAACAAATTTCGTATCGATCAAAATTTGGTCCAATCGAGTCGAAATTTGGCATGGGCGTTCTTTGAGTTGTGCGTAAGCTCCTGTGAAAATTTCATGCATTTGGACTTCTGCATTGCAAGTTATGATCGATGCAAGTTTGGGCTTTTCGGTTGTCGTTCTCTTCGCATCAATGCTCTTCGAATCGATCACTTTGTATCGATGACCACGCATTTGATGCCAGTTGACGTGGTGCTTGCTTTCATGATCGATCCGAAGTTTATGCCGAATCGATCGAGTCTTCCAATGTTTGCGCCTCGTTCGTATCGATTTGATTGGGTTTTGTTCGTATCGATCGCAGTCACTCTGTTCGTATCGATGGAAACGGCTCAGTTCGTATCGATCCAAGTTGCGCTGTTCGTATCGATCATGTGGTCTTGCTCGTATCGATCGAAGTTGTTCCAACTTGATGGATACGAACAACAGATAGTGCGATGGATACAAACAGATGGACATGAGATGACATCGATGGATGGATACGAAGAGTCGATGTCTTATGGATACGAAGAAAGTCTTGCCTTTGGTGGATACGAAGTGTGCCTGTCTCTTGATGGATACGAAGAAGACCATCTTCGATGGATACGAACAAGACAGTTGTTGATCGATATGAATTGGACTCGTTTACTAATGGATTCGAACTTGATGGATACGAATAAGGCCACCTCGGATCGATTCGAACATGATGGATACGAAGTGAAGTTGATTCTTTTGATTTGCATCTATCATATCTTGAGCATACGAACTCCGATTGACTTGAAATTTAGAACGTTGGCTTTCATAGCTTCGCTTGTCAGGTCTTGTCAATTGTAGCTCGATCCGGACTCGGGAAAAATTCATTGATATCCGTAGCGAACCTACGTATAACCGATCTTCAGGATGTACCCTCATTGGTTTCCAGTCAAGTTCTTGGTATCACGGCCTTGCCAAAAGGCGGGATAACATTTGCCCCCAAAGTACGTCTTGTGAAAACATGATGTGCTTTGAAAAGCTGCAATCTTCATCTTGAATAGTCCCATTTGACGTATCAAACGGCTGTTGTATGATAGTGATCAGTTGTTTGTCGTTGTTGTAACGACCCGATATTTTCAACCATTCGCATCCGCACATGTCGGACTTGAATTGCTCAAAATACCGAATTGTTAATTTATATTTGGCAAAACTCAGAATATACAGTAAATAAATATATCACAGATCACAGACACAGAGTAAAATAATGCAGCGGAAGTAAAAGAAATAGTAGTTCATGAAGCTACTATGTAAATATATCAGAGTTAAATAAGATACAACAGGAGAAATAAAGTACAACAGAAGTCTCAATATGATAACCAAGTACAAGCTGAATAGAACAACAGAACTGAGATAGATAAAACTAGATAAGCAGATAATCTCCAGCGATTCCAATCTCCAGAAAGTGGAATCCAAATCTTTGAATACTCGGGCTGACCCGAGCGTAAATAAAAATACAAATACTCGAGTCAGGATAATATATACTTATATAATGTAAACCAACTCAAGTGAACTGTAATAAAGGTAGAAGTAACTTAAAGAATGCTTGGGATCGCCCATTCTTTAAGGATCCGTTAAACTATTTACTATGTAGTAATATACTCTATATACAGTAGTGTCTAATTAGTAAAGTATAATCATATAGAAAATAGCGTTAAGGGGATGGTGAACCTTAACGCGGTCGGATCTTTAAACCAAAATCGTAGTGGGCTCGATATGGTAGGTGACACGGCACACAAGGCAATGCCAGGGTAGATATACCAATTACGCACACGGACTGATGGAAACGCATAGCAGCCACTACTGCTCCACCTTGAACAACACTCCTTAATCAAGGGTGTGCACCAAATCAATCACAAGTAATAGAATGGTATCGAAGAAGTGTGTCCGATAAGAGGTGCTACCTCACTGGTCCGAGATCGCTCCTGTTTTAGCCACCTTATGCCAACTCATGGGAGTTGGGTCCACGTATATACCTTAGGATCGTCGTCACCGTCCTACTTCATTCTGGAAACTCCACCGCGTACACAGTTGTCAAAGTGGTTTTCGGTATCGACAGAGAGTATGTCCATATCCGATCCCGGTCTCTTTAACAACCAATCGTTATTATAACCCGTGGTTATAAATTTAAACAGTTATTTTTTTTACTTCAAAATAGAATATCATTTCAAATCCAAATCTTTATCAAAATAAAGATTAAATCAATTCCAAACCATTTCCAAACCATTTCAATAATTTAAAATATCATATAATTTCAAAACTTCATTTCAAATCATTTTAATATATCAAAATATCAATCTTTCCAAAACTTCATTTCAAATCATTTTAATATACCAAAATATCATTTGAGTTCAAATCTAAATATTCAACTTTAAATACCTTTTAAATTTAAAAATATAATTCATTTATTATCATTTCAAGTCACCTTTTAAATAGTTTATATTTCAATCAAAATAATTCATTTAAACCATTTAAAAGTGTAATTATTATACTTTCAAATCAAGTATTAAAATTTCCAAAGTTTCAATTCAATTCAATCATTTATTTCAATTAAATTTCCATAGACCATTTCAAATTTTATAAATTTCAAATATAGATTTAATCCACAAAATAACTATTCAAATTATAAAATAAATTCCAAAGCTTTATTATCCTATATTTCATAAGTCCAATATCTTTTAAATAGATTCAAATTACAAGTAAACCAAATATTTTTCATACTAATTTAAACTTCAATTATTCATTCCAAGATTTAATATCATTTCAAATTCATTTCAAAATATCATCTATTTAATTTAAATTTAAATACCATTTAATCACATTTCAAAATAGTTGTATCTCCCAAATCAACTATTCCATTTAAATCATTTAAAGTCAATTCATTATATTTAATAATTAAATATTTAATTTCCAAAATTTAACCTTTTTCAAAGATCATTTATTCATTTGAATTTATTAAACAAAGAAAAATCAACTTTCGCAGCACTTAGAAAATGCTACGAAATGTTATGTTTTAAACTAGTCCATTAACAAAAGGACGGCATTTAAAATGCTGTAATATCTCGATTTAGTTTCAATTAAAATTTTAGTTAAATTTAACAACTATAGCACTCACAAAGTGTTATAATAATCCTTAGTTCAAATTTGCTATTTGGTTCATTTAAAACAACTACAGCATTTTCCAATGCTGTAATATCTTAATTTACATTTCAAAAATGTTGTCAAATTATTTTTGGTTTATAAAAATCTCCTCAAGCTTTTAATGGCCGAGCTCTCCCTTCCTTCCCCCATTCCAGTCCTTTTAACCCCTTGCCCTGCCCTGACCTTGCCTGCCCTTCCTCCCCCCATTCCCATCCTTTCATCCCCTTGTCCTGCCCTGATATTGCCTGAACCTGATCCCCCTCCGATGCTACATCCTTCCTCCTTTCAACCTGTGTTGCCTGTTGTGTCTGCCTCCCATACATCATCTGTTCCAACCAAGGTTGTCCAGTCATCCCCTACTCTCTGTAACTCTAGTCAACAGGCATGGACTTCTCTTTTCAAGTTCAAACCTCGCAATGCGGGGAAGTACATGCCTGTTAACTTTATCAATGAATATGATGGTGATGCTCTGGTCCTTCCTGATGCAGTTCAAGAAGCAGGGCAATGTATTTGGCATGAATATTTAGTTGGCTTCTTCCTAGATAAACCCCTTTCGTTTACTGCAGTTGTGCAACACCTCAAACGTGTGTCGCGTTTGAAAGGAAATATTAAAGTCAAGTCTGATGGTGTTGTCTTCTTGTTCATGTTTTCCAGTGAGGAAGATCGGAGCAGGATAATCAAGGATGATCTGATAATTATGAAGAACAAATTGTTTATTATTAAACAATGGGACCCCACAGTAAGCAATGTGTGTGGCTCTGTCACATCGGTTCCAATATGGATACACATATACAATATCCCACTAGCAGCGTGGTCCCCTCTTGGTATCAACTGGCTTGCAAGAAGAATAGGGAGTGTTAAATGTTTAGATGAAAGTACGGAGAAAATGGAAAGGATTACCTATGCTAAAGCTTTGGTGGAAGTGACACCCTTCTCTGACCTAGTGGACAACTTCCAAGTACTGTGTAAGGATGGAACAAGGCAAACTGTTTTTGTGGAATATCAGTGGAGGCCACTTGCTTGTACTTCCTGTAAGGTGTTTGGGCACGACATTTTAAGTTGCAAAAATAGTGTTGTGATAGATGAAGATCTGAATAGTAAAAAGAATACTTTACCAAATCAAGCTCCAAAAAACAAAGAAACTTTTGTGAAAGAACATAATGAAAAAGTTGTGCATAATAAATCCTTCATGGGTTGGAAGAAAGTTGAGCATGGAAACAAAAGGAAGAATGAGTTAATTAAGACCAAGGAGAATACTGGGAGAGGCAATAGTGGGAACAACAAAGGCTATATATCAAGTAGAGAAGGAACAGTTACAGACAATAGGAAGGACAATATGGATGAACAAGTTGAGGAAGGGGAGGTTGTAGAGGTTATGGAAATGAACTTAGGAAATAAATTTCATGAGCTGCAAGAATTAAGTGACGATAATGCAACTCAGTGTGAGGTAGGAGGAAGTGAGAAAAGAAAAGTTGATCAGCTAAAATGTTTAACTGATATAACCTGTAAGGAAGTCTTAGAAGCTGATGAGAATATGCATGCTTGCATGGACATGAATGATGTTAATCAATGTGATGAAGCAGATTTAGTTGCTGACTTTCAACTAGCTGATAGGTATGGCAAGTTTGTTCAGGAGATGGTTGAAAATGGAAGGTCCAAACAAAATGAAGTTACAAAAGGTAAACAAAAAGAAAAGATGGTACCTGAATCAATAAGAAATGTAAATAAATATGGGAACAATAGCAATTTGGATGGTATTACTGTGCCTTCATTACCTAGCAGTGAGAAGAATCAAACCCCTCTTGATTTTACTACCTGTTCCCAAAGCAAGCTCCTTCCTCAAAGTCAAGCTTCAGTGACACATGCACACAATGTCTGTGTGCATGCTTCAGTTGAGACCATATCCCCTAACTTTAATCACATATCCCATTATTCTCATATTACCCCCTCTCCTGGTTATTTAATCCATCATGATCTCCCTCAGCTTGTCCTCCCCAACTCTCCAATCCCTCTGAATAATAAACTCAGCTCTGTCAGGAAAAAAAAGGAAAAACATCTGTCTGACTTTGATAAAGGCAACCTTGTTGACTATGGTGAAACCTTACCTGAAAAGGATAAATCCCCTAACTCAGGCCTTCGTAGGTCTACGAGATTACAAAACCCACTTCCGTAAGTTTTCCCATGTTACACAATTTTGGGTTTTGGAATATAAGAGGTGCACATTTGGATATCAAACTTGTGCAAGCAAAACACTTAATCTCTGAGAATAAATTAAGCATTTTTGGAATTCTTGAGACCAAACTAAACCGTGAACTTACCCACAGAGCTGCAAATCTTATCAACCCTCAATGGAGTTGTCATCATAATCTTGAAGAGGCCCCATATGGTAGAATCTTGGTGCTTAATGACCCCAACATTTACTCACTAACCCCAATATTATCCCAAAAGCAATTCATCCATTTTCATGCCTTACATCTTCCATCCTCTACTACTATCTACCTAACTTTTATCTACGGAGATAACCACTCTGCTGCTAGGCAGGAAATGCTGGACTACTTACCTCATTTTAGGCAGGAAACTCACCCTTGGTTTGTTCTAGGTGACTTTAACTGTATGCTTTCTGCGGATGACCGCTGTGGTGGCAGCCCTCTTTCTATCTCTGACATAGCCCCTCTCAACCTTGCCATCAGTGCCTCAAATTTACATGAAGCTGCTTTTGTTGGTCCTAAATACACGTGGAATAACAAAAGTCGATCTGGCATAAGAACCATGAGTAGATTGCACTTGACCTTTCTCAACACTAAGGCCTTAACTCTATACCCCAACTCTCTTAATCATATCCTCCCCCCTCTTCTCTCAGATCATTCTCCGGTTTACTTAGCCCCTCAGTGTGATGCCATTAAAAGAAATTCAAGTTTTAAATTTTTTTAATGCCTGGATCAATGATCCAGAATTTATGCCTTTAGTTATTAAAGTCTGGAAACGCCCTCAGAGTGGTAACAAAATGTCTATTTTGCAGCGTAAACTGAAGGCCACCAAGGAAGCGTTAAAGACATGGGCCAAGAACAAGTATGGTGATGGGAACAAGTACTCTACTGTCCTGCAGAGAGAGCTATCAACTATCCAGCTAAGGATGCTTGATGACCCAGGTAATATCAGTTTTTCAGAGCAGGAACATGTGCTAACCAAGCGTCTTTCTGATGCCCTGGTTGCTGAGCAAAGCATGAAGAAACAAAAGTTGAGGAAGGAGTGGGATCTGTATGGTGATAGGAATACTGAATTGTATCACACCTCCCTTAAAATTAAAAATGCTAGAAGGAACATCGTCCAAATTCAGAGTGAAAATGGTAACATTTTAAGCAAGCCTGATGACATTGATAAAGCTTTCATTAACCATTACACTGCCCTGTTTTCCCCCATTGAATCGTTGTCCCCTGATACTCACGAGCTCTTGTCAACCCCTATGCCGGTTTTGTCTGCTGATGATATCCTGGTTTTATCCTCACCTGTGACTAATGATGAAATATATAACGCTATATTTGGAATGAAGAGAGATTCATGTAGTGGCCCTGATGGCTTTAATGCTGTTTTCTTTACTCACTGTTGGGACATTATAGCTGCTGACCTTTTAGCTGCAATGCATAATTTATTTTCTCATAATAAATTGCCGTTACCCATCAATGCTACTAATCTGTGTTTAGTGCCTAAAGTTAAACATGCTGCAACATTACATGCCTTTCGTCCTATTGCTTGTTGTAACATTATATACAAATGCATTTCAAAGGTCATTGCTTCTAGGCTCAGACTTGTGCTTCCTACTGTTATATCTGAGAACCAAGCTGCATTCTTAAACAATAGATGCATTCTTGATAATGTGCTGGTCACTCATGAGCTTCTTAATGGGTATGGTCGTACCCATGTTTCTCCTCGAGCAATGATGAAGCTTGACATTAGAAGAGCATATGATACTGTGAGTTGGGAAGCTTTGACTGGTATTATGAGTTTAATGAGATTTCCTTGCCATTTTGTTAGTTGGATATATACTTGTATATCCACTGTTTCTTTCTCCTTATGTTACAATGGGGGCACTGTTGGATTTTTCAGAAGCAAAAGGGGTATAAGGCAGGGAGATCCAATGTCTTCCTATTTGTTCATTATTGTCATGGAATTTTTTACTCAACTTATTAACAAGCAAGTTAGACTAAATAAATTTGAGTTGCATCCCAAATGCAGGAATCCTAACATTACCTCTCTGCTCTTTGCTGATGATGTGATTCTTTTCATGAAGCCTACTGTATCAACTATAAACTGTTTCAAAGGCATCCTCACCACCTTTGAGAATTGCACTGGTCTTCAGGTTAACTGCAGTAAGTCATACCTCTCAGTAGCTGGTCTTAATGACAATGACAAACAATCCATTTATCATGAAAGTCAATTACCCAATCTCCCTAATGGTACAATGCACTTGGGCATTCCATTGTCCACTAGGAAAATTGGTTACACTGCATGTTTACCTCTTTTTGAAAGAATAACTGAGGCTATGAACAGGTGGGCTAGCAATAAGTTATCTCAGGCTGGTAGAACCACTATCATTAAATCGATTATTCAAGCCATGACTGTGTATTGGTGCAGATGCTTTATTTTGCCAACTGCACTTTTACTGAGAATCATGAAGGCGATGAATCACTTTCTATGGACTGGAGATATGTATTCTACAAAACTTATTCCTATTGCTTTTGCCAAATTGGAAAAACCACTTAAATATGGTGGGTTGGGTTTCAAGTGTTTGTCTACTTGGAATCAAGCTGCCTTTTCTAAGCACTTTGATAATCTGATCAATGATAGTCCTAACTTGTGGGTCAAGTGGGCAAAGAAACATCACCTTGGCAATAAACATTTTTGGCAAATGGTTCCTTCACCTCTGTGTGGCTGGGTATGGAGATCGATCCTCAATCTTAGAAGCATTTTACTCCCTCATGTCCAGCTGTTAATTAGCCCTGGATGTGATGCAAAGTTCTGGTATGATCCTTGGGTTAGTAGAGGAATTATTTTGTACGATTTGCTTTCTTATGAGCAGAAAATTCAAACTGGCATCGCTATGAATGCTAGAGCATTTGATTACTGTGTTGATGGTGTGATTGTGTTGCCTTACACTTCCAACCCACACATTAATCTTCTATGGGAGACTGTGAAAGGCTACAAATTACCTCCTGATGGTATTGTTTATGTGTGGGATGCGAAGCGCGAGAGGCATTCCATAGCTTGCATTTACAAAGCCTTGAAAGGAGATGCTAATAACCTGGTTTTTAGATGGCATTCAAGAGTCTGGAATAGCTTAACGTCACATAGACTCAATTTTTTATTATGGAAGACTCTCAGGAATGCTTTGATGACCAAAGTTAAATTATGCAAAAGAGGTTTAACTGTGGACTTGAGGTGTGTATTCTGCAATGTTGATGCTGAAGATACTGCCCACCTATATTTTGTATGTGGGTTTACTACTTGTATTTGGAAAGCATGTCTCACTAGTGCTGGTTTCAATGATCCTATACTTCATGGTGATGCTGAGTGGAATAGGATTTTCAAGAAGACAAGGTGGAAGAATAATGCAACCTTTTGGCATTTGTTGATGTTGAAAGTTTATGTGACTGTAATTTGGGCTGAGAGAAATGCTAGGGTATTCGACAACAAAAGGAAGACTGCTACTGAATTGATCAGTGTAATTACGACTATGGTTAGGGAGAAGTCTTCTCATCATTCTGCTTATGATACCATGGACTAGGGTGTCGGTGTTGGTTCTTGTGTTCTTGCTTGTGTGTGTGTTTGTCTTTCCTTTTCCTTGTTGCTTCTCTGTCTTCTTGGGTGCTGTTTTGCCCTGCTTTGTTTTTATTTGGTGTTTGTGTGTTTAATAAAAATGGATAGGGACCATGCAACCCTCCTTGCCTTTCAAAAAAAAAATGTTGTCAAATCAAATTCAGAGTTTTATTTATAATTTCACACATAATTAACTTTTAATATAAATCATTTTAACTTATAAAATCATATATTTTCACATTTAAAAACCATCATTTAAATACATTTATTTCTATGATTTTATAAAGTCAAATTTCAATACAAAAATCAAGTTAAATAACAATTAAATTTTCATTTCTTTAATTAAAATTTTAACTTAACACTTAAAATTAAATTTCCAAAATATAACTTATTTCCATTTATTTTACTTAATTAAAAATTCACTTTTAAACAAATTTCACAAAAATTCAATTTAAGTTACATTTCCAAATTTAGCTTAAATATTCATTTATTTCATATTTTAAGTTATACAAAATCATTAACACTTTATAAAATCATTATTTCTTAATAAAATCATTAAATTCATTTTTAAATCAAATTTGTCATATATTCTTACTTTACATAAAGTCCATTTATAAACAAAATCATAAATTACAAAATTAACTTATATTTCAAATTCTACTTCACCATTTACTTAATTCACTTATTTAATTTGTAGAAAATCACAAATATTTTATAGAAATCATTTTAATAAAGTTTAAATCAAAATATCATAATATTTACATTTTTAAAATATTTTAAAATTTTCAGAAAAATATATAAACCATGGGTCTATATACAATTTTCTAGCCTAGGTCAAGTGATACGGATATGTATCATTTCAATCCGCAGTTTACAAAAAAACCGGGTTCTATCATTTCAAACCCGCAATCCCAAGTAATATGAAATGTATAAAAATCGTTCAGACCTATCATTTCAGCCCATATAGATTTTTTCCTATTCTAAAGTCCGTTCGGGTATTTATCATTTCAAACCATAGTGATTTTAATCTATAGGGAACTTGCAGTGTGATAAACTGATATAAATAAACAGTATACAATATATAACAATAACAGATGATATAACATGTTTATAAACAGGGATGAACATCATATAATCATAATATAACAGTTATAACGGGATGATATAAATTTACAGATTCAAGTGATGTCAGTTTATCAATTATATAAGTACATATTAGTCTGGTGAGATTTACTCACTTGTTTAAGCTGGAGATGACGACCAAAACACACAACACAGAATCTTCGAAGGCACGAAAACACGAATATGATTTGAGTGAGAGAGCCAAAGATGAATCTCCTTGGATACATTTACACAAAACAAATATAGACAACATGAGTTTTCAACCCAAAATTCAATAAAACAATGTTAGAAATGAATGCATGAACCAAAGCCAAAGTGATTGCAAATGCTTTCTACCATCTATGCTTCAGCTCCAGATCTGAAATGCATGGCTAAGGAGTGGGTTTGGATCTGGTTTTGGGTTGGTAAGGGTTGGCCAAACATGTGTGGTGATGGGGCAAAGGTGATACAAAGAGATAGGTGCATGGATTTCAACTACAAAGGCAAACTACAAGGATTCAATGCAACATTGGACTCGGTCCAATCAAGACCAGGCATGGCCATCACTGTAGTGGGCTGGAGAATGGTGTGGAAGAGGGTTTCAGGTCATCCATGGGTGGTGGAGGTGGAGTAGGTGGCGGCCAAGGGGTGGTTGAAGGTGATGAAGGCATAGGTGATAGGCTATGGTGCATATAGGTGAAGTTCGTGTAGATATTGTTGGATTTTGTCACATGAATGCATGGCCAGTGGTTTGGAGCTGTAGAGGAGGTGGTGGAGACTGGCTCAAGTGGTGGTGGTGGCAGCCATGGTGAAGGAGTGGAGAGGAGCCTAGCATAGAAGGTGAGAAAGCAAGTGAAAACAACATAAACAAGAAGAAAACAATGGAAAAGAAGTAAAAGAATTTACCAAACTCTTGGAGATGATGGAGGCCGAACTTTTTTCAGAAATGAGAAGAAAATTCATGTGAAAAATGGTAGGGAGAAGTGGTCGGCCGAAGGAAATGAAGAGATATGACCAATTGAGTGAAAAGTAAGGTTGAAATGTGAAAAGGTGGAAGATAAAAGGCCATAGGAAAACTAAAAGTCATAAACCTTTCAAATTACTTTTAATTTCTTTATATAAATTTAAATTACTGAAAATAATAATAATCTCAGTCATAATTTCGAAAATATAACAAAATATAATAGATATATAAATAATTATTAATTATATAAGGTTAAAATAAGAAAATAGCACAAAATTGCAAACTAGTCTAGAAAATTTGGAAATAAACAGAATAAATTTTGGAAAATTCATATGGAATTGTAAAACATTTAAAAATAAAGATAATAACATAAAATAAAATGCATTCACAAAATGAATAAATAAATTTTAATTAAATATAATTTAATTGAAGAAAATAGCAGAAAAATAGAAACTAGGCTTTTAAAATTAGAAAATAAATTCAATAAGCTTTGGAAAAATTATATAATCACTTTAAATTACTAAAAGACAAAATTATACATAAAATAAAATAATGACACATATTAGAACAAAATATTACATTAAAATATAATTTAAAATAGAATATTGCTAAATACATCAGTTTACACACAATATTGAAATGTACATAACTTTTACAGTTTAACTCCATTTTCAACAAAACAAAAAGAAGTATTCAAGTTATTACATCTATTTTCATAATAAAAGATAAAATTTAAGATTTTAAATAATTTAAATTTGAAGTTTAAAAGTCAAAGTTTGAACAGTTTGACCAAAAATTCAATTTACATTAAAATATTCAAATTATACTAGTTTGCATTATAAATCACTTAATAATCAACATATATATTTAAAAACGAAATGTTTGAAATAAAATAAATTTAAAATAATTTAAAGTAAAAGAAAGTCCAATTTAAATAATATACAAGAATCTAGGGTTGTTACAGTTGTAATCGTCATCAGGTGGACATTCGACCTGTAAAAAAATGTTAAAATTTAAAAATTAGTCCAACATACATGCATATATGTTAATCTGACTCTTGTTAACGTTCGCACGTTTACAAGTCCTTGCCAGTTTTCTCGTAACAAATTCCGTATCGATCCTCTCCTGAATCGATGTGAAATTCAAGTTGTAACAACGCTTAATGGTTGTTTCGGAGTGTCCCTTTGTATCGATCCTCTCCTGGACCGATGTAAAGGGTCAAAAGATGGATTTCGTATCGATGTAATTCTTCTTGAAGGATACGAAATAAACATTCGTATCAATAGATACGAGTTTCGGTGGACTTATGAGGGATACGAATAGAGCAGTTGGTTCTTCATGCATTGTTCGTATCGATGGCTATGAATCCTTACAGTTCTCAAATTGATGGTTACGAAGTTGCAATTTCGTAACCATAGGCTAATGAGGGACGCAAACAGCTAATTCGTATCGATGACTACAAATCTTTAGGGGTTGTGGCTCGATGGATACAAACAGTGCAATTCGTATCGATGCAATCTGAGAGTTTAGAAAAACCTTTGTTGCAAACCTCGTATTGATAAAGCATGAGCTGTTGGATACGAACAACAAATTCGTATCGATACGATGAGAGACCTGTTCGAACCGGTTAAAATGACCGGGAGTCGAATTGTTTTTTACCTTTACCCCACGTCCATATAAATACCGTTAGGACTTAGAAGAACTTTACTTGTTTCATTCTATTTTCTGCCTTCGTGTCGATCAAACCAAAAGAAAAACGAGAACTGCCTTCACCCTAAATCGAATAACCTCTCATTTCTTCGAACTAACTACTTCGATTAGGTAATTGACTGACAAATTCACATTAAAATGATGAGATTTAAGTTCTAACGCCATTCCTCCCATAATCGCGGCCGATTCTGGTTGCGAGGAGGCCGGAGGTGAGGCAAAGCAAGGTCGGGGAAGGAGGAGATGGAGCTCGGGTCAATCTGGAGAAGAAGAAATCTGGGAGCCGTTGTTCGATGATGGATAAAGGGTGAGTTCGTATCGATTCAGATGGAACACGACTGCGTATCGGTTGGCAAAATTGTCTCGTATCTTTGGAGGGATAATGGGTCGTTTGAATCGATCTGGATAATAGGACTTCGAAATGGTGAAGTGGAAGTCTTCGTATCGACTGACGATGGAGCTTTCGTATCGACTTGAGATGATCGATACGAAGGCCTCAGACTTGCTGATCGATACGAAGAGGTTGCATTTTACCATTTCGAATTCTACTATCTCTGATCGATACGAACTACGTGCCAGGGGATCGATACGAAGGTGGCTTAAATGATCGATACAAATTCGAATCTGTATCTCTGATGGATACGAACAGCTTCATCGATCGATGCGAACTTGAACTTTGGTGATCGACTACGAGCTTAACTTTGATGATTTTGAATACTCTTGTGCATTTGAACACCTGACTCCGACGAGCTTCACTCTGGCATAATTGGACTTGACCGTTGGACTGCATATTTGACTTCCCTTCGAAGCTCATCGATGGAACCTGTAACTGAACACAATTTTAACAAACTGTAATTCGGATCGGTCTTTAAAATCTGGATGGCACGGTTGTAACGGTCAGCGATGACGGTTACTCCAGTTGAATTTCGAAGTCTCGTCATTCGAATGTTTTCTCATACTCTGTAGAATTTCCCAAGTAATTTACAGCATTGCACTGCACAACACATTCACGCACTTCACAATGGGGAACACTTGGGTTTTTATTATCTAATGATGGTTTCTAATAAGTTGATTAGCTATGGAATCCACAAGTTCACAACAGCAAGAGCTTCAGGATTCATCTCCATTTGTCCTAGAGATTCCGGCCATCGCGGTCGAATTTATAGATACAGCTCCGGATGAGTTTCCTGGAGCAACTTTCATTGAAAACCCACAAGATTCAGTACCGTCCAACGTCTCGAAAGACATGTTGGGACGTATATTTCTAAGGCACGGTTTGACATTTGACGATGTTCTATTACCAGGACCAAATGATAGACCGCACGCTTCCCCAGAGGGGTTTACTGCCTTCAACCGCCATGCGTGCGCAGCAGGAACACTTCCTCCTTTCAACCAATACATTAGGGAAGTGTTGTCTTTCCTCAGAATTGCCCCATCGCAACTACATCCCAATGTATATGCTCTGCTGAACAATTTATTTATTGTATTCATGGAGCATCCCTTTCGGCCACCGGCTCCTAGAGAGATTAGATATCTTTTTAACATCAAGAGTAGAGGAGACAGCCCATCTTTTACATTCCTAGAGGCAGTTAGGAATTTTCAAGTAGTAACCGGATCCTGGACAAGGCTGAGTTACTTTAAAATAGAATGGTTCTATGTCCGATGCCCCCCAGGATTTGCCAGTCGATGGTTAAGTCAGACATAAGTGTTATAGTCTTCTTCAAGTGTTATCCAGATAATAGTAGTTGATGTTAAATAATATCTTCTTTTCTTTACAGCCGCAATTTCGTGACCTGAAGGCGGATACTTCAAAGGAATAGTAAGATTCCTTCAAGAAGTTCCAAGTGAAATGAGGGACATCGATTCGGTTCTAACCGACAGAAATTTGAGAATCGTCGGACTGATTGAGCGGAATTAAAGCATAAGGCTTGAAGGGACACTAAGGGCGGCCCCGAAGAAGCGGTTGAAATGCAAAACACCCGGGGTCGTAATAACTGAAGGGGTTGACGAAGAGAGAACGCCCATGGATGATGAACTTGTAGCTGGGCCTTCGGTCGGATTTCAGGCGAAAGAAGGAAGGAGAAAAGGCAAGGCCGCTGCTTACAAACGTCCTAAGTCTTCGAGGTGGAAATCAGTTGTGGTTTCCTTGCATGTTCCCGGCATTAGAATCTCAGAGGCTCCTTCCTTGCCAACAGAGAGTCCTTTCGAAGGGCTTGCTGATATTCCGATTTCGGATTTCGTGTCACTTCAACATGACACCGGGTTGGAGGAGCTTGATAGTGCTCTTGACCTAAGCGAGTCACTTCCTATAAGTGCGGCCGACATTTCCGGTTGGTCGTGGGGTTGCACATACATACACACTTCACGGAACTACACGATTTTCAATCATAAGTTGTTTAATTCAAGAAACCACTGAGTCTGCTTCTCTTTCTTTTTACAGGTGCGATGTCCAGGCGAGGGTCGATGTTAGGAAGTCTTCGCTCTGCTCGCCGATCTTCTTCATATTATGAGTCACGTAGGAGGGAAGAAGATAGAGACCGCGATCGCGGGTACTCTAACCAGGAACGTCAAGAGAGAGATAGGGATAGGGAGTACAGACATCGATCCCGATCTCACTCTCCACCTCTTAGAATTCCTATGCAACCTTCAGGCCAAGGAAGATAGCCGGTGGAGCCCCCTCGCTACAAACCATCTTCGCATGCTCCTCGGTCCGAGTCGCAGCGCTAGAACTGAGGTTGAGCCTCCCATCGTTGTTGAGCAAGCTATCACTGAGCCCACTGGGGAAGGGGCTATTAAAATTGCTCAGCTAAGGAAAGAGTTTCCAAACATATGCTTTGACGGCTACGTTTTTCCCCCTCATCTAAAGAGAATTCCATCGGAAGAGGAGAACACAATGCATGATTACATTTATGACATTTACTCCCAGTACAAAGAGTAGGTGAAGGCGGCAGAGAAAGCATCGAAGGTGGCCTCTGAGCGGGCTAAAATAATCAAAAAGTTAGAATCTGATCTAGCTCAGAAGGACCGCATCGTCCAAGTGCTTACTGATGAAGCCGGGTCCTCTCAGAAATCAGAGATGGAGGCCATCAAAAAGGCCGATGAGGCGAACTTGGCCATGGAGAGGATGAGGCAGACACACTATGCCTTAGTGGAGCAGATGGGTCACCGAAACACCACTGTCACAGCTGAATGGGACGTTGCTCTAAAAGAACTTGTTGAACTTAAAGCTAAATATTCCGAAATCATCAAGGAAAAGGATGACGCAAACAAAGCCGCCCAGGAGGCGTGTGAACATGCTATCGTGCTTTGGGGCGAACGGGACGCGGCCACGGCTAAGGTCCGAGTGTTGGAGACTGAGGTCGAGGAGAAGGTTCGAATGGCTGAGTCTAGGCTTGAAGCTGATATCGAAGATCTCCTCATTGTTTGCCAATGTTTTGAGGCACAGAGATCTAGCCTGGCTCGACAACTACCCGACTCATTATATAACGCTTGGAGCCGATTGGTTGAGGAGGAGAAGGCGGTGCATCTGGGTGAATCAATTGACGAGTTTGAGCTTGAGAATCGTATATTAAATGAAGATGAACGAAAGATTCTCCACGAGTCGATGATTTTGCATGAAAAAGAAAGGCTCGGCACCCAACACTTGGAGGTCGGAGAAGGTTCAGGTGTGGAGCATCACGAAGTGAGTGCTGAAGTTCCTACATCAACCCAACCTGAATATGCACATGTAGTTGATCCCCAGCCCATTCCTGCCTATAATCCGGATCAGTCGCAGCTATCTACGGCCAGAGAACAAGTTTCTGAGGCTGTTCAACCGTCCACAAGCCAAATTAAGGAAGGTATTCTGAACATTCTATATGCTTATCTGAAGTCGGAGTCGTCATTCGAATTAAGTACTAACAGTTCTTCTTTTGTTTTTGTCCAGTGATTGATGTTGCACCGGTCGTACCTCCTGCCACTCAAGAATCACATCATATGCAGGAGGCAATAATAACTGAAGCAACCACCACAACGACTATGGCATCGACTGACGGAATGCAGGGGTGCACTCTGGTTTTCGATGAACAGATGATGGAGGAACTCCTCGGTCATCATAGCGATCCTTTTGCGGACCTACCATTTGTTATGGGTGGAAGCGCACCTGCTACTGGCTCTTCACTGCCAACCACTAATGCTCCCAGCGAGGACCAAGCAATTCATGAAGAAGAAATATTGGTCAAAATCGATGCTGAAATGGAGGCAGTGGCCCATGGTGGTAGTTTTGGAGGTGGGATGGCGGCACATGGTCCGGCTCCGTTAAGGATTATATCACCTGGTGGTATAGTTATTGACACAAGCGCGCCTATCCCGCCTCCTATAGCCGATCCGGTTCCTCCGACTCCGCCTTCAGGGAACGTTCTCGTTCATTTGAGCTCGGATGAGGAAGTTGATATCATGCCCCCTACTGGAGATATGCCGCCGAAGGGAAAAGGCTCAAAAAGAAAAATAAGTGGCAGCTCTAGTGGGACCACATCGAAAGGAAAGTCGAAAAAGAAGAGAGAGTAGATGTGCTTCTTCGGTTTATTTTTGGTAGACAGATAGAAATCTATCTTTGTTTTTCTTTTATATGCCGTGTATAGATGCGGGTTCGGCCCCTGCTAGTAGGAATTTTGGAATCAACTTGTACATAATTTCTTTTCACAAATAGTTGAAATGAAACTTTATTTTGTTTTGATCTTGATGTGTGTTTATTTTCTTAAGTGTTCCAGCATTTGAATTCTTCGTTCGGTACACTGGTGAAGTTTCAACTTTTGAATCTTGTTTGAGTTCATCCGTCAAGTCCTACAATCACCGCCTCAAGTCACGATTGGATATTAAGTTGAACTCTGATATTGTACTGCTTCAGCCAGTGATTGACACTTTAGTTCTGCCCCTAGTTTTAGGGATGAAGTTTAAAGATCGGCTAGCGGTCGTATTTCGCTTTTGATGCAGCGTGCTTAGCATTGTTGGATTGATGTTGAAACAAGGAGATTTTGAGTGGTTGAATCACACTCGCTCTTTTATTGATGATTATATCCACGCTTCGGGGACTTAAGTTATTTTCACGGGCGATCATCCATGTTTGTTTGACACTTATCATTTCGTCCGTACTCTGGGGACTTAAACACATTCGCGGGCGCTCAATTACACCCGACTTGAGTTTATACTCTGGTCCGCAGTCTGGGGACTTAGAGTTGATTAACATTTTACAATCCAGTCCATGCTCTAGGGACTTGGAGTTGGTTGATGTTTACTTTCCGGTTTGCATTCTGGGAATTCAGATCGTTTTGATGTCTATACTTCAGTTCACACTCTGGGAATCCGAAGTTAGGTGATGTTTTATACTCCAGCTCGCACTATGGGAACTTAGAGTTAGTTGATGTTTATACTCCGGTTTGTATTTTGGGATTCCGGAGTTGGTAAACAGACGGTCAGTTACATCTGTTGTATGTTTTTGAATTTCGCTCGCACTCTAGGAACGAAAGGTGTATCAGGATCGTGGATGGTCGAATCACATCCACCTTGAGTTAACAAGTGAGGTCGTTAGATGGACGGGTCCACCCTCCTCAAACTTGGTTCAAATGCGGGCGAAGTCGTCAGGTGGACAGATCCACCCTCTTCAAAACCGCATTTGTAATTTTATATTCCAGTTCGCACTCTGGGAATCTGGAGTTAGGTGAAGGATTGTCGTGTATCAATCCTTTTTTGACTTTAGTGTGATGGCTTGTCCCCGAGCTCGGGTTTCACTTAGCGAGTGACCGGTCTTATCACAGTCACTCCCTATTTAAATAAATTCCACCGTATGATGGAACTTAGCTCTCCATGCATAGTGATGATCATATGAAGTATTTCAAGTAAATCACAGCTCTGGCTCGAAGAGATTGCATTTTATTGCTGAAATAAGAAAATATGGCAAAGTCAGTTGCCTTATTACAAATTCTAATTTCGAAATGCAGAAACAAATTGCAAATGAAAAATAGACTGAATAAATAAATAGAGCCTGTTATGTGTAGTAGCGACGGAGACTCTCGCTGTTCCAGTCTCTCGGAAGAGTGAGACCGTCAACGGTCGATATTTTGAATGTGTCATCTCCGAGCTTTCGTTCAATAACATATGGTCCTTCCCAAGTTGGCTTCATATGCGAAGGAACCGGATAAATTCTTTTGAGTACGAGATCACCAAGTTCAAAGGTTTAGGGTCGGACCTTGGCATTGTATAATCGGGCGACTCGACTTCGATATGCGGTTGCCCTCAAATCAGCCTCTTCACGCTTCTCATCCAATAAATCGAGAGATTCAGCAAGTAATATAGCATTTGTCTTTGGATCATAGTATGTCACACAATGAGAAGGCACTTCTAATTCAACTGGAATAACAACTTCTGAACCATAAGCGAGAGAGAATGGAGTGTGACCGGTTGCGGACATGTAGGTGGTACGGTAGGCCCATAAGGCCATAGAAAGTTAATCGACCCATTTGCCCCCATCTTTTTCCAATCGTTTCTTCAGAATGGATTTTATAACTTTATTAACAGCTTCAACCTGTCCATTCGCTTAAGGGTGTGCGACTGCGGAGAATTTCTTCTGAATGTGGAATCATTGATAGAAATCCTTAAATTTGGCATTATCGAATTGGGTCCCGTTGTCAGTGATGATAGTACATGGGAGACCAAATCGGCAGATGATGTTGCGCACTACAAAGTTGATCACCATCTTTGTTATGATTGTAGCAAGGGGTTCAGCTTCTGCCACTTAGTAAAGTAATCAACTGCTACGATGGCGTACTTCGCACCACCTTTGGCTAGAGGTAAAGAGCCAATAATATCAACGCCTCATACTGCAAACGGCCATGGCTGACCATTTGAGTTATCTCAGTAGGCGGGGCTCTAGGAATCCAAGCATGCTTTTGATATTTATCACATTTCTTGGCATAATCTGCTGCATCACGGTTTACAGTCGGCCAATAGTATCCATACCAAAGTACTTTCTTAGCAAGTGCTTGCCCCCCGGTGTGATCGCCACATTCTCCTTCATGTACATCATGTAATACTCGTTTGATTTCATCATGAGCGATACACCGGAGTAAAGGAACAGAGTATCCTCTTCTATACATAACTCCGTTTTGAATGGTGAACCGAGAAGCTTTTTGAAGAATTTGCCTCTTTTCACTCCTACGCTCTGGCAGGGTTCCATGCTCAAGATAATTTCTGAATGGAGTCATCCATGATTCACTTTCGGAAACGACATCAAATATCCAATCGGTTTCCATCTGATCAATGCTTGGCGAAGATAATATCTCTACAGGAACAAGTCCCATTTGTCGTGCCTCGCCTGTACTGGCTAACTTTGACAATGAATCAGTTTTCTGGTTGTGTTCTTGTGGTATGAAATAAATAGCATAATAGTCAAACTGATTCAATGTCTCCTGAACCTGAGCAAGGTAAGTTGCCAGTCTTCGATCTCTGGCTTAGTACTCCCCTCGAACTTGACACACGACCAATTGCGAATCACAGTAAATTTCCACCGCGATGATCCTTAAATCTCTAGCAAGTTTCAATCCGGCCAGTAGGGCTTCATACTCGACTTCGTTATTAGTTGCATGGAAGTTGAACTTTAGAGCATAACATATAGATCGACCTTCAGGAGTTTCAAGCACAACCCCTGCACCTGAGCAACAGTCATTCGATGCACCATCTGTATGTAGCTTCCAGATATACTTAGGAGATCCACTGGTTTCAGACAAGTCCTCTGGGATGGTAAATTTGGCAATGAAATCTGTTAGGACTTGTCCTTGAATGGCTCGCCTTGGAGTGTAAGTAAGGCCAAACTGACTTAGCTCGATATTCCATTTGAGTAACCTACCAGACGTCTCAGGACACGTAAGGACCTGTCGTAACGGCTGGTCGGTGTAAACGGTGATTGGGTGAGCTTGGAAATATGGACGGAGCTTCCTTGAGGCAATAACAAGAAAATAAGCCAATTTCTCTAGCTTCGGATAATTTCTCTCAGCTCCGGTAAGCCGCTTGCTTATGTAGTAGACCGGCTTTTGTATTCGGTCCTCCTCCTGAACTAGGGCAGCACTGATTGCGTTTTCTGATACCGCCAAGTAAATGTACAATTTCTCGTGATCGATAGGCCTTGACAAGATTGGCGGTGTAGAGAGATGTTGAATTAGTGCTCGGAATGATCCCTCACATTCCGTAGTCCATTCAAATTTTCGTTTCCTTTTTCGGATCAGATCGAAGAAGGGAATGCATTTGTCAGTGGACTTTGAAATGAACCCGTTCAATGCTGCTACTTTCCCGTTGAGACTCTGGACTTGCTTTATAGTTCTTGGGGTTTCAAGATTTCTGATCGCCCAGATCTTTCCGGGATTGGCTTTGATTCCTCGAGCATTGACGATAAACCCAGGGAATCTTCCGGATGCTACCCCAAAGTGACATTTCAATGGGTTGAGCTTCATTTTATATTCTCGGAGGATATTAAACATTGACTCCTGGTCTCTGATGTGATCGGTGGAAAATCGCGACTTGACTAGCATATCGTCCACATACACCTCCATGGTTTTTCCAATCTGGTTAGCGAACATTCGATTAACTAACCGTTGATAAGTTGCCCCAGCATTCTTGATTCCAAAAGGCATAACTTTATAGGAATAGAGCCCCATATTGGTTACGAAGCTGGTATGCTCCTGGTCGGGTAAGTGCATGGGTATTTGATTATAGCTAGAGTACGCATCCATGAAGGATAAAAGTTCATGTCCAGCCGTTGAGTCTACAAGTTGATCAATTCGTGGAAGTGTAAAACTGTCTTTGGGGCAAGCTTTATTCAAGTCTGAGTAGTCAACACATGTTCTCCATTTCCCATTTAGCTTTCGGACAAGTACAGGATTGGATACCCATTCCGGGTATAATGCATCTCGAATGAATCCATTCGTCTTAAGCTTATCTACCTCTTCTTTAAGGGCGGCAGATCTCTCTAGATCCATACCACGCCTTTTTTGCTTGACTGGGACGTACCGCGGGTCAATATTCAGCGTGTGGTTCACGATGTTTGGCGAGATCCCACACATATCAGAGTGCATCCAGACAAACACATCAAGGTTTACCCGGAGAAATTCAACCAATTCCTCTTGCATTTGTTGGCTTAGTTGAGATCCAATCTTTATCATCTTCGAGTCATCATTATCGTCGATTAGAACATCGATCGTCAGTTCGGCTGGAGAAGCTTGACTGTCTTTTATTTCATCTTCACTTTCGGTATCTCTCGGGTCAAGATCTCTTTGGAATTGGTTGGGGTGCCCGGGCCTAGGCCCAGGCGCTAATTATCAATTATCCGCAAAGCGGACGCAAAGAGATTCCTCTACGCCCTTTCCTTTTTCTTTCCGCTGCGCCTCGCGCAGCTCAGCAACGTAACAGGCTCACCATGCGGCCTGATCCCCTTGAACAACTCCGACACCATTGTCTGTAGGGAATTTCAAAGTCAAACACCATGGGGCGATGGCAGTCCTGAATTCAGCTAGGGCTGGTCGTCCCAAGGAAGCATTGTACGGGGAGTTTATATCCAAAACAACAAACTGTAGTATCCGGACTCTCTAGCGCTCACCAATTCCCAGCTCCACTAGCAATTCCACCACTCCGGTGGGTATTGTTGCACTCCCATTGAAACCGTGAATGCGAGACTGACATGGCTTCAAGTCTTTAGTCTCCATTCTCATCTGGTCATAAGCTCGTTTAAACAAAATATTCACAGAGCTTCCGCTGTCTACCAAGATCCTCTTCATCCAAGCCGGACCTACTTGAGCTGATATGACTAGCGGATCAATAGTGGGGGCTTTGACCCTGTCGGCATCCCGACCTCGAAATACGATGTCATCTGCCATTGTTCTTTGCTGTTTGGCCAGAGCCCCATCTTCAGAATTACTACGACATTCAAAGTCTACATGCCTGATAGAGCTGGCATACGACTCTGTTTCCTTCCAACTTCGGTCTGCTGGATGAGGACCACCACAAACAGTGTTTATCACCAACCTCCCACCAGTACAAGCGGGTTCCTCTTATCTAGCTGGATTCGGCACATGATTTTGATTCGATGGGCCCGCACCTCCAGACTGTGGCGCCCAAACAAACTGTTCTAACTTCCTTTCTCTTATCAACTTTTCGATAAGATCCTGCAAGTGACGGCATTCATTTGTGTTATGGTCGTAGCTTTCGTGGAATCTACAAAATTTTCCCGTCTGAATTTACTTTTCCGATGACTGTTTCGGAGCAGGCTTCTTATACTGAATAGTATTGCAGGTTTGTAGATATACGTTCTCCAACGATGTATTCAAAGGAGTATAATTATCAAACATTGGAGCTCTACGCCGTGGACCACGGTTCTGATCCCGTTTTCTATTTTGGTTAGCACTGCCTTTTTGCTGATCTTGTTTATTCTGAATATTCAATTGCACTTTTCCGGAACTCTCCCCGGATTGTTTAACAGCAATATTACTCTGAACTCCTTCCATACTAGGCCCCACATCATCCTTCTTCCTAGACTGTTTCGCATCCTCCCTTCTCAAGAATTGGGCTGCCTTGGAATAGAAATGGTCCAATGATGTGGGGGGTTTTCCGGCCAACCAGTTACCGAAGTCAGAATTGGGTTCAATCCCCTTAGTCAGTGTCATGAGAATAGAGTTATCATTTGGGTTGCTGATCTCAGCACATGCAGCATGAAATCTCTCTAAATAATGCCTGCGTGTCTCTCCAGGAGCTTGAATGACACTAGATAAAGTATTAACATCCTTCGGTCTCGCGACATGCATACGAAATTTCTCAATAAATTTTGTTACCAACTGATCAAAGCATGAGATAGATCGAGGTGGCAGTCGGGTAAACCACATAGTCGCTATGCCCCCTAGTGAAATCGGGAAGCTTCGGCACTTGACTGCATCATCAGCTCGTTCAGCGTTCATCAACCATTCGTACTTCAGAATATGCTGATTAGGGTCAGAGTTTCCTTCATAAACGGGTAAAGTTGGCATCCTGAATCGCCGAGGTGGTTTAGCATAAAGTATCTCATCAGTAAAAGGAGTATGACTCCGGGAGATTCCCTAGTCGTCATTGCTAAGCCCTTGACTTTCACGGATCATTTGATGGATCATTGCTGATAGATCGGGCATCTGGGCATTTTGAGCAGGCTGGGCTAAGGTGTGGTCGGGTTCCACAATGCGAGGAGGGGCCGGTCACTATCGACGGTCCATGTCTTGCCTCCTTGGCTCTATGTCCTCGGGGATGTAAGGCTCAGGGTGGTATTCACGCTGGTGATGGTTCGGATCTGTCCGATTTCGGACCTCAGCATCTAAATCAGTGGCTGTTGTGGTACGGTTATCAGTAACATGATGTGGGGTAGCGCTCCTCGGGAGGAGGGTCCAGTTTGACGGCTGGTTGACGGGCCAACTCTCAGTTGCCCAACATTCAGGGTGTGTTGATGCCCAATGGCCTGTTTGTAACTTTCGTCTAGCCTTAGGCGTGTAGACCTGTGATGATAGTCAGAAGAGGCTGAACTCTCGGTGGAAGAATAGAAAGCTTGATCCCTCCTGGATCTCCTTCGTCGTTGACGGTTCAGTTGGTTGGTTAGTTTCACATTAGAACGGAGCTGTTGAGTGTGCTGTTGGCGGTTCTAAGTCAATTCTTACATCAATATATGAAATTCTTCTCTGGTGATAGGGCTGTGCGGATCTGACGGTCCGGTAGCATTCTAATCAGTTGGAGGCAGTTGTACGTGATTCTGTCTGTCCCGTCCTTCAGGATCTGTAGCTGTGGAAGTAGTCCTTGTGTTAACCATGGTGGATGATGAAGCTCTCTCCTAGACTTATAGCAAATCTAAATAGGATGGAAGAACTTCTGAAATTGATATATGGATCGTCTCCTTGGATGTTTGCAATCCGGTATCGGCAGTAGATCCAACGAGCAGAAGGAAAAAACTGGGTTTTTTCTCGGTGAAAGCACCAAAGTGTTTGTACCAAAATTGGGCGCAACACTCTTCGGAAGGGTTTGAAGAGATAAAAATGAAGAAATTAAATGGAAAAGAGGATTATCTAACAAACACTTCAAAAACAAATAAGAAAATACGCAGAAACACAAAAATTTAGAGTGGTTCGGTGTGTTGCCTACGTCCACTATGAAATTGATGATTTTATTGATGTTTTCTTGATGATTAAAACTGATTACAGTGGATTACAGTGATGAAATTCGAGCACAACAGTAGCCTTGTAGTGCAAAAATGCTTTCGGCAGAGTCTGGACGTCAAAGAGCCAAAAATCCCTTTTCTGTAGGCTCTGGGGTGCTATTTATAGGCGTAGGATGCAAATATCTCGCTTAGATCTTGGGAGACCTCTTCTGGCATGTGGGTGGGCCTACGCGATCGATCCCAGGCGATTTGCACTCGGTCTGTGATCGATACGAACGAATTTTGTATCGATCAAGATTTGGTCCAATCGAGTCGAAATTTGGCATGGATGTTCTTTGAGTTGTACGTAAGCTCCTGTGAAAATTTCATAGCATTTGGACTTGTGGATTGCAAGTTATGATCGATGCAAGTTTGGGCTTTTCGGTTGTTGTTCTCTTCGCAACGATGCTCTTCGAATCGATCACTTCGTATCGATGACCACGCACGTGATGCCAGTTGACGTGGTGCTTACTTTCAGGATCAATCCGAAGTTCATGCCGAATCGATCGAGTCTTCCCAATGTTTGCGCCTCGTTCGTATCGATTTGACTGGGTTTTGTTCGTATCTATCGCAGTCGCTCTGTTCGTATCGATGGAAACGGCTCAGTTCGTATCGATCCAAGTTGCGCTGTTCGTATCGATCGTGTGGTCTTGCTCATATCGATCGAAGTTGTTCCAACCTTACGGATATGAACAACGGATAGTGCGATGGATACAAATAGATGGACGCGAGATGACATCGATGGATGGATACGAAGAGTCGATGTCTTATGGATACGAAGAAAGCCTTACCATTAGTGGATACGAATTGTGCCTGTCTCTTGATGGATACGAAGAAGACCATCTTCGATGGATACGAACAAGACGGTTATCGATCGATACGAAGTGGACTCATTTACTGATGGATTCGAACTTGATGGGTACGAATAAGGCCACCTCGGATCGATTCGAACATGATGGATACGAAGTGAAGTTTATTCTTTTGATTTGCGTCTATCATATCTTGAGCATACGAACTCCGATTGACTTGAAATTTGGAACGTTGGCTTTCATAGCTTCGCTTGTCATGTCTTGTCAATTGTAGCTCGATCCGGACTCGGGCAAAATTCATCGATATCTGTAGCGAATCTGCTTATAACCGATCTTCGGGATGTACCCTCCTTGGTTTCCTGTCAAGTTCTTGGTATCACGGCCTTGCCAAAAGGCGGGATAACATTAATATATTGTCACAATCAGATTGGTTGTATGTTTATATATGTCATATTTATTAAAAAAATATTTTGGCAAATATCTACCTATAATATGCATGGCTCAAAATTAGAAAAACAATTTATTTATTTTAATTAATTTAATATGCATTATTTAATTAAATATGAATTTTATAATTTAAATTCTATATTATATACATTACAAAATATGGTTTTGTAATTTTATACAAATATTATCAAGTTTGAAATATTTTCGACAAAAATAAAATAATTTTATACATACATACATGCATATATATATATATATATATATATTATTTTAAAATATTATTTAAATAATTTAATCATATAAATTAATTATATAATTATATATATTATATAAAATATGTTTTGTATTTTATAAAATTAAATTAGTACCTAACATGCTTTTGGAAAGAAAAAAATAAAAAAAATTATATTTTCATAATTTAAATATTTAAATGTCAGTCGAAAAGTTAAAAATAGATTTTAATTTTTTTTTAAATTATAAACTTATACATTAATATTCAAATAATAAAATATCATTCAGAATTTTATTGAAGTTTTAAATTTCTAAATTATGTTTTGAAAATAAATTTTTACTATTTTTCCTTACGGATATCAATTTAAAATATTTTATATTTAAATTAAAAAATTATTTCTATGCCATGTGCATTATCAGGAATATATATATATATATATTTAATATATAGTTTTTGTATATTTTAAAAGTATTAATATATATATATATATTATATTATTTATATATATGTGTGTGTTTAATCTATATATATGTTTAAAAAAATTATATATATATATATTGCTTTTGGTTTTGCAGCAAATAAATAATTAAATTTGATATAATTTCATAGATGTTTTAAAATATACTTATATAATTATATATATATATATATAATGTTAAAATTCCATATACATTTATATGCATATATATATAATTATTTAAAACAAAATATAGTTTATATATATATATATATAATATTTTATATATAAATTAAAATATATAAACATACACTTGGACAATATATTCGTATACTGATGAGCTAACGTTTCCACTACGGTGTAAATCTCAACACTTATACACGGGCATATTATACCTTGAACGGATTTCTATATTACACACACACACACACACACATATATATATATATGTGTGTGTGTGTGTGTGCGCGTGCGCGTGTGTGTGTATGATACATATATATATATATAATAATATTAATTACATAATATAAAACATATTAGAAAGTTAAATAAAATAATGATTTTATTTAAAAGAAATTAGAAATATGCTAAATATATTAGACTAAATACGCCTAGTAGAGATCCAAAATGATGATTTTTTTTGAAATTCACTCATTACTTCCATTGTGGGCTGGCCTAGTTCCAACATGTTGGACAAGAGCTCCAATAGTACTTAAAAGGTAATGGGATTATCTCCCAGGCTACTCCACCCTATACTCTACAACACAACGGTGTGTTGGAGCAAAGGAACCGAACCTTATTAGATATGATTCGTTCCATAATGAGTAAAGTTGAGTTGCCTCTGTCCTATTGGGATATGCGCTAGAAATCATAGCGCATATGCTGAACTTAGTACCTACTAAATATGTGCCTAAGACACCATATATGAGATAGGGGTGGCAATTATACCCAACCCGGTGGGTTTCGGTTCTAGGAGGGTTGGGTCTTGTCGGGTCCAAACTATACATTTCAAAACCTATACCAGACCAAACGCGACTAGAGTTTTGGTTTGGGTCGGGTCGGGTCGATTCAGGTTCGGTTGGGTAATAACATTAAAAATGCATATATTTCAATGTTTTTGGTCGAGTCTATCGGGTCGGGTCGGATGTGATCGGGTCTTTATTGTATTCTTCATCACCATGACCCGACCCAAGACCCATCGGGTTCTGTTCGGGTTTGGGTCTTTTTCGGTCAGTTCGGTTTTACAATTCTCGATTCTAATTGCAAGCCGTAATATGAGATATGGCATGGGAAGAAACGACGCTTTAATTATTTGAAGGTGTGGGGTTATCCGGCCTATGTTAAGAACATTGCCCCTAAAGAGCTAATTACGAAAACAAAGTATGGGCTTTTTCGGACATACCCAAAGAAATAAAACTCATCGGTTGGAAATGAATTTTTAACAAAAAGCTAAATGCAGATCAATAAGTAAAGACATGCAAAGTTAGGTTAGTTGCGAAAGGATTTCGTCAAATTTAAGTTGTTGATTATGTCGAAACTTTTTTGCCTGTAGCCATACTTAAGTTCAATCGGATTATGCTCGCCATTACAACATTCTATGACTACGAAAGTTGACAAATGGATGTGAAGAAAACATTTCTAAATGATGATTTAGAAGAGACCGTCTATATGTCACAGTCCGAGGGCTTTATGGTCAGTGGGAGTGACGGCAAGGTTTGCAAGTTATTAAAGTCCATTTACGAACTTAAACAAGCTTCAATGAGTTAGAATAAGTGTTTTGATAAGGTAATCAAATAGTTTGGTTTTTATCAGAACACAGAGGAAGTGTGCGTATATAGAAAGGAATAAGGCAAAGCCATTGTATTTTTATTAATGTATGTCGATGTTCTATTATTGATTAGTAATGACACTTCATTACTACAATCGGTGAAACATAAGTTTTCCAAGAATTTCTCCATGAAGGATTTGAGAGAAGCAGTATATATACTAGGTATAAAGATAGATTTAAGAGGTTGTTGGGATTTTCTCAATCCTAGTACATAGATAATATACTGAAGAGGTTCAATATAGAGAATTCCAAGCGTGGAAACATTCCAACGTAATTTCCAAGAAGGATGCTTCTCATACTGATAAGGGGAAAGAGCATATAATGAGGATCCCCTATGCTTTGGCCATAGGATCCATAATGTACGCTATGCTAATGTAGCATACGCATTAGAATGCATAAGCTGATAACAGACTAATCCTTGTGAAAAACATTAGACTGCCGTAAATGTATACCGAAGTATTTAAGAAATGCTCAAGACTCATTCCTCATATACAGAAATGGAGGCCTCCTTATGAAGTGGTATATGCTATATAGAAGATAGTAAGTTGGTGTTTGGTTATATCTTTACACTTAACGATAGAGCCGCTAGTTGGAAAAGTTCCAAATAAGAGATAGAAGTTGATTCAACGAAGGAGGTTGAGTTCATCGCCTTGAATGAAGTATCTAAAGAGGCAGTCCAGATGCGCAATTTTTAAGTGATCTTAGAGTGATTATGATACCAAGAATCCAATGGCATTGTTTTTTGATAACAACGCGATGATACAAATTGCAAAGGTGTCCAGAGCACATAAGAAGTCACGACATATTCTTTGGAAGTTCCACCTCCTTAGAGAATTCGTGTAGAAGAAAGAGGTTGTCATCTAAAAGGTAGATACCAAGGACAACATAGTGGATCCATTCACTAATGGTCTAGCTCGGTTGGCTCTCGAAAAGCAGATTGAAGGGATCGGATTAAGATTTCATAGTTGGCCCCAAGTGCAAGCGGGAGATTGATAGGGTTAGGGTATGCCTTAGGGACAATTCTGTAGTTTATTATAAATTATTAAATCTTTAATCAATCCTTGTTCGTAATAGAGGTATTTTCTTTCAATTATATATATTTGTTATAATGTTTAATAAATAAATTAAATGTTTAAATAAAATATATTTAACAAAAAATCCATAAATGGTGTGTTTGTGATATGTATTTGTTGAGACTATAGTATGTAATGCTCTCCAACTGTTAGGCAATGTATTACACATGACTGCTAGGGGCACCAAGTGGTTACGTATTGATAGTTGTTGGATAACTATGGAATGACTCACCCGATAGTTTTCTGTTGGTTAATATAACTAAGGTCAAACAGAAAATATCGATGTGACTGATTTACATAGTTCTCTTAACTTGAGAATACTATTGATCATCAATAGGAAAGCTCCGCTTCGAATATAGTCAAATCATGGCACGACGTCCATCGAGTGACTATGGTTGGGTCGAGTGGAAGTAATGGAAGTGAAACACTATTCAAGTAAGGATTCGTCTTCACGGTTATACGGGGTTAGTATTACGATCAACTCAAGTCAACGCAAAGTCAACATCTCTAGCCAGAGTAATTCAGTTAATAATAATTGTTATTAATGAACCATAGACTTTGTGTTTGGACTACAAAGTGGAATATGGATGATATTGGAATTTTGACCGTTACAATATTCCATAAGTCCAAAGTGATGTAGTTTTGATGAAGAGAATTGGTGTAAATAATAGTCACAGCCAGGTAACGCTTTACAAAGTAAAGTTGGATTTTACCGAAACCAAGTCAGCGATAAATATTGTCAAAATGTCACACCATCTGCTAGTGATGTGTGAACCTTAATATTTGAATAGTTCGATATTAATCACTGGCCAAATTTACACCTAACGAGTCACACAATCGAAACATTGAATACTCCTTTAACCAAATGATTTAATTAATTCGTAATTGTTATAAATTAATAAAATTAATAAATATTTTAACTAAAATTTTATTTCGATTTAATGAACAAATATTATTAAATGTAATTGCTATAAATATATTAATTGATATATGATATTGGTACATGTTTAAATTGGATTTAAATATAAAATATTTGTTCAGGCTTTAAATAGGTTTGAAGCCCATATAAGGGTTGGTTGGTTCGGCCATGATGAGGGCATAAAGCGGTGCAGCCATATGATGGCAAGTTGGACTTGGTTTGAATGGATAAGGGATAGGGAATTGGTAAGTGATAAAAAGGGATTGAGATCCAAACTTGTCTCTAGTCTTTCCTCTATATAAGCATCTCAACCCACACCTATTAGAGAACTTTTGAAGCCACCAAGTGTAAAGTATATAAACATACATTTGGACAATATATTTATATACTATATGAGTTAACATATCTGTTGTAGTGTAAATCCTAAAACTTACATACGGACATGTTATACCTTGCATAGATTATTATGTTACATATGCATAGATATATATATATATATATATATATATATGTATGTATGTATGTATGTATGTATGTATGTATGTATATGATACACATGTATATAATATAATTTTAATTACATAAAATAAAATTATTTTATAAATTTAAATAAAATAATGATTTTATTTAAAATAAATTTATAAAAGTTCCAAATAAATTAGACTTCATAGGCCCAATAAAGATCTAAAATGGTAATTTTTTTTGAAATTCACCCATTACTTCCATTACGAGTTGACCTAGTTCCAACACCAGCATCTTTCATAATTTCCTTGGCTTGTGGTTGTAACGACCTGTATTTTATGTATCAAAGGATCGTAAAATAATTTTATTTTATTCATATGAGGTCGTTTGATTCTATAATTTTAAGATATGACTCTTAGGGACATTTTACACGCCTATAATTTTCCTAAATTTCTATGTGACTATTTTGACCCTGAAAATCTTGTTTAGGCTAAAATTTTTGATAGGAGTCGAATCTCAAACAAATTCCTTTGCTTTAGGATGGTGGTTTCCCATTCTGTAGAGTGGTCTTAATAGAAAAACTGACTTGCGATTAGGAAGTTATCCCTGTTTTAAGTTTTAACAATTGTTGGTCAGAATTAGTATGCAATTAAGTAAGCCCATTAGTAAGCAAATTAGTCCAATTTGAGAATCACCATAAATATAGGATAGGAGAGTCAAATTAAAACCTTTCCTCTCTCCCAAATCAGATCCAATCCTCATTAGCCCTATGTTCACCCAAAATCACTCAAATTGATCTCTAATTCAAATTAGATCGTAAATTAGTGTATAGATCATCGGTTGGAGGATAGAGATCATTAGTTTGGATGGTTTGAATTGCTTTTCATCGTTGTCCGCGTTAGATCTACATTTAAATTGGTTGAATTTGGTAATTAGTGAGTGGTTTATGCTTTCTCATTGTCCTATGCATGTTTATATGGTAGAATTACATGTTTAACATGATTTTTGATCTAAAAATCCTTTTCTAACTTTAATCACATGTTAATATACGTTTATGACATAAATTGAGAATTCTAATATGATTTGTAGAAATGGTATTGTAACCTTGCTCATATTCATATGTTTATTGATTTCTTAGATTTGGATTGAAATATGCTTGATTGCTATAATTCTATGTGTTGCTTGTTGAAATGGATGTAATTGCATGTTATTCCACATTTATATGTTGTGCTTTGATGTTGTTTTCTAGTGTTTTGGATGTTTAGGAAGATAGGTTGGTGAATTTGGTAAATCGGAGGCAAAGATGAATGGAATTGGAGGAAACTTGGAGGAGAGGCTTTGGAGTATGGGAAGAGCATAGGATTCAAGTCACGAGTTCTAATTCCTTAAGCATACAAGTCGGTACTGACTTGTTTATGTTGTGCCAACATGTGCGTGTTGGTCAGATAGCTCGGTGGTTTTTGGGTAACTCAAGAGCAAGGCTGGTAGAAGTTATCTAAGGCAAGAGATAGATGATTGGCTAAGGGTTGAAGGCTATACCGACTTGTTTATAGAGCATGAGGTGGAATGATTTGATGTGGGGACCAAGATGTTGGAATGGATAAGTCGGGGTCAAAGCATCTAGACATGGAGTACTAGAAGCAAGAAAGGGGAGTAAAGAAACTTGACCAAAAATCAACTAAGGGCAGAGGTTGGTGCCTACTTGAATAGGTCGGTACCGAGTTGTATCGGTTGGTCAAATGGATGTGAAATTTCTAGGAAATGAAGTAAAGGTCTTGTAGATCGTGCTGGATGTGTTGGCTCGTTTACATCAAGGTTGGGTGGCGATGTAATAACATGATAAAAGCTTTGTATCTTCGGTTTGTGACTCATGGTGGGAGTCGGTACCAAAGATGGTAGCTCATTAAAAGAGGGAGCTATAGAATGAGGAATGTGGTGAATTTCTGCATAATGAAAACTGGATTGAGTAGTAGAAGGGCTTGGAATTCGAATGGAGAAAAGGAGGGCTCAGATGTGAATGTGCTAAGGAATCATTGGTAACTTGGAGTGTTTTCTTGTGTATTCGAAGCAGGGGTATTATAAGTGGGGATGCCTATGGGTCAATTAATGGACTTGTATACCTTGGATCAGTGGCTTTGGGCCTAGTGTCTAGCTTTGGACTATGAGACATGTATCGAGCTTTGGGTTGGCTGATATGAGAGTACATAGAAAACCGGGATTTCCATTAGTCTTTTGCAGTAAGGAGGCCATACGAGTTATCATATATTCAGGGCATAGGGATGGGTGATAGAAGGTACTGTTTGATGGCTTCTATAGTTGCTTTCTTTAGTGGGATATCATTGGAAGTAGGTACTGGAGATAGGGATATTTGGACATCCGCCGTTCTATGTTGTACAATACCTTCATGATATTGTAGAGTAGCATGTTATAGTGTTATGTGTTAAGTCTTTGGTTGCAAGGACAGGTCAGGTATGGTTTGTATACTCTTATTCCTTATTACATTTACCTGTATAGTATTTTCATATTCATTTACGCTCACACCAGACTGTTTTCTGACCCAAGGTTTTATGTTTTGCTTCTTATTATCTTGGATACTCTTAAATGAGTAGACTAGATAATAGGTCTAGGTAACGTAGTAGCTGTTCGGAGTACGAGCTGGATGGAGCTATCTCGTATTATATACTTATATAGATTCTACGCTTATTCTGCTATGCAGCATTGGGGAGCCTTAGCAGTGACTATTTATTACTTGTATTTGAGACAATTATTGAGTTTGTTTCCATTGTATAAACTCTATGACATTTGATGTATAAGTCTGTGGATATTATGCTCTGATGATTGTTTCATATTGTTATTACTTATTCTTCTATTGTATATGTGATATTATATATTGTCTATGCACTTTGAGATATACGATAGGTTATATGCTGTGTTTTATTTTATTCCAACCCTGATGATTGTCCTATATCGACCAGACACGACTGCAGCGCATTATTTATATACTACCAGTGCTGGTGGTATAGGGCGGTCATCACATTTGATATCAGTGCTTTAGTTACGTGATTAACCTGAGGTGATAGTGCGATCCAGTAGAGATAAGTAGGGAGTTATCGCCTTAGACTAGGCTAGTGTATATATACGAGAGAGTGTGTACTTGTTATATATTTTTGTGTTAAAAAATATATAGTAATATATTATATAGTATAAGTCCATGCACATGAGCACCATAGACACGGTTTTCTTTATGAGAGACTGATCATTCTTGTTATAGATAAGAATAAGCCGGCATACAAGGAATATTATGAGATATGCTTCAGGAGTTAAAGAAGGAGCATGATCAGGAGCTGCTACGCTTGATTTCCAAGCTATGTTCAATGCTATGATGGAAATGATGATGAGGAATGCTCCTAATATAGCCGTTAGTGGAGGTGCTCCAGTGCAAGCGCCTAGGGATGATTTTGCTAAGTTGAGCAAAGATTACTCTACTTTAGGAGGAAAGTCATTTCCATGGAATAGAATCAACCATAGAAGTGCAAGATTAGATTGATACTTGTGAGCGCATCTTCAGCAATATGGAAGTGGATGAATGCTATGAAAAGAAAGTTGGCTTCTAGACAGCATCAGGGGCGAGCTATGAACTGATGGAATGATGTTACCATTGCTACTCCAAAGGATTGTTTCAGTTAGGACCAACTCAAAACAAGGTTCAAAGAGAAGTTCATTCCGGTTGCTTAGAAGTCGGTTTTGTTTAGGAAGTTTGCGGAACCGAAGCAAGGATAAATGATAGTTTTTGAGTATGTGGCAGAGTTTGATGCTTTATCAAAGTATGGATGTCATTCATCAATACTCCATTGAGAAAGAATGATAAGTTCATCATTGGCTTGAATGACTATCTTGAAGAAAAGCTAGTGGACTATATTGATGAGCCTTTTGAGGAGCTTGTTAAGAAAGCACTTCGTCATGAGAATATACATCCTAAGACTAGGACATCTATTGTTGTTTCTGCTAAGAAGGAAGAGCCAAACTGCATCAAGGTAGTGGAGGCAAGAAGAGGTGGAATGGAAAAAGGAAGCAGTCTCAAGGAAAGAATGGTCTGAAAAAGGGAAAATGGGAACCTACTTGCTATAGGTGCAAATAGAAGGGTCACTTGATTAAGGATTGTAAGGTGAGTGAGAAGAAGTGCTACAACTATGATAAGCCTGGGAATTTGAAGAAGGATTGTTCAGAACTGGTGAAGGATAAGCAGGTTGTGAAAGCGTATGCTTTGGACACAGTTCCGACTTCGTTAATTTCTCCCTCGGCGAAGGACAAGGGAAAGGGAGTCATTGTTCAAGGTATGCTTTCTATTAGTGATGTTCCTGTTTGAATTTTGTTTGATAACAGGGCTTCAAACTCATTCATATGTAGTGACCTAGTAGATAAGTTGGGATTCAAAATCGGGATAGTAGCCAGGCCTTGATCGTAACAAACCCTATTGGAGGCTCCATTAGCATGTGCATGGTTTGTAGTGGCTTAGTCTTATCGGGTCATGAATGCTCCTTTGTTTGTGATTGTAAATTTTGTTGGGTTCGAGATTATCTTGGGAATGGACTAGCTAAAGAGATATGCAGCTATAGTGGATTGCAAGAAGATGTTGGTGACAACCGAGGAGGTGGATGGGCAAACGGTAGTGATTAGCTGCCTACTAGAGGATGGGGTGATGGTTAGCTTTCTATATTCGCTTGAGGTACCACAAGAGGGGTCGTCATCTGTGTCTATCGCTAGGGAGTATCGGAATGTCTTTGAGAAACTGGATTGCCGCCGCATAGAGAGATCAAGTTTCGGATAGATTTGGTGAAGGAAGCCAGACCGATAGTTATGCCTTTGAGGCGTATGGTGCCTAGAGAGCATAAGGAGTTAGAGGTGCAAGTGAATAACCTATTAAGGAGAGGGTTCATTCAAAAAAGCATATCTGAGTGGGGTGCACCTGTAGTATTTGCAACTAAGGCGGATGGCTCTTTGAGGCTGTGTGTGGATTATCGTGAGCTGAACAACATGACGAAGAAGAACAAGTATCTACTTCTACGTATTGATGACTTGTTTGATCAGCTGCATGAAGGTGTTCCCCCAGATGGATTTAGCAACGGATTTCACCAGCTTAGAGTAAGCGAAGGAGAGTGCACCTATTACTACGTTTCGTACACAGTTGGGTTTTTATGAGTGGTTAGTGACGCCATTCGAGTTGACGTACGCTCCGGCATACTTTGTGGATCTCACGAATTGGGTTTTCAGAGACCAACTGAATAAGTGCATGCTTGTGTTCGTAGATGATATTCTGATCTACTCCAGAACTGAAGAAGAGAAAAAGACGTACTTGAGGATTGTCCAGGAGATATTGAGAAAGCACAATTTGAGAGCGAAGTTTTCTAAGTGTCGCTTCTGGAGAGGAAGTGAGATTCTTGGGCCACGTCGTTTCTAGACAAGGTATAACAATAGATCATGTAAAGGTGGCAGCGGTCCAAGATTGGAACCAGCCTAAGAATGCTACAGATGAGAAAAGTGTCATTGGATTGGCTGGATACTACAGACAGTTAATCAAGGACTTCTCAAAGATAGCAGCATCGTTGACCAATTTGACAAAGAAGAATCAGAATTTTGTTTGGGATGCAAAGTGTGAGCAAGCATTTGTGAGTCTAAAGGAGAGATTGATGAGTGCACTATTGTTGACCATTTCAAGTGGAAATGAAGAGTTAATAGTATACACCGATGCTTATGGTAATGAATTGGGTGCGGTGTTAATGCTGAAGGGAAGAGTTGTCGCTTATGCCAGTCGACAGCTAAAGCCGCACAAAAGGAATTATCGACCTCATGATTTGGAATTGGCAGCAATTGTTTTTGCTTTGAAAATGTGGAGGCACTATTTGTTAGGAGAAAGGTTTGAGCTGTTTACGGACTACAAATCATTGAAGTGCCTTTTCTCTCAGAAGGATCTTAACTTTCATCAACAATGGTGGTTAAAGTTCTTGGCCTCTTATGATTTTAGTATTTCCTATACTCCAAGAAAAGGGAATGCAATCATCGACGCATTGAGGGGAAGATATGCTGGGTTGGGGCAATGTTCTTGGAATGGAAGCAGATAGAGTATATTGCTGGATTTGATTTCAGGCCTCACTTCAAGCTAGAACCTGAAATGTTGGCAAGCTTATCGATTAGATCAACTTTGTTTAAAAGGATCAGTATTAGTCAGAAGTGAGATGCTAGGCTAGCGGAGATCATAACAAAGATAAAAGAAGGAGTAGAATCCGAAGATATGAAGCAATACAAACTCGACCAAGAAGGTTGGCTTGATAAAGACGGGAGGTTATCTGTTCCCGATGTTGATGGATTACAAGATGAAGTGTTACTAGAGTGTCATCATTCCAGGTTGACTATTCATCTCGGTGGTAACAAGATGTACCGAAATATAAAGTAGACTTACTACCGGGAAGGCATGAAGAGTGATGTAGGAACATTCATCTCAAAGTGTATGAACTGCAAATTGGTAAAGGCAGAGCAGAAGAAACCTGGTGGATTGTTGCAACCATTAGAGATTCCTGAGTGGAAATTGGATCAAGTGTCAATGGATTTTAGTGATGGACTGCCGAGGACTCGAGCAGGGTACGATAACATTTGGGTCATAGTTGATCACCTGATTAAGAGTGCGAGATTTATACTCGTCAAGTCAAGTAGAACGACAACCAAGCTGGCAGTATTGTATGTGAAATGGATAGTATGATTTCATGGTGTGCCAAAGAGCATTCTGAGCGATAGATACCCATTGTTCACTAGTGGGTTTTAGAAGAGCTTACAAGAGGCGTTAGGCACTTAGCTACACCTTAGTACAGTTTATCACCCACAAACGGATGGGCAGACTGAGAGAGTAAATCGTATATTGGAAGATCTCTTGCAGGCATGCATTATAGATTTTGGAGGATCATGGGATGACCATCTACATCTGGTGGAGTTTGTATACAACAATAGTTATCAGTCCAGTATTGGTATGGCATCATATAAAGCATTGTGTAACGACCTAGAGTTTCAAACACTTCGTATTTAAATATTTGTATCCAACATTTAATATGATTAAACGTGATTTTATAACCTTGTTAAACGCTTTTTAATTAATAACTAATGTTAGAAAATTTATTTTAGAAATGTGTTTACAAAAAATATACACTACGAATAAATACTGAAAATATGACCGGAAAAAGTTTTAGTAAAAATCAACTTTTTTGTTAAATAAAAGTTGTTCGAATATTTGTACACTAGTATGTTATCATGTAACACATTATCAAGTATTAAATCACCTTAGTTCCTAAGCAAATTAATTAAGTAAGAGGATCTAATTAAGGAGACAAAAGGACCCCTAAATCAAGCCTTAAATCAAGGAGTGATTTAAGAAAGGTATGTTTGTGTAAGGGTATAGCCTTACATGCTTAAGTCCTTTTGATTCATGTTAAGGAAGGGGTTTTGAGATCTTTTCGACACAGTTCCTAACTCTATAAATACACACACACACACATTCACTTCATTTCTACACAAATCCACTTCTAAATAATGTCTTCATCTTCTTCTTCCTCCTCTCTAACTTTCTAGAAATCATATCAAACCAACTCCTTTCTCCTCCAAACTTTTCCTATATCCTTAGTATGATATTACATCACCTCTTAACAAGTCAAAGATGGAAGAAAGGGAGAAAAAACCCCTCCTCCATGTCATGGCCATGAGTTCAAGGAGAGGGGAGATGATGGCTGTGGGTTAAGCGAAGATAAGGAAGGGTTTTAGATGATGTTTTGGTTGAGTAGAAAATGATGGTGAAGCGTGGTTATATATGGATGTTGGTAGGAAGTGTTTGGGTAAAATAAAAGTGAGTTAGTCTCACTTCGAATCAAGTTATTAACTTGATAATATTGCTTGTTATATCACTTGATAATTGCTTGTTAATGATACATTAATATGCTTGCTATTATATATAATAATAGACACTAACTACTTAAAGTTATAACCTTTTATTATATGCTTTCAAAAGCATATGATTTGTTAAAGTAGTTGCCTTAAAGAGAATGAGATTATGTTGTTTAAATTAAGCACATTTAAACATCTAAAATGGACATGATTATTAGGGCATATGTTAATACATGTTTAGTAGTAATATGGTTTGAATTTGGAATCATAAATGTGTATAAAAGAGAATGACATAATTGAATACGGAATTGTCCGTATAGCGATAGTAGCTATAAGTGCACTATGAATCCCTTGAACTATAACTTATGAAAATGAAGATTTAATGACATACCTTAATAATAACTTGCTTTGATATTATTTACACTTCTATAAGTGTTTAGGAAAGTAAATAATATGTTTTGGAAAGTTATAGAAGAAGTAAATCAAAGTAACAAAATATTGAAGTAAAAAGGTCGCTATAACGATTCTTTTTATTTAGCGAAATAACGATATTTTTCTACAAACTTTTTTGAAGGTTTCTTTTTATATTTAAGGAGTAAATAATATATTATTATTATTATTATTTGGAAATTTTTTAAGCCTAATTCATTTGATAGGTAGTTGAACGGAATGCAGAAATTTATAGCGAAATAGTCGCTATAAGTGCAATTCGGTAAAATACCATATTTTCGGGAAATTCTCTAAAATAATTGGAGGTAATTCTTTGGGATTTTTCTTCATGATTTTCTAGTACCCAAAGTATACTAACCAATGTAAAAAGAATGGATTAAAAATCATTTGTTAAGACGTCGAAATCTAGGCGCAAAATTGTAGCAAATTCACCTTAAACGACAGCCCAGGACTTTTGGAAGCACTTCTGAAGTGCTGTCTTTGCATCTGAAACACTTTTGAACTGTTGCGAATTATTTTAGTAGCATTTGCAGAAATTCTATCTTTGTTGTTTGAAACTATAAATTATCTAAAAATGATATTTATATTTTATATTTTTCTCTAATATTTTTAGAATTATTTTCTAACTTATATTAGAGTGTTTTAAAATTAGTTTAATGTTTAAATAAATATATAAGTTTTGAAAAAAGGTAATTAACTTTGCCTAACGTCAAAAGCCAACAAGTGGACTTATCTATTTGTGAGATTCAAGAATGAAGTGTCTAGGCAAGACTTTGATGCAACCAGTGCTCTAACTTACCTGGCTTCACTCTTAGGCGTGGAATAGTATAAGTTGAAATATCGAAAACGAGTTAAGTATAACTTTAGGCATTTATTTACATATACCAGTTAATTCTAGTTTATGTGTTATTATTCAGTTTGTTGAATTGTTGATAATAATGTATTGTTATTATTATTGTTTGACTATTTGAATTGTGCTCCACTAGTTTATGAGCAATTAAAATCTATATGCATGGGTTGGGTAGATACGAAAACCTTGTGATTAGAATTTCACAGTTTGACATAAGGTGTTCGATGAAAATATTTGATTAAGTAATTGTTATAATAAAAGATGTTTATTATAATTTTAAAAATGTTTATCTTTTAAATGAAATGGTTCCTTTGAAAAGAAATAGAAATATTTTGAAGTAAATAGTTTGAGTGATTTTATATAAAAGTGTTTATATAAATTTGGAAATCAATATTTTGGAAATGATTCTATATAAAAGTGATTTATATATAAAGATATTTATAAAATGTGCTTTATAAATAAAGAGGATTTGGAGAACTTAAATCCCGGTGTTTTGAAATTGATTTCAAAAAGATTTTGAGGAAATAAACAATACTATGTTTGAAAGTGTTTGTGATTATTAGTGCAAAATGATTTGTCACTTCGGAGAACAAAATGATTTGTTATGTTACCGATGATTAGGGTAACCTGTAACTAGAAAGTGGGAAAAAGGGTGGTTTAACCCTTAGTATAGACTACTCTTTGTATAGAGGGATATACTTTGTTTATTTATCATGTGAAAGTTGGGACCCAATTGCCTTGTTATTGGGAGAAATCTCCCGATCTGGTTGCATATATTTTGATATGCTTTTATAGTATGGTATTTTTGGACTTTTAAATAAATATATCAAATACACCACTATATTATTATACAGAGTAATTGATACCGATTTTGAAAAGGTTTTGACTTAAATCCCGAAGAAAAGTTTAATTTGATATAAAAGATATATAAATTATTATTTCAGAAGAATTTGAAATGAAACTGGGAATTTAGTTCGAAGAGGTTGTTTTCGTATAAGTATTTTCAAAAAAGATTATTTTTGAAAATAATAAAGTTAATCAGGTTTCATAAATCTAAATGTAAAGATTAAGCCAAAGGGGTAGTTTGGGAATTACATATTTGTTTGATTGTGCATCGTAGGCTCCTTGAGTCTTATTTGTGAATAGGAGAACTACATTGGCTTGATCTTGTATCTAATTAGGTACCCATTTAGATAGGGGGACGTAGGCAGTCACAAGTGGTAGTGACGCAGCCCTAGTAATAATATATCTTTTTCCTGTTATTGTTTGCTAATTGTCTTGTGTTGTTGTATCTTTCCTGCTTACTATTTTATTTCACATTTAACATGTTTATTGAGTTTGCAGGAATGACTATTGTTATCTCTCTCATCAGAGTTATGCAGCGTTAGATATTTGTATTTGAAACGTATTAAAGTGCACCTAGTAGATTAAGTTGATTACTCTGATAACTTGTACAATTGAAATTGTATCCTATATATTTAATAGTGTTGAATATTTATCAAATATTGTGTATAATGTTGGTAGTTTTCCTTCGTAGTTTTAGAACAGACATATTTTTGATGTTTTGACTGGTCCGAAAATCTGGGTCATCACACACTGTATGGTCGACCATGTAACGTTCCTTCATGTTGGTGAGAAGTGGACGAGAAACTGATACTTGGACCAGATATGATTAGAGAGACATCAAAGAAGATTGAGATCATTCGACAATGGATGAAAGCTGCTCAGGATCGACGGAAAAGCTATGTAGATAAGAGACGGAGAGATTTAGAGTTTTCTATCGGAGATATAGTATTCGTGAAGGTTTCTCCTCTAAAGAATGTAGTTCGATTCGGTATAAGGGAAAGTTGGCACCAAGATTCGTAGATCCTTTTACGATAGTAGAAAAGATTGAGAAGTTAGCATATAAGGTAGACTTACCTCAGAAGATGGCGGGCGTACACAACATTTTCATGTTTCTTATCTATGGAAGTTTGTGCACGACTCAAGCATGATGATTACACCGGATCAGCTAGAAGATGTTGAGGTAGAATTAGTCTAGATCTCGTAGGCTACTTCGTATTGTTGGGTACGATACGAAAAACAACTTAGGAGAAAGTCGGTGAAGCTAGTGAAGGTACAATGAAGCGGAAGTAACGACGATTGTACATGGGAGACTGAGGAGAGCATGGGGACTAAGTGTCCAGAGCTCTTTGAATGGTAAGACCCATTGTTTACTATATCATATTTCACCATTGTATATTGATAGATTAGTATTCTGCATGCTAGGATAAGTTTACTATACTATTGTTTGCATGGCTGCTTGTTTGAGATGTTTGATGATTGCTTATGATTGGTAGGCATGTGGGATAATTATGGTTGCTTATACTTTGGCTTGTTTGAGGATTTCGAGGGCGAAATTCCAAGAGGGGGGAATGTAACGACCCGTATTTTACATATCGAAGGATCGTAAAATATATTTTTTTATTCATATGAGGTCTTTTGATTCTATAATTTTAGAATATGACTCTTAGGGATATTTTACACCCCTATTATTTTTCTCGAATTTCTATATGACCATTTTGACCATGAAAATCTTGTTTGGACTATAGATTTTGATAGCAGTCGAATTAGGGTTTCAAACTAGTTCTATTGCTTCAGAATGATGGTTTCCCATTCCGTAGAATTGTTATAACAGAAAAACGAACTTACGATTAGGAAGTTATGCCTGTTTTAAGTTTTGACAATCGTTGGTTAGAATTACGTGCAATTAAGTATGGCCATTAGTAAGCCCATTAGTCTAATTCGAGAATCGCTATAAATAGAGGGCCGGAGAATCGAATATAAATATTTCCTCTCTCCCAAATTAGATCCAAACACCCATTAGCCCTAATTTCATCCAAAATCACCCGAATTGCTCTCTAAATCAAATTAGATCGTAAATTAGTGTATAGATCATCGATTGGAGGATAAAGATCATCACTTTGGTCGGTTTGAATTGTTTTTCATCGTTGTTCATATTAGATCTACATTTAAATTGGTTGAATTTGGTAATTGATGAGTGATTTATGCTTTCTCATTATCATATGCATGTTTATATGGTAGAATTACTTGTTTAACATGATTTTTGATCTAAAAATCCTTTTCTAACTTTAATCACGTGTTAATATATGTTTATGACCTAAATTGAGAAATTCTAATATGATTTGTAGAAATGGTTTTGTAACCTTACTCATATTCATATGTTCATTGATTTCTTAGATTTGGATTGGAATATGCTTGATTGCTATAATTCTATGTGTTGCTTGTTGAATTGTATGTAATTGCTTGTTATTTCGTATTTGTATGTTGTGCTTTGATATTGTTTGCTAGTATTTTGGATGTTTAGGAAGATAGAATTTGGTAAATCGGAGGCAAAGATGATTGGAATTGGAGGAAACTTGGAGGAGAGGCTTTGGAGTATGGGAAGAGCATACGGTTCAAGTCACAAGTTCTAATTCCTTAACCATAAAAGTCGGTACCGACTTGTTTATGTCGTGCCAACATGTGCGTGTTGGTCAGATATCTCGGTGGTTTTTAGGTAACTCGAGAGCAAGGCTAGTAGTGGTGACCTAAGGCAAGAGATAGGTGATTGGCTAAGGGTTGAAGGCTATATCGACTTGTTTCATGAATATGAAGTTGATATGAGGAATGAGATATTGGAATAAATAGGTCAGGGTCAAAGCATCTAGACATGGATTACTAGAAGCAAGAAAGGGAAGGAAAGAAACTTGACCAAAAACTGGTCAAAGGGAGAGGTCGGTGCTGACTTGAATAGGTCGGTACCGAGCCGTACTGGTTAGTCCAATGGATGTGAAAATTCTAGGAAATGTAGTAGACGTCTTGTAGATCATGCTAGAGGTGTTGGCTCGTTTGCATCAAGGTTGGGTGGAGATGTAACAGCATGATAAAAGCTTTGTATGTTCGGTTTGTGACTCGTGGTGGGAGTAGGTACCGAAGATGATAGCTCGATAAAGAATGGAGCTGTAGAATGAGGAATGTGGTGGGTTCTTGGATAATGAAAACTGGATTGAGCAATAGAAGGGCTCAGAATCCGAATGGTGCGAAGGAGGGCTCGGATGTGAATGTGCTAAGGAATTTTTGGTAACTCAGAGTGTTTTCTTATGTACTCGAAGCAGGGGTATTATAAGTGGGGATGTCCATGGGTCCATTCAGACCTGTATACATTGGACCAGTGGCTTTGGGTCTATTGTCTTACTTTGGGCTACTAGACACGTATCGAACTTTGGGCTGCTTGATATGGGCGTATATTGAAAACTATAATTTCCATTAGTCCCTCGTAGTAAGGAGGCCATACGAGTTATCATATATTTTGGGCACACGGACGAGTGATAGTGGGTATTGTGATGGATGCTATGGTTACTTTGGTTTCTTTCTTTAGTGGGCTATCACTCGAGGATATCACTGGGAGTAGGTACTGGAGATAGGGATATTTGGGCATTTTCCATTAAATTTTGTATAGTATCTTTACAATATTGTAGAGTAGCATGTTATAGTGTTATGTGCTAACTCTTTAGTTGCAAGGATAGGTCAGGTATGGTTCGTGTATTCTTGTTCTTTACTATATTTACATGTACAGTATTTTAAGATTCATTTACCGCTCACACCAGACTGTTGTCTGAACCAAAGTTTCATGTCTTGCTTCTTATTATCCTAGGTACTCTTAAATGAGTAGACTAGATAACAGGTCTAGGTGATGCAGTAGCTGTACGAAGGTCGAGCTAGATGGAGCTAACTCATATTATATACTTGTATGGATTCTATTCTTATTCTGATGTGTAGCACCAGGGAGACTTAGCAATGACTGCTTATTACTTGTATTTGAGACAGTTATTGAGTTTGTTTCCATTGTATAAACTCTATGACATTTGATGTACGACTCTGTGGATATTATACTCTGATGATTATTTTACATTATTATTACTGTCTCTTCTGTTGAATATGTGATATTATATGTCCATGCGCTATGAGATATACAACATGTTATATGCTATGTTTTAATTTATTTGGACCCTGATAATCGTCCTATATCAACTGGGCACGACTGCAGCGCACTATTTATATAGTATTGGTACCGGTGGTATAAGGTGGTCGTCATAGTGGCCAAATGTATTTTTGGTTTAGAGTGAGTGGCCTCAGCTCCACAAATTTAAAAAACATTTAAAAAAAGCTTACCATGAATGAATTTTTAACAATTAAAATATACAAAAATGAGAAGGTTACCTATTCGAAGTATAATTTCCAAAATGCATGAAATTATCAATCCATGAACAAACAAAACGTTCCTTCCACGTATCAAGCCAAGCTTCATGTACATAATTTATTAACATGGGATATTGTTCGTACTTCACATGCAGATCTTGTAAATTCGAGCTAAACATATCAATGTTTTCTGAATAACATAAATTTGCCCAATCCTTGAAAAACTATTTTTTACCTCTTTCTTCATATTTCCAACTTTTCTTTTTATGAATGCAAGATTTTTTTTCTAAATATACAACGAAAAGTCAGAAATATGAAGAAAGAGGTAAAAAATAGTTTTTTTTCAAGATTGGACAAATTTATATTGTTCGCGAAACATTGATGTGTTTAGCTTGAATTTACAAGATCTGCATGCGAAGTAAGAACAATATCCCAAGTTAATAAATTATGTACATAAAGCTTGCTTTGATACGTGGAAGGATCGTTTTGTTTGTGCATGGATTAATAATTTCATGCGTTTTGGAAATTATACTTCGAATAGATAACCTTTTCAATTTTGTATATTTTAATTGTTAAAAATTCATTCATTATAAGTTTTTTTTAATGTTTTTCAGATTTGTAGGGCCGAGGCTGCTCACTTTAAATTGAAAAAACATTTGGTCAAAAGCTAAGAATTTTTTTAAAGATGTTAGGAGAGTATGCACTCCTTATTAGAGCTTTCATTTACCGAACTCAAAGCTTCATTTGAAACTATTTTATTGAAAGTAGCCCATGTTTGCCACAAAAAAAGAGTTTATACATTTGTGTGGTGTTGTTTCTCTTTCAATGTTGGAGCTTATTCATTCTGACCTTGTTGGAGTAACATCAAGTAGTTACAAAATGATAACTTGTGTGGTTGTGTTATTCGCAAGACACATGGACTTCCATGTCCACATGAGCTAGAAAAACTTGGTCCAAACGCAGAAATACCTATAAATTTAATTCATGTACATGGACAAGTTTTACATATTATTGGAAAAGGAGAGTCCAAAGAGCTGGATATAAGAAAGAAAATGGAATAATTATTGTGTGAAGTAATGAAATTGGAATAGCGTCATTAAATGTAAGCTTACAAAGAAAAGAGAAGTTGTTTACCCACAAACATCATCTCTTGCATCCCCGTTTTGTAAAGTGAAAACTCATGGTAGATCTCACAATCAAAAAATCAATTCGATAAAAAGACTTCCTAGTGCATTTGAGTTGGATGAAAGTGTTTCCACTCAATGTAGCATGGTAAAAAAAAACCAAAATTCGATTCTCATGTTGTTGTGAAAAAAGAAAAATTAGTTGTCTAATGACCAACAAAGGTACTTCGTTGGTAACTATACTCAATTTATTAACAATTTTTTGTTATTTTTTTCTTTTTTTTCTTATAGGTAAAAGTGGCTACAAACTTGACCAAATTATATGACAATGACATACCAGAAGATTGGAGGCAATTTGTGAAAGATATCGTTGATGTTGAAATAGATGGTAATTTCAGTTTTAGATGTGTAGCCGCCGTATTAGGAATACGAAAAAATAATTGGTTACAAGTTCGTAGAGAATTTTTCAAGAACTCCATGAGCATCGAGATAAAGAAGCGGAACAACGAGGAGACATATTGCTTAACAAAAGACTAGCATGGGAAGAAATGAAAAGGATACGAAAATATAGCAAAAAAATTAGTATTAGCATAGAATTGATTATATTTTGATTTAAGAAAATATTTTGAATAGTTGTTATAATATCTATTTTGCTTTAATTATCTAAAATTAATATTAATATCTGTGCATTTTTATAAATATAAAAAGCAGTGGAAATAGCGTAACAAGGAAATATATCAGAAGCAGCGATGGGTGCCGTGGGTAGTTGGAAATCAATATCCTATACTGGCATTGTTTTACATACAGAACGTCGTAGATAAACGTCGGTTGATATATCAACCACATTGTATACAAACGAGATTGTTGTTATAACCTCGTCGTTTACAGACTTGCATCCAAATGATGTTAGAGTTTTGACCTCATTACTAACAGGGTGAGGTTATCCAGAGAGTTTTCCACTATCCCCAGCTAATAATGGATAAGGCCAGTAAAGCATCAATGTTTTATATAAACGTGATCCGCATTACGAACCGCACTAGGATATAGGACATGGGTATTAAAGGCAACGCAGTCCATGCCTAGCGTGGTTTCTGAGATATTCACACATATATATAGCGTGGCTACTGTAAGAAAACCCATATATGCTTCTGGACACAAGTATGTAAGCACAAAAGTAAATGCACAGGAATGTAAACTAGGAGCGTAAAATAATCACAACTACTTGAAGTATAATTTGCAAGTAATTTAATACATATGTACATAAGAATGTAAACGCACTAATAGGTTCAACAACAAAATAATTTTCACACTAATATTAATACTAATATGTTCAACAACAAAATACCACAACATACAAATACAAGTACTAGAATAAGAATTTTCACCATAAAATACTACAAGTAGTTCCACAAACAAAATGCATGCAACAACTAAAAACCTAATTGTTCAAACTAAGCATCTTTTTTAACAAAACGAGCACGAATCTTTCTTGCTTTACTTAGGACTTTGTGGATTCTATCGAGACGAGTCAAATGCGAACTCTCAGGTTGCGATGAAGCTAAGTAAATTCCTTTACTAAGCACATCATCAAGTTCTTCATAACTCCATAATTCGAATTAAAAATATATTACAACCACGATAGAAAAGTGTAACTATATAAATCAAAATTAAATTGATTGTCACCATGTATAAATGATCGTAGGAAGGTCAAATGCTGCGTCGAATAATTTGTTCATTAATTGGATGGACCCTTAACACGGTATAAGGAAAATACCAATCAAAACAACCATCTGTCACCGTTTGATTAGATTCATGTAGAGGAATAGAATGATATTGTGCACTAACAACATGGCTTGACCACTCATTCCGTATACTTTCTACAAACTCATAAAGACTTTATAGGTTGAAGTAGTAGCGCCTCTATGAGTCTTTTTGCTTGTTGATTGAATAATAGGACATGGAATATTTTGAATCATACCAAATTGCCTCAAAACACATGTGGATTGATATGGTTCTACTATATTTAGGCATAATAAACAACTGGAATACCAAACAATTTGTGGAAATGGATGAAAATCTCTTGCATGCATGTAAGGATAAAAAATTACCTAAAATAATGCAGAAATAAAATGATGATGTTACTATAATTTAAAAAAAAAACAAACACGATGTTATGATCCAAACTTAATAACGTACCTCATGTTCTTGAATATTATCAAGATAAATTCTTAAGTCCATAAATGATGAATGATGATCATTTGTTGGATCCCAACGAGCTGCTCTTGGTGAAGTCTCATTGTAAATTTTAGTTGATGCATGCAAATAAATAAAATGCTCACATATCCATGATTCCAACAGTTATAGAAAACCTACAATTTGTTTCACTTCTGCTCTTCTTGCAAGACCGAGTTGTTTATATAGGCAACATAGAGTTGCTGAACCCCAAGAATAATTATGAATTTCATCGAACCAATTTGATTTAAGTACTGCACGGACGCATGAGATTTTTTTTATCCACGAATAATGTATTTTCTACTCCACATAAAAGATATGCACGAGTAGCTTATTTGATTTTTTTCTTCTTACAGCTCATCACAAACACGATCAAAAATTTCATATAGCTTAGTACAAGTTAATTTATATCCAACAATCTCCTTCATAATATTTTTGCTTTAGTAGCACTTATCCCTAAATTATTAACACCTAAATTAGTTATATCATTTTGGGACCAATCAAATGGTTGTATCAATAATTCTTCATTTAGGATATGTAGTAGAGAAGCATCATCGTCTAATGTTATGGTCAGTTCACCGAATGGTAAGTGAAATATATTGAATTCAAGATGCAAACGCTCGACAAAAGCAGTTATAAGTGATTTATTGACTGAACTATAACAAGTCTCAACCAAAGGATATAATCTTGAAGGTTCCAAATATCCTTTAAAAATTGTAGAGTCGTTAGGAATTTGCCAATTCAAAACTTTTGTGCCACGATTTACACATAAAAGAGTATCACGTTCCTAGAAAATATTTTAAATTATATTATACTATTTTGATAAAATAATTTATTACATACAAATTTAGAAGATATACTTTACCATTTTATAAGAGTGAAGCAACGTGAGTATCATAGCTATTATCACATCGGTGATCTTTGGTCCTCCAAAAGACAATTGTGTGTTACGTGTGCAACTAGATGTACCGATACCATCATGAATAGGTTGCTCTTCAATGATTTTATCTTCGATTTGTTGCTCCATATTTTGCTTTCTCGTTGTTTGTTCAACATTTTGCTCTTCAAAAATTTGTCCATCCTACTTGTTCTTCCACTTGATTTTTTCTATTTAGTTTTCTTGCATTCACACGTCGATTTCTTTCGGAAGCGATTAGTGGATTACATGCTGCTTTCTTAGAAGTATCTATAAAAAATTATACAAAAGAACAGGCTTTAAAAAAATAGCATCAACTAGGCACACAGTTATTACAAAAACCACGCTCAACAATCACCTGGTTGTAGCGATTACCACGCCAAAGTTCGACGTGGTTTTAGAATAAACCACGCTATACCTAGCCGTGGTGAACCAAATTAGGTTTTTTCCCCTAAATAAAAATTCCAAAACAACAAATCAATGACATAAAGGAAGAAAAGAAGAAGGGATAAACTAAAATTAAAGTGGAAAATACATTGTTTGTGCTTAAATCTAACCTTCTCCATTGCTAATTAAAAAGTTTTATTTTTTAGAAGAAGATAGGGTAGATTCGTTGATTTTTTATACCTAGAAGAAGATGGAACAAAAAATAGGAAAATAAAAACAAGCAAGGGTATTTTTGGAAGAAAGCGGGGTGGAAAAAATGGGATGTGTTTTTTTAAATGTTGGGTGGGAAAGGAGGAAATAGATGTATTAATAGAATTAGCCTAAAAGTTAATGTCCTTGAATTTGATTTATCTATTTGTCTTATTATTATTATTTTTAATTGTAGCCTAATTTCCGGAATAAATAAGAAGGCACCAATCAAGTGGCTAACGGCAACCGTTGAATTTTTATTTTTTACATTGCAATCGGTGGAAAACCGCTGTGTTGTAGCATAAAGAGCAGCGCCCCCACTTTATAAGAATACCTCATTTGTTCCAAGTTCCATAGAGATGCCTAAAATCATAAAAATAAAAAGGTTCCGTCTATTCTTGCCCCGATAATTGCTTTTCCCACCCCACTACGTTCAAAATAAAATTCCCGCCCTAGTTTTTTCTTTACCCACCCCGTTTATTCCACAACCGCCCTTTACTTTTACTACTTACTTTCCCTTCTCTACTTCCTTTAGTTTCTATTTTACTGCTTTCTCTTTCTATGCTTTTGAAAACCCTAGCAATGCATTCGAGAGGTAGTCGAAGATAAATCCAAACAATAGCATGATAATCTCTAACTCTTCTGCACTAATTTGGTTTCTTAAATGATTAGAGTTCATGTTGAAGCATTGGTTTTGATTAGTCGAAGCATTGGTTCAATTTTATGCAAAGTAAAGTGATGATATAACAAAACCCCAGAAGTTATCTCAAAGCTCTCAATAATTGAAAAATGGCCACTTGTGATCAGATAAAGGGCACTTCAGTCTTTATTCTTGATTCTTCGCTAACTTTTAACCATCTTCCTTCTCCAAATCATAAAGAAAAACCTCCAAACATTGATAAGAATGGCTTTCAACTGGTCTGAAATCGCAAGAAAGCCAGCAATTAAACTCGCAAATCAGCCTCCACCCAAGATAATGCATGCTCAAAAGAGAGGATTCAACAATAGATCATGTTTCCACCCAAGATATTGAAAATACTCAAAAGAGAGAATTCAGTAATAACTTACATGAATCAAGAAACTCAAGGAATAAGTGGAATACATCAATACCTAGCTAAAATTAGAATCCAATCAGTAAAGATCCTCAAGTTAAAAAATCATCATCATGGGTAGAAATGCTTAAAAAGGAGAATTGAATTCTAACTTCGATTTGGAATTTGTTTCCCCTATCATCATTGGTAATAAAAGAGTGGTGACAGTTAAAGAAGCATAACCAAAGAACAGAGAATAAATAGGCAAATTCAGTAATCTCTTATATTTTTGGAAATCACCCTTATTATCATCATTTTAAGGCGTTTGTAAGTAGAACACGGAATCCATCGGGCAACTTTGAAATATATACAAGAAATAATGGGTGTTTTATAATTAGATTCTCAAATGTTGCTAATTATGAGAAAACAATTAATGGAGGACCATATTTCATTAATGGAAAACTCATAATATTGAAAAGGTGAAGCAAAAAGTTAGTTCTTGACAAAGATTTATTATCAACCCTTCCAATTTGGATTAGATTGCCAGAACTGAATCTAAAGTTATGGGACAAGGAAGCATTCAGTGATATAGCTAGTGTTGGTGTTCCTTTAAAACTCTGTGAGCAAATAGTAAAAGAAATAAGACTCGGTTATGCAAGAATACTTGTAGAAATCAATGCTAAATATGAATTGCCTAAAGAAGCATACATTAGGATGCATGATGGAGAAAATATTATTCAGAAAATTGAGTATGAATGAATCCCTCCAAGATGTGCAAACTGTGTCTGTTTTGGGCATTCTATGGAACTGTTTAATATAAAAGGCATGAAAAGAAAATTTTAATCCAAAGGATATGGCAAATAAAGAAAGCGATAATGTTGCTTCAGAGAATTCAAATCATGTAAGGGAAGTTCTTGAAAATTATAATGATGGAAATACCAAAAATTGTTCCCTGCCCAAAAATCCAAACAAGTCAATAAGCAATGCAGTATCAGGGAAAATTCAATATTTTGAAAGTATGCAAGTTAAAAATGATTCATCTTTGGAAATACAAGAAATGCTTGTTCAAAACAGTGGATCCACGGAGCATTTGGAAAAAAATAAGAATCAAGAAATCAATTATAATCATCAAGTTAATGGTTTGCATCTCTGTCAAAAGTCTATTGAGCAAATTGAAAAGGAAATGCAACTCCATTGCAAACAGTAAATTCATACTCAAATGTAGATATATAGATAACAGAACTTAGTTCCCAGAGGGTTTACTCATGAACAAAAGCAAATATGGATCACTCAAGTATGGAAATTTGTTCTGAAATAGAAAACAATAACAAAGTAGTACTGCATGACATAGTTGCAAAAAAAATTATCTACAAAAAATATATCTCCAATTCTCTTGGAAAAGGAAGCAAAACTCATTTCAACATTTACTTCTCCTTCAAGCATGAATAAAAGAAAAAATTGCAAAATAAAGAATCTAAAAGACATAAATTCTACCAAAAATTCAGAGAGCAGTGAGCAAAGTGATTTCAAAGCTAAGTATATCAGCAAAAATCCATTATAGGAAAAACAGCTCAGGGTGCAAGACATCAAGTTATGCAAAATGAGAGGGATGAAAGCTAGTGAATGCATAGATATTAGTAGTTACAGAGGCTCAATGTAAATGCAAATAGTATCCTTTCAGTATCCTTTGATTATTTTTCTTTTTGTTACTTTATCATTGATAAATATAATAATGTCAATTATTGGATGGAATGTAAGGGGACTTAACTATCCTAAAAGAAAGTTAAATTTAACTAACTTATTATTTATAAATAAGCCCATATAATAGGTTTATTAGGACACAAATTGGATAATGAAATATTTGAAGAATTTCAAAATAGAAATCTGAATTGGAATATTATAAATAATAATTCCATGAGGGGAAATGGAAGAATTATGATTTTATGGAATCATAATATTTGGAAATTAGGACAATATTTTATAAATATACAATACACTGATTATAAATTTATAAACAAAGGTGGCTTTCAACTAGAAATTACAGTCATGTATGCTTCCAATAGTGAAAATGATAGATTTTTGCTATGGAATCACATAGAACAAATCAATAAAAATATAAATAAACCTCAAATTTTATTAAGAGATGTTACTATTGTTTTTCATTCATATGAAAAAGAAAGTGATTTCCATTATCTTTTAAAAGACTAGAAATCATAAATAAATTCATTTTAAAAACTGGATTAGTGGAGCCTTCGATTTTAGGAAATAAGTTTATGTGCAAGTCTGGAGAGTATAGAAATATACATTGTAAGCTGGATAGAATTTTAATAAATCAAAAATTTCTTAAATGTTTCCGTGATTTCAAATGTATCACTCTATCTCAAGATCAAGTGATCATACCCCAATTCAAATATATTTTTCTCAATCTCAAAATCAAAATTCAAAGAAAAGTATTCCATTTAGATTTATAGATGGATGGACATTTGAAAATAATTATAAAGAGGTGGTAAAACAGAGCCTTTCAATTCCTACTTAAGGAACAGCTCAATTCAAATTTAGTAAAATTCTTCAAAACACAAAGAAAAATCTAAAAATATAGAATAAAAATAGAAATAAAAATGATATAAAACAAATACGAAAGGAATGTGAGAATGTGCAAAATAATATAGATTTTGATAGCTCAAACAAGGTTCAAGTGAATAATATTTTCCAACTACAAGACAAATTAATTAAATCTTTGCATGTGCAGGTAATCAACATAAAATAGAAAGCTAAGGCGGATTGACTAAATAATGGGGATGAAGCAACTAAGTTTTTCTATGCCAAAATGTCAAATAGAAAACATATTAAGATATAGGAGAACTTATTGGTAATAAGGGATCAGTAATTAATGAAGCCTCTCAAATAAAAAAGGAAGCTATTAATTATTTCTCTCCTCTATATAATGGTGATACATGCCTGAAAACTTTCTCAAATATAGCAACCAAATTTTTATTGAGTAGTAATTGTGAGGAAATTTTGTACACCCCAATAAAATTGGAGGAGATAAAATTTATAATTTTTAACTAAAATAGATAAAATCCCTGGTCCCGATGGATTTGGGAAATTTCATAAAACTTATTGGGAAGACAATAAAAATAATGCGTTTGAGGCGGTAAATGAATTTTTTAACTCAGGGAGAATTTTAAAAAATATCAATCATACTTTCATAACACTAGTCCCAAAAGTTAAGGTTCCTAAGAGTTTGGGGAACTATAGGCCTATTGCCTATTGCAACTTTATATATATAATTATAGTAATTGTTTTATGTAATAGTATAAAAAAATTCTTAAGTATTTAATTCTGGAAACCAAAGTGCATTTGTTCAAGGCAGATTAATTGCAGAAAATACTTTGCAAGCCCATGAACTAATTAGAAACTTTAATCAGGGAAATAAAAATAAAATGTGTATCAAAATTGACTTGCACAAGACTTTTGATAAAATAAATAGGTATTTCATTATTCATATGATGAAACAGTTAGGATGTCTAGAAAAATTCTGCAATTTGGTAAAAGAATGTATTACAAATGTTATATACTCTGTACTTATAAATTGAAATCCTAGTGGTATTATTCATAGCAATAGAGGGATAAGACAAGGAGATCCTTTGTCTCCATACTTATTCACTATTGCCATGGAATTCTTTTCTATACAAATGGAAATAGAACAATTAAATGGAAATATAAAGCCGATAAATAGAATAAAACCAAAATAATTAAATGGAAATATAAAACCAATAAATAGAATAAAATCACATATCTTGCATTTATTATATGTTAATGATTTACTATTATTTTTTAATATAGATATTCAAAGCGCTAACACAATTACAAGGATTTTGGCAAGTTAAAAGAGTTTACTGGTTTGTAGATAAATGAAAGTAAAAGGACGATATATTTTAGTAATGGCTACAAGAGAAAGGAAGAAATAATTAATATATTAAAATATAAAGAAGGCGATCTTCTAGTTAAATACTTAGGACTATGCAAGGCTATGTGACATTATACAGAGCAGATTGGAGGGATGGTCCAGTAAATTACTGTCTATAACAAGCAGGCTAGAGCTCACACACACTATCATCACTGTTATCATTATGTATTGGTTACATACAATATCCCATAAAAAAACATTGTAGAAAATCGAGAAAATGTGTGAAAATTTCATTTGGAAAGGAAAGCATCATAAAGTATCATGGGAAATAATATGCAAAGAGAATTTTTTTGGAGAATTGAATCTGAGAAACTTTAAAGACATAAGTGATGCATGCAATTTAAAACTCTTTTGGAAATTTATAGAAGGAGAATCTTTATAGGCTACATGGATGAAAGAAAAGTATATTCAAGACAAAAACTTCTAGACTATCTAACATGAAAACCATTGTTCATATACTTGGAAAAAAACATACTAAAAAGTGGGGAAATTGACATCAAGCTTAATGAAAGGAAATTCAAAGAAGGCAAACAAACCAGCCTCTGGTTCGACCCTTAGATTTATGGCAAATCACTGATCATTTTATCAGGTTGGAACAACATATTACATTTTGGTGGTGCAAATTTAAAAGAAAAGTATTATTCAAAATCACAAATGGAATACAAAATTGCAACCGCTACAGAAATATTCAAGACTGTAATTAGAAAAATTGACATAGGTGCAAACCTTCAAAAAGACATTTGGTGCTGGAAATTATCTACTAAAGGAAAATTCTCTTCTAAAAATACTTAGGAATATATAAAAAGGTGCTGAAATTGAAGTTGAATGTCGTAAAACAATATGGAATAGGGCAAACTGCCCAAAAATGGCACACTATGCCTTTTTGCATTGCTTAATAGACTATCTACAAGAGGCAGATGATACAAATGGAATAAAAAAGGAGAAATCAATTGCTTTTTTTTGCAAAAACGAGCTTGAAACAATTGAGCACCTATATTTTGATTGCTTATATTCAAGGCATTTATGGTTTATTGCAGAAGAAAAGCTCAAACTCAATCAATTCATATCTTTGCACAATATAAGAGTAAGCATTCAACATATCCAGCAAAAGTTCAAAGCAAAAACCAAAGAGTTTGATAAAGCTTGCATGCTACTAACAACTATCATATATCTCATTCAGAAAGAGAGAAATGCCAGAATACACACAAGAGAGGAAACTGAAAGCATACCATTGTGGAAAATCATCGAAACAGAATTTCATATTCTATATCATAAAGCCACCAAAAAGAATACTGAATCACAAAGCCAAAACTCAAGCATTTATTATATATTTTTTCAAGGAAAACGGTTGTGTAGTGCGAGACTACACAGCCAATTAGATACTAATGAAGATATAATATAGATCCGGTCAACAAGGTTAACCGGTAGCCAACATGGAGAGTTAAACTAGGAGATGTAAAGATATATACAACGCAACATTGACAGATTTAAAAATAAAAAGTAGGGAAACGTAGCAAAATAATACATCGCAATCACAACCCCATGCCTACAACAGCTCCAACCATAGAAACCAAAAGAACTGCATAGCCAAGATGACGGAAAGCGAAACAAGGGCATCACCATGGACAACTAAAAACACGATGGGCTGAGGGGCCAGTCCTACCATTATCTAGAACCTCCAAACTTCCTACTAATTCAATGTCAGAATTCGCAGGAGCAATGCTCAACCGCATGAGAGACAAAGCTCTTTTACCTGTCCACAAGGAGAAAAGATAAGAAATCTTATAGAAAATACTTATTTTGGAATGCAAAGCGTTCTTGAAATAATGAAAATTCCTCCCTTGCCAAATAGCCCAGCTGAAGACAGCGACGAAGCAATCTAGGTCCGGGTCGGGGGTAGAATATTGCCAGTGGTCATAATAGGGGAGATAGTTGGGATATAGCTAAGCAGGAGCGTGCTAGAAGTTGCCCAAACGTAGTAGGAGAAGTCACAGTTAAAGAATAGGTGTTGGATGGACTCATTATTAGTGGACCAAAGGACACACAAAGGATCAATCAGGATGCCCTTACGAATGAGCCTGTCTTTAGTGTTAGCTTTGTCTAGAGTAAGGATTAACATGAAGAAACGAGCATGAGGGGGGATTTTGCATTTCCAGAGTCTAGGGAAAGAGAATGATCTACCCGAATTGGTAAGGGCAAGGTAGCACGAAGAAACCGAGAAAGATTTACCTAAGGTCAGACCCTAGAAGAAGCTGTCAGGGGATGTGGATAAGTTGATGGACTGAAGGATATGCAGAATTTGGAGGAGTTAGGTGAGGGAAGAGCCAGAGATAGCAAGGTCGGAAGAGAAGCAATGGATACCACGGAAGATGGCTTCAAAAACAGATGTGGTTTCGTTGGAGACCACCAAGAAGAGATCAGGGAATGAAGTGGACAAGAGGGAGTTATTAAACTAAGAGTCATGCCAGAGAGAGCAGGAATGCCCCTTCCCAATTTGGACTTGAATAAAGCGGAAAACCCACGAGATGGAATAGAGGACGCCTGCCCATAAAGGAGAAGGGTGGTTGGTGGGAGCGGAGAGGAGGATACGGAAGGGATTTGAGTCGTAATGTTTAGCCAGGATCCGAGTATTCCAGAGAGGAGTTTCAGAGGAGAGACAACGCCAAATACATTTGGAAAGAAGTGCCAGATTGAAGAAGAACAAGTTTGGAATACCCAGGCCACCTTGAGACACATCTTTGCAAACAATAGACCAACTAACTAAATTCTTAGCTCGCATGCCATGCCAAAGGAAAGATAGGCAAAGTTTGTCAATAGCCGAAATAACCCATCTAGGAGTATGGTGAAACGTAATCCAATAGGTAGGGATAGCAGAAAGGATAGATTTAATCAAAATTAAACGTCCCGCCATCGTGAGGGAAGAGGCTTTCCAGGTAGCTAAATGCAACGAAACTTTGGATATGAGCGGAAGCCGGTCAAAGCGAATCAATTTCGTAGGACGGATAGGGATTCCAATGTAAGAGATAGGGAACTGCTCAATACTATAGTTGAGAGTGTTGGCCACATGGGGCCGAAGATGGTTAGCTCCACCACGCATAGTGATTTTTCTCTTGGAGAAGTTAATGGAAAGGCCCAAAATAATTTCAAAAACATACAGCAGAACCTTAAGGTAGTGGATATGATCCGGGGCAGGCGAGGAGAACAAAATCGTGTCATCAACGAATTGAATATTAGAAAAGGAAACACTCGAGTTCAGAAGACTGATCCGAGCAAGTAGGTTGTGGAGAGATAGCCAATTTGTTCATATGATTAAAGACATCAGCAATAAGAACGAAAAGCAGAGGTGAGAGGGGGTCTCTTTGATGCAAGCTACGGGCAGATTTGATGAGACCTCCATATACCCCATTGACGGAGATGGTGGACATATTGGAGGTTAGAATACAGCGAATCCAATCGATCCAGCGAGTTGAAAATCTACATTGGGACATCAGGTCAAGGATGAACTGCCAGCTGACAGAGTCAAAAGCCTTGGAAAAATCAAGTTTCAAGAGCACACCAGTTGTAGAGGTCAAGTGGCAGTGAGAGACTACCTCTTGGGTTGCAGCCACACAGTCGAGGATATTATGACCAAGAACAAAAGCAGATTGCTCTTTCCCAACCAACTGAGAGATCGAACTTTGAAGGCAAATATCTAGCACTTTGGTAATGAGCTTGAAAGTGGTATTTAGGAGGCTAATAGGGCGAAAATCCAAAAGTTGATTGGCACCAGGCTTCTTAGGAAGTAGGATCACATTATCATAGTTAACCCTAGCGATGGAGGACGGATTGGAGTAGAATTCCAAGAATAGAGCGAGAATATCACCATGAACAATAGGCCAGAAGCGCTTGAAGAAAAAGGGACCGAAGCCATAAGGACCAGGGGATTTGTCATCATCCATCTCATAGAGGGCAGCCAGGATTTCGACTTCGGAGAAGGAGTTATCGAGGTAGATGAGGGATGGATTCAGGTAAAGCATATTCCAAGCGATAGAAGGCAGAGGCGCAGGTGGAGGGGCATAACCAAGGAGCTGCCGAAAGTGCAAGGTAAAGAGCCTGTTAAGGTCAAACTGATCTTGGAAGGAATACCCATCATGTTGGATTTCAAAAATTAGGTTTGCTCTCTTTATGCCATTGGCAAATCAGTGAAAATAAGCAGCATTTCTATCACCATTGGTCAACCACTTAGAATTTGATCTTTGCTTCCACCCAATTTCTTCTTGCTTGAGCACTCTGTCCAACTCAGATTCAAGGGAATGGAGCAGGGTGGTATCTGAAGCAGAGAGGGAAGAGGATTCCTCTTTGATGTTGAGGTCAAGGATGACATCTTGGGTAGAGGCGATCTTGGATCTGAGAGATCCCTAAATAGATCTGGACCAAGGACGGAGAAGCTTACACAAAGATCTGAGTTTAGCAACCATCGTGGCAAAGGCAGACGGCTGAGAGGGGGTGCTAGACCAAGCGGTCTAAATGAAGCCTTCAAAACCAGGCTCCAAAAGCTAAAGTCTCTCAAATTTGAAGGAAGATTTGGGAGGACAACAGACACCAGAGTCCAGGAGGATAAGGCAATGATCGGAAAGGATAGTAGGAAGGCCATGGACAGATGAGAGCGGGTGAGCATCATCCCAAAGTGAATTGAAAAGGAAGCGATTGAGTTTGACAAGGGTGGGAGTAAAACAACAATTGCTCCAAGTGAAAAGACGATTGGATATAGGAGGGTCAAACATGGCGCGAGAATTGATGAAGTCATTAAAGGCTAATGAATCAGGGCCATGCGACCCATACGAATTACACTCAGAATTATCTCAAGTGATATTAAAGTCACCTCTAAGGATCCAAGGACCAAAAGAGAATCTAGCAACTTTAGAGCAATTAGACCACAGAGTGTGTCTATACTTACTATTATAAGGACTATAAATATTTGAAAAGAAATAGGTGACTCCCAAAGGGATGAATTTCAAAGCAACATGAAGAATCGATGGATGTTTAATGATTTGGGGGAGAGACCACAGAGATTCATTCCAGGCAGTCAAAATACCACCTCTTGAACCACATGCATTAATGAAGGCCCAACTCGTGAGGTTAGGGCCCTTAAGGTGATAAAGCAAAGATAGAAGGGGTCAATAAATTTGGATTCTTGGATGAAAAGGATATCGAGGTGTAAAGGGGATAAAACATGATGGATAGAGCCACGTTTATCAGGGTCCCCCAAGCCCCTAACATTATAGGAAAGAATCTTCATAAGGAAAAGGACAAGCACTCCTTTTCCAATGCTTGCATGGCCGAATAATGATCGGGTAATAAATCGATTCCTATGCAACGTGAAATGTTTTTGTTTAAAGCGGAGTTATCAGAAGTAAAAATAGCAAGTTGAAAAACACTACCAAAGGTGGGGGGTGTGGATCCAGCATTGCAAGGCAGCAATCAAGCACTATGTATGACTGAAGTGGAAGAGAAAGCAGGGAGAGGCTGCTGCTGGGAGGGCTCAAGAGTATTCTAAATAGGGAAAGAAGCCTCCAGGTTGAAATCCGCTGGGAGATCTTGCAGGGGGAGGTCTGGCAGAGGAGTGGTGGGTAAAATAGGGAGGTGAGAGGTGGAAAGGCCAACATCATCCAACAGGTCCCATCTAGGTTCAGGGGAAGCTAAACAATGGTCCCAGTCTCTTGGGCCAAGCACTTTGAAAGATAAGTCATTCAAGGGAGGTTGGTTCTGAGTCATAGGAGGAGCACCGATAGCGACATCTGCTAGTTCAGCTTCAACTAACATAGCATTAAATTTGGATCTGAATAGAGGGAATCAAAGGATGAGTGAGGGAGATAAAGAGGCTCGTAGAGATTTTGCTAAGTGCCAACGAAATCTTCCCCGAGCATAAGGTCGGTGGGGTCTAGTGTTAAATTTTGGCGACACTATACGAAGAATTGTAGAGGTCAGAAGTAGCTTCATAATGGAGAAATCGGTTCGCAAATCGGAGTTCGAAGGTGGAAGTTATAGGGGAAAAGGTGAAGTGGGCTGAATTGCCAGCGCCAGACGTATGACCAAATGGGTCAGACGTCTGAGTCTGTGCAGAATTTCTTCCAGAGGCTTAAGTCAGACATCTGACCAAAATGGTCAGATGTCTGAGCCTGTAGAGAAATTTTTTCAGAGGCTTAAGTCAGACGTCTGACCATTTTGGACAGACGTCTGAGGCGACTTCCGCCTGGTTTTCAAGCGTTGGCTTGGCATGGATATTTGTGATATCTACATAGGCAATTTTGAAACATTGCCTAGGGTTTCTATTCTCCTATATAAGCTAGCTTTAGGTACCAGATCAGGGTGGGTTCAAGCGACGAAAAGCGGCTGCAAGAGATTAGCCTCCACTAATTAGGGTTTATCAAAACCTAATTTCTTTCAATTCTCTTCTCCACAAATCAATTTCTAATTAGAATTTTGATTATTGTATTCAATCTCTTGTACTCTTCTCATCAATATTAATAAAAGCTCTCTCTTAAAGTGGATGTACACTAACACAATGTTAGTGGAACCACTATAAATCTCTGTGTGATTTATTTTTCAGTATTGCTTTGATTTCTATATTTCTTGTTTGGGATTGTGATTGCTTTTGAATTGGTTGAGATTGGAATTGTGTTATTGATTGGTTGTTTTTACACTTCTTACCACGATCCCGTCTTCCGCTGTGCTTGTGGGGTTTCGATTTGGGTGGTCTCCAGTTGGAATCCCGTCCCAACATTTGGTATCGGAGCATTGGTGTTGGTAGGTGGTTGTAGAAATGCCAGAATCATATAATACATCAAGTAGTTCCTCAATGGGTAATCCAAGTGGTGTAGCTCTTTATGTACATGGTTCGTACGCAGCTTCAGGATCACAATTGGTAATAGACAAGTGGAATGGCGATAATGATTTTGAAAAATGGCAATAGAAGATGAAAGCGGTTCTAAGGAGGAATCAGGTCTATCGGGTAGTGTTTAACACACATTTGTTGCCAGCAGACATCTCGGATGTTGAGAGAGAGGAGATGGAAGAGTAAGCATTCACTACACTTCAACTTGCTATGGGAGAGAATGTTATCTCTGAAATTAGTGGTGAGACAACCACTAAGGGTATTTGGGATAAGTTGGAGGAGTTGTATATGAAGAAGTCACTGACAAATCGTTTGATCTTATTGTGAACATTCTTCACCTATAAGATGAAGGAAGGTACTTCGCTAAAGGCGCACTTGAATACTTTTGATGATTTGCTAATGGAGATGAAGGCGGTAGATTTGAAGATTGAGGAAGAGCAAAAGGCGATGATATTGTTGTGTTCGTTGCTGGAATGCTATACAGGTTTCTCAAACAGTTTGATTTATAGTCGGGATACATTGATTCTTGATGATGTCAAGACGGGTCTTCTTAGCGAGAAGTTGCGGGATCAAATGAAGGAGTTAGGTGATGGAAGTAGTGGTGCTAGTAGTGGTCATGGTTTGTTTGTGGAGAAGGAGAGGTATGTGAAGAAGGAGAACCGAGGCGTTCTAAATCAAGGAACCCTGGTTGGAGAGGAAAGTCGAAGGAAAGAAAAGGCAAGTGCTATATTTGCAAGAAGCCCGGTTATTGGAAGAATGAGTGTCCAGACAAGGATAAGGCAAAGAAGGAAGTAGAATCTTCATCAGTAGGGATGGAGAGTGGAATTGGTAAGGGAGATGTAGATGTTTTGTCGGCGGTAGCATCAGATGTTTCGGGTAGCGAATGGGTGCTCGATTCGGGGGCATCTTATCATATGACGCCAAATAGGAATTGTTTTTCTTCTTACATCAACAAAGAAGGAAATTCAATTGTTATGGGAAATGGTGCTATTTGTAAGTCGAAAGGCATTGGTTCCGTGCAAATTCGGATGTTTGACGGAGTGATTCGTACTCTCACTAATGTGCGCTATGTTCTGGGACTTAGGAAGTCTCTTATCTCTTTGGGGCAGCTGGATTCTTTAGGTTGTAAGATCACTATTGAGAGTGATAGCTTACGGGTTTTGAAGGGGGCACTTGTGGTGATGAAGGATGCTAGGAGTCATGGTATTTACTTGCTTCAAGGAGTGACTGTAGAAGGTGAAACTTGTATAGGAGTTAATAGTTCTTGTGGCTTGGATGCGACTAGGTTATGGCATTTGAGGTTAGGTCATGTCTCGGAGAGGAGTTTGGATGTTCTTCGGAAGAGGGAGATGATCGATGGAGAAAGTTTCAAAAAGTTAGAGTTTTGTGAAGAATGTGTCGTGGGGAAGCAAACTAAAGTTTCATTCGGTGAGGGAAAACATGATTCAAGAAGGGTTCTTGAGTATGTTCACACGGATGTTTGGGGACTTGCACCAGTAGCTTCTTTGGGTAGAGCTCGCTATTACATTTCTTTTATAAATGACTTTTCTCGGAAAGTTTGGGTGTATACAATGAAGGCCAAGTCAGAGGCATTTGCAAAGTTCAAAGCATGGAAGATCTTGTTGAGAATGAGAGTGGCAAGTCTTTGAAGGTTCTAAGGTCCGACAATGGCGGAGAGTATGTTTCCGGAGATTTTTTGGAGTTTTACAAGCATCATGGTATTCAGAGGCATTTTACTACACCTGGAGATCCGCAGTCGAATGGTGTTGCGGAAAGGATGAATCGTACTCTACTTGAGAAAGCTCGATGCTTGAGATTGACATTGGGTTTGGCGAAGGGATTTTGGGCTGAAGCTTTGTCAACCGCAGTGCATATTATTAATCGAATTCCATGCTCAGCTATTGGTAACAAAATTCCGGAGGAAGTGTGGAAGGGAAAGAGCATTGACTTGAGTTATCTTCGTGTGTTTGGTAGTCCTGTTTATGTGCATGATCCGGGAAATAATAAGCTTGAACCTAGAGCTTTCAAGGGGATTTTGCTTGGTTATACGGATGGAGTAAAAGGCTAACGGATTTGGAATCCGGAAACAAAGAAGGTAGTAAATTCTCGTCATGTTACTTTTGATGAGTCAGCATTGTTCAAGGAGAATAGAAGCTCATTGGATGTTCCAGATTTGGTTCATGGTGAATGAAAGGAGAAGGAAATTATTTCCATATTTTGTCCAAGGAGTAGAGAGAGTAGAGTGTTGGAGATGCTTGTGAGGAAGTAGCGGTTGATGTTACATCACATAGTCTATAGGGTTCCTCTAGTAGTGTTGGTGATGTGCATGATTCTAGAGAAGATTCGATTCAAGGTGGAGCCGAAGGGAGTTTGGGTGATGATATTGCTACTCGGGTTGGTCGTCATACTATAAGGCCATCCGAAAGATATGGTGATTGGAACTATCTTAGCTTTTGTGATAATTTGGACTATGCTCTTCATGTAGTCCAAGATGAGCCGATGGACCTTGATGACGTCATGGAGTCGAGTGATAGCTCGAAATGGATTTGTGCCATGGAGGAAGAGATGCAATCATTGTTGAAGAATCAAACTTGGGATTTAGTTCCACTTCCTAAAGGAAACCGTGCTATTGGGTGCAAATGGATATACAAGGTGAAGGATGATGGGAGATACAAAGCTAGGCTAGTGGCTAAGTGGTTTGCACAAAGGAAGGGGAAGGAGTATGATGAGATATTCACACTGGTTGTATGCCATACTTCTATCCGAATATTACTTGCTATAGTTGCTATTCACGACTTGGAGTTAGAGCAACTTGATGTGAAGACCGCCTTCTTGCATGGTGACTTGGATGAAGACATCTACATGGAGCAACCGGAAGGTTTTGTTGTGGATGGTAAGTCAAATCTGGTTTGCAAGTTGAAGAAATCACTATATGATTTAAAGCAATCACCTAGACAATGGTACAAGAGATTCGATCATTTTATGCTTGAAAATGGTTTTGATAGAAGCATTAAAGATGCTTGTGTTTATTTCAAGAAGTTGAAAAATGATTGTTGGGTGTATTTACTCTTGTACGTGGACGACATGCTCATTGCTTCTAAGGATAAGAATGAAATCAACAAGCTAAAACTGAGTTTGAAATCGAAGTTCGAAATGAAGAATCTTAGAGAAGCAAGAAGGATATTGGGCATGGAAATTGTAAGGGATCGAAAGCATTTTGAGTTGAAACTAACTCAAAAGGAGTACATTGAGAAAGTGCTTTGCCGGTTTAGCATGGAGAATGCAAAGGCGTCAAATACACCTTTACCTTTGCATATGAAGCTTTCGAGTAAAGGATCACCTATCTTGGAGGAAGACAAGGCTTATATGGAAAAGGTGTCATATGCTAGTGCGGTTGGAAGTCTAATGTATGCTATGGTGTGTACAAGGTCCGATATTGCAAATGTTGTCGGGATGGTTAGTCGATACATGGCTAATCCGAGGAAATCACATTGGGAAGCTGTGAAGCTTATATTAAGATACCTTAGAGGCACATCATCTCATGGTCTTTTTTTTGGCGGTAGTAAGGCGATGGATTGCAAGTTGGTTGGTTATTATGATTCGGACTACGCCGATGATAGGGATCGAAGAAAATTAACTTTCGGATATGTCTTCACACTTGGGGGTACAGCCATAAGTTGGAGATCGAGATTGCAAACTGTAGTTGCTTTATCCTTTACGGAGGTGGAGTTGATAGCCGCGGTGGAGGCGGCAAAGGATGCACTCTATTTGAAGCGATTGTTGTGTGACTTGGGATTCGGGCATGATAGTATTGATGTTTGATGTGATAGCCAGAGTGCTATTCATTTGGCAGAGAATTTGGCGTTTAGCTCACTGACTAAGCATATTGAGGTGAGAGAGTCATTTCTAGTAGCCATGGATGAGGATAAGCAAGTATATCTTCGGAAAGTGCACACAAAGGATAATGTGGCGGACATGTTCACTAAGGCATTGCCGGTTGGGAAGTTCGAGCATTGCTCAAACTTGATTCGCTTGGAGAAGTGCTAGGTGCCACGGGGTGGCACGGTTAAGGGAGGAGCTGGTGGTAGATGAGGAAGAGTATCGGTAAGAGATTGAGGTTCTATCTTCTTGGTAAGTGCTAGTCTTTGGTGAGATAGCTTAGGATTTGGATGTTTTCAACATTTCATTAGCGAGCGGAGGCTTTGCCTGAGCTCGTTGGTGGAGTGCAATGGACGGTGGCTTCGCCGGAGCTCATTAGGAAAGCATTCATGTTTGGTTGAAGGTAGAAGAAGTGATAGTTGGTGCTATCGGTTGTCGTTGATGGTATGGTACCATTAGAGTTGGAGATGGATATAGTGTCGAGATGGAGTGTTAAATTTTGGTGACACTATATGTAGAATTGTAGAGGTCGGAAGTAGCTTCGTAATAGAGAAAACGGTTCGCAAAACGGAGTTCGGAGGTGGAAGTTATAGGGGAAAAGGTGAAGTGGGCTGAATTGCCAGCGCCAGACGTCTGACCAAATGGGTCAGACGTCTGAGTCTGTGTAGAATTTCTTTCAAAGGCTTAAGTCAAACGTCTGACCAAAATGGTCAAACGTCTGAGCCTGTAGAGAACTTTTTTCAAAGGCTTAAGTCAGACGTCTGACTATTTTGGACAGACGTCCGAGGCGACTTCCGCCTGGTTTTCAAGCGTGGGCTTGGCGTGAAGATTTGTGATATCTACAGGGGCAATTTTGGAACATTGCCTAGGGTTTCTATTCTCTTATATAAGCTAGCTTCAGGTTCCAGATCAAGGTGAGTGCAAGCGACGAAAAGCGACTGCAAGAGATTAGCCTCCACTAATTAGGGTTTATCAAAACCTAATTTTCTTCAATTCTCTTCTCCACAAATCTAATTTCTAATTAGAATTTTGATCATTGTATTCAATCTCTTGTACTCTTCTCATCAATATTAATAAAAGCTCTCTCTTAAAGTGGATGTACACTAACACAACGTTAGTGGAACCTCTATAAATCTCTGTGTGATTTATTTTTTGTTATTGCTTTGATTTCTATATTGCTTGTTTGGGATTGTGATTGATTTTGGATTGGTTGAGATTGGGATTGAGTTATTGATTGGTTGTTTTTACACTTCTTACCACGATCCTGTCTTCCGCTGTGCTTATGGGATTTCGATTTGAGTGGTCTCCAGTTGGAATCCCGTCCCAACATCTTGGACCGGATGAACATGAGCCCAATGCTCCATTGAAATTATATAGTCGTAATTATTCACCTCAGCAATGAATGAACATAGGAGTGCTACAACTTTATCAAGGCTCATATGAGCGAACACGAAATGGTGGTTCGCTAGAGCCCATTCACAAGTGTCAAAGTCCACAAAAAGGCCAAGGGGGCGGAGCAATGCAGAGAGGGTCAAGTTCGAGGAGCGAACATTCTCCGGCATCCCCTTTTATACGGACCCAAGAAGGGGGCCAGTACTCCCTGACATAGGCTTCCGACCCCAAAGTCCACTGAGAAATGTAGAATGACCCACTTGGCTTAACAATGAAACGTCGGTTGGTAGCCTGGCTCAGGAGGTCGACGGAAGGAAAGCGGATAAGAAAACTACTGTCATAACGGTGGGAAATCTCCCAGTCATTGATGTGAAAGGTGGCGACAAGAGAGAGTCGAACCGATTCCATGTTCTAATAACCTGCAATGATGGAGGCAGTGGCTAAATTGGAGAGAGGAGAGGGTACGATCGTGGTCTTGGGAGAAGTGGAAATGATAAGGAAATGATGGAGGGGGTTTGTGAGGAGCAGGGTGATTAGATAGAGGGACAAAAGAAAGAGAGGGTGGGGCCAGAGGAATGATAGAAATCTCGATCTTGGATTTGGAAGAGGAAGAGTCAGTCTTAAGGAGTGGGAAAGAATGAAAATGAACTTTTTGTCCCACCTTTTGATGTTTGCAGACTGAGGTGAATGACCAAAGAACTCACACCTGAAGCACACGTGTCTGTTCCTGCATGACTTGGCTACGTGGCTTAATGCTGCACATTTCAAACAACGATTCTTCTTTTTCAAAAAATCTACTAACAGAGAGGCGGATTTGAAGGTGGGAAGAAGCCATGCTTCATTGCAGGAGAGGGTTTGACAGAAGAGAGGCGAGAGGGCTGAGGCGTAGGAACGGTCTTAACCACTTCCGCAAAGGATCTGCCGCGCAAAGAAGACTGGACCTACGTAGGCAGATGAGGCAGAAGAGAAAAATTGATGTTCGAGGGCTCCGACAGGAGTGCCTCGTCCGGCATAGGATCAGGAACCGGAGACAAAGGCTACGACGGGGAAGGAGGAAGAGAGAAAAGAGGGGACGGGGTGGACAAGGGAGGGGCGAAAGGATCCAGAGAGGAAGACAAGGAAGACATGAAACTGAAGACTACGATGTCAAGCATTTATGATATAGATAACTACGAAGATAGTCTAGAGGCATACTTACAAAGCGGAAAAATCAAGACAAACATTTCCCATTGCAAGTTATTTCACCGCAGCGGTAATCACTGGATGAAAGAGCTAAGAGGTCGGTGTGGAACCTATCTCGGGAGCACATCAACTGGAGGCGGCCGATTGCATGTTCAAACCAAACACAACTTCTACAAGGGAAGTAAACATGTATTCAATAACTGTAATTCGAATAATAATCTATATAAAAGTACTAATCCACCTTTTTTCTCACTTGACTTGAGCATGAACTACCGCATGCACAGCTTTATGCCTGATGAGATTTGATTCCTACAACAAGAAAGATTTTTGCAACTAGACATTAATAATTAGAAATTAAATGATAACTTTTATAGAAGCAAACTTAACAATCAAATATATCACTTATCTGTTTGGGACAAAGGTGAAAGCGGTAAGCTTCGAAACTAAGTGAAGCCAACCATAAACGAACATGAGTTGTCGGGCAACTCCAAAAGTAACTCATCAGAGTTACCAATCGGGAGAATTAAACATAGCAATGTCGAAAGCAGTAAGCTTTGAGAGCAAGTGAAGCCAACTACAAACGAATACGAGTCATCGGACAACTCAAAAAAAACTCATTAGATCTACAAATTGGGAGGAATAAACACAACAAAGAGAGAATTTGAAAGTCTCCATGAGCAAGACTTAAACTGTAACTCAAGAAATCGAATAAATCGTTCCTGATTGTGAAGCCCTAATTTCTAGGGTTAGAATTTTTTTCGTCTTTGGGAAGAAAGAAAGAATTTAAATGAAGCGGCTAGGTTAAGTTGTAATGTAATAAGAAGCCGTATTGTGTAATACAGGTTACGATGCACTAGGTTATTTTGGACCTTAGGCCTTGCTTTGTTTACCAATTTCAAAAAAAAAGGTAATATGTAGATTTTAATTAATTTAAAGAGAAATATCTCTTTCAAAGTTTCAACGAATGAAAGATGCCACACGAAGAAATGTCATATTGCGAAGAAATATCTAGTTAATTGCTAAGGGTAAAAATAAAAATAAATTTTTTATTATTATGGTGGGGGTTTGGCCCGTTTGGGTGTGTGAGGGGGGGTTGGTTTTGTTGGTGGTGTTGTGTGCGTGTTTTGAAAAGTAATCTATTAAATAATAGTAAAGCGGAAGAATTTAAAGCTCTCATATTAATTCTAGGAATTTCCTCATCCCTCCTTGATTCTCTCCAGATATTTTATTTTCACATCCTCACAATTTATTATTATTATAATTATTACAATATTTTATTGGTTCTCTCTTATACCATTAAAATATAATACTAATTTTTACAATTATTTACATATTTTTCTTTCAAGTTTTTTTTTGTTATTTTTACATTTAAGTCCATATATATTAAATTTAAGTTAGATGATCTTAAATTTAAGCTTTTTAAATAAATACAATCAACGAATTTTCATTAATCGATTTAATAAATTTTGAAAAATAACAATTCAACATGCGTACTGCATTAATATTGATAAAAATGGTAAAACTAATTTTTTATTCAAGTCCACATAGTTTTAATTTTTCACAGCTATATACAAATTATACAATGTTCTACTAATATTCTCTCCTATCATTTTGCATTTAAATGCCAACATTCGATAATTTTTACAATTATTTACGAATTTCTCCTAAATTTTTATGTATTATTTTACATTCAAGTCAATATATTGGGATTTATTAACTGACCTTGAATTTAAACTTTTTAACTAAATTCAATTAACAAATATTTATTAATTGATCAAATAAATCATAAAAAATGATAATTCAATGTGTATACCACATTTGTACTGATATAAATGGTAAAACTATTTTTTCATTCAAGTCCGTATAATCTAATACTTTCATAATTATATACAAAATTATCTTTGATACTTTTACATTTTTCTACATTTAAGTTCATAAAATTTCTTTCTTTCTAAAATTAGTTATTTAATACAAAGAGAAATATGCATAATTTTTTCTTTCTAAAATTAGTTATTTAATACAAAGAAATATATACATAATTTTTTCCTTCTAAAGTTGTTATTTCATTACAGACAAATATATACAAAAAAATTCTTTCCAAATTGGTACATCATTACAAATATATATAACGTTTTTCCTTCCTAAAATTGGTACATCAAATGGACTCTATATCATTATTAAATTATATTTTGTGAAGAATAACATTACAATTAATGGTAATTGATGATTGTTTGTATTTTGTATTATTATAAAAAGAATAAATATTTTAAATTAGTATGTTTTGTACAAAAAGTAACAATTTGATTATTTATATCGTAATATGAGTTAACCAATGGACAATAATTATACCATATTTTGATTAGAAATATTTTTCTTTCATATTTTATTATCTTTTTTACATAAATGTTAAATATTTTTTGAAAATTTTTACTATATAATAAAAATAGTAAGGCATGAAACAATGTGATTTGTAACGTTTCAGGTCTTATTTTCACTTAATATTTCTTTTAGTAGTTAAATAAATATTTTTATAAATATGTACAGCAGGAACTTTAAATGCATACAAATATATTAAGTCTTTGGTATTACACTTCTATTTTTAGGTAATTGTCGTCATTCTCTCAAGTAATATTTGATATTTAATAAATACATCATTTATCTTTTAGCCAAATGTATCAAAAGCTAAATGTCAATTTCAAAATATATGTACATGGATATTTATTTATGAAATTTTATAAAAATTTAATTTTAAAATTTATTAAGAATACTTATTTTCATTTACTTAATTATCAAAAAATGAATCCTAAAAAAAAATCGATATATAACTCATTTTTATCAACAAAAATGGTAATTTAATTTTTATTCAAGTATAAAAATGTATGAATCTCATAACAAAAATACACAGTTATAAATATAGTAATTTCAATTTATAAATCATTTATCCTAACAAAATTCATCGGATATTACATAATAAATTACATTATTCAAAATAGTTATAATATTATTTTTCTACAACATACCGTGTGCAACGCACGGGTTATTATTATCCAAATTTAAACTAATTGATAAAGTTGGTCAACTATAAATCCTAAAAGATGATATTTTCAATATATATACTACAAGCGCATCAACAAATCGGTAAAAAAAAATCATTTAGATGCAATATGTATAAATCACATAACATAAATTATATTTTTTTTTACAAATACATAAATATATATATATATATATATATACATACAAATTTGTTTATAATTTATTTACTAAATGAATTTATCATAGATTGCACTATTAAATTTTTTTAACTTCAAATACATAAATTTTAATTTTTTTTACATATACTTAGAACTCTTCTTAATTATATTCTAATATTTTACATTAAAGCCCATATATTTAATTATTTGTGTAATTTTAAATTTAAACTATTTAAACTAGAGTAAATCGGTGCATCTAATAACTAGATGTTGGTGAGATTCCGTTGATTGGTGGTGGGGTATTTTCAGAATTTCAAAAGTACACCATGAAATCATATTCACTGAATTATCTTTATTAATAGTAGAGATAAATATGATTAACTAATATTTATTAATCTATCTAATAAACCATAAAAATATAAGGATTTCAATATATGCAATATTCATATATATGAGAAAATTAATAATATTAGTTTTTCTTTATTCAGATATATGAATATTTAACTCACAAAACATAAAATGTATACATACATAATAATAACTCTTTTAATTTCTACTTCATTTATCTCAAAAATTTGTCATGCTTACATAACATAATTTCATTTTTAACAAACTTTATAAGATAAATTTATATTTTACAATATTATAATGTGAACGCACATATTACACCGATAAAAATTTATTATATAAACATTCTCACTTTTAATGTATTATCAAACCATACCTAACTCATAACTCAACTAAACGTCACATAATATTATTTTGCAATTATCAAAGTTGTAAACATGACTCTCCTACAATAAAATAAAATATATGGTTCACTACGAGGATAAAATTATTTAAAAATGAAAACTTAATAATGAATAAAAGTTCACATGTTTAATTCAAAAAAAAAAAGAAGTTCACATGCAAATTATCTAACCATAAGATCTATGCTCTTCTCAATTACAAATTTGTACCAAACTCTTCTCAATTTTAACCTTTTTATCTTTAACTCCTTATATTTAATTAGTTATGTTGATCATTAATTCAAATTATTCAAATGAATTCAATTTTTAATGTTCATTAATCCATTTATAAATCATTTATAAAAGATGACAATTCAAAATACATACAATAATCATGTTAACAAAACGGTGAAGTTACTTATTTATTCATACATTTAATTAAAAAAATCACATAATATAAATTATTTACATTTACAATATTAACCATTTTAATTTATATTTTTTTTGAGTTAGAACATTAAATTTTACAGAGATATGTGTTACTGGGTATTAAACTCCCAATCTTATACCTGAGCGTCTAAAGTCATTTTAGTTTATGGTTAATATATCATAATAAATTTAACATATATTGCATAATAAAATATATTTTTAGATATACTTAAAATACAAACAATATTTTTTAACAACATTACCGTGTTCAATACACAGATTACACACTAGTTATCAGAGCAAGAATAGACGGAGCCAAATAAAAATACTCTGCTCAAACCGTTCATGAATAGGAAAATCAGAAAACAGTACCGAAACTTATGTCGATGATTACGATTTAGAGATGGAAGCAAGAGACCAATGTAAATCAGCAAACTTTCAAACTGAAGATGCATTGGCAAATCGTTTTGTTCTTGTCCGCAACCTTCAATCAAATCATATTGCATATTATTCGGAAAAAATCCTTGGAATGAAAAACCCAATTCATAATCCTTTAATGTTATCTTTATATGATGATGCGTGTTACATGATGCATCACTAAATACCGTCACTTATAGTATCATCATGAACCCTAGCATCGTCATGAATCATGTTGATAATGCTTTTGATATTTTCGGACTAGTGACAAAGCACAGCTGCATGCCTGATCAATTTACATACTATACCTTATGAATGGTCTATGCAGTATCGGGAAAATCACTTCAGCTCTTGGGTTGCTACGCGAAATGGTAATAATTCATGTACTTCCCAGTGGAGTTACATATAACACTATTTAAGATGCACTTCATGGTGATATGGAAAATGCCTTGAAGATGCTCGAGGAAATGAAGAAACAAGATACTCAGCCAGAGGTCGTATCTACAGCACTCTTATTTCAAGTACTTGAAGATATGGTTGGTAGAGGTATTACATTAGACATCTTTACATACAGTAACTTTGATGAATTCTTGTTAAGGATGGAGCTACTTCTAAAGCTCATAAATTGGTTGATGTAAGTATTTAAAGAGGTGGGAAATTTAATGGTATGGTATATACTATTGTATAGATGCTCTCTTGAAGGAAATTTCGATTTGGTATGCAAGTCACTCAATACTACGAAAAATGAAAACATAAAGCTTCATCTTCAATGTTATAACGTACTAATTAATGAGTATATTAAGTACCAAGCAGTAGATGATGATGCTAACATATTCAGAACAACGCGAGTTGAAAGTACACATCCTAATGTAGTAACTTTGGGTACTTCAGTGGATGGTTATTGTAAATTTGGTAAATTGGACAATGCTCAAATATCCTACACCATATGCCAAAGGAATATCAGCAAATGACATTTAACCTCTTTCTTATCTAGCTTTTGCAAGTTAGGAAAATGGGAAGAAGTAAATGAAGTATTTGATGAAATACTCGACAGCGAAATTTATTTTAATGCTGTCGTATTTGATATATTGATTGACACATGTTGTCGAGGAATGGTGGGGAAAGCTAGTCAACTATTGGATGTGATGAACAAAGGTATACAACCTAATGCTATAACATATAATACTTTGGCAGGTGGTTATGGTTGAATTAAGAAATTGGATAAATCTATTGAAGTTTCTAACCTTTTGCTTTGAAAAGGACCTATGCATTTTTGTATAACTTGCTAATTAACATGCATCCTAAACATGGAAAGATTGATGAGGCTAAAAGAATTCTGATGGTTTATAAAGGTTCGGTGCACATAATTTTTGCTTGAAACACCATGTTAACCAGCTTATATAATGCTCATAGAGTTGAAGGTGCTAAAGAACTGCATAAAGTAATGACTAATGCAGGAAAAACTCTATGTTTTTTACCCTATAGCATGATATTGGACGGACTTTGTTGTGCATTGATGAGGCAAATTAAATCCTTTTAATTCCAGTCAATCTCTGAGGTTTAAATCTGATACTTGGACTTTTAAGTTTTAATACGTTAATGTCTGGAATGTACAGAATTGAGAAAATAAAAGAGGGTAAGCATTTATTTAACACTATTTTATCTGAAGGAATCAGGCCAAAAATAGCCACATCTGCAATAATAGCTAAATATTTTATTGAAGAGGGATCAATGTATGAGATAGATGGGTTTTTACTTTTTACTGGATGAACAATTTTGAAATATCTCCACGCTTACGAATGATCGACTCTATTTCTAGGAGCTTGCTTGAAAAAGATGAATTGACGAAAGCAACTGATTATATTGAGGAAAATAGAAGAACAAATTTTACAGTTGGGCTATCACTGCCTAGATCTACATAAATTTGATTTACAGAAGGAATTTCATAAATGTGTGGAGTTGCTTCCTAACTTTTATGTATATTGTTAGATGTCAGGAGTTAAGATTAATAGTGACTCAATTTCTGATCAGAAAGTTATTTTGACCTTTGCTTCAATTATATAATCCTGATATCTTATTGATTTTCATATGGGAAAATACAATAATAATCTGTTTGCATTTCCATTACATTTTTATTTGTTTCTTTTTTAAAATACAAGGATGCGAGCTTCATCATGGTTACCTTTTCCACTCTCACTCATCTCGGCCTATTGAAGATTTCTCCATCACAGAGGTACTAACATAGAACTTTCAACTATTTATATGCTAAACTCTTTTATAAATTTATGCTTACACACATACATACATGGGAAAATATATTGGGACACAAAATGTAGACATAATTGGTGACACAATTGATCTCCACCATTGGATTGCCCCTGATTTTCACTTTCTATATAAGGACAAAAACATCCGATGGTCCAGATCTTTTGTGTCCCCATTTGTGTTTTATTTTGTATCCAAATAGCCGGCCTATACATACACAAATACATGTAAATGACGTTTCACAGTAGAGCATCAAACATAAGTTGTTTTTATTATTGTTGCTCCCATAATCGCAAAAAGGTAAAATCAATTTTTTCTCGTTACTAATTATATATTGCTTCTTTTGCTCAATCGTTTTCAGAATTTATCCCTTCACCTTGCTTAGCTGCTAAGAGTTAATCCTGTAATACTATATACTTTCACATGATATATTCTTTCAGAATTCAGCATTATAGTGCTCTAAGAATATTTAGTTACTCCCTTATTATCTTAATAATAAGCTTTGTACCTTATCCAACATTTTTTTTTCTCTGACAAATATTTTTTTCTTTCAGAAAAGTAACCAGTTTTTTATGGGTAATCGACCACCATGCTTCTGGACGGTTCTATGAATCAAAGTATTATATAATACACACACATACAATACATACATACATACAAACTTTTTCTTTGTATGTGTGTGTGTATGTCGATTGGACTATGGAATAAAGTCGGAGGATAATATGATTATATAATCATGGATAAAGTACAAACATCCAATCTGTCATATTTACTCCTGGTATTGTTCTTCATGTGTGGAAATGTTCTGATGCATCTTTTATACCATGTCTTTTGTCAAATTAAACCTGCTAAATTACCATACATCGATGGATGAAGTGTAGAAAAATCTATTCCATCTTGCATATAAGTATAAAACATATCACAAAATTTTATTCCAGTTCCATGTTCTGGATTCATCTTCTGCAAGACAATAAACTTATAATTTAAAGACTGTGCTGAGAATATAGGAGTAGCATATCCTCAGCCGGAAAATTGGGTACAGCTCCTCTTTGAATTGAAGATAATATAGGAGTACCTATTTTTGTTGTAGAATATTTATTTGTTTATTTATATTTAGTGCAGATTGTGAATATCATAATGAGCATTATAGGATCATAAGTTATTTGTGCAATATTGCGTTGTAGAGACTAGTTACTCTAGGAAGAAAAAAAAGTTATGTTCCTTTAGTGCTTGTAGTACATAACATTTGGATCTAAATCCTTGTCATCTTTATTTAATTTCTTATTTTATGGATGTTTTATTTGCCTAAAATTTCAGCCCTAGGTAATAGCTTAACTCAAAGAATCATTTTTGGAGAGGTGAGTGTTCTCTATTTTAAAATGTCTTTGGCCACTGAATATATAAAATCCTTAACACTGGTATAAGCATTTCTTGTGAAATATATTTTATCTATGTTAGCATGAGAATAGTATTAATAAATTAGAATTGTATACATCTGCAAGACTTTATTCCATGAAGAGAAGTGATATTATATACTAGTCAAAATCTGAATACAAAATTCCATCACACTTCTCAGTTACAATTATTTATCATGGAGTATATAAACCATGGTCTATTAATTCTACTTTTAATCATGGAATTTTCCAAACATTTACATAAAAATATGAAAATAAATTAAGCAACTGCTTAAAATTACAAACACATGTACATAACACATAGACATAGGGAATAATATCATGTACACAATATTGATAAAAACAAAAATATTTCAAGATGCATATTGATATGTTACATAGATATATGTTACACATCTATAATTAACTCAAAAAATCCTATGAAAAGGTATTATGCTGATAACAATAACATCTTAATTATTTGTACCATGCTAGGATCGAATAAATTCCCTATAACAATGAGCTTTACTATATGCACCATTGCACTGCATGGCATTTCCTTGGAGCATGGGAGGAAAAGAGATTGGATTTAGAATATTATCTATCGCATATATTTGATCCATTTAACTAAAACAATTATTATACATCTTATTCTTCGTGTTCTGGAAAAATATCACAAGTAGGCATAAGTAGCTAGGGAACTATATCAGATATTATTCTCTTGTGAAAAGCCGAAATCAGTTATAGAGTAGAGTGGAAGCTATTTGAAAGATGAGTGAATGTATTGGCATTTGGCAAAGCCATGGGCAGCTAAACGGGGTATCAACCTTTGCTTTCTGACAATTGCCCTGAATGATACATGGAAATATATAGAGTAATATGTGTTTCACCAATGATATATTGAAATATACATGTTTTTGCCTATTTACATTGGTATATTCCCTTGCTATTTTACTGATATATAAAGGAGTATTAGTTTTTTTAACTAGGATATAAAAAAGGATGCTTCTTTTTTCTAACTACTTGCATTGGCATTTGTCCTCAGTGGATTTAAAAGTTGCATTATATCCTAATTGAAAATATACTGATCGACCCCTAAGTGCATGCAAGGGAATAATGGAATCTTATTACTGACTAGGTTTCTCTTTCATATCAAAGAGAATCGATGCTTTGTCACCCTTCTAAATATCATATTTTCTCATATATATGCTCCTTTATGGTCAGCAATTTAAGGAAATGGCAGCAGCAGTTGGAAGAGCTATAGATTCCTTTTTCTCAACTATTTATTACTCGGTTCGTTATCCCACTACAAACCATCATCCACGTACACATAATCAAGCTTATCGTCACTCAACTAATCAGAAAAGCGCGAACACTCATTATTTGGGGACTAGCAAAGAAATGGCCAAAGGAAAACCTCTCTCTTTGCAGGTTTTTACCACTCCAATGTGTTCAATCTTCACATATATAATTCCTATATGTTAAATTCTTACAATTATTCTTTGAAAGCAGACTGTGGAGCTGAAGGTTCGAATGTGTTGTTCAGGATGCGAGAGGGTTGTCAAAAATGCCATCATGAAGCTCAGAGGTAAGACATAAGCAATTTTATGTCTAACTCATAGATTCAATATATAGTTCTCTCTTCCATGGTACTAATATATATATATATATATATATATATATATATATATATATATATATATATAATAATAATAATAATAATAATAATAATAATAATAAACAATTCCTTCAGGTATAGACACAGTGGATGTGAATCTTGAACTAGGAAAGGTGACTGTAACTGGTTATGTAGATCCTAACAGAGTTCTGAAAGAAGTGAGGAGACATGGCAAAAAAGCAGAGTTTTGGCCTAACCCAGACTTGCCTCTGTATTTTACTTCAGTGGCAAATTATTTCAACGACGAAGAGACGTTCAGAGAGAGCTATAACTACTGGAAGCATGGATATAATGGAGATAAGCATGGGCAAATGAGGGCAACGCAGAGAGGAGAGGATCGAGTAAGCAACATGTTTAATGATGACGACGTTAATGCATGCTCTGTTATGTGAATACTATGATGACCCCGACCATGTTACTTGTTTGATGACTGTGTAGTAGTAGCATGTAATATGTGTTAGAGTGTACTTGTGCTGTAAAAAGAACTGCAAAAAGGGTGTAGATACTCATGCATGCTTGTAGTTTGTGAGTGCTTTAATTATTGCAGCATGCTCTGTCTGTAAAGTTTTAAATTGCAGTTTATTAAATTAGTATTTCTGTATAATCATGTTTATTAATTATAAATCTCTTCATAGAAACCTACAAACATAGATCTGAGTGGCTGAAAATTGAATTTGACTTATGAGATTGTGAAAATACTAAAGTATCCAGTAGATTCTAATCTCCAAGGCCTACAGTTGTGAGGCTGCCTTCAGCTTTTAGGAGCCTTGTAAATATCGAAGGCCTTCCATAAGGCCATAATAAACTTCTGAGACATATTGACACATCTTTCATGATCTATTGTGGTTTTAAAAGCAGATATCTGCTACTGTCAAGCATCTTTCTACGGCTGTCTGATTACTTGCTTTTGTCATTTGTTGTTCTTACTTTGTATAATTTTAAGTTAAAAGGAAGATTTACGTAAACTTACATAGTCGATAGATTCCTTGAATTTAAAGTGGTTGAAAATATTGTGAAGTTAAAATCTGTTGATTTCTTGTAAGCACCATGTTTTGATCAATGCAGGGATCAAACAAAGATAACATGGGCGGTAATGAATGCCTCAAATGGCTAACTCTCATCCGATACGGCTAGCTCATCCTCACCTGCAAGTGCTGATCCAACCCGTCTTAAGCGTGCCACAATAGTAGTCAACAAATACACGAAAATAGCGTACCGACATATCAATAAATTAATCATAGCACTAGAAAGAAAAGTAGTTAACATATTTATTTTCTTTATAATGTTTCTGTTACAAGTATACGACTGAGAGAAATTTGCATAGTTTCTAGACGAATGTAGGCCAGCTAGCCATTTTACAAATCCGTTGTACAAGATGCTACATGTAGGCATCCTACGATATGAGAATAATAAGTTTGAATTTAATAAATTTCTCTCTGCTTTAATGTTTATTTTTTTTCATTTTGCTTTCTATCCCTCCACTTAAAATGTCTTCTAGCTTTATCTAATAAAAAATAAACACAAAACCTTAACCATTTGGTGCTTTCACGGTATTTAACACCATGGTTGAAACTTGAAACTACCGCCACATGCAAATGTCAAAACAATGACACCCTGCAGCATGACCAAGCTTCCAATGACGTCATTACCACCGCACTTTCAACCCAACAAGCTTCACTCTCCGACCAAGAAAAAACCCTTGTCTTTCGACACTTTAACAAATTTTCCTTGTTTCTCAACAACTTTTCCGTTCAAAAACTTATTTGGACCGGATGTATCGAGCAACGAGTGAATTGACAAATTTAAAAAATAAAAATCTCATTTTAATTTATTATGAACTGGATCATTTATAGTAAAATCATAAATAATTTAGTCACATTGTATTTAATGTTGTATAACTGGATTTGAAATTTGAATTTAATTATGAATTACTAAAAATTAGTTTTGTAATATTATAATTTCCTTTGAATTATTAATTTAACAAAACAAATTATATCTAATCTATAATATTTTCTTCAACGTCCCATGTTCAGTGACTAATACTAAGGATGTATATACATACACAGTGATTCCGATTATTCAGATTCACTATTTTTATTAGGAAACTTAACCTTGTTTATAATTTTTATACATTACTTATAAATATTTGAACCGTATGCTTGGTTGAGTTAGTGTAGGTACTAGATGACTCTTGACTGGCTCTTGGTCTTACACATTCATTTGCATTGAAAATGTTAGCAATTTCGCTAATATTAATTAAAAGGCAGGCTTTATTGCTTAACAGGTATGTATGCTATGCACTTTATAAAGTATATATAAGTAAGTATTTGAATATCTAACCCGTGTGGGTGTTTGTGATAGATTTTTGTGTTTTAGATCATGTGTCGATCGTGTATATCTATTTTTTTCGTTTGGAATTTTTTCCGATTCTAGCCGCAAAAAAGAGACTCTGACAAACAATTTCAAAATTACAGGCACTTAGAATATTTTTGAATGGATATTTTTAGCAAATCTTTTTACCTTCATAACTTATAGAAAATCAAACAATATTTTCCAATGATAAAAGAGTATATTTTCACTTCTAACTAATGCCGCACCTAGGTTAGTAGATATCAAACATGTTTCCACTCTTCCGCTTACACACACATATATAGTTTTTTTTATATACATAAATACATGCATACACACACATATACATACATAATATATATATATATATACATATATATATATATATACATATATATACATATATGTCTTACTGTGTTTGTTGGGTTTATTCAGTTCTAGTTGTTGACGTTGGCAGTTTGGGCCTGGCGTCCCCTTTCCTTGGACAAGCTGAGTATCGACGTGTAACAACCCATCTTTTCGACTCTTAGAAGTGGACATTAATACATCCACGTACCAAACATCCAAGTGTCGAAAAGACATATTATTCAGGTGGAAGAAAAGAAAAGATATAACATAATCTCGTAACGTGACGAGTAATATATATATATATATAACAATGGCCTTTACAAAAGAAAACTGAACTATACATACATAAAATCAGAGCAAAACTAATCTATCATCAGCTCTGGACAGTTATAAAAATCTGTCCTTACAATTCCTGATAAATGCAAAACGAACAAAATAGCGGAAGACAAAAGAAAATACGAGAGTATGTCTTGGAGGATCCAACTCATCTCTTGAAGCTTCAAAATGTCCAGCTAAATCTTGAAAATATGCTCGGGCTGACCCGAGCATCATAAGAAAAATAACGCCCGGATCAGTCTGGTAAAACCAACGTAAGAAACAAAATCAAATAAATTACTTAATGTCATAAAATTCTTTCAAAAATAAAGGTATCTTGTAAGACCATGTTGTACATAAACACATATGAGTTTTACCATACGATAACCAAATCATTTTATAGAAAATTTTATGATATTATAATAATGTCTAGGGTTCAAAATAAATATGGAATCATAGCCAAAATTGTTACATTAATTAAATTCCAGCATAATAGGTTTATAACTAAATCCGTAGGGGCACGTATTGAAGATTGGATTTCCATCAATGACAAGGCCACTGGAGTTCTGCTTGGCACACTACATCTCTAAAAAAATGTACTGAGGGCCTCACATGGACCCCCGACCAACACAGAGTCGACTGCCCCTTTAACATGGCATACCAGATTACATCATTCCCCCAGTACCAAGGCTCCAAAAACAATGTGCACCAGCTTTGGCTCCACGCTTCGCGCGCATACCAAATCCATAAATATCGATTCTAGATCGAGGAATGACTGCTCCTAAGGTAGCGAACCACATAGCTCTATTGCTATCCTATGTTTTAATCATTACCGGATTGTGAGGCTTGTGAGGTTACGGTTACTTTTTCCTTTATTAGCATATCTCACTTGGAATTTAAAACTGTCTTTCAGGCATAAAGCAATGTCAGCATTCGTCCGTACAAGTTGTTCAGGATAAGAATAAACCGAAGGTACTACTTCTACTACATCCATTTTGAAACAGTATTGGTAGCAAATAGCCCTTGCACTTCAAATAGCTTGATTCCATCATCTTGAACCAGTCTCGAACCTCTTTCAAAGTGTCGAACGTGCATTTGGTTTTGGAGTGATTACGGTTTCGAGTCATCTCATATAAGTACACTCCCCGCTTATCGGTTGTTCCAAAACCAAATCATTTGTTCCGGCAAACTCAACTCTGGTTCGTTTTGGAAATAATCAGACAATACATAAGAGCGAAGATCACCTCCTAACCGTTTAAGTGGATGGATTTTCTTATCATTTATCCTAGAAAAACAAAATGAGATTTGTACGCACAGTACAACATTATCGGAGATGACTGTGCTATATAACCTCTGTGTTTCTCCTAGATATTTCCAGAGTTATATTATTGGTCAAGATTTGATAGTCGGATATTTAACTATCAAATAACAGCAATCAATATAGATTTAATTCCATATGGAATCCACCAAGCCTTTATTAATTTATCTTTCATTTATTAAAATCTCTTTTAATTATTTGATTCAAAATACCTTCACAAAAGATAATATTCGCAAACCCCTTATACTTCTCTCAATACTGGGAAAAACATTCATATACTTATCTCATCGGTATAAGTACATCCTCAAACCCTTTTACTTTCTATACTTAGAAACTATATCCATATACATATCTCAACGGTATATGTATATTTACAAAACTTAGGAAGATCTTTCTCTTTTCTAAATTTATATTTAAATAAGTCAAATCAAATATCATTTGAAACATATTTTACTATAAACCAAACCACATATCCTTTGATGTTAAGTATGGAAAGAATGTATCCATAATTAAGAAGGATTATTTATCAAATCAAATCACATTCCTTTTATAAAATTTCCTTTTTAATGCCCTTTTCATATTTACAAATCCTTTTATAAATCTTCAAATTAATTTATAAAACTTCTTTTATAAATATCTAAAATCCTTTTATAAACTCCTTATAAAACTCCTTTACAAAATATCATTTGTAAATCTTTTTAAATAAACCCTTTTTACTAGGGTAACCCTTTTTATAAAACAATTTATCATTTATAGAGACCTTTATTCAATTAATTAATTACTCTTAAACATCATAAATGAATAATTAATTCTACTAGAAAAGGCTAAAATACCGATAGCATGTAGCAATGGCTTCCAACGGCCGATTTCCAGCGGCTTCCGACGGGCCGTCGACGGCAGTCGGAAATTCGCGAATTACAGGCTCCAGCCAAGCCTCTTCTTCCTCATTTTCCAGCACGAAAAAAACCCATTGAAACCCCCAAATTCCTCCTTCAAGCTTCCAATCTCCTATTTCAAGCTTCCGGATCCTCCACGGCTGCCTAATCAAACTCTATTGCTCTCAATCTCAGGTATAATCTCTTATTTTTGTCAAAAATCTAATTTTTACCCTAAATCTAGATTTGCATAAGTTGATAAATTAGGGCTAATTAGTGATTGTAATTGTTTCCAATAGCCTAATAATGGTTTATAGTATTACATAGTATACCTATTTCATATGTTATCGTGAAATTTTAAAGAGTGTGTATAATTTGTGATTGTGTGTGTATATGTAAACCATTATATATGTGTTGTTTCTACCATTGTATTATGTTAATTGGAATAAGACATGAGTTGTATAACATCTTGACTTGTATAACAATAATAAATGCACGAGTCTAAATTTTTTTTGACTGTATTGGAAAATGGTAACAATATTGAAGCAAATTGGTCGGCAGTTTTTAAAACAAAGGCAAGATTTATGTTTGATGGGAAGAATATTCCAGACGAACAAGCTTATCAGGCAGATCTTGAGCAAAGCAACGAAATAATAATAATAATAGACGATCGTACTGATTTTGGACCTCTGAACGATGAATCAAATGTTTTGGTAGAAGCATTCGAGAGTAGGGAGGAAAATAACGTAAAATATGAGATCGAATCTGAATCAGAAGACTATGAGGATTGATACAAATACTATGTTGAATTCTTATGTATTATGCAATTTATGTAATTGATGAGATTTATTTTGCTAGTTATGTAATTTATGTCATTTATAAAACCCAATCTACTTATCGTCATTTACATCATTTATGTCATTACCATTTCTGTCATTTATTTAGCAATTTATGTTAAAAATGCAATGCATTCTGCTTATCCTCGGAATATGAGACTCAATTTGAATCAGGTATACTTTGCACTTTATATACTTTATCTCATTTATGTCATTTAACTATAAATGTAAATAGCACAATAAATTTACCCTGAAATTGGTGGCGTCCATACAAGTGTCGTATATTCCGAATCAAAACGGTGCCTCAGCTTCCTGAAATTGATTATTATGTATTGTTATTGGTGCCAAATATGACTTAAGAAGAATACAAGTATCATATATTCCGAATCAAACTGCCACAATAGCACAATAAATTTACCCTAAATTGGTGCCATGTATATGAGACCCAATCTGAATCAAATCGATGGCGTCCATTCAGGTGTCGTATATGGATGTATTTACCCTACTCATGCCGTCGAGCATGTAAATCCAGACGGGACAGTTTCATATACATGGCACGATGATAAATCGAGAAAGAGCCATGTAAACATATTTTAGTTTATGTACTATTAGTAATTGTTTTAATTATTAAAGTATAATGAACTAAGATATCATGCTATTAATTTTAGCTGCATTTTTATTTGTTCATGCAGGCAAGATTTATGGAACAATGCCAGAAACTCCTGGAGGATACCGGTCGAGAGCAGCTGACGACGGATGAGGAGGACATCATTTTTGAGTTAGTCATGGATCCATCGTCGCGGAATAGGTGCTACGGCTTTGGCAATCAAGTGGTAATGAATAATATATTAAGATATAACAGTTAGTAATCTTTTAGTTTTAAAGAACTTCACATCGCTTTAATTTCAGTAATAAGTTTACAGATATAACAATTAACACATTATGCTATAGCTTTGATAGTAAGATTATAGACTAAATTAAATAAGTATTGCAGGCAGTAGAAAGAAGAGAGCCAGCCAAACGGCCAAAGCTGAGATCGATCTAGCAGAGATCGAAGAGTTGAGAGCTAGGGTGGCGCAGCTGGAAGAGCAGAACCGTTGTCAGGCCATTGAGATGACACAGCTGTTGGACCATCGTATTGCTGAGTACATGCAGCAGTATAGTGGCCGCTTTCCATCCTCAGCTGATTCGGGAGGCTCTAGAGGTGATTGACTAGAGTGATAGGTATGTTTTTTTGTTTTGCGTCATTGTTTATTAAGCTTTGATGATACATTGAGTTAGTGGAGTTGAATTTGAAATGTTGTGTATATTGTTTGATGATATATTTGGTGGTAGTAATTTTGACATTTGGGAGTTGATGGTGAGGAGTTGATGAAGGATCGATGTATATATTGTACAATGAGATGTATGTAAATTATGGTAGCGAAGTTTGGTTTGATTTTATATGAATTATGCTTGATTTATTTCTTTATGTGATTTGATTATGTTTGTATGGTTTGATTTCATATTGAATATCTAAATTGGATATATGCTTGTTGGGAGGAATATATTGTGTTTATGGATTGTGGATGGAAGGCCAAAAAGCAGCAGGAAAACTAAAAAACAGCAGCAGTTATTCCGACGGCCTGTAGGCCAAAAAATCCCTACGGCTCCCGACGGCCTGTAGGCCAAAAAATTCCGACGGCTTCCAGCAGACAAAAAAGGTGGCTTACGACGGCTTGCGATGACTTTCGGTACTAATGTGATCGTCCACGTGTCTTCCGACGGCCGTCGGGAGCCGTCGATGTGCTGTCAGTAGCCGTCGGAAAAGCGGCAATGGGTGCTGTCAGAAGCCGTCGGAAATTCTGTTCAGCGCGACGATAATTTCCGACGGCCGCCGATGGTTTTGAGCCATCGGAAATTGCCCTGTTTCTTGTAGTGTAATTAACTTTAAAACATCATTAATAACATAAGTAATTAACTTAAACACATCATTAATACAAAATTTAATTACCCTTAAACAAAACCAAACTAATTAACTAACTTAAACAAAATTTATAGTATAATTAAAATAACTTCAAATATCATTACTAATATAATTAAGTAACTTCAACCAGCTTATTTAAAATAATTAATTAACTTAAACATGATTGATAAAATAATTAATATCATTTATAATTAAATAAACACTTATCATCAACTTGTTATAAAATTTGAGTTGCTTTTTAAATCCATAACCTTTCAAATTTCAAAAAGAGTCTTAGTGACCCAACGGTACATAGTCGAGCTACCATTTTATTCAATTTTAACTCTTCCAGTCTTATCACCGGTATTTACATAAGTAGACATATATGTAAACAGAATCAACCATTTACAATCATTGGTAAATCTATCACCTATCCAATATTAATTAATCTACATATTAATTAACTGGCATATGAATAAATGTCCAAAGTAATAAAATAGCAGAACGAAGATTTATTTTGCTAACAGTTGTCATCCATAATCCATTAATTTGATTTTAGCAGAATAGTGTCTTATTATGCTCAGTAGATGTCCAAAATAATTTATTTAATTTAATTTAACCGAACGGTGTTTTTATTTAGCCAAATAGATATCACAAAGAAATTGATTTAACTACATTATTATTTAAAAAACGCAATCAATTTCAACCTCCATTATTAAATCATAAATTTGTACTTTATCCAAACTATTAACAAGTTGTACCACAACATTCTACCAGTTCATACAAACCTAGTGCAAAAATTCGCGGGTCAATTGAATTTCAAATGGGTGAGATATCATATTCCAAAGTTAACACATATTATTAATAAAATATTTAAGCAAGCAAACTCATTAATTTCTCAGCCAAGACAATCAAGGCCCAGCCCAACACCTAACTAACCCGACCTGCTCCATATCTCTTCCTCCCAAAACTTTAAAATCGTGACCCAGGCATTCAAAGTCGACCACGACATCATGCAACTAACACCGCTCCAGCCAACTCCAGGCCCTGCCACTATCGCTGCTCGACACGCCCTCCATCCGCGCACCCCTAGCTATGCCCAGGCCGAGTTCGGCCCTTCCGTTCGCCACCAGCACGTCCTAGAAGTCGACCCAAAATCCATGGCCAAAAAACCCTAAATCACATTGCCACCCCCGCTATGGTCAACCGAACCACGTTCGATTGCACCCACGCCTCGGTCTTGTCCCAACGCTCCTTCCAGCACCGACTAGAGCTCCCCTCGTCTCCTAGATCATCGAAAATGGTTCATCTCACCACCACCATCGATTCTGGTTGCAACAAATCACACGACCACCATTAAAAATGTGACGACCCCACCGCTTTGTCCAGTTTAGCAAAGAACATTACAAGTAATGTCATTTGCTAATCTGGAGAATACGGCTGGTTAAGGGCAATCGAATGTGAATATATCTTTATACTAACACTGACACGTTTTATTTACCTTTTTGAAGATCTGAACAGAAAATCAGACGTGTGCAGTATTAATACAAAATAATAAACACACCGATTAAAAATATTCAAAATAGTATATAATATAGATAAATCAGAATCACAGATTGCAGCGGACTAATATACAACATATTTCATAATAAGATGTCATTCTACAAAATGTCAATACTAGACTCACTCTAATATACATCATATCTCATACTCTATATCAGGTACAAACTGCATACTGAATAATATACATGACATAACTACTAAATGTCAATATACATAATGATGAAGTAAACTAAAACTGTCAAAATAGTCTACTCCAAAGCTAACACAAAATCCAAGAGTCAACGAGTCCTCATACTTGTAAAGTATCGGCCTGACCCGAGTATTATTAAAAATAATAAACGGGTCAGACTATATCTAAATAAAAAGGTAAGATACTAATATCACAACTATATGACTTAAAATAATAAGCCATAATAAAATATGCCAAAAAAACCATCATAATAAGGCATATTAATTAAATTGACCACTTTATAAGTCCATAAATGACTTAATTCTAAAATAAGTCATCTCAAAATATGCTTAAAACCCAAAAATCCAAAAAGGCATATCAAACCAATAAATACAGATCTCAAAATTTTGACTTAAAAATAACCAAATAAGTCATAAATAAAATATGCCCAAAACAAATATTCAAATAAGGCATATCCAACAAATCACCCTTTCATAAATACATATCAAGTCTCAATGGACTATCATCTAAAAATATGGTGATAACCAATTCAAAATTCCTTAGAGCCATAAAGGATACAGAATATCCATGCTAAAAATCTCTGAAGAAATAATCATCAATAATCAATTAATAACGGTAGTCATTTATCAGTTTAATACAGTGACACACAATCTAACGAAAGAGACATGCTACATAGAAAGGAAGTCTACCGAAAGAGAATGCAGATTAGGAACACCACTCAAAGAAAAGAGCAACCGTGTACCTAATCTGTCCTATGCAAATTTACCTACCGAAAGAGGTAAACATAGTCTAACTATATAAAACAAAATAAACTAATAGGTTGTAGTATCTATAGACTACGATGCATGTAAAAATTTGCCTTCCGAAAGAGACATCCGTATTTACACCATAACAGATCTTTCGAAAGAGATCTGCCTACCCAAATCTAAAAATGTATCGATTCCCAGATCGATGAAAAATGAGTTATCCTCTCAGGGATCTATTGGTCTGAAATCTGAACACCCTAAGATAATACAACTATAAGTATTAATTGCTGTCACTCCAGTAATCACAAGAATTTAACTAACTGTCCCACACCAAATAGTAAATTCAAGTATTTACTAAAATCTAGAAATTCTCACTCACTCTATTTAACAAATTATAATGATAATCAAAAGAATTGTACAAAGTGTCCCATACCACCCGACAATTCAATTGTTTATTAAAATTCTTTGGTTCATAGAAAATCATGAAATTCAATCAAAATTCAATTCAAGCTTGTTTGTTTATAAATCAAAAGAAAAGAGTTAAAAGATTCCTAATTTAAAATAGATTTTCTTTTCTAAAATTAGAAATCAAATCAATATTTTTCATAAGCAAACAACTTTCTTTCTATAAAAATTTACACAGATAGATATATATAATTACTTTTCATAAAATCTTCAATGTTTTAAAACCTTATTTGTGTATACTTTTTAAAATAAAAACCATTTTTATATATGTATGTACGTGTGTAGATGTGTGTATATATATATATTTCTTTGTAAATAAATACTAAAATAATTTTTAAAATTTTAAAATCAATTTGTAAATTCCTAAAAAAATAGATCTTTTTATACATATATTTTCTTTAAATTATACTTAAAAAGGAGCTTAAAATTTTAATAATCAAATGATACTAGTAATCAGAAGATAGTACAATCTAAAACAAGCTTAACAATTTAGCAAAGTAAACAATTAAACCAAAAACAAATTGCATTTAGAAACTAGGGAAAACTGCCCAGTATTTGTTATCTCCTGTCGACGTTTAATTGATTTCTAGCATTGATACCTTAATTAGATCTTATAGCAAGGAATGTACAAGCATGCATTCATAGACTAAAGACCAACAATGCATTAACTTATGATTTCAAGAACTAGGTTATAAATTATGTAAATAAGCTGAGTAAAGAGTTTCAAACAAGCAGGCATATATTTCAACAAACAACCCATTCATCCATTAGCAAATAAACTCAAAAAATGATTAAATTAAAAAAAAAATCAAAAATCATAGATATAGATGAGTGAGTGTTATAACTCACCTTAAACCAATGCTTGCTTAGATTTTATGCTTTTACTTTTCAACCTATACTCGAAACCCTAGCATGCTCGGCATCCAAAATTTTCGCACGCTAAACCCAGATGTCGTGCCACCATCAGCCTGCAGCCAAGATCATAATCAAACGTTGGCCAAAACCCCAACAGCCTCGAAGTCGTGCACTAAAGCATCTTACTGTTCACCTGGAACTGCTATGTTTACACCTCATCATCACTGCCTTAACCCAAACCATCGCTCCTCCACGCATCGGTCGTCTCCTTTGCCCCAGCCTTCACCTTACGTGCGCCAACGTCGCATTGCCATCCTGAAGTCGTCGCCGCGCCCAGGTCCACACGACCTTACCTCGGCGTTGCTCGCTACTAAGCACCGCCTTGGATCACCGTAAATTGATTCTAGGTCGCGACTTTGTATGTATGCATGCATGCATGTATATATATTTTCTTCTGAGACGCGATTTTGGTTTTTTTGATTTGGGAATAAGGGATTTGGGGTTGTACAGGCAATTCCAAGAATGTGCTTTGAATGTATTGTTTATATAAATGGGTTGGGCTTAAAATGTTTAGGAATGTGTTTTTCTTCTCTTTTCTTTTTAAGCAACACATTTTAACTTATTTAAACAACATTCCAATTTAATTTTTAAACTGATGTACACTTCATCTTATGGAATATATGTATTACGACAACACAGTTTCATTCAATCCACTATCGTTTCACTCTATTTAATTATTCACTGTATTGATATAAAATAGATTTATTAATCTTCGTCGATTTAATGATTCAACTAAATATCAATTGAAACTTCATTCCATCTATTTCAATTATATATAATTATTCATACTTTGAAATATTTTGTATTTATTAAAACATTTCATTTAGATTTTAATATATTATCTAAAATGAAGTTTATTAACTAATACAAATTTTTACTATAATAAAATTTCTTTATTAAATAGACTTTAATTGAATAATAATTTGATTCCAAAATAACAATTATCCCAACTGAATTCGAATACTATTATTTTAATTAAATTTGTAGAATATTACGGCTTCAAAAACAGGGTTGTTATAAAAAAATCTCGCCTTGTCCATACGAGCACATCCATACTCTCCATTCTTCATTCTGTATCCATCGAAAAATAACCAATGCTCAATCACTTATTGTATTTGATCAATTCCGGCCACATTGCTCAAGGAAACGATGAGCGGCCATTTAAAAAAAGAAAACTAGAGTTGAAAACAAACATTTTTCCTGTTGGTGACTTTAATTGATTTTAAATGGTGTGGGTGATAATGATTTTTGAATCATGAGATGGGGATGATTTTCATTTTAAACAGAGAGTAGGAGAAGAAGCACTGTGTTGTCTCTGTGCATATATAAATGTATACTTCTTTAACAGTGAGCATATCCATCATTTTTCAAAAGCAAAATATCAACATAAACATGATTTTTAACTAATACCTAAGCATGAGTATCAATTTAAATCAAGCTACCACCATAATATTTAACATTCATTTCACAAAAAAAATTAACAAATCTAAAAGATGTAGTGTTCTCACCTTCCACAAATCCAAATTCAAGCTTAAGTTTTAAAATTTTGATCTTGAGTGAAGTAAAGATTTTTAAACTAAAAGGATTTGATTTTTTTCCCAAAATTTAAAAAGTATGGAGATTAAAATGGAAGTGAGAGAGGATGTAAAGAAGAAAAAAACAAGTTAAAATAAAATGAAACAAAAGTTTTCTCTTTTTTAATTGCATGAAAAGATTAAAGGACCAAAATATCCTTAATCTCATTTTCCACTCTTCCATCATTTCTAAGTCAACAAAGTACCTACACACATGTAAATATGGTGGATATTAGGAGGGTTTATGTACTTTTGTTCATGTGTACACTTAAGTAATCTTAAGATTTCAAATCCATCTAATAAAATTCAAATCTTAAATTTAAAAATATTTTATTAATTAATATTATCATTGTAATGTTACATTTCACAATTATGTTTTTCTTAACTTAACCTAACTATTTAAATGTTGTTTTAGAGTATAAGCAAGGGTAAACAACTTTCTATGACTCGTCGTTTAAAAAAAAGCTGAAAAATCTGAAAAAGGGTTTCGGTCACATTTTCTATTTTTCATCGAACTACCTATTTTTGTCAACAAAATTCAAAAATAAATTTTTTATCATTTAATTATAAAATAAAAGAGGGTTATTTTATTATTAAACTATTAATTGAATATTTAAAATAATTTAAGTATTCCCAAATTAAAGCGATAAAATATCGGATCGTTACACGATGTGCTGCCGAGTCTTCTGGAGATGCCTATTTTAAGGTTCTTTTTTCACTTTTATTCTTTGTATGTGAGGCTTTTGCTATTTGCTAGCCCTATTGGTTGCTTCTTTTAAGTGTGGAATAAAATTATATGATTGCTCTTCTTCTTCGGATGATCTCTCATTTTTTTCTCAAAATACACAAACATACATACACGTATACATACATAGATACATATACGAATATGTACAAGTGTATATATGTTTTTTTAGGATTTATAACCATATTAAATATATATGTATGTATGTATGTATGTATATGTATATGTATATGTATGTATGTACATATACATATGTATGTATATAGATGTGTATATATATATGTATTACATGACAAATTAGATATGTATAAATTTACGATTCATTTTAATTCGAATAATTTGAATATCATGCGCTCGAATTTAACGAAATAATTCAAAACATATTGTTTTTTAATCAACAATGCTAGTGTGTGTGTTTGTCTTTATAAATCTTGTATATAACCCATAACCATACATACTTTGCGCATAATCATCTTTCCCATAACCATACATACTTTGTGCATAATCATCTTTGCTCATAATCATCTTTTTAACCTTGAGAATGCTCAATAAATCATAAGTACATTGGATACTCATGACCTATATATCATTTTGTGATTGCCTATGGTAATTTTGCAACTCTTGAGGGTGCTCAGCAAAGTTATAAAATCTCTTTAACAATCCTGGAACAATATAAAGATCGATATAAATAGTTTATGGATTGAGCGTGCTCAATAACCATAAATATGTATAGTACTCTATTTATACTAATGATAGAGAGCAAAATTATTTTAGATTCATAATCTCAAAATAATAATAATAATAATAATGAGTATTGTCATCTATTAGGAATAATAAGTATTCACAATACTTAATGACATCATTTTTCATATATGTATATATAATTCTATACATACGTATTTATTTCTTATAACTGTAATATAATGTGTTTCATTTCGACTTTAATCTTTAAAATAATACTTTCATTTTATATACATTATATTAGATTCTCTTATTTAATTATAACATATATAATATATTAAATCTTATATATATAGAGATTAAAACCTTAACTAAAATTACAATTTAATTGTAACCTATAACAGCCTATATTTTTCTTAGTAACTAAAATTATAAATCATTTTAATCGAGTTGAATGACTTAAGAAGATGATTTTAAAAGATGAAAGAATTATGATTTAAAACCCATTCCATTGCATTCATAATGTTGTTTAAATATGAAAAAAAATATAAAACTTGTTAAAATCGAATAAAATAATAAAAAGAGATGGAAACAGAAGTTAGGGGCAAAATGCTAATTTAGCCAGAATTGGATCTTTATATTTCTAAATTGAAACATCTTCTTCATCTTTTACTTTCATCCTCTAATTCCTCTCAATGAAAATTGATTTTCTCTCAACTGAAATTACTATAACTTGCTCAAATCTTAACAAAAAATTACAAATAAAATCTCTAAATTTAAGATAGACGATTCTCTAAAACTATATTATTTGATTTTGCATTTTGGTGAGGATTGGGGGTGGATTTCAGAAATCATGAGAGTTTCAATAAGGTTGATTTGTTTCTTGGATTTCCAGGATTTGGTGAGCGAGATTTCTCTTCTATGCTCTATAATCACCAAATACGTTATAATTAAATGTTGATGGTTGAGTTAGAGTTTGACTACTAGACTTGAATTAGGATTTTAGAGATGATAATCTTGATTTGATGAATAACTATAAGCGTTCAATCATAAAATAAATGTGTAGAAAGCTTAAGAAACCATTGTACTTGGATCACCGAACTGAATTGTCTGCATGATTGAGTCATGTACTTTGTCATTTTCATTAAGACGTTTTGCCGCTCTACCCAAAGTTATGCAAGGCAAACTATAAGCAACGCTGCCTTTAGGATAAAACATCCAAATACAATTTTTACCAAACCTCTACACCAAGGTTGATGATCAGAATTTGCACCCTGGGACGATTAAAATATTGCTTGTTTTCTATTTTTTTAAAAGAGGAATTGAGATAAGAGAAATGGCAAAGAGATAGTTGTATGTTATTCTATTTTTCTTTGTTTATTCATCAATTAAATAGACAAAAAACTAAAATGGTGTCACTGTTTTAGTGGAAGAAAATGTACGAGCATCAAAATTATTTTATTACTGTTTTATTAATGAAAAAACAGATCTGAAAACATATATTATAATAAGTTCTCAAAATTAATGTAACGGCCTACACTATTCGACTCTCGAATGTCGACACTAATACATCCACGGTATTCACATGCCGAGCACCCAAATGCCAAAAAGACAAATTGTTAGGGTAAAAGAAAAAGAAATAGAATAAGAAAGAAGGAACACAATATCAGAATCTCACAACAGAACGATAATATGTAATATCGAAAGACAATACAAGCTGTCACCCTAAGATACATAGCATTTCAAAGTTACAATTCTAAATACTGTCATTATTCTAGATAATTATAATAGTATGTCCTAAAAATTGTTGATATGTACAATATGGTAATGCAGCGGACGTAAGAATACTATGGTAGGTGAACCATCCAGCTTGTCTTCTCGAGCTCCAAAGAATATCGATGAAAGCCTGCCTTTCTCAGACTACTCAAAAGAGCACATAAGGAATTTAGGAAAAACAAAAACCATGCGTCAGACATAAGTCTGGTATGCGAAACTAAAGAAATATGTGATCAACATATAATAGTACTTTTAAGACCACACGGAATGCCGTAATAATTATCCCCTCAAAAGGACCACTCATCTAATAAGTACATAAGGTGATATAATAGCTAATGTCCAGGGTGAAGTATAAATCAGAAAATAGCTGTGATGCTTACATTGATCACACCACAACATATTAAGGGTACAATCAAAATTGATAAGGTACGTTCACATAATGGATTTTTCGTAGAGATCCCTTCTGTCAAGTCGAAATCCAATCTCCTGCACAAGGGTCAAAAACTACCTCTGAGCGTCGTATATCTCTAGATAGAATATACCATAAGAAAAACATAGCTAGTCCATGTCTAAAACATGTGATTTTGAATACCATCACTCCCGCGTGCAACATCGATAAGCATACTCTAGATCTGGGGTGATAATATCATGTCACTGGTTAGCAAAACCCTAAGCCATGCTCCTACTCTTTTTTCTACCATTTTCGACGTCGAGGTCACGTTCTGCATCTTTCACGCAAGTCTTCATCACTCGAACAGAACAAAAAGCCCAAAATGGATTCCAACATCTCGAATAAATCTCGAAACCACACATGGATTCGAACCTCTCGAATAGGTCCACTTCTAAGAGATAGAATACATATCTTAGCCTTGAAGTGATTTTCAATAAGTAAAACACTTACTGATCCCTGTCTCTTGAAAACTGAATCGACGAATTTGGTCATTCTCAACAATAACGAGAACGATCGCATATGGAAACTAAGTCTCGTATACTTATCACATTTCCAAACTTTTAATGCTAAGTACACAACTAAATACTTTCTATAACGAGTAAACACACAAAGCACGATCAAGTCATACAAAGCATAATTAAGTCACATAAGTGATTTCTTATTCCCTTCTTATTTAATTAATATTTTATTAATTAAAACATTTTTTATTTGTAAAACTTCTTTTATTTAATAAAACTTCATTTATCAATCCCTACTATTCATTTGTACTCTTTTAATACTTCAAAAAGTATTCATATACTTATCTCAAATGGTATAAGTATATTCATAAATCATTAACAAGATTTCTTACTTTAAACGTTTACCTTTTTATCTTTTCCCAAAAGATTCCATACTTATAATTTCTTTCAAAATATCCATTTTAAGTATCTAAGTACTTTCACAAATCCATTCAAAAAGGTTTGAGACTAATGTTACTTAAACATTGTCGCTACAATCCAAAACCATTTCACTTATGCTTATCTTTAAAACATTCTTTTATAGATCTATTTACATTCATAATTATAATCAAAATGGGTTAAAAGATGAATGTTATTAATCAAATTGTCACAAAAAAACAAAGCCATTTCATACTTGCATTATCTTTAAAAACATTCCTTTAAAGATCTAAGTTAATATTTGGTTAAGTTCGGTATTTGACTGGTCAACCACCCAGTTAAAAACGATCGCTTATAGAAATCATGGTACATATACTTAACTCATTTTTGACGTTTCAACTTTTACTATCCCTCATTCAAGGTGAAGTCAAGTAAGTTAGAACACTGGTTGCATATCAAAGCCTTGCCTGGACACTTCAGTCTTGACTCTCACAGATAGATAAGTCTACCTCATAGGATTTTAGTGTTAAGTATAGTATTACTGACTTTCATAAACGAGTAAGAAATCAACACGATTAACACATTTCAAACATTCCCAACTTAGCTATTCCTTAGTCAAGAGGGAAGCCAGCAGGTTAGAGCACTATTGCTTCTATTCCTACTCGAACATCAATCTTAACACTCATAAATAAATAAGCCTACTTCGTCGGCTTTTAGTGTTAAGCATAACTAATTACCTTTTTCAAAACTTATATCTATTAAAAATAATTATAAATAAGTTTTTAATATCTATTTAAAATATCACTTGAAAATAACTAATTTATAATTTGATGAAAATAACTAAAAACATGTTTTATATTATAAAACACCTTTACTTCCAAAATTCATAATTAAATATTAAAAATATATTTAAATTTCAAACCAACTTTAAAATATTGCAAAATATGTTGGAAAACATTCTTAAAAAGATTAGGAGAAAATAACAAATTTAAATATCATTTTTAAACAATTAAAACTATAAGCAACTTATTACATCATTTATAAATGATGTTAAAAGTCCTTATGAAAGAACAACATAGAAAAACATGAACTTTGTGGCCATTTTTAACCACTCAATCAAATGATTTAAGGCTTGAAAATTTTACAATAAGTACTATCCTTAGTGTACTCAAATACTATGGAAGGAAACCCCTAAGGATATCTATCAATTTACTTCTGAAAATTCTCGAAAACAATGTATATTTCATAGTGTATTTATAAACACATTTTTACTCCAACTTTAGCCACTTTGTTTGACCAGTTCTAAAATCTTATGAACTTTTAGTTTTTTAGTAATAATTACATATATAATACTTATTAATAATGTAAAGAAACCCCTAAGGAAATCTTTCAATTTAATTACAAAAATTCCTAAAAAGGACATTTCAAAGTGCTCATATAACGACCTTGTTCTCGCTATAACATTTTACAACTTTGTTTCACAGGTTACTGAATGATGTAAACTTCCATATTTTTATAGTAATAAGTACACTTATAGTACTTATCAAAAATACAAAGAAGTCCCTAGGATGTCTCCCAAAGTTAACTTTGAAAATTGTCGAATACATGGCATTGCAAAGTGCATCCATAGTGACCTTTTCGCTTCTAATTTACACAACTTTGGTTCACAATTTCTATAACTTTCCAAACCATTTCTTTACTATCTCATATACCAAAATACGTGTAAAGAACAACCAAATCAAATTAACCCAAGTTAAGATCATAAATTTTTCATTAACAAAAGTTAAAGGATATCGAAGTGCACTTATAGCGACTATTCTAGCTTCAAACACTTTCAAACATAGTTCAACTCAACACACAAGCCAATCAAACATGTAAACACAAAGCTAGGCCACTCCACATGTTATATAATGTAATATGATTGATGTTATACAATATAAAGTTGTCATTTGCTTTCAAAAGCAAGATGAGTTCAAAGTTTATAACTTTTATTAGTTAATGTCACTATAGCTTTATATTTTAACCACGCAACACATATACACAATATATACATACAAGAAAGTGAGATAACTCATTCAAATCCAAGCTTATAATAAGCTCAAACACACAAGAATTAAAGGACCACTTCTAACCATCACAAAAAGCCTAAAGATCCAACCTTTAGCATTAAAATCACAAAGCAACATCACCCTCCGACTTCCATGTTCACAGCCACCTCCAAGATCCCCCTTTTTTTCCACTTTGACTTTAGGTCCATGATTCCTAATGTGTTCTAAGGCGTTGGTGAAAATTTTATGGAGTTTAGAGAAGTTTTGAACTAATTAGTGAAAGATTAGCGAAGTTAGAAGTGGATTAGTGCTAATCACTTCTACCATTTTTATCTTCTTTTTATTACTTTTGAAGCTTTTTGAGATAATGAAGATTTTAACAACCCTAGACCTCTCCTTTACATGGACAATACCCCTCCCCATGTGCCCTGCATGCTCCTTTTACTTTACACCTCACTATCTTTTACTTAACACCTAAAGTCTTTTCTTAAAAGCTCATTTTCAAAATATCTTCCCATGACATCATTCATGTCGTCATCAAATATTTTCTTTCCATAAATGGTGAAATATTTTGATTTCATATTAATTATTTCCTAAGTGTTTAATTGTAGGTAAAAAAATTTGAACAACTTCTGACGAGTAAAAAGCTGGTTACCGATAAAACGATTTTCAGTCACATTATCGATATTTCTTCAAATTGCTTATTTTTGTAAACATTTTTCCAGAACAAGTTTACCATCATTACTTATGATTTATAAGGGGGTTAACAAGGTTATTAAATCATTTTGTTCACATTTAATCCAAGATTCAAATATTTAAATAATTCAGATATTTAAATACGAAGTGTCCAAAAATCCAGGTCGTTACAATTAATGGGTTTCAAACGATCATTTTATTAATTTGAACCAAAAGTATAAAGTACAAAACATTTTGTTAATTTGTACCAAAAATTATGTTGTCGAACATTTTATTACCATGTGAAAAAACATTTAATGCACTTATTCAAACGTTTTATTAACTTGTACCCAAGTATAAAACATTTCTCTTAATAATCCCTATGGTGTGAGACTCAAACAATAAATGCACTTATCCAAACCCTTTCATTAATTTTTTAAAACAATTCAATGTTATAAAATGTTTTATAGTTTGTAAAAAAATTAAATGCACTTATTCAAACATTAATTAATATGTACCAAAAGTATATAACGTTTCTTTCAAAAATCCACATGGTGTGGGTTTCAAACAACAAATGCACTTATTCAAACCCTTTTACTAATTTTTTAAAAAATTCAAACAATCCCCCTCTTGAATTTTCTAAAAAGATATTTTTTGACCAGTTTTCAAAAATTTATATTAGATTGCACATAAACAAAGGTATCTTTCAATTTGAACTTTTGCGTAGTGAGTAAGATTCAGATTATACTAGAGTGATTTGTAGAATTGAATTCTATCTTTGACATTAAACCACATAAGCTCGTGAGTTTATGGTCATGCATGTCTATCCCAGTATAGTGAATGCTCTAGGAATTTCTGCCCTAAACTCCATAGTAAATGACATCATTTCCACATTCACATAGGTGATTCTATCAAGGATACCCTTGTAGTTAGGTACTCCACTCTACATGGAGTATATGTTTTATTAAGAATTTTTATCAACTCATCATTCTATCACTTCAGGATTACATGCTTCTATAGCATGTTCAACTCATATCACTTCATAGCTTCTTATTACCCATTGAACCAAGTCCTTGGGATCTCCAATCATTAGGTTGGGCTACCATTATGAGTGACTACTCATTCTAAAGGCAACAATCTCATTCTTTTAGATGGTGTAAGGACTTTCTCTCTGGCTATTCCTTTTGTCAAAGGATCCTCTAGATATACGTCAATTCATAATGACTCACTCTAACAGATCTTGAAGAGAAATTGTAATACCCTGTAAAATTTATATAAGAAATTAATTAATTAACAATGATGCTAAAAATGGGAATTTACATACACCAAAATTTAGGCATAAAAGTTACACCATTGTGTTCGTAGTGATTTCTAAGTAACTTTAATATACAAAATTTCGTGATCGAAGTTCAAATAAAGAAGTTATCGACGTTTGAAAATTTCAAATCGAAAATAATTCAAAATGAATTAAGAAAATAATTCAAAATAAATATTTTAAAAATTAACGTTAAAAATAAAATATTAAGGGACTGTTAACGTTATGTTTAAAATGTAACAAATATCAATTAATAATGCATTAACTTATTTAACGTAATAACACCATGGTCAAAAGGACTGGTCGACTGCTAGCGGTCAACCGTCCAATAGGGATCGATCGACTGGTTATAACCTAATGGCTAGAGTTTTCCTAGGCCCGAACAGTCCAGATTTAATTTAAATAAAGATTCTCGAATCTATGGTTTTAACATGTTCTAATCACTATGAATAAGACGTTATCTCCCTCACTTTTATTCACAATAAAAATAAGAACGCTGACGAGATTCAGCCAGTTTCCTTCCTCTCCAATAAACTTTCTAGATTTAAAAATAAAAGATTCAAGCTTTAGAGAAGAAATCAATCGGATTAAAGGGAAAAGCTAATGAATTTTAGATATATGTACATTTCTCTATTTTCTTTCTTTCAGTATTTCACATCTCCGTGCGCTTACAACCGAAACCAATCTAGAGTAGATGTGACAATACCCTAATGGGAGCAACCCCACATAGCTTGGAGGTTTCCGAGAGCCATCGTAGTTCTCAAGTATATTTTCTAGAGGTATACTTTCGATAAGGGGGGCGCACCCTCCTAGTCATTGTTGGAAAAATTCCTTTTCCTTATTTTTGATTCAAATCTTTGGATGGTTCTTTCTTAATTGCATCGGGAAGCATCTTGCGCTCTTCGCGATGTTTAACTATTTGTGTCCATTCTTTTATGCTTGGATGTTGTCCTTGTGAGGGGAAACCCGCTCTGCATTTTTGCGACGTGGTCTCACCGGTTATTTTGTGTGTTCTATTTTTTTATTTGGAGTTTACTCATACCGGACTTATTGTCTGACCCGAATTGTTTGTTTTCCCTAATTTCTCGGGTACTCATTTATATTTGAGTAGTCCGAAAATGACAGGTTTCTTTGGGCTCTTTTAAAGATGGTGGACAAGCAGGAGGCTCCTTATCAATCTAGCTATTTGTTTCCGCTGTTATGAGATATTGGCTCTATGTATGTATATTTAAAGGCAGGTTGTTATAACTACCTAGACTGATAGTAATACTTTTGTTGTAACTCTGATAACACCATTTTGGGGGTAACCTTATGTACTGTCTTATTTATGTTATATATTTAACAGTTCTGTTGTGAGATTATTGTTATGTTCTTATATTTTACCCCATCACTACCCACCTTTCTGACCCCTGAGAACGACACTTAATACATCCATGGTATTTATGTGTCATTGCCTAAGTATCAGAAAGACGAGTTGTCTTCTGAATCTAATCTATATACAAATGAATTTTTATATATTGTAAATTAAAAAGAGGATAACTAGAGGAGGAAATAGGCGAAGGCATGGAATCAAATGTAAAGAAGTTCGAGAAAGCTATCTGTGAGTGGAAATCTTAGTTTTTCCCTTTTTAATAGTTTGTTCAGTTAATATTTGGATTTTTTTATGCCTTAGAGAATTTTGTATGCAAAAACTTTAAACATAAGATGCAAAATTCCCCCTTAAAATGTTAATTTGGAAATTGGTTGGAATCTTATTGGTTTATGTTAATATGGCAAAATTTAATCCGTTATTGTTTGCAATATGAATACTTTATGTTCTACTCAACTTCCACTTCCCAATTTGTGTTTATGGTGACGAAATATTCTAAAAGAATTAGGAAAAGGCTTGTAGAGCATGGATTTATCCCATCTATGGTTTGCTTTGCCTACTTCCGTAATGAAAGTAAATATGAATCCTTTTTCATTTCAACCTTATCAATTTAAAAGTCAAATAAAATATAAAGGATTTAAATTGTAAAGTTTTTCTCCCTTGAAATAGAGGTGTTAATTCTACTATGTTAGTGTAAAACAAGTTGGAAATTTTGATTCCATTTTTCTGAATATATATACAAGTCCGATTTGTTTAGCTAATTTAAATTGTGATATTGGCAATTGTGAAAACTGTTGTATTAGACTAAGGACTTGTATGGATATGGAAATTATGACATTTTAATTACCTTAATAACCTAAATAGAAAACAAAAATCTTAGTATAGAAATGTTTGTACGCACGCCTAGGAATATTAATAAAAAAAATTTAGTTAGGAATTAACATTTAGTATAGGTAGTATAAGTCGTAACGTATAAAATAAATAAGTTAACTAATAACAACAAACCATATAGAAAGGAAGGAATTTTGGAAATTAATCCATAATTAAAAGGCAAAATAAGGAGTTTCCCTTATATATCCTTAATGCGTAAATGTGGGTGAGGTATATTATGCATATTTATATATTATACATATATGTTAGTATAATTTCATAAGGTTGAATAGCAAAATATGACTAATTTATAGGGATGCGAGGTCAATTAAAAGTATAAAGAAGTCTACCCAGCTAATCTGGCTACTAGCAATGTGACTTTGGAACTGATTTAAGACATCACCTATAATAAGTGTCCATGGTAGACGTACGGTTAGTTCCAATTCTATAGGGTAAGCCTGTCCAGCTAATCTAGCTATAAGCACCTTAGAATAGTCGGACTAATATGAGACATCATGGTTTGGGTTACGGGTCATAGAACAGATATCCAGGACGGCCTGCGTTGGGCTTGAAGGTATTAAATGACTATTGTAGGGTCTGCCTCCTTCCAATTTAAAAGGTATTGAATGGTCAGGATTATCTTTTAGGTGCGGTAGTGGACATCTCAGATGGGGTTTTGCTTCGGGGTTGAGGTATTAAATGACTATTTGAGGGTCTGCCTCTTCCCCATTTAAAAAGTATTAAGTGGCCTTATATGGTTTCTTACAATGTCAGCTAGGAAGTACCAAAGAGGGGTTCACCTTGGGTCTATGTATTAAATGACTGGGATCTGCCTAGGGCCTAGGTAGTAAATGGTCGGAGTCTACCTATTTCTTTTTAAGACGATCTTAAGTGACTCAGGTACTTTCTCTCGCATCGTTAGGATATGTTCGATGGAGATGTGTCCTTGGACCTAATATATTCCATAGTTGCGTTGCACCCGCGTTATAGTTATGAAATTGGACTGGAAAGGGTCATTGGGCTATAGTTGGAGATATGTTATGGAGCTAGATTAGAAGAGCCGTTGGCTTATAGTTAGAGGTATACTCAGGAAGGTATGAAATAATACTTATCTGAATGATACTACCCAAATACTATTATGGTAAGACTTGAAATTTTCAATCATCAGACATTGTTGTTCTGACTTCATCCTCATTACAAACCAGAGGAGCATGATGATGATGAAGCATAAAGGAGGCAGCGAAGACCGGTGGCAGTATAGCTATTTATTTATGTTTATGGTTTATTTTGATGTACCCAAATTCTAGACTCGTTGATGTTCTATTTTGAGGCATTATGGATATTTGGAATAATTATATTTTTTTTAGATTTGTAAATTTTGAAATGGGTATTTACTTTATCATTATATTTTATCCCTTCTGCTGAGAAATTCTGAAAGCATAGATAGATATTTTTGTACATTGTTTTGATAGATTTACCACCCAATAACCAGCTCTGGATAGACCTAAGATTCGATGGGATTTTATTGGGTTGAAAATTAGGCCCATTCTGAAGAGGGTTGTTACAAATATACTCTCTTACAGTGTCGTGCTTACAATGAATTTTCATCTCCTACCATTATAATAACAATTCTCAATCTTTTGTAATTATCGCAATGGATCGACACAACTAGGAATGTTTTACCCATAAAAGGGATCTCAGCTAACAGATTTATCAAGTACTCCACTTCTTCACTAGCTGTAGCTAGTGCTATTGTAACGACCCAGAATTTTGAACGAATTAAATTGAGAATATTTAATTTATTTTAAATATTGAACGATGATTTAATTTGTATCCCGAATATATCTTTGAATTTGACGATTTAATTATATAATTTAATCTATTGAACTGGATAAAAATTTAAATCTTCAATTTTAAGCTGAAGAAAAATATTTCAAAGGCTTTGAAAATTTATATTGATAATACTGGAGATGATCGAAGCTTCAGAAATGAATTTGGAAATGATTTGTTCAGTTTTGAAATTTAATCGTTCGAATCGATATTTAAAAATAGCCGTCCGAGGCACAGTCTCGGAATTCGACGAAACCAGTTCCATTGGGTCCGTAATATTGAATTATTGTCGGATTTCAAATTTCGTATTTTTCAGAGTTAATATGCGGGCGTACGGCGTATAAACGCGTCGAAATCAAATTGAATTTAAATTTAAAATAAAAAGAAAATAACGTCTCCATCAGCACGTTCTCCCTTTGTTTCAGCCGAGATTCACGCAGAGACGCACGAAAGTGATCGTGCAAAGCATGGCCGAGCTTGTCTTTAAAGTTTTAAATTGAAACCATCTTCCTCAGTTCAAAGAAAAAAAAAATCTAAACTTTAATGGCCGGCAAAGAAAAAAATCAAGTCCCCTCTTCTCTTCGTTCAAACCCAATCATAGTTACAGGGTTTCGCATTCGTCAGCCGCTCGCCTCGTTCGATTATGATCGCGGCAGTCTCGAGCACGGGAAGTCGAAAGGGGAGTTCGTGACTTGTTCGCGCGCGAGGAGTATTCGCGTTGGGATGGTGGCGATCTAGGGCACGGCTCGCGATGATCTCGCGTGGAAGCTGAGTTCGATGTGGGTTCGAGTGCGAGGTTGCGACCTAGGTCAGAGCAGTGGTCTCGAAGCTGGAAGTGGCGATGCTCGCGAACGTGGTGACGAGCAAGATTCGCGGCATGAGGTGATGAGGCACGTTCGACTGTTTGGGAAGTTCACGTGAAGGAGGATCTGGGTTCGAGATCGACAGTGGCGAAGGTGTGTGTCGACTATCGTGAAGGTCGAGATGTCTTGGGTTTCACGCGCGTCTGGTTGGGTATTCGCGAGGGAATGCCGATGGTGGCAGCTAGGGCCTTCGATCGAATTGCAGGTATTCTCTGAGTTGTTTAGGTCATTCAAAATAAAATTGAGTAGTAGATTTTATTTTACAGAAAATGTATAAAGCAGTATTAATTTAAGTTTAAAAATCTGTTTTAATTTAAGATGATAATATGTATATGTAGTTTAAATTTAACAAGAAAAAAAATATAACAGTAAGGAAAATTTGTTTAAAACTAAACTTATTAGTTGAATTTAAAAAATTTAGTTTCAAAAGGAAAATATTTATTTAAAAGGAGATTTGTTAGAAAACAAATTTAACTGGTTTAAAATAAAATCACAAGTTAATTTATTTATCGAATGAAAAATTTGTTATTCAATTGATTCGGGTATTAATAGATTGTATAAATATTTATACAAGGTTAAACCGTGAACAAATGGTCAAAATGAAAAATGGAATGCAAAATAAAAAGCTAAGGTGAGATCTTCTCACTCAGATTTAAATTTGGATTGCAGTTATTGATTGCTATTGAATGTGCTATTAGATATTTTAGGATATATCTATATATATAGCAGTATATACATATTGGCATATGTATATATTGGATTGATTGATTTCCCGCCTCGTATAGCGGATGAGACCCTATTGCGCCGTTAGTAAGCGGATTTATAAAAAAACCTATATACCGCGATAATTCCGTACTGGAGCGGAATTGGTATTGTGCTAACATCTTTGGATGCAGGGAAACAGGTTGGAGGGATCCAACTGGACCCCTCACATTGATTGAATTTATTTATACTGTGGTATGAATCTGTGAATGATTATATTAATCATATTGATATATGGAAATTGTTTGAATGCTAAAATTTAGCTGAATGGATGTTTGACATCATTGGATTCCAAAGATAAACGAAATTGAATTTTTGAAATTCAAGTAGAAAATTTCTAAGTGAATCAATTTTTGAAATTGAAGAAATGTTGAAGAAAGGAATTTTTAAAGTATAATCGTATTGAATAAATTCCAGAATAAAGTGAAAATGCTAAATAAATGGTTTTCGTAAAATAGTGATTATAATTTGAAGAATTTAATTTAAAATTTGGATTTTTAAATAGATTGAAAGAAACAATTGAAATTTGTTTTCTTTAAAAAGGAATTTATTTAAAAAGAGATAAGTTGGAAATCCAATTAGGAATTTAATTTGTAAATTGAAATAATTTGGGAAATCAATGTAAAATGATCTCAATTTGAAGAATCCCTTTTAAAAACAGGATATTGAATAATTTGAAAAGAATAAGAATTTATTTTAGTAGTGAAAATAAATTTAGAAATCAGATTGTACTTGATTTGGAGTTAAAGTAGAATTAGAAATTAACTTGAAATCCGATTTTAGATTCAAAAGTAAATATTTGGAAAAATGAATCCAATTGAAATAAGGGAATGTGAATTTAAAATGGAAATGTTGTTAAAATGATTTATAAAGGGATGAACTTTACAATTGTAAAGTTTTAAAAGAACGATTTCTGAAAATAAATGAATTATAAGTATTAACTTATAAGATGGACCGTTAGTATAAAAATTGAGTTATGAATTGATCTAGTTAATAAAGAAGATTTATAAATTGTAGTTTTTATAAATGGAAATAGAATTTATAAACGTGTTTATAAATTCGAAATAGATTGAATTTGATAAATTAAATATGGGAGATTATTAAAGAAGATATATTCACGATTTTGGACAGTGAATATATTATTGAATAAAATGGATTCATTTTTGAAGAAGTGATATTTTAAAAATGAAGTTAAATAGTTTTTAACGATGTTTTAAAAATGTGTTAAATATCGAAAACATAGATTTCAACGGTTCTTGTTGAAATAGACGTTTTCGAGAAATATAAGGAAATGGTGGACTATAACACTGTTGTTATAGTAAATGATTTCCGAAAGGAAATGTTTTATATAGTATTGGGATTTATATATCTATCTAAATTTCGAATCCCTATACTAGTGATTTTGAGTCGTCGTAACGATGTTTTACGTAACATTCGTTTTGACTCAAATTGATGTTGTTATAGAAAATAGATTTCCTTAAAGAATGAAATATATACTTAATTTGATTTAAGTATATCGAGTATTTTCAAATGTTGAAAATAAAAGATTTGTGAAATACTTATTATTAAATAAGTATGGAATGTTTCCAAAATGAAGTGAAACGTTTTGAGATTTTATCTTCTTAAAGATAAATCGAAATTGAATAGTTGAAAACGATTGAAAATCGAATATTAGTAGGTATTCGAAAAATGTAAATTCAATATGGAATTTATAAAGGAAAGGGAAACTGTTTAGAAAAATAAACATTGATTTATTTTTTTGAAGTGTGGAAATTTTATATCTAATAAAGATATTTTTGAAGAATAAATAATTTGGGAAAATTATTTGGAATCTGATGATGTTGCGCATCTTTATTGATAGTTAAATAACCGACTATCAATAATTACCCTGAATGGATGTTTTGTTGTGAATTGGATGAATTTGAATGCCACACTTATTTTTTAAATAAACGCTCACTATTCGGGTTAGCCGGGAAAGGACCATGGGGTCGTATAACCCATTCCGAATATGTGATACGTCGTTGTGAATCGCATTTGAAGACCGGTGTTGAAGACCGGATATTTTTGAAAACGGAAGGATTACCGTCGAGTTACTCTACATCGGCTGATCTCCGGTTTAGAGGTTTTATCACCCTTAGTGACGGGAAGTCCTGACGTGATTGAAAATTATCCGGAATTGCAAGGGCTTCGTGAGAAGTGCCTTCGGTTCTGTTCGATCCCGGAACAGACTTGTATGGATTGTGTGTCTGACGTTACAATTTGAGATATAAAGCTGATTTCTTTCAAATACATTTCTGTTGGTGGCGGAGAATTTATTCTCTTAGCTTAACACCCTTCTCTGAGACGTACGAGCTTAGAGGTTATGTAGTTGAAATTTATCAGCGATATATCCCAATTTGGTAACGTGGCATACTGAGTGTTGCTGTGAAATGATCAGTGTTTGATCATTTGCGATATGATCATTTGTTTGATCTTATATCTTGGTGATCATAGGTTGATCATTTTGTTTGACCCGAAGCAGGGCTTTTTGAGAAAGCGTAGCTTTGTGGACGAGACTTCGTCGAGCCTCACACCCCGGAAATGGTCGAAACAGGAAGAATGCAGCAAGGTTCTAGGGAGTAGCGCCCCTTAGTGTATGTCATTCCTTCTGGATAAAGGTGGTATCATGGTATGGAGCCCAAATACTTAACCTCTGTGGTTACTGCATTATTATTTCTATGTGGTTTGTTGCGAATCGGGGATCCTCGGGAAGATCGGTGACGATCGGGGGATGGCATACGCGTGTCAGTAGTTACCTATTTTTGCAGAGGTAACCCGGCCTTGTGTTGGCAGAGATCCGGTTAGGTTCTCGGGTCGTCTATTCCAGGGACGTACCCATCGTGGATAGGAAGTTCCTTTGCCTGACCATTTGTTGGAAATCCAGACTCCAATACGAACTTTGTACAGTATTAGTTGTAGAACCTGCCATTTACGTACGGTGGTCACCACTGTTTAGATGGTAGCTATAGTAGGCATACGATACTGGTCGTATGTTGGCTAAGATTAATATTATACTTTCGAAATGTTTTCCACTATGCACTAATAATAATATCAAAAAGAATTTGATTTTGCGTAGTAAGCATCTTTGACTATCATAAGAAGAAATCTCCTCCAATTCTGCGTTTGCATTGTGTGTGTGGTGGGAGGTCTTATGGTAGTTTCATTTTCCAAAAGCATTGCGAATTGACTTTAAAAACTTCCTGTTGTTTATTTTAAAGAATAACTGTTTTACGATCTCACACCAGTCACCATGACTGACTCGGAGTTTATTGTTCCCTTCTAAACTCTGGGTGCCCACCAATTTCCACACGGGCAGCCTAGAGTTATATTATCAGGATATTCTGGATATTCTGGAGCTTTGGAAGCAAGCTGGATGGCGAGACGTAGTATTTGTATCTGATAGTATTTATTCCGCTGTGTATTCTGTATGAGGACAAGTTTATATAACTGTCCATTGTTGTATATTGACTCTGATTGATGTATGTATAAACTGATATAGTTCTTTGTTTTAAAAGACTAGTGTTTATCTATTATATATTGTTCCGCTGCGATATGAGAGATTCTGATATTGTTTTCTGTTCTGATGTTGTTCTGTTGTTCTCCTTTCTTCTCTTCTTCTTCTATCTTTTCTTCTTTTTCTTCTTTCTAAAACCATCACTATTGAAGTTTCCGGCACTCGATTGCTCGGCAGTCGATAAAGTGAGTATCGATGTCGAATTTTCGAAAGTCGAAAATTTCGGGATGTGACAAAGTGGTATCGGAGCATATGGTTAAGCGACAACCCTGCTCTGTTGGGTGTTACTCATTAGAGATAGAGTCAGCAGTACTCTAGAATGAGTTTGAGTGTAATAATAGATATGAGCGCGTATTTGTTATTGAATATAAAATTGTTTTGTATTGTGTTGACTTATCGGTTGATTGTTTATGGATTCTGGTCGGTGCAGTCTAGCTAACTGTAGTCGATAGGGGTTTCTAAACTCTTAAACAAGATAAACCGACACAGTATTGATTTTAAAACGGGTAAATGAAATAATTTTACCCAAAACTATTTTGTATAGAAAAGAAATGTTTTCTATGAATTACTATAGTATATGGTTGCATGGTTGTTAGAAGTGATAATATTAATCTATTATCATTGAAATTGAATAAGAAATTAAAAATCGTAACTCCAAGGTTAAGAAATTAATTCACATATAAATGAAATTTAAGAATGTAAATTATAAATGTGAATTGTAATTTAAAACGGAATTCCAGAGAAGTTTTTGGAAATGTTTTGAAAGGAACTTGAAAATTTTGGAGATTTGAAAAGTTTAAATTTTTCTGATTTGAAAATGAATTTCGAAGGTTTTGAAAAATATTTTAGAGAGTTGAAAGCTCTAAACTCTTTTAGGTCGCTGGAAAATAATTCCGATGATGATCGCGACATCACCGGTGTTCATTTTCGGGTTTCCAGAAGAGGAATTGCTGCCAAATTGTTTTAAAACGGAAGTTGTTTGAAAAAAATTGAAATTTGTTTTGAAAATTCAAAAGATAAATTTGAATTGTTTTCAGAATGATTTTGAAAGGTTGAAAGGACTCTGGAATACTTTATAAGAATAGTTATGGAATATGATTGAATTGATAACTTATACGAATAGAAATTGTTAATGTGAAATATGAAATTGTGATTGGAATTAAAGTTCATTAACAAGTGAAATCTATAAATGTGAATTGAAAGTATAAGGAAACGAATTCATATATAAATAAAATGGTAAATATGAAGTGTAAATGTGATTTATAAATGAAAATGGAATTCCAGATAGATATTGGAAAAAATTAAAATTCATTAATGAAATGAATTTGTAATATGAATATATAAGTGATTATAAATCGAAATGTAAATAAGTTGATAACTTATAAATATTTGCAAATTTGATAGAGATGAGATTCAATTGAAAATGAAAGAATTTGAGAATGAATAAATAAATTTGCAATTGCAAGTACAAGAAAATGAAGTTGAATGTTAAAATTCATTTTGAATTTGTCAGTAAATAAAACTGGAGTTAAAACTGAATATTGAAACGAATTTGAATTGTGTGAAATAAAATAAAGTTTTAAGATTAGTTTGAAGTGAACAAAAGAAATCCGATAAAAATTCAATATTTCAGAATTGAAAGTGAATTGAATCCAAATTAGATTGGAATTGTGAATTGAACTCAAATGAGAAATTGAAATGTGAATTAGATTCAAATGAAATTGAAATGTAAAAAATTGAATCATAATGGATATATAACTTCAATAGCGAACTTAAAGATGATATAAGCAGTTATATTGAAAATTTTGTAATTGAATGTACGAAATGGTTTGAATATATATAACTAGATATTATGGCTAGTAGATATACAGGTATAAAGGGAATTGAATTTGATTTCACAGATAATTTGAATTGCTCGAAAAAGGTACGTATTTTAATTTCTATATGAGTTTTTGATGATTTCTCTCTAGCCGCTTGGTTTTTTCTTTTTCTTTTTGAAATCTGAGAGTCCGTAGGGACGTTTTGTAGTCGTGCCGTATTAGCCGCGCAAAGGAGACGCTGGCGAATTTTTTCGAAAATTTAGGGCGTTAGAAAATTTTTGAGAAATTTTTGAAAGTTTAAATTTGAATTTGAATTTAAATTTGAATTTTGAAGTTAAACAGTGTTGTTTGAACTTACAGTTGAAGTTGAAATTTAGTTGAAATGATAACGAATCTTTAGTAGAAAGATTTGTTTTGATGAATTGATAAAACTATTGGATTGTGAAAAGTAGTAGACGAGTTAAGGACCATTTTTCCTAACTTGTAATTTCGAGGACGAAATTCTTTTAAGGGGGGAAGTTTGTAACGACCCATAATTTTGAACGAATTAAATTGAGAATATTTAATTTATTTTAAATATTGAACGATGATTTAATTTGTATCCCGAATATATCTTTGAATTTGACGATTTAATTATATAATTTAATCTATTGAACTGGATAAAAATTTAAATCTTCAATTTTAAGCTGAAGAAAAATATTTCAAAGGCTTTGAAAATTTATATTGATAATACTGGAGATGATCGAAGCTTCAGAAATGAATTTGGAAATGATTTGTTCAGTTTTGAAATTTAATCGTTCGAATCGATATTTAAAAATAGCCGTCCGAGGCACAGTCTCGGAATTCGACGAAACCAGTTCCATTGGGTCCGTAATATTGAATTATTGTCGGATTTCAAATTTCGTATTTTTCAGAGTTAATATGCGGGCGTACGGCGTATAAACGCGTCGAAATCAAATTGAATTTAAATTTAAAATAAAAAGAAAATAACGTCTCCATCAGCACGTTCTCCCTTTGTTTCAGCCGAGATTCACGCAGAGACGCACGAAAGTGATCGTGCAAAGCATGGCCGAGCTTGTCTTTAAAGTTTTAAATCGAAACCATCTTCCTCAGTTCAAAGAAAAAAAAAATCTAAACTTTAATGGCCGGCAAAGAAAAAAATCAAGTCCCCTCTTCTCTTCGTTCAAACCCAATCATAGTTACAGGGTTTCGCATTCGTCAGCCGCTCGCCTCGTTCGATTATGATCGCGGCAGTCTCGAGCACGGGAAGTCGAAAGGGGAGTTCGTGACTTGTTCGCGCGCGAGGAGTATTCGCGTTGGGATGGTGGCGATCTAGGGCACGGCTCGCGATGATCTCGCGTGGAAGCTGAGTTCGATGTGGGTTCGAGTGCGAGGTTGCGACCTAGGTCAGAGCAGTGGTCTCGAAGCTGGAAGTGGCGATGCTCGCGAACGTGGTGACGAGCAAGATTCGCGGCATGAGGTGATGAGGCACGTTCGACTGTTTGGGAAGTTCACGTGAAGGAGGATCTGGGTTCGAGATCGACAGTGGCGAAGGTGCGTGTCGACTATCGTGAAGGTCGAGATGTCTTGGGTTTCACGCGCGTCTGGTTGGGTATTCGCGAGGGAATGCCGATGGTGGCAGCTAGGGCCTTCGATCGAATTGCAGGTATTCTCTGAGTTGTTTAGGTCATTCAAAATAAAATTGAGTAGTAGATTTTATTTTACAGAAAATGTATAAAGCAGTATTAATTTAAGTATAAAAATCTGTTTTAATTTAAGATGATAATATGTATATGTAGTTTAAATTTAACAAGAAAAAAAATATAACAGTAAGGAAAATTTGTTTAAAACTAAACTTATTAGTTGAATTTAAAAAATTTAGTTTCAAAAGGAAAATATTTATTTAAAAGGAGATTTGTTAGAAAACAAATTTAACTGGTTTAAAATAAAATCACAAGTTAATTTATTTATCGAATGAAAAATTTGTTATTCAATTGATTCGGGTATTAATAGATTGTATAAATATTTATACAAGGTTAAACCGTGAACAAATGGTCAAAATGAAAAATGGAATGCAAAATAAAAAGCTAAGGTGAGATCTTCTCACTCAGATTTAAATTTGGATTGCAGTTATTGATTGCTATTGAATGTGCTATTAGATATTTTAGGATATATCTATATATATAGCAGTATATACATATTGGCATATGTATATATTGGATTGATTGATTTCCCGCCTCGTATAGCGGATGAGACCCTATTGCGCCGTTAGTAAGCGGATTTATAAAAAAACCTATATACCGCGATAATTCCGTACTGGAGCGGAATTGGTATTGTGCTAACATCTTTGGATGCAGGGAAACAGGTTGGAGGGATCCAACTGGACCCCTCACATTGATTGAATTTATTTATACTGTGGTATGAATCTGTGAATGATTATATTAATCATATTGATATATGGAAATTGTTTGAATGCTAAAATTTAGCTGAATGGATGTTTGACATCATTGGATTCCAAAGATAAACGAAATTGAATTTTTGAAATTCAAGTAGAAAATTTCTAAGTGAATCAATTTTTGAAATTGAAGAAATGTTGAAGAAAGGAATTTTTAAAGTATAATCGTATTGAATAAATTCCAGAATAAAGTGAAAATGCTAAATAAATGGTTTTCGTAAAATAGTGATTATAATTTGAAGAATTTAATTTAAAATTTGGATTTTTAAATAGATTGAAAGAAACAATTGAAATTTGTTTTCTTTAAAAAGGAATTTATTTAAAAAGAGATAAGTTGGAAATCCAATTAGGAATTTAATTTGTAAATTGAAATAATTTGGGAAATCAATGTAAAATGATCTCAATTTGAAGAATCCCTTTTAAAAACAGGATATTGAATAATTTGAAAAGAATAAGAATTTATTTTAGTAGTGAAAATAAATTTAGAAATCAGATTGTACTTGATTTGGAGTTAAAGTAGAATTAGAAATTAACTTGAAATCCGATTTTAGATTCAAAAGTAAATATTTGGAAAAATGAATCCAATTGAAATAAGGGAATGTGAATTTAAAATGGAAATGTTGTTAAAATGATTTATAAAGGGATGAACTTTACAATTGTAAAGTTTTAAAAGAACGATTTCTGAAAATAAATGAATTATAAGTATTAACTTATAAGATGGACCGTTAGTATAAAAATTGAGTTATGAATTGATCTAGTTAATAAAGAAGATTTATAAATTGTAGTTTTTATAAATGGAAATAGAATTTATAAACGTGTTTATAAATTCGAAATAGATTGAATTTGATAAATTAAATATGGGAGATTATTAAAGAAGATATATTCACGATTTTGGACAGTGAATATATTATTGAATAAAATGGATTCATTTTTGAAGAAGTGATATTTTAAAAATGAAGTTAAATAGTTTTTAACGATGTTTTAAAAATGTGTTAAATATCGAAAACATAGATTTCAACAGTTCTTGTTGAAATAGACGTTTTCGAGAAATATAAGGAAATGGTGGACTATAACACTGTTGTTATAGTAAATGATTTCCGAAAGGAAATGTTTTATATAGTATTGGGATTTATATATCTATCTAAATTTCGAATCCCTATACTAGTGATTTTGAGTCGTCGTAACGATGTTTTACGTAACATTCGTTTTGACTCAAATTGATGTTGTTATAGAAAATAGATTTCCTTAAAGAATGAAATATATACTTAATTTGATTTAAGTATATCGAGTATTTTCAAATGTTGAAAATAAAAGATTTGTGAAATACTTATTATTAAATAAGTATGGAATGTTTCCAAAATGAAGTGAAACGTTTTGAGATTTTATCTTCTTAAAGATAAATCGAAATTGAATAGTTGAAAACGATTGAAAATCGAATATTAGTAGGTATTCGAAAAATGTAAATTCAATATGGAATTTATAAAGGAAAGGGAAACTGTTTAGAAAAATAAACATTGATTTATTTTTTTGAAGTGTGGAAATTTTATATCTAATAAAGATATTTTTGAAGAATAAATAATTTGGGAAAATTATTTGGAATCTGATGATGTTGCGCATCTTTATTGATAGTTAAATAACCGACTATCAATAATTACCCTGAATGGATGTTTTGTTGTGAATTGGATGAATTTGAATGCCACACTTATTTTTTAAATAAACGCTCACTATTCGGGTTAGCCGGGAAAGGACCATGGGGTCGTATAACCCATTCCGAATATGTGATACGTCGTTGTGAATCGCATTTGAAGACCGGTGTTGAAGACCGGATATTTTTGAAAACGGAAGGATTACCGTCGAGTTACTCTACATCGGCTGATCTCCGGTTTAGAGGTTTTATCACCCTTAGTGACGGGAAGTCCTGACGTGATTGAAAATTATCCGGAATTGCAAGGGCTTCGTGAGAAGTGCCTTCGGTTCTGTTCGATCCCGGAACAGACTTGTATGGATTGTGTGTCTGACGTTACAATTTGAGATATAAAGCTGATTTCTTTCAAATACATTTCTGTTGGTGGCGGAGAATTTATTCTCTTAGCTTAACACCCTTCTCTGAGACGTACGAGCTTAGAGGTTATGTAGTTGAAATTTATCAGCGATATATCCCAATTTGGTAACGTGGCATACTGAGTGTTGCTGTGAAATGATCAGTGTTTGATCATTTGCGATATGATCATTTGTTTGATCTTATATCTTGGTGATCATAGGTTGATCATTTTGTTTGACCCGAAGCAGGGCTTTTTGAGAAAGCGTAGCTTTGTGGACGAGACTTCGTCGAGCCTCACACCCCGGAAATGGTCGAAACAGGAAGAATGCAGCAAGGTTCTAGGGAGTAGCGCCCCTTAGTGTATGTCATTCCTTCTGGATAAAGGTGGTATCATGGTATGGAGCCCAAATACTTAACCTCTGTGGTTACTGCATTATTATTTCTATGTGGTTTGTTGCGAATCGGGGATCCTCGGGAAGATCGGTGACGATCGGGGGATGGCATACGCGTGTCAGTAGTTACCTATTTTTGCAGAGGTAACCCGGCCTTGTGTTGGCAGAGATCCGGTTAGGTTCTCGGGTCGTCTATTCCAGGGACGTACCCATCGTGGATAGGAAGTTCCTTTGCCTGACCATTTGTTGGAAATCCAGACTCCAATACGAACTTTGTACGGTATTAGTTGTAGAACCTGCCATTTACGTACGGTGGTCACCACTGTTTAGATGGTAGCTATAGTAGGCATACGATACTGGTCGTATGTTGGCTAAGATTAATATTATACTTTCGAAATGTTTTCCACTATGCACTAATAATAATATCAAAAAGAATTTGATTTTGCGTAGTAAGCATCTTTGACTATCATAAGAAGAAATCTCCTCCAATTCTGCGTTTGCATTGTGTGTGTGGTGGGAGGTCTTATGGTAGTTTCATTTTCCAAAAGCATTGCGAATTGACTTTAAAAACTTCCTGTTGTTTATTTTAAAGAATAACTGTTTTACGATCTCACACCAGTCACCATGACTGACTCGGAGTTTATTGTTCCCTTCTAAACTCTGGGTGCCCACCAATTTCCACACGGGCAGCCTAGAGTTATATTATCAGGATATTCTGGATATTCTGGAGCTTTGGAAGCAAGCTGGATGGCGAGACGTAGTATTTGTATCTGATAGTATTTATTCCGCTGTGTATTCTGTATGAGGACAAGTTTATATAACTGTCCATTGTTGTATATTGACTCTGATTGATGTATGTATAAACTGATATAGTTCTTTGTTTTAAAAGACTAGTGTTTATCTATTATATATTGTTCCGCTGCGATATGAGAGATTCTGATATTGTTTTCTGTTCTGATGTTGTTCTGTTGTTCTCCTTTCTTCTCTTCTTCTTCTATCTTTTCTTCTTTTTCTTCTTTCTAAAACCATCACTATTGAAGTTTCCGGCACTCGATTGCTCGGCAGTCGATAAAGTGAGTATCGATGTCGAATTTTCGAAAGTCGAAAATTTCGGGATGTGACAGCTATCATCTCCGACTCTATAGTGGATTGAGTCAAATAGTATTTTTCTTAGATTTCCAAGAAATAGCTCCACCTACTATACTGAAAATATATCCACTAGTTATTTGGAGTCATCTGATAAAGTATTCCAGTTTACATCGCTATATCCTTCAAGGACAACTGCAAAATAATGTAATCCAAAGTTTAAAGTTCTTTTAAGGTATCTCATGACCCTTTTAATAACATGCCACTACTCTATATTAGGTCTACTTGTAAACCTGCACAATAATCCCATGACATAGGCAATGTTGTGTCTAGTACAATCAATGGCACATCGAAGGCTGCCAATGATGCTCGCATAGTCAGACTATCTTGCACCTTCATCGATATTCTTAAGTAGTTTTACATTAGGATTATATGGTATACTAGCAGGTTTATAATCAAAGTAGTCGTATTAATTTAACGTCTTCTCAATATAGTGAGACTGACCCAAAGAAATCCTTTTTTAGACTTGGTAATCTTAATACCAAGGACTACAGTCGCTTCTCCAAGATCTTTCATATAAAATCGACACATAATATGATATAACAGAATTGACAGCATGAATATTTGAACCAAATATAAGTAAATCATCCACATATAAACATATGACCATGCAAATGTTATTCTCATATTTATAATAAATACTTTTATCACTTTCATCTACTTTAAAACCATGTGATATAACTAGATTATCAAACTTTGCATGTCATTGTTTAGGTGCCTATTTAAGACCATACAGAGATTTATGTAATTTGCAAACTTTATGTTCCTGACCAAGGATAAAAAGCCTTTGGGTTAGTCCATGTTAATTTCTTCTTCTAATCCACCATTCAAAAAAGAAGTTTTTACACCCATTTGATGAATTAGTAAATCATAAATTGAAGCAAGAGAAATTAACACTCAAATAGATGTTATTCTAGTAACAAGTGAAAATGTATCAAAAATTCAATATTTTGTAATGATCCATAGTTTAGTCACTTTAAATAAAAGTATTTAATATATTTTTAAATGATTAAATAATGGATTTTATAACTCAAATAAAATTTGGATAAAATGTCTCGTGTTTTTTTACGGATGTAAAATGCTAGGTTAAAGACGGTTACAGTTATAAGACGGTTAGGGGTACCGATCTATTTAAGAATAAGAAGGCTATTATTTTCTTTGCCTAATAAACCAAATGAGAATGGTTACTTCTTAGGAATCAAGAAAAGAATTTGCTTAATAAAACAAGAAAGAATTATTAATCTTGCATAATAAAACAAAATAGTACAAATACTTGCCTAATAAAACAATAGTATAAAATAGAATAGTATAATTATGTGCCTAATAAAACAATAGTATAAAACAAAATAGTATAATGACCTGCCTAATAAAATAGAATAGCATAATGGCTAGCCTAATAAAATAATAGAATAAAACAAAATAGCATACTGATTCTTATTTAACTTCTAAGAAGAAAATTTGAAATTTCTACTATCTTATTGGGCCAAAATATGGTCTAATCAGGTTATGCCATGCAGATGGTTGCCATTGGACCAAAATCTGATCAAATCAGGTTATGCTATAGGTGGTTAGGTAATTACCAAAAAACCCTTCTCTTCACCTATAAATACTCTAGTCCATATCTCATTTTAATTCATTCACAAACTAAAGAAAGAAATCAAATACCCTCTTCATCTTCAAGGCAACCAAGGTTTCCATTTTCTTCACCAAATCAAAAGGAGTTTGGGTGGTGAGTAAAATCAATTTATGTTGCTTTTCTTATGGGTTTGTAAGTCATAGTATATGTGTTTGGTTTGAAGATGTATTTCTACTCGTTTACCGGAGGCATATGACTTGTATTGGGGACTATGGAAAGGAATCAAAGTGGTTCGTAGAGGAAAGGCCGCGATGAATATACTTCGAAGGATTTATGGAGGGATCCAACGGAACCCCTCACAAATTTTGATTTTACTTTACATTATTACTTGCTATGTATGATGTAATGAAGTGGATGTTGTGGCTAAACGACTTTCTTTGATGATTTGTTTTTATGAGACATTAAAATCCCATGCTTCTTTTTAATAGTTTACTACTTTGTTTTCTAAAGTGTTTTGAAATAGTTTCAAAACTTGACTTTTATTTCCAAACCTTTTTGCAAAGATATGGAGTGGTTTAAATAAGTGATTTTGGTAAATGTTTTTAATAGCAAGTATATTGGAACTCTCGGATCCTATTTTAATTTCTAGACTTCGAGGTTCGAAAACTTGTTTCTTTTTTGAAGTAAGAAATGTTATCGAGTCAAGGTTTGAGAGGTAATAATACCCTAACTTGAACGGTTTCATTTCTAACCGATGAAAAGTACATGTTTGGAATCGAAGACTAGAAATTAGTTTATGGAGTTGGTTTTCCGATTTGTTTTAAAAAGACTTTGTTTTAAACAAGGGATTTCTTTGTCTATACCATTAAGTAACATAATACAAATATGATAAGTAGTGCTAACATGTTGATACGTTTATGAAAAGTAAGTCATCTTATATTTAGCATTAAAAGCGGATGAGTAGACTTTTCTTTCTCTATGAGATCTAGAATCAGAGTGTTTTAACTAAAGCATGGCTAGGAGCAACCAGTGCCCTGACTTACCTGGCTTTGATTCTTGGGAGGGAAGAGAAGTCGAAATATTGGAAACATGATAAGTATAAGAGGGTTAATTTTGATAAATAGGTCATGATTAACTAAGTATATGGAAGATACTTCATCGTATACTTGACACCAAATTCCAAGGTATGGAAACTTATCTCTATCTTGAGAAATAAGAATGTATGTCGAGGCAAAAATAGTTTTCTATTTTTTCCGACTTCATTGTTAATCGATAGATAATACTTTATGAAATAGAAAAGTGGTGATAAGTATAGGATTTCCTATTTTTCATATGAAAACTATGCTTACACTAAGATAGTGGCTTGTCCACTATCGATAACTTGACTTATTTTGACTTAGGAAAATATATGAAAGCATCACGTGTTCATACGGTTTGAGATTCCCTTGAGAGAACTCATTCAAGTGAAACATTTCTTGTTTTAAGGGAGGATATTCGAGATCCCCTTAGGACTCTTATATTGTCCGCTTACTTCTGAAATAACGGTATTGAGTAGATAAAAAACTTTCGATTATTGGTTTGGAGAGACCGGGATCGAATAAGCATGAGTTAACTGTAACCCACTTCAAACTGGCATATGCGTTCAAATTGAAGACATCTTAAAGATGATAGAATCAAAGATGGATTTCTTCGAAGTGCAAGGCTTATTTGCTACTAATCCTGAGGGTGATTCCAAAAAGGATGTAGTAAAATAGTGCCTTCGGTTCGTTCATATGCCAAACAACTTGTATGGATGAATGTTAGCATTGCATTGTTGCATGGATACAGTGTTAGCATTCCAAGAGGGGTTTGTTAAAAGGAAAGGTAATCGTTGCCTTGAGCCTCACACTCGAAAATGACTAAAACATGAGATATGCAGCAGGACTATGTAGGTCGCACCCTTTAGGGTATGATCATCCCTAATCTAGATCGATATTTATTTGGATGTATGCTTTGGGCCCAATACGGTTGTTAATTGCAACCGAGCAATGATTATATCTGGCACTATCCAGTAAGGGGTAAGTCGTTTCTATCTTGGCATGGGGTCCTGGCGAGGCCCTTTGTACATTTTCTCTAGAGATGCACCGTGACAGATGGTAATTCTTATAGAAAGGTTTTGGTTATCGTAAGGTAACAATCCGTCCATGTTTAGTGCAACGTGGTCTTACGAGATACCTTTATTTTTAAAGGGTTTTATAAATATAACAATTCATATGTTTTTAGTTTACTCGTACCAGACCCATGTCTGACCGGGAGTTTTCTTTCTTTCCCCTTAAACTCTTAGGTACTATAATTTTTAAGTACCCAAGTAGTCCAGATTCTTACAGATGCATTTTAGAGGAGCATACAGCAGGATGCTTCGCCGTTATATAGTTACATATTTTATTTCTGCTATGTGTGCATAGTATGTATCTTATGGAGGCAATGAGTTATAACTGTCCCTGGATGAAGTTAGTAACTGTTGTAACTTTGATATTTCATTTGGAAGTGACTACATGTACTATCTTATGTTCTATTATATGTGATTCCCTTGCATTATGAGATTCTACGTTTCTTTCCTGTCTTTTCTTTTCTTTTACCAAAATGGACTGTCTTTCAGACACCTATATGATCGGCGTACGAATACCATGGATGTATTAAGTGTCGTCTTTAGGAGTAAGAAAGGCAGATCATCTCATATTTTCTCTCTGTCTAAATCCCCTTGCTACAAGACGAGCCTTATATTTATCAATGGTACCGTCAGGTTTTAACTTCTTTCTAAGTACCCACTTACAGCCTATAGTTTTACAATCTAGTAGTAAATCAACGAAATGCCATATTTTATTAGATTCAAGAGATTCAATTTCATCATTTATAGCTTCTTACTAAATTTTTGAATCTAAAGAGGATAAAGCTTCTTTAAGATTAGTAGGATCCTCTTCTAATATATAAGCATAATATTCTAGACCAAAGTATTTAGTTATTCTAGCTCTTTTACTTGACTTAGGTTCGGATTCAATTTCCACAGTATGTTCATTATTTATAATTATTGGAATATTAGCAGTAGATATACCCCCACTATTCCTTAAATTAAATGGAAATTTATGGTCAAAGAAATTAACATCATTTGACTCAATAATAACATGAGTTTCAAATCAAAAATCTATATGCTTTGATGTTGATTGTATATCCAATAAAAATACATTCATATGCTCGACTTACTAATTTATTTATTTTTGGATAAGGGATACGCACATATGATAAACATCCCTAAGTTCTAAAATAAGATAAATTAGGTCTACGATTATTTAGAATCTCATAAGGTGAAATTTTGCTTTTAAATTTAGGAATTCTATTTAACACATAACAAACAGTCAATAAAATTTCCCCACCGATGTGATGCTACACCCACATTTAATAAAATAGTTACAACTAATTCGATAAATACACTATTTTTTTCTTTTAGCTTTACCGTTCATTTCAGGTGAATAAGGTGCGGCTCTTTCATTAATTATACCATGTAAGTTATAAAATTCAATGAATAAACTAGATTCATATTTTGTTCCTCTGTCACTACGAGGTCTCTTAATTTTCTTATTAAATTGGATTTCAGTTTCAATGACAAATAACTTAAATATATCTAGTGCATCGCTTTTATTTTTCATGAGATAAACATTAGTGAATCAGAACAATCATCAACAAATGTAATAAAGTAGCATTGACTATCCCTATTTAATGTACCATCAAGTTCACATATTTTAGAATATATTAAATCTAAAGGTTCTGACTCTCTAAACATAGAGTTATGTGGGGTCTTGGTTATTTTAGATTGGCTACAAAATTCACATTTTTTAAAGCATCTATTGATACTTTAGGGTTAATCCTAAGTTACTCATGTTATGAATAACTCATTTATTAACATGACAGAGTCTAGCATGCCAAATATTAAAATCATACAACATATAAGCAGAAGTACAAACTTTATTACATTCAACATTCAACTTAAACATTTCATCTATAACATAACCTTTACCAACAAAAACACCATTCTTAGTGATGGGGTACAAATCAAACTGGAATTCAGCTAAGTCAATTCAACTAAACTATTAGGCAAGGTGAGGAAATCACAAATAGGATTCTTCGCCTTCTCTTAGAGAACTTAATGGCATATAGTTTGAGTAAAGCTAGCTTTATTTGATAAGAACTTAGACACTGAATTCTTTCCATCTCTGGAGTATGCATCACATCTTTCAATGATATGGTCTTGCCAGAGGTAAATTTCAACTCCACATTCCTAGGTCCAGCAATAGTAGTGGTGTTTGTAGGATCATTTTCACCCTAGAAGGGGGTGAATAGGGTGTACTAACAAAAATTAATGCGGAAGTAAAAATAATAATAGAAAGTAATGTAGTAGAGATTACACATAGATTTACCCAGCTTCGGAAAAAACCTGCCCATGTGCTACCCCTAAGGTTTCTACTAGAAATTAAGTAATCAAACGCTTACAAAAAAAACTTGCGACACTCGCTAACTTGATTAACCTAACTCTAAGCTCAAAACCTTGCAACAACCCAGCCACTGAGTTGCGAATTCTCTGAACTACGCCACGTAGTTCGTAACCTAGTTAAAACTAGAGTTTGACTCAATTAAATGTTAAAAACAAAAAACAAGTACTAAAATAATAAAAACAAAACCCAAAACAATTATTCGGCCCAATTAAATAAAAAGCATACGGCCCAATCAAATAAAAAGCATACGGCCTAATTAATAATAAAGACTGTCTTTCATTCGAGTGATTTCTTTGGCGGATCCCTTTTGTTACTCTTCAAAGAATTAGGGTTTTGATTGTTTTGAAGCCGCCACTTAAAGTTCAGATCGATTGTTCGCTTTGATGCTCTCGTTCCTCAATTTGTCTACTGCTTCTTCGATCTTTGTTCTTTGTTTTGCTTCGGCTGCTTCAAACGTCGAGCTTGAATGCTGGTTTGAATTGGTATGTGATTTTCCCTTTTTCGATTTTGATTATGCTCGACTTTTGATTCGAGTTCTGGATTTTGTTTGTGCTTTGTTCTAAGTATGCTCTCTGGATTTTTGTTTCGAACTCGAATGCCTATTGCCGATGATGATTTTGGGTTTAATTAGGGATAAAATCCTATAATTTCGTTCATATAATTTTGGTTTGAATCTATCGTGATATTTGGCTCCGCCATTCGATTTTTGCTTGAACGATGGTGATGATTTTTTGACTTGTTCATTTGTTGACGTGTTACTCCACACACTTATGATGAATTCAAATTTTCTTAATCCTAGTTGAATTGTTCCATTCTTTTCACTTATGACTTGTTCATCGGTTTCTTCAGCTTGTCATTTGAATTTGAGATAAATTTGACTTGATGAAGTTCGACTTGTTAATCGTGTTACCTTCTATGAATTTTTCTAAACATGTTGCTAGTTGCTGTCGAATTTCATATCCATTTCCTTGTATTCCTTTCACTGTTTTGCTGGGTATTACCATGTATATACATACATATATGTATGTATATATGTGTGTGTGATTGGCATTACTGCAGCTCCAATGTGTTCATGTCTGTAGCTTGATTGAGTTGTCATTTTGATTTGCTTAATCCCCTTGAACTTTGTTATGTATCCTTGTATGCACATATGCACTGTTCTGTTTGTCTGCACTATGATTCTGGTCTATTTGCAGCTTATGTGTACATTGATTTAGAGAACTCAACATGTTGTTTTCATTCGTTTTTTAAGTCTGTTCTTGCCTTAAAAAATAGAAGTCTGGTTTGAAGTTCGGTTTCATGTTTGTACATGTTGAAACTATAACTTGCATATGAACTTGTAGTTTGGTTTCATGTGTGAGTTATTTGCAGTCTTGAGTCTGCACTGTTGCATAGTTGTTGTGAATCTGCCTCTGTTCACCCGAGTCTAGTTGTTCTTGTTCATGGATTCATATGAAAGAAGTCTTCAATGTTGTGTGTTCACTTGAGTCTGCACTGGGTTTATAAAACTTGGATTGCTGTAACAACCCTGTATTTTTCAATTTTTTTTAAATTGATATTTCCAGATTTAAAAGCTTTATTTATGAAAAAGAATAAATTTTGTTATTTTAAGTATAAACTTTGATTTTGATGTGGATTAGAATTCCAAATATGACTAAATTTAATATTTCCAGAAAATGTGAATTTTGGTAAATAGTCAAACTTTGACTTTTAAGTTTAAATTTTAAATATTTGAAATTATAGATTTTATCTTTTATTATGAAAATAGATGTATTAACATGAATACTGCTTTTCGTTTCGTTGAAAACGGAGTTAAAATGTAAAAGTTATGTACATTTCAATTTTGAGTATAAACTGTTTATTTAACAATTTTGTCTATTTTAAATTGTATAGATTACTTTTTCTTGGTTATATTTTATTTTAATATGTGTCAATATGTTAATTTATGTATATTTTCATCTCTAACTATTTTCAAAAATAATAATAGAATTTTTCCAAAATTTACTATGATGATTTCCTATTTTTAAAGGCTGTTTCCCTATTTTCTACTATTTTCTTCATTAAAAATTTTGTGTAAATTAAATTTTAAATATTTATTTTGTGAATATATTTTTATTTTATGTTATTATTTATGTTTAGAAATATATTACAAGATCATATGAATTTTTTTAAAATTTATTCTATTCAATTTCAAATTTTCTAGACTAGTTTACTATTTTTAGCTATTTTCTTAATTTAACTTTATATGATTGATAAATATTTATATAAATTATTATATTTTGATAAAATTTCGAAATTTTATCTGGGATTATTATTATTTCCAGAAATATAAAGTTATATAATTAAAATAAAGTAATATGAAAGGCCCTAGACCTTCCATCTTCCTAAGGCCCTTTTATATTACACCCTTTTACCTTTTAACCTAATTTTTCAAGCAAGTGGCCCCATCTCCTCATTTGTTTCAGCCGCCACTTCCATTTGTTTCTCACGTGAAAATGTTCCCTCAAACCCTAAAAAAAAGTCACGGCTAAGAAAAATGCAATGGCTTCCTCTTTGCTCACTTTTCTTCCTCCTTTTTCCATTGTTTTCTCTTGAATTTGCATTGATCCTTCTTGTGTTTTGCTAGGCCTAGCCTCTACCACCACCACCACCATCCTCTCCACCATCATCTGCAGCAGCTCCTCCTCCAATCCCTCTGACCATGTCAGGCCGTGCCATCCAATTGAAGCCATCACCACAAAATCAATGCAAAACTCCTTAAAAAATTGCCTAGACCACACATATCATCACCTACCCTCCATATCTTGCTTTGGCCACCCCCTTAGCCACCACCACCACTTGCTACATGGCCTTTGGATGTTGCTGCACCATCACCCTCCACTGTCCAGACCTGTACCATGCATGGCCGAGCCAAGCAATGACCAAGTCGAGCCTTGTTGTGACCAAAACTTCACATATTTGCCTTGTCCATTGATATTCTTCATGTTGCATCTCCTACCCTTCACATCACTTCATGTTGCCATGCTTAGGTGTGCTAAACCTGACCTATATGATGCTAACCTGAGCCCAAACACATCATGGCTGAGCACTTGATCCCCTTGTTCGAGCTTTTGAATGGTAAAGGCAAAAGTATTGTCTTTATTGCTTTGTATTTCAATTTGTTCGATATTGTTTTGGTTAATATTCACATGTGTATACTGTCTTGTTTTGGGGTTGTTTACAAGATGATATCTCGGCTATTTCTCTCCACTCAAATCAAAGGTCGTGCCTTCTGGATCCGTTGTGTCATTCTAATTGATATCTCCAGCATAAAAAGGTGAGTTATTCTCACCAGACAATATGTACCTATATAACTAGTAAATTGACACCCTGTGAATCTGTAGAAATATATTATCATGTTATACTTGACTATGTTATGATCATATGATGTTCATACACCTGTTATATCGTGTGTTACTGTTATTTAATGTTATTCTGTTATTTATATCAGTTATCACCATTGCAAGTTCCCTATAGACTAGAATCACTATGGGTTGAAATGATACATACCCGAACGGACTTTAGAATAGGGAAAAATCATTATGGGCTGAAATGATAGGCCTGAATGGTTTTTATTTAACTTATTCTAACTTGGGATTGCTGGTTTGAAATGATAGAACCCGGATTTTTCTTTTTAAACTGCGGATTGAAATGATACATATCTATATCACTTGACCTAGGTTAGAAAACTATATACAGGCCCGTGGTTATTTTATAAAGTGTTTTGGATATTTTTAAGTATTTTTAAAAATATAAATTTATGAAATTTGATTTAAATAGATTTTGAAATGTTTTAAAATAAAGAAATTATGATTTTTCTATGAGTTAAAAATGTAATTAATGAATGGTTAAATTGGATTATTGAAATATAACTTAAGTTTGGAATTTGGAATTTTGGTTAAAAATGATATTTAAGTTATATAAATAAAAATGAAAATTTAATTATATTTGGAAAATGGTAAAATATGATAATTTGATTAAATTTGAATTTAAGTGATTTATTAAAGTATTATTGATTTTTCTATGAATTTAAGTGGTTAAATAAATGAATGTTTAAAAGTGATCTTTTAAAATATAACTTGACTAGGAAATGTGAAATTTGGCTTTAATTAAAGGTTTAAGTTAATTAAATGAAATTGGAAATTTAGTTAAATTGTGGAATGGTAATTTAAATTTGAAGTGTTAAGTTTATTTGTTGAAATGTGAAGAATTGGACACTTTTACACTAAAATTTATTAAGTAAATTGTTGAAAATTGGATTTGATTATAAGAAATTTATTGTGAAAAGATATATGTTAAATGATATGTAAATGAACATTTTAAATGTTTATGTGTTTTAAATTAAAGTTATTTAATTGCTGGAAATACACTAACACCTGAAATTAACTTTTAATAGCATTCAGAAATGCTATAGATTCTGTTTTGAACTAAAATTGTGTAAAAAGGAGCTATTACAGCATTTCTGGAATGCTCAGGCCTATTATAGCATTCTCTGGAAATGCTATGATGGTCTGCAGTCTATGTTGAAATCAAAATTAACCCTTGTTTTGAAATCTGAACTACCGCAGCACTTCTGAAATGCTGTCTTTTCTGTTTTGAACTATAATTCAACTAAAACTGAGTTTTAACAGCAGTTTTAAGTGCTGTCTTTGCTGAATTAAAAATGTTTTCAAATATAACTTATAGCAGTTGTTTTTAAATGCTGTGAAATGCTGAAATTTTAATAATTAGGGTTTTTGACTTAGTAAACGAACTCAGAATGGTTTGAAACTTTGGAAATTGAATACTTGATTTGAAAATATAATAATTACACTTTTAAAAGGTTTAAATGAATTATTTTGATTGGAATATAAACTATTTAAAGGTGATTTGAAATGATAGTAAATGAACGATATCTTTGAATTTAAAAGGTATTTAAAGTTGAATATTTGGATTTGAACTGATAGGATATTTTATTTTATTAAAATGATTTGAAATGAAGTTTTGTAAGGATATGATATTTATTATATTAAAATGATTTGAAATGAAGTTTTGTAAGGATATGATATGTTATTATATTAAAATGATTTGAAATGAAGTTTTGAAATGATATGAAAATTTAAATATATGGAAATGGGTTGGAATTGATTTAATCTTTATTTTGATAAAGATATGGTTTGAAATGATATTTTATTTTGAAGTAAAGTATTGTTTTTAAAAGTTATAACCACGGGTTATAATAACGATTGGTTGGCAAAGAGACCGGGATCGGATATGGACATACTCTCTGTCGATACCGAAAACCACTTTGACAACCGTGTACGCGGTGGAGATTCCAGAATGAAGTAGGATGGTGGCGACATTCTTAAGGTATGTTACCTGGACCCAACTCCCGTGAGTTGGCATAAGGTGGCTAAAACAGGAGCGATCTCGGACCAGTGAGGTAGCACCTCTTCTCGGACACATTTCTTCGATATTATACTCTTACTTATGATTGATTAGATGGCCATCCTCCGATTTGGGAGTGTTGTTCGAGGTGGACGATAGTGGCTGCTATGCGCTCCATCAGTCCGTGTGCGTAATTGGTATATCTACCCTGGCATTTCCTAGTTGTGCCGTGTCACCTACCATATCGAGCTTTACTACGATTTGTGATTTCTCCCGTAGCCTGTGGAGTATCGAGGGTAGCCCCCACTTTGGGAGTATGCTAATACTGGATAGACTACTGGGACTATTACGTGTTAAGGTGGAAAATGTAAAGCCTTAATGCTATTTAAAAGTATGTTTATTTTATATTAGACATTATTATAATATCGAATATTACTACATAGTAGATAGTTTAACGGATCCTTAAAGAATGGGCGATCCCAAGCATTCTTTAAGTTACTTGTACCCTTATTACAGTTCGCTTGAGTTGGTTTACATTATATAAGTATATATTATCCTGACTAGAGTGTTTTGTGTTTTGCTTTACGCTCGGGTCAGCCCGAGTTATTCACGGATTTGGATTTCCACTCTCTTGGAGATTTGAATCGCTGGAGATTATCTGCTTGTCATGTCCTATCTATTTCAATTCCTTTGTTCTACTCAGTTTGTACTTGGTTATTATATTGAGACTTTTGTTGTATTCTATTTCTTCTGTTATATCTTATGTAACTCTGATATATTTATATAGTAGCTTCATGAACTACTATTTCTTTTACTTCCACTGCATTATTTTACTCTGTGTCTGTGATCTGTGATTATATTTATTTACTATATATTCTGAGATTTGCCAAATTTTATTTACAATGCGGTATTTTGAGCAATTCAACTCCGGCATGGGTGTCTGCCTATACACTTATAATGGATGCGAATGGTTGAAAATATTGGGTCGTTACAGTTGGTAGCAGAGCTTTGGCTTTAAGGCAAAACTCAGCATATAGAGTAGATTTATTTACAGAATCACTTTCGTTCGAGTTTGAATCTTTTCCTCTTGATTCGAATTTCCTTTGAATTTTTGGAATGTTCCCTGCGGTTCCAAAATTCATTCTTGTCCCTAACTATTCATCTTCTTTTGATTTTGGAGTATCACATAACTCCACTTCGAATGATCTTTATAGTGAATTGGCTGTCTCGCCAATATTCTAATTTTCTGGTAAAGGGGGAAACTCCTTTACAAATTTGCATCGATTCACCAGAGATTTATATCTATCCTTGGTTTAGATGCTAATATCTTTTGTTATTCCAAACTCTATCTTTTGAGATCGGATGTAGAATTACCCCAGAAAAAAATCCACATTTGATCTTATTCATTAAGTCACGGTTGACCCGGTTAAGGTTGTCCGCGATTTACCTAAGCTTATCCATCTTCATAATTTGTTAATTTATCATCTTGTCTTTGTTTCCAAACTATCTCCAAACATTTTAAATTGTACTTGTAAATCTATGTTTTGTTTTATAGATTGTGTTGTTTGAGTTGTTGATGTTGATTTGGGTTTCCGATCGATTCGTCTGATCAACGCTATCGATAGGATTTCTAAAACACTTTGACAGAACTAACTAACACAATATTATTTTAAAATTTGGTTAATGAAATAAATTTGGATATATAATTTTATGGAACTTAATAAATTGATTTAAATTGATAATTTGAAATGATAATACTTGATTTATCATTTATTGTTCTACAAATGAATTTATAAATAGTTGTTTATAAATTTGATTTGGGAACTGAAATGAATTTAAAACAAGAAATTTACAGAATTTAATTTCCGATGGTTTCAAACCTTATGTTTAAAATTTTTAAAAGGATATTATTTAAAGTATTTTGAATAAAAAAATTTGTCTCTAAAGGATTTTAAAGTTTAAAAATTAAGTGCTCTTCTCTTTGTCGCTGGAAAATAATTTCGGTGATGACTGCAGCATCAACGACGTTCATTTTCGAGTTTCGAAGTGAATAGTCCGTTCTGTAGTCTTGCTACAGCTTTGTTTTGGAAAATCTAATTGATTTGAATTTCTAAAATATGACTGGATTATAATATATATAGATATATGATTTAAATTTGATTTGACATATTATGTATATATAATTACTTATCTCTAAATAGTTTGAAAGGAATCGGAAGTTTAATTCTTAAATTTTATTTTAAAGAATAATTTCAGTTATAAGAAGAAAATCAAAAATTTGAATAAATGATTCAAACTTGAGATAATTGAATTGGAAAGTTTTACTTGTATAACACGCAATTTCATTCCAATATAACTTACCTAAATTACACAGAAGTTGAATATGGAATTGGATAATATACAATATAAAAAGGATTTTTATAAATAAAATTTGAGTGGTTATAATACATGTTATACACTTAAATTTTAGTTATAAAAGATTAACAGAGGCAAATAGTGAAAAAGGAATTTAAAGAGATTTTATTTAAATAACTTAATAATCAAATTTGATTTACTATGGAACCTTAAGTCTAACCTAGGAATTTTAATAAAGGTTATTTCCTGAAATGAATATGTTGTATAATAAATCTTTGAATAGATAAAGTAAAATACATTTGAATTGGACATTTTGTAATAAAGTTTATTTAACTTGAATTCATAGTTTAATTGATGTCTAAATGAATAAATGTGTAAAGAAATTTGATTGTTATATTTGCTATATAAATATTTTATTTATGAAATGGATATGTCTTGAAAAATGAATGATTATGATTTAAATAGTTAAAATGTATTTTAACATCACTAAAATTTGATAATTGAGAATTTGGTTTTCAAATGGAATTTTAAGTGTAACTTATTAAAGGAATATCTATTTATGAAATGGGTATTTTAAATAAAGAGTTAGGCTATGTGTTAAATTAAGAGCTAACTAAAATAGTGAACTTTTAACTTAATAAATGAAGTATAGTTTAATTTGGATATTCCATTCATAAAAGTTTGTTTTAATAAGTCATAAGTTAAATAATATCCAAATGAATATTTCTGGAATTAAACTGATTTGAAGTACTAATATACCTACTGTAGCATTTTATAAGTGATGCTGTTTTGAAAATACAGTGTTTTGGAAATTTTTAAAATTGAATGAACCTAGAAATGTTACAACTGAAAAATGAATATTGTTTGATCTTGGATTAAAATGGTTTAAATGAAGATTATTTTTTAGGGTGTTATGATTTTCTAAGTATTATGATTTTTTTAAAAGAATAACATGTCCAAAGTGTTATGATTTTAGTAGTGTGATTTCCAAATGATAAACATCCCTAAAATTGTTATGATTTCAAAGCATTATGGTTTCAAGTTTATTATCTTATTTTGTTTTCCAAACTATCTTTTGGTTGTCCTCATTTCTCTTATCTTGTTATAGAATGGGAAAGCTATTTCTTATACCAGTCCGTTTAGAAATCTTTCTGTAATCTTTGATAATCTTTGTTACTCATCTGGATCTGAACACTGTTTTTCCATTCATAGACCGTCGGTCAAGTGAAAGGGGTGATTCAGACTCTAGAGGATCTTTTTCGTGCTTATATTCTTGATTTGATCACCTCCATCTTGTAAAACTTACCTATAACAATAGTTATCAGGTGTAATTCCAATCTTCTTATCATCTTGTCTTAATTCTATTTCATTCTATCTTTTTCTGTGCTTTCCCGTACCTCCTTCCTTTTCGGGGACGAAAAGTTTTGAGTGGGGTAGAGTGTAACAACCCTGTATTTTTTAAATTTTTTTAAATTGATATTTCCAGATTTAAAAGCTTTATTTATGAAAAAGAATAAATTTTTTTATTTTAAGTATAAACTTTGATTTTGATGTGGATTAGAATTCCAAATATGACTAAATTTAATATTTCCAGAAAATGTGAATTTTGGTCAATAGTCAAACTTTGACTTTTAAGTTTAAATTTTAAATATTTGAAATTATAGATTTTATCTTTTATTATGAAAATAGATGTATTAACATGAATACTGCTTTTTGTTTCGTTGAAAACGGAGTTAAAATGTAAAAGTTATGTACATTTCAATTTTGAGTATAAACTGTTTATTTAACAATTTTGTCTATTTTAAATTGTATAGATTACTTTTTCTTTGTTATATTTTATTTTAATATGTGTCAATATGTTAATTTATGTATATTTTCATCTCTAAATATTTTCAAAAATAATAATAGAATTTTTCCAAAATTTACTATGATGATTTCCTATTTTTAAAGGCTGTTTCCCTATTTTCTGCTATTTTCTTCATTAAAAATTTTATGTAAATTAAATTTTAAATATTTATTTTGTGAATATATTTTTATTTTATGTTATTATTTATGTTTAGAAATATATTACAAGCTCATATGAATTTTTCTAAAATTTATTCTATTCAATTTCAAATTTTCTAGACTAGTTTACTATTTTTAGCTATTTTCTTAATTTAACTTTATATGATTGATAAATATTTATATAAATTATTATATTTTGATAAAATTTCGAAATTTTATCTGGGATTATTATTATTTCCAGAAATATAAAGTTATATAATTAAAATAAAGTAATATGAAAGGCCCTAGACCTTCCATCTTCCTAAGGCCCTTTTATATTACACCCTTTTACCATTTAACCTAATTTTTCAAGCAAGTGGCCCCATCTCCTCATTTGTTTCAGCCGCCACTTCCATTTGTTTCTCACGTGAAAATATTCCCTCAAACCCTAAAAAAAAGTCACGGCTAAGAAAAATGCAATGGCTTCCTCTTTGCTCACTTTTCTTCCTCCTTTTCCATTGTTTTCTCTTGAATTTGCATTGATCCTTCTTGTGTTTTGCTAGGCCTAGCCTCTACCACCACCACCACCATCCTCTCCACCATCATCTGCAGCAGCTCCTCCTCCAATCCCTCTGACCATGTCAGGCCGTGCCATCCAATTGAATCCATCACCACAAAATCAATGCAAAACTCCTTAAAACATTGCCTAGACCACACATATCATCACCTACCCTCCATATCTTGCTTTGGCCACCCCCTTAGCCACCACCACCACTTGCTACACGACCTTTGGCTGCTGCTGCACCATCATCCTCCACTGTCCAGACCTGTACCATGCATGGCCGAGCCAAGCAATGACCAAGTCGAGCCTTGTTGTGACCAAAACTTCACATATTTGCCTTGTCCATTGATATTCTTCATGTTGCATCTCCTACCCTTCACATCACTTCATGTTGCCATGCTTAGGTGTGCTAAACCTGACCTATATGATGCTAACTTGAGCCCAAACACATCATGGCTGAGCACTTGATCCCCTTGTTCGAGCTTTTGAATGGTAAAGGCAAAAGTTTTGTCTTTATTGCTTTGTATTTCAATTTGTTCGATATTGTTTTGGTTAATATTCACATGTGTATACTGTCTTGTTTTGGGGTTGTTTACAAGATGATATCTCGGCTATTTCTCTCCACTCAAATCAAAGGTCGTGCCTTCTGGATCCGTTGTGTCATTCTAATTGATATCTCCAGCATAAAAAGGTGAGTTATTCTCACCAGACAATATGTACCTATATAACTAGTAAATTGACACCCTGTGAATCTGTAGAAATATATTATCATGTTATACTTGACTATGTTATGATCATATGATGTTCATACACCTGTTATATCGTGTGTTACTGTTATTTAATGTTATTCTGTTATTTATATCAGTTATCACCATTGCAAGTTCCCTATAGACTAGAATCACTATGGGTTGAAATGATACATACCCGAACGGACTTTAGAATAGGGAAAAATCATTATGGGCTGAAATGATAGGCCTGAATGGTTTTTATTTAACTTATTCTAACTTGGGATTGCGGGTTTGAAATGATAGAACCCGGATTTTTCTTTTTAAACTGCGGATTGAAATGATACATATCCGTATCACTTGACCTAGGTTAGAAAACTATATACAGGCCCGTGGTTATTTTATAAAGTGTTTTGGATATTTTTAAGTATTTTTAAAAATATAAATTTATGAAATTTGATTTAAATAGATTTTGAAATGTTTTAAAATAAAGAAATTATGATTTTTCTATGAGTTAAAAATGTAATTAATGAATGGTTAAATTGGATTATTGAAATATAACTTAAGTTTGTAATTTGGAATTTTGGTTAAAAATGATATTTAAGTTATATAAATAAAAATGAAAATTTAATTATATTTAGAAAATGGTAAAATATGATAATTTGATTAAATTTGAATTTTAGTGATTTATTAAAGTATTATTGATTTTTCTATGAATTTAAGTGGTTAAATAAATGAATGTTTAAAAGTGATCTTTTGGTTTTAATTAAAGGTTTAAGTTAATTAAATGAAATTTGGTTTTAATTAAAGGTTTAAGTTAATTAAATGAAATTGGAAATTTAGTTAAATTGTGGAATGGTAATTTAAATTTGAAGTGTTAAGTTTATTTGTTGAAATGTGAAGAATTGGACACTTTTACACTAAAATTTATTAAGTAAATTGTTGAAAATTGGATTTGATTATAAGAAATTTATTGTGAAAAGATATATGTTAAATGATATGTAAATGAACATTTTAAATGTTAAATATGATTTTAAAAATGTTTATGTGTTTTAAATTAAAGTTATTTAATTGTTGGAAATACACTAACACCTTAAATTAACTTTTGATAGCATTCAGAAATGCTATAGATTCTGTTTTGAACTAAAATTGTGTAAAAAGGAGCTATTACAGCATTTCTGGAATGCTGTAGTTGCTGTAGTTGAACTTATAGGCTAATATTGAACTCAGGCCTATTATTGCATTCTCTGGAAATGCTATAATGGTCTGCAGTCTATGTTGAAATCAAAATTAACCCTTGTTTTGAAATCTGAACTACCGCAGCACTTCTAATATGCTATCTTTTCTTTTTTGAACAATAATTCAACTAAAACTGAGTTTTAACAGCAGTTTTTAGTGCTGTCTTTGCTGAATTAAAAATGTTTTCAAATATAACTTATAGTAGTTGTTTTTAAATGCTGTGAAATGCTGAAATTTTAATAATTAGGGTTTTTGACTTAGTAAATGAACTCAGAATGGTTTGAAACTTTGAAAATTGAATACTTGATTTGAAAATATAATAATCACACTTTTAAAAGGTTTAAATGAATTATTTTGATTGGAATATAAACTATTTAAATGTGATTTGAAATGATAGTAAATGAACGATATCTTTGAATTTAAAAGGTATTTAAAGTTGAATATTTGGATTTGAACTGATAGGATATTTTATTTTATTAAAATGATTTGAAATGAAGTTTTGTAAGGATATGATATTTTATTATATTAAAATGATTTGAAATGAAGTTTTGTAAGGATATGATATGTTATTATATTAAAATGATTTGAAATGAAGTTTTGAAATGATATGAAAATTTAAATATATGGAAATGGGTTGGAATTGATTTAATCTTTATTTTGATAAAGATATGGTTTGAAATGATATTTTATTTTGAAGTAAAGTATTGTTTTTAAAAGTTACAACCACGGGTTATAATAACGATTGGTTGGCAAAGAGACCGGGATCGGATATGGACATACTCTCTGTCGATACCGAAAACCACTTTGACAACCGTGTACGCGGTGGAGATTCCAGAATGAAGTAGGATGGTGGCGACGTTCTTAAGGTATGTTACGTGGACCCAACTCCCGTGAGTTGGCATAAGGTGGCTAAAACAGGAGCGATCTCGGACCAGTGAGGTAGCACCTCTTCTCGGACACATTTCTTCGATATTATACTCTTACTTGTGATTGATTAGATGGCCATCCTCCGATTTGGGAGTGTTGTTCGAGGTGGACGATAGTGGCTGCTATGCGCTCCATCAGTCCGTGTGCGTAATTGGTATATCTACCCTGGCATTGCCTAGTTGTGCCGTGTCACCTACCATATCGAGCTTTACTACGATTTGTGATTTCTCCCGTAGCCTGTGGAGTATCGAGGGTAGCCCCCACTTTGGGAGTATGCTAATACTGGATAGACTACTGGGACTATTACGTGTTAAGGTTGAAAATGTAAAGCCTTAATGCTATTTAAAAGTATGTTTATTTTATATTAGACATTATTATAATATCGAATATTACTACATAGTAGATAGTTTAACGGATCCTTAAAGAATGGGCGATCCCAAGCATTCTTTAAGTTACTTGTACCCTTATTACAGTTCGCTTGAGTTGGTTTACATTATATAAGTATATATTGTCCTGACTCGAGTGTTTTGTGTTTTTCTTTACGCTCGGGTCAGCCTGAGTTATTCACAGATTTGGATTTCCACTCTCTTGGAGATTTGAATCGCTGGAGATTATCTGCTTGTCATGTCCTATCTATTTCAATTCCGTTGTTCTACTCAGTTTGTACTTGGTTATTATATTGAGACTTTTGTTGTATTCTATTTCTTCTGTTATATCTTATGTAACTTTGATATATTTATATAGTAGCTTCATGAACTACTATTTCTTTTACTTCCGCTGCATTATTTTACTCTGTGTCTGTGATCTGTGATTATATTTATTTACTGTATATTCTGAGATTTGCCAAATTTTATTTACAACGCGGTATTTTGAGCAATTCAACTCCTGCATGAGTGTCTGCCTATACACTTATAATGGATGCGAATGGTTGAAAATATCGTGACGTTACAATTACTTCGAGTTAAATTTCCAGTTGCTTCGAGTTATTTCATTTCTTGGTCTGTGTTGCATTATGCGGTGGTCTGCACTGATTTTGTTAGACTTACTGGCTATGTTTTCACTGTTCCATTGCTGCCTTTGTACTGGTTGGAGTTGATTTGCATTCATGTTGAGTTGTTGTCAATTTGTTTTTATCTTCACATGTACATTATGTTGAGGCCTTTTTGGTTGAGTCTGTTATCATGTGTTCATGCATGTTCATGTTGTTGCTTTGACTGATCCGGTTTGGTCTAGTTTGAATTTACTCATTTGAGCTGCTGTCTGGTTTCATTTGAGTGATGTAATCTTGTTGTCTTGGTGTTATTGAATCCATGAGCTTTGAGCGTACTTGTATTCTCTGACCATATGCATTGCCCTTGTATTTGAACTCCTACTTGCCTCTGAACTGATACATGCATATCCATATTCATTTGAACATGTTGTCACTATTCTGATCTCATTAAGGTCTCACTATGTTGAGTTTGAGTCTGTTTCTGGTTATCAGTGCATGTTGAAACTGAATGCTTGTTGTCTAGTCTGGTTTATTTTGCTCCACTGGCTTCAATATCTGGTTGTATGTTTTTGTGTGTAGTTTTGAGTCTTTATGTGGTTGATGCTAGTTCTAGTTACATATGTATTTATGGTGCATGTATGAGCATGGTGCACTATGAAGTCTGCACTTTGAAGTTGTTCATGCCTCTGAACTGCTATTTTGTTTTGTTTTTGTATTTGCACCCGAGTTGAATCTAGCCTAGGCTTGGGTTTGACCTTGTGCTCACCTGTCCCTACAATTTTAATAAGCAAGTGTACATCGGTGTGCACGACCTTGTGGCATGTACAGTGATACACTGTGCATGTCACAAGTTGTTCGTGTAAGATGAATTAAAAGAAAGATGACGAACAACCCAAATAACTGAGGCAAACAATATTTTCAAAGCACACACTTCATTGTGCACTGCAAAAATATTTCTTTTTCAATTTTACTACGTCGGTGTTTATTTTGCAGATAGTTCATATGCTGGATACAAGTTGGAACAGAGTTGAAGATCAAATACGAGTGTAAATATGTAAATGTAGTAAAGTGAACTATGTATGAAAAAATTTATATTGAAAATGTGTAAATGTAGTGAGAGATCAAATTTGTACTATTTGAATTTGTAATAAAATATTTGTTTGAATAAAATATTTGTTTAAATATGAATTCTGAGTTATTTATTTTATTCAACAAATATCTATTTAATTATGTGGAAAAATAAAATAGTACAATAATAAATACATTTAAACGAATATATATATGTTTATTATCATCAAACAAAAATCATACACTAGTAAATTCTACAGTGTGAGAGTCTTCCAACAATACTTTCATATCATCTACTATGTTTTTCCCATCTACAAACATAGATTGATGATTTAGCGGTTATAGTAGAGCCTAGTCAGCTTGATGAGGTGAATGTAAAAGTGATGTCGAGAATACTCTGTAGGCATATTCACACCTTAGGCTTGATGCGATACAGCATAAGAATAAAGAAATGAAATGGATCCAAGTGTTGTGAGGAAATTTTTTGGTTGGGAGTAAAAGGGAACTCAAGAAAAGAATCTAAATTTTCGATCATGAGCTCTCTTCCAATAAGTTCCTCTTTTAGTTAGTTTGTAGATTAGTTTGCTTGGCAGGTCATTATTTGTTTGCATGATTGCTTTAGTTAGCTAGTTGACATAGGCATGGATGTATGGATGCTAAGAATTGGTTGTATGCACGTCCTTATGATGTGTTTTGGTTGATATGGTTGCTCTGTTTGAGTTATGCTAGTTTATTTGTTACTTTGTCAGATACACACACTCTCTAAATTAGGTTGGATGATTACATATGTGTACTATTTATTATTTCTTTATTTTGCATTTTCTTATTTCTTGTTTATAGAGGTGGTTATTTGCTTGCTCTTTGGTATGGATGTATGGATGCACATGCATACGTACAAACATATATACATATATATATGTATGTATATATATACATATATGTATGTATGTACATATGTATGTATGTATTAGGAAGTTTACGTACATTTTTGGTTGTCACTACATATGCATTCATATAAGAGGTCGACTTAGTTGCTTTCGCACTCATTCTCACATTATTCTATTTTTATCTATTGCATATACTATATACTTTTGGTTGTGCTTTTGCTTGTGTTGTATAATGGATGCTAGACGGATGTAGCAATGATTATTTTGTACACTATGTAACGAACTTTATTGAATATCTCTTGAAATTTTGAGTATGAAATTATTTTAAGGAGGAGAGAATAAAACCCGTAATTTTACGTAATTAAATAATTAACTTAAAAAGGAAAAAAATCCTAATTTCAACTAAAGGACAAAATAGTAAATTTTACAGGAGCTGGTATTAGGTTTTGAAGCCTACTCCATTGCGACCAGAATGTCATTTTCCATCGCAAAACATATATAACTTACTGATTTTGGCTAAACATGCTAGAAATTAGAATAAATGAAACTCAGTGGCATTTTCGGATCACGAAATTTTAGCCCATATATTATTCTTTTCAGCGTATAAATAGATCTCTAACTCTATTTCTTTTGCTCTAAATGTCTTGCCTTTCTTCCAAAACCCTAATCCCTACATTAAATATAAACTATCCAAATCAAATCCAAATTACATAAATTAATATATTAAATTAGTTATCGCGAACAGAGCTATGCAAATGAATCAAAACTATCAAGGAATTTGTAGATTTGAAAATGAGGAAATTCTGGATAGTGAAGGAGATGAAAGATCTAAATCAAATCGGGGAGATTGCATGACTAATTAGTGAGTGGAATTCGTCCTATTTGGGTATATATTGATAAGACATAGCAATTCACCCCTTATGATCTTAAACCAAATTATAAATGATGAAATTGATAATTAAAAAGTGATTTTTTATATACCAGATTAGGATGTAATATGTCATGGCTAGATGATTAAAAAGTGATTTTTTTAAATTGATTTAGTCAAAAATTAATCTCTCTAATTAAAAAGTGTGAAATACAAAAGTATTTCAAATTAGGCATATTATATATCGAAATTGTAGTTTTTGATGATGCGAATCCACTGGTGGTATTCGTTCGGCGGTTGGGTTTACGAATTGATTAGAAAACGCATCGGAAGTTCAAAAAACGTAGACTGTCTGTTTCAATACAACGGTGAAATGACGATGAAATGACGATCGGGGACCATGGACACGAAGAGAAGGACAAGTACATGACCACAGTGGGGTTTGATTGACCACATAGGGTAGGGATTTATCGGAAATTGACCGTGAAATGGCGGCTACAGTTGTGAGCTCGAGTGCGAAGGAGGTGACCGAAGTTAGGGCGTTTGGTCGGCAGCGGCATGTGGAGTTCGACAGTGAAGCCTGATCTGCTTCTAGGAACCTTCATTACAAAAAAATAACCATTTTACAATAGGCAATACCTAATGTAATTGGGGTTTCACAATGGGCCAACGCCCGTCTTATTATGCGATGTTAAAATAGACTTAAAAGATTTTACAACGGTTTAAAACCATTGTTAAAGCATGTTGTAATAAACATTTTTACAACGGTCCAAAGCCATTGCAATATAGTTTTTTACAACGGGCATGGACCGTTGCAATACACCTCGGCTACAATAGGCATTGACTGTTGTAATAGATGTCTTTTACAACTGTTTTTGCCCGTTGTTAAAAAATGCAAAATTAAAAAAAAAGAGTATTGGTGCCTGTATCAGTATTGAATACATCAATTTCGCATCTAAATGAGCATCCATTGATAGGCATACCTTGTATATTTTGACATGTTCAACAAGCAATCTAGACTAATAAAATGAATAAATAATTAATTAAATAGTGTATGGTAAAAGGAGGGAGAAGAGACCTGAGCAAGAAGAAGATTATTATTACATTAGAATTGTGCATACATATCCTTATTACATTAATACCAAAACTTATATAAATTGAGATCATATCAGAATACAACAGATGAGGGAAAAAATCATAAGTGAGAAAGACAAACCAAAATAGCTTTCTCTTTTATGTACCTTATTCTTTATCGGCTACAACTGGCGCATAGACCAACTTGTATTTCAAATCATGGTAGAATTTAGGGACTTATTCATCTAGATATCTTACAAAGAAGAAGAGCACCAAAATGTTAGTAGTATATCAAGTTATGTTGACATATAGAACCAGAACAAGACCGACTGTTTTCCCATCTCTTCTTGGCCTTTTTTTCTTCATCTACACCATACATAAGCATATTTCATGCTTACATCATTTTTATAATACATAATGAAATATCTAAGCATATCTCAAGCTCCTCGCCCGCAATCAAATCCAACTACAAGGAATGAACCATCCTTTACTAAAAATAATCTAACTTAAAAAAGGTGAACATTTACAGTATAGTCTGATTGGAATGATCTTTTTCAAAGACAATCATTGTAGGTGGTGAAGTATACATATATTTAAAGATCATCAATGAAGTTAATTACATATGCGCAGAATCTCGAGATCATATGACTTATGCTTTGACATCCAAGGTCTTTGCTTATACTTTATATATTGATAATATTATAAGGTGAGTTGGGCTAAGATTTTAGTCAATCAAAAAAGACTGGATAAACTACTAGTTCTTTCACTTTTGGAGGTAAGGATTCTAATTGCTTATCAGATAATATAATTCATATTTTTCTAGTTGTAGTAAAAATAAAAAATGTACCTCATCATCTTAAGTCATATAATGCACTTCCACCAGTAGTGAAATCATATATTGCATTTGCTCTTTTAACATTTACACAAGTTAATCCTCCAGCCACTTTAATAGTATTATAATGGGTTTATAGCCGTAATTGATAAGAAAACAAGTATTAGCATAAAGAGATAAATGGATAGAAGGAAGGCATATAAAATTTTGTGTTAATTTATGTGCTGAAAAAGAAAAACCGTAATGTGAATGTGAATATATTCAGTTATACGTACACTGAACATGAAATATGACATATTGTGGCACAGAGTATTTATACATTGTGGCATGGAATATTGTGGTATAGAGTATTTACTAATGACATGAAAGCTCATGCTCGCTTGATGGAGTGATGAAATAAACGGCTGAAACTCCTATACGATGTTATAAGTCTAGTCATCTATAACAAAATTTTGAACTCCAAAGAAAAATAATCTTTCTTTTGCTAGAAATTTAATCGAGCTAGTACATGTTGATGAAATTTCAGTACAAAATTGGTATACTCCGAATATTTCCTCAACCACACCACCAAACTTTATGTTAGAAACCACTTCTCCTCTAGATGCTTTTAATGCAATTTGAGCATGAAAAAGAGACTTTGCTTCTTCTTTATTATCAGGCAAGGTCTTTCTCAAAGCCTCATAGTTCTTCACTACTTCAGCCCATCTCTCAAGCTAATCACAACAAGGTATAAATAATGGTAAGTTAATCAATGTTTAACAAAAGAAATTCTGAAAACATATATGAAATGGGCTATCGACGGTATTGATTTAACTAAGAGGCAACCCCGACTATGGACACAACCAAATTTTTGATAGCGTTCGCCAGAGTTTTTGTCTAGTACTATGGTCCAATGTAAACTAATCTTTTTTCCTAATAAAAAATTATATGCATATTTCAACAAACTATATCAAATTAGATAAAAAAATTGAAGGACTATACTGAATATTTGATTATGTGATAAGTAGTATTATCCCTTAGTCAAACCATTGTTTTCAATAGCAAAAACAAATGTAAATTATGTTTAACCTTAACATAAGAAGCTACGCGTCGAAGAAGAGACTTCACGTGATTTGGTTGAATTCTAAGAGCTTCATTGCAATCCTCTATTGATCTCTCCTGTTGCCTTAATTTTGCTCTACAAATAGCTCTGATACAAAGCAACACAGGGTGTTAAGTCATATTTAAGCACTTCACCATATTTAGTTGATACCTCTGCATAGTTTCCAGATTTAAAAAAATGATTGCCTTGCGCACGAGCATGTGCAACTGATCCAACATTGTTAAGCATTGTAATCACTTCCATGGTGCTAGCATCCAAGTGTTTTGCTTTCTCTGTGGATGCTAACCTATGAATGACATTTCATTTTTAGTTAAATACATTATTATAGTACTTCCAAGTAGGCCTGTCAATGGATACCCGAAAAATCCGAAATCCGTCTGGATCCGTATCCAAAAAACGGATATTATCCGATATCTGAAAAGCGGATGCGGATATCCGATATTCGAAAAGAAAATCGGATGCGGATGCGGATATGGGCATATTCGTATCCGAAAAACATCCATCCGATCCAAAATTTTATGTGTGTTTCCATTTTTTCATTATGTTGTTGCTATTTTATCATTTGAATTGATGTAATATCGTGTAAACTTGTTTGATATTGTGTGCGTTGTCATTTTGTCATTTGAAAAACTGATTAGTATTGTAGTGTGTATATTGTCATTTGAGAAAGTGATTGTTTTACTTCAAAAATATTAGTATAATAAAAATCTTATTCAATTTCGAATGCGGATATTTCGGATATTTTCGGATATCCGGAAATATCTGCTTTTTTTCGGATTCGGATGCGGATACAGCCATATCTGCATCTGTTTGCATCCGTTGACAGCCCTACTTCCAAGCATGAAAGCATCATCAACTTATAGCTCACCTTCCGAATGCTAAATCAACATGCGCTTGTACAATGTATATATAGGAATCTGAAATCATACCAAAATATTTTGATTATAAGAATGATTCTATCTTGGGTCTACTTACAAAATGTATAAATATGACATATTGTGGCACGGAGTATTTACTAGAGACACGAAGGCTTATGGTGATGCCTATTAATACCAAATATATCAAACACATTATGGCATAGAGTATTTCATTAACTGTTTTAAGAACAAATATATCAAATTATTTTAGTAACTTTTTACTCTAGCATACCTTAACGGGATATAAGAATCAAAGTCCAAAGCTCAAAAAAGAAGGGGTTTTTTTTACCCGAATGTTGTTAATTGAAGATCCGAGTAGAAGTCAACCTCGCCTAAAGTTGATTTTGCCTCGCCTGAATGGAAGCTATCCTCGCTTGAAGAGAATCAAAGTCCAAAGCCTGAAGAGAAATCGTCCTCACTTGAACATATGTCACCTTGCCTGAAGAGAAGTCAACCTCGCCACACCTGAAGAAGTCACCTCGTCGCCTCGCTTGTAGCTTCGCCTCATCGCCTCGCTTGTAGCGTCATCTCGTTGCCTCGTATGAAGAAAGTGATGAGAACCGACGACCAAAGCCACCTAGTTATGAACCGATGACTTGAGGGATGTAGATCATCATGGGAATTAGGAATTGAGATTGGGATTGGAATGATGATGTGAGGCATGGCGAAGCATCACTTTGATTTTAATTTAGGAGTTTGCGATGCAATTTGGGATCCAAGGTTAAGTAAAAACAAGGTAGGCGGAAAATGAAAAATTAGCAGAAACGAGGGCAGAAAACAAGGGAAAGCTAACCATTAGTTTCATGATGACACTATTATTTTTTTATGAATTTTAGAAAAATTTCAAAATTTTATGAATTTTATAAAGTTTAATTTAGAAAATTTTACAAATTTAATTTTTTTTAAATATTTAATATTATTATTAACTATAATTATTAAATATCAAATTCTAAATAATAAATATAAAATTTTAATTATTAAATATTAAGTACTTATTAATTATTAGTTATTAAATATTAGTCTTAGTTGTAAATTATTTGATAGAGATTATTTTATAGTAATTATTAAATATTAGAAATGAATTATTAATTATTAAAAGCTAATTATTAATAATGTAATCGTAATAATTTAATATTAATTGTTAATTATTCATTATATTTATTAATTATTAAATGTACTTAATAAATATTAACTGTAGTTTACTAATTATTGATAATTAACTAAAAATTAATTAAATATAAAATTAAGTGATTCCAAATAGGTTGTAATATGTATCTATTATTTCAACTAGTAGAAAAAGAGTTGTGAAAATTGACATTTATTACAACGAGTAAAATAAAATGGTTGTAATAGGCATCTATTACAACGGGCAAACATGGAAAAGTATTGATGAAAATTAGTATCTATTACAACAAGCAAAAAATAGTTGTGATAGGCATCTATTACAATGGAAAATGAAAAATGTTGTATAGGTATCAATTACAACGAGCAAAGAAAAAGAACATTGAAGAGTGGTATCAATTACAACTGGCAAGATAAAACCATTGTAACAAGTATCTATTACAACAGGCTTTTTTGACCATTGTAAAATGTCGTTATAATAGGGTATTTTTATTGTAATGCTTAAGTAGCAACGATATGCAGATGAAATGAGCGAAGTTGGGATGGTCGTTACTCTCAACTTCCTGTAGCGAAAGCGCATATAAAATAAATAAATTAATAAATTAATATAATAATTAAATTAAATTAAATAATTATAATAATACCCTTATCTTCAAACGCTTATAACTCTCGCATACGAACTCTGTTTCATGCGTGGTTTATGGTATTGGGATCGTGGCAAGATGAGGAACATTTTGGTACGTTTTTGATATATTTTGAGATACTTTAGAATGTGTCATAGTTTGATAAATTCGTTATACGTTATTTGAGATTTGGCAACATACGATAGTCCAAGAAGCTAAGTCCTCAATATACGATAGTTCGAAGAGTCGGGTCCTCAATATACGATAGTTCGAAGAGTCGGGTCCTCAATATAGATAGTCCGAGGAGCTGAGTCCTCAATATACGATTGTTTGGGGAGATGAGTCCTCAATATACGATAGTATGAGGAGCCGAGTCCTTAGTATGCGAGAGATAGAGGATTTGAACCCCAGTATATGACTTGACGGTAGTTTGTTGGGAATTTAAGTTCAATCATGTGCATATGATTAGGCAAGAGATAAATTTTAATGAGACCTTAGCATATGAAATCATTATAGTATTATATTTTGTTTAGCTAACTTGGTTGGTGTAGGTGACACGAGTTAAGGTATAGTTTTCGAGCATTAGGGTTGTTTTACTAGCTTATTAGGATTATACACTTATATGATGTGTTTCATTCACCGGACATATGTCTGACGCCCTCTATTATTTTTTTATTTTTAGTTATACTCTTGTAGTTGATTGAGAAGATTGATGGTGTCCAGGAAGTGTGACAATGTGATGAAGACATGCATTTATTTATCTGTTAGCTATCAACTATTTTATTTCAGTTATTCCTAGATATTTAACTGTTTCCATTACCAGTATAGAGAGAAGTTGTAATTGGAATTTTGTTTGGTACTTGTTTTATTTGTATAGGATTGTATTATTGATTATTATATTTTATTCCTTCCGCTGTGGGTTTCAGAAAGTACAGAATATTGTAGATAGCTCTGTGACCTATTTTATATTTTTTTCTCAAAATGATCTACTGTCAACAACATCCACGATGCAAGCATTACTATTAGATGTGGGTCGAGATGTTGTAGATGGTAAGCTGTTACATCAATAGTCACAATTAGCATCTAGACATTATGCTCCATTATAATTAGAAGTAACTTTTATGTAGTGTAATCATGGTAACTAATAGTTGTACTTAACAAATAACAAGCTACATCTCCACATCTAAACTATGACCTGAACAATACATCAATAATTCATTCGTCACTAAATCACTAGATAATCGGTGCTGAATATACTATTGTAATTAAAATTTTGAAAATTTCCTACCTGAACGAGAAAGAAAAAGCCGTTATTTTTTCGTTCAAACTATTGTAACTTCTTTATAATGTCCTGGAATTAGACAAGACTTTGACCAATGAGATCGTATCTACATTATTGACAAAATGGAACACTCAAAGACTTCATATTTTGAACATACGTTGTAGTTCATCATGGTAACTAATAGTTGTACTTAGTAAATAGTAGGCTAGCCTTCACATCTAAACTTTAATTTAAACAATATTTCAACGACCCATTTGTCTCTAAATCACTGGATAGTTGTGTAGAAATTTACCAAGAATTTAAATTTTGAAAATTTGATTTAAAAATAAATTTTGAAAATTTGAGTTTATATTTGAAATGTATGTTTTGAAATTATTCATTTTTTCATCATAGGCAAAAAAATTAAAATTCAAAATAAAAAATATGAATAATTTAGTGCTCTCTACAAAATGAGGATCACTCGTATTCTAGAAGAATTTTTTTGAATTTTGATGGAACTAGAAATTGAAAAGTTTAATTTGAAAAAAAAATTTGAAATTTAAAAGGTTAAAAAGTAGAATTTTAACTTTTGATATATTTTCTATAAAATTTAGTCAAATATAATTTAAATTGTTAAATGGGTCAAATGGGTAATCCATATATTGTATGGGTTGGTTTAGGTTGACCCTTATTCTAAATGGGATGGGTCATTAATGGGTTGGGTCAATTTTTACTCAATTCCTTCTTGACCCGATACAAGTCGTTTGATGGGTCTAGCCCAATCAAAAAAAGTTGAAGCAATATTATTAAAAGGAAAGGAAATTCCATAGAAACTGCAGAAATTTCTTATGTTTTGCATCATATTTGGAAGGAATTCCTTTTGAAACTACTTTTTAGGTAATTCATGAAAAATGCAAATTTAGAAAAAAAATTGGAAGTAGAAATTCGAAAAATCGGGAAAATGGAAAAAATCCCTCAATTCAACCTGTACGGATGAATTACGAGTGTTATAAATGGCAGATCATTACAAAATACCTTTCCTTCTGTAGAGAATACATCACAAACACTTCCTTGGTACAACAAAACAGCAGATCCATCATATTCAAACTTCATTTTCCAACTAAGTTCATCCTAGTTCAAACAACAATCTACAAACAACCAAATTTCATATACACCAACAATACACCTTTTTTTCCTGATAAATCCAACTCAAGGCAAATGGGTAATTATATCTGTTCATCAAAATTTACTATACATACAACGGTTGTTATATAAAAAAATTAAAACCAAAATACCCTTATTTATAGTGGATATACGCTAGAAATTAAACTACCGCGTAGTACCTCTATTAGGATTATTAAATACCACGCAGTACATTCCGTAGTTTCATACTATTACCTCGTTGTTGCCTCCACTAGGTGTATATTATTACTGTAACGACCCGAAATTTTGGACCATTCGCATCCATTATAAGTGTATAGGTAGACACTCATGCCGAAGTTGAATTGCTCAAAATACCGCGTTGTTAATTTAAATTTGGCAAAACTGAACATATAAAATAAATAAACACAGATCACAGACACAGAGTAATAAGTGCAGCGGAAATAAAAGAGATAGTAGTTCATGAAGCTACTATATAAATGTATAAGTTACATCAGAGCTTACAACAGAAGAGTAATACGATACATCAGATACAAATTAGAGTACATCACTGGAATCATCGAATATCTGAAAGCTGGATAGATAGCTGGATCTCCAAGCAAAGCTCCAACTCCAAAGGTGAGTCTCGAAAGCTGAACCACTCAGTCTGACCCGAGCGTAAAGCAAAATACAAAACACTCGAGTCAAGATTAACATTCTTATATTAATAAATCCAACTCAAGTGAAATAACAATTGAAATACAAGTAACTCAAAGGATGTTTGGAATAACCATCCTTTAAGGATCCGTTAAACTATCTACTAGGTAGTAGTGTACGATAAGTAGATAATGTCTATCAGTAATATAAAAGATATCAAAATAGCGTTAAGTCATGGCCCATTCCACCCTTAACACATTTTTATTCCCAAAAGCATATACAAGACCGTAGTTTCCCCAAAACCGGAAGTCACCAGAGGGCAATCCATATACTCAAGGTACAAATCAAAATCGTAGTGGTCGCGCATAAATGGAATACAAGTATGACAAGGCACATGAGGCAATACCCAAGGTAGTGATACTACCGTTCGCCTGATCCGGACTGGTGAGAACGCAATGCCGCAGCGCCCGCAACACCGTGAAACAACACTCCCAAAATCAAGGGTGCACCAATCGACAACAAGTATAAGTAGTTCGAAGAAGTGTGTCCACTTGAGGTAGCTAATCCTCCATTGGTCCGGCACAGCTCCTGTTTTAGTCATTTCCAATTTGACACAAGTGTCAAGGCTATCCATTATCGTTCTCTTTCTTCAGTCATCACGAACATCATTCCAACCACTTCATTCTGGATCATCACTCCGCGTATAGTTATTAAAGTGGTTTTCGGTTTAGATAGAGAGTATATCCATAACCGAATTTCGGTCTCTTTAATAACTTCCGTAATTATTACACCGATTGGTCGTTTATATATTTCAAAAACCAAATCAATTTCAATTTCAATTTCAATTCGTAAACCAACATTTCATTTCTCTTTCGAAATCAATTTCCATAATTTACGTTTCAAAACTTCCAAATTACCATTTCAAAATCTTATAATACAATTTCAAATTTTATTTAAACGATTCCAATATTGATTCAAGTTCGTATATAAGTTTCATTCCGAAATCATTTAAATTAATTTAATTTAACATTCAAATCAATTTCAAATTCATTTATCGATTTCATTCAATATTCGTTAAGTTACTTTATCATTCAAAACAATTTCTATTAAATTCCCAATTCATTAAATCAATTTCTTATGTTCAACTTCATTAAATCAAAACTCACAATTTTGAATTAAATTAAATTCGTCAAATCAATTCTTTCAATTTCAGGTCTTACATTAATTCCAAAAATATCACATTTTCATTTCTTGTTAAAGAAATCCAATTTCACTTATTTACTTCCTTAAATAATTTTCCAAAACTTAATTAATAAAGAAACTCAATTCCAATTATTTACGAAGTAAAATTCACTTATTCAAAAGTTCAATTTTTCTTATTAAAGAATTTCAATTCAATTTAATCATTAAATAATTCAATCTTATTTGATTATTAAATAATTCAAAACTTAATTAATAAAATTTCAAAGTTTAATGATTTCAAACTCAATTATAATTTCAAACTTAATTATCAAATCATTTCAAGTTTAATTATTTCAAACTTTATTATAATTTCAACTTAATTATAATTTCAAACTTAATTCAATCATTTCTCAAATTAAACAATATTCTTTCATCAATTACATCGTTAATGTTTTGTTTCAGATTATTAAAAATTTACATTTTCCTTTCATTAAAAATTCAAATTTTAACTTCATTTCAAAACCATATTATTTATTCAAATAACATCTTCATTTTATTTTTAAATCAAATTATTGACCAATCGGGTTTTATTTAATTTCCTATCCTAGGTCAAAGTTCAATTTGGGTATTTATCATTTCAACCCGATTCCAATTCAATTCAAAATCAAAACATAGCAAAGGGAACTTGCAGTGTGATAACTGGGATGGTGTCAAAGTAAATAAACAAGCAATAACAACAATCAATATCAATCCAATAATCAATTCAAATAATCCCGAAATAACCGTATAAATTCGCATTGTTATTTGTACGAATTAATATAATTATTTCTAGAATCTACGCTATCATTTCATGTAGATTAAAGATTATTACATTACGGTTTTCACTTGTCATTCAATTTACAATTTCATACATCATCAATTTAACAACATACATTCAGTGGTTCAAAGTGTAATTAAACAAACCCTACGTGTCAATAAATTCAACAGTTAAAGGGGTCATATTATACAAATGTCAGTTAATCAAATTTAACATTTAACTATCCTATATCAATTTCAATTGCATACTATTTATCATTTTAACATTTACAATTTAACGTTCAATATAAACATCAACAATCAATCAATCATCAACCAAACTGAATTATCATCGCATAAATAATTAACAGATAATGGTGTCAGATGTCACAGGTGAACTGATACAGGCAATAGCATATATAACAGTGTAATCAACTAACAGCAGTATATTTCAATTGTCGTTTCAATTGAAATCAAATTTAATAAATAAAAGAACGTTAATCGTGAGTGATTGCTCACCTTTCAAGGCTAGAGACGAACGAGTAAGAGATGAGTTACGAGTTCCAAAGCGACGCTGGATGGACACGATTCGATGAAGGACAGGAACGACGGACGAAGCTGATAACAGAAATCGATGACGAATTAGAACCAGATTGACGAAGGTGGATGGTATAAGTGAACTCATTACCATAACCAACATTTATATGTAGACTTGCTTTATATCGTATATACTTTATATTTAATATAAAACAATGTTATATCTAAGTTGCGAATAGAATATTTATATAAAACAGTATTATACTATGCTTAATATACAGTAACCTAGACTATCAACATGTATATGCAGACAAAGAATGCGAACAATAATTACGAACAAATGCAGACCAAGATATGTACATGCAGATCCTAAACAACAAAACATCTATGTTATGTACACACGCTTAAAAATATGAATTTTGAAACATATACAAAAAATTTAAATCTACGTATAAATTTCAAATCAACGCCTATTCAAAACAGCACCCTACCCAAAAATCATATATATTATTATTATCTTCAACTATATATATGGTACACGCAAGCTGCTATACCCTGTACATAATAGATTTAAATTTATACTGTACATATATGACTAGATTAAAAATATATCACCGTATAAGATACTGTAACCAACTAGGAAGATTCATTGTAAAACATAAATAACAGGATACTGTAAACTTACAAACATAGTAGAATTTACAAAAATAAAGTAAATGTGTATACAGCAATTTAAAACTTAATCATCACGCATACTTTAAGTCTATGTATGTCTAACTAGTGTGAATATAAACAGTACATTTTTCTTTTCAACAGCTTTGCCGATCGAATAAATAAAATAATTGTAAAACATTTTTTTTTCGACAAAATATAATTTCTAAACAACTGTAAATATATATCAACACTACTAATACAATATATTGATGTAACACTGGACTCACGCATGCAGGCGTTGATACAAATTCAAACTATTTCAATTTAAACTGAAAGCTATCATATATCTCTGCATATACATACTTCATATTCATAGATACGAAAGTTATTGTAAACACACCCTAGAATATAAATCTCAGCAGCATTAGACAAACTTAGCTTTGTATAATCATACCTATTCTTTATAAACTATAGCAAAATAGCTTACTGCATATAAAATCTGGTACACGCTAACATAAACAATATTCAACATAGTAATATATATAAATACAACACATACATACCTATATACATAAAAAGGGACGGTAGGGAGGATCTGAGTTCGTGGGGTTTGGTCAGAGGGTGGTGGAGAGTGCGGCACGTGGCTACAAGGTGGGGATGTGAAGGGGCGGTGGAAGGTTGGAGGCTGAGTTTGGTGGAAGCACGAGGGGTCGACTGGCCTGGGTGTGGTGGCCGAGAAGGTGAAGGCGGAGTGGTGGATCTGGCTTGCGACGTTGGGTGGCATGGCACGGAGGCAGAGGTGGCAGTGGATGCAGAAGGTGGAGGTGACGTGGCCGAGGGGGTGGCCATAGGCGGAGGTCGGAGTGGATAGGAGGTTGGAGGCGGTGATGCTGGATTCATAGCATGAGCTGCCACGTGGGAAGGTGGAGGTGAAGGTCGACTGTCGCTTCGGAAGTGGTGGAGGCCGAGATGGGCGCGAAATAAGGGAAGGGATATGGTTTCATGCGGCTATAGTTGAATGAAGATGAAGGTGAACAGAAGTGTAAAACAGAGAACGAATGGACACACAGATAATATCACAACCAAGGCATAAGAAGCGTTAAAGGGTTGATTTCCGAAATTATTAAATGCTGGTGACCGTTAGATTTAACAAAGTGGATAAGAATTCAAAAGGTTGAAATTTGGGTACCGATACGGTTAAATGTTTCGTGGATTTCGATGCGAAACGAACGCCAAAAATACAAAAATGAGTATACCATAGAGATCAGCACGACAAGATGATCGAAACGGTATGAAAATATCAGTGGTACGATCATCCGATAAAAATCGATATCGGTACCAGAATACTGTTATTTTGCAGAAAATAAGAACGACGGAGCAATAGATGTCCAAATTTTGAAAAACGACAAACTGATATCTTGCTCGGAAGATGGTTTAGAATTTTTCTATGTAAAAATATTTAGGTTTTGAAAACGTTTTTAATTTCAACGCTTTTTAACCGATTAAATTGAAGTAAATTTACGCGCGAAATAAACTTTCATATTTTCGGATGAAACTTTACCAGTTGCTATGTTTAACTAGACGTATTCCAAATATTAAATTTTTATTTCAAAATTTTATCGTTTAAAATTTCACAAAATTTCAACTAATAACGTTATTAAAACCGGTTGAAATTTACGGGTCGTTACACTCTCCCCCACTCAAAACTTTTCGTCCCCGAAAAGGAACGAGGTAGGAGAATAGAAACAACCCGAAAGAAAACAGATTTGAAATACAAAATAAAAATTAATTTAAACCATATAAATTCAAATTTAAATTAATTGATATTCAGTAATTGATTTAATCCATTTGATTTGACTAAAATCAATCTCAACTATTTCTAAACTCATTATCTTATTATCCAATTATCCTCAATTTACACTTTCTAAAACCATAAATTTGAATAGTCTTTTATTATAATCATATTTTTTTCAGCAATTTAAATTCTTCTTTATTCCAAATTACTGTTAAATTTATTCTACTTAATATATCTACTCACATATATTTAACCCATATAAATTAATTTAAAATATAAAAGTTTCGATTTAAATTAATTTACATCTATTAATTTCTTTTAAATTCAAGGTATTTTTATAAGTTGATCTAATTTCAATTTATTAATTAACCTTCAAAACAAAATTTATTTCATTATTAACCGAGTTTTACATATTATCCTATCTAACGCTATTAACATCTTTATAATCAAAATTTAGTGTATCACATTTATGATAAACACTCAAATTTTATTTATAATTTCAATTTATATTATATATTATCCAATTACATATTCAACTTCTGGATGATTTAGGTAAGTTGTATTAGAATGCAGTTGAACAATATACAAATAAAATTTTCCCAATTCAACTATTCAAGTTTAAATATTCATTCCAAATTTTGGTTTTATTTATAATTAAAATCATCCTTTAACAAAAATTTAAGAATTAGATTTCCGATTAACTTTAAACAATTTAGAGATATATATAATATTTTTATATCCAATCAAATTAAATTTTAAAATAAGACACCCGTATAAATATATAAATCGAATTATACTGAAGAAATTCAAATCAAAATATTTTTCAAAACAAAACCGTAGCAAAGCTACAGAATAGTATCTCCACTTCGAAACTCGAAAATGAATGTCGATGATGCGGCCGCCATCACCGAAATTATTTTCCAACGACAAAGAGAAGAGCACTGATTTCAACATTTTAAAATTCTTTGGAAATGATTCCTATTCGAAAATACTTTCAATAATATATACTTTGAAATTTTAAAACCAAAGTTTGAAATCACCGGAATCTAAATTTCTTAAATTTCTGAATTAAATTCATTTCAAATTCCAATCAATTTATAACCAAGTTTATAAATTCATTTATTTATATTATGCAATAGTTAATGGTTTACAAAACAATGAATGAAAATCAAATATTATTATTTTCAGACAACAAATTCATTAACAATTTAATTTCAGAAAACTTATATTTATATATAATATAATCATTCAAAACTATTTTGTTTATCAAATCTGAAAACAGCATTTTTAATATAAATTTGGAAATACATTTCTTTGCTCGACGATATAGGAATGGATTTTCAAAATAAGGATAGGGATTCAAATTTTTTGTTGACTTAAATCAAAGAGAATTTCGATTCGACGATAGGTTTGAACAAAGACGAGATAATTAAATAACAAAATAAGGCGATGGATAAGTTTATATAAATCGCGGGCAACCTTAACCGGGTCGACCGTGACTTCAAAAATAAGATCGGTGTAGAATTACGAGGTAAATCGACATTCGATCTCAAGAAATAGAATTCAGGTATAGCAGGGGATAGATAGCATCGTAAACCAAGGATACAGAAATCTCCGGTAAATCGATGCTTATTATAAAGGAGTTTAATCCTTTACGAATCATTCGAAGATTGGCGAGACCGCCGATCTATTATAGATAACATTCAGAATGGAGTTATGGGGTGCTCCATGATTGAAAGAAGGCGGATAGTGAAGGACACGAATGAATTTCGGAACCGAGGGGAACGTTCCAAAATTCAAAGGAATTGAGTCAATGGAAGAGATTGAAACTCGAATGAGAGTGATTCTGTAAATACATTTACCCTATATATTAAGTTTTGCCTAGAGCTACCAAAGCTCTGATACCAACTGTAATGACCCGAAATTTTGGACCATTCGCATCCATTATAAGTGTATAGGTAGACACTCATGCCGGAGTTGAATTGCTTAAAATACCGCATTGTTAATTTAAATTTGGCAAAATTGAACATATAAAATAAATAAACACAGATCATAGACACAGAGTAATAAGTGCAGCGGAAATAAAAGAGATAGTAGTTCATGAAGCTACTATATAAATGTATAAGTTACATCAGAGCTTACAACAGAAGAGTAATACGATACATCAGATACAAATCAGAGTACACCACTGGAATCATCGAATATCTGAAAGCTGGATAGATAGCTGGATCTCCAAGCGAAGCTCCAACTCCAAAGGTGAGTCTCGAAAGCTGAACCACTCAGTCTGACCCGAGCGTAAAGCAAAATACAAAACACTCGAGTCAGGATTAACATTCTTATATTAATAAATCCAACTCAAGTGAAATAGCAATTGAAATACAAGTAACTCAAAGGATGTTTGGAATAACCATCCTTTAAGGATCCGTTAAACTATCTACTAGGTAGTAGTGTACGATAAGTAGATAATGTCTATCAGTAATATAAAAGATATCAAAATAGCGTTAAGTCATGGCCCATTCCACCCTTAACACATTTTTATTCCCAAAAGCATATACAAGACCGTAGTTTCCCCAAAACCGGAAGTCACCAGAGGGCAATCCATATACTCAAGGTACAAATCAAAATCGTAGTGGTCGCGCATAAATGGAATACAAGTATGACAAGGCACATGAGGCAATACCCAAGGTAGTGATACTACCGTTCGCCTGATCCGGACTGGTGAGAACGCAACGCCGCAGCGCCCGCAACACCGTGAAACAACACTCCCAAAATCAAGGGTGCACCAATCGACAACAAGTATAAGTAGTTCGAAGAAGTGTGTCCACTTGAGGTAGCTAATCCCCCATTGGTCCGGCACAGCTCCTGTTTTAGTCATTTCCAATTTGACACAAGTGTCAAGGCTATCCATTATCGTTCTCTTTCTTCAGTCATCACGAACATCATTCCAACCACTTCATTCTGGATCATCACTCCGCGTATAGTTATTAAAGTGATTTTCGGTTTAGATAGAGAGTATATCCATAACCGAATTCCGTTCTCTTTAATAACTTCCGTAATTATTACACCGATTGGTTGTTTATATATTTCAAAAACCAAATCAATTTCAATTTCAATTTCAATTCGTAAACCAACATTTCATTTCTCTTTCGAAATCAATTTCCATAATTTACGTTTCAAAACTTCCAAATTACCATTTCAAAATCTTATAATACAATTTCAAATTTTATTTAAACGATTCTAATATTGATTCAAGTTCGTATATAAGTTTCATTCCGAAATCATTTAAATTAATTTAATTTAACATTCAAATCAATTTCAAATTCATTTATCGATTTCATTCAATATTCGTTAAGTTACTTTATCATTCAAAACAATTTCTATTAAATTCCCAATTCATTAAATCAATTTCTTATGTTCAACTTCATTAAATCAAAACTTACAATTTTGAATTAAATTAAATTCGTCAAATCAATTCTTTCAATTTCAGGTCTTACATTAATTCCAAAAATATCACATTTTCATTTCTTGTTAAAGAAATCCAATTTCACTTATTTACTTCCTTAAATAATTTTCCAAAACTTAATTAATAAAGAAACTCAATTCCAATTATTTATGAAGTAAAATTCACTTATTCAAAAGTTCAATTTTTCTTATTAAAGAATTTCAATTCAATTTAATCATTAAATAATTCAATCTTATTTGATTATTAAATAATTCAAAACTTAATTAATAAAATTTCAAAGTTTAATGATTTCAAACTCAATTATAATTTCAAACTTAATTATCAAATCATTTCAAGTTTAATTATTTCAAACTTTATTATAATTTCAACTTAATTATAATTTCAAACTTAATTCAATCATTTCTCAAATTAAACAATATTCTTTCATCAATTACATCGTTAATGTTTTGTTTTAGATTATTAAAAATTTACATTTTCCTTTCATTAAAAATTCAAATTTTAACTTCATTTCCAAACCATATTATTTATTCAAATAACATCTTCATTTTATTTTTAAATCAAATTATTGACCAATCGGGTTTTATTTAATTTCCTATCCTAGGTCAAAGTTCAATTTGGGTATTTATCATTTCAACCCGATTCCAATTCAATTCAAAATCAAAACATAGCAAAGGGAACTTGCAGTGTGATAACTGGGATGGTGTCAAAGTAAATAAACAAGCAATAACAACAATCAATATCAATCCAATAATCAATTCAAATAATCCCGAAATAACCGTATAAATTCGCATTGTTATTTGTACGAATTAATATAATTATTTCTAGAATCTACGCTATCATTTCATGTAGATTAAAGATTATTACATTACGGTTTTCACTTGTCATTCAATTTACAATTTCATACATCATCAATTTAACAACATACATTCAGTGGTTCAAAGTGTAATTAAACAAACCCTACGTGTCAATAAATTCAACAGTTAAAGGGGTCATATTATACAAATGTCAGTTAATCAAATTTAACATTTAACTATCCTATATCAATTTCAATTGCATACTATTTATCATTTTAACATTTACAATTTAACGTTCAATATAAACATCAACAATCAATCAATCATCAGCCAAACTGAATTATCATCGCATAAATAATTAACAGATAATGGTGTCAGATGTCACAGGTGAACTGATACAGGCAATAGCATATATAACAGTGTAATCAACTAACAGCAGTATATTTCAATTGAAATCAAATTTAATAAATAAAAGAACGTTAATCGTGAGTGATTGCTCACCTTTCAAGGCTAGAGACGAACGAGTAAGAGATGAGTTACGAGTTCCAAAGCGACGCTGGATGGACACGATTCGATGAAGGACAGGAACGACGGACGAAGCTGATAACAGAAATCGATGACGAATTAGAACCAGATTGACGAAGGTGGATGGTATAAGTGAACTCATTACCATAACCAACATTTATATGCAGACTTGCTTTATATCGTATATACTTTATATTTAATATAAAACAATGTTATATCTAAGTTGCGAATAGAATATTTATATAAAACGGTATTATACTATGCTTAATATACAGTAACCTAGACTATCAACATGTATATGCAGACAAAGAATGCGAACAATAATTACGAACAAATGCAGACCAAGATATGTACATGCAGATCCTAAACAACAAAACATCTATGTTATGTACACACGCTTAAAAATATGAATTTTGAAACATATACAAAAAATTTAAATCTACGTATAAATTTCAAATCAACGCCTATTCAAAACAGCACCCTACCCAAAAATCATATATATTATTATTATCTTCAACTATATATATGGTACACGCAAGCTGCTATACCCTGTACATAATAGATTTAAATTTATACTGTACATATATGACTAGATTAAAAATATATCACCGTATAAGATACTGTAACCAACTAGGAAGATTCATTGTAAAACATAAATAACAGGATACTGTAAACTTACAAACATAGTAGAATTTACAAAAATAAAGTAAATGTGTATACAACAATTTAAAACTTAATCATCACGCATACTTTAAGTCTACGTATGTCTAACTAGTGTGAATATAAACAGTACATTTTTCTTTTCAACAGCTTTGCCGATCGAATAAATAAAATAATTGTAAAACATTTTTTTTTTCGACAAAATATAATTTCTAAACAACTGTAAATATATATCAACACTACTAATACAATATATTGATGTAACACTGGACTCACGCATGCAGGCGTTGATACAAATTCAAACTATTTCAATTTAAACTGAAAGCTATCATATATCTCTGCATATACATACTTCATATTCATAGATACGAAAGTTATTGTAAACACACCCTAGAATATAAATCTCAGCAGCATTAGACAAACTTAGCTTTGTATAATCATACCTATTCTTTATAAACTATAGCAAAATAGCTTACTGCATATAAAATCTGGTACACGCTAAGATAAACAATATTCAACATAGTAATATATATAAATACAACACATACATACCTATATACATAAAAAGGGATGGTAGGGAGGATCTGAGTTCGTGGGGTTTGGTCAGAGGGTGGTGGAGAGTGCGGCACGTGGCTACAAGGTGGGGATGTGAAGGGGCGGTGGAAGGTTGGAGGCTGAGTTTGGTGGAAGCACGAGGGGTCGACTGGCCTGGGTGTGGTGGCCGAGAAGGTGAAGGCGGAGTGGTGGATCTGGCTTGCGACGTTGGGTGGCATGGCACGGAGGCAGAGGTGGCAGTGGATGCAGAAGGTGGAGGTGACGTGGCCGAGGGGGTGGCCATAGGCGGAGGTCGAAGTGGATAGGAGGTTGGAGGCGGTGATGCTGGATTCATAGCGTGAGCTGCCACGTGGGAAGGTGGAGGTGAAGGTCGACTGTCGCTTCGGAAGTGGTGGAGGCTGAGATGGGCGCGAAATAAGGGAAGGGATATGGTTTCATGCGGCTATAGTTGAATGAAGATGAAGGTGAACAGAAGTGTAAAACAGAGAACGAATGGACACACAGATAATATCACAACCAAGGCATAAGAAGCGTTAAAGGGTTGATTTCCGAAATTATTAAATGCTGGTGACCGTTAGATTTAACACAGTGGATAAGAATTCAAAAGGTTGAAATTTGGGTACCGATACGGTTAAATGTTTCGTGGATTTCGATGCGAAACGAACACCAAAAATACAGAAATGAGTATACCATAGAGATCAGCACGACAAGACGATCGAAACGGTATAAAAATATCAGTGGTACGATCATCCGATAAAAATCGATATCGGTACCAGAATACTGTTATTTTGCAGAAAATAAGAACGACGGAGCAATAGATGTCCAAATTTTGAAAAATGACAAACTGATATCTTGCTCAGAAGATGGTTTAGAATTTTTCTATGTAAAAATATTTAGGTTTTGAAAACGTTTTTAATTTCAACGCTTTTTAACCGATTAAATTGAAGTAAATTTACGCGCGAAATAAACTTTCATATTTTCGGATGAAAATTTACCAGTTGCTATGTTTAACTAGACGTATTCCAAATATTAAATTTTTATTTCAAAATTTTATCGTTTAAAATTTCACAAAATTTCAACTAATAACGTTATTAAAACCGGTTGAAATTTACGGGTCGTTACAATTACCTTATTGTAACTCTCCTAGCTGTTTATTATTTGCTCCTCTAGGAATTCAGATCAAGGCAATGAAATAAAATTAAGAGTGGTAAAAATAAATAGTGGACGGTTAGAATTGATAATTGTATAGTGTATATGAAATAAAGAACCGCGTAAGTAGGCCTATAAATGGATAGTTTCAGATGCAGATAGTGCCATATCTTCGTCTCTATTTGAAATTATTTTTGGATAACGGATATCCACATCTGCAGATAAGGATGAATATCGGATAATTATCATATACATTAATTATCGATAAATCAAAAAACATAAATAGAAAATTTTGAATTAACATAAGTTTTTTTTCAATCCTATTGATTATAAAATTATTCAAAATCATCTAATATGATGATAATAAATGGTTTTGAGTAGTTAATATCCATTGAATGCATATTGTATATGTTACGACCAAATTTTCCACATCTCCGGAAAGTCTCGAACGATTGAACCGGACTAAGGAGTGATAGATAAGTGGACATGGAGACCTGGAAAATATCTTAAGACAACAAAGTGGAAAGTTATAAAGGAGATAACAAAAAATGGATGAGATAAGGCAACTTGACCACCTCAACTCGGTTGCCACAATTTGGGCCGAGTTGTGCTTATATCGAGTTGAAAAGTGGTCGAGTTAATGAGCCAACATGGCGTGCTTAAGCGGGAGGCAAGGAAAAGAGATTGAAATATGGAGTGAGAAAACTAAAGTACAAAGCATGCAAGCATGAAAGAACAAAGGAAGATAAAAACAAAAGAGCTAAAGGATCAATTCAAGTGCCGAATTGTAAAACCCCGAGCTGACTTGCCACGAGTTTTTCGGGGTGCGACGTGGTGAACGTGTGTAGTGAATTTTGGAGCTTAATTCACTCGTCTATAAATAGGAGGAGAGGTTCACCTGGACTAGGACTTCTTTTAGATCTTCATTTTGAACTCTAAATTAAGACGAGATGAAAAATATAATCCTGAATTAAACTATGTACAGCTCATACCCGAATTGAAAATACCGATTTGTAAAATCTATTTTGTAGGAGCAAAGTACAATCAATAGAAAATGGTCAAGTGACGTAGGTCGGAGTATTTGTCGAACCACTATAAATATTTTGTGTTCTTTTCTCTCTTTTAACCACTTTTCTTACAAATTTCGTTAACTATTGAAATGGATGTGTAATGACCCGCCTTTTCGACCCACAAAAGTCGACACTAATACATCCACGGTATTCGCGTGCTGAGCATCCAAGTGTTGGGATGAAAGATTGTTGGGGTGAAAGAAAAGAAAAGACATAACAAAATCCCACATCATGACTAGTAATATATAATATACAAATGATCTTTACAAAAGAAAACTTTAATAAACATACAACAATGAGAGTAAACTAAATTAATCATCAGCATGGATTGTTATAACAGCCTGTCCTCACAAATGCTGATAAATACAAAACAAGAAATGGGGTGGAAAATAAAATATGTAAATAGGTCTTCGAGGCATCCAGCTCGTCCCTTGAAGCTCCAAAGCGAAAATCTAAATCTTGATATATACTCAATTCTAACCCGAGTATTAAGAGGAAATGACACCCGGATCAGTCCGGTAAACCAGAGTGAGAAACTCAAATCATCTGGATTATTTAATGTTATAAAACCTTAAAGGTATTTCGTAAGACCACACAGCACACAAACACGGACGGGTATTTACCTTACGATAACTAAACCATTTTATTAAAAATTCCAATGGTATTATAATAATGTCCAGGGTTTAAAATAAATATTTAACATAGCCGGAATGGTTACATTAATTACATTCAAAATTATTTAGGATACAACTAAGTCCGTAAGGCATGTATCAGAGACTGAATTACATCTATGACAGGGCTATTGGGGTATCGTCTGTCACAGTACACCTCGACATATAATGTACTGAGGTTGCAAGCCGTGCAACCTCTGCCAACACAGAACCGTTCAACTCCTTACTAGATAGTACTGAATATAATCGTCCCTTGGTTGCGATCAACAACTATACTAGGCCAAAAGCAAACATCCAAAAAAAATATCGACCTTGATCAGGGATAATCATACCTTAATGGTAGCGAACCACATAGCCTTGCTGCACATCCCATGTTTTAGTCATTCCTGGATGTAAGGCTTGAGGCTACATTTACCTTTTTAGAAAATCCGATTTGGAATGCTAACATTGCGCTCTAGGAAACAATGCAATGTTGGCATTCCTCCATAAAAGTTGTTCAGGATATGAAAAAACCAAAGGCACTACTTCTACTATATCCTTTTTGGAATCACCCTCCAAATTAGTAGCAAGTTGCTCTTGCACTTCAAAGAACTCCATCTTCGATTCCATCGTCTTCAAGATGTCCTCAATTCAAACGCTTATGCCGGTTCGAAGTAGTTTTCAGATAACTCATGCTTATCTGATCCCGTTCTCTCCGAACCAACAATCGATAATTTCAAAACAACCCTGTTGAGTAAGTTTCGACCGGGCTAGCCCACCGAACTGCACACCGGACCAGATCCCACCTACACGCTCTCACCGAACCAACTCCTTCCCCTGCCTGCCGAACCAAAGCCGCTCCACCAAACCAAGGTCTCACCGAACCAACTCCTTCCCCTGCCTACCGAACCAAAGCCACTCCACCGAACCAAGGTCCTACCGAACCAAGTCCTCACCGAACCAATACCCCAGTACCAACTACCACTGAACCAAACCACATCCACTCACAACCGGACCAAGGCGTACCGGATCAACACTGCCATGCCAGATCGCATCAGCCCAGGCCCACCAGCAGCTATATACATCCAAGACCCCTGCCCCCAGCCTCACTCTATAAATAGAGGGGCAGGGGTACAACAATGAGGCACAAGTTTGAGAGCTCAAGCACGGATAGGACTTTCAAACAACTTTCATATACTTGTATCAAAGCTTTGTACTTGTAATATGAATAATAAAGGAAAATAACATATAAAGTGGATGTAGGCATGTTCTGGCCGAACCACTATAAATCCGCGTGTCTTTTACAATTTAGTCCACGCTTTTCATATATTTGCATTAATCACCCAGATCACTAAAAACAACATAAAATCAACTAAATCATACGACTTGGAGGTGTTTGCCCATTTTTTGTGCAAACATTTTTGGTGCTTTCACTGAGAGTTGAACTCAGGACTTCAGCTTCTCCCACTTAACTTTCTTCCTATCAGCGTCGCACATTACTTGGAAGACATGCCTCCCAAGCAGAAGAAAGATGTTAACAAAGGAAAAAACATCGCAACCAGCAGTCTTCCAGATCCAGTGGTCACAGATCAAGTAAATCGTCCCCTTCCAGCAGCAGTACCAAATGAAGGTCAGGCAAATCCGACAACCCCTGCCACAGAACAGCCGGCAGCAATTACTAGGGCAGATCTAGACAGGGTTGTGGCTGAAGTGACTAACCGCTTCACATCCCAGCAGGAAGCCTTGGTGGACCAACTCATGTCACGCTTAAGGGATGCTGAAGAGTCCAACCGCAACACTGAATCATGGGGTGAGTCCCAGTCTGGAGGATCTCAGAGACAACAAAGATCTTCCTTCTTCGAAGGAGCTAACGACAGAAGCGGCCATGGTAGGAGTCAAGACCGAGCTCAGCCCGAAGTTAGACCTGAGGAAACGCTTGGAACCGAACCCAACGGGGGAGGTACCGGGCGAAGGTCAACTGTAGTTGAGCCTGTCGTACTGCCTAACCACGGAAACACCAGTGAACGGGGCCGAGCTAGAGTCCAGCCCGAAGTTGGACCCGAGGAAGTGCTTAGATCAGAACCCAGCAGGGGAAGATCAAGGCAAGGGCCAACTGTAGCTGACCCTAGCATGCTCCCAGAAGATCAAAGACAGCCACTGGAAAATATCAGTAATGATAGACGATACCATCCCTACATGTCTTCAGGACGGAATCAGTCCCACAGAGCAGAGCCGAACTCATTTCTATCTGCTCCAAATTCTAATGAAAGGATGGCACGCTTGTTCAGAGAGTGCGTCCAACGGGATCAAAGAGATCGAGGGATAAGCGCTAGGGTAACCAGCCCCTTCGCCCGCAATATCGAAATTTCCATCACCCCCCGAGAATGGAAAATGCCAACAATGGAACTTTTCAAAGGAACCTCCGACCCCGTTGTACACTTACAGAGATACACACAGCATATGCTCATGAGTGGAGCAACAGAGGGAGTACTGTGCAAATGCTTTCCACTATTCTTAGCAGATCTAGCTACCTCCTGGTTCTGTCATCTACCCCAAGGATCCATCAGCTCGTGGGAGATGCTGAAAGAAAAGTTTATCATCCAGTTCCGCATTCATGTGGAACAACCCAAGGACGCTTATTCCTTATCCAGTATCAAACAGAAACCTGGAGAGAAGCTGCAGCAATACCTAACCCGATTCAATGCCGCAGCGGCTGCAGTCCAAGATGCCGATGAGAAGCTTATCTTAATGGCCCTCTATAGTGGTGTGCATCCGGATACTAAATTTGCTAGAAGATTGACAAAAGAAAAACCAGCTACTTTACCCGATTTCTTCCATGAAGCCGGGAAATATATGAGGCTTGAAGACGCTGCCACTGAGGGGCAGTCAGGGCAACAAAATAAGGCAGCTCACGACAACATGCCCGCTGTAGCGAAGGACATTCGAAGAAATGATTCTAGAGACAATGCTGGGGGCAAGAAGGGAGAAAAGCGCCTATATCGGCCAGGATCGAGATTTGACACTTACACTCCTTTGAACGAAACCATCGAAAACATCTTCCTTGCCACCCAAGACGAAGTTAGATACAAACGCCCACCATACAAGAAGGAATCAGATAACGCACTTAAATCTGGAAAGTTCTGCCACTTCCATGAATCTCATGGGCATGATACCAATGAATGCCATCATCTTCGGGACTTGATTGAAGAACACATCAGAAGGAAGAGACTGGAACGCTATGTAAAAGGTCAGAACAGGACACCAACTCTTGCCAATGAGAACCCAAGGCTACCCTCCCCAGAGATAGGCAGAGGAAACCGCAACACTAGCGGCTCCAGTCAAGAGAAGATAGTGGTCCATACCATCTCGGGAGGACCACACATCGCCGACAGAAGCTGGGCAGAGATGGAAAGATATGGAAAGTCACTTAGAAACAATGAAGACTACGTTAACTCTGTTACAGAAGAACGCCACCCGAAGCTGAAAGAGAGTGATGACATCACATTCAGTAGGCGTGACCTAGAGGGGAGGCAGTACCCTCACATGGATCCCATGGTTATCTCTGCCTGGCTCGGTCCAGCTGAAGTTTTCCGAATTCTAGTAGACACAGGAAGCTCAGTAAATATCCTATTCAAGCATGCATTCGACAAAATGAAACTGTCGATAAAGGATGTTTCTCCCTGCAATAAACCACTACACGATTTCACTGGAGATGCGAAGATGCCCCTCGGTCAACTGGACCTCTTTGTTGAAATTGGAAGTCATCCCCGCTCCGTTGTGCGGAAACAGACATTTGTGCTGATAGAAAACCACTCGGCCTGCAACGCCTTCTTAGGAAGGCCAGCCTGGTCTGACTTCCAAATTGTCCTGGCCCCATGGTGCCTAAAGATGAAATTTCCAATGGACAATGGAGTAGGGGAAGTAGAGGGAGACCAGGACATTGCTCGAGACTGCTATGTAACTGAACTTCGCAACAACCACGGGAAGGATAAAGGGAAGAGTGTAGAGATTTCCCTCTGCACAAAAAGTTTGGAAGCATAGCAACTAAAGAAATCCCCTCCTCTTCGATATACCAGCGACCCTTTCAATGAATTAGACCCCAGGGACAAAGAGGAGGAGGGCACCGCCGAGCCTGCAGAGGCTATGGAATTTGTATCTGTAGAACGACATAACTCGAGTAGACTATTGAAAGTCGAGTCCCAACTAAAAGCAGAATTAAAGGAACAACTCATTGATTTTCTCCGCCACAACTTGGATGTATTTGCATGGTCACACGTTGACATGACCGGAATCTCCCCTGACATAGCATGCCACGTACTAAACATTGATCCTACCAGGGCGCCAGTAAAACAGAAAAAGAGAAGTATGGGGGCAGAACGATCAGCAGCCCTCGATGAAGAAGTAAAGAACCTGCTTGCCAATGACTTCATACGAGAAGCCATCTACCCGGAGTGGATCGCCAACCCGGTGCTGGTAAAGAAGGCTAATGGGAAGTGGCGAACATGCATTGACTTCTCCAACTTAAATGACGCCTGCCCGAAGGATTGCTTCCCCCTTCCCCGAATCGATCAGCTTGTGGACAGCACAGCCGGGCACGAACTCTTATCTTTTATGGACGCATACTCAGGATATAACCAAATTCCTATGCATGCTCCCGATCAAGACCACACTAGTTTCATCACTGATTGGGGATTGTACTGCTACAAGGTAATGCCTTTCGGCTTAAAAACTTAGGGGCCACCTATCAGCGCCTCGTCAACAAGATGTTTGCAGGGCTAATAGGACAAACTATGGAAGTTTATGTGGATTACATGCTGGTAAAGTCAAGGGGAGCCGACGATCACGTAAGCCACCTGGATGAAATGTTTCAAGTACTTCGCCAATATGGAATGAAGATGAATCCCCTAAAGTGCTCCTTCGGAGTATCATCATGAAAGTTTATAGGATTCATCGTCCATGCCAGAGGGATTGAAGCAAACCCTGAACAAGTCCGAGCTCTGAAAGATATTAGGATACCTTCTACCCGAAAGGAAATGCAGAGCCTAAATGGGAAGGTGGCCGCCCTGAGCAGATTCATCTCCAAAGCAACCGACAAATGCATCCCCTTCTTCGAAGCTCTAAAGAAAGAGAAAGGAAAATTCGAATGGACTGACGAATGCTTAATAGCTTTCCTTAACTTAATCGAACACCTCTAGAGACCACCAGTACTCTCAACTCCGAACAAAGGCGAAGAGCTATACCTATACCTTGCTGTGTCATCTCATGCTCTAAGCGCCGCATTGGTTAGAGAAGACGAACGCACGCAGCGGCCAGTATACTTCGTAAGCAAGAGGTTTACAGGGGCGGAAGCCAGATATCCTAAACTTGAGAAACTAGCGTACTGTTTGCTAATCACATCACGGAAACTGCATCACTACTTCCAGTCCCATTCGATCAGAGTTCTGACCGATCAACCACTGAGGCAGGTACTCCATCGTCCCGACACTTCTGGGCGACTACTTAAATGGTGCATTGAACTAAGTCAATACGATATCACCTACCATCCTCGCACCACCATCAAGGGACAAGCCATGGCCGATTTCATTGCCGAATTCACTACCAACGAAGGTAAGGAGCAATCGGAAATAGCAGAAGACATCAAGTGGAATCTCTTTGTGGATGGTGCATCAAACGAACAAGGCTCGGGGGCAGGTGTGGTAATAATCACTCCTAGGGGAAATAATCTACACTATGCTATAAGGTTGGAATTCGCCGCCACCAACAACGATGCAGAGTATGAAGCAGTGATAGCTGGATTAGAACTTGCCTTAGAAATCGGAGCCAATTCTTTGTGTCTTCATAGCGATTCTCAACTTATTGTAAATCAAATACTCGGAGAATTCCAGGCTCGAGAAGAACGACTCATATCATATTTAAAGAAGACCAAGTTGCTTCTCAATCGATTGGATCACTACTTAATCAAACACATCCCTCGGGAAGAGAACCAAGAGGCCGACGAATTGGCAAAGCAAGCTAGCATGAGAGACGGTGCTATTTCCGGAGCAGTAGCCATCTCAAAGCAACTGACCCCAAGTTTTGAGCAAGTGAATCTGATAGCTGCAACCGAAGAAGCAACTTGGATGACTCCCATCCAAGACTACTTACAAAGTGGCACACTACCCAACGGGCGTAACGAAGTCAAGAAAATCTTGAGGAAAGCTTCCCGCTACACAATACAAGAGGACATCCTCTATCGGCGCGGCTTCTCTAACCCCTTATTAAGGTGTGTCGCTGGAAGGGAAGCCATGGAAATCTTATCCAACATCCATCAAGGAAGCTGCGGAGATCACACTGGAGGGTAGACTTTGGCAAAAAAGATACTCCGATATGGATATTTCTGGCCCACCTTAAGCAAGGACGCCTTAGATTTCGTCAGAAAATGTGACAAATGTCAGAAATTTGCTAAGATTCTACGGCTACCAACGACTGAGATTACTCAAATGACCAGCCCTTAGCCCTTTGCAGTATGGGGAATTGACTTGATTGGTGAACTGCCAATGGGCCGAGGCGGGGCCAAATATGCCATAGTGGCAGTCGACTATTTCACCAAATGGGTGGAAGCAGAACCCCTAAATAAAGTATCTTCAACAAAAGTTATTAACTTCTTGATCAAAAATGTTCTGTGCAGGTACGGAGTCCCATTCAAAATCATATCAGATAATGGACTTCAGTTTGACAGCGAGGAGTTCGCCAACTGGTGCCAAGAGCACGAAATTCACAAAAGCTTCTCATCCGTAGCTTATCCCCAGGCAAACGGACAAGTCGAAGCCGTCAACAAAATTCTCAAAACTCTAATAAAAAAGAAACTCGAAAAGTCAAAAGGCGCTTGGGTGGATGAACTTCCTACGGCACTGTGGGCCTATCGCACATCTTTCAGAACATCAACGGGGCATACTCCTTTCTCTTTGGCATACGGATCGGAGGCTATGCTCCCAGTTGAAACTATAGTGCCTTCCCACCATAGGATCCACTATAACCCAGAAGAAAATGAAGAACTCCTCCACATGTCTTTGGATCTAATTGAAGAGAGAAGAAACGATGCAACACTCAAAACATCAGCTCACAAGAAAAAAGTGGCAGCACAATACAACTCCAAAGTCAAGCATCGTAACTTACAAGAGGGAGATCTTGTCCTCAAGCGAATCTTCCCACGCCCCGGAGCACTAGATCCAATCTGGGATGGACCATATGTAATTCATAAAGATCTCCACAATGGAGCTTATATTTTGTCAACAGTGGACGGGGAGGTGTTCCAGAGGGCATGGAACATCCAACACCTTCGTCGATACTTTTCTTAACTTGTACTGCCCATATGAAGTGAATTAACAAAGAGAATCAGTGGACGTAGGCATTTTCGTGCCGAACCACTTTAAAAAACTTGTCTCTTTTTAACTTGTTCCTTTATATCTTGGCTGCTTGTTAACTTTATCCTTTTCTGTTGAACAAAATCCTGTGTAATGACATTTCCATTCAAAACACATCGCGGCACGACTCCACCTGGATAAGACCTAACAGGTACTATACGAATCTATGCCCTCGCCAATGAGACACTTTTGCTCCGGCATCCCTCTGCTGTGGGTTAACTCATTGCTCGCGACGGCCCTCAAAGCCAACTGTAATGAGCCGATTATAAGCCACCAAGAAGGCCGACTATAGCCAAGGCAGCTCATTACGGCGTTCGGCTCGCTGGCAACTGTGAACCTGCTTTAAGCCCCAACATAAGGTGTGGCCAGCCAGGGGTAGTTCACGGTTGACGATCGGCACCCACGCTAGCCGGCCAAAGTAAATCGAATAATACCCACGATTACGGGCCATAATGGCCCGGGTAGCTACTGTGCGCGATCTCGGCTCCGATGTGTCTTAAGTACGGCTGTGGTAAAAAAGATTAACTCCCCGCGGAGGCGTAAGATGGGTGACAAATGTCTCTAAGACCCACAGCTAGGGAAAGTGACTACAAAGCCCGTTTGCCACGAACTTAAGCACATCGAAGGCCTTCCGTGATTGGAAGTTTTACAATTTCTCATATTTCAATTCTATTTAAAGAACTTTTCTCTTGTCCTCTATAACAATCCCTAAAGTACAGGATACAGAGTAGGAGATAATCGCCAATGGGAGTAGGAACTTACAATTGGATGGCAGGGCATTCAACTGCATTCCATACTCGGTCATACAAGATATTCAAAACTGCCATCTACAATTAGAACATGAAAGGCGGTATTTTCTTCTTTTGTGTACAAATACACGGCTATAATTTATTCATACATCACACTAGCATTGCAAGGCATGAAATTTTGATTTAAGCGAGAACTTGACATCAAACACAATTGAATTACAAGCACACGCACAGCTATATTTCTCACACAACGTGTCAAAATAGCAAAAACATTCAAAAACGACAGAATCAGCTAAAGTTAAAAAATTACACGTCAAGAATAATGTTGTTTATTACAAGTAACATAATTACAACCTAAAAGTTACGTTACTGTTTTGAGACTAACATATACAACAATGTCAAGTCCATAAAAAGATAACCAGATCAAATCAAGGAGCCGGCTGCGTCGGAGCTTTACCCTTGTCCTGTTGCCCACCTGTCCGGTCAAAGAAAGAATTCATTAGTGATAAGCGACCAAGTTAACGGAAAGACTAGAAGGGAAGACTTACCAGCGCCCGCTTCCTGACCATCCTGATCATCATCCTCTACTTGCACACCTGCCTCCTCAGCGGCAAGCAGCCGCATACCCTCCTTCACCGCCACCTTCTCCTCCTTGGTAAACTGGGCAGTGACCACGTCCATTCTGAAGACCGCGCCACCCTCTTTATCCGCATCAGCCCTAGCCTCCTCCAGAGCCCGGAGATAAATCCAGGCCATAACTCGAGGGTAATCATCCATCCAGGATAAGCTACCCTATTTCCAAGTGCGGAAATACATATCCTGGAGCATCTCATCCATCATCCCCTCGTTTTCCTCAAGCTCCCTCATTCGAGCCTCAGAAGCACGCAGCTTAGCAACGGCAGCATCCCTCTCTGATCGGTATCGTGAGCGGTCAGCCTGAAGGGATATTCTCATCGCCTCCATCTCCTCCTTCAACCTGGACTGAGCAAGCTCCGCGGCCTCAAGTCTCCCTGATAATTCCTGTACCCGCTCGAGGTCCGCTTGTCGAACCTCATCCACCGTCGTAATGGCTATGTCAATCCGCTCCTTGCAGGCGGCCTCCATTTTTCGCAACTCTGCCCTGCTGTCCTCTTCCATAGTCTTCTTCAGTTGCCCGGATGCGGCCTCGTGCTGAGAAATTTGAATGGCTTGATCGGCAAGCTGCTTAGCCTGGTCGGAGACCATTAATCGTAGCCGAATGTTGGCACTCCCAATTTCCTCCCCGGCCTTGACTAGTCGGGCATGATGCCCCATCAATTTCCTGGTCTCCTCGGCAACCCGGTCGATGTTCGCCTTAGCTTCATCCCCCAGAGTTACAACCCGGGTAGTAAGCAAATCAAGGTCCAGGGACTTAGCTTCGTTAAGCACCCGTACCATAGGATTGCGAGGGAGAAGGTGCTCACCAGTAGCCTCATCGAAGGAGATGTCATGAGAGGCCGGGTCTAGGTCTAGATGACCCGCAAACGGATTACGAACCAAGCCAGGGTGATCTATCGGGGTGAAGGTTGGATTCTCAGACGGATGTGGGGAAGGCATAAACTCAGTATCATCCTCCGTAATATCGTGTATAGGCTGGAGTGGGGCCGAAGGGCCAGGAAGAGATTCAAACGAAGATCGACTCCTCTTCCTCTTTTGTATATCTTCTTCAATAACTCCAAGAAGAGGACGATAGCCGACTACGTCTCCAGGGCGGTTAGTATGAGGCTTCGGTTTGGCAGAAGCTTTGAGGAGTCTGTATTGTTCTAGCCTGTGCCGAAGATCCGAGGTCTTGGCTGTTTTGCCCGCTCCTGGAATGAAAACCAAGTGTCACCAGCATGCATTGAGCCACCATTCAAGAATTAAAAAGAATGAAAAGGAATTCACCTTGAATCGCATAAGTTGCATCAGTAGAAGCACTCCCGGAAGACAAATCGGCGCCAGTCCCGGCCTTACCAGCTTTCTTGGGCTTCTCTGCCAGGGTCGGTCCTTCCTCCAACTCTTCGAAGGCTTGGCGAAGAGCGTCATCCGTCCACTCTTGAATCACGTCTGCCTGCCCAGGAGGCAAAGCCCCGGTGCCATCACCACCCTGTCCTTCGCCACCATCGTTGCCATGACGATCACCATCACCTTCTCTACCACTTCCACTCTCTGCCTCACCTCCTTCATCCTTGCATTTTTCCCCCTCCACATTTTCCTCCTCCTGAACATCTGGATGTGTGCTGGGAGAGGGTCCATCGGACTTCTTGAGTTTCTTCCCCCCGGCGACTGGATGCATCGAGAAGGGTCTCCTTTTGCTGCTCTTCGCCGTGGCCCCTTCTGTAGCTTTGGCAGCCCTCTCCTCCGCCGTGTCTCTCTGCTTGACCACGGACTGATGTGGTAGAATCAGGTTGTGCCCCAGAAGTGTAGTGTTCCTGATCAAGTAAGAAGCCGACCTATCCCTTCCCGTAATGGCTTCTATTTCCACAGCCATCTGAACCAGGCGATCGTTTTCCACGACCACAAAGCCACCTATCGCTAGCAAGAAATAAAAGCACATGAGAAGAAGCATTGCAGTCAGAACGGAAATCATAAATAAGCTTCAACTTACAGCCAAAGGTGAAACGTCGGATGGAAACAAAGTCATCCTTGATGAAAAATCATTCTTTCTTGAACATGCTGTACTTCGAATATAAGTCCAGGACCGGCTTGAAAGATACGGCTGATTCCAAGCTGATGTATGGAGACCCCTTCTTATAGCCTCTCAAATTGTACAAATACCGGATCTCCCGGTTGGAGGGAGGACGCCCGTATCTCCTCTGAAAAATGACAAACAGGCTCACCAGGATGGCGTAGGAGTTAGGCTGAAGCTGAAATGGAGCCACCTTCAACTCAAGTAGGTGATGAAGCTGAGTATCCAAGCATTGATCGGGGGAATGGCCCCACACATACAATGGTACCTACTGTAGGCGAAATATCCTTCGGGGGGATTATATGGCATCACTCCCTCCCCCGGCAATAGCATGCGCGCTCTGTCAATCCCAAAGGAGCGAGAAATGACATCAAGCTGCTCGCTTTTGAGAGAGCTAGGGAAACAATCAGGAGGTGAGTTCAGAAGCTCCTGAGGGCCGTACCCATCTACTAGTGACCTCGGGGTGGGCCCATGACGTCCCGGTCCTGACTGAGCTAGGGGCATTGTGGAAGGATCTTCTCTGTCCTGGGATTTCTTCTTGTCAGAGCGGGTTTCAATTTTATGAGACATTATCTGCAACATGAGAGTACATCGTTAAAACAAAGGATGTAGGGATATAAACAAGCAAGTGCGTACAATCTAGAATTTCATTTGAAATTCGAAACATAAAAGGTTCAAGGTTCGTCCGACATTCGAACTCAACCTTTAGTTCAAGCATGAAGCGTCATTCGGTTGTCCAAAGACTTCGAACTCATTCGATTGACCAAAGACATCGAATTCATTCGGTTGTCCAAAGACTTCGAACTCATTCGATTGACCAAAGACATCGAATTCATTCGGTTGTCCAAAGACTTCGAGTTCATTCGGCATTATACTCCCAAGTTCATTCGGTAAAGTTCATTCGGTACTCAAGCCCCTTCGGTAAAACGTTTAAGTTCGTTCGATGGGTCAGTCATAAAGAATCATTCGGCAAAAGAAGACTCACCTGGTCTAGCAGATGAGTTGGTTCAGTAATTGACTGGTCCGGTTATTTCAAGCAATCAAGTATGATTCGGTATTCAGTTGATTCGGCTGTCTCAAACGGTGAAGGGTGAACATAGATGCGAGGTCCATACTTATAGACAAATACTAATGACCGGACCAATTAGTTCGGCACACAGGAACGGATGAGGATATCCAAGCTGAAGCAAAGCACGCCATGTGCATACACACATGCCCTACTTTGGGGGGCAAGTCTTGAGTAAGTTTCGACCGGGCCAGCCCACCGAACTGCACACCAGACCAGATCCCACCTACACGCTCTCACCGAACCAACTCCTTCCCCTGCCTGCCGAACCAAAGCCGCTCCACCGAACCAAGGTCTCACCGAACCAACTCCTTCCCCTGCCTACCGAACCAAAGCCGCTCCACCGAACCAAGGTCCTACCGAACCAAGTCCACACCGAACCAATAACCCAGTACCAACTCCCACCGAACCAAACCCCATCCACTCACAACCGGACCAAGGCGTACCGGATCAACACTGCCAGGCCAGATCGCATCAGCCCAAGCCCACCAGCAGCTATATACATCCAAGACCCCTGCCCCCAGCCTCACTCTATAAATAGAGGGGCAGGGGTACAACAATGAGGCACAAGTTTGAGATCTCAAGCACGAATAGGACTTTCAAACAACTTTCATATACTTGTATCAAAGCTTTGTACTTGTAATCTGAACAGTAAAGGAAAATAACATATAAAGTGGACGTAGGCACGTTCTGGCCGAACCACTATAAATCTGCGTGTCTTTTACAGTTTAGTCCATGCTTTTCATATATTTGCATTAATCATCCAGATCACTAAAAACAACATAAAATCAACTAAATCATACGACTTGGAGGTGTTTGCCCATTTTTTGTGCAAACAAACCCAATGTTTGGTAGTCGGTTATTTATCTATCAAATAAGCAAGCAATCCAATCGGAGATTTAATTTCATATGGAAATCAAACATGATTAAGTACATAAGCAACCACTAAGCCTCTTTAATTAATCCTTTTCATTAATTAAAAATCACTTTGTAAATACTTGTATTAAAATACATTTACAGAAGATATACATATGTATACTACTTATTCACTATTAATTTACTCTTTCAATGCTTAGAAAAATATCCATATACTATTTTCAATGATATAAGTATATTTACGAAACACCACACTTTCAATAGTTAAAAAATGTGACCATACACTTATCTTAACGGTATAAGTATATTCACAAAATATTTATGAAAGATTTCATATTTCAAAAGCATACTTAAATGGGCCAAAAAACAAATGTCATTTAAAAACATTGTTTATTATAAACCCAAACCACTTTCTTTTTTGTATAAGTAATTGGATTGTATGGAAATTAGACCAAATATACTTACCATTACTTTTCGATTTCAAACTTGCAATATCCCTTGATTAACAATGAAGTCGGACAAGTTAGAAAACTATCTGTGCCTCGACATACATTCTTAATTCTCACAGATAAAGACGAGTTTCCCCACCTCGGAATTTGGTGTTAAGTATGAAAACAATGTTTTCATACCACCATAATTTTCTAAATGATTATTTATAGAAATCAAATCTACGACACTTGCCACGTTTTTTACATTTCAACTTACTTTATCCCTCGCCCAGAAATGAAGGCAGGTAAGTTTGGGCACTGATTGCTCCTAGCCTTGCCTTAGTTAAACACTATGATTCTAGATCTCATAGATAAAGGACTAATTTACACATTGGCTTTTAGTGCCAAGTATAGGACTACTTAATTTCCATAAATAACCAAATCCATATATGGAAATAACACTTCATGTACTTAACATCAATTTTAGATTTCAAACTTAAACTATCCTTTGATTAACAATGAAGCCGTTCAAGTTGGGGTATTATCACCTCTCAAACCCTTGACTCGACCACATTTTTATCTTTTGAGATAGGTAGAAGTTTACCTAACTCAAAGCTTAATGACAAGTATAAGACTACATAATTTCTGTATAATTATTTAAAACAAACAAAGTGTTATAAACCAAACTTCTTTTTCCACTTTTCAAAATATTTTACTATAACTAGAATTATAGCCCATAACTTCCTTCTATTTTCCAAAAACCATTTAATGAAACATAGAGGTTATAATTCCAAACTTTCCCTCTTCATCCTCCAAAATCATTTAAAACACTTACAATGTAGTTTAAACTTATTATTTAAAACATCTCTTAAATATCATTACTTTTAAAAGAAAGTTTGACTTTGGAAACAAAAGAGTTTCCCTTATTATAAAAGTACCACTTGCTTTAAAATATCACACAATCCTTTAAATCAGTTATATCAATTTCAAACCTTTTTTTAAACGTTTTAAATAAAGTTTACAATTTCCACTCAAATCATAACTTAAAACCATCACTTTTAAGACGAATTCAACTTTGAAAAGTAAAGGGATTTCCCCTATATAAACCACTTGTTTAAATATCCCAAAATAAATATTTTAAATCTCAAATCCCTTTTAAACCTTCGACTTTTCAAAAGTACATTTTTAAATTTTAATTCAAAACTCTTACACAAAACATTTATTAAGGATATTGAATCAAACCCCAACTTTGTTTTGAAGAGAAAAGATTTTTTTCTTTATAAAATGTATACCCCTTATTTAAATAACTCAATAAATTCTTTAAAATAAATTTAAAACTTCAAACTCGTTTTTAAATACTTATACAACTTTTATAAAACACTATTGAAAATAATTTACAAAACATCCAAGAAGATAATTTTTTATACTTTACTAAAAACGTATATTTCCAAAGTGCATCCAATAGCAACTATCGCTATATGGACCTTAACTTTTAAAACTTTGTTTTGAAAATCAAATAGCTTTTGAACTCCATTTCTTTCTATATCTTATACTAATATAAGTATAGAAAACATTTTACTTCTAAATATCCATAAGTTTAAGGACAATATAAAATCCATAAGAATAGCTTTTCCAATAACGGAAAGAGGCTTAGCGACTACTCTAGTACATGATCAAGTGCTACAATTATTTCTATCCCAAAGGAATTCAACTTTCCAAGGCGTATCACAAGCATTTACATAAACAAGAATTTATGTAAATAAAATCAACAAGGTGAGGAACTCCTTAGAGTCCCTCTGTAAATTTTCTGGTATTTCGAAGCATATTCGTCGCGACCTATTCGCTACAAAACACTTCAACTTCCTTTGCTTTGGTCCTCTTCAAAATGGTTATGTATGTCATCCACTTTCAAACAAAAATCAAACAACATCAAACACTATATATATACATTTATATTTACAACATAAATAATAATATTTTTACAACATGTCACATTATTTTTAAAAAGTATATCAAAGTGAGATATCTCACTTATATGTTCGACCAAGCTCTAGAAAAAGGTCACTAGCTTCCTTCCCCCACCCAACAATATCCAAAGCAACTTCCTTTCTTTGCTTTTGCTTGCTCCAACCTCCTTCCCTTCTTCCTTTTGCTCACGTCCAAGGCCCCTCCTTTCTCTGAAATGCATACGGCCATGGGAGTTTTGGGGTAGATGTGCTCCAAATTTTGGTTCTTTGGGGTTGTAATGTTGATAACTATGATACTAAAAGGTTATTAAAGGTTTTGAGATGAAAAGAGGAAGTTTTGGTGAGGTTTTATTTTGGTAAATGGATGAAGAAGGAGGTAAGGAAAGAGAGTGAAGAAGAGAAAGAAATGAAAAGTGGAAATGAAAAAAGATTAAAAGGAGAGGCTAAGTGATGCTTATAAAGAGTTGGAAAAATATGGTAAAAGACTTCACTTATCGCTTCACCAAATGACTTAATTACCCCTCCACTTCCCTTACAAAATTCAACCATGGTACACCTTTTCATCATGTCTTAGCCACCCTAAACCATCCTAGGCTCCATGCTACCATACCTTAGTACTTCCTCGGTACTTTATCTCCTTTAAACATGCCATACTTTGCTCCTTAAATTAAGGCTATATGTTCCGTTAATTAAATCATGGTTTATTACTCAATTTTGCTTAAGAAAGAGATGTGATTTTAAATACTTGTTATTGTTGTCATTTGTTACTATTCGAGTTTCGATATGTTTAAGCAACTTTTAATGAAATAAAAAGTTGATTTTCAATAAAACGTTTTTCGGTCATATTTTCAATAATAGCTCAAAGTATATACTTTTGTAAACACATTTCAAAAATAAGTTTTCTGGCATTAGTTATTAATTAAAAGAGGGTTATTTGATTATTAAAAACCATTAATTAAATATTTAAAATTAATCAAATATTTACAAATCAATAAAATAAAATTTTGGGTCGTTACACATTTCCTCCTTAAAAGAATTTCTAGCATTAGTTATTAATTAAAAAGGAGTTATATGATTATTTAAAACCATTAATTAAATATTTACAATTAATTAAATATTTACAAATTAATGCAATAAAATTTCGGGTCGTTACACATTTCCCCCTTAAATGAATTTATGTCCCGAAATTTTATCTTAATCAAACAAAGAAGGAAACAAGTCAACACAAAACCATAACCCTTTTTATATGCCTATATGATGTAGAACATCTGTACGCAATATCTAATTTAATTGCTTGCTCGAATACATAAGCTTCTCCTCCAAGCAAGTATCTCGCACTCGACTTCTCTAGTGCGAACTTTGATCACGCTTTTTGATTAGAAACCTCCGTTCTCCTTATGTAGCCATATACTATGATAAAAAAACCTTGGTATCATATCAAGAACTCTCATCAAGTGTTCACCATCAAGAATCAAGTGATAAATCCTTATCCAGACCGGTGTGAATCACCTTAAAGTCATGTACTCGAATCTTGGATCAAGAATAGTACGATGAAATGATCTACGTACAACTTACGTACATATTGTTGTTAGTTCTGACTTATACGAATTTCTTTTTTACTTCTTACGAAAACATTTCATTTATCAACACACTCTTTTATCAAAATACCTTTTTGTTTGAATAATACATAAATGGATTAATGGGACTGATAAAAATGGAATAGATATAAAAGGTTACAAATTTGAAATTAGTAATCATACATAAATGTCTTAGGAAACATCTGTTGGAATTTTACGGACAGATTGACATCTATGTGCTTTAAAAGGGATTTATGGATAAATAAATATTTAAGGTAAATCTTATTGTCTTAGATAAAAAGGGAATTAGTAAGCTAAGTCCAATGTCTACCTAAGATAATATAAATAAAGACTTAGGATGGTTAATTGGACTTAGTGGGTTAATGATGCAAGGTCAGTAGAGTCGCTCGACGGAAGACTACCCTTTACTTTGCGGCTACCAGCAGTCAGGTGTACTTACTACTAATATGAGATATGACTAATTCAACGACCCATGATGACATGAGAGATTAAGCTTAACTAGAAGGTATTAAATGGTCCAAATTTGGAATTAGCAGCGGTGAGGGATATCTCTGTAAGGGTTCGCTTCTAGTTTGAGGTCTTAAGTGACTGAAGGGTCTGCCTCTCTCCTAAATAGAAGTATTAAGTAACCTAGTGAGATTTCAAATAAATAATAAGGATGTCTTTTAAAAGGGTTTACTTTAGTGTTGAGGTCTTAAGTGGCTGAAGGGTCCGCCTCCCTACCGAAAGAAGTAACCTAATGAGATGATATATTTATAATTAAAGAGTGATAGGGGATATCTCAAGAAGGGTTTGTTTCAGGTTTAGGGTCTGCCTATTTTCCATCGGGAAGTATTAAGGGCTTGGGTACAGTCTCTTACATTGCTAAAACCGTAATAATAACAGTACCATTTAGGAGAACGCCTTGGGGATATGTCTTAAATGATGGGGTCTGCCTTCGTTAAGGTCTTAAATAACCAGAGTCTGCCTATTTTCTAATAAAAGGTATTGAGTGGCTTGGGTATTGTCTACTACATGACTCCGATTTTATCGGTGATAGATGTAGTTATAGTTGGACAATTAATGTCGGAAGCCTTAAATAGTAGTTAAAGGTCTTTTAGCTAGGACTCACCGACCATTGACAACATTGATAGGAAACCACCTTGGGAATAGGTCTTAAACGACGGGGTCTACCTCAATTAAGGTCGTCAATGACAGAGTCTGCCTATTTCTCTTTTAAAAGTATTATAGAAGCACGCTTCATATTTAGAAGTACTAAGTGGCTAATGGGTGTGGAAGTATTGGGTGGTTGATATGGGTTCATTAGTATTTCATACATTGGGAAGGGATAAGTATGCAATCGTGTGTGCAATGCAAGTTTAGATTAGAATTGCTAATCTTGATGGACATAACAATTAAATGGAAACCTATCAGTATACGTTTATGTTATAGACAGTTTATATTATTTCAGTCATCAAAACGTTGTTCTGACCCCCTACTCATTACAACTCACATGATAGAATTTATAGGAACATGTCACTGAAGCTGGATGTGCTTTTTGGTGGAGAGTTTTCTTTCTCTCATGCTCGATGTTGATGTGACAATCTGCTATCCAAGGAATACCATTAGTTCCAAGGTAGTAGTAATAGTCAGTATTCTTATCCTATTATTGTTTAAGCTGTGAGTTTAGATTTTTGTCAATCTCTGATAATGCTCATGCTTATTTGTAGGTACCAGATCCAACGATCTATGCTTTAATGGACTTAGGTTTTGACTTTTGTTGAAATTTAGACCCATTAAGGTGCGGGTTGTTACATTTGGTATTAGAGCACTAGGTTAGTAGATCAAGGGGATTAGGATAAATTGAGAGAACATATTTGTACTTTTCTATCTAGTAATATTATATTTTTATGCTAGATTCTAAGAGTTCCAACAGTAGAAGTAGTTGTAGTTCCACTCCGCAGGAATGGGCAAAGCAACTATGAGTTTGAAATATCTTAGAGCTAAGATTTTCATGCCGACTTCGTAGTACCACATGGAGTGCTGACAATGCGTAAAGCGCTGTTGATGAAGAGTATGAGTATGACATATTGTTGAATCCCAGAGACTGGAGGTGTTCGACTTGACGATTGAGATTCTAGCTACCTTGTGATTTTGGATTTTTAGCTCCAGTCGGAGCCACACAATTATTCCAGATGGATGGGAAATTTGATTATGTATGTCGTAATTATCCGAAAGCAAGTCTTTGCTAGGGTGCATTCATTGATCACCTCTTTGATGGCAAACTGGATTTTTATTTCAGTAATTAATGTTAATTCCTTAGTCTAAAACCTGTGAGAGAATTTTTAAAAAGTGTATTTTGGAAATACCTTAGATTTTTGAAAAAGGGATTTTTAAAGGATTTCTTTTTCTAAAAATTTAATTTGAAATTTTTGATTTGGGAAAGTTTTGAAATTTTAATTTTCAAAGAAACACGTATACCACTAAGTTGGTCATGTTAAGAAATCATTGGTTTATAAAAGATTAATTCTTTAAATCCTTAAATATTTATATGTATATATCGGTAAAGGCTTGATATTGATTTTTGGGAAGAAAATAGTTTCCAATTTGGGAAATTTATGTTTTAAAAAGGTTTTTGAAAACCCTGAAATATTTATATAAATAAGTTTGATATTAAAGGGACGTTTTGGTATGCAATAGTTTCTATTATTTAGAAACAAGTATAAAGGAGTATATATTTAGCTCGGTGATTTTTTTATTTATAAAATCGAGGTTTTTATATTTTCTCTCTTAAAGGTATGGGCAATATTGTAATGACATTCAATTTTATTAGGGTATGCAGTTTGAAGTGTTGTTGAACCCACCAACTATTGCAAGAAATATTTCTATGCGAAGTAGGCAGCAAATAGCGGCTGGAATATTTTTGGTTTTTTGGAAGTGTTGTTGGTCGCAACAGTTTTTCTAAGGCTATTGTAATCTTACCAAGCAAGGGTCTACACGGTAAGGTGGATACCATCGTGTGGAAGACAAAAAATTTCTAGATGGGTTAAATTGAAGATAGTGTGCGGAATGGTCATTGGAATATTAATTAATTTAACCAGCCCTATTGGGTCCAGGTTCAAGCCGCGCCCAAATATGGGCTAGCGGTTGACCAAGGAGTCGACCGTTAGGTGGATTTGGGTCGAACCTGAACCTAGAATGCGACTATAAGTCGTGCCCAAACCTTCAGCCGCCGCACCTCCCTCACTCACTTCCTCCTCTTCAAATTTTTTTTAGCTGAATCTATTTCCATCTCTCCTTCCTCCGCTCAACCAAAGCCTCTCTCCTCCATTCCTCCACCAATTGATCCCAAAATCCTTATGCATCAAATCTTGTCACACAACTACTCTAGATCTAAACCATTTTCTCCCTTTTTCCATCCACCTCTCAGCCTATGGCACCGCTACATACCGGCGGCTCTTCCTCTCATCATCTCGGCCTTACTCTGTAAGAAGCCGCTTGGCTTGATTGGAGCGAGCAGAAGATCGCCACCTATCTCAGAACAATGGACTTTGATTTTCTTCATGGGCGACCAATGAAGTTCGGAGATTTCGCCGCTTTTGGGCTTGAACAGCTTTTCATCGCGGCAGGACTTGCACCGATCCTCCGCTTCGAGACTTATGAGCAGGAATATTACCCACGCTATGTCCATCTTTTCGATGCATAAATGGCACATAATTTTGAAGATGGCAACAACTACATTGAATCCAAGGTGAAGGGAGCTCGAATTGAGATGTCAGATGATGAATCTCATTGGAATTTTGGAGATATCTTCAATAGACGCAGATTTGGATGACATAGAGATGACTGATCCTGAAATTCTACAGTGGATCTTTTCTGGGAATGTCTATGATTGGAAGATCGACAATTTACGACCGGTGGCCAGTCTCGTCGTGCGCATCATTCATCACAACATCATTCCAAAGACGGGGAGCCTTGACCAGATCTACACCTTAGTGCGGAAGGCGCCTATGCTATAATTGGTAGCGTAGCCGTCATTTGGGCTTGTGTCTTGATGCTCCATATGGTCGATCAGGGAGATGGTACCCTGAAGACTAACTTTCCATATTGCCACTTGCTCGCTCGAGTGTTTAGACATTACGAGGTAAATTTGAGTGGATAGCTAGTAGTAAGGAAGGTACCTCACGCCATCGACCATACCATTATGAAGAGGATGAATATTCCTTTGCTACCTGTCACACCACTTGTACCACCACCAGAGTCGCAGCTCCAGCAGTAGGGGATAGGCAGGTAGCCGAGGGATATATGAGTCATGAGCTTGTTGTTATCCGTCAAGTTCAGGAAGAGCTCCAAGAGATTAGGACAGAGCAGCATCGCCAAGGGCGTGAGATTGGGTGCATAGCCGCCATGCTACAACCATTCTGTGGTCGCGGTAATGGCTCGAGCTCCGACCGTGGAGCGAGACTTTCTCACAGTTCCTAGGCGGTGTTTTATTTAGGATTATTGTATCGTTTTATTTCCAGCATTTGTTCTTTTTTTGGGTTGTAAAACTGTTAGTTTTCTCTTATAAAAGGCATGCACGATATTATGAGTTTCGATTCATTTTCTGTGTTATTGTTTCTGGATATGAGAAACACTCCTATATATATATGCATAGGAGAGAAACAATATAAACATAGGAATCTCATAAAGACATTTAACTAACAGTAAATGTAATGTAAGACTGGAAGTTTAGAATAGTTGGAAATTTTAGCGAAGGATATGATAAAGTTGTTTCGATAGCACAAGTTATCGATAATGTTCTTTAAAAGCTAAAATTTTGTATAATAGACGTGTTGACATTTTCAAATAAAATGTCAAATTTTTGGGCAAAGGTTAGTTGTAAAATTTTAGAATTTGGTTTGTGTATAACGCATAGCCGACTTCCGACTATACTAAAATTGTGGTTTGAGTTATCAAAAATTTTTAGAAGGAAAATATTTTGAAAAATTTCCCCTTAATTTGAAAAGTTCCCTTTTGAAAAAAAGAAAAAGTTTTGTGTTTTAGTTATTTTTAACTCCTAAATTATTTTTATAGTTTTGTTCAAAAGTTTATTTCAAGGGAAAATGTACGTAAATATTTTGGGATTTTATTTTCCAAATGACATACAAATTTGAAAAGTGAGGAAGATTTTTTGTGAAAACTTTGATTTTGAAGGCCACATATTAGGCACAGGGAAGACAAATAGAGGTAGAATTTGCGAATTTAGCATTACATTAGGGTCGACGATGCGATAAATGCAAGCGATAACAAGGGAAAAGCTATTTTAGCCTTAGAATTTCTATTTCCATATCTTGTCGACGACGCATGCAAGTCTATTTTTAGACTTAATTTTGTTTTAGAGCTTCGTAATAAGCTTCCTTATGCGTTTTGTGCATCGAAAATTTGGAGCAAATCCAGGGCAGCGAAAAAATTTCCACTGTACTACGGGAATATGAAGATTATAGTATGGTAAGAATGTTAAATTTTCCACCTAAATTCCTTTTTCCAGTGCAGGAGTAAAGTTTAGGAAGCAATTTTTCGATGCGTTAGATTATTGGATGATAGAAACTAGATGCGAAATTGGTTACTTCATACTTCTATTTGTAGGAGTATGGGGATTTTGGTTGAAAAGATTTTTCAAAAAGCTGCATACATGTAGAACTGCCGGTATATATATAGGTTGTTTGCATCATGTTTTCAAAAATGTTTTCAAAAGAAATGCATTCATATAGGAGGATCTGATTTAGAATCATTCTACATACATATTTTATGTGTGTTGATGCAGTTATACACTATGCACTTATGCACGTTTAGTTGCAAAATTTGTTGTACACTCATTGGTTGTGTAGTATAGGATAATTAGGAGCCAAAACCTTGACTTAGTCATTGGTGAAATTTCGGGGACGAAATTCTTTTTAAGGGGAGAAGGATGTAACACCCCGTAATTTGGCGTTAGTTATTTAATTAGTTAGTTAGTTAGTTAATTAGGCTTTGAAAATGGAATTTGTGCAAAATATGGAATTTAACCATGAAACTTGTACCATTGCGTTCGTGGTGAAATTCTAAGCAACTTTCGTATTTGGAGTTTTGCGATCGGAGTCCAAACAAAGAAGTTACGAACGAAAAACGACTTCGGAACGAAAATAATCAAATAAGAAGAAATTAATGTTTTTATATTAATTACCCGAGCCTACAGGCCGACCCGTTATTAGGGACGGTCGACCCCTAGCGGTAGAACGGTCACCCAAGGGCAGTCGACCGATGTGACCTGGCGGCTCCAATAGACCTAGGCTGTAACGGCTCGAATTTAATATATTTCAATCTAATGATTCTGCTTGATTCTAGCGCCTATAAATTCAGGCTAACTCTCCCTTCTCTTCTTGTATTTTTATGGAGACAATAGCGAAGCTCTGCCATTTCTTCTTCTCCACTTTCTTTCTAAATTATAAAAGATAAGATATTTGTATTTGTATTCATACAAATCGAAGAAGAGTAGAAATCTAAAATAAAAGAAGAAGAGAAGAGAATTAACTATATACGTATTTGAGGTAATTTATATATTTATATATTTTTTCTCTCCCAATCCCAAATCTATTCTCAGATCTGTAATTTTAATGTATGTATATACCCTTTTATACATATCTCTTAGATTAAAAGGGATTTGGAGATGAATCAAAGGTCCTACTTAAGATCTAGAGATTTGAATCGCTTTTAAAAGGTGAGTGGGAATTTTTATAGACTGTTATAATATGAAAATTATCCTATTGATTTTTATTTGGTTTTTATGCCTAATTGGATAATTGTATATGGGTGGTGGGCAATGAATTGAATACGATTTGAATATAATAAATATCGCCTACATATTCTCGTTTATGAATTGATTTAGCGTTATATACAATCTGATCTGGAAATCAGTCCCAAAAGTATGAATTTAGAGTATTAATTTGAATGAAATTTATTCCAGATCTAAAATAGGGTATGATAATGTTTATAAATTTGTATTATTACCCTAATCTTGTTAGAAATATACTTTTCTATATTTGGGATTGTTGGAATTTAGATCCGTTTAATATTTGTAAATTAGTTCGATTTCTTTCCATTTTAGAAAAATACAGCGTTTGATCTAACAAGAAATAGATGCAAATAGGAATAGAAAGAGATGTGTAAAGTATGAATTCATTGTAGTTCACACTGTCTGTTTCAGTAATAAAAAGAAATTATTGTTCTTTGTAATTCCAAACGATGTAATTTTTTATTTTAAAGTTAAGTCTTTTGTTTTAGACTAATTTACAGAAATTATAGCAGATAATCTTTTTTGATATGATTCCAACTATTTAACATGGAAAAGTATATTCAAGTAAAGGTATATGACTAGAACATATTTAATAAAAGTTAATATTTGTACGTAATTATTACACTAATTATAATTAAATAAAAAGCTAACAACGACGCTTGCACATAATATTCGCGTTTAGGATAATTAACTAATGAGAAAAGAATTTAAAAGGTTGTAACTCCAATAAATGGTAATAAACGTGGGAGTTGCAATAAATTAAAAGGGTAAATGGATTAATGGGACTGGTAAAATTGGAATAGATATAAAATGTTACTAATTTGAAATTACTAATCATATATAAATGTCTTAGTAAATGTTCGTTAGGATTTTATGGACAGATTGACATTTATGAGCATTAAATGGGGATTTATGGGTAGATAAATATTTAAGGTAAATCTTAGTGCCTTAAATAAAAAGGGAATTAGTAAGCTAAGTCCAATGTCTAACTAAGATAATATAAATAAAGACTTACGATGGTTAATTGGACTTAGTGGGTTAGTGATGCGAGGTCAGTAGAGTCACTTGACGGAAGACTGCCCTTCACTTTGAGACTACCAGTAGTCGGGTGTACTTACTACTAATGTAAGATATCACTAATTCAATGACCCATGACGACATGAGAGATTGGGCTTGCTTTCTTAACTTGAAAGTATTAAATGGTCCAAATTTGAAATTAGGAGCAGTGAAGGATATCTACATAGGGGTTCGCTTCTGGTTTGAGGTCTTAAGTGGCCAAAGGGTCCACCTCTCTCCTAAATGGAAGTATTAAGTAGCCAAATGGTATTCCAAATAAATAAATAAGGATGTCTCTAAAAAGGGTTTACATCAGTGTTGAGGTCTTAAGTGGTTGACGGGTCCGCCCTCCTACCAAAAGAAGTAACCTAATGAGATGTCATATTTATAATTAAAGAGTGATAGGGGATATCTTGGGAAAGGTTCGCGTCAGGTTTGAGGTCTGCCTATGTTCCACTGAGAAGTATTAAGTGGCTTGGGTACGGTCTCTTACATTGCTAAAGTCGTAATAAAAATAGTACCGTTTAAGAGCATGCCTTGGGGATAGGTCTTAAATGATGTAGTCTGCCTTAGTTAAGGTCTTCAATGACCAGAGTGTAACGACCCGAAAATTTTAACGATATTAAATAACATAATTAACTAAAATAAATTTTTGCAATAAAAATTTGATATTTGGTATGCGTCTATTTAAGCATAACATGTGTCAGATTTTCATCAGAAATTATGTAAGTTTGTTTGGTTGTGAAATTTCAATTAAAAATTTTTAAATCAGTTAATTTGTTGGAAATAAAATATTTTTGAAATCTGAATATTTTTATGTAAGAAAAATGTAAAACATTTTTGGAGTAAAACGTCATATTTCATTTCGCCAAATTTGGACTGCTCTAGCCCCGTTTATCTTATTTTCAGTGTTTTAGCAGCATTTTCAGCAGCGAATATCAAGTTTTGATCGGAAGGTCGTGCCTCTCATATTTGTGTACCATCTGGTTTGTCTCATCGCACTGATCTCCGTAGCATATTCACTTGTGTATTTCGACGTCCAGTACGTGGCGAAATCTGCGAAATGGTTAGCCATATCGATACCCGTTTTTGAGTCCGTTGGGTTTTCTTTGTCCTTTCGTTTGTCCATCGGGAAAGGCTAATGGACACTAGCCTTTTATATTCCCAGAATTTAATATTGACTTTCACTATTCCCAATTGTTCAATATTATTCTCTGATTCGTGTCATTTCCTTTTCTCCGCCCTTTCACTTTTGTTATACTCTTGCTTTTGAAATAAAAATATATATAATATATTATAGTTTGTATATAATCAAAACCTGCTTGCTTTCTCTTCCATTCTCAGCATCTCTCGCCAGTTCGACCACCCCTTACCATGCTCCCCTCACACGCAGCAGGCCCTCCACCTCCAACTTCGCATCAGAACGCTGTATCCACAGCCTTGATTTCCGCTCTGCCTTCCCCTTCGAACCCTCCGCCATCTGGCCTCTAACCCACCACACCCAACTCAATCCGCCACCCATCTACTCCATTCCTCACACCGCCGCCCATCACCTCTGTCCTCCGGCCGCTCTGCCCACCATCAACCTCTAGACGACAACAACCTCTGACCACCTCCATTCCCGTTGCCAAGACATTAGCCCACAACCGAGCCAGTGACCACCCTCAACACTCCACACCATTCCACCTCTCCTACAACCGAACCTCCCCTTACTAAACCCTTTCCTCCACGTCCAACAGTCAGCCCTCCTCCAGCCAACTCCCTCTCCGCAACCCTTGCTCCACATATTTCCTCTACCCGACACCGGCCTCCCACCCGTGCTTCGCCTCCACCTTCTCTCCCCTGCATCTCAGTCATAAACACCAGCAGCACTCAGCCTTTCCTTGATCCGCCATGGTTCTCCTCCCTGGCCGAGCACAGTAAATCGGCCTTCCCTCTTCTATATATATATATATATATAAGAAGATAAGGTATATGTATATTATGTATGTATATATATATATTATGTTCCTTCAATCTCAAGTTATTGGTTTGTTTTAATAGATTCTAGTTAGCTCGCTTTGCCTTGCCGTTGTCGAATTTGTCGCAGCAGATTCTAGCTTGTCGTTGTCTCACTACTCTGTGTATGTGTCTGTGTCTCTTTCTTATTCTCATTGTTTTCTCTAGCCTCGAAAGGTGAGAAATCACTCACGATTAACATTCTTATGTTTAGTAAACTTATTTCACATGAAATGACAATTGAAATATGTTGTTAAATTGAATTGGTTAGAAATTTAATTGTTGGATATGATATATTATTATTTAATTTGTTTGCTTATGATAATTGACATACGACACCATAACATATTGTATTTAAATTGTTAGTTATGATCTATGCTTGTAATTGATATGTTATGCAATTTTATATTATTATTTTATTATTCTCACTCTGCAAGTTCCCTATAAGTTAGGAAATCGCTATGGGTTGAAATGATACATACCCGAACGATCTAATAGATTAGGGAAAATTGTTGTGATATCCCGGGTTTTTGGGTAATATAAATTTAATAATCTGTATTGATAATTTAATTGGATTGATAATTATCCTATGAAATTAAATTTAAATTGGTTAATTTAATCTTTTAAAGGTAAATAATAAATACTTAATTTGGCAATATTAATAAAATTTGTTTGTTAAAGCTAATAAAATCTTATTCTATTTATAATATATATATTTGATATATATTGTGAATGGAAATATCTTTTGTTTTGTTTTAAAGATGAATTTTCAAATTTGTAATATATATGTATGAATTGTGATTTAAAGCTTTGTTTTAAAATTAATATTTTTCAAAAGATAATTTAAGTTTAATTCAATTGTTTTCAAAATATAAGATAATTGTTTATTTGAAATATGATAGTTTAAAAAAGGGTTTAATCAAAGTTTTATTCTAGTTTTCTTTAAAGTGTTAAATTTTAAATGGTTATATAAATGTTCTAGATTTTAAAATACATGTATAAGGAATTTATTTATATTTATAATTAGTTTTAGCATATTTTCTTTTAAAGATAAACTAATATTTATTAATTTAGTAATTCAAAAAGTAAGTTTAAATTAAATAAAATTAATTTAAAAACACTTAAGTAATATGTGTAATCATATTAACATGATTAAGACACTTGTAAGCTAAATAAAATTGCATGGACATTTGTCTAATTAGTAATATAACAAGTGGCAATTCATTTTCTTTATTTAAAATTTAGTTTATAAATAAATGTTTATAGAGAAACCTGGTTTCATTTTCTTCAGTTCGAATCTTCTTCTTCCTCCATCTTCTATTTCTCTCCATCTATTCTAAAATGAAAATCAAAATCTGCAACTAAATCAAGTACAAATTCAACACTGATTCCACCTCAAACTTGATAAAGCAAATTTCCAAAGCCTGTAATAAAGAATCATCTCAAAAATGCAACCTGCAGCAAAGTAAATCAAACATACAAGGAATTCAACAGCAATATAAAAATCAGAGATCAAGCTTGCAAAGAATTCAAAATAAAATCAAACCTGGAAATTGCTCTGTCTTGTTCTCTGCTTATAAAACAGGTGAGTAAATGAAATTTTAAAAACAGTTTTAATCCTGGATTTGTATGTTATTCTTGTGATGAAATCATGATGATGTGTCTGAATTCTTGGATTTAATTGTTGTATGATGGATTGCATGACTGATCTGGATACCTTTATGCTTGAAATTGCTCTGTTGAAATGTGTATATCTGTATATATATGTATATAAACACTATCTGTCCTCTGTTTTAAGAAGAGTAAACACCATTTTAAAAACAGTAAAAATCTATTTCTATGTTTGTTATGTGAGATTAATGTTGTAGTAATATGATATGCATTGTTACATGAATGATTGGGATGAATGCATATGGATAGAATGATACTGGTGAAATGATTATCTGTTCATATCTTCTTCTGTTCTTATTCCAGGTTCCAATTTCCTAAGAAAATTCATATCTACTCAAATAATCATATTTAGGTTATGATTTATGAAGAAGAAATAATTGTAACATTGTAATATAGATTTTAAAAATAGTTACCAGTATTTAAATTTAGCAATTATATTTAAAAATAGGAAATGCCAGTGAAACCCAAATTTATGTTAAAAATCAACTATCTTAATTCTTGATTTGAATTACATAAATGAATTCGTGATTGTAAATCACAAATTTTAATATACTTCTCATGATTTATAGATTGTTAAACAATGAGAATTCTTAGGTTGTTCGAATTAGGCATTTTGAGTGATTGCCGATGATCGGCGTGGTCGAATTGGTTGATACTTGGACTGGAGGTGGCCTGTGGGTGGTTGATCACAGGAAAAATGCTCGGCGAATTTTTAGATGGCTGTGGTGGTCGGGGAACGATGAACTAGGGTTCCAGAGACATTTTGGAACGATGCTGTAAGGGGGCTCTCGCGATGGTTATGGAAGACCGGAGTGGTTCGCATTAGTGGGAATGCAAGCTGGAAGGTGTGACGAAGCATGGGTGAAGTGGATAGGTGATTTCGAGATCGGAGGCAACGGGAAGGCAGCAGTTTCTGGCCATGGCGATTTTCAAGTTTGGTCGAATATCTCGATTTCGATTTGTATGGATTATGGGTGATCTGGAGTCGCGTATGGGTTCGCGAGGTTGAAGGTGATGGTCGAGGATCGTCGCGGTGATCTACGGTGGTCGGAGTTGGTGGTGTACGTGCACCACGTGCACGTTTGTGCTATCGGTTCGTTTGCTTTGGAGAAGAAGGAAGAAACTCGGGATCGTCTCGGGTTGTTTTGCGTATTTACTCGAAGCAGATGAGTAGGGGAATTGACTCGAAGCAGGCTCGGGTTTGTTAGGGGAATGACTCGAGTAGTAGTGTTTCGCAAGGGCTCGGGTTGGTTCCTATTTAATAGCAGGTTTCAAATTTTTATAAGTAAATCAAGTTCAAGTTTTTAAAAAGAAACAAAAGCAAGCCTAATTAAACAAGTTTTCAAAATGAATGTTAATCAAGTTTTAAGGGTAATTAATTTGAAATTAAGAATCATTAATTGATAAGTTAAGATTGTTAATTAATAGTTAGGAATAAATTATTTAAGTAATTAAGGATTAATTAAGTTATTGTTAGGTACTTAATTAATTAAGAAATGAAAGATTAACTTATTGGTAATTGGAATTAATTAAATTGTAATCAATAATGGTTAATTAAAGTTTAATTATTTAAGAAAAATAATTAAAGAATAGTTAATATAGATCATTAACTAAGGTTTATTAAATAATTAATTAATATGATTAATTTTATTTATTAAATAGATTAATTAAGGTTAATCATTTGTGAATTGTTTTACTTAATAGAAGTAATTAAGATATTAATTACTCATTGTAATTAATTAAGTTTCTTTGAATTAGTTAAGTTAATTAATTAAGTTTAATTAATTTAAGATAATCATTTAATGATTTGTGGAGTAATTACTAAATGTAATTTAATGAAGATTAATTACTTAGGAAAGTAATTAATGGATAATTACTGATGTAATTAATAAAGTAATTAAGGGTAGTTAATTACTTAATGGAAATTAATCAAGGGATTAATTAAGAAATTAATTAAGGAATAATTAATTTATTTTAAGAAGTAATTAAGGTTAGTTAATTACTGAATGTGATTAATCAATAGTGATTAATAATTATGGTTTAATTAAAGATTAATTACTCAATGTAATTAATTTAAATAAAGTAATTAATGGTAAAATGTAATTAAGGATCATTAATTTATATAGTTATGATGTAATTAAGAATTGATTAATTAAGTAATAATTATAAATGAGTGAATAATTAATGTAATTAATTAAGGATTAATGTAATTAATTATAGTTAATTAATAAATGAAGTAATTAAAGGTTAATTACTGTATTGATTAAGAATAATTAATTTGTGAAATTAATTAAAGATAATTACTTAAATGTAATTAAAGTATAATTAATCAGGGTGATTAATTAAAGTGGAAATTTAGAGGAAGATTAATTAATTTATTTGTAATTAATTAATGATTATATAAGTAAGATTTATAATAAAATAATTAATTTAATTTACTTTAAATTAATTAAGAGATGAAGTAATTAATTTAATTCACTTTAAATTAATTAAAGATAGAGATAGTTAATTTAATTCATTTTAAATTAATTATGTTGTGATTAAGTAAATCATTGCTTATATAAGAATGGATGACATCGATTGTCTTGAATGGATGTAATCTCAGAAATGAGATAAGATGTTGTGTGATATGAATACTTGGTTGCATTATGATGATAATATAGATTAACTATTATGATGTTGATATGGATTACCTATTTGGTTATGAATCATCTGTTTAATTGATAATGTGATTATCAATTGTGAATTGTGAATTATCTATCTGTATGAATATAGATAAGTTAAATTGTTTAACCTTTAAAACAACTTGGCCTTAAAAGATACGTTTTGGATTTCGATGAGACCGGGATCGGGTTTCCGTATACCGGATTTCCAGGTCTGGAGACCCGAATACCACATCGATCCAAATTAACGATAGGTCGTGAATCTCAAGTGAAGATGAAGATTCAGAGTGCAAGGGTTATTGTCGTTAACTCTGAGGGTGATTCCAAAACGAGTGTAACGAGATAATGCCTTCGGTTTCGTTCGAACCCGGAACGAACTTGTATGGATTGAATGCTTTCAGCACATCGTCAGGCGGACGATGAGCATTCTAAGTGATATGTTCTGATTAAAGGTAATCGTAACCTCAAGCCTCATCAACCGGGAATGGCTAAAACAGGGGAGGTGCAGCAAGGCTTCGTGGGTAGCACCCACTGAGAGCAAGATAGATCCCTGTCTAGAGGTCCCTTTTCTTTTATTCGACTTAGTGTGTGGTTGGTCGCGCCAACTACGGGATTATCTTGTTCGGAATTATCCAGTAAGGGATGGTTCCGGCTTTGTGTTGCAGGGGAGCGGGCGTACTCCTCGGTACGGTGATCTAGGCCACGTACTGTGACGGGCGGTACCCCAGTAGCCCTGCCATTGTATGGAATCCAAACTCCAATAAGTGCCGTACGTATTAGTTGTGCCCAACTATGTTGGAATGTGAGATGTAAGCATTTCAGCTATTTCTGTATTTTACTTGAAAACCCTAGACACTATTATAATACAATCGGATTTCCTATCAAATGTTTTAGTTAGCGTAAGGTAAAAACTTACCCATGTTTATTTGTGGGAAGTCTTACGTGATACTTTTGTTTTCAAAGGTTTTCAAAGTTAAGCAATCTAACCGTTTACTCACACCAGACCCATGTCTGACCCAAGTGTTTATTTTCTGTTTTATTAAACTCTTGGGTACTCAAATTTGTATGAGTAGTCAAGGGGATTCAGGTTAGTCTTGACGAATTCTGGAGGAGCTGTAGAGCAGGAGGCTTCAGCGTGTAGATTTATAGAGTTTCCGCTGTGTATGATGTATCGTATTTATGTAGTTGTGTTGTATAATAGACATAAGTTTATAACTGTCTATATTGTGATGTATAAATCGTGTACTCTGATGTATATGATACTATGTAATATCTTATGTGATAATATATTTCTCGTTCCGCTGTGAGATTTCTGATGTGTTATTGTTCTCTCTTCTTTTCTTTTCTTTTCTTTTCTTTTCTTTTCTTTTCTTCTTCTATCCCTTTCTTTCTTCATAACGATGCGTCTTTCTGGGCAAAGAAAGCCGGGTCGTTACAGTTGGTATCAGAGCATAGGTTGAGCGAATGCCTAAGCTTTTGGTTAAGTGAATATCAGAACACTAGGTTGAGTGAATACCTAGGTTCGGAAGGATTATTCATTAGAGATAGGATCTATAGCAACCTGTTGAGTCTGAGTGTATATATATTCGAGAGCGCGTATTTGTTAGTTATATAAAATGGTTTTATATTGTGTTAATTGATCGGTTGAGTGGTATATGGATTCTGGTCAATACGAGTAGCTAACGTTATTGATAGGGATCTCTAAACACTTGAACCAGGCCAACGGACACAATATTGTTTTAAAGAGGTAAATGAAATAATTTTACCCAGAAATAATTTCTATATAAAAAGTATCATTTTAAATATATATATATATTTCTACCTATTTGTTGGGTTACTTGTTCGGGTTTTCCAATATAAGTTATAAAGGTAGATAAGGTGGTAGTGTGAGTAACACGACTACCAATAGTTAGAATTTGAGTGTTGAGATTGGAAGTGTATCTGTCGAGACTGTAGACCTAATACTGTCTCGAGTAAGCTTTGCTGTGGTGAAGGATTTCATCGATCTCCGAAGGAAACTGTAATGGTTCGGAGTTTATCTTTGAAGTTTGGATGAGTAGAGTTGGATCTGTCGATGAGGCAGAAGTGTGTGATGATATCTTGATACCTCAGGTAATAGTAGCTGTATGATGAGATACAGTGACGATGGATGTTCCCGAAGGAGATTTTCTTTTTGGAACAAGATTAAGAAAGTATTGGAGGAACAGTTGATGTCTACCGCAGGAAAGACTCGGCTGTATAGGAATTCTGTAATACCCCAAAATTTTGTGAAAAATCATTTTTGAAAAATGATTTAATTTTGAAATATTTAGATTTAAATATGGTGAAGTCTCAGGAATAAATAGTGTGCAGGTATATGTGTGCACGTGCACACTGAAATGGCACAAGGAAGAACTCCAGATTTCTTGGATTTAAAACAAGAATTAAAGGGCAATACAAACATGATTTGGCAACATGGTTGTTTGATTTCTGAAATTATATGGATCATCTTAGAAAGTAAGAAAAAGTAGGCTTTACTTTAAATCAGTAAACAAATTTTATTTAAAACCCAGAAGAGAAAATTATGTATATTAACCTGTATACATATAGGTGCATATGCTTCTGAAATTAAAGAGAAATTAAAATAAGCTTAGATAAGATATGTGTACAAATATATATATTTTTAAACACTGAAAAGTATATATATATATATATATATATAAGCAAGTAAAACTATGACATTAAAATAACATGAAATGTGATACAAGTTAATGAGCTTGTATAGGCAAAAATAGCAAAAGGGGATTTTCAGAAATAATTAAAATAAAAATAGGATAGTCACACTTTTAACATGACTAGGAGAGTGGCCATTTTCTGAAAAGTAAAAGAAAGAAAATGCAGCCTTTAAATTGGTTAATATGGCCGGGGTATTATGAATGAAAAATGCATGATGCTAGCCAGGACAGAAATGGAATTCTGTTTCAATAAAACCCTAGAGGTAAAATGCTTATAAATAGGCAGTTTAGCCAGTAGAATCATTTTTACCCCGAGCTGCACAAAAATAAGAAAAGAAGGAAAATATTGGAAGAAAGGAGAGAACACTCAAACAAGAATCTTCTGGATTAAACATTTAGGTGAGTAATCTCACTAAGTTCATGGCATTAAGACCTGAGATGAGGCAGCCACTTTTTATTTCCATTTATATATATTTCTGGTTTTGATGTATATGATTTCATCAATGCTTTCTGGATGTTTTATTTTAAATCTGATATGATTTAATATGGATGATTTTGGATGACCTTTGATTGGTTGAGACATTTGTCTTTGGATGAGTATCATACTGATTTATTTATACTCACAAATGTTAAAGTTTAGGATCTCAAAAATCATATAGAGAATACTCTCAGCTGTTATAGATCTATGGCATGGAAACTTTATAAAAATGATTAGAGCTGCATTATACTTGGTATAAGTGCTGAGGCTTGAAAAGAAAAATGTTAAGGGTGCAATAGAAATTTTCTAAGTGCTGAGCCCTTAATCAAATCAAAAAAAAAAGAGAGAAACCCACAAGCTAAAATTATGATTGAACCAGATCTTGAATCTGAATCAATCATAAAGGCTTGCAGATCAATATAACATGCCATGCCTCTTTTACAGTTGAAAATATTCTCATATTTTACTAAGATCAAGACATATTGACCCCATTTAGGAAATAACTGTCTGATTATTTCTGAGGAGAATTATGCTAGAAGAAATTATGGATGTTTCCATGTTTGCAGTGATATGTTCACTTAGCATATTTGATGATAGGATTTAAGACTATACACTAGTAAATAAACTAGGGAAGGGAAGGCCAAGAAAGCTGCTGGAATGCTTGTCATATTTGAAGTATGCAAGTTGGCACATGGTTTGTTTAAGCCCTGAGATCTTTGTGCAATGATGTGAATTAGTTCATTGCAATGTGTCCCAGTGATTCCTTAATAGCAGATGAGGCAGGGATTTAAATTGAATATTACAACCTGTAAATGAAGAAATAGGAATATGGATATTTCTTAGGTTGAATGGTATGGAACCAAGATGATTCCAGTGAATGCAATTGTTGCAATAGATAATTATGTTTGCATGATTATGTATGCAAGTGAAAGAATGATAAATGAATATATCATACCTGAATCAACATAATTATACTATGTTAAAATAATTGATTGCAGAAATTTGCTTAAAACAACTGAATTGCATATTAGTTGAATCAACCAGTTAGTACCCTTATATTCTCTATTGCTTAATATCATGAATGAATTGATGTTACTCATACCAGATCATAGATCTGACCCTTGTTTGCTCATGGCATCTGGGGTGTCTCATTTTAAAATGAGGCAGCCACTTATGTTCTTTCAGGTAACCCAGGCACTAAGTAAAAATGAAGTTATGGCTTTTATGGAGGAGTGAATGAACATGCTAGCTAGTTTCAATAAGAGTTTAAATCGATTATATCTGCATGTATTCAGGAAAAATTTTATGTTCTAAGATTTCCAGTTATGTAATGAATTCTATTATGGTTAGATGAACTAGTTGTATCATGTTAAATATATTGTTATGCACTAAGGTTTAAAATCTCAAAGGAAAAATCTGAGTGGGAAACAAGGAAATGATTTTAATTACTGATATGGATGTTTGGAAGAGAAATATGCATATGTAGTTGAGCTGTTGTTTTGTAAAGTTTATATTATGTAATAGTTAATCTTGAGATATAACAGAGCACTGAGTTTTAGAACAAAATCTGGATTTAGCAAGAAGTAAACTTAACAGGATTTTATTTTCTTTCTACTGAAATGCTTTGTAATTAAGTTTGAATTCATTTCTGAATTGAATTGAGAAGAGTAAGATGTTTTCTTAAAGCTTTAAACAGAATGCAATGAAATTGAACTAGTGTGGCAGATACAGGATTCATGAGTTAACCAGCTTCAATTAAATGAAGTATTGGTTGATCATGATAGATTGTATTCTGAAAATAAAAATGCATTTCAAAGCTTAGTACATTTAGCAATTGATTCACCCAGTTTTCTGGAAAATGAGCAGAAATATTGACATGTACATGTACATCTGTGTACATGTTGATATTTGAGCAAAAATATGATCATAAATTCTTAAAACAGTTGTAGGAATGGGATACAAAAATAGTAAGTAAGAAGGATTGTTTTGTATGTTGGGTTATAGGCAAAAATTAAACATATATGTACAATTATAGGTAGGTATCAGATTTCTAACCTTTCAGAAAAAAAAAAAAAAAAACCAAAAATTGTGTTTGAACCGACCTGCATGGTACTCGAACTCGTGACCTTTTGTGTATAAGTTAGGCGCGTTTCCATTACGCCTAGATGTTGCTTGTGTTCACTTAGGATCCACTTTCTTTTATACTGAATCTAATATTATCCAGACTTTAAACACAATCATCAACATTAAAAGCTTGTTTACTACTGAATATTACTTGATCATTTCTTGATCCTAATGACAGACTAAAGTACATATTTTAGTGGATTTTATGGCCAAAAATCTGAATACAATAATGTATCTGAATTACTAAATCTCTAAATCAAACAGGATGTTATTGAACAAAAAAAAAATAATAAAGTATATACTCTGAATTTAAACAAGAAGAACACATACATCTTCATATGTATGTGTATATTATTAGATATGCACTGATATATTTATATTGGTAAGTTATTTTGATCCTGGATATATTTTGGTTATTGGAAAAAGAAAATGACCTTGGAAAATATGTTTGTAATGAATGATATATCAATATATCATCTCATAGCAAAAAAAAAAATCCTTATGAAATTAGGGTGGAAATAGGAGGGTCATTTCAGTTGGTATCAGAGCTATGTTATTCAACATAGTAGAAGTAAGGATCAAGTTCTTAGATAGAAAAATAAAATTAAAAGGAACTAAATATCAAACTAACCAGCTATGTAAATTATTATTAGCAAACTATGGTAGGGAGACCACCAAATCAGGGAGCAGGATCTTCCCATGCACCACCAATGGTCAATCTGCAAGACTTGGTGAGAGCATTTAGGGATGGGGCAGGACAAAGGCAAGAAAATCCCTATGAAGAACTCTCAAAACTGCTTAAGACATATACTCATTTAGGAGGCAAAAGCTTTGAAGGGACAGAGAGTATCATGGAAATTTAAACATGGTTGAGAACATTGGAAAGAATTTTCAATGACATGCAACTTGATGATCAAAGAAAGAGGCAAGTGGCTTCAAGACAGCTGAAAGGAGTAGCTTTAGGCTGGTGGGAAGTAATCATTGCAGGAAGGAATGAGAATGAAATCACTTGGAATCAATTCAAAGAGATGTTGGAGGCAAGGTTTGTACCAGCATCAGCAAAGACTACCTTGCTAGAAGAATTCATTAGGCTTAGACAAGGAACCATGACTGTCACAGAATACACTCAAAAGTTTGAGGGACTTTCCACATATGGAGCAATGCTTGTGGCAGATGAAGCATCTAAAAATGATAGGTACATAAAAGGTCTAAACCCAGGACTTAGCAGAGCTATGTTACCTTATGCAGACAAGACTTTTGATCATGTGATAGACTTAGCTTTGAGGTTGGAGCAGCATGACAAGGAAAGGGAGAAGTTCAGAAATTTTAAGAGCAATAATAACAAGAAAGGTAAGGGGAGGTATCACCCTTATGATAAGAAGAAAGAAGAGGCTAGTAACAAAAGCACTGGAGATGTCAAAGCTAAGGAAGACAAGAAGAAAATTGTGTGCCATCAGTGTGGAAAAGAAGGGCATATCAAACCAAAATGTCCAGAGTTGAAAGGAGGAGCTTTCAAATGCTATCTATGTGGGAAAGAGGGACATATGAAGAGGAATTGTCCTGAGTATAAACAGCAAGGCAAATTGGCAAATTTGGAAGGAAAAGGCAAAGCCACAGTGGAAAGTAACACTGTAAACCATAGCCAAGTGGAAGGTACATTACTTATTTGTACCATACCCATAACAGTAGTGTATGATACTGGGGCAACTCACTCCTTAATTTCTTATGAATTGGTTAAAGTGCTAAAACTGAATTGCATATTAGTTGAAACCCCATTGCATATACACAGTCCATTGGGGAGTTCTAGTGTCTTAAATATGATTTGTGTGGATGTGGAGTTAAACATAGGAGGAAATATTTTTATTTCCAATTTATATGTTTTGAATTACCCAAATATAGGTGTTATATTGGGGGTAGACTGGTTAAGGCAATTTAAAGCCATAATTAATTTAGACTCATCCACCATATCATTGCAAAATTCTAGAGGCCAGAGAATCACAGTTTTATGTGAGGTAGCTAAGGAAGGAAAACTATATCATTTAGTTGACTTAGAAAAAGATCTGAGTGAACTAACCATTGAAGAAATTCCCATAGTTAATGAATACTTGGATGTGTTTGGGGAAGTTAAGGGTGTTCCACACCACAGACCAGTTGAGTTCCAAATTAATCTCATTCCAGGAGCAAGTCCAATAATCAAGAAACCTTATAGAATGGGGCCAAGTGAACTGAAAGAATTGAAAAATCAGTTGGAAGAATTAGAAGGCAAGGGATTTATAAGGCCAAGCAATTCCTGCTGGGGTTCTCCAGTAGTGTTTGTAAGAAAACATGATGGTACCTTGAGAATGTGCATAGATTACAGGGAGCTAAATAAAGTAACCATCAAGAATAAATACCCATTGCCTAGAATAGATGATCTCTTTGACCAACTCAGTGAAGCTAAAATATTTTCTAGGCTAGACTTAGCATCGGGATTCCATCAAATGAAGGTTGAAGACTCAAGTGTTAAGTACACTGCATTTAACACAAGATATGGCTTATATGAATTTTTGGTTATGCCATTTGGTTTGACAAATGCTCCTTCATATTTTGTTGATTTGATGAATAGAATATTTAGAGATTATCTAGACAAATTTGTACTGATTTTTATTGATGACATTTTGATTTATTCCAAGACAGTGGAAGAGCATAAAAATCATTTGCATTTAGTTTTGTCAAGACTAAGGGAAAATGATTTAAAGGCAAAATTTTCAAAATGTGCATTTTGGAAAGAAGAAGTGCATTTCCTTGGGCATGTCATCTCTGCCAAAGGAATATCAGTAAACCCTAACAAGGTAGTGGCAATCCAAGCATGGAAAAGGCCTAGCACCATCAGTGAGATTAGATCATTTATGGGGATGGCAGGATATTATAGGAGATTCATAAAAGATTTCTCAAAAATATCATCACCACTTACCAATTTAACTAGAAAGAACCAAGCCTTTGTATGGACAGAAAAATGTGAGCAAGATTTTATCAAAATAAAAGAAGCCCTGATTAATGCACCAGTATTGAGAGTGCCAGAAGGAAATGAAAATTTGGTTGTGTACACTGATGCAAGTGGCTCTGGGTTAGGGGCTGTGTTGATGCAGCAAGACCAGGTGGTAGCCTATGCATCTAGGCAATTAAAGCCACATGAAACCAGGTATGCAACCCATGATCTTGAACTAGCAGCAGTTGTGTATGCTTTGAAACTTTGGAGACATTATTTGTTAGGTGCCAAATTCATTTTGTATACTGATCATAAGGCACTGAAATATTTATTCTCACAAAAAGATTTGAACATGAGGCAACATAGATGGGTAGAGTTCCTAGCTGCCTATGATCTAGATATACTGTATACACCAGGCAAGGCAAATAAAGTTGCAGATGCCTTGAGTAGACAACATGCCAAAGTAGCCATGTTGATGATGGAAGAGTTTAGGGATTTGTCTATACTTACTGATTTGGAAATTGAGGAAAGTAGTGAGGAACAAATGATGCCCATTGAAGAAGGTGAAGGAAAAGGGAAATTAAGTATGATATCTCTGCAATCAGATTTACTTCTTAAGATTGGGCAAATGCAGGAACAAGACCTAAACATGGTGGAAAAGAAAATGCTCATATCAAAAGGGGAGGAAGTAATAAATTATCAAGTTGATAAAAATGGGTATTTGAGGAATAAAAACAGGATATGTGTTCCAGAAAATATAGAATTGAAAGAGGAAATATTAAATGAGTACCATAGGAGTAAGTACTCCATACACCCAGGTAGCACCAAGATGTATCAAAATTTGAAAAGAAATCTTTGGTGGAAGGGGATGAAGTCAGATGTGGCCAGATATGTTGCAAGGTGCATGACTTGCCAACAAGTCAAGGCAGAGACACAAAGGCCATCAGGACTATTGCAACCCCTTAGCATACCACAGTGGAAGTGGGAGGATATATCTATGGATTTCATAGATGGTCTGCCTAGATCTAAGAAGGGAAACACAAGTATATGGGTAATTGTGGATAGGCTAACTAAGGTAGCACATTTTATCCCAGTTAGAGCAGAAAGAAATGCTCCAAAATTGGCTCAAATATTCATGAAAGAGGTAGTAAGGTTGCATGGCATACCTAAAACCATTGTGAGTGATAGGGATACCATCTTCACCTCAAGGTTTTGGAAAAGTTTTCAAGAGGCTATGGGGAGTGAATTGTGCTTAAGCACTGCCTACCATCCACAATCAGATGGTCAAACTGAGGTGGTGAACAAAGTCTTAGAGGATTTGTTGAGAGCATGTACACTGGACTTTGGAGGCAACTGGGAAGACCACCTCCATCTAGCTGAATTCACATACAATAACAGTTACCAAAGCACCATAGGGATGGCACCATTTGAAGCCTTATATGGCAAGCCATGTTTATCACCTATATGCTGGGTAGAGACTGGAGAAAGGGCTGTTCTTGGACCTGAATATGTTAAAGAAACTACAGAGAGAATTGGGTTAATAAGAAAAAGAATAGCAGCAGCTCAAGATAGGCAAAAGAAATTTGCAGATAGGAAGAGAAAGCAAGTGGAATATGAAGTGGGAGACTTTGTTTTCATCAAGATTTCACCTATGAAGAAAGTCATGAGATTTGGCAAGCAAGGTAAGCTTACACCAAGGTATGTTGGACCCTATAAAATTCTGGAAAGAATTGGTTCATTGGCTTACAAATTAGAACTACCAGAGGAAATGAAAGCAATGCATAATGTTTTTCATGTGTCCCAACTTAGAAAATGGGTACATGATAAAGAAGACATTTTGGAAGAGCCTACCAAAATTCAAATAAATCCTGACTTGGTTTATGAAAAAGAACCAGTGGGGATTGTAGCCAAGGAAGAAAAGAAATTAAGGAGCAAAACCTTGAAACTAGTTAAGATCCAGTGGAGTAGTGATCCTAATGACTGCACATGGGAGTTAGAGGATAAGATTAGAATGGATTATCCTAAGCTTTTTGCAAATTAAAAGGTAATTTTTTTTCTCTTTCTGGAAAAATTATTTGTTATGCATGGTTGATATGGTTGAATTTGTTTGCTTATGCATATGTTTGATAAGTTTTCAGAAAAGAAAAAGATGCTCACTATAAATGTTAGAAAAATTGTGAGGACACAATTCCTAAAAGGAGGGGTGAATGTAATACCCCAAAATTTTGTGAAAAATCATTTTTGAAAAATGATTTAATTTTGAAATATTTAGATTTAAATATGGTGAAGTCTCAGGAATAAATAGTGTGCAGGTATATGTGTGCACGTGCACACTGAAATGGCACAAGGAAGAACTCCAGATTTCTTGGATTTAAAACAAGAATTAAAGGGCAATACAAACATGATTTGGCAACATGGTTGTTTGATTTCTGAAATTATATGGATCATCTTAGAAAGTAAGAAAAAGTAGGCTTTACTTTAAATCAGTAAACAAATTTTATTTAAAACCCAGAAGAGAAAATTATGTATATTAACCTGTATACATATAGGTGCATATGCTTCTGAAATTAAAGAGAAATTAAAATAAGCTTAGATAAGATATGTGTACAAATATATATATTTTTAAACACTGAAAAGTATATATATATATATATAAGCAAGTAAAACTATGACATTAAAATAACATGAAATGTGATACAAGTTAATGAGCTTGTATAGGCAAAAATAGCAAAAGGGGATTTTCAGAAATAATTAAAATAAAAATAGGATAGTCACACTTTTAACATGACTAGGAGAGTGGCCATTTTCTGAAAAGTAAAAGAAAGAAAATGCAGCCTTTAAATTGGTTAATATGGCCGGGGTATTATGAATGAAAAATGCATGATGCTAGCCAGGACAGAAATGGAATTCTGTTTCAATAAAACCCTAGAGGAAAAATGCTTATAAATAGGCAGTTTAGCCAGTAGAATCATTTTTACCCCGAGCTGCACAAAAATAAGAAAAGAAGGAAAATATTGGAAGAAAGGAGAGAACACTCAAACAAGAATCTTCTGGATTAAACATTTAGGTGAGTAATCTCACTAAGTTCATGGCATTAAGACCTGAGATGAGGCAGCCACTTTTTATTTCCATTTATATATATTTCTGGTTTTGATGTATATGATTTCATCAATGCTTTCTGGATGTTTTATTTTAAATCTGATATGATTTAATATGGATGATTTTGGATGACCTTTGATTGGTTGAGACATTTGTCTTTGGATGAGTATCATACTGATTTATTTATACTCACAAATGTTAAAGTTTAGGATCTCAAAAATCATATAGAGAATACTCTCAGCTGTTATAGATCTATGGCATGGAAACTTTATAAAAATGATTAGAGCTGCATTATACTTGGTATAAGTGCTGAGGCTTGAAAAGAAAAATGTTAAGGGTGCAATAGAAATTTTCTAAGTGCTGAGCCCTTAATCAAATCAAAAAAAAAAAAAGAGAAACCCACAAGCTAAAATTATGATTGAACCAGATCTTGAATCTGAATCAATCATAAAGGCTTGCAGATCAATATAACATGCCATGCCTCTTTTACAGTTGAAAATATTCTCATATTTTACTAAGATCAAGACATATTGACCCCATTTAGGAAATAACTGTCTGATTATTTCTGAGGAGAATTATGCTAGAAGAAATTATGGATGTTTCCATGTTTGCAGTGATATGTTCACTTAGCATATTTGATGATAGGATTTAAGACTATACACTAGTAAATAAACTAGGGAAGGGAAGGCCAAGAAAGCTGCTGGAATGCTTGTCATATTTGAAGTATGCAAGTTGGCACATGGTTTGTTTAAGCCCTGAGATCTTTGTGCAATGATGTGAATTAGTTCATTGCAATGTGTCCCAGTGATTCCTTAATAGCAGATGAGGCAGGGATTTAAATTGAATATTACAACCTGTAAATGAAGAAATAGGAATATGGATATTTCTTAGGTTGAATGGTATGGAACCAAGATGATTCCAGTGAATGCAATTGTTGCAATAGATAATTATGTTTGCATGATTATGTATGCAAGTGAAAGAATGATAAATGAATATATCATACCTGAATCAACATAATTATACTATGTTAAAATAATTGATTGCAGAAATTTGCTTAAAACAACTGAATTGCATATTAGTTGAATCAACCAGTTAGTACCCTTATATTCTCTATTGCTTAATATCATGAATGAATTGATGTTACTCATACCAGATCATAGATCTGACCCTTGTTTGCTCATGGCATCTGGGGTGTCTCATTTTAAAATGAGGCAGCCACTTATGTTCTTTCAGGTAACCCAGGCACTAAGTAAAAATGAAGTTATGGCTTTTATGGAGGAGTGAATGAACATGCTAGCTAGTTTCAATAAGAGTTTAAATCGATTATATCTGCATGTATTCAGGAAAAATTTTATGTTCTAAGATTTCCAGTTATGTAATGAATTCTATTATGGTTAGATGAACTAGTTGTATCATGTTAAATATATTGTTATGCACTAAGGTTTAAAATCTCAAAGGAAAAATCTGAGTGGGAAACAAGGAAATGATTTTAATTACTGATATGGATGTTTGGAAGAGAAATATGCATATGTAGTTGAGCTGTTGTTTTGTAAAGTTTATATTATGTAATAGTTAATCTTGAGATATAACAGAGCACTGAGTTTTAGAACAAAATCTGGATTTAGCAAGAAGTAAACTTAACAGGATTTTATTTTCTTTCTACTGAAATGCTTTGTAATTAAGTTTGAATTCATTTCTGAATTGAATTGAGAAGAGTAAGATGTTTTCTTAAAGCTTTAAACAGAATGCAATGAAATTGAACTAGTGTGGCAGATACAGGATTCATGAGTTAACCAGCTTCAATTAAATGAAGTATTGGTTGATCATGATAGATTGTATTCTGAAAATAAAAATGCATTTCAAAGCTTAGTACATTTAGCAATTGATTCACCCAGTTTTCTGGAAAATGAGCAGAAATATTGACATGTACATGTACATCTGTGTACATGTTGATATTTGAGCAAAAATATGATCATAAATTCTTAAAACAGTTGTAGGAATGGGATACAAAAATAGTAAGTAAGAAGGATTGTTTTGTATGTTGGGTTATAGGCAAAAATTAAACATATATGTACAATTATAGGTAGGTATCAGATTTCTAACCTTTCAGAAAAAAAAAAAAAAAACCAAAAATTGTGTTTGAACCGACCTGCATGGTACTCGAACTCGTGACCTTTTGTGTATAAGTTAGGCGCGTTTCCATTACGCCTAGATGTTGCTTGTGTTCACTTAGGATCCACTTTCTTTTATACTGAATCTAATATTATCCAGACTTTAAACACAATCATCAACATTAAAAGCTTGTTTACTACTGAATATTACTTGATCATTTCTTGATCCTAATGACAGACTAAAGTACATATTTTAGTGGATTTTATGGCCAAAAATCTGAATACAATAATGTATCTGAATTACTAAATCTCTAAATCAAACAGGATGTTATTGAACAAAAAAATAATAATAAAGTATATACTCTGAATTTAAACAAGAAGAACACATACATCTTCATATGTATGTGTATATTATTAGATATGCACTGATATATTTATATTGGTAAGTTATTTTGATCCTGGATATATTTTGGTTATTGGAAAAAGAAAATGACCTTGGAAAATATGTTTGTAATGAATGATATATCAATATATCATCTCATAGCAAAAAAAAAAAATCCTTATGAAATTAGGGTGGAAATAGGAGGGTCATTTCAAATTCTCTGATATCAAGTAAGAGAGTTTTGTCTATTTCGAAGTATGGGACTAAGGTCGATTAGTTGTTCTTCGGACATGGTCTCATTATCCCTTAAGAAGAGTAAGTTATTGGTATTTGGTTTGGAGCTCGAGTTTCTTGAGAGATTGTCTGCCCATCTCAAGGGGTCTTTTGTGAAGCTAGTTGATAGTTTAGGAATTCGAGGAGCCGCCTATGGATTTAGAAGTCTTTGGTTAGTTGTGGTAGCAGTTTCAGCTCGAAGGTGTTTGTGTGCCGACAAGAAGATTTTCTGGCTTAGCAGTGTCCTAGAGATAGAATTTGGATGCAGCAGTGTGGCCTTTTTCTCCGATGGTTCAGAAATCTTTGTGGTTCTTCTATCAGCAGTCCGGGCAGATGGTGAAGTTTTTCTTGAACGGTTTACCTTGTTTGGAAAAGCTTAAGGCTGTTTTAATTGGTAAAGAGAGAACAGTTTCTTTGGAATCCGAACTAGGTAAGATCGCAAAAGTGCCTTGCGATTAGTTGGGAATTTATCTTGGGCAATCTTTTGTTTGAGATTGAGGTTTATCATATGGAAGTAGGAGCTACTGAAGTAGTCAGAGATTCTTCTGGATGTCTTCGAGGAAGTAGAAGTTGTCTGCATCTGGAGTTGAGTTCCGTATCGACTTGGTTCCAGAAGCGATACCGGTGGTTAGTCTGGTAGTAGGATGGTTCTTAGAGAAAGAAGAGTTGGTGTAGCAGCTCAGAAATTTTTAAAATGGATGGGTCATATCTATTTTTCAAGTTTGGATTTCAGCAGATTTTGGAAAGATCATCTTGTTGATAGATCTAGAGATCATCTTATGCTTGGTTCAGATTTGTTTCAAGAAGCATCAGCGAAGGTTAAGCTGACCAGGAAGAGATGAGGTAGCCCAGGATTGTCTGTGAGTTATGCAGATTTGAGACAAGGAGTTTGGGAATTCGGAGTTGGAGATTGGAAATTGTTTAAGTTTTTCTCCAATTAAAGAGCTATAAGATTTGGTAAGTCTGGAAGTTAGCACTGAAGTATTTTGGATTTTCCTGTGTTCTCGAGAGAAGTAGTTCTTTGTCTACAGGATTGAATGGCCAGTTTGGATAGCTGGAATTCATTCTATTTCACGTATATCTGAGGGAATACGTGTATGATTCATCATTGGTTGTTGAATCTGCAGTTCAGATGGATTAGGAAGATGAGCTATACTTGGGTATGATCTGATATTTTGTTCAGATTAGTGGATCTAGAGAAGAGAGGAGCTCTGGATCATGGTGGTGTAGTTTGTTTAGCTTCTGTAGAGCGAGTCTCCCAGTGATTTATACTCGGGGAAACTTTAGATAGTGTTAGTAGATCTATCCTGATTTATAGTTAGTTAGGTTTGTTTGATTGTTTGATTGGTTGCTTTGGTTGTTAGTAACTGGATGATAGGTATGCTTTGCTATTTGAAATTAAAATCTTTTGCTGGATTATTAAATTATCTTTGCTTTTAATTTCGGGGACGAAATTATTTTAAGGGGGAAATTGTTGTGATATCCCGGGTTTTTGGGTAATATAAATTTAATAATCTGTATTGATAATTTAATTGGATTGATAATTATCCTATGAAATTAAATTTAAATTGGTTAATTTAATCTTTTAAAGGTAAATAATAAATACTTAATTTGGCAATATTAATAAAATTTGTTTGTTAAAGCTAATAAAATCTTATTCTATTTATAATATATATATTTGATATATATTGTGAATGGAAATATCTTTTGTTTTGTTTTAAAGATGAATTTTCAAATTTGTAATATATATGTATGAATTGTGATTTAAAGCTTTGTTTTAAAATTAATATTTTTCAAAAGATAATTTAAGTTTAATTCAATTGTTTTCAAAATATAAGATAATTGTTTATTTGAAATATGATAGTTTAAAAAAGGGTTTAATCAAAGTTTTATTCTAGTTTTCTTTAAAGTGTTAAATTTTAAATGGTTATATAAATGTTCTAGATTTTAAAATACATGTATAAGGAATTTATTTATATTTATAATTAGTTTTAGCATATTTTCTTTTAAAGATAAACTAATATTTATTAATTTAGTAATTCAAAAAGTAAGTTTAAATTAAATAAAATTAATTTAAAAACACTTAAGTAATATGTGTAATCATATTAACATGATTAAGACACTTGTAAGCTAAATAAAATTGCATGGACATTTGTCTAATTAGTAATATAACAAGTGGCAATTCATTTTCTTTATTTAAAATTTAGTTTATAAATAAATGTTTATAGAGAAACCTGGTTTCATTTTCTTCAGTTCGAATCTTCTTCTTCCTCCATCTTCTATTTCTCTCCATCTATTCTAAAATGAAAATCAAAATCTGCAACTAAATCAAGTACAAATTCAACACTGATTCCACCTCAAACTTGATAAAGCAAATTTCCAAAGCCTGTAATAAAGAATCATCTCAAAAATGCAACCTGCAGCAAAGTAAATCAAACATACAAGGAATTCAACAGCAATATAAAAATCAGAGATCAAGCTTGCAAAGAATTCAAAATAAAATCAAACCTGGAAATTGCTCTGTCTTGTTCTCTGCTTATAAAACAGGTGAGTAAATGAAATTTTAAAAACAGTTTTAATCCTGGATTTGTATGTTATTCTTGTGATGAAATCATGATGATGTGTCTGAATTCTTGGATTTAATTGTTGTATGATGGATTGCATGACTGATCTGGATACCTTTATGCTTGAAATTGCTCTGTTGAAATGTGTATATCTGTATATATATGTATATAAACACTATCTGTCCTCTGTTTTAAGAAGAGTAAACACCATTTTAAAAACAGTAAAAATCTATTTCTATGTTTGTTATGTGAGATTAATGTTGTAGTAATATGATATGCATTGTTACATGAATGATTGGGATGAATGCATATGGATAGAATGATACTGGTGAAATGATTATCTGTTCATATCTTCTTCTGTTCTTATTCCAGGTTCCAATTTCCTAAGAAAATTCATATCTACTCAAATAATCATATTTAGGTTATGATTTATGAAGAAGAAATAATTGTAACATTGTAATATAGATTTTAAAAATAGTTACCAGTATTTAAATTTAGCAATTATATTTAAAAATAGGAAATGCCAGTGAAACCCAAATTTATGTTAAAAATCAACTATCTTAATTCTTGATTTGAATTACATAAATGAATTCGTGATTGTAAATCACAAATTTTAATATACTTCTCATGATTTATAGATTGTTAAACAATGAGAATTCTTAGGTTGTTCGAATTAGGCGTTTTGAGTGATTGCCGATGATCGGCGTGGTCGAATTGGTTGATACTTGGACTGGAGGTGGCCTGTGGGTGGTTGATCACAGGAAAAATGCTCGGCGAATTTTTAGATGGCTGTGGTGGTCGGGGAACGATGAACTAGGGTTCCAGAGACATTTTGGAACGATGCTGTAAGGGGGCTCTCGCGATGGTTATGGAAGACCGGAGTGGTTCGCATTAGTGGGAATGCAAGCTGGAAGGTGTGACGAAGCATGGGTGAAGTGGATAGGTGATTTCGAGATCGGAGGCAACGGGAAGGCAGCAGTTTCTGGCCATGGCGATTTTCAAGTTTGGTCGAATATCTCGATTTCGATTTGTATGGATTATGGGTGATCTGGAGTCGCGTATGGGTTCGCGAGGTTGAAGGTGATGGTCGAGGATCGTCGCGGTGATCTACGGTGGTCGGAGTTGGTGGTGTACGTGCACCACGTGCACGTTTGTGCTATCGGTTCGTTTGCTTTGGAGAAGAAGGAAGAAACTCGGGATCGTCTCGGGTTGTTTTGCGTATTTACTCGAAGCAGATGAGTAGGGGAATTGACTCGAAGCAGGCTCGGGTTTGTTAGGGGAATGACTCGAGTAGTAGTGTTTCGCAAGGGCTCGGGTTGGTTCCTATTTAATAGCAGGTTTCAAATTTTTATAAGTAAATCAAGTTCAAGTTTTTAAAAAGAAACAAAAGCAAGCCTAATTAAACAAGTTTTCAAAATGAATGTTAATCAAGTTTTAAGGGTAATTAATTTGAAATTAAGAATCATTAATTGATAAGTTAAGATTGTTAATTAATAGTTAGGAATAAATTATTTAAGTAATTAAGGATTAATTAAGTTATTGTTAGGTACTTAATTAATTAAGAAATGAAAGATTAACTTATTGGTAATTGGAATTAATTAAATTGTAATCAATAATGGTTAATTAAAGTTTAATTATTTAAGAAAAATAATTAAAGAATAGTTAATATAGATCATTAACTAAGGTTTATTAAATAATTAATTAATATGATTAATTTTATTTATTAAATAGATTAATTAAGGTTAATCATTTGTGAATTGTTTTACTTAATAGAAGTAATTAAGATATTAATTACTCATTGTAATTAATTAAGTTTCTTTGAATTAGTTAAGTTAATTAATTAAGTTTAATTAATTTAAGATAATCATTTAATGATTTGTGGAGTAATTACTAAATGTAATTTAATGAAGATTAATTACTTAGGAAAGTAATTAATGGATAATTACTGATGTAATTAATAAAGTAATTAAGGGTAGTTAATTACTTAATGGAAATTAATCAAGGGATTAATTAAGAAATTAATTAAGGAATAATTAATTTATTTTAAGAAGTAATTAAGGTTAGTTAATTACTGAATGTGATTAATCAATAGTGATTAATAATTATGGTTTAATTAAAGATTAATTACTCAATGTAATTAATTTAAATAAAGTAATTAATGATAAAATGTAATTAAGGATCATTAATTTATATAGTTATGATGTAATTAAGAATTGATTAATTAAGTAATAATTATAAATGAAGTGAATAATTAATGTAATTAATTAAGGAGTAATGTAATTAATTATAGTTAATTAATAAATGAAGTAATTAAAGGTTAATTACTGTATTGATTAAGAATAATTATTTGTGAAATTAATTAAAGATAATTACTTAAATGTAATTAAAGTATAATTAATCAGGGTGATTAATTAAAGTGGAAATTTAGAGGAAGATTAATTAATTTATTTGTAATTAATTAATGATTATATAAGTAAGATTTATAATAAAATAATTAATTTAATTTACTTTAAATTAATTAAGAGATGAAGTAATTAATTTAATTCACTTTAAATTAATTAAAGATAGAGATAGTTAATTTAATTCATTTTAAATTAATTATGTTGTGATTAAGTAAATCATTGCTTATATAAGAATGGATGACATTGATTGTCTTGAATGGATGTAATCTCAGAAATGAGATAAGATGTTGTGTGATATGAATGCTTGGTTGCATTATGATGATAATATAGATTAACTATTATGATGTTGATATGGATTACCTATTTGGTTATGAATCATCTGTTTAATTGATAATGTGATTATCAATTGTGAATTGTGAATTATCTATCTGTATGAATATAGATAAGTTAAATTGTTTAACCTTTAAAACAACTTGGCCTTAAAAGATACGTTTTGGATTTCGATGAGACCGGGATCGGGTTTCCGTATACCGGATTTCCAGGTCTGGAGACCCGAATACCACATCGATCCAAATTAACGATAGGTCGTGAATCTCAAGTGAAGATGAAGATTCAGAGTGCAAGGGTTATTGTCGTTAACTCTGAGGGTGATTCCAAAACGAGTGTAACGAGATAATGCCTTCGGTTTCGTTCGAACCCGGAACGAACTTGTATGGATTGAATGCTTTCAGCACATCGTCAGGCGGACGATGAGCATTCTAAGTGATATGTTCTGATTAAAGGTAATCGTAACCTCAAGCCTCATCAACCGGGAATGGCTAAAACAGGGGAGGTGCAGCAAGGCTTCGTGGGTAGCACCCACTGAGAGCAAGATAGATCCCTGTCTAGAGGTCCCTTTTCTTTTATTCGGCTTAGTGTGTGGTTGGTCGCGCCAACTACGGGATTATCTTGTTCGGAATTATCCAGTAAGGGATGGTTCCGGCTTTGTGTTGCAGGGGAGCGGGCGTACTCCTCGGTACGGTGATCTAGGCCACGTACTGTGACGGGCGGTACCCCAGTAGCCCTGCCATTGTATGGAATCCAAACTCCAATAAGTGCCGTACGTATTAGTTGTGCCCAACTATGTTGGAATGTGAGATGTAAGCATTTCAGCTATTTCTGTATTTTACTTGAAAACCCTAGACACTATTATAATACAATCGGATTTCCTATCAAATGTTTTAGTTAGCGTAAGGTAAAAACTTACCCATGTTTATTTGTGGGAAGTCTTACGTGATACTTTTGTTTTCAAAGGTTTTCAAAGTTAAGCAATCTAACCGTTTACTCACACCAGACCCATGTCTGACCCAAGTGTTTATTTTCTGTTTTATTAAACTCTTGGGTACTCAAATTTGTATGAGTAGTCAAGGGGATTCAGGTTAGTCTTGACGAATTCTGGAGGAGCTGTAGAGCAGGAGGCTTCAGCGTGTAGATTTATAGAGTTTCCGCTGTGTATGATGTATCGTATTTATGTAGTTGTGTTGTATAATAGACAGAAGTTTATAACTGTCTATATTGTGATGTATAAATCGTGTACTCTGATGTATATGATACTATGTAATATCTTATGTGATAATATATTTCTCGTTCCGCTGTGAGATTTCTGATGTGTTATTGTTCTCTCTTCTTTTCTTTTCTTTTCTTTTCTTTTCTTCTTCTATCCCTTTCTTTCTTCATAACGATGCGTCTTTCTGGGCAAAGAAAGCCGGGTCGTTACAATTGTTATGGGTTGAAATGATAAACCCAAGCGATTTTATTGATTTTGAAACTTTGGGATTGTGGGTTGAAATGATATATATCCTTAAATATTAAATTATTGCGGATTGAAATGATAAATATCCGTATCACTTGACCATAGGTTAGAAAAGTATATACGGACACCGTTGGTCTATTTTTAAATGATTTCCAAAATTTTGAAAGGAAAATATATGGGTTTTATTAAATATTGAATTTTTTAAATATAATATAAATATTTTATTTTATTTTAATATCTATGTAAAATTTAGATTTTTAAATTACATATTTGGAAATTTTAAATATATAAGTTAAGTTTTGAAAAATATAAATTTTAAGATTTTACTTATAATTTTAAATATATATAAATAAGATTTAATATTAAATAAGATAGATTTGATTTAATAAAATTTAATTTAATAAAATTTAATAAAAATTTAATTTAACTAATATATATAAAGTGTGTTTAAATATTTAATTGAAATTTATATTAATATTTTGAAAATAGATTCTGTAATAACTTTAATAAATTAAGGTTGGTAAGATAAACTGAAATTGATTTGTAATTTAATTTGTTTAAGAATTTTATTTAAATAGGAATTGATTTGAACTTATTAATTTTGAGATTTTAAAGATACGATTTTATAACATAATAACTGGATTTTTATTAAAGGTGATTAGATGAATATTTTTAAATTTAAATAAAATTGAAATTGAATATTTAAAATTGATTTAAATTTGTAAATTGAGATTTATTTAAATGTTAAAAAAATGATTAAGTGAATATTTTCAAATTTAAATAAAATTAAAGTTGAATTTTTGAAATACAAATGAAATTTATCAAATTGAGTTATTGTAAATGTTTGAGTATTTAAACTTTGAAACCTATTGAATTGGAAGTGGTTTAAATTTGTAGTTCAAACCTGGATTTGAAATCGATATAAATTAAAAATGGTTTTAATGAGAATTTGAATTTAACCTTTAACCTTTTCAGTTGAAATTGTTGAACTGAGATTGATTTAAATTGAATTCTTGGAACTAAAGTTGATTTGAATTGATGTGTGAAATTGGAAGAAACAATTCTAATTTGAAACTGTTTTCGATATAAAATCTTTAAATCTATAAACTATTTTAATATATATTATTTTAAATTTATAAACAATTTTAAATATATATATTTTAATATATAAACTATTTTAATATATATTATTTTAAATTTATAAACAATTTTAAATATATATTTTTTAATATATAAACTATTTTAATCTATAACCTATTTTTAAATATAAACTATTTTTAATATATAACTATTCCAATATATAAACTACTTTCAATATTTAAACTGTTTAAGTTGGAACTGTTATGATTTAGATTTAATGGATTTAAGTATGGATACTTTGATATGATGGTTTAAACTATTTTGTGGTTATGATTTTGGAAGTGAATATGATTTCAAAAGTGGTATGATTTTGAAATGAACATGATATTTTGATATGAAGTATGAACTGTTTGAAATGAAAATGACCACGGTTTGAAATAAGCTTTAGGTTGTTAAAGAGACCGGGATCGGATATTGTCATACTCTCTGCCAATACCGAAAACCACTTTAACAACTCTGTACGTGGTGGAGAATCCAGAACGAAGTAGGATGGTTTGGCGAATGTCTGTATGAGGTATGAACGCAGCTCTGACCCCCGCGGGTCAGCTTGATGTGACTAAAACATGAGCTATACCGGGCCAAGTGGGGTCGCTCCCCCTATCGGGAACATTTCTTCGAAACCATATCTATTACTTTGTGATTTGATTGGGTGCACCTTTGATTTGGGAGTGTGTCTCGAGGTGGCGGTAGTAGCTGCTATGCTTACCACCAGTCCATGAGTGCAAAACGGTAGTATCCTACCCTGGGAATTGCCTCGCGTGCCTTGTCATATGCCTTATCTCACCCATAACGAGTTTGGTTTGTGTCGTACCTATGGAGTGCTCCATGATAGCCCACCGGTTTGGTGGAGTTTATAGTACTGTATAGACTACGACAATTATATAAAATGTGTTAAGGGGGATATTGGTAACGCCTTAATGCTATTTTAATATTTTACTTTACTGTAGACATTATCTATGTAGCCTATTGTACTATGTATGTAGATAGTTCCACGGATCCTTAAAGGATGCCAAAACATCCTTTAAGTTATTTGTATTTCACTTGGACATCTCACTTGAGTTAATTTACTTGCATAAGAACATTAATCCTGACTCGAGTATTTTGCTTTATGCTCATGTCAGCCTAAGTGTCACAGCATCTAAGACTCGCCTTTGGAGTTTGGAGCTTTGCTTGGAGATCTATCTTTTATCCACTCAGCTTTTCAGTTATTTCAGTTATTTCCAGTTGATTATGTTCAGCCTTGTCATTTGCTATTGTATTGAGACTTCTATGTATTGGATTTCTGTTGTATTTTACTTTAGACTCTGATGTTCTATAGTAGCTTCACGAACTACTATTTATCTATTTCCGTTGCTTATTGTTGTATTACTCTGTGTCTGTGATTCCGTGATTGATTTATTTACTGTATATGCTAAGTTTTGTCAAATATATATTAACAATCTGTTGTTTTAAGCAATTCAAGTTTGACATGTATGGATTATTGTCGACTTGAATGGTTCAAAATGGTAGGTCGTTACAGTTGGTATCAGAGCTCTGGTTTAGGCAAAACTTAGCACATGGAGTAAAAACTCATTAGAGATAGGGTAGTTAATATCCTAAAATGAGTTGAATTAATTACAGAATCATCTTCGTTCGAGCTTAGAATTCCTTGTTAGAATTCTCTTTAATTTCTTTTGAATTTTGGAACTTTACCTTTGTTCTAAAATCCATTCTTGTCTTTTCATGTTCGTATTCTTCTTGATACTGGAGCATCCTATAGCTTTATTTCCATTGATCTCTGCAATCAATTTGAGCACATTTTTGCAACTTCAATTAACAACTTCATCCTTATGCGTGACTAATCCCATCGGCGGTCCCGCCAATCTTAGTATGATTTGTAAAGGGGTGAAACTCCTTTACAATAGGCATCGATTCACCGGAGATTTCTATGTCCCCGGTTTTTAAGCATTAGATATCCTACTTAGGGCTGATTGGTTAAAATGTTATGATGTTGTTATTTCTTGCAAATCCTAGACCATTTCTTTAGTAGACAACCAGGGAAATTCTCTTGTGATCGAGTGTCGAATGCCTCGGGATTATGCAGGCAGTTTTATCTTTTCGCTTTATTCTCAACCTAGTGATCTTGACTCCACCCCCTTATTCAGGCATTATCTTGATGTTTTGGTGAAGTCACTTCTCTTCCTCCTAAGCAGGAAATTGAATTCTGCATCGATCTTATTCCTAGAGCTCGATCTTACTACCGGTTTTCACCAGCTTCGTGTAGCCGAGGAGAGCATTCCCAAGACAGCTTTCCGAATGGAGAATGGTTTCTATGAATGGTTAGTCATGCCCTTTGGATTAACCAATATTCCTGCCTTCTTCGTAGATCTCATTAATCGCGTTTTCCACGATGTTCTCAACAAGTTTTTCTTGGTTTTTGTTGATGATATTCTCATCTTTTCTAAGTCAGAGAAGGAATATGAATCTCATTTGAGCTATGTTCTCCAAACTCTTAGGAGTCATCAATTGAAAGCCAAATTTTCTAAATGCCATTTCTGGAGGGATGATGTCTGATTCCTTGGGCACATTGTTTCTGAAAATGGAGTCTCGGTTGAACCGGTTAAGGTCATCGTGATTAATATAAGTCTATCCATCTTTCCTCTTTTGTAATGTAATCATCTTATCTTCCTTTCAAGCCTATCTTTTTAGTTAGAATTCTCTTTGATTAGGGACCCTCTAATTTGAATCTCTATCCTTGTTCTAAAATCCATTCTTGAATCATCCTATGAGAGAACGTATTTGTAATTGATATAAAATGTTTTATATTGTGTTGTTTGAGTTGTTAAGTTTGAATTTTGGTTTCGATTGATTCACCTAGCTAACGCTATCGATAGGAATTCAAAAACACTTGAATAGAGCAAACTAACACAATATTGTTTTCAAAATTGGTAAATGAAATAATTTTATGTATGATTATATTTTATATATAAAGGTATAATTTTTTGAAATTAGATAGTTAAATGAATTTGTTGTTAGAAATGATAGTACTAGATTATCATTTATTGTTTTGTCAATATTCCTAAATCATTAACTAGTGTTGTATGTTATAAGGAGATGAATTTTTTTTAAACATGGTTTATACATCTGATTTGTAAAGAAATGAATTTGAATTAAGGATTTAAGAATTAAATTTTCGGTGCTTTTCAAAATTTGGTTTTCAAAGTTTTGGAAAAAATATATATTACTTGAAAGTATTTTCGAATGGAAATTGTTTCCAAAGAATTTTAAAAGAAGTGAGTCAGTACTCTCCTCTTATGTCATTGGAAAATAATTTCGATGATGACTACAGCATCATCGACATTCATTTTCGAGTCTCAAAGTGGGGAGACCACTTAGTAGCTTTGCTACACTTTTATTTTGGAAAATGGATTTGATTTGATTTCCTAAGTATGATTTGATGTACAATATATATATATATATGTGTGTGTGTGTGTGTGTGTATTTATTTTAAAATGGTTTGAAGTGAAACCGGAAATTTAACTCTTAAGATTTATGTTAAGTGATGGTTTTCAATTACTGAAATGAAGCAAATTTTTTGAATAATTGGAGTGTCTAAAATGAGAAATGGAATTGAAACAACTTGAAACAGTTGAACTAGGATAAAATTTATTTGTATAATACTCAATTGCATTCTAAAACATATACAACTTACCTGAAATATTCAAAAAGTTAAAATGTTAATGTGAGTATGTAATTGAAGGTTATACAAGAGAAAACTTAAGTAATAAAAATGTTTAAACTAAATTTTGCTCAATAGAAATGTTGTAAATAAAAAGGTAAATTTGTGTAGTGCTCAATTACATTCGGAAACATTAATAAAACTTACCTGAAGAGTTTGAATGTAATGAGAACATATAACTGAATAGTATATAATATAAAATGCATGTAATAAGATGTCCAAAAATGAAATTTATATGGTTTTGAATTAATTGTTGTATCTAATACTATGTATTTCGAATCTATCTATCCATTCAGTTGCTTCTATTCTCCTATCTCGTTCCTTTTCGGGGACGAAAATTTTTGTATGGGGAGAGTGTAACGACCCGGAAATATTAACGATTTAAAATAACGTAATTAACTAAAAAATTTCTTGAAATTAAATAATTAAATTTTTGCAATGAAAATTTGATATTTGGTATGCGTCTATTTAAGCATAGCAAGTATCAGATTTTCATCAGAAAGTATGTAAATTTGTTTGGTTGTGAAATTTCAATTTTAAATTTTAAATCAGTTAATTTGTTGGAAATAAAATATTTTTGAAATTTGAATATTTTTATGTAAGAAAATGTAAAATATTTTCTGAGTGAGACGTCATATTTCGTTTCGCCAAATTTGGACTGCTCGAGCCCCGTTTATCTTATTTTCGGCGTTTTAGTAGCATTTTCAGCAGTGAATATCGAGTTTTGATTGGAAGGTCATGTCTCTCATATCTGTGTACCATTTTGTTCGTCTCATCGCGCTGATCTTCGTAGTATATCCACTTGTGTATTTTGGCGTCCGGTACGCGGCGAAATCTGCGAAATAGCTAGCTGTATTAGTACCCATTTTGAGTCTGTTGGGTTTTCTTTGTCCTTTCGTTTGTCCATCAGAAAAGGCTAATGGACACTAGCCTTTTATATTCCCAGAATTTAATATTGACTTTCACTATTCCCTATTGTTCAATATTATTCTTTGGTTCGTGCCATTTCCTTTTCTCTGCCCTTTCACTTTTGTTATACTCTTGCTTTTGAAAAAAATATATAATATATTATAGTTTGTATATAATCAAAACCTACTTGCTTTCTCTTCCATTCTCAACATCTCTCGCCAGTTCAACCACCCCTCACCTTGCTCCCCTCACACGCAGCAGGCCCTCCCCCTCTGACCTCGCATCAGAACGCCGCATCCACAACCTTGATTCCCGCTCCGCCTTCCCCTTCGAACCCTCCACCATCTTGCCTCCAACCTACCACACCACAACTCGATCCACCACCCATCTACTCCATTCCTCACACCGCTGCCCATCACCTCTGTCCTCCGGCCGCACCGCCCACCCTCAATCTCCAGCCGACAACACCCTCCACCTATCTCTGCCTCCGACCACCTCCGTTCCCATTGCCGAGACCTCAGCCCACAACCGAGCCTGTGACCACCCTCAACACTCCACGCCATTCCCCCTCTCCTTCAACCACTGAAAGCCACAACCTCACTTCCACCGAAAGCAATACCCTCTGCCATTCCCGAGCAAACCCGCCTCCCCTCACCAAACCCTTTCCTCCACATCCAACAGTCAGCCCTCCTCCAGCCAACTCCCTCTCCGCAACCCTTGCTCCGCATATTTCCTCTACCCGATACCGGCCTCACACCCGTGCTTCGCCTCCACCATCTCACCCCTGCATCTCAGTCATAAACACTAGCAGCCCTCAGCCTCTCCTTCATCCGCCATGGTTCTCCTCCCTGGCCGAGCACAGTAAATCGGCCTTCCCTCTTCTATATATATATAAAGGAAGAAAAGGTATATGTATATTGTGTATATATATATATATTATGTTCCTTCAATCTCAAGCTATTGATTTGTTTTCATCGATTCTAGTTGGCTCGCTTTGCCTTGCCGCTGTCGAATTTGTCGCAACAGCTTCTAGCTTGTCGTTGTCCCGCCAGTCTGTGTGTGTGTCCATGTCTCTTTCTTATTCCCGTTGTTTACTCTAGCATCGAAAGGTGAGAAATCACTCACAATTAACATTCTTATGTTTAGTAAATTTATTTCACATGAAATAACAATTGAAATATGTTGTTAAATTGAATTGGTTAGCAATTTAATTGTTGAATATGATATATTATTATTTAATTTGTTTTCCTATGATAATTGACATACGACACCATAACATGTTGTATATATATTATATTTAAATTGTTAGTTATGATCTATGCTTGTAATTGATATGTTATGCAATTTTATATTATTATTTTATTATTCTCACTTTGCAAGTTCCCTGTTAGTTAGGAAATCCCTATGGATTGAAATGATACATACCCAAATGATCTTATAGATTAGGGAAAATTGTTATGGGTTGAAATGATAAACCTAAGCGATTTTATTGATTTTGAAACTTTGGGATTGTGGGTTAAAATGATATATACCTGTAAATATTAAATTATTGCGGATTAAAATGATAAATATCCGTATCACTTGACCATAGGTTAGAAAATTATATACGAACACCGTTGGTCTATTTTTAAATGATTTCCAAAATTTTGAAAGGAAAATATATGGGTTTTATTAAATATTGATTTTTTTAAATATAAAATAAAGATTTTATTTTATTTTAATATATGTGTAAAATTTAGATTTTTAAATTACATATTTGGAAATTTTAAATTTATAAGTTAAGTTTTGAAAAATATAAATTTTAGGATTTTACTTATAATTTTAAATATATAAAAATAAGATTTAATATAAAATAAGATAGATTTGATATAATAAAATTTAATTTAACTAATATACATATAAAGTGTGTTTAAATATTTAAATGAAATATATGTTAATATTTTGAAAATAGATTCTGTAATAACTTTAATAAATTAAGGTTGGTAAGATAAATTGAAATTGATTTGTAATTTAATTTGTTTAATAATTTTATTTAAATAGGAATTAATTTGAACTTATTAATTTTGAGATTTTAAAGATATGATTTTATAACATGATAACTGGATTTTTGTTAAAGGTGATTAAATGAATACTTTTAAATTTAAATAAAATTGAAATTGAATATTTAAAATTAATTTAAATTTGTAAATTGAGATTTATTTAAATGTTAAAAAAATGATTAAGTGAATATTTTCAAATTTAAACAAAATTAAAGTTGAATTTTTGAAATATAAATGAAATTTATCAAATTGCGTTATTGTCAATGTTTGAATATTTAAAATTTGAAGCCTATTGAATTGGAAGTGGTTTAAATTTGTAGTTCAAACCTGGATTTGAAATCGATATAAATTAAAAATGGTTTTAATGAGAATTTGAATTGAACCTTTAACCTTTTCAATCGAAATTGTTGAACTAAGATTGATTTAAATTGAATTCTTGGAACTATAGTTGATTTGAATTGATGTGTGAAATTGGAAGAAACAATTCTAATTTGAAACTATTTTCGATATAAACTCTTTAAATCTATAAACTATTTTAATATATATTATTTTAAATTTATAAACAATTTTAAATATATATATTTTAATATATAAACTATTTTAATCTATAACCTATTTTTAAATATAAACTATTTTTAATGTATAACTATTCCAATATATAAACTACTTTCAATATTTAAACTGTTTAAGTTGGAACTGTTATGATTTAGATTTAATGGATTTAAGTATGGATACTTTGATATGATGGTTTAAACTATTTTGTGGTTATGATTTTGGAAGTGAATATGATTTCAAAAGTGGTTTGATTTTGAAACGAACACAATATTTTGATATGAAGTATGAACTGTTTGAAATGAAAATGACCACGGAGTGAAATAAGCGTTTGGTTGTTAAAGAGACCGGGATCGGATATTGTCATACTCTCTGGCAATACCGAAAACCACTTTAACAATTGTGTACGTGGTGGAGAATCCAGAACGAAGTATGATGGTTTGGCCATCTACTCCATTCCTCACACCACCGCCCATCACCTCTGTCCTCTGGCCGCACCGCCAACCCTCAATCTCCAGCCGACAACACCCTCCACCTATCTCTGCCTCCGACCACCTCCATTCCCATTGCCGAGACCTCAGCCCACAACCGAGCCTGTGACCACCCTCAACACTCCACGCCATTCTCCCTCTCCTTCAACCACTGAAAGCCACAACCTCACTTCCATTGAAAGCAATACCCTCTGCCATTCCAGAGCAGACCCGCCTCCACTCACCAAACCCTTTCCTCCACGTCCAACAGTCAGCCCTCCTCCAGCCAACTCCCTCTCCGCAACCCTTGCTCCGCATATTTCCTCTACCCGACACCGGCCTCACACCCGTGCTTCGCCTCCACCATCTCACCCCTGCATCTCAGTCATAAACACTAGCAGCCCTCAGCCTCTCCTTCATCCGCCACGGTTCTCCTCCCTGGCCGAGCACGGTAAATCGGCCTTCCCTCTTCTATATATATATAAAGGAAGAAAAGGTATATGTATATTGTGTGTATATATATATATATTATGTTCCTTCAATCTCAAGCTATTGATTTGTTTTCATTGATTCTAGTTGGCTCGCTTTGCCTTGTCGCTGTCGAATTTGTCGCAGCAGCTTCTAGCTTGTCGTTGTCCCGCCAGTCTGTGTGCGTGTCCATGTCTCTTTCTTATTCCCGTTGTTTACTCTAGCATCGAAAGGTGAGCAATCACTCACGATTAACATTCTTATGTTTAGTAAATTTATTTCACATGAAATAACAATTGAAATATGTTGTTAAATTGAATTGGTTAGCAATTTAATTGTTGAATATGATATATTATTATTTAATTTGTTTTCCTATGATAATTGACATACGACACCATAACATGTTGTATATATATTATATTTAAATTGTTAGTTATGATCTATGCTTGTAATTGATATGTTATGCAATTTTATATTATTATTTTATTATTCTCACTTTGTAAGTTCCCTGTTAGTTAGGAAATCCCTATGGGTTGAAATGATACATACCCAAATGATCTTATAGATTAGGGAAAATTGTTATGGGTTGAAATGATAATCCTAAGCGATTTTATTGATTTTGAAACTTTGGGATTGTGGGTTAAAATGATATATACCCGTAAATATTAAATTATTACGGATTAAAATGATAAATATCTGTATCACTTGACCATAGGTTAGAAAATTATATACGGACACCGTTGGTCTATTTTTAAATGATTTCCAAAATTTTGAAAGGAAAATATATGGGTTTTATTAAATATTGATTTTTTTTAAATATAAAATAAAGATTTTATTTTATTTTAATATATGTGTAAATTTTATATTTTTAAATTATATATTTGGAAATTTTAAATTTATAAGTTAAGTTTTGAAAAATATAAATTTTAGGATTTTACTTATAATTTTAAATATATAAAAATAAGATTTAATATAAAATAAGATAGATTTGATATAATAAAATTTAATTTAACTAATATACATATAAAGTGTGTTTAAATATTTAATTGAAATATATGTTAATATTTTGAAAATAGATTCTGTAATAATTTTAATAAATTAAGGTTGGTAAGATAAATTGAAATTGATTTGTAATTTAATTTGTTTAAGAATTTTATTTAAATAGGAATTGATTTGAACTTATTAATTTTGAGATTTTAAAGATATGATTTTATAACATGATAACTGGATTTTTGTTAAAGGTGATTAAATGAATACTTTTAAATTTAAATAAAATTGAAATTGAATATTTAAAATTGATTTAAATTTGTAAATTGAGATTTATTTAAATGTTAAAAAAATTATTAAGTGAATATTTTCAAATTTCAACAAAATTAAAGTTGAATTTTTGAAATATAAATGAAATTTATCAAATTGCGTTATTGTCAATGTTTGAATATTTAAAATTTGAAGCCTATTGAATTGGAAGTGGTTTAAATTTGTAGTTCAAACCTGGATTTGAAATTGATATAAATTAAAAATGGTTTTAATGAGAATTTGAATTGAACCTTTAACCTTTTTAATTGAAATTGTTGAACTGAGACTAATTTAAATTGAATTCCTGGAACTAAAGTTGATTTGAATTGATGTATGAAATTGGAAGAAACAATTCTAATTTGAAACTATTTTCGATATAAACTCTTTTAAATCTATAAACTATTTTAATATATATTATTTTAAATTTATAAACAATTTTAGATATATATATTTTTTAATATATAAACTATTTTTAATATATAAACTATTTTAATCTATAACCTATTTTTAAATATAAACTATTTTTAATGTATAACTATTCCAATATATAAACTACTTTCAATATTTAAACAGTTTAAGTTGGAACTGTTATGATTTAGATTTAATGGATTTAAGTACGAATACTTTGATATGATGGTTTAAACTATTTTGTGGTTATGATTTTGGAAGTGAATATGATTTCAAAAGTGGTTTGATTTTGAAACGAACACGATATTTTGATATGAAGTATGAACTGTTTGAAATGAAAATGACCACGGAGTGAAATAAGCGTTTGGTTGTTAAAGAGACCGGGATCGGATATTGTCATACTCTCTGCCAATACCGAAAACCACTTTAACAATTGTGTACGTGGTGGAGAATCCAGAACGAAGTAGGATGGTTTGGCGAACGTCTGTATGAGGTATGAACGCAGCCATGACCCCCGCGGGTCAGCTTGATGTGACTAAAACAGGAGCCATACCTGGATAAGTGGGGTCGCTCCCCCTATTGGGCACATTTTTTCGAAACCATATCTATTACTTTATGATTTGATTGGGTGCACCTTTTATTTGGGAGTGTGTATCGAGGTGGCGGTAGTAGCTGCTATGCGTTACCACCAGTCCGGGAGTGCAAAACGGTAGTATACTACCCTGGACATTGCCTTGCGTGCCTTTTCATATGCCTTATCACGCCCTTGACGAGTTTGGTTTGTGTCGTACCTATGGAGTGCTCCCTGATAGCCCACTGGTTTGGTGGAGTTTATAGTACTGTATAGACTATGGCATTTATATAAAATGTGTTAAGGGGGATATAGGTAACGCCTTAATGCTACTTTAATATTTTACTTTACTGTAGACATTATCTATGTAGCATATTGTACTATGTATGTAGATAGTTCCACGGATCCTTAAAGGATGGGAATCCCAAACATCCTTTAAGTTATTTGTATTTCACTTGGACATCTCACTTGAGTCAATTTACTTGCATAAGAATGTTAATCCTGACTTGAGTGTTTTGTGTTTTGTGTTTTGCTTTATGCTCGGGTCAGCCTGAGTGTCACAGCATTTGAGACTCGCCTTTGGAGTTTGGAGCTTTGCTTGGAGATCTATCTTTTATCCGCTCAGCTTTTCAGTTATTTCAGTTATTTCCAGTTGATTATGTTCACCCTTGTCATTTGCTGTTGTATTGAGACTTCTATGTATTGGATTTTTGTTGTATTTTACTTTAGACTCTGATGTTCTATAGTAGCTTCATGAACTACTATTTATCTATTTCCGCTGCTTATTGTTGTATTACTCTGTGTCTGTGATTCTGTGGTTGATTTATTTACCGTATATGCTAAGTTTTGCCAAATACATAATAACAATATGTTGTTTTGAGCAATTCAAGTCTGACATGTTTGGATTCTTATCGATTTGAATGGTTTGAAATGGTAGGTCGTTACACAGAGTTTGCCTATTTTCTAATAAAAGGTATTAACCGACATCGGTATTGTTCATTACATGACTACGATTTTATCAGTGATAGATGCGGCAATAGTTGGACATTAAATGTCGAAAGCCTTAAATAGTGGTTAGAGCCTTAGAGGTCTTGTAGCTAGGGCCCATTGGCCATAGACAACATTGATGGGAAACCACTTTCGAAATAGGTTTTAAATGATGGGGTCTACCTTAATTAAGATCGTAAATGACAGAGTCTGACTATTTCTCTTTTAAAAGTATTATAGAGCCCGCTTCATATTTAGAATTACTAAGTGGCTAATGGCTTTGGAAGTATTGGATGGTTAATATGGCTTCATTAGTATTTCGTATCTTGGGAAGGGGTAAGTATGTAATCGTGTGTGCAATGCAACGTTTGATTAGAATTTCTAAGTTTGATGGACATAACAATTAAATGGAAACCTATCGGTATAAGTTTATGTTATGAACATTTTATATTTCTCCAGTCACCAGGACATTGTTCTGACCCCCTCCTCATTATGACCCACAGGATATAATTTAGAGGAATAGGTCACTGGAGCTGGATGTGCTTTATTGGTGGAGAGTATTCTTTCTCTCATGCTCTATGCTGAAGTGACAATCTGCTATCCAAAGAATACCATTAGTTCCAAGGTAGTAGTCATAGTTAGTATTTTTATCCTATTATTGTTTCCGCCGTGAGTTTAGATTTGTGTCAATCTTTGATAATGATCATGCTCATTTGTAGGTACCAAATCCAACGATTTGTGCTCTAATGGACTTGGGTTTTGAATTTTGTCAAAATTTGGGCCCCATTAAGATGTGGGTTGTTACAAACCTCATCATCATTTCTAACTTGCGTTGTAATGAGGAGGGAGTCAAAACAACATATGTATGGTGAATAAAAATCTTGAGCCTTACTATTTTAGTACTTTGGCGGTATAATTTAAATAGGAATATGTCTTAAGTTTCTTATCTACAGCATAAATCATTAAAAATATAAGCCCAAAGGCTTTTCTCAAACTTAAATAAAACGCTTTCAAAATATAAGCTCAACACTAATTTTCTATCAACCCAATAACCCATATCTATCGTCCATAATATCCTATCAACGTAAGAGATAGTACTCAAGTCACTTAATACTTTTTAAATGAAAATTAAGCAGACTCCGACCATTTAATACCATTATTTAAGGTAGGTCCACATCATTTACTACCTATAATCCCAAGGCGGACTCCTCACTAATAACTATCTAGCTAATATTGCACGAAATCTCTTCAGCCACTTTATACTTCCTATTGAAGCGGGCCCTTTCCCTAGATATCCACTATCATGCCTAATCCATAACCTCAACCATTTACTACTTCCTACTTAGAGAAGAGGCGGGCCCTCACACAACCACTTAATACCTTCAATCTTTGAAGCAGATCCTTCATATTATGACCCAAACCCCATGGTGACATCTCACATTAGCCCGACTATTCGTAGATATTGGTATCTAGATTAGCTGGGCAGATTTACCTTACGGAATTTAGGACTAACCTCGCGTCTTTGTAGTTACTTATTATAGGCGATGTCTCACATAGAGCATCAAAGTCACACTGCTGGTAGCCAGATTAGCTGGACATACTTCTGTGTGCTTTTGACTGACCTCGCATTCCTATAACATAGTCATAATCTATATCACACTCTACATATAATCACATACCTCACCTTTTCCAAAATCAAGGCCTTATAAGAAATCTCTCTTATTTCGCCTTTAACATTAATTACCTTCCTAAGAGTGGTTTAATAGAATTACTAACCTATTTAACAACGCAATTATTATAGTTATATGTTAATTGCACTAATAAATACACACACATGCACGCATCTAGTAATTTCTAAGTGTGCGAAATTTATGCCCTAAACTAGCATTTAAATTTCAATTCTTTCAATAATTATACAAGTCTTATCCTATATTATCAACAATACCAAAATTCCAATATTTATATCCAAAAATTCCGACAATAAACTTGTATGTAATAAAAATTTAAACTCAACTTATTACATCAAAAATAACGAAATATATTGATACTAGAAACTTACAATTCCAATTTTTATGCTCTATTCAGCTCCTTTTTCACATAAAAATAAACGAAGGAGTTTCTATTTAATTCATGAGAATAAGCGGTGTAAACTACGGATAAAATTCGTACCTTACACATTATTCTTTAATCAAAATCACTTAACCAAATTCAAAGAAAAAGAATAAGGAGTGGAATAGAAGGTAAAATTATCAAACTGCAAATCTACACAATTTCCATTATTTTGACATAACCAAATTTGAGACCTCAATCTAGAATTAACATTTCGTATTGAAGGAGTTTTGGGGGTTTATAATACGATGTTTTCGAAAACCAAAACTCCCCAAGTCATATTCAAACCAAAACTATATTAATCAATTACTAAAATAGAAAAGCTAAGATTTACACTCACAGTATATCCTTAGTTTTGCCTCCTTCGGATTTGACACACCTTTGACAATCTCTGTTAGATCTCTTTGTTTTGATACACACACACACATACATACAGTAAGGGATTTTATATATGTTAGATTTAGAAAACTAAAGGTTTGGAGGAGAAGAAGTTGAGAAAATAAACAATAAACAAAGATAGTTCTAAAGGATTTTTTATCTGAAACCCTAATGGAGTTTTCTGAATCATTGATGAGACAACCCGACAGAGCTTCGCTAATATTTCTAAAATAGTATGTGAATAAATGTGTGGCGTTTAGGGTCTTATTTATAGTGGTTGAATGCACCGGAATAGTTGGATGGCGGCTGGTTGGAAATTATGAAATCTGGAATGTTCAAATTTACAAACCCTAGCCGCTACGATACAGGAAGCGGTCAACCGGCAGCGTCGACAGGTCGAGGTCAGGGGTCGACCTCTCCCCTTATTTCAGTAACGTAAATTTTGTGCCGCTGTTTTAGTTATTAATTCCTTGATTAATAATTTATGTTAACGTTAATTTTAACGTTTTCTTAACCCTCAAGTCTAATTACCATTAGCTTTTTAATTTCAAATTTTAAAATTAATTATTCATTTGAATTTTATTTAAATTATTTTAAACACGAAAATTTCAAACATCCATAACTTTTCCGTTTGAGCTCCGTTTTCAACATATTATATATGAAAATTTATCGATATTTCGCCACAAACGCAACGATGTAACTTTCATGGTCACATTTCTACTTTTGCAAAAAAATTATTTTTATCCTTATCTTATTTAATTTTATTTATCCAATTCGTTTATGGTTGATTTTACGGGGTGTTACATTCTTCTCCCTTAAAAAGGATTTCGTCCTCGAATTCTTTCCCAAGGGGCAAGTAGCCTAACATGCACTAAACATCCATGTTATACAAGCAAGTTATCTACACATCCATATACTCATTCAAAAGTGTAACTATGTACTGCAGACATACTATGAACGAGCTCAATCCTAGCAAGAGTGTGACTGTGACATATGAGTATGTATGCAAAACACATTAAAAATGTATGCAAATTTCTACATGAGTGCAAAGTGATGGTGAAAAGTGTAGCAATCATCTCCTACCATCCAATCTAGCAACCATGATGTAACCAAAATCTAATTTTGGAGAGGAAAGTTTACTAGAGAAAAGCTTAGTGCGAAAGTTCTTATGCTTTCCGTTAGATTTCCTCCCTATTATACTCGAACCAACCTAATTTCTTTATTGCGGAGCTTCGTAGTTCCATGCTCCATAATGTGTGTAGTGGTGGCATGGGATGTTATTGGCTCTATGTCTATATCCTCTAATTGATTAGGCTCTACCACGGTGGTTGTGCTATGAAGGTACCTCAAATGTGAAATGTGAAAACGTCATAGACTCTTGCAAACTTGTCTGGTAACTCCACATGATAGCGAGTTTTCAATTTTCCCCAAAACTAGGTAAGACCTAATAAACATTGGAGCCAGCTTTCTCGATTTTCCAAATCTTATGACCTTCACACGCTGCCTAATCAATTCTAACTTTCCGTAGTCTCACAAATTAAATTTGGTCCGAGTAGAATTTTGTCAGTGATTTCCTACCAATAATTTGGTGATTTGCATGGCCTCCCATAAAGCACTTTGAAGGGTGCTATACCAATCGTATATTGGTGATTTTTATTATACGCAAATTCAACTAAAGGTACGTGCTGCATCTAGTGTTCTCCAAAATCCACGATGCAAGTTCTTCAATAAATCTTCCAAGATCATATTCACTCTTCCAGTTTGTTTGTCGGCCTGCTGGTGGTAAGCGGTCTAAGGTTCAACGAAGTTCCTAAAGCTGTCCGCAAACTGCTCCAAAATTCGCTTGTAAATAACGGCTTCCTATGCTAACCGAAATTACATGAAGTCGAATCACCTCCCTAATATAAATCTATGCTAGAGAGGTTTCGGTCTTATTGCTCACAACAGAAAATTCTGCTACCTTCTTTTTCATCCTTGTCCAATAGAAAATTTTCTTCAAGTCACTGTCCATTCTTTCTCCTTTTTGAATGATGGCATTTTACAACCTAAAATTTATTTTTCTCGAAATCCTAAAGTTTCCAGGAATAAGCATTCTTTTATTTCTAGTTCTTTAACCTTATTTCCTCATTAACTTCCAGTCTTACCCACAGTTTATTACTAGTTAAGTATCCCTATAAAATTTCCTTATTTATGTTGCTTCTCCATATATATATTTATCAGATGGTTCAATCCCATTCAACAACCAACACAGTGATAAAATTTGGATATATCTTATACCACATCTTATGCCTTTCCAATAACTAAGGGAGATAACTAGCGATTACAACCCAAAAATTCTAAAAGAAAATTTTGCTAGAAGCTACCGTTTATCATCAAATGGTGTAAATGGCGTTGAGGTCCTAACACTCCTTACTAAATCAAGATAGACATTCCTAATATATCATTCCACCATCACCTACTTTCCTTAATTTTCCTTCTTTGTTTCTAACAAATGCAGTCCATTCATTACTTTAGTTAATATACCCATACTAATCAATCACTATTGTCAAAATTGGACCATCTAGTCAATCCTCATCTAAATCCCTTTAATCTTTTACAAATTTCAAAATCCATCTATTACTCTGATTTAATTCCACTATAAATGTCATACTAAATTTCCCTAATCAGTCCCCATTTAATTCCTTTCAACACTCATCAATTACAAACTTATTGCTCATTAAATGTCCATAAATCCTAATCCGTTAATTACTAACTAATTCTTATCTAATAGTAAACTATGCTATATATATACAGTCGTTAAGCGCGGTTATACGTGTATACTAATTTCTAAACTATAACACTTATTTCCATATTTTTAATTTATCAGAGTTATCCTTCTTAAAAGGATTACGTTATAATTTTTCATAAATGAGATTTTTGCTTTGTTTGAGATTATAAGGGATTTCATCTTTCTTTTATTGACACAGACAATGTAAACTATAGAAAAGAACATCCATATCTTACACACCTCTTTCCCTCAATCTTTGTTAATTTAAACAATGCGTTGTTATATATATTTTGGAAAATTTATGAAAATTACACGAAAACTGCTCCAAATAAATCAAAATATAGAAATTTACATTCCAAGTCAACTAGAATTACCTAACTTACAACCCATTATAAATCTGGATTATCTTCATAATTTTACCAATATTCTACAATTAAATATTTTGAGCCAATTTCAAATTTTTGGATCAGGTTATACATATTAATCCTATCTATTCATATCTTAAAATATTTACACTACCTTATCTAGGTAGTGATCCCTATCTACTCCATATAAAAATTTGGTTCTGTTCTCATCATTCTTTAGAACAAAAATTTCATAATTATAAGGTACTTTGCCCAAAAACCTTTATCTTTAAAAATGTAAACTTGAAAACCGATTTTGTCAATTTCAAAAATTGCTTATTTCCCAAAAAGGAGTAAAATAATTTTAATTCTCAAATATTTTTTTCATCAAAGATTTATTCTTTCAAAAGTTGGCCTTTTCATTCATAACATTTAAAAATTGTTTGATTTTCAAAAAGGAATTATGAAAAGTTTTCCTTTTTAATTAGTTCCTATAACAAAGGCTTTTTCCTTTTGAAAGTAGGATTTTTAACCTAAGACCTTCAAAAACCCAATCATTATACCAAGTAATTATTCATTTCAAATTCTGTTTCAAAATCATCTTGTATAACTTTAAATAATGAAAAGTGGAGTAGATAATGATAACTTTCATTCTATTATTTTCCTCTTATATTATTTCTAACTAGATCACTAATCTTTCTTTATATAAATTTCTAATGTTATTACTATCTGTCTCAACAGTCATATTCCGCATTTCCTTATACGAGAATGTTCCTCCTACCTACCTTATCGAGCATTCTTAATCTTCTATTCTTTCTATCCTATTCTAATCAAGTATCGTTTTCATTTATACGCCCTTTTTAAAAGAATTTTAAAGAAAAGAATTTCTAATTTTATAAAGTAGGAAAAATTATCAAGTCTAACCTACGTTCTACTTTATTTCAAAAAACGAAAAATCCCTTTATCAAAAGAAATCTTTAAACCAAAAACATTTTGGCTCAATAAATTTTAAACTAAAAATTTCAAGAATGCAAAACCCTTTTAAGTTAGAACTTTTTAACTCAACGAATTTATAAATTATAAATTTCCAAATTTTCTTGCTCTTTCAAAATAACGACTTCCAAATCTATCAAGCGAGAATAATCATTGGGTCCATCATACGCCTTATTTAATTCAAAAACAAAGAATCTAGAAATTGAAAACTATTTAACTCAACTAATTTTTAACAAAAAGATTCACAAATGAAAACCCCTTTTCCACCACTCTTTAAAATAATATAACATATTTCCATACCTGACTAAAATCACTTTTCTTTAAAAAGAAAATTTCAACTTATGATATACAAGATCTTCAATTAATAATCTTTTGAGAAAGCTCATTCAAAACATTTCAAGAAATTTTCAAAAATCTTTCTACTAAATTTTTTCTCATGGGGTTGGATTTGGAAACTAACTTCAATTGTTCCTTTTTTTGAACTTTCCTACTCAACCTTTAAAGAAATCTAGTTATCTCCTTATGGTGATTAATGTACATCTTCTTTACATCTTTCTTCTGGATGTTTACAAGTATTTTGCCTTATAATATTTAATTACTACCTAACATATTATTCGCTATTTCTATAAATGTCAATTGTCCGTAATAAATGGTTATAATTCTAACGGACAATTCTTAAAGACATTTATCTATTCGTTCTAATTTTACCTATTATATCTTTCTTATCTCTCCACAATTTCTCTAATAATCTCTTTAATTAGCCCATTTATATCCTCATTAAATTCTTGTAACTCCCTATTATTCCACATTTATTGTCTTTTATCCTTGGAGTTACAATCTTTTCACTTTATATTTTATATCCTTATTTTTTATTAAGCGAGTTATGTTAATGTTGTAATTACATCTATTGTGCACATCGATGTGTATTACGCTTATAGAGTTCACAATTATAAGGAAGTGTAGGTCAACAAAGGAATCAAATACCATTCAGCTTCTGGGGTACTTTCATATGTTGCGCTCATGCTCTTCTTAGTCCACTCCTTACGATGCGACCTCCGCCCCACGGATAATCGAGGCAGGAGTATAAATTTAACTCTATTTATTTTTCCAACTCATAGTCGCTTCGCCCATCCTTTCAGAATATGATCGCAACTACCTTTAAGTTGGTATTTATGGAATTTGGCATATTTTCAAAATAAGTATATATATTTGTATATAGTAGAGTTTTTGGAAATTACATTTCAAAAATAACAAATACGTCACTCGTACGTATAGTTTTCCTATTAATCGGGTAACCTAAGCTCTAATACCAAATGTAACAACCCACTCTGAAATGAGCTTAAATTCCGACGTTGAAAAGGCCCATCAAAACTTAGAACGGTCTCAAAGCTGGCTATTGATTGGTAAAACGAACAATACAGAGCTATTTATCTACACATTCAAAACTCACAGTGGAAAGATAAAATATAATAACAGAAATAGTACCCATTTCATTAAAATTTAAATGTCGTAAAAATCAATAATAACCGTTACATATCCATGGTACATCGTTTTTAAAATACAGCAGTCTCCCATGGGTACATTTAAAAATAACATTACTATATAGATAGAAAGATAGACAGACTATCACAAGCTTACTCTACACCTTCGCCTTCAACCTCACCATCTTTTCTAACATGTGTTGTAATAAGGAGGGAATCATAACAACATATGTCTGGTGAATAAAATCTCAACCCTTATTATATCAGTACTTGGACAGTATAATTTAAATAGGAATATGTCTTACATTTTCTATCTACAACATAAATCTTTCCAAATATAAGCCCAAAGGCTTTTCTCAAACTTAAATAAAAGGCTTTCCAAACATAAGTCCAAAATCAATTTGCTATCAACCCAATAACCCGTATCTATGTCCATAATGTCCTATCAATGTAAGAGATAGTACTCAAGTCACTTAATACCTTTTAAATGGAATTATGTAGAGTCCAACCATATAATACCTTTTTTAAGGCAGTTCCACATCATTTACTACATATAATCCTAAGGCAGACTCCTTACTAGTAACTATTTAGCTGACATTGCACGGAATCTTTTCAGCACTTAATACTTCCTATTAAAGCATGCCCTTTTGCAAGATATCATCTACCATTCCTAACATATAACCCCGACCATTTACTAGTTCCTACATAGAGAAAAGGCGGGCCCTCGCATAACCACTTAATAACTTCAATCTCTGAAGCAGGTCCTTCGTATTATGAATCATACCCCACGGTGATGTCTTACATTAGCCCGACTATTCATAGGTACTGGTAGCTAGATTAGTTGGATAGATTTTCCCTACATTATTTGGAACTATCCTCACATCATTATAGTTACTTATTATAGGCGATGTCTCACATTAGCCCCAAAGTCACACTACTGGTTGCCAGATTAGCTAGATAGACTTTCATGTGCTTTTAACTGATCTCGCAGTCCGATAACTTAGTCATTGTCTATATCACACTCTATATATATTATCGCACATCTCACTATTTCCAAAATCAAGGCCTTATAAGAAATCTCTCTTATTTTGCCTATAATATGAATTACCTTCCAAAGAGGAATTTAATAGAAATAATAACCTGTTTAACTACGGAATTATATGATATGGTTATACGTTAATTATGTTTATATATATACACACCTAGTAATTTCTAATCGTGTGGAATTCACAACCAAAACTAGCATTTAAATGTCAACTCTTTCAACAATTATACAAGTCTTATCCCGTATTATAAACAATACCAAAATTCCAATATTCATATAAAAAATTCCAATCAATAGACTTGCATACAATAAAAATTTGAACACAGTTTATTACATCAAAACTAACATAATATATTGATACTAGAAACTTACAATTCCAATTTTTACGCTTTATTCAACTTCTTTCCCCATAAAAATAAACAAAGGAGTTTCTATTTAATTCATGGGAATATGCAGTGTAAACTACGAATAAAATTCGTACCTTACACATTATTCCTTAATCAAAATCCTTTAACCAAATTCAAAGAAAAAGAATAAGGAGTGGAATAGAAGGTAATATTATCAAAACTGCAAATCTACATGATTTCCATTATTTTGACATAAACAAGTTTGAGATCTCAACCTAGAATTGACATTTAACATTGAAGGAGTTTTGGGGGATTATAATATGATGTTTTCGCAAACCAAAACTCCCCAAGGCATATTCAAACCCAAACTATACCAATCAGTTACTAAAATAGAAAAGCCAAGATTTCCACTCATAGTAGTCCTTAGCATTGCCTCCTTTGGATTTGACATGCATTTGGCAGTCTCCATTAGATCTCTTCTTTTTAATTTATATACAGCAGGGGATTTGTACATACATTAGATTTAGAAAATTAAAGATTTGAAGGAGAAGAAGTTGAGAAAATAAACAATAAACAAAGAGAGATCTATATGATTTGTTACTTGAAACCTTAATGGAGTGTTCTGAATCTTTGAAGAGACGAACTGACAAAGCTTTGCTAATGTTCCCAAAATGTTATGTGAATAAAAGCGAGGGGTCTAGAATTTTATTTATAGTGGTTGGAATGTACCGCAACCGTTGGATGAAGGTTGGTTGGAAATTATAAAATACGAAACATTCAAATTCACAAACTCTAGCCGTCACTATCCAAGGAGCGGTCGATCGCCATTCTACCACTGGTCGACCGGTATTGGTCGACTGGTCGAGGTAAGGGGTCATCCTCTCCCCTTATTTCAAGAAAGTAAATTTTATTCCATTGTTTTATTTATTATATTCCTTAATTAATATTTAACATTAATTTTAATATTTTCTTAACCCCTAAGCCTAGTTACCATCAATTTGAATTTTAAATTTTAAAATTTATTTGTTCATTTGAATCTAAAATCTATTTAAATTATTTTAAACCCGAAAACTTCCAACGTCCATAACTTTTCCATTTTCAACATATTATACATGGAAACCGATCAGAATTTCGCTATGAATGCAACGACATAACTTTGGTGCTCAAATTTCAACTTTTGCAAAATTTCCATTTTTACCTTTCTCTTATCAAATTTTATTTATCCAATTCGTTTATGTTGATTTTTATGGGATGTTACAGAATGGAAGTACAATAGATTAATATTCAAGAAGTGGTATCTAAAGTGGAAGAGTTAACAAGAAGGGTGGAAAATAACACAACCTCTGAACAAGAAATGATGCTCAAACATCAAGATTCATTCCCACCCCAAGGCTCAATTCTACCCTTAATGCCAATCCAATCATTCCTGTAGTAAGGAATTCCACAAGAAACTATAACACGAATTCATATCCCACCCAACCCACCAACACTAGTCCCCGACAACTCGTATATCATAATCAAGGAACAAACTCTCCTCAAGAAAGTAGACACAACAATATTTCATATATGCACGATAGACCATTCAAATTAGATTTTCCATAATACGCTGGTGAAGGAGTTATAGATTGGTTAAATTTAGTAGAACAATTCTTCTGTTATTGCAATACTAATTATTATCCCATCGTTTGGTCAGGCCGGGATACCACGAATTCGACCAAAATGGAAGGTTATCAGGATTGAAGATCGGTTGTATTAAAACTATAGACGGTAGATGAATGGATTCGGATAAACAACACTCAAAAAATGGCTAGGTATGGAATTGGCACTTCACCTCGGCAACGGATCGGATCCCCAATTTCTGACATGATCAAGCTGCGATTAATATAGAGTGATAAGGAAGGCCCTATAAGGCTAGATTTCAAATTTCAATTCGATTAGAGTTCATATGCTCGAGTTATGGCCAAAAGAAGATGGATCGATGGTAATTTGCTTGGAGTCGGACCCGGAAAATTTGCTACTTGCTTGGAGTCAGCGCATGGTTCGCTTGGAGTCGTAGAAATTTGAAGTGATGGATCATGCTTGGAGCCGGATGCATGTTTTCTTGGAGATTGCTTGGAGAAAAACGATCGGCACCGATCGTTTTGGAGAGAAACGATCAGCACTGATCGTTTTTCATGCTTGGAATCAGAATCACGTTTGCTTGTGAAAAATTTGGATTTTACCCAAGTCTAACCCTGGACCAGAATTTTAAGCACATACTTCGAGTCAGAAAGGTGATTACTTCAGGTGTTGCTTCAGGTCAACCCTAAAGTGGATATTTCGATGATCATTTTGATGATTTTCGACAATGATCGATCTATAACTCAAAATCTACAAAAGCAATCAACATGAAATTTGGAGGACCACTACATTACACCATGAGGGACCCACATCATTAATCGCTGGGCCCCAAGATGAAGTTGGATCGATCAATCATGATTCATATGGATCGATCTACAAAACAATTCAAATCAATGATGATAGATCAATATCTCACAAACGCAAAGTCGGAATAACACGAAAATTTAGAAATGGTAAAATATTATGTAAAGGAACCTACCATACCGATCGCACATCATTTGGAGTAACTTGAACGATCGGCCTACATCGTTTTTGAACGATCGTATCATTTCAGCCAGAACGATCACAAATTCACGGAAAACACGATATCTCACAAAAGGTAAATCAGAATGGCACGAAATTTGGAGAACAAGTAGCTAACATCATGATGTGTCCACCAGAATGATCGCACCCCAAAAGGATAAAATATAGAATGATCTTCCATATTTTTATTTTTCAACTCAACTTCATAGAAAACACGATATCTCATAAACGGTAAGTCGGAATGGCATAAAATTTAGAGAGAAAGTAGCTAATAACATGGAGGAGGCCACACCCCCCATTAGAGATAATATGAATGATCGACACCGATCGTTCCAATGGTGTGTGATCGATCTGAGAATTGGTGGATCGGGTCGTACGTCTCTAGAGGTTCTTCTGGCGAAATTTCATCTCGATCCATGCATGTCTTCACCTATAAATACATCGGGCTTGATTCATTACAAGGGATCTCCTTTTTCTTCTTTTGAATCTTCTTTTGGCTCTCCTTCATCACTTCTTATCTCTTCCTCCATTAATTTTCCAAGGCTAAAAATAATTGTATTTGTAATCCTACAGTATAATAAAAGGATTGTTGGAGTGGACGTAGGCCGGAGTTTGCTGAACCACTATAAAACTTGCATGTTCATTTACATTTGTATAATCTATTCTATGATCTGTGAATCTATATTTTTCTGTTTGAATCTAAATATTGAGTATTGGTACTTTCACATACAACTGGTGTTGGTGACAATTTTTGGCGCTAACATAAATCAAATTGAATGGGTGACTACATCAGCCTTCCACTAAAAAAGAAGCTTTACAATGGTGGAATTGGTTCAGAAATAATGCTGAAAACTCTTACCAGTGGGACAAATTCAGGAAAGAAATAAGAATATGGTTTGCTTCTAATGATATGGTATATCCTTTAATACTTTTGCTAATCAAAAGCAAACCTCCTCTATTAAAGATAATCTGAGTAGATTTGAAAGGGTTATGGGTCAATTTAATAGACTACAGCCTGATTATATTTTGGACAAGTTCATGGGGGTTTAAGAGAAGAGATAAAATTTGATGTCATGGCCTATAAACCAATAGATTATAAAGAAGCGCTGAATTTGGAAAAAAATTTAAAGAAAACACATGCTTGCAAAAAGAAACACTCCTCCGAAATTTCTATTACCTATTGACCACTCCTCTGCCACAACATTAAGAAATCAACAACTGCAAAAAAAAATCATAGACTGTTGGAAATTGTTTTGGAAAAAGTAGGTTTATGAACTGTTTAAAAATTAAAGATCTTGGAATAAGTGCATTTTTTCTTGAGTCCCACACTATAGGGATTATTGAAAGAAACTCATATATATATAAGAGTTTCTTAGCTCTTAAGTTGGGCCATTTGGGCACCCAAATGTTGCTTTTGCATTGAGGAGGGAGCGATGCATGACCATCATACGCGTACGCGTTGACCAACCAACTCGACCCGACCCGGGCCAGGCCGGGCTCGGGCTTGGGCTTGTTGTGGTGTAGCACTTATATTTTTGGACAAAATTTGTTCTGCGTTTTCTAACCATTATTTTATTTGAAATGGTAAAATTTCAGATCCAAATTTTGAACCAACGTCATCCCACTTTTTAGTAACACGTTCGATTTGGTATTCCGTCTATTTAATTAGTTTTCAAACGAGACCAAAGTAGAATGGCATTTTTTTCTACAAAACCTATCTTCTTCTCCACGGAACTGTTTTCTTAAGATCAAAAGGCAAGAAGTTGTTTTTAAGTGCAACTGAGTCGATTTCGTTTATGCAAGCGAGTCGATACCAAATCAGAAAGAAGTGGTTGTTTTATCCTAGAGGCAACGACGTTTGTTAGACTGTTTTGCACTATTGAGCAGAACGCCGAAATGTCTTCAAGACAGTGACCAAGTACACGACATAGCCGAAGATCATTGTTTTCTAACAATTTGAAGACATTCCCAACGATAATGATTTCTGCTGCAACTTTGGATGATGCTGCACCGATGTCGATGTTCCAGGTCCTGATGGTGTTTACTGCACCATTCAGGTTCGAGGGCCTCCATTTAAAGCGCTGGAGGTAGAAGATGGAATTCTTTCTGACAATAAGGAAGGTGGTTAATATGCTCACAATGAAAAAGCCGTAGGTATCGGGGAAGCCCGTTGAACCAGATGCACAAAAACCACTGGTCTGGACCGAGCAAAACCAACAACTCCAGAACTGGACAGATCAGTACTACCTCTGCAAAAACTTCCTACTCAATGTACTAAGTGACGATTAATATGACTACTACAATTCTGACAGGACAGCCAAGGAAATCCGGGAGGCGCTGCAAAAAAGGTATGATACAGAAGAAGCTGGAGTAAAGAAAAATGCAGTCAGCCGCTACCTTAAATACCATATGACGGATGACAGGTCAGTAGAGATGCAGTCTCATGAACTTCGTAAAATAGCTCATGAGATCATCTCCGGTGGTATGAGCTTGGATGAACAATTTCAGATTGCTGTTATTATTGACAAATTGTCCTCAGGATAGAGAGATTTTAAGAATGTGCTTAGGCACAAGATTAAGAATTTTACTTAGAGAGCTTGATCACTCGCATACGTATTGAGGAGGAGGCTCGTAAATAGGACTAGAAAGAGTAAGTGCTTGTTGTCACCAACAAAAACACTAAAAGGACCAAGCTAGCAGTTCTGAAACCAAATCCAAAAACCTTTAAGAATCAGAATCACAACCGCAACAAACAGAATTGGAACTCTTAAGGGAACCATAAGAGACAGCAGAAGCCAACACAAAAGAGTGACTCTAGACGTTGTTTTTGTGTTAAAACTATGGAAAACCAGGTCATATGGCACGCCAGTATAGGAACAGGCTAGGCCCTGTACCGTAGGCTAACCTGACTGAGGAGCCTCTTATGGCTATGATTTCTGAGATTCACCTTGTTGGTTGATCAGAGGGTTGGTGGGTAGATATTGGTGCTTCCCGCCATGTTTGCTATAATCGTGCTATGTTCAGTACATACACTGCTGCTGATGATCAGAAAGTGTTGTTGGGAGATTCTCACACCACTATAGTTGCTGGCATTGGAAATGTGGAAATCAAGTTTAACTTTGGAAAGATAATTCTTTTGAAAGATGCGATCCATACACTAAAGATGAGAAAGAAACTGATTTCTGGTTTTCTCCTTAATAAGGCTGGTTTTACTTAAGTTATACGGGCTGATTTGTATACTTTGACTTATATATGCATGTTTGTGGGGAAGGGTTATGCTTATGAGGGTATGTTTAGGCTTAATGTTGAATCTAATAAAGTAACAAGTTCTGCTTACATGTTGTGTGATTTTAATATCTGGCATTCTAGATTATGTCATGTAAATAAACGAATAATAAAGAGCATGAGTATCTTAGGTATAATCCCTAATATGTCACTAACTGATTTTGAAAAATGTGATTTTTGTAGTCAAGCAAAAATAACAAAAACCCAACATAAATATGTAATTAGAGAATCGGAACCCTTAGACTTAATCCATTCTGATATATGTGAGCTTGATGGCACTCTGATTAGAAATGGATACCGCTACTTTATCACTTTCATTGATGATTGCTCTGATTTTACTTATGTATACCTTATGAAAAATAAAAGTGATGCATTTGAGATGTTTAAATCTTTCATAACTAAAATTGAAAATCAGTCTAATAAGAAAGTTAAAAGATTGCATAGTGATAGAGGAACTGAATATGAATCAAGTTTGTTTACTGAATTTTACAACTCACATGGAATAATACATGAAAGAACTGCACCATATTCACCTGAAATGAATGGTAAAGCTGAAAGGAAAAATAGAACATTAACTGAATTAGTAGTTGCTATTTTACCTAATTCTGGTGCATCATCACTTTGGCGGGGGGGAGTATTTTGTTAACCGTGTGTTATGTATTGAATAGGATCCCTAAGTCAAAAAGCAAAATTTCACCTTTTGAAATCTTAAGAAATTATAAACCGAATATGTCTTATATTAGAACTGGGGAATGTTTAGCATATATTCGTATACCTGACCCTAAGAGAATAAAATTAGCATGTAGAGCATATGAATATGGATTTATTGGTTATGCTATTAATAGTAAAGCATATAGATTTTATGACCTGAATGCACATAATAAAATATAATCTAATGATGCTGATTTTTATGAATTGAGATTTCCCTTTAAATTGAGGAATAGTGGGGGCACATCTAGTAACACTATACCTATAAGAACAGAACCTAATGAATTTTCTGAAAACGAACCTAGAAGAAGTAAAAGAGCAAGAATTGAAAAATATTTTGGTTCAGAATTTTGTGCTTTTACTATAGAGGAGGATCCCTTAAACCTCCAAGAAGCCTTATCTTCATTAGATGCCGATTTTTGGCAAGAGGCTATAATGATGAGATGGATTTTTTGGAATCCAATAAGACTTGACACTTAGTAGATTTATCACCTAGTTGTATGTCTATATGCTGTAAATGGGCACTTAAAAAGAAATTAAAACCTGATGGCATAGTAGATAAATATAAAACCCGTTTAGTAGCTTAAGGGTTTAGGCAAAGAGAAAATGTAGACTTTTTGACACTTTTTTACCTGTAACTAGAATTACATCCATTCGAGTACTAATTTCACTAGCATCTATTCATAGCTTGATAATACACCAAATGGATGTTAAAACTGCTTTTTTAAATGGTGAATTATAAGAGGAAATTTATATGGACCAACCTGAAGGCTTTGTAATTTATGGTCAAGAACATAAATTTTGCAAGTTAGATAAATCATTATATGGTTTAAAATAAGCACTTAAGAAATGGCATGAAAAATTTGATAATTTAATAATCTCACATGGTTTCAAAGTTAATGAAAGTGAAAATGTATTTAATATAAAACCGAGAAAGAAATTTGTACTATCATATGTCTGTATGTAGATGATCTACTTATTTTTGGGTCAAACATTCATGCCATAAATACTATTAAATCTTTGTTAAGTGCAGGCTTTGGTATGAAAGATCTAGGTGAAGCGAGTGTAATCCTTGGAATTAAGATTACTAGGTCAGAAAAGGGAATTTCTTTGGATCAATCTTATTACATTGAGAAGATACTGAAGAAATACAATTACCTTGACTATAAACCTACATGTACACCATATGATCCTAGTGTAAAACTATTTAAGAACACTGGTAAAGGTGTAAGATAGTCTGATTATGCGAGCATCATTGGCATCCTTCGGTATGCCACTGATTGTACTAGACCCAACATTGCCTAGGTCTTGGGATTATTATGCAGGTTTACTAGTAGACATAGTATAAAGCACTGACATGGTATCGAAAGGGTCATGAGATACCTAAAAAAACTATGAACCTTGGGTTACATTAGGAAAAGTTTCCAGCTCTCCTTGAAGGATACACCAATGTAGACTGGAATACTTTATCTGATGATTTGAAAGCAACCAGCGGTTATATCTTTAGCATTGCTAGTGGAGCTGTTTCTTGAAAATCTATGAAACAGACTATTTTGGCTTAGTCCACTATGGATTGTGAGATGATAGTACTAGCTGCAGGTAGTAAAGAAGCATATTACTTAAGGAATCTGTTAGCTAAGATTCCTTTATGGGAAAAATTGATACCAGCTGTGTTGATCCATTGCGATAGTACCTTGGCTATCACAAAAGTAAAGAACTGTTATTGCAATGGTAAGAGACGACAAATACGTCGTAAGAACAGCACTATTAGAGAGCTACTCTCTTTAGGAGCTGTTAGAGCGGATCACATACGCAGTGATGAGAATTTGGTCGATCCTTTGATGAAAGGACTAGCCAGATAGAAAGTCCTTAGAACCTCTAAAAGAATAGGACTATTGCCCTTAGATTGTTGAGTCATGCACAATGATAACCCGAGCTAACGACCAGAGATCCCAAGAACTAGGTTCAATGAGTAAGAACAAATTGTGAAGTGATATGAGTTGAACATGCTATTTTTATACATTTAGAAGCATGTATTCTTGAAGTGATTAGAGGATGAGTTAATAGAAACTCTTAATGAGATCTATACTCTATATAGAGTGGAGTACCTACCTTCAGGAGTACTCTTGATAGACTCACCTATGTGGATGTGGAAATGTGGCCGTTTCTATGGAATTTTGGGCAAAATTCCTATAGCATTCACTAGACTGGGACAGACATGTCACTCTGGTAAAAACTGAATCTCATCCACTATGCAAAGGTTCAAGTCGAAAAACACCTTTGTTTATACACAATGTTATGTTTTCAGAAATTGCTCGAAAAATATTTTAAAAAAATTTAAGTGGGGGATTGTTGGAAATTGTTTTAGAAAAAGTAGGTTTATGAATTGTTTAAAAATTAAAGATCTTGGAATAAGTGCATTTATTGCTTGAGTCCCACACCATAAGGCTTATTGAAAGATACTCATATAGAGGAGGGGACCGGTGGATCTAAGCAGCTAAGGAAAGGACTGAAATTCTCTTCTTATGTCGGGTTAACTGAAACCTTGGGCACAACCTCTATCAGAAGCTGTCTAGGCAAGAACCTTCGGACTGGGAAAGAAAATCTAGAAAGTACTGCATATTCCATGAGCTAGAAGGACATGAAGCGCTAAAGTGCAGACACCTTCGCAACATGATTGAGGAACTGGTTCTAAATAACCAGTTGCAACAGTACGTCAGAAACCGAACTGTAGTGGTGCATCCAGAGCAACCACCATCTACAGTCAACACACCATGGATAAACCAGGAATCTATTTTGAGACCCATAATCCCATGATTGGGATGGACAGGGAGGCGGATTCGTCTCCTGCGCTCTGCTTTTTCTTGCTTTGAATAATTAGGATAATAACCATAGAACGCTTAGACATGCATAAAACCTTGATTGGTCCCTAGTCGTGCTCTATGTCGGATGTCTGGAATGACTACTTAGGATAATTATAACCTCGGACTGCTTACATGTGTATGGGATCTAGATTGGACCCTAGGCACGCTTTGAGTCGGATGTCCGGATAACTATTTATGATTTCTGCTTATTTTTTTAATTTGAATTTGAATTTTAACAAATCCACAGGAGCATGATGACTGATATTTATCGCTTTATGTCTCGTCTGGAGAGACAAGACCAGAGTGCAAGGTGAAAGCCCCCTTGTCTAAGAGCAAGCGGATGAGCTTGTATGGATTTGGAACGCCTTAGAGCTTCTATCCAGAGAGATGGGGCCGAAGTGCATGGTGCAATTCCCCTTACCAGAGAGCAAGTGGATGGGCTTGACGGGTTTGGATTGCCTTAGAGCTACCACCCGGAGAGATGGGGTCAGAGTGCAAGGAGTGAGCCACATCACTGGAGAGTGAAAAGGGTGGGCATCTACGGTCGCTATAGAGCTACCGCCCGGAGAGGTGGGACAAAGTACAAGAAGTAAGTCACTTTGCCGGAGAGCGACTAGATGGGCTCTCTGTTGCTGTTCCCCTTGCCGAAGAGTGAGTGCCCTTACTAGAGGTAAGCGGATTGGTTCAGTAAGGACCCAGAGAGGTCAAGGGTAGGTTCCCTCACCGGAGAGTGAGTGGACGGGCCTACTCAGTCGTTGAGTCCTTCTTACCGGAGAGTAGGTGCCCTTGCCAGAATGCAAGTGGATTAGATTCAGCATTTGACCGCTAATGATCGAACCATAAAACAGATACAGATTTGATAAAAGGATTTGAACACCATGTAATTATAATAAAACTGATTAGTCCTAGATGAACACGGGACGATTTTGGATATGTGATGTAATAACTCCGAGTGAAATCGGAATGATTGTGATGTATTTAGGCTGAGTCTAGAGTCCTAGGCTGTAACAAGTTTGGAACAACTCGTGATTGATAAGAGAATCTGAAGGAATTGGACGATTCACCAAGATTAAAGTAGCCGGAGAGTTCGAGTATTGAAGACTGATTACTGGAACTTTTTCTTGAGCAAAGCACACTTTACATTCGAAAGGCGTACTTTAGGGGCAGGTGTTAACCCGCTTTTTAGCACAGCAGATTTCAACTGGAATTAGAAGATTCAAATGAGGATGAAACAACTTGAAAACTTAGAGTCACACTTAAAATGATTAAAGAGTGGAGCTCAAGAAATTTGGATGAAAAATACACTTAGGAGAGATGCCAGTAACAACCTCTCATGTAGGTACCGACTTCTTATATTAACTCCATAGGTGTTGGGACTTCTTGGGACACCTCCATATGAAATTAGAAGAGCGCTGTAAATATTACAATTCATTTCGAGCTAAGGAAAAAGTCACCACCGACCTTTCTAGCAAAAGGGCTGATATCGGGTTGTTTTGAAGAGAAGTAGATGATGACTTGTTTTGGATGGTCGATGATTGATGGAAATAGCATCAGACATCTTAGAATCAAGTAGCATGAAGGGTGCAAAAGAGTTCGAATTAATTGGAGCTAACCACAGAGGTCAGCACTGACATGAGTGGTCGGTACCGACTTCTCTGGGTAAATCCTATGAGCTTGAGATTTCACGTATTACTTCAGACCTTTATTTGGACTCTGTGCCAACTCTTCTCCTAGCCTAATATGACTACTACGTCTATAAATACAAGCTTACCTGCAACTAAAACAGGATCTGGATTCTCTAACTGCGGAAACTCTTCTACTTCTTCACCTCTAACCTCTCCTCATTAAAGTCACCTAGGAAACAACTATTTGCTGCTCAAGGACTTAGATCAGCAAACTCTTAATACTAGTGACTTACAAACAACCTAGAAACTTCATTGTAAATCTGAAATCCACTATATTGTGGTCAGATCTAAGAAAATTAGTTGTAATCCAGAGGGAGAACAACTAATAAAAGAGAAAAAGGGGACGTATGCCGGAGATTACGTCGAACCACTATAAAAACTTCTGTGTGTTCTTATCTACTTTTTACATTTTCTTTTTCTTTTAATCTAAATTGTGCTTTCATCTTAATTTTGGGTGTTGATCCAATTTTTGGGTTAACACTTGCAATTTTAAAATTGCTGTTGATTTTGAATGAGTTAAAAATAGTGTTAGAGTGTACAAAACTAAAATTTATTGTTGTAACAAACTATTTAGTTGAGTTAGCAGTTGATTCATTTTCACCATTTGAGCCACAGAAGATCCTACTGAAGTGGAGTTGTTATTTGGTTGAGTCCATTAAGTGATTTGTTGGATCTTATGTTTTGATTAATGACAAGAAATTCAACCGACACGAAGATTCATGAATCTAAGGCAAAGAACTACGAAGACCGGACTCAACAATATTGTAACGACCCGTAAATTTTAACGGTTTTATTAACGTAATTAACTGAAATTTTGTGAAATTTTAAATAATTGAATTTTGAAATAAAAATTTGATATTTGGAATACGTCTAATTAAACATAGCAACTGGTAAATTTTCATCAGAAAATATGGAAGTTTATTTTTATTGTGTAATTTTATTTCAATTTAAATCAGTTAATATTAGATGATAATAAAATGTTTTCCAAACTTGAATATTTTTATACAATAAATTTGTAAATCATCTTCTGAGTGAGACGTCATATTCCGTTTCGTCAAATTTAGACTTCTATTGCTCCGTTTATCTTATTTCTGGCAGATTTGCAGCATTTTCGATACCGATTATCGACTTTTGATCGGATGATCGTACCACTGATATCCGTATACCGTTTTGATCGTCTCGTCGTGCTGATCTCCACAGTATATTTATTTGTGTGTTTCGGAGTTTGGTACGCAGTGAAATCCGTGGAAACGGATAGCCGTGTCAGTGTCCATTTTGGAGCTTTTGATATTTGGTAACCATTCAATTGTCTAACGGCTAAAAGGAAAAGGTCACCACTTTTCAAATTCTCAGAATTAAATATTATTTGACCTTCACTATTTCCTGTGTTCAGCAAAAATTTTGGTTCGTTTGGTTTTCCATCGGTTATACACCTTTTCATTGTGAGGGAAAATTTACATAAAGGTTGAGATGCGGAGCGTTCTCATTTTTCCTATAGCATGTCATCACCTTGTCTCTATTTTGTTTTTTTTCATTGTTGTCATTACCCACTTCCGTTCCATCTCCTCTCTTTTTCATTTTATTTATGGCTTTTAGGAATTAAAAGCTAAGATTTATATATGTAATTGCATGGAGATGCTATGCTCCAGCCTGAATCTCGCCTATACCCATGCTCACGCAACCCACTACACGCCACACATCCAATCCCCTCTTCGCCCACTCCTGACCCGAAACCCGTCCTACCTCTTGGCGCCCACCATCATGCAACAGCATCCCGAGCATGCAAACTCCTCCCAAGTCGAACAGCCACCACCTGCCTCCACTTTCCTGTGGCATGCTCGTCTTCAACTTTTGCAAGCGCTCGTGTACTGGTATAATTTTGGTGTTATGTAAGTATATATATATGTCAGATTTTATAAATTTTATATATGCTAGTTTAAACTATCTGTTAGTTATATTATATATATGTTCTTGTTTACAGATTCTCTAAAAGTTTGTAGTGTCATATATAGTATAAATTATATATATTGCCATTTTGATCGAAAAAAAGTATATAGTAATATATATAAAAACTGAAATTTATAAGTGTTTAAAATTTATATTTGATTTCAGAATATAAAATGTATGTGATGTTAAATATATGCGTTTACTTTAAAGTATATACGGCTTGTATAGAATTTCAGTTGTATTGACTGTATATACATATATACATTGATATCTCTATGAGGATATATATAAGTTTGTTTATATATTAGTATACTTACTAAGTAATAATGATAGACTGTTTTATATATATAAGGTTACTCCTATTATTATGTGTCATACTATATATGTATGGTAAAATTTTAACTTGTTTAAGTTTTGTATTCTATAAGTCTTGTTTATTTTAATGTATATAGATTTCAAATTAAATTTGCAGTGTATATAAAACTGTAGCAGTGTATATATAAGTAGGTTTCATGAGTTATATGATATTATTATATATATGGGTTTTAGAAGTATGTGATGTTAATAAAGGACCGGGTATAAAGTAATATATTTGTCTATATAAGTTGCGTAAGTTGTTTTCCATATGTATATAGTTGTTTTAATTTTTGGAATGTAAACTATAAGTTATATTGAGTTGTGTGTTAATATATATTAAGTGTGTAGTATAAGTTGATTTGTTGTTATATAGTATATATATATATATATATTGTTCTGAGTTATATATCTTATAAGTTATATAAATGTATATATATTATTTTTAAGTATAATATATATATATCTTTGATCCTTAATGTTTGAGTTTTAAGAGTATTGATTTGAAAATTTATATATGGGAATCTTAGTTGTGTTTGATTTTATTATATATGTTTTAATAATGGATTTTTGAAGTGTTTACATATATAGTTAAATATAGTTATATTTATGTTCACTTATACCATTTATCATCATCGACCTAGTTCTGATTTGATTTCGTCAATCCCTATTTACCAGCTTCGTTCGTCGAAATCGTGCCAATCTAGCTTCGTTTTGGAATTCGTGCTTGGGTTGTAACTCAACTCCATTGTCTATTCTCTCTAGCCTCGAAAGGTGAGCAATCACTCACGATTAATGTTCTTATATTTATTAAATTTGATTTCAATTGAAACGACAATTGAAATATGCTGCTGTTAGTTATTTACATTGCTATATATATATATGCCATTATCTGTATATGTTCACCTGTGACATCTGACACCATTATCTGTTATTTATCACTGATGATATATATATGTTACTGATTATTTTATTATTATCATTAGTGTTATCCCTCTGTAAGTTCCCTGTTAGTATAGAATTCACTATGGGTTGAAATGATACATACCCGAACGATCTGTAGAATAGGAAAAAATCGTTATGGGTTGAAATGATAAACCCAAGCGATTTTCAATTGAATTGAATTTGGGATTACGGGTTGAAAAGATATATACCCGTATATAAATTTAAATTGCGGATTGAAATGATAAAAATCTGTATCACTTGACCATAGGATAGAAAATTATATACAGACACTGTAGGTCTATATATATATATATATATTGAAAATGATTTATATGGTTTTGAAAAGAAATATATGGTTTTAATAAATATTGATTTTAAAGATTTATTAAAGTTGATATATAGTATGTTTAAGTATTTATTTAATATCTATATTTCCAAACATAGAGTTTATAATGATTCAGGTTGGAAAGATAAATTTGAAATTGATTTGAAATTATATTTGTTTAAGAATTTTTCTTAAATAAGTTTGATTTGAAATTTATTAAATTTGAAATTTTAAAGATATGGTTTATAACTTGAATTTGATTCAAAGTGATTTAAATGAATATTTCAAACTTATATAAATTTAAATGGGATATTTTTTTTATTTAAATTTGTCAATTGAAGTTGTATTAGATGATATTGAAACGATTAAGTTAATAGTTTCAAACCTAAATAATTTTAAAGTGAATTTGATATATATATATGAAATTATCGAATCTAGTTTTGAAGTGTTGAATATTTAAAGCTTTGAAATATATTGAAATTGAAATGGCTTATTTTATGGTTCAAATATGTATTTGAAAATCGATAATTTGACATGGTTTATTGAGAAACTGAATCGAGTTGAAATTGATGATTTGAGATTTGATTTAAATTTGAACTTTGGAATTCGAGTTGATTTGAATCGATTTGTGAATTTTGAGGAAACTATTTTTTATATAAAGTATTTTTAAACTATATCTAAAACTATTTATATTTTACTTTATAAATCATTTTAATATAAACTGTTTTAATATAAATCATTTTCAATATAAATTATTTTATTATAAACTATTTTAACTTATAACTATTTTATATAAACTATTTTTTTTATAAACTATTTTAAATATACTAATTATTTTAATATAAATTGTTTTAACTTATAATTTTTGATATAAATAATTTTATTTTATAAACTATTTTATTTTATATACTATTATTAATATCTAAACTGTTGAAGGAAAGTGTTATGATTTCAAAGTGTTATGATTTCCAAAGTTATGAATTTCAAAGTATTATGATTTCCAAAGTATCATTATTTCAAATTTTTTTGGTTTCGAAAGTATTATATCTTTGAAAGTACTATGATTTTGGAAGTGAATATTTTTGAAATGGAAATGATATCGTATTGATATGTTTTTGAAATGGAAATGATATCGTTTTGATATGGTTTTAAATGGAAATGATATTTTGGTTTTGAAGTATAAACTATTTTGAAATGACCGCGGTGTTATAATAACGATTGGTTGTTAAAGAGACCGGGATCGGATATGGGCATACTCTCTGTCGATACCGAAAACCACTTTAACAACTGTGTACGCGGTGGAGATTCCAGAATGAAGTAGGACGGTGGCGACGATTCTAAAGGTATATACGTGGACCCAACTCCCGTGAGTTGGCATAAGGTGGCTAAAACAGGAGCGATTCCGAGCCAATGAGGTAGCTCCTCTGATCGGACACACTCCTTCGTATACCATTCTATTACTCTCTGATTGTTTTGGTGCACACCTTTGATTTTTGGGAGTGTGGCTCGAGGTGGGTGGTAGTGGCTGCTATGCGTTACCACCAGTCCGGATGCGTAATTGGTATATCTACCCTGGCATTGCCTAGTTGTGCCGTGTCACCTACCCTAGCGCGCCTTATACGAGTTTGATTTGTGTCGTACCTATGGAGTATCCTCTGGTAGCCTCCCGATCTGGAGGTGCTACGGTATCGTATAGACTATTGACACTATATATGTGTTAAGGTGAAAAATGTAAAGCCTTAACGCTATTTTTAAGTAAGTTTACTTTACTTTAGACATTATTATAATAGCGTATATTACTACATAGTAGATAGTTTATCAGATCCTTAGAGGATGGCTATCCCAAACATCCTTTGAGTTACTTGTATTTCAGTTGATATTTCACTTGAGTTGGATTTATTGATATAAGAATGTTAATCCTGACTCGAGTGTTTTGTGTTTTGCTTTACGCTCGGGTCAGGCTGAGTGGCTCAGTGTTCGAGACTCACCTTTAGAGTTGGAGCTTCGCTTGGAGATCCAGCTATATCCATCCAGCTTTCAGTTATTCAGTTGATTCCAATGATGTGATCAGATCTTATATTTGACTGTAGTATTGAGACATCTATGTATTCGAGACCTCTGTTGTATCTTTTTAACTCTGTTATATTTATATAGTAACTTCATGAACTACTATTCTTTTGTTTCCGCTGCTTATTCTTACATTACTCTGTGTCTGTGATTCTGTGATTATTTATTTACTGTATATGCTGAGTTTTGCCAAATTTAAATTAACAATCTGATATTTTGAGCAATTCAAATCCGACATGTGTGGATGCGAATGGTTGAAAATTTCAGGCTGTTACAAATATAAAGTATGGTTCATATATTTGTTGTTTAGAGTTAAAGTCCAGTTTTAGCTATGTTAAAATCCTTCCTCAAGTAGTTCACACCCTCATATAAACTAAAGTTTTTCACATCCTTTTGAAAATTAACTTCTCAACATGACTACAAACTGAGTTTCAGAAAATATTCAGTTCAGTCGACTGAACTCATACACTTAGTCAATGAACCTGTGCATATAATTTTTTTTATGAAGTGCACAGACCAGTAGATTGAGTGCATGAGTCAGTCGACTGAATCTGTGCACATTTGAATGCACATTTACGATTTCAAATTCAGTCACTGAAGCTCTTATAGCAGTCGACTGAACTAGTTCTAACTACCATTTTTTGAATAGACACTTCCTTTCCCGAATGGTTTCCTTCTTCGCAGAGAGTTGCGGCCATAGCTGTTCGATAAAACATTTTCACTAGAAGTTGTAACTCTTTGTCTACTATATATATGCATGAATTTCAAGATCAAATCACTTAACTTTCTTGCTTTTACTTGAATCATATTTTCTAAATCTACCACTCTCTTGAATTCAAATATCTATTGCTTATGAACATAATTCTATATTTCATAAGAAATCTGAAACTTCCTTATCTTCATATTCGTACACTTACACATATATATACTTGAGGAAATGATTATAGGAAGGGTGTACTGCAATTGACAAATCCGTGTTGTTTAAAGAACATAAAAGGTTAAGACAATCAATCTACTTTGTATTCAAGTCTTGTCGGTTGCTCAGGCGGTCAAGTCCTGTTCGGTTGCTCCGACGGTCAAGTCCTGTTCGGTTGCTCGGGCGGTCAAGTCCTATTCGGTTGCTCGGGCGGTGTATACCTATTCCTCCGGGTTAAGTAAGGGCTGCTAGTTTAAATTCCAGAAGTAGTCTGGGACTAGACGTAGAACGGGAAATTCGAACCAGTATAAAAATCTCTGGTGTCATTATTTACTTAACTGCTATCTTATTTTATAGTTACTTTCCACACTAGTTAGTAAGTTTAGTTTATATATATTCCATATTACACGATCCTATATCACAGTCACTTTCATTTGGTATCAGAGCCTGGGATTCTAGAGATCGTAACAACATCCTAGAATAAATTGCCATAAAGAGATCTAGTCAAGGCAATAGGAAGAGGAAGAGCAATAAAGAAGAATCAAAGGAGCAAACAAACAAATGCTTCATGGCTAAACTCATATCACAATCGGTATGCTTAGATTCTTTATATAAAGATCTTCTGTTAGCACATGATGAATTATTAAAAGATTGTAAAACTTTGAATAAAGTTAATCGAATTGCTTTAGCTAAGTTAAAAGATTGTGAGCAAGAAATTTCCAATTTAAAAGAGGAAAATAAATTTTTGGTAAAACAAACTAAATGTTTTGAAAATACCGTAGAAGAACTTGTTTTACAAAAAGATTTCCTACAAAAAGAAAATGAACAGTTATAAGATAAAAACAATGATTTTTTAGAGGAAATCAATATTTTGCAAAATAAAAATACCTTTTTGGAAAATTATTTAAATAATTCTAGCTCTTTAATTTTGTCTCTTGAAAAAGAGAATGAATCTTTAATTAAAAAAATTTGGAATTATCTAAAGAATGAGAGATTTTGAAAGATAATAGTAATATTTGCAAAAAGAAGTTTATAATTCTAAAGCAAATTTTGAAAGATTAAATAAAAAAATCATTAATATTAACAAAGGTAAAGATATCTTATCGTCCTTAGTTACAAATCCGAAAGCTCACAAAGATAAAAGCGGTTTGGGCTATAAACAAGCTAAAAGTAAAAATAGTACTAGATATGCATTCTCGTATACTAATTTTAGTGCGAGTACTAGTAACCAAGATAGTTTTAAAACCAGTTACGGTAATAATAGTACTTTGTTTAGAAATGATATAAATTATTTTTCAAGTACTAAACTAATGACTAATAGTATTAAGATATGGATTCCAGCTAATATGATTGATCAAGATAAACAACTTTATATTAGCAATTATTATAATAATGCGATTTGTAATGAAAACTATATCTATAAAGGTTCAACCATAGCCAAATGGGTATGGTTTCCTAAAATTTAGGAAATTATAAGAATTTTGGGTATCGCATGCTTTAAATGTTGATTTTTTCTGATACCTTAGATTATAAGTAGTAGTTATTTTTAAAACTGTTTCATTATTTATTTTTTCTTTTAGAGGGTACAGTCAAACCTAATTTGGTAAGGTTTTCATCCTATGATTAACCCTTGGACCCTAACATAGTAAGGGGGTACCAAAATGATTATTATTGCAGGTACTTTGTGAAACAAAAGGAAAATGATAGGTTTTGGAATTTTAAAGGATGTTCCATATATTTTATAGAATTATGTCGTCATATAAACTCTCTGATGTTTTGTCGATGACAAAGGGGGAGAAAGATATTGCTCTAACACTATTTACAGTAATAAAAGCACAGATTCAGAAGGAGAAACTAAAAGATAAGGCTAGCATATATTCAGGGGAGATATAGAACAACAGAGCAATATTGTTCGAGATTCATTCATATCACAAATGGAGTTGTCATCATCAAAAGGGAGGAGAACGTTGGATCTTATGTTTTGATTAATGATAAGAAATTCAACCGACATGAAGATTCATGAATCTACGACAAAGAACTACAAAGATCCTTTTTAGCTATGTTAACTACAAAGAACTACAAAGATTCAACAATATAAAGTATGGTTCATATATATATATATATATATATATATATATATGTTATCTAGATTCAAAGTCCAGTTTTAGCTATGTTAAAATCCTTCCTCAAGTAGTTCACTCCCTCAAATATAATAAAGTTTTTCACATCCTTTTGAAAATTAACTTCTCAACATGACTTCAAACCGAGTTTCAGAAAATATTCAGTTCAGTCGACTAAACTCATACACTCAATCGACTGAACCTATGCATATAATTTTTTTATAAAATGCACACAATCGACTGAGTGCATGAGTCAGTCGACTGAATCTGTGCACATTTGAATGCACATATACGATTTTAAATTCAGTCGACTGAAGCTCTTATAGCAGTCGACTGAACTGGTTCTAACTGCCATATTTTGAATAGACACTTCCTTTCCCGAATGGATTCCTTCTTCGCAGAGAGCTGCAGCCATAGCTGTTCGATAAAACATTTTAACCAGAAGTTGTAACTCTCTATCTACTATATATCTGCATGAATTTCAAGATCAAATCACTTAACTTTCTTTCTTTTACTTGAATCATATTTTCTAAATCTACCGCTCTCTTGAATTCAAATATCTATTGCTTACGAACATAATTCTATATTTCATAAGCAATCTGAAACTTCCTTATCTTCATATTCATACACTTACACATCTATATACTTGAGGAATAGATTATAGGAAGGGTGTACTACAATTGACAAATCCGTGTTGTTTAAAGAACACAAAAGGTCAAGACAATCAATCTGCTTTGTATTCAAGTCATGTCCGGTTGCTCAGGCGGTCAAGTCCTATTCGGTTGCTCAGACGGTCAAGTCCTGTTCGGTTGCTCAGGCGGTCAAGTCCTGTTCGGTTTCTTAGGCGGTGTAAACCTATTCCTCCGGGTTAAGTGAGGGCTGCTAGTTTAAATTCTAGAAGGAGTTTGGCGCTGGATGTGGAACGGGAAGTTCGAATCAGTGTAAAAATCTCTGGTGTCATTATTTACTTTACTGCTATCTTATTTTATAGTTACTTTCTGCACTAGTTAGTAAGTTTAGTTTATATATATTCCATATTACACGATCCTATATCACAGTCACTTTCATGATTCAAATCCGTCCCCTTCTATCTCCGCTTCTTTGCTAAAACCACCAAATTTATTCTCCCTTTTTGTGTCACCCTACTTAACTACTCTATCGCCCTTCTCTTTGATATGTCGGAGGTGGGAATGAAAGGACCATCAGCCATCATGGTTGTGCCCTGCTTTCTTGAGGTGGTCCCACAGCTTGGTGGTCGAAGTTCCCTTCCCTTTGGTTATATCCTTGAAACTAGGGTTTGAGTATTTTACTTGAAACACCTTATTTTCTTGATTTTTCGACTGTCGAGGGTTCATGAGTGCTCGTCGAGATTGCTCTTGCTTAATTATTGCCACTACATCATCAAAACTTGGCATCTCGGTTGATGCCAAGACTTAAGACCTGATCGATTCATTGCTTGGATTGAGATCCCTCATGTAGGTAAAAATTAAGTCTTATTTGGATGTTTTTTGAGTTTTAAATGGGTCTGTTGTTGGTGGGAGATAAACATTGAGCTCTTCCCATTTTGACATAATTTCGGTAACTAGTTTGTTATAACTTTAGGTACTCCATTTAATTTGGGCAAGCTCTTGTTTAAGGCTAAAAATATGAGCGAAATTTTTTTGTTGACCATACCTTCTCTTAGCTTTGTCTCAAACCTCTTATGATGTGCTAGAGTATATGAGTACATTTGAAATTTTGGGTTCCACTATGTTGAGTAATATGACATGATTAATTGGTTGGTTGTCTCCCATTCTTCTATTTTTTTTCTTTCTCTTCAGAAGTTGGCTCAGTTGGTTTTGTTGCTTTGGGGTTTTCCCTTTTTTTAGTGACAAAGCTTAATTAGTATGATATTTGTGAGTTTAGTATTGTTGGATTAAGACATGTTGAACTTACTACATTTCTTTGTTATCTGCAGCTTTTGATATTGTTACGGAACCTTTGAGTCAGGACCCGACCCACTCCGATACCATATTGAATTTTTGAGGGGAAGATTGAATATGATGAATAATTAGTTTTAGTTTCTAATTCTGCTAAACCACAACTTGGAAATCATCCACAAAAATGACCCCTTTTGAAATAGGTTATGGAAGGCAACCACCAAATCTACTCTCTTATATATCAAAAACGGAAAATGTTCAATCAGTGGAAGATGAAATATATTCCAAAGATATTTCATTACAACAGTTAAAAGATAATATTTACAAAGCAAATCAAAGAATGAAGAGATATGCTGATGTTTACAGAACTCGTAGAGAATTTAAGGAAGGAGATTTAGTATATTTAGAACTTCAACCATGTAGGCAAATCTCAACAAGCTCTCAAAAGACACATAAATTATCTCCAAATTATTTTGGTCCATCCAAAATAACTTTAAAAAAATTGGAACTGTGGCATACAAGCTGGAATTACCACCTGCTGCAATGATTCATAATATCTTACACACATCTCAACTAAAGAAAAAATTGGAGGAAATATTTTATACAAAATGATTTGTCAGCATTCACCGAGGAAGTCATTGATGAACCAGAAACAATATTGGATAGAAGAATGATTAAAAAAATGGACAAGCAACAACACAAGTATTTATTAAATGGAAGCAAAAGTCACAAGAGGAAGCTACATGGGAGGATTACTGGAAGCTAATTAAAAGATTCCTTTCATTTGACCTTGAGAGAAGGTTAAATATTCATGGAGAGGGCACTGTTACACATTCCATGCATACTAACTTATTTCCACAACACCTTATGGACATGCTGAAGCACAATTGATGGAGCAAGGGGAACATGACCAAAAGAAGGTGATAACAAAGAATGAAAGTGGCATAGAAGAGGGAAAGACAGAAGGAAAGTTGCTTGAAGCTTTGCCACAGGGATTAAATAAGTATTTGTTGAATAAAATAAATAACACATAATTTAAATTCAAACAAATATTTTATTCAAACAAATATTTTATTACAATTTTGAATAGTAAAAAATTTGAGCTTCCACTATATATACAAAATTTCAATTACAATACAATTTCAAATCACAACACAATTTTTCACTATAAAATTGTCATTTACATTTGCACCTCACTACATATCACTCGTTCACTCATATTTGTTCTTCAACTATATTCCAATTTGTATCCAGCATCTGAATTATCTGCAAAATAAACACTGACGCAGTAAAATTGAAAAAGAATTATTTTTGTAGTGTAAAATAAAATGTGTGTTTGAAAAATGTTATATGCCTCAGTTATTTAGGTTGTTCGTCATCATTTTTGTTTTGAATTCATCAAACATGAACAACTTGTGACATGCACAGTGTATCACTGTACATGCCACAAGGTCGTGCACACCGATATACACTTGATAAAACTACAGGGATAGGTGAGCACAAGGTCAAACTCGAGCCGAGGCTGGATTCAACTAAGGTGCACGCAATACAACATCTCAAATATACACATGAGAGCAAACAAGTATGGCTCAAACAATACAAAACTAAGGTGAACACAGACCAGTTCAATATGCACGCAATCAAGCTACAGCAAGTGACACAGCACGGAAGTAGATTTGAACCAGCGGTCAAATCTATCCCGGATCTAATCACGAATTGCGGAAATACGAATCGATGAAACAAGATAAATTGATGAATTGATGATACCCAAATGTCCAAATCCGTTGATCTCTCGAGATACCGGATTCTAGCTATCTTCAACACTTTTGCTGAAAGATAATGGCCTAGTCGGTTTCTCTTCCTTTTCTGGCTCGCTTTCAATAGAATCATCCACATCCTCGTTTTCACATTCTTCTACAACTAAGGTTTTCTTCTTGGACTCCGTACATTCAATACTTCTATGGTCAGACTCCAGATAATGATAGCGCTTAATTCGGTCATCAACATTTGTCTTAGTGATTCCATGTACAACTGGTTCGTTGACTCTCTTAGAAACATTTATACTGTAATTAACACCTTTATTCTAATTGTTGGGGCTTGTAACCACACCCTTTCCTCGACTCCCTTGACTCAACTTCTACAACTGTTGGTTCATACGAGCTTGATAATTGTAGGGTAAGAAATTTTCCTTCATCGTCCTTTTCATCTTATCCCACGTGACAACTTTGAATTTCCCTATTCTCTCTCTGGTTGATTTAGTTTGTTGCCACCAATTCATAGCTCTTCCTCTCAGTCTTGTAGCAACTAACTTAACTTGACAATCTTCAGACACGTTGTTGAGTTTAAAAATCTTTTCAACCTTTGATAACCAATCAAAGAATTCCTCTGCTTGTAGACCACCTCGGAATTCTGGAATTTCTATATCCATCCTTGACTTCCATGTATGACCATTCTCTTCAACATTCCTATATCGATTTTGCCCTTGACCTGGATACCGAAAGTGAACACTATCACCATAACTATCTTCTTCAAAATTAGATGAGCTTCGATGTCGATTCTGAACATTGCCTCTTCTATGACCATGCACGTCCTCTCTACTTCTTCTTTCATAATCACAATATGGCTCATGCTCGTAACCATGATAAGCTCTTCTTTCTTCATTCCAATAATCATGATTGTCTCGAAATCCACGATCTCGATTTATCGACAAGGATGGTTCTCTCCTTTCTCTATCATAATGTGGCGACACTCTCCTTTGATTTCGATTCATGTCAGACATCATTCTCTCCCATACAAATCTGCAACATTATGATGACGGTTAACACGTCTCGGAGGCATGATCAAATCTTCAACAGATCTAAACATGAACTTCACTTCGATCCAAAAAATCTCGAATCAAAACTCCCCAACTTGTTTGAAATCTCACGAACACCCAACGAACTTGGAAAAGTTCGTCTTCTTGCTCTGATACCAAAATGACGCAGCACGGAAGTAGATCTGAACTAGCGGTCAAATCTATCCAGGATCTGATCACGAATTGCGGAAACAATGAATCGATGAAACAAGATAAACTAATGAATTGATGATACCCAAGTGCCCAAATCCGTTGATCTCTCAAGATACCGGATTCTAGCTATCTTCAACACGTTGATCGCGCACGATACCGCGTTAGAAGATCTACGATTCTTCGACGTTGATCTCGCGCACGAGATTCCGTGAATCGGCTTCAAGTCCGTTGATTCGAGCGCACTCGAATATTCGAAGATGGAGAAAGGAGATCACACTCAACTTCCAATTTTAAAAGAGGCACAAAGCTCTCAACAAATTTTATTCAAAATTCAACTCCCTTTACAAATGACAACACACTCCTATTTATAGGGAAAGTACAACACCACATGACTCAACACAATTACAACACGACTTAACAAACAAACAAACGACTCAAGAAAATACAAACATTCAATGACACAGCGACTTAAGAAATACAGACGACTTAACAAACTTTAGCGACATAAGAAAATAGCATAGCTTCAGGAACGACATAAGAAACTTCGGCATAGCAATCAGCGACATAAGGAAGCTTGCGACCTAACGAAGCTCGCAACATAGCAATCAGCGACATAAGGAAGCTCGCAACATAGCAATTCTGGAAGATCTGCTCTGCTCGCGACCTACGGAAAATTTGCTCGCGATCTAAGGCTTCGCGACATAAGGAATGTCGTACGCGACCTAAGGAAGAAGCGACTCTGGTTGAGCGACTTAGGATTTCTGGAGCGACATAAGGAACCTGCTCGTCCGTGACCTAGGGCTCCGCGACCTATGGCTGCTCGTCCGCGACCTAGGGTTCTGCGACCTATGGCTTCGCCGTGAATTAAGGTATGCGCTGCATCAGCAAGGCTACAACTTCAAGATACTACAAGCAAACAATGAACTGGCTCGAAGCAACAGAGGCTACAACCCAATACACACACAAATGAGCATGATATGATCAAGCATAGTATCTGTAAGAATTTCAATGAAGTGATCAAGACAACCAGACTTAGAGTAAAACCAAACTTCGAACCAGACCAGTCAACATGAAGACACAAATGCACAAGAACAAAGATGACTACAGTTCAAAGTTTCAAATGTAACAGACCAGTGAACAAGGAAATAGGTCAGGCAACATCAGATGCATCAGTTCAGTTACTAACAGTAGCAACAAGAACAAGGAAGCAAATGCACCACAACCAGACCAGTCTCCAAAATCAAAAAGACATGTGCAGTGCAAAGCAACATAATCGACTGGAAATAGTGAGGCAAAAACATAGCAGTAAACCAAACAAAGGAGCACTTGAAGCAAATGGCAGTGCACATGTAACCTGAACCAGAGACCAGTGCCATATACACATGTATACATATATGCATATATATGTATACATGTAAATAGTTTTAGAAACTTACACATGAACAATTAAGAAACCAAATCTCAATGTAACATGGCAACATGAACAAGCAGCTCCACATGAAACCAGTTACATGGACACACACATATGTACATACATAAATGTATTCAAATGAAGATGGACCAAACCAGACAACAATATTGCAAAACAAATCAAGGCAGCAAAAATGCAAACACTAGAACAGTGGACTAACTGGCAAACTTATATGTATGCATATATGCTATTATATACATACACATCATATGCAAAGTCAAGTTCATAAACAACTGAATGCAACTCTGAGGAAACATGAATTGCAAGTATGAGCAAACAGTTTCAAACATGCTCAGAGGGAACAGAGGTGACAACAGAGCATCAAGCCGAGCAAGGCATCACAAGCATACATATATACATGCGCAAACACACATGTATACATGTATTTATATGCAGTGACACTATTGGATGCAGTGAAGCAGTAAACAAAATGGCATACGTATACATATGCATATGGACATGTACTCGAAGCAACCAGACTACAATGCATAAGCATTGGTGAACTAGATCAACATTTCAACCCATCATGAAGACCAGAACAATGACAAGTACACATGAAACAAGATGCAACACATACCAGATGCACACATGCATACAACACGAAACAAACAATTGTGGACAGCAACCCAAACATGAATATGAGATCAAGTTTAAAGCAGGGTTTAAAGCAGGTTACATGTATGTGAAGCAGTTTATATGTTTAAAGTTATTAACAGCAGTCAACAAAAATTCAAAATGCCAAAGAATCAAAACCGTGGTGACTGAGGTAGAGTTCGAACAAGTTAGAGTCAAAGTCAGGTGATAACACGAATTGAACAAGTCCAGATCATATCAAAGTACAAAGTCGCAGGAGAAAAGAAATTCACGGAGGAAGTTCAAATTCATAAAGTCGTGGTGACCAAGCAAGCATAACAAAAAATATACGAATTGAACTAGTCAGGATTAATCACATCGTTCAATCGAAAATCAGTGGCCAAGTATAGCAACGTGAAGAATTCAAACAAAATAAATACGACCGATAATTTAGGGTTCGATCCCTATAAAACCCAAAAATCATCATCGGCAAAATTCATCGATTCGAGTTCAAGCAAAATACTAGAGCAAGCCAAATCACGAACAAATTTGTAACTCGAATCGAAGTCGAGCAAAATCGAAATTGAAATAGAAAATCACGTACCAATTCATAGAATTCAAGCTCGACACATTTGAAGCAGCCGAAGCTAAGCAAAGAACAAAGATCGAAGAAGCATCAAACTGAATTGAGGTTCGATAGTAAAATGGATCAACGACCAAGCGACGGCTTCAAAGCAAAACAAATCCTAAATTTTGAAGTGGAAAAGGAACAGCCGAAGAATAATAAAGGGAGACGTTTTTCTCAAGCTATTTTCTTAAGTGGGTCGGTCTAGTTTATGTTATTTGGGCTTAAATTTTATATAGGGTTTTGTATTTTTTTTATTTTGTATTTTTTTTAACTTTTGTAAAATTCTAGTCGTGTGACTAGGGGACGAACTACGGTGGTGTAGTTCGAGAATTCTCAACTCAGTGGCTGAGTTGTGGCAGGATTTTGAGCGTAGAGTTAGGTTAGTCAATAGTGGATGTCGCAAGTTTCCGTGTGTAAACGTCTGACTGCTTAATTTCTAATAGAAACCTTGGGGGCAGCACGTAGGCAGGGTTTTGCCGAAGCTGGGTAAATCTGTGTTGTTCTATTTCAGCTTTTATTATTCTGCTATTATCTGTGCTGCAATTATTTTATATATTTCCACATTAATTTTTATTATTATTAGTATCACCCTATTCACCCTCCCTCTAGGGTGAAATCGATCCTATAAAAAGGAAGGATGATCACATTCCTTACCTTTTTTTTCGACAGCCTTCTTCTTCCTCATTCTTAAATCAAATTAAGAGCAGTCGGTTCTGGTCCGATTGCCGTTGTTAAATCACAAAGTAGATATACTCGTTACAATCTCGTGCAGATTACTCTATTGTATCTTGAAAAACTTTGCAAAATAAAGTTTTAAGGAGATTGCTACTGCATGCTTTGGAATTTCTTACGGTTTTACATCGGTATTTTATTGTTGTACATCCTTGTGCGCATTTTAGTACAGTCCTTACACTGTAGTTTTGTTGTTACTTACGGTTTCGGTAATACGACTATCTACACCTTCATCACTTACCTTTCTAGTTTATTGATGTTTTCATGGTACACACCTGAAACAAATTGAAAAGGCGCCACATTCTGATAGGGGGAGGAGATGGCTCGGGCTGTTAGGGCTGCGAGTTGGGAATTCTGGAGAGTTCTGATCTCGTATAGAGGTTGTCCGAAAAATGCAGATCTGAGTATTGGCAAGGTCGGGATATCAACTTAATCTATGTAATGTTGGCGTTAAGAGGTCAAGTTGAAGGTTGTTTGATTTCAATGAGTTAGCAAGAGAAAGTAGCTGGTTTCATTCTGGAAACACGCTTCTCTTTTCTTTCATGAAAAGTGGCAGCTGACCGATAACACAATTGACGAGGGTTGCTTAATATCCCTATCTCAAGAATTAACAAATCCAAGTTTTAACCTAGGCAGATTGACCTAATTCCATGGTTCAAAATTCCGACGGAATTCCGGTTTTTCCGGTCATTCCGTTCCGGTTCCGCTCATAACTGGAACGGAATCCGGTCAAAATTCCGGTTCCGGTCTAAATTCCGGATTTGCTTTTCGAATATTGAAAAAAATTATAAAAAAATACAACAAACATATGGTAATTAAAAAAAGAAAAGCAAATTAAACATGACAATAAATAAATGGACAAAAAATCATGTGTATGGACAAAAAAAATTGTTATACTTTTGTTAATTTACATCGAATCATAATAAAAATTTCAAAAATTGACCAAAATTTTAAAATCTCAAATGAACAATACAGAATCTTAAACAATGGTTTTTTAATTAAAATGTACTTTATATGTAATGTAAAAAATGTACTATAAATTTATGACAGTATTGAATATTTATTAGCGTAAATAACAAATTAAAGCAAAAAAGGTACCGGAATTAGAAAACCGGAATTAAAACGAAACTTCCGAAATTTCCGGAACGGAACCAGAAATTTTAAAATTACCAATGACCGGAACGGAAACGGAAAACGAAATTTCGAACCTTGCCTAGCTAATTCACAACATCAGAACTAAATAACCTTAACCTCATCAATTGCCATGGCATTGTTGAGTTGGTTTCTGTTCATTTTCATCGTGGCCTTAACCATGCAAAAAGAAGCTCGAATTTTTTGCATGGCAGATCCTACTGATGGTTTCACAGCTGTGCCATTAACTGAAGAGCATCTACGTCTGCAGTGGCCTTATAATTTAGAACTAAGCGAGCGATACAGTTACGCTAATGGAGTACGCAGTCTATGGGTTTATTCAACTGACAAACCATTCAAACCTGACACTGAAACCAAACCACGAACTGAGATTCGCATCTGGGTAATTATCATATTTCAGTAGAAGTTAATGTAGTTCAGGCTATATACTCAATAACTTATCTGTATTGCAGGGTTATGATTACTCTTCAGGAGTGTGGCAATTTGAAGGATATGGCTATGTACCAAGTAACACTACTGGTACAACAATTGTACAAATTCATCGTACTACAGGAGCAGCTACTGTGTTTATGCTCGACGTAGTTGAAGGAGACTTGAGGGATTATCATAGTTCTTTAGTGGAATCAAATGTTTATGATAAGTGGATGAGGATTAATGTGATACATGATGTGGATGCTGATAAAATAACCGTTTATATTGATGGTGTTCAGAAACTGGAAGTTGAAGGAAATGGGCCTAATACATTTTATTTCAAGTGCGGAGTGTATGGCCAAATTGATGAATCATATTACATGGAATCCAGGTGGAGGGATATTAAAATACTCAAGAAAGATGGTTAGAATTGAAGTGCTTGTAATTTTTCAGACATCAATTTATGAATGTGTAATACTATATATGCTGTACATTCTTATAGTTTAAAGGAGAATTTGAAATTAGATTAAATGTATTTTATTGGAAGCTTTTGATAAATGATACTGGGTACAATCAGTTTGTATATAAAGAGACAGAGTAGAATAAATGGGCCAAGTCGGGTAAATAATACATTCTACCCGAACTCTATAATAAAGAAGAATAAACACGCTTGTGTACAGCCCGTATACATTATTACTCCCCCTCAAATTCATCTAGGGTTTTTGCCCTCTCTTTTCACTTGCGCCGCCACGAAATTTTTTTTATGAAAAACATCTTCAGTTCTGAGATACAAAGTCAAGTTAGATCTCATAGATCTAACTTGCTTTGTCTATCCTAGCTTGGATTTCTTTTGCTTCATCATCAGCGCTGTTGTCCACCACTTTTAAATCGATTTTGAGTCTTGAGAAGTTCTTAGTTGAGAGCGCCTTTGTTAAAATGTCAACGCGTTGGTATTCAACAGGAACATGACGAACATCGAGCTTTCCTTTACTAATTTGTTCACGAACAAAGTGCAGATCGATCTCGATGTGCTTTGTTCGTGAATGGAGAACTGGATTAGCAGAGAGAGCCACTGTACTCAGGTTATCACACCAAATTATTGACTTTTTTGTTGGCTTAATTCCGATTTCGCATTATAATTGTTCGATCCAAATTAATTCTGCAGCTGTACTAGCAACCGATCTGTGCTCGGCTTCGGTACTGGAGCGTGAGACCGTTGCTTGCTTCTTTGAGCACCATAAGATCGGATTGTCACCAAGATAAATGCAAAAAACTAGAGGTGAATCTTCTGTCGTCTGGGTCGATAGCCCAGTCGGCGTCAGCGTAAGCTTGTATGTTTAACTCTTTGCATGTACGTAACGATATTGCATGATTAATTTTCCTCTAAGATAGCGCAATACTCTCTTTACTGCCTTCTAGTGCTCGTCTCTTGGTCGTTGCACAAATTGACATATTCTATTGACACTGTAACATATTTCTGATCTTGTGATCGTAACGTACTGTAGAGCACCTACTATGCTTCTATATTGTCGATCATTAGAAATAAGTTCTCCTTTGTCTTTAGAAAGATGTAGATTACTGGTCATAGGAGTGGGCAGTGGTTTGGCTAGATCCATTTTTGCTCTGGCAAGAATCTCTGAAATATATTTCTTTTGACTTAAAACAAGTTCTGTAGCACTCTTCTTTATGACTTCTATACCCAAGAAGTAGCTTAAGTTACCAAGTTCTTTGATAGAGAAAGTTTGATTTAAATGCTAAATGATTTTGCTGATTTCATTATCATCACTGCATGTGATTAGTATGTCATCCACATATACTAGTAGATAGACAGTTTGTCCATGACTTGTTTTCATATATAGTGAGTTGTCTGACTTGGTTGACTTATACCTTAAGTTGATCAAGGTTGTTTGAAATTTTTCATGTCATACTCTTGAAGCCTGCTTGAGTCCATAGATAGCCTTATGAAGTTTACACACTAGATTTGCATTGTTGCCTTGAATGTAGCCTTTTGGTTGTTGCATAAAGACCTCCTCTTGTAGCTCGCCATTCAAAAAAGCATTGTTTACATCTAGTTGCTTGATTTTCCACTGGTAGTGTAGTGCTATGGTTAGAATGATTCATATGGACGTGGCTGGTTTTACTACAGGAGAAAATGTCTCATTAAAGTCAAATTCAAATTGCTGTGTATACCCCTTTGCAACAAGTCTTGCTTTGTATTTTGCTATGCTGCCATTAGGATTTCTCTTTACTTTGTATGTCCATTTACTTCCAATAACATTTTTGTGACTGGGTGGATGTACTAAGCTCCATGTTTTATTCTTTGTGGGGGCATTATACTCCTCGTCCATGGATAATTTCCAGTTATCATACTTGACTGCTTCTTCATAAGTAGTAGGTTCCTTTTGATATAGATGAGCTGCATATATTTTGAGTTTAAAGATTCCACTTTTAGCCCTTGTAATCATATGATGTTCTGTTCTTGCAGGAATGTTGGGTTGATTGTTTTCACTGACACTGGAGTGTTCAGAACATGGTGAATTGCTTTCATCATGTTCTGAGGTTTCTTCAGGATTGGAACTGTTATGTGGTGAGATGTTGAGATGATCACTTGACTCAGTTGTACTATGACCTGGTCTAATGGAAGACAAAGTGTGTTGTGGTCCTAATGTCTCATCAACTTTTTGCCCACTGTTCCAGTCAGTAACTTCAGGTATTGGTGGTATTGACACCTTTGTATTGTATATTTTCTGAGTAGTTTTTATTCCTTTATCTGCAAAAGGAAAAATGTTTTCATTAAATACAACATGTCTTGAAATGTAGATTTTACCATTATTGCTAAGACATTTATACCCTTTCTGATTACTGGCATACCCTATAAATGTGCAAGGAGTGGATCTTAGACTTAACTTGTGAGTATTATATGACCTGAGACATGGAAAACACAGGCAACCAAAGGTTCTTAGGTCTGAATAATTTGGTTTTATGTTGAATAATACTTCAATTGGGATTTTGTACCTAAGAACCTTGGTTGGTAGTTTGTTAATTAGATAAAATGATGTAGTAAATGCATCAGGCTAGAATTTCATTGGTAAAGAGTCTTGAGCCAAAAGTGTTAACCCAGTTTCAACTATATACCCATGTTTTCTTTCCACTAAGTCATTCTGTTCAGAGGTGTGTGGACAAGTAACTCTATGTATAATTCCTTTATTTTGAAAGTATTCTTTCAGAGGTTTAAATTCACTTCCTCCATCTGACTGAATAACCTTAACCTCACTGTTACACTGTTTTTCAGCTTGACTAATGAATTGAATAACTGCTTTGCATACCTCTGATTTAGCTTTGAGAAAATATATCCAAGTATGTCTAGAATAAGCATCGACAAATGAAGTGTAGTACCTGAATCCATAGTCTGAATTTACTGGAGAGGGTCCCTAGGTAACTGTAGCTATAAGCTCAAGTGGCTTATTGTAAACAGTAACAGAGTCTGTAAAAGGTAATTTGTGGCTTTGCCAAGTTGACAGCTTGTACATATATAAGGAACATAAATATTTTCAAAAGGAATATTATTATTTTTCAAAACATGTTTTACAATTTTAACACTGGATGTCACAGTTTACAGTGCCATAGATCAAATACACTCTTACTACTAGTACCATTAGTTTCTAAATTGTTGCACCATGGTCTTTTATGAATAAATTTCATTGTATTCCCAAGATTGAATTTGTAAAGCCCCTTGTGCAACCTACTCTGTAACAATATATCCTGACTTGATAAGTCCCTAACAATGCAAAATTTTGGGTGAAACTCAAAGTATACATTGTTGTCATTGGCAAATTGTGAAACACTAATGAGATTCTTTTTAATTTGAGGGACAGTCAACAAGTTATTCAAGTAAAGTTGTCTTTTAGCTTTGATACTGCCATTTCCAACATGAGTTATACTTATAGCTTAACCATTACCCATATGAATAGACTGTGTACCTGAATATTCCTTGTTGCCAAGGTTCAAATTCTGAATGTTGTTAGTCAGGTGATTGGTGGCACCTGAGTCTGGGTACCATTCTTCACAGTGAATGTCTTCAGGTCTGGTAAGTGTCTCTGAATTCATCTAAGCACTTTGTGTATCCTCACTCTGACTTCTTGATGATTTCTTTAGTTGAGCTACATTTGCATTTGGATTAAAGTTTCTTTGCATGCCTTGACTTTGATGAATGTTGATGTTGTCAATACTGTACCTGAAATAGCATTTGCTTACAATATGGCCAAATTTTTCACATATTTGACACTTAACTCTATTATTGTTGTTCCACCTTCCACTTCTCCCTCTACTTCTCTGATTAAAACCACCTCTGTTGTTTTGAGTCTTTTCTTGATTCTTGGTTCTTGAACTTGAAGCATAGTTAATTGAGTAATCCGATGCACTTGACTTTCTTTGTTCAACTCTCCCTTCATGAGCAAGAAGGGAGGAGTGAACAAATTGCATATTAGGTAGTGTCTCTCTGGAAGAGATAACTGCAATGACAGATTCGTATTCTTCCCCAAGACCATTCATTATGGTCAAGATTTGCTCAGTTTCGGAGATTTTATGACCTGCAGTTTCCAAAAGATCACAGAATGATTTAATCTTGGTCAAGTACTCCCTCATTGACATGTTTTCCTTTTTTAAGTTTTGCAATTCTCTCTTTTAATGCATGATATGTGCAGCAGATTGAGAATTGAAAATCTGTTCCACAGTTTTCCAGATTTCATATGATGATCCACATCCAACAATTTGATGTAGTAGATTAACACTGATAGATGATAAAATCCATGCTGATAGTAGACTATCTTGTCTCTTGTATCTTACATAATCTTGATTGCTTATCGTTTTGCCTTCTTTGTTTGTTGTCATTATAGGTGGAATTGCAATGGTTCCTTTGATAAAGCCTTCTAGCCCATAGCCATTTATTGCAGTTTCAACTTGATATTTCCAAAGCAAGAAGTTGTTTTCGTCAAGTTGAACATTATTGAGATGACTCTTGGGCTTTATCAGAGGTTGGCTGGTGGTTTCGGTGACAGATGTGGCAGTTGAATCGTTGTCTCCTCCTTCTGACATGGTGGTTGCAGCTATCTTGGCGAGGCACACTGAAATTGAGTATCACACTGAGTTTCAGTGTGCAGCTGAGAGCAGAGAAACAGGATCGATGATGAGAAGATGATGCAGATCTTCTCTGATGGCTGAGATGCAGCCAAGATTCAGTTGATCACGATTTGAATCTTTGGGCAAGGCACTGTGCAAGAAAACTGTTCAAAAAACTGATTCTTGATCACTGTCGAGGGATAAGGATGTAAATTCTCTGATGATGATATTTAAACTGAAGAGAATTACTGATTTGAAAACAAACTTCAAATGATGAGAACTCTCTGATGGAGTTCAATCAACAATGAAGATGATAAGCCTATGATGCCGTTGGGCAGAGGTTTTGATACCATAAAGGAAAATTTGAAATAAATGAAATGTATTTTATTGGAAGCTTTTGATAAATGATACAGGGTACAATCAGTTTGTATATAAAGAGACAGAGTAGAATAAATGGGCCAAGTCGGGTAAATAATACATTGTACCCGAACTCTATAATAAAGAAGAGTAAACACACTTGTGTATAGCCCGTATACATTATTATAGTTTTATGTTTGCAAGTGTGCATATTATATCTTATTATTAATTACAAGAACCTCTACATAACACTAAGTTGCTTTCTGTTTTATGTTCTACGTACGGATTTGTTTTAGGTTGATGGAATGATAATTCATGTAAGCAAACATAAAAGGTTATTAAAATAATGTGTTTTTCGCGATTGAGAAAAACAAGTCCAAGTTTGATAGAAAAAAAAATATCATCTCCAACTGCCTTATATTAAGATGTTAAATTTAGAACTTCATAATTATTCTACTAAACTTCTTCTATTATTTTACATTCGAATACCTGCTTTTTAAAAATAACTACAATCATTTGTGAATTTTTTCTCAATTCTCTCACAATATTTTATATTAAAACCCACATCAAATAAATACTAAAAGATTTCATTTCAATATGTATAGCATAAGCGCATCAACAAATTGGTAAATTTATTTTTTTCATTTTGATAAATTATATAAATCACATAAAATAAAATATATATATTAACGATTTATTTTATAATTTATTTACTTAGATGAATTTTTCATACATTACATTGCAAAATTCTATTAACCTTAAACATTTACATTTTAAATTTTCTACAGTTACTTACAAACCCTTCTTAATTCCCCACTAATATTTTACGTTCAAGTCCGTATATTTAACAAATTGTGCAATCTTTAATTTAAACTATTTCCATAGATTCAATTAACTAATATTCATTAATTCTTTTAATAAATCCTAAAAACATGAGAATTTCAATATATATACAATATTTGTATATATGAGAAGAAATGGTAAAATTAATTTTTATTGAAATATAAAGGTATTAAATCATATAATATCGAATTTTTGAGTATTGAATTGTTTTATTGCTAATTTCTGATTCTACAAGCTTTCTGAACATGATTATATATAGCCTAATTCTACTAGTCATTGCTTATTTTCTAAATTATAATTCTATTAGTCGTTGCTTATTTTCTTAATTATAATTCTATCAGTCGTTACTTATTTCCTAAATTATAATTGTCTAATTAAACTCTAATTAAAGGTTAAGTACCAAGTATAGCTGACAGTTATATAATGGATGCTAGCATTTTATTTGTTTCCTATTTACAACCTATGATGAAATATTATGAGGCTATCATTCATTTTCTCCACCGCCTTTTATTTGTTTTCCATTCTACAACCTATGATGAAAAATTTTGAGGCTATCATTCATATTTCCCCAAACTCCCCCTAAAGTGTGGTTTGAATAAATTTAGAAAACCTAACTTGTCGAGTATGTTTAGATGGTTGGCCTTGTCGAATGCTTTTGTGAAAATATCTGCCAGTTACTCTTTGGTTCTGACAAATAGAGTTTCTATTTTCCGCGATTGCACTTTTTCTCTAAAAAAGTGACAGTCTACCTCTATATGTTTTGTCTTCTCGTGGAAGACTAGATTAGATGCAACATATCGTGCAGCTTGATTATCACATTACATTTGCAAATTTCTTGTGAGTTTTATCCTGTGTAGTTAAAGCGCTTAGCGATTCCATAGCAGTGGAAGAGCAAAAATTTATAGCGGGGATAAAGTGGTGATATAGCAGAAAATAACGGAGGTGCTAAAAGCTTCATTAGACATAAAACCAAATATTTAAGGTTAATTTATTCTCATTCTCACATCGCTTGTGTAGGAAAAAAATATTTTTTAATCTTATATAGCAAAAACTAAAGAATATCACAATTTATGCAGACTAGATTTCATGACTACAATAAATTTCTAACTTATATTGAGCGCTTATGCCTTAAAATTAGGTCTATACTCTAACTTTATTGATTTGTTTAAAAGAAAACTAGTGTAATCAACCTTTGTATAATAATGTTGCTAAAGCGGATGCTAAAAAAATTGATTTAGCAGATGTAGCGGAAAATATTGGGGCTAAAACGGACCTACTATTTAATAGCGCTAAATTGAAATAGCGTAGCGGTTAGAGAGCACTAAGCGCTATAGTGGAGATTTTGTGGGGCTTTAGTGGGCTTTAACAACAGCTCTATCTTCATGTCACTGAGTAATTGCTTAATCCAAATAAGCTCACTTGTTGTGGATGTCATGGCTCGATATTCTGCTTATGCACTTGATCTAGCCACAACATTCTGCTTCTTGCTTTTCTAAGTGATAAAGTTACTACCTACAAATGTACAAAACCCTGTAGTTGATTTTCTGTCGCAACTTCCAGCCTAATCTGCATTAGAAAAACAAACCATATTGTTAGAATTATTTTTTTTCATCCAAATTACTTGACTTGAAGTGCTTTTGAGGTACCTCAATATCCTATCAACTGCACTCAAGTGTCTGATACATGGAGCATACATAAATTGACTTACGGTACTAACTGCAAAGGCAATGTCAGGTTTGGTTACTGTAGGGTAAAGTATTTTGCCTACCATCCTATGATATTGTCCTATGTCAGATAATGTCTCACCTTCTTCAATTCTTAGTTTAATATTCGTCTTCATAGGAGTACTAGCTAGTTTAGCTCCCAATTTACCGGTCTCTTTTAACAAATCAATAACATATTTTCTTTGGGATAGAAATAATCTTTTACTTGAATGAGCTATTTCTATTCCAAGAAAATATGAAAGTTTCCAAAGGTCTTTGATGTCAAATTCAATTTTCAAATATTGTTTAACCCTTTTAATTTCCTCATTATTATTTCCAGTGATGATAATGCCATCTACATAAATTAGAATAATAGTGGTTTTTTGTGAATGTTCGAGGAACATAGAGAAATCGGTAGTACTTTTAAAAAAAATCTTTAAAAGGGAAAAACTTAGCTTGGCATATCATGCTCTTGGAGATTGCTTTAGACCATATATCATCTTTTTTAATTTACACACCAATGATGAGTTTGACTCACATTTGTGGCCTAGAGGAAGAGTGATATAGACTTCCTCTTCTAAATTTCCTTAAAGGAATGTATTTTTTACATCCATTTGAGACAGATCCCATCCCAAGTTAATCGCTACTGATAGCTGTTGTAGGAAATTCTAACTCGAGACCACTCAAATCAAAACTCCAAAGCACAGCGGAAAACGAGATCGTGGAAAGAAGTGTAAAAACAATCAATCAATAACTCAATCCAATCTAAAATCAACCACAATACTATAACAAAAATACCCTTTTGCAAAGAGCAATACCCGTTGTAATAGAGGTTTCGCAATGGACTAGCGTCGGTCTTATTAGGTGATGTTGTAGTAGATCCAGAAGATTTTACAACGTTTTAAAACCGTTGGGAAAAACCGTTGTAGTAAAATATTTTACAACGGTCCATAGCCGTTGCAAGTGGGTCTTTTACAATGGGCATAGATCGTTGCAATATGCCCCAACCACAACAGGCATTGACCGCTGTGATAGATGTCTTTTACAATCTTTTTTGTCCGTTGCAAAAAAAGATGCAAAATCAAAAAAAATATTAAAGCATTGGTGCATTATTTATATAAATCATTGTCGTTCAAGCTAAAACTAATATAAAAGAAGCTAAATACAAACAATACACTTAATAAAGCACGATAAAAGGTAAAGAAATACAAATACTCCAATAAAATTTGGATGGACACAAATACATTTTCTATGGGTTTATATCTGCATATAAATGCTTTGGAATAACACAAGTTACATGAATTAATACATGTGATTTGAAATATAAGAAATTTTGTTTTTTTTATTTTCAATTAAAAGTCGGTTTACCGCATCTACCGGTAATGCGTAAGCAGGATCAATAGTCTTCAATCTAAGATATTCCATAAGTGAAAGCCCTAAAAAAGTAAATTCATAACATAAATAATAATTATAGTCGCCAAAAGGTATGACGTTAGAAAGGAAGTAATTCAAGCAATTAGAAAGGAATATAAAATGTAATAAGAAAGCAAATTTAAACTAACAGCAACAAAAAAGGAATTATAATGCAACAAGAAGGGTGCAGATTAAAATTTGAGGAAATCAATTTAACTTTTGGTGAAGGAAACATGGAGGGAAATTTTACTTGGGATCTGAATTATTGAAGTTGGGAACGAGATTAGGATCCAGAAGTACAGGGATATCTGGTGCACTATCGTTTACACCAAAAGTTACATAAACTGATTCACAGTATGCAAAATTATTCAAATGAAACCAATGTAGCAATAGTTTTCTGTGTCAGAAAAATATGTTCACTGTAACTCACTCAAGCAACAGTTTTTAAGTACATAATATTCTACCTACAATACAACGGCAGTGAAGGATAATTTTAGACCATTACCAATGACAATTGATGCAGGGCCTGGAAGACCTGCAACCAAATGCGCAACCAACCAGCAACTACCGCAGTCACCAACACTTGAAACGTTATAACAACAAAAATGATGAAGAAAAATAATTCAATTCTCAAAGTAATTTGCTCAAAACACTAAAATAAGTTTAGAAGAATATTGATGTTTGTGTTACCTGAGCAGAACCTAGCCCAAAATCATACTTCTTCATTGAGCTTTGCCTTTCCACAGATAGCTGCAAGTACAAAAACGCATCATACAGTTTGATATAAAAATAGATATAACTGAGTATGATAAGTTATACCTCAAGTCCGATGTTAAACAGCAAAAATACAACTCCAAATTCAGTGACAGCTTTAGTCCCATGGACGTGGCGTATAATAGAGAGCCCATAAGCCCCAATAAGAATACCATCAGCAAGATATCCAAGTCCAGGGCTCCCTGATTCATATAACAGTTTACTATTATGATGTGTACCTAATATATAAATTCAGTTTCTTCCTATTTTAAAATGTAGACAAAAGCAACAAAAACTCGAAACTTAACTTTCGGATTAGTAAAAACATTCCTTAAGGGCTATTATTTTCAAATAAACAGACTTTAAATGGAAATTGATGAAAGACTAAGCAGGCATTCACCTTTTTTCTTGGTTACTAAATCAAAATTGATGTGGTAAAAGTATGGACGCTTGTTAAGTTATAACCAATACATGTTTATTATTTACCTATTTATTATTCACTCACAGTATGATGTCAACATTGGTTAGTATTAAATGCTAAAAAAATTAAAAATAAAATTAAAAAACTGGTCAAATATTTGAAAATCTGATATGAGTCATATACAACTAAAGGATTATGGACAGCTATAAACAAAAAAATTGTATTGAAATATTGCATTGTCTAATATTAGTCGATAACAAGATTGGGAAGCTTTAACACATATAAAAAGGGCGGTACAAAAGGTAATGTAGTTTGCAAAATAATTATTTTAGCCGCTAATAATTACCTCCAGGTAGCTTCTGGAATGTAGGTACAAATATAACACTCGCTAGTAGTAACCATAACATATCAAAGAGGGATGCCTCCTCTTCGTTGACCTGAGGGGTTAAAGGAAATAATGGACTTGTCAGAATAGTACGCAACAAAAAATATTGAATGATATAGAGACAGACGTACTATATGCCTGTAAATAAAAGTACATATAAAGGTCACCTGCCTCTTGGTGGGGTGTTTGTGCAAGAAGTTTCTTTAATCTTTTGGGAAATCTATAGATCTCTCGAATCAATGTCTTTGTATTTGAAGCAAATTCTTCAATATTAACTATCTCGGGTTGGTTAAGCAATTGAGTAGTTGTCTCCACTCGGTTATTAAGAAAAAATGCCCTGTGAAACAAATTAAGAAGAAATGAGAGAGAACTTTAGAGATTAAAATCATCACACACAAGTACTGACATAGATATGTTGTGATTGAAATGGGTAATAAATGATATTGAATATTTAGCCAAAAATAGCATCAGGTGGTGTGATAACATGTTGATTTTCTCGGTCATACCATGTGATCAATGAGAAAGTCATAAAATCAAGTCTAAGTCTGAGTACTTGGTAAATCAAGTATGGATAATGTAACAACTGTTTAAAATGCCATCCATTTGCACATGGATTTCAATAATGAGGGAAATGGATAGATTTACATAACTAACAACACTACATAAACCTTGGATCTCTGAGTCAGCTAATTATCAGGGGTGATAAAACAAGTTAAAAGTCACATTCTGTGGAGCCTATATTGAACATCCTGGCTTCTCGAGAAGTGACAGAATATATAGCCAAATGGTAAATGTATGTAAAATATTAGCACGGAATTCCGAGTGAATGTTTGTTTAAACTCGAAGGTAGTGATTCTGAGGATGGGTTTGCAATGGTATTAGTCGGTGGATAAAGTATGACAATTATCCTAGGGCATAAGCAGGCCAGCATAGAAAGAAATACTAAAAGGAATTTCTACAACCAATCCTAGATTCTTTTGATAGCAACTCCTCTTTTTGTTCCACTTTTTTCAAAAGTACAAATAAATAAAGTATTTCTACAATCAGTCATATCCTAAAGCAAAAACTATGATACTGATTATTGTATGCTAACAATAGAAGAAGGTCTATCGACAGATGTAAACATCAACAGCAAATGCCTACACTGATGCAATATTTCTTTCCGCCTAGAGTTGGTGCCCTGTGTGCTACTGCTATGTATAAAAAGCTAAACTAACTTATGATGTATTTCAAACTAAATAAAGAAACTAGCATTATGTGTACAGATAGTGCATTTCGCTAAGTTTACAATGAACTTGTAAAGATTATGAAAGTATTGAAATGAAAAGAGATTGTATTATATCTGAATATGGAATACGAGTACAACATAATGTATTTATAAGTAAATACACAGACTTGGGCTTATATGGGCTTGGCCCATTACTATGCGTTACAAAACTATTACAGGTTTGATGAGATAACACTATACTCCGATACCCCCCCTCAAACCAGTGATAGGGTTAGGGTTTCTCGAGAGTTTTAATGGCCGCCACGAGAGTTTTGTTTCCTCGAAAGATTTGTCCGAAAGCTCTTTGAATCTGGTAAATCTCCACTTGCGTGGTGGTTTATCAGATTGAGGAAGTCATATTAGCATGAGTTTATCCACTTGCGAGCAGAGACAATTAGATCTGGAAGAGTTGAGGCTCTATTTAGACGAGCAGACCACAGATTTACTTTGACGATCTGCTGAGACAGCTGGATCTGGAGGATTTGTAGCTTTACTTTGATGAACAGATCCTTCTGTTGCTGGCAAGTAGGTTGAGATCTTGTGGTTTGGACCTGGATCTGCCTCGTTGATATTCAGTTCACCCTTGAATCTGGTAAAGTTGATCTTAGATAATGCTTTGGTAAGTACATCTGCCTTTTGGTAAGAGGAAGGTATGTGATTCACACGTAGTTTTCCCTTTATGACTTGCTCTCGAACGAAGTACAGATCCAGTTCTATGTGCTTCGTTCTAGAGTGTAAAACTGGATTTGCAGTGAGAGATATTGTGCTTAGGTTGTCACACCAAATGATTGCTGTAGTGTCAGTTTTGATTTGTAACTCTGTTAGTAGAGATTCTACCCACATGATTTCGGCAGTTGCACTAGCCACACTTCTGTACTCTGCTTCAGTGCTAGATCTAGATACTGTAGGTTGTTTTTTAGCACACCAAGATATTGGATTTTTACCCAAGAAAATACAGTACCCAGTCGTTGATCTCCTGTCATCTTTGTCGGTGGCCCAGTCAGCGTCAGCATATCCATTGATATTGAGTGTCTTGCTTGCATATAGAGTAAGTCCATGATTTATGGTACCTTTGAGATATCTCAATATTCTTTTAACTGATTTCCAGTGATCATCTAGTGGCTGTTGCATGAATTGACTGACTTTATTTACACAAAAAGATATGTCTGGCCTTGTTATTGTTGCATATTGTAGTGCCCCAACAATGCTTCTGTAAAGTTTCTCATTTTCAATAGGTTCACCTTTTGTTTTTGATAAGTGTGAACTGCTAGTCATAGGTGTTGGAAGAGGGTTTGCCTTATCCATTCTTGCTTTTATCAGAATTTCTGAGATGTATTTCTTTTGACATAGATGTAGCTTGTTGTCATTTGTTCTTTTGACCTCTATACCAAGGAAATAACTTAGTTCTCCCAGATCTTTGATTGAGAACTCCTTGTTTAGCTGTTGTGTGACTTTACTGATTTCTGCTTCACTGTTGCCTGTAATTATAAAGTCATCAACATAAATAAGTATATAAGTGACTGTTGCATTAGAAAAATTAACAAAGAGAGAGTTGTCAGATTTTGTTGAGATATAGCCAAGACTGGCTAAAGTCTGTTTTAGCTTGTCGAACCACACTCTTGGTGCTTGCTTGAGTCCATAAATTGCTTTGTTTAGCTTGCACACTAGTTTTTCACTGCCTTGTTGTTTGAATCCTGGTGGTTGTTCCATAAAAACTTCTTCCTGCAATACACCATTTAAAAAAGCATTATTTACATCTAATTGTTTAATGGTCCAATTCTTACACAAGGCTATAGTTAATACAATTCTGATGGTGGATGGTTTCACAACTGGGGAAAAGGTTTCAGTGAAATCAAATCCACTTTGTTGTGAGTATCCTTTTGCCACCAGCCTGGCCTTGTGTTTTAGAATTATACCATCAGGATTTTTCTTAAGTCTATAAGTCCATCTGCAGCCTATGATGTTTTTATGTTCAGGTAATTGGACAAGAGTCCAGGTTTTATTTTTTATAAGTGCATTATATTCCTCCATCATGGCTGTTCTCCACTTCTCATGTTGCATAGCTTGATAATAAGTAACTGGTTCCTCATTTGATAATTCAGCATTGTATATCTTTGGTTTGAATATGCCACTTTTTGACCTTGTTACCATGTGATGACCACTGTTTGCAGGATTAGTCTGTTGAGCTGTGTCCTCCACTGTGCTTTCCTGCTGAGTATTGAATGGTTGAGTACCATTCAATATTTGGTAGTGATCTGCTTGACTGCTGTGGTCTTGATGTGGTAGCCGATACGCGCTTTCAGATTCATCATGATTAGATATACTTCTAGTTACTTGTTGTTGTGGAGCAACATTGTTTTCACTCTGAGATGTCTGTCCTTCGACAGGTATGACTATCTCAGGTACAGCAGGTATTGATATTTTTGGGTTATATAGTTTCTTTGTAGTATTATATTCAGATTTCATAAATGGAAATTCAAACTCATTAAAGGTTACATGCCTTGATATGTATACTCTACCCTTATTATCAAGGCATTTGTAACCTTTTTGATTGTTTGCATAACCTAGGAAAGTACAGGGAGCAGACCTGAAATCCAATTTGTGTGTGTTGTAGGGTCTCAGGCAGGGGAAGCACAGGCATCCAAACACCTTTAAACTCTGATATTCTGGCTTGACCTTTGTTAGTGTCTCAATTGGACTTTTAAATTGTAGAACTTTGGTTGGTAATCTGTTGATAAGATGTACAGCAGTGGAAAAGGCATCAGGCCAGAATTTCAGAGGTATAGATGCCTGTGCAAGAAGAGTCAGGCCAGTTTCCACAATGTGCCTGTGCTTCCTCTCAATGAGACCATTCTGTTCAGAGGTATGAGGACAAGTTGTTCTATGGTTTATTCCTTTCTGTTGAAAGAATTCTTTGAGTGGTAAAAACTCTTTACCACCATCAGTTTGAATAATTTTTACCTGACAACTTGTTTGCTTTTCAGCACTAGATATAAACTGCATTACTGCATTGTAAGTCTCAGATTTTGCCTTTAAAAAATAGATCCATACATGTCTAGAAAAAGCATCAATAAATGAGATATAATACTTGTAACCATAATCAGTAGATATTGGAGCTGGTCCCCATAAATCTGTAGCAACAAGTTGTAGTGGTTGATCATATACAGTGTTTGAGTCTGGAAATGCAAGTTTATGACTTTTACCCATGGGGCAATAGGTGCAATTATAAAATGAGGGAATATTTTTAATATGAATCTCATTATTGCTCAAGATATGTCTTACAATTTTCATGCTAGGATGACCCAGCCTAGCATGCCAAATATCATAGTTATAGCTTTCATTACATTTTGTTTCAGACATATTACACCAATTTTTTCTATTTTCAAATTTTCTTGAGTTGCCAACATCAAATTTGTATAAACCCCTACATTCTTTACCCTGCAAAAGAATTTCATCTGTTAGTGCATCTTTTACTAAACAAAACTTGGGATGAAATTCAAAGTATACATTATTGTCTTTTGAGAATTTTGAAACACTTATCAGACTTTTTCTGATAACTGGTACTCTCAAAAGGTTATTGAGATATAATTTTCTTGCACCTGTGATACTTGCATTTCCAGTATGTGTTATGTGAGTTGTTTTACCATTACCCATATATAAAGAATGTTTACCTTTGTATTCTTTGTTTCCAAGATTCAAGTTGTTGAGATTGTTTGTGACATGATTGGTTGCTCCAGAGTCTGGGTACCAGCTGTTGTCTTGTATGTCTTCTGCTTTTGCTAAATGATCAGTTGTGCATTCAGATTGCTCTTTATTTCCTTGTTGAACATTAACCATATTAGCACTAGGATCACTCTGTCTTGAGTTGTTAGTGCTTTGTTGAGAGGGTGTGTAATTTGCATCAAATCTAAAGTAACATCTGTTTGTTGTGTGACCATATCTTTCACAGATTTGACATCTTATCCTGTTATTGTTGTTGTTGTTGTTCCATCTGCCACCTCTTCCCCTTGATCTGTTGTTCTGACCACCTCTTTGACCATTATTGGGCTGATTTCTGTTGCCATAATTTCTGTCTTGATTTCTTCCTCTGTTGCTAGCAATATAATTTGCTGAGTATTCAGGATTTGATGATCTTTTTTGTTCAAGTCTACCTTCATGTGCCAATAGTATAGAGTGAACATTCTGTAGATTTGGTAGTCTTTCTGTTGATGATATTACAGCTACAACAGATTCATATTCTTCTTCTAATCCACTTAGTAGATACAATACTTGCTCTGTGTCACTTACATTGTGTCCTGCAGAAGCTAACTGATCACATATGGTTTTAGTTTTAGATAAGTATTCTCTCATTGTCGGACTGCCTTTCTTCAAGTTGTGTAGTTGTCTTTTATACTGCATAATTCTTGCACCAGATTGAGAGCTGAAATTTTGCTCTATTGTGTGCCAGATTTCATATGCAGTTTTGCATCCAATTAGCTGTGGCAAGAGATTTGCACTTATTGAGGATAATAGCCAAGAACTGACTAAACTATCTTGCCTTTCATGAATAACATATTCTTGATTATCAGTTAACTTTCCTTGTGTATCTGCAGTGAATCTTGGAGGCTTACTGATAGTTCCAAGAACATATTCTTGGAGACCATAGGCCTTTATTGCAGTTTCCACTTGAAATTTCCATAGCAAATAGTTGGTTTCATCAAGAGGGATGGTTATGATTTGGCTATGTGGTTTAATGATGGTTTTGAGGAGTTCTTGGGTACTGCTGGATTGATTCTGGGTGGATTTGGATGCGGATGTGGGAGAGACAGCACTGTCATCATTTTCTTCGGCCATTATCAAAGCAAGAAAGCAATATTATGGAGAAAGATTACCAGAAAGAGGAGCTGCAGCCAGAGACTGACTGGATGATTGAAATTGACAGCAGTTTCTTGGCAAGGCACTCCAGGTATGATTCAAACTGAATCTTTTGAATTCTGATAGTCTGATGCAGCCAAGAAGATGATATATGATGATACTCCTCTGATATTATCTTTTATTGGCACGGCACAGCACTAGATGATGAATCTTCTTGTTGATTTGTATACAGTTGTTAAACTGTATACTTTACTCTCAGATGATGAAAGTTTTCTGATGAGAGAAGAGATTTTCAAATTATATGTTGTTAAGCATTAACAATCTCTGATACCATGTAAAGATTATGAAAGTATTGAAATGAAAAGAGATTGTATTATTTCTGAATATGGAATACGAGTACAACATAATGTATTTATAAGTAAATACACAGACTTGGGCTTATATGGGCTTGGCCCATTACTATGTGTTACAAAACTATTACAGGTTTGATGAGATAACACTATACTCCGATAGAACTAATAATTAATGTAGTGATTTAGACTTTCGATTCAGGAACAATTTCCAACATATGGTATACATGACTATAGATTCCACAGAAATTTCATGGTAATTAAACTCACCCCATCCCAATAAGCACGGCTCCAAATATCAACTTGGGTGCCTAATTCCTGATGGAAGTGATTAGTTTTTGAAATCCTGACGTAGCAGTGAACTCTTCACCATCATCTTGAAAAGAAAAAATGAAGCAGAGACAAACCGTGATGATTTCTTTTGCAGGGCTTTAGGTGAAATGACAGTTGGATCCTTAGCTTTTTCTTTCTGTTGCACATCTTGCTTTTGTTGGTATACATTTTTCAATGTCTCATCTTCACCCTCATCTTCTTTATCAGAACTCAACCTCCCATTTTCCTGATCGTATGCATCATCAAAAGTCACAACCCCTTAATCACTTCGAATACTTGAAATATTATCACCAACTAACACTTCCTCATTTACACCAATAATAACATCATCTGCATCCTTGAAAACAACATCTTCTTCAACATTAGCATCAATATCATCATAATCAATCTATTCTTGCAATGATGGTAGTTTCTTATCAGTAGCATCGATAGACAAAGCAGCCTTTTCTGCCTTTTGAAGGGCCAGTTCGGCATCATTAACCCGTTGTGGGGCTTCTAACTCATAAGCAACTGCCTGTTCCGCTAAAAGCATTATATTAGCAACATCCTCTTCATCTTTTACAGCATCTAGCTGAGCTTTCTCAACAGCCTCGGTTAATCTCTCTACTTCAGCCTCGATTTAGATCTAGATTTTGCTTATTTTGGAATTTGGGAAATTGAGTTGTTTGATTTTATGCAAGTGTTTAATTTAGAGCGGAGGGAACTAAAATTTTAAGCGGTGGAATGAAAATCCAAAGCAATTTTAAGTAGGAGAATGAAAGCACAGAGCGGGAGAACTTATTACGTGTAAATTAGTTTTCAATCTTTAATGAAGTCATTTTTAAATTTCTACTATACTCCATTATTTACGAATTACGAATTATAAATCATTAATTATAATAACTTATTAAGTATAAATTATATATCATTTGGTATATATTATTGTTTATACATCATTATTATAAATTATTGATTATGATTAAATATTAGTAAATATTTATACAAATTATTGTTTTTAAAAGTAATTATAATCGTATTTAAATTATTTATCAATATTATTATTGTACAAATCAAGGATGATTCAATATTTTACCTCTTAATTATAATTCAATATTAATTATTAAATACTAATTATTGTGTATATACTATTAGTTATTAATATCAATTATTAATTAAATATATTACTAAACGGTAAATTAATTATTTGATAAATATTAAACTATAATATTAATTACTAAATTTGTTTTTACAACCATTTATAACAACTGGCAAATTAAAAAATTTATAATATGTATCTATTACAACTAGCGAAAAAAAGAGTTATGAAAATTGGCGTCTATTGGTGGTGACTATTCGAAATGAACAGATACATTCCCAACAGTCATACTTGTTTGCTGTTTGAATTCAAACAGTAAACGAAATGTACCGTTTTTGAATGGGGCACTGCCCCGCCGCCATGGGGCGCTGCCCCTTGAACCCCCGCGACCTGCCCGGCCTGGTCGACCGCCGTCAACGGGGGCGTTGCCCCAGCACCACCATCTAGAGGAGTCGCCCCCCCCCCCCCCCCCCCGGACCCCCCCTTCGTAGTGGCAATCAATTTAAATAATTTTATGAAAAACTTCCAACAAGTCTTACTTGTTAATTATTAATTATTTAATAGTAATTATTAATTAATAATTATTAATTCTTACTTATTACTTCTTAATTATAATTGAATATTACTTATTAATCATTAAAGTTTGCTTATTAATTATTAATTATTAAATAGAAATTACTAATTATTTAGTAGAAATAATTAATTATTAAATATTACTTCTTATTTATTAGTTATTAATTATTACTTCTTAATTATAATTGAATATTAATTATTCAATAGTTTAATTATGTAATATTAATTATAATTGAATATTAATTGGTAATTATTAAATATTAAATATTACTACTTATTTATTAGTTATAAATTATTAATTATTACCTCTTAATTATAACCGAATATTAGTTATTTAATATTATTTATTTAACATTAATTATTTCTAAATTTTATGGATCTTTTTAAATTTTAGAAAAAATTTATTTCTAGATTATTAAACTATAGTAAATAATTTAATATTATTATTAAAATTGTAAATTAGTTAAATATTAAACATTAATTACAAAATATCAATTATTAAAAGTTAATTATTAATTATTTAATATTAATCATTTAATATTAATTATTAATTTTTTAATATTAATTATTAATTTTTTAATATTAATTATTTTACTAAGTATTAATAATATTTATTAATTATTTAATATTAATTATTAATTATTTAATATTAATTATTAATTATTTAATATTAATTATTAATTATTTAATATTAATTATTTTACTAAGTATTAATAATATTTATTAATTATAAGTCATAAATATTAGCTATAATTTACTAATCATTAATAATTAACTATAATAAATTATTAATATAAAAAATAAATATTGATTATAGATAATAATTAGTAATTATAAATTATTTATTAGTAATCATTGATTGTGATAAATTATAAATAATGACCTATGTACGTTATCATTTATAATTATTAATTATAAATTACCATTTATAAATTATTAAGTAAGTATGCATAAATAACCGAAGATAATGATGATTAATATTAATATTATTAATAATTAATTATTAAATATTAATAATTAATAATAATTAATATTTTTGAAGAAAGCATTGTAATTATTAATTATCAAAAATCGGCAACGGACATTTATTACCATAGGCATTCTATGGCCGTTGTAAAATCGGCATCTGTTACAACGGGCAAAAGAAAATAGTTATAATAGGCATCTATTACAACGGGTAAACAGGGATGGAAACCGGTATCTATTACAACCGGCAAAAAACCGTTGTAATAGGCATATATTACAACGGTCAAATTAAAAACGTTGTAATAGGTGTCTATTACAACGTGTAAAGTAAAAGAGTTGTTGAAAAGTTGTATCTATTACAACAGGCCTGAAAAAACCGTTGTAATGGGTCTCTATTACAACGGGCATTTAAAGACCGTTGTAATGGGTTTCTATTACAACGGGCATTTAAAGACCGTTGTAAAAACGATCTTGTAATATGGTATTTTTATTGCAGTACAATCACCAAACAAGTAATAGAAAATCAAAGCAATAGCGATATAATAAATCACACACCGATTTATAGTGGTTCCACTAACGTCTTGTTAGTGTACATCCACTTTGAGAGAGAGCCTTTATTAATATCAATGAGAAGAGTACAAGAGATTGTTTACAATGATCAAAATTATAATAGAATTGATTTGTGGAGAAGAGAATTGAAGAAAATTAGGTTTAGATAAACCCTAATTAATAGAGAGGATAAACCCTATGGTAAACCCTTTTAATCTCCTGCCGTCTCTCAAGTCTCGAATCCTGAAATTAGCTTATATAGTGAACCATCCTTCATTAACAAATACCTAATTTGCCCCTTGAAGCCTTACAAGTGAATACACAAATTCTAGGCCTAAAAAACAAAACTCCACCGCGACATACGTTTGTCACAACCTCTTAAACGTCTGTCGCAACTTTCGGGTTGCAGTAAACCTGCTGACGGACGTTTATCATAAGATGATAGACGTCTGTCATAACTCTCGGGTTACCAAAACCCAGAGCTCAGACGTCTGTCACTTTGTGACAGGCGTTTGTAACTTGTTGTTCTAGCAGCACTCCATCTTTTTGCCATATCTTCCTCCTCCGAGTTCCGATTTGTGAACCGTTTTCACCGTTATAAAACTACTTCCTACCTCTTCAATTCTCCATATAATGTCATCAAAATTCAACAATCCACCTCGACACTATATCCATCTTCAACTCCAATGGTGCCATACCATCATCAACAACCGATAGTGCCAGCTATCGCTGCTTCTACCTTCAAACAAATGTGAATGCTTTTCCAATGAGCTTCGGCAAAGCCACCTCCCATTGCACTCCATCAACGAGCTCAGGCAAAGCCCCCGCCCGCTAATGAAGTGTTGAAAACATCCAAATCCTAAAATGTCTCACTAATGACTAAAGTGCTAAGGAGTGTAAATTAGCACTCAGCAAGATAATAGAATCACAATCTCTCACCGATACTCTTCCTCATCCATAACCAAACTCCTCCCTCAACCGTGCCACCCCGTGGCACCTAGCACTTCAACAAGCGAATCAAGTTTGAGAAATGCTCGAACTTCCCAACCGGCAATGCCTTAGTGAACAAATCCGCCATGTTATCCTTTGTGTGCACTTTCCAAAGAAATACTTGCTTATCTTCATCCATGGCTACTAGAAATGACTTTCTCACTTCAATATGCTTAGTCCGTGAGCTAAACGCCAAATTCTCCGCCAAGTGAATAACACTCTGGCTATCACATCGAACATCGACACTATCATGCTTGTACCCCAAGTCACACAACAATCACCTCAAGTAAAGTGTCTCCATTGCCGCCTCCACCCCGACTACCAATTCCACCTCCGTAGTGATAAAGCAACTACGGTTTGCAATCTCGATCTCAAACTTATGGTCATACCACCAAGTGTGAAGACATATTCGAAAGTTGATTTTCGTCGATCCCGATCATCGGCGTCGTCCGAATAACAATAATCAACCAACTTGCAATTCTTCCCATCACTACCGCTAAAAACAAGACCATGAGATGATGTACCTCTAAGATATCTCAATATAAGCTTCACCGCTTCCCAATGCGATTTTCCTAGATTAGCCATATACCGACTAACCATCCCGACGTCATTTGCAATATCGGGCCTTGTACACACCATAGCATACATTAAACTTCTAACTGCACTAGCATATGGCACCTTTTCCATATAAGCCTTGTCTTTCTCCAAGATAGGTGATCCCTTTCTCGAAAGCTTCATATGCAAAGGTAAAGGTGTATTTGATGCCTTTGCATTCTCCATGCTAAACCGGCAAAGCACTTTCTCTATGTACTCCTTTTGAGTCAATTTCAACTCAAAATGCTTTCGATCCCTCTCTATTTCCATGTCTAATATCCTCTTTGCTTCTCCAAGATCCTTCATTTCGAACACCGATTTCAAACTCATTTTTAACTTGTTGATTTCATTCTTATCCTTTGAAGCAATGAGCATGTCGCCCACATACAAGAGTAAATACACCCAACAATCATTTTTCAACTTCTTGAAATATATACAAGCATCCTGGATGGTTCTATCAAAACCATTTTCAAGCATAAAATGATCAAATCTCTTGTACCATTGTGTAGGTGATTGCTTTAGACCATATAGTGATTTCTTTAACTTGCAAACCAAATTTGACTTACCATCCACAACAAACCTTCAGGTTGCTCCATGTAGATGTCTTCATCCAAGTCGCCATGCAAGAAGGCGGTTTTCACATCAAGTTGCTCCAACTCCAGGTCATGAATAGCAATTATAGCAAGTAATATCTGGATTGAAGTATGGCGCACAACCGGTGTGAATATCTCATCATACTCCTTTCCTTTCCTTTGTGCAAACCCCTTAGCCACTAGCCTAGCTTTGTATCTCCCATCATTCTTCGCCTTGTATATCCATTTGCATCTAATAGCACGTTTTCCTTTAAGAAGTGGAACCAAATCCCAAGTTTGATTCTTTAACAATAATTGCATCTCTTCCTCCATGGCACAAATCCACTTCGAGCTATCGCTCGACTCCATGACGTCATCAAGGTCCATCGGCTCATCTTGAACTACGTGAGGAGCATAGATCAAATTATCACAAAAGCTAAGATAGTTCCAATCACCATATCTATCCGGTAGCCTTATAGCACGACGACCCACCCGACTAGCAATACCATCACCCAATCTCCTTTCGGCTCCACCTTGAACTGAATCCTCTCTAGAATCATGGACATCACCAACACTACTAGAGGAACCCTGTGGACTATGTGATGTTACATCAATCGCTTCCTCCTCACAAGCATCTTCAACTACTCTACTCTCTCTACTCCTTGGACAAAATGTGGGAATAACTTCCATTTCCTTTGATTCACCATGAACCAAATCCGGAACACCTGATAAGCTCTCATTCTCCTTGAACAAAACTGACTCATCAAAAGTAACATGACGAGAATTCACAACCTTCTTTGTTTCCGGATTCCAATCCGATAGCCTTTAACTTCGTCCGTATAGCCAAGCAAAATCTCCTTAAAATCAATAAGCTCAAGCTTATCATTTCTCGGATCATGCACATAAACTGGACTACTAAACACACGAAGATAACTCAAGTCGATGCTCTTTCCCTTTCACACTTCCTCCAGAATTTTGTTACCAATAGCCAAGCACAGAATTCGATTAATAATATGCACCGTGGTTGACAAAGCTTCGTCCCAAAATCCCTTAGACAAACCTGATGTCAATCTCAAGCATTGAGCTTTCTCAAGTAGAGTACGGTTCATCCTCTCTTCAACACCATTCGACTGCGGATCTCCCAGTGTAGTGAAATGCCTCTGAATACCATGATGCTTACAAAACTCAAAGATCTCTCCGGAAACATACTCTCCGCCATTGTCAGACCTTAGAACCTTCAAAGACTTGCCACTCTCATTCTCAACAAGAGCTTTCCATGCTTTGAACTTTGCAAATGCCTCCGACTTGGCCTTCGTTACATACACCCATACCTTTCGAGAAAAGTCATCAATAAAAGAAATATAATAGCATGCTCCCTCCAAAGAAGCTACCGGTGTCGGTCCCCAAACATCCGTGTGAACATACTCAAGAACCCTTCTCGAGTCATGTTTTCCCTCACCGAATGAAACTTTTATTTGCTTCCTCATGACACATTCCTCGCAAAACTCTAGTTTGTTGAAACTCTCTCCATCGATCATCTCCTTCTTCAGAAGAATATCCAGACTCCTCTCTGAGACATGACCTAACCTCAAATGCCACAATCTAGTCGCATCCAAGCCACGAGAACTATCAACTCCCACCAAGTTTCACCTTCTACAGTCACTCCTTGATGCAAATAAACATCATGAGTCCTAGCACCCTTTATCACCACAAGCGCACCCTTCAAAACCCGCAAGCAATCACTCTCAATAGTGATCTTACAACCTAAAGAATCCAACTTCCCCAAAGAGATAAGAGACTTTCGAAGTCGCGGAACATAGCATACATTAGTGAGAGTATGAACCACTCCGTCAAACATCTAAATTTGCACGGAACCAATGCCTTTTGACTTACAAATAGCACCATTACCCATAACAATTGAATTTCCTTCTTTGTCGATATTAGAAGAAAAACAATTCATATTCGATGTCATATGATAAGACGCCCTCGAATCGGGCACCCATTCGCTACTCGAAACATCTTATGCTATTGCCGTCAACACATCTACGTCTCCTACACCAACTCCACTCTCCACCGCTATGGATGAATATGCTACTTCTTCTTTTCCTTCTCCTTGTCCGGACACTCATTCTTCCAATGACCGGGCTTCTTACAAATATAGCACTTGCCATTTCTTTCCTTTGACTTTCCTCTCCAACCGGGGTTCCTTAATTTAGAACGCCCATGATTCTCCTTCTTCACATATCTCTCCTTCTCCACAAATAAACCGTGACCACTACTAGCACCACTACTTCCATCACCCAACTCCTTCATTTGATCCTGCAGTTTCTCGCTAAGAAGACCCGTTTTGACATCATCTAGAGTCAAAGTATCACAGCTATAGATCAAACTATTTGAGAAACCCGTACAACGGTCCGGCAATGAGCACAATAATATCATTGCCTTTTGATCTTCCTCAATCTTTAAATCTACTGCCTTCATCTTCATTAGCAAATCATCAACGGTATTCAAGTGCGTCTTAAGCAAAGTACCTTCCTTCATCTTATAGGTGAAGAACGTTTGCAACAAGATCAAACGGTTAGTTAGTGACTTCTTCATATACAACTCCTCCAACTTGTCCCAAATACCCTTAGTGGTAGTCTCACCACTAACTTCGGAGATAACATTCTCTCCCATAGCAAGTTGAAGTGTAGTGAATGCCCACTCTTCCACTTCCTCTCTCTCAACATTCAAGATGTCTACTGATAACAAATGTGTATCAAACACTACCCGATGCACTCGATTCTGCCAAAGAACCGCTTTCATCTTTCATTGCCACTTTTCAAAATCATTATCGTCATTCCACTTTTTTATAACCAATTATGATATTGAAGCTGCGTACGATCCACATACATACGACGCTACACCACCTGGACTAACCATTGAGGGACTACCTGAGGTATTATCTGATTCCGTCATTTCTAAAACCACCTACCAACACCAAAGCTCTGATACCAAATGTTATAGGAAATTCTAACTCGAGATCACTCAAATCAAAACCCTAAAGCACAGCGGAAAATGAGATCGTGGTAAGAAGTGTAAAAACAACCAATCAATATGTAATGGCCCGCAAATCCGTACCCCTTTGAGCTGACAAAATTCCACCATAATTTATCTCAAAGTGGAACAAAAGTATGAGTCTTCAGATTAAAAAGAAGAGGTAAAAGAAGAAAAAAAGGGAAATAAATAATATAGGGAATTTTATTCTACGAATGTGAGATTCTGGTATTGTTTCTGTTTCTTTTTCTTCTGTCTTCTTCTACCTCTTCTTTTTAATCTGAAGACTCGTACTTTTGTTCCACTTTGAGCTGAATTGTGGTGGAATTTTGTCAGCTCAAAGGGGTACGGATTTGTGGGCCATTACACAATATCTCATCTAATCCAAAATCAATCACAATCACCAAACAAGTAATAGAAAACCAAAGCAATAGTTATAAAATAAATCACACACCGATTTATAGTGGTTCCACTAACATCTTGTTAGTGTACATCCACTTTGAGAGAGTGCCTTTATTAATACCAATGAGAAGAGTACAAGAGATTGGTTACAATGATCAAAATTCTAATAGAATTGATCTGTGGAGAAGAGAATTGAAGAAAATTAGGTTTAAATAAGCCCTAATTAATGGAGGATAAACCCTAGATTAAACCCTTTTAATCTCCTGCCATCTCTCAAGTCTCGAATCCTGAAGATAGCTTATATAGTGAAACATCCTTCATTGACAAATATCTGATTTTCCCCTTGAAGCTCTGCAAGCGAATACACAAATTCTAGGCCGAAAAAACAAAACTACACCGCGACAAACGTCTATCACAACCTCTCAGACGTCTGTCACAACTTTTGGGTTATAGTAAGCCTGCTGACAGACGTCTGTCATAACTCTCGTGTTACCAAAACTCAAAGCTCAGACGTCTGTCACTTTGTGACGGACGTCTATCACCTGTTATTCCAGCAGCACTCCACCTTTTTCGCCATATCTTCCTTCTTCGAGCTCTGATTTGCGAACCGTTTTCACCATTATAAAGCTACTTCCGACCTCTTCAGTTTTCCTTATAGTGTCAGCAAAATTATAACCGTATTCATTTTTGCTACTAGTGTAAAAATCTCTTGATAGTCACTACCATAAGTTTGGGTAAATCTCTTTGCCACTAACCTAGCTTTGTACATTTCAATTGTACCATCACTATTGTATTTGATTTTGTATACCCATTTGCAACCTATGAGTTTTTGTTTTGTTGGTAAATTAATAATATCTCATGTTCCATTTTTTCTAAAGCTTGAAGTTCTTCGTTCATAGCCTCACATTAAATTGGGCTTTCATTGGCTTCACTAAAGTTGGTTGGTTCCATTTGATTAGTGATGTTACTCAAGTAGACTCGGTATGAAGGGGATACCATATTATATGAAATAGAAAAAATTATTGGTTACGTTACCTGTTGGGATACGTACACTACAATAAAAATACCTTATTACAACGCCGTTTTTACAACGATCCTCCTATTACAACGGTTTTTTCTGGCATGTTGTTATAGATGCCACTTTTCAACAACTTTTTCTTTTGCATGTTGTAATAGACACCTATTACAACGTTTTTAGTTTGCCCATTGTAATATATGTCTATTATAACTTTTTTCTACCCATTGTAATAGATACCAGTTTTCATCCTTATTTGCCCATTGGCCGTTGTAATAGATGCCTATTACAACCATTTTCTATTGCCCATTGTAATAGATGTCAATTTTAACAACTCTTTCTTTTACTAGTTGTAATAGATACATATTACAACCTTTTTAGTTTACCAGTTGTAATATATGCCAATTTTCAATAATTCCTAACCGATCATCGTTATCTTCGATTATTTTAGACGTAGTAAGAGGATTTAATCTGTTTTCCAACAGACTTAATTTTATTTTCCATTATTAATTAAGAAGTAATAATTAATATTAATAATTAAGAAGTAATCATTAATATTAATAATTAAGAAGTAATATTTAATGTTTAATAATGAATTTTTTATAATTAATAATTAACAATTACAACATTTTTTTAGGAATATTAATAATAATTAATATATATTTTATAATTAATAATCAATTATTAATTATTAATAATATTAATATTTAAGAATAATTAATAGTTAATATTTAACAATAACCTTATAAATTAATAATTAATAATTTCTATTAAATAATTAATATATTATAAATAGCAATTAATTTTTAATAATTACTAACTCTACAGAAATAATGCTTAATAATTAAGAAATAATATTTATTATTTAGTACTTGATATTTAATAATTATAATTAATAATTATATTTGATATTTCAAAAAATTAAAAAAATTCCAAATTAAAAATTAGAAAATTCATAAAATCAAGAAATGAAATTTTAAAATTTTTCTAAAATCAAAACTAAAAATTTATAATAATGTTTGTAATTCTTCTATTTTTGTGATGCTTAAGGTTAATGGTTAACACAACCCTTTTACTTATTCCCATCCACTTTTCTATAAAATTTCATTTCCCACCTCACCCTCTTTCCTTCAGCCTAAGTTCCACTGCTAAATCCCAAAACAAAATCAATTTCCCTCTCTCCACTTCCTCCACCACAACACCCAAATCATCGTTTCAATCCCAACGTAAAATCCCCTTTCTCCACTTTCTTCACCACAATACCCTAATCGCGGTTTCAATCTCCCCTTTCGTTTCGATCTTCTCCTTATCACCACCGATTTTGCCTTTCTTTCTCTTACATGCTCAGACCTTGGCTTCCAGTCACCATCAGCGTGCCTTTAACCTTCGCTTTACTTCCTCATGTGCTAGATGTCTAGCATGAGCTGGAATGGTCCAGGTAGTCAACACCAATTCAACCGTTCGCCTCCATGTTAGATTACTGGCCTTGGAACATTTTGAGGTTGACTGGTACGTAAATGATTGGGTTAGGTTCGTTTTGGGTTTTTTTGGCTACTGTTACTGTGTTTTGGGCTTATGGTTATGAGGAGTTTGGTCGTTCTTTTGGTGGTGATTTTCTGGAGATTTCATATTCATTTGTTCGTTGTAATATGCAGTAAACATATTTGGTCAATTGATTCTTTGTCATGTACTTAAGTTCTTGACATCTTTAGTTAAAAAAGGTTATTTATCCTGTATTGCATTATAGCCATGTCAATAAAAACAATTGTATTATTAGGATTAACATACGGTACTATTATCAGGTAGTCTGAAAGACTTAGGTAGTCTGAAAGACGATATTACATATATATATATAGATAAGACAAGCTATATGACGCAGCGGAAAAAATAATAGAAATGGATGTAACGGTGAAAGTAGTAATCGGTGGATTGAAAATACCAAAATGCCTAAATCCGTTGATCAAAAGATACCGGATTCTAGCTATCTTCGTCACGTTGATCGCGCACGATGCCGTGAAAGAAGATCTACGATTCTTCGAACGTTGATCAAGCGCACTTGATACCGTGAATCGGCTTCAACAATCGTTGATTCGAGCGCACTCGAATATCTGAAGGTGGAGATAGGAGATAACACTCAACTACCAATTTTAATGGTGGCACAAGAGCACATAAAAGAAATTTTATTCAAATTGACTAACTTTTTACAATGACATCACGTCCCTATTTATAGGGTTTACAACACGACACAAACGACATAAGAAAATTACAACACTTCACAACGACTTACAACAATTTACACAAACGACATAAGAAAACAAAGTACAATGACTTAACAAAAAAATATAGCAAATGACTTAAACTTGCTCGTTCGCGACCCAAGGAAACTGCTCGCGACTTAAGACAAAGCACGGCAGCGACCTAACTTTGGAGTGCGACCTACCGGAAGACTTCGCGACTTACTCTTCATTCGCGACCTAAGGAAAACAATCAACGACCTAGCAACTGGAGCTTCTCGCGACCTTCTGGAAAACAATCGCGACCTTCTGGATGAAGTTAGGTCGCTGGCAACAATCAACGACCTAGGCTGGAATCCATCGCGACCCTCTGGATCTCTCCGCGATTTAAGGAGGAGGAGGAGCGACCTATGCGTGCCGCGACTTAGGGAAAGTCGCTCGCGACCTAGCTGCTGTTCGCGACCTACTAGAGATGTCGCACACCGTTGCTCGCGACTTAGGATAGGTCGCCTGCGACCTAAGGAATTCTGCAATGCTTCTGCCTCACGATCTAGGGTTTCGCAAACTATGTGGATCGCTCGCGATGTCGAGGTACGCGCTGCATTATCCTCCCAGGTTGAGAAAAATTCGTCCTCGAATTTAAAAGTTCTTCCCCATTGAGTTGTTCATCTCTGATGTAGGCCAAGTACTAAGTCGTGACCGACTTAACGAGTTCGTAACTCGGGACCGACCTAACGAAGCTTTTAAGTCACCCCAACGACTTAATGAAGACCTGCGAGTTAACAAGCAAAAGCTTACCGAGTTATGCAGCGATAATGTCGTCCCAACTGGTGAAGTGATAGGTCGTACACGACCTAACGAGTCCTTTAAGTCGCATCAACGACCTAGTGTAACTCGGCAACGACTTAGTGAAGACTTGCGAGTTAACGAGTCCCTTAAGTCGCCTGAACGACCTATCGAGTTACGTAGTGAAAAGGCAGAGCAAATTGGTGAAGTGTTAGGTCGTGAACGACCTAACGAGTCAAGAGATAAGTCGTTGAAGATAGAGGCCGTGGATCTTTTCTGCCGACTTAATCCCTGCCGTTGATTTCTTAGATCGTTCACTGCTGCTGTTTTTTTGAGTCGCATGTATTGGTTAAGTCATAGGACGAAGCTGATGATAAATCGTTACCGACTATACTAAGTCGTAGGTCGCATCTTTTATAAGTCGTAAGTCGTTTGTATTATAGGTCGTTACACTGTCTGTTTTAGGTCGCTTGTACGTTGTAGTTGTTATCTTGTAATGCTGTTAAGTCGTTTGTATGGTTAGGTCATTGCCGACCTTAGTTAGGTCGTAAGTCGTATATTTTAGGTCGGAACCGACCTAAGTGTTGTCATGTTTTCAGTGTTGAGTTGTAATTTCGATAAATAGGTCGGTGGTGCCATTTGTAATAGTTTAGTTGATTTGAAATAAAACTTTGTTTTGTTAGCTTTGTGCTTTCACCAAATTGGTAGTCGAGTGTAATCTCCTATCTCCACTCTCGGATAATCGAGTCCGCTCGATTCAACGACAGTTGAAGCCGATTCATGAAATCTAGTGCGCTAGATCAACGTGTGAAGAATCGCAGATCTTTGAACCCGGTATCGTGCGCGATCAACGAGTTCGGGATAGTTAGATTTCGGTATCTTCGGATCAACGAATTCGGGCATTTTAGTATTCATCAATCCATCGATTGCTACTTCCATCGATCTACCTTGAGTTGATTAATCCGCTGCGTCAGTTTTGGTATCAGAGCTTGTTTAGCCAATCATAGCTAAATCGAGTCTTGGAGCCAATTATTTTGAAGAAGTTTGAAGAGTTAGCCGAGCTTGAAGTGTTGAGCCGTGCAATTTTGTTGGAAGTATTGAAGTGGTGTTCGTCGTGTTTTAGCAACAAGGTTGGAGATTTTGATCCATATCATTTTAGATCGAAGGTTGGAGAAGTGTTTGAATTTGGCCGTGGTTGTTTGCGCGCCAAAAAGGAGTTGAAATTTTGAAGTGGACGAGTTAGCATAAGTCGGAGCCGAGCTAAGGGAAGTTAGGCCATACATCATTTGGTATCTTTTGCTTAGTCCAAGCGAGAATTGTAGAGTTTGTGAAGTTTTCAAGCATGCCGCCAAGAAGAGCTAATCGACATCAAAACGTTGAAGCATTGTATCGAAGAGAAGAAGCTGATGAGATGGAGCAAAGAATCAATGAAAACTTTAGTGAAAAGCTTAACGAAGGAATTGGTCGGTTAGAGAAGATGATGTTAGAGATGAATCAGAATCGGAGAAGGGTATCACCTGAATCTAATCATGGGGGAAGTAGAGTCTCGCCACATTCCAATCGAGACAGAAGTGTTGATGATGATCGAAGTCGAGATAGAAATGTGAATGATCGTAATCGGAAGAATGCAGATCGAAGGGATGTTGGTGGAAGAAATGGTGGTAGTAGAGATGCTGGTGGTCAGGATCGACATCGATATACATCGGATTGTGAAGAAGTGTATGATGGTGGTAGTGTTCATGGACGAGGACGAGGACAAGGAAGAAATTACTCTGAGTATGATCACAAGTGGGAGTCGGGGATGAAGACTGAAATTCCTGAATTCAAAGGTGGTATGCAAGCGGAGGAGTTTCTAGTTTGGGTGGCTAATGTTGAGGAGATTTTTGACTTCAAGGAAGTTCCAGAACATCGTAGGGTGAAGTTGGTTGCTACAAGGTTGAGGGGTAGAGCTTTGGCGTGGTGGCAGCAAACCAAACTTACACATGAACGGATGGGGAAGTCAAAGGTTGAATCATGGGAAAAGATGAGGAAAATGATGAAAGCCACATTCTTACCTTATAACTATCAGTCGCTTATGTATCAGAGATTGCAAAACTTGAGACAAGGGACGAAATCTGTGAATGACTATGCTGACGAATTTTATCAACTGATTGTAAGGAATGATATTATGGAGACAGAAGGACAATTGACAGCTAGATTTGTTGGGGGGTTGCGAATGCAGATTCAGGATATGGTTAACATGTTTGATCCCGGATCTGTAGCGGAAGCACATCAGAAAGCGTTGGCTTGGAAGAAACAGGGAAGTCGAGGAGGTGGTGTGTTTATTAATTCCAACAATCAAGCGAAGGGTGTTAGTGGGAGTTCTAATGTTTCTAAACCTATTAGTAGACCAGTGGTGAAGGAGGCTGAGAAGGCAAAGGTTAACACTGGTTTCAAATGTTACAATTGTCAGGAATTGGGTCATAAAAGCAACGAGTGTCCAAAGCCGAAGAAACGAACTATGATTGCTGAAATTGAAGATGAGGATAGAGAATATTCTAGTCCAGTTGAGGAGGATGAACAGGATATTGCATCAGGAGATGAAGGTTGTAATCTAATGCTGAGGAGATCGTGTTTGACACTGAAGCAGGAAGAAGCTAGTTGGTTGAGGAGTAATATCTTTCAGTCGACATGCACTATACTGGGAAAGGTGTGTAAATTTGTGATTGACGCCGGAAGCTGTGACAATATTATTTCAACCGAGGTTGTAACAAAGTTGAAGTTGAAGACAGAGAAGCATCTGAATCCATACAAGTTAGCATGGTTGAGAAAAGGAGGAGAGGTGAAAGTGGATAGACGAGTTCGTGTTCCATTCTCTATTGGGAAGAAATACAAAGATGAGATCTGGTGTGATGTAGTAGAGATGAATGTTTGTCACTTACTTTTGGGAAGACCCTGGCAGTATGATCGAGCAGTACAGCATGACGGTCGGACCAATAGCTACAGTTTTATGTTTGAAGGTACGAAGATTATCTTAGTTCCAAAGAAGAGACAACAAGGAGAAAGTAAGTCAGAAGAGATTGAAGAGCTGAAAACTTTATTATCTTTGAAAGAGTTTGTTAAGGAGGTTGAGGAAGAGCCGGAAGTATTTTTGTTGATTGGGCGAGAGAGCAGTGAAGAGGTTGAAATTCCAGAAGAAGCGAAGCCAGTTTTGAAAGAATTTGAGGATGTATTTCCAGATGAGTTACCAAAGGAGCTACCGCCACTGAGAGACATTCAACATCAAATTGATCTGGTTCTGGGAGCAATATTGCCACACAGACCACATTATCGAATGAGTCCGAAGGAACATGAAGAGTTGAGGAGGCAGGTGGAAGAATTGCTTGAACAGGGGCGTGTGCAGGAGAGTTTAAGTCCTTGTGATGTACCAGCTTTATTGGTACCCAAAAAGGATGGAACGTGGAGGATGTGCACAGATAGTAGAGCATTGAATAAGATCACAGTCAGATACAGATTTCCGATGCCGAGGCTTGATGATTTATTGGATCAAATCAGTGGGTCCGTAATCTTTTCTAAGATTGATTTGAAGAGCGGTTATCATCAGATTCGCATTAGGCCAGGGGACGAATGGAAGACGGCATTCAAGACGAGGGAAGGATTGTATGAATGGCTGGTAATGCCGTTTGGTCTATCGAATGCACTGAGTACATTCATGAGGGTGATGAATCAGATTTTTAGACCATACATTGGGAAATTTGTGGTGGTTTACTTCGATGATATTCTAATCTACAGTGCTAGTACAGAAGAGCATGTTCAGCATTTGAAGAAAGTGTTAATTATTCTTCGTGAAGAACAATTCTATGCTGCTACAAAGAAGTGTGTTTTTATGGCAAGGAGTGTTTTATTTCTGGGGTATGTTGTGTCGAAAGAAGGAATACAGGTTGACCAATGTAAAGTTGAAGCTATCAGAGATTGGCCGCAACCCAAGACGATAACGGAAGTTCGTAGTTTTCACGGGTTGGCTTCATTTTATCGAAGGTTTATTCCATACTTTAGTAGTGTGATGGCGCCTGTGACTGATTGTATGAAGGGTAAACAGTTTGCATGGACGGAGGAAGCCGGGGTTGCTTTTGAACGAATCAAAGGACTCTTGATGTCTGCACCAATTCTAGTATTACCAGATTTTCAGTTGTTGTTTGAGCTACACACTGATGCGTCAAAGGTTGGGATTGGAGGAGTGTTGAGTCAGAGGGGGCGTCCTATTGCATATTTCAGTGAGAAGTTGTCAGGAGCAAAGATGAGATACAGCACATATGATGTGGAATTCTATGTTGTTGTGCAAGCTATTAAACAATGGAGACATTATCTATTCCAGAAAGAGTTTGTTCTTTACACTGATCATGAGGCATTGAAGCATTTACAAGGGCAAGACAAGATTTCAGCGAGACATGCATCATGGAGTGCATATCTGCAACAGTTTACTTTTGTTGTTAAACACAAGTCAGGAGTGACGAATCGTGTGGCTGATGCATTGAGCCGAAGGAATCACTTGTTAACTACGATGAAAGTAGAAATAACAGGATTTGATGTGCTACCAGAATTATTTGTCAATGATCCTTACTTTACAAAGTTTGTTGATAAAGTCAAGAAGGGAGAGACGGATGAGTTTTTGATGGTTGATGGTTTTCTGTTCAAAGGAAATCGATTATGCATACCTGATTGTAGTTTGAGAATGAAGATTGTAAAAGAGCTACATGAAGAAGGACATGTTGGGAGAGACCGTACATTACAGTTGATTTCACAGTCTTACTTTTGGCCATCGATGAGGAAAGAGGTGGAGAGGTTTGTGGAGCGATGTCATATCTGTCAGGTTTCGAAAGGAACTGCGACTAATGCTGGTTTATATATGCCGTTACCTGTACCAACTAAGCCTTGGGTTGATGTGAGTATGGACTTTGTGTTGGGGTTGCCGAGAACACAGCGTGGAAACGATTCCATTTATGTAACGACCCAGAATTTTGGACCATTCGCATCCATTATAAGTTTATAGGTAGACACTCATGCCGGAGTTGAATTGCTCAAAATACCGCGTTGTTAATTTAAATTTGGCAAAACTGAACATATGCAGTAAATAAATAATCACAGATCACAGACACAGAGTAATAAGTGCAGCGGAAATAAAAGAGATAGTAGTTCATGAAGCTACTATATAAATGTATGAGTTACATCAGAGTTTACAACAGAAGAGTAATACGATACATCAGATACAAATCAGAATACATCACTGGAATCATCGAATAGTGAAGCAGAATAGATGGCTGGATCTTCAAGCAAAGCTCCAACTTCAAAGGTGAGTCTCGAATACTGGTACACTCAGTCTGACCCGAGCGTAAAGCAAAAACACAAGACACTCGAGTCAGGATTAACATTCTTATATTAATAAATCCAACTCAAGTGAAATAGCAATTTAAATACAAGTAACTCAAAGGATGTTTGGAATAACCATCCTTTAAGGATCCGTTAAACTATCTACTATGTAGTAATGTACGCTAAGTAGATAATGTCTATTAGTAATATGTAAAGATATCAAAATAGCGTTAAGTCATGGCCCATTCCACCCTTAACACATTTTTATTCCCAAAAGCATATACAAGACCGTAGTTTCCCCAAAACCGGAAGTCACCAGAGGGAAATCCATATACTAAAGGTACAAATCAAAATCGTAGTGGTCGCGCATAAATGGAATACAAGCATGACAAGGCACATGAGGCAATACCCAAGGTAGTGATACTACCGTTCGCCTGATCCGGACTGGTGAGAACGCAACGCCGCAGCGCCCGCAACACCATGAAACAACACTCCCAAAATCAAGGGTGCACCAATCGACAACAAGTAATAAGTAGTTCGAAGAAGTGTGTCCACTTGAGGTAGCAAATCCTCCATTGGCCCGGCACAGCTCCTGTTTTAGTCATTTCCAATTTGACACAAGTGTCAAGGCTATCCATCATCGTTCTCTTTCTTCAGTCATCACGTACATCATTCCAACCACTTCATTCTGGATCATCACTCCGCGTATAGTTATTAAAGTGGTTTTCGGTTTAGATAGAGAGTATATCCATAACCGAATTCCGGTCTCTTTAATAACTTCCGTAATTATTTCACCGATTGGTCGTTTACATATTTCAAAACCAAATCAATTTCAATTTCAATTCGTAAACCAGCATTTCATTTGTCTTTCCAAATCAATTTTCATAATTTACGTTTCAAAACTTCCAAATTACCATTTCAAAATCTTATAATTCAATTTCAATTTCTATTTAAAACAATTCAATATTGATTCAAGTTCGCAAATAAGTTTCCTTCCAAATCATTTGAATTAATATACTTTAACATTCAAATCAATTTCAAATTCATTTATCGATTCCATTTATCATTCAAAACAAATCTATTTAATTTCCAATTCATTAAATCAATTTCCTAAGTTCAACTTCATTAAATCAAAACTTACAATTTTGAATTAAATTAAATTCGTCAAATCAATTCTTTCAATTACAAGTCTTACATTAATTCCAAAATATCACATTTTCATTTCTTGTTAAAGAAATTCCATTTCGCTTATTTACTTTCTTAATAATTTTCCAAAACTCACTTAATAAAGAAAACTCAATTTCAATTATTACGAAGTAAAATCCACTTATTCAAAAGTTCAATTTTTCTTATTAAAGAATTTCAATTTAATCATTAAATAATTTAATCTTATTTTAGTATTAAATAATTCAAAACTTAATTATTAAATAGTTTCAAAGTTTAATAATTTCAAACTTAATTATAATTTCAAACTTAATTATTAAATCATTTCAAAGTTAATTCAATCATTTCTCAAATTTAACAACGTTCTTTCATCAATTACATTGTTAATATTTTATTTCAGATTATTAAATATTAACATTTTTCTTTCATTAAAAATTCAAATTTCAACTTCATTTCAAAACCATATTATTTATTCAAATAAAATCTTCGTTTTATTTTTAAATCAAATTATTGACCAATCGGGTTTTATTTAATTTCCTATCCTAGGTCAAAGTTCAATTTGGGTATTTATCATTTCAACCCGATTCCAATTCAATTCAAAATCAAAGCATAACAAAGGGAACTTGCAGTGTGATAACTGGGATGGTGTCAAAGTAAATAAACAAGCAATAACAACAAACAATAACAATCCAATAATCAATTCAAATAATCCCGAAATAACCGTATTAATTCGCATTGTTATTTGTACAAGTTAATATAATTATTTCTAGAATCTACACTATCATTTCATGTAGATTAAAGATTATTACATTACGGTTTTCACTTGTCATCTATTACAATTTCATCCATCATCAATTTAACAACATACATTCAGTGATTCAAAATGTAATTAAACAAATCCTACGTGTCAATAAATTCAACAGTTAAAGGGATCATATTATACAAATGTTAGTTAATCAAATTTAACAATTAATTATCCTACATCAAGTTCAATTTTTTACACTATTTATCATTTTAACATTAACAATTTAACGTCCAATATAAACATCAACAATCAATCAATTATCAGCCAAACTGTATTATCATTGCATATATAACAGATAATGGTGTCAGATGTCACAGGTGAACTGATACAGGTGATAACAGTGTAAATATCAAACAGCAGCATATTTCAATTGTCGTTTCAATTGAAATCAAATTTAATAAATAAAAGAACGTTAATCGTGAGTGATGGCTCACCTTCCGAGGCTAGAGGGATGAATAAACAGCGAAGTTGAGTCACGGATCACAAGCACGACTTTCGGAATAAACTAGATTGGCACGAATCGTCGAATAAAGCTGGTAAATAGGAATTTGCCGAAATCAAATCAGAACAGGATTGATGAAAGTAATTGGTAAAAATGAATTTATACACACATATATATAATTATATGTAACTATTTACGTATGTAAAGCATATTCTAAATTCAAACGCAATTTAAATCAAATATATATACATTTCAAAATCATTGTTTTAAATTAAACCCAAATAAAATGTAGTTTAGAATCAGACTCAATTATACTTACGTGTAAAGTATATAAAATCCATCGTTATAATTTATACAGCAAATTTTCAATGGTCCAAATTTACCTCATACGACAAATATAATACTAACAGTATAAATATTATATTATATATATTTTTAAAAAAAAAACATAACCTATTAATTATAACCGATCCCATACTGTCCCCATAAGCAAACAGTGACTTATATATAATAAACATATGACTCACATTTCCTTACACATTTATATAAAGTTAAATCCAAACTTACCAACCCGGTTCATATATATATAAACCAGATATAAACATAAGTACAAATATGTTTCAGCAGATAAAATTTATACTTAGTCACCAATCTACTGTATAACAAAATATTAAATATAATAGGAAAGGTAGACCTATACATACGAAACACATATATATATACTCGCGTAGCTTACCGGTTTCAGAAAACAAAGTATGTATACTTTAACAAATAATAATAATATTGCAGCATGCATCTAACTAAAATGTAAAACATATACAAACTTAGTATATATACATGAAAAAGTAACAGAACTTCCTTGTTTTCAAAAGTCAGATCCCAAAAATATAAAACATCTAGCTACATATAAAATCATATAACATTCCATAAAACTAGATATAAATATTCATTTATAACTTACATGTAACACATATAACAGTTTTAAAATGTGTAAAACTAACATATTATTCATACGCAAAACAAAACTAGATGTATATATACTAATATATAACTAAGGGTAAATAGAGGCAGGTTTCTTCCACCTCTTCCAAACATACTCACCTCCGTTACCTCGTCTCAAGTTCCTTAATGGCTGAAGTTGAGTACCGTTGCTTCGTCGGAGGCTTAGCATGGGCTACGGATGACCAAGCTCTAGAAAAGGTTTTCAGCCAGTTTGGCGACGTTGTCGAATCCAAGATCATCAACGATCGGGAAACCGGTAGGTCCAGAGGGTTCAGATTTGTTACCTTCAACTCGGAGCAGTCGATGCGTGAAGCAATTGAAGGAATGAATGGCCAGAATCTTGACGGCAGGAGCATCACAGTGAATGAGGCGCAGTCGCGTGGCTCAGGCGGTGGTTTCGGCGGTGGTCAGCGACGTGAAGGAGGTGGTGGAGGAGGATACGGTCAACGCCGTGAGGGTGGCGGCGGCGGATACAGTCGTGGCGGAGGTAGTGGCGGTTATGGAGGTGAAGGTGGTGGATCGAGATACTCGAGGGGAGGAGGTGACTCTGACGGTAATTGGAGGAACTAGATTTGATTTTATGGTTCGGATTTATGCTTTTGTGTCTCTTGTTTGGTTTCTAAGTTTGATGTTGTGGATCTGGTGCTGTAGCATTTTTGATCGATTTTAGCATGCTTTACGAATTGATATTAGAATTGTCGCAAGGAGTTAGATGGGGGTCGACGAGATTTGAGGGCGGTGACGTGGAGGTGGTCAGGTCGTATGGGTGTGAGGCTCGGTGAAAGGCAGCCTCGCCTGGGTGGAAGATTGCGTGATTATGTGGTGGAGAAAATTAGTCCATGCAGAAGAGAAGAGAATAATGATTTTGTGGAGAGAAGAAAATAAAAGAAATAGGATGCTCGGCTTCATAGGCAGGAAGGTAAAAGCAAAATGAAAGAGGAGAGAATGAACAGTGAAGGGAAAGCAGTTTATAACTTGAACCAGAGATTATAGATTGAAGCAATGGGTATAGCAACAGCCACCGATTGATTCAAGGGATACGAATGGTATATGGCCATTCAATTTCTTACGGTTGGACAATTTAAAAGGACACAGAAAAGCCAAAGGTTAAAAATTGGGAACCGATACGGTTAACCGTTCCGTGGTTTTCACCGTGTATCGAACACCGAAACACACGAATTAATATACTACAGAGATCAGCATGAAGAGACGATCAAAACGGTATACATATATAAGTGGTACGATCGAATTTTAAAAAATTCGAAATTTTTATTATAGCGGAAAATGCAAGAAAAATGCTGAAAAATAAGATCGACGGAGCCAAAGATGTCCGAATTTGGAAAAATAATAAACTGACATCTTGCTCAGAAGATGGTTTAGAATTTTTCTATGTAAATATATTTAGGTTTCGGAAACATTTTATTTTCATCGCTTTTAACTGATTAATTTGAAGTGAATTTACGCGCGAAACAAATTTTCGTATTTCCGGACGAAAATTTACCAGTTGCTATGTTTAACTAGACGTATTCCAATATTAAATTTTTATTTCAAAATTTTATCGTTTAAAATTTTCACAAAATTTCAACTAATTACGTTATTAAAACAGTTGAAATTTACGGGTCGTTACACTCTCCCCCACTCAAAACTTTTCGTCCCCGAAAAGGAACGAGGTAAGAGAATAGAAACAACCAGAAAGAAAAACAGATTTTGAAATACAAAATAACAATTAATTTAAACCATATAAATTCAAATTTAAATTAATTGATATTCAATAATTGATTTAATCCATTTGATTTCACTAAAATCAATCTCAACTATTTCTAAATTCATTATTTTATTATCCAATTATCTTAAATTTACAATTTATAAAACCATAAATTTGAATAGTCATTTATTATAATCATATTTTCTTCAACAATTTTAAATTCTTTTTTATTCAAATTACTGTTAAATTTATTCTACTTAATATATCTACTCACATATATTTAACCCATATAAATTAATTTAAACATAAAAGTTTTGATTTAAGTTAATTTACATCTATTAATTTCTTTTAAATTCAAGGTATTTTCATAAGTTGATCAAATTTCAATTTATTAATTCTTTCAAAACAAATTTATTAATTCTTTCAAAACAAATTTATTTCATTAATATTAACTGAGTTTTACTTATTATCCAATCTAACGCTATTAACATATTTATAATCAAAATTTAGTGTATAACATTTATTATAAACACTCAAATTTATTTATAAATTATTTTATATTGTATATTATCCAATTACATATTAACTTCTGAATAATTTAGGTAAGTTATATTGAAATGCAATTTAGTATTATACCAAAAAAAAATTTCATTTATTTCAAGTTAAATACTTATCCAAGAAATTTGACTTCAGTTTATAATTGAAATCATCTTTAACCTAAAATTTAAGAATTTAAATCTCCGATTTACTTCAAACAATTTAGAGATATATCTATATATTTATATCAAATCAAATTAAAATTTTAAAATAAGATACTTATATATATATCAAATTATACTAAAGAAATTCAAATCAAAATATTTTTTTTTTCAAAACAAAACCGTAGCAAAGCTACAGAATAGTCTCTCAACTTCGAAACTCGAAAATGAACGTCGATGATGCGGCCGTCATCACCGAAATTATTTTCCAGCGACAAAGAGAAGAGCACTGATTTCAACATTTTAAAATTCTTTGAAAACGATTTCTATTCGAAAATATTTTAAATACTATACACTTTAAAACTTCAAATCAAAGTTTGAAATCACCGGAAATTAAATTCTCAAATTTTTATTTAAATTCCTTTCAAATCCCAAATCAATTTATAACCAAGTTTCATAAATTCATTTATTTATATTATGCAATAATCAATGGTTTACAAAACAATAAATGAAAGTCAAATATTATTATTTCTGACAACAAATTTATTAACAATTTAATTTCAAAAAACTTATATTTATAAATAATATAACCACACAAAACTTTTATTTTATTTACCAAATTTGAAAACGATATTGTGTCGGTTTGCTCTGCTCAAGTGTTTTGGAAATCCTATCGATAGCGTTGATCAGACGAATCGATCGAAAACCCAAATCAACATCAACAACTCAAACAACACAACATATATTAAAACATTTTAATATTAATTTACAAATACACTTCTTCGCTCGACTATACAAGAATGGATTTCAAAGCAAGGATAGAGATTCAAATTTGATGGACTCAAATCAAAGAGAAATCTGATTCGAAGATAAGTTCGAAACAAAGATATGATGATTAATAAAAAGTAGGAAGATGGATAAGTTTATATAAATCGCGGGCAACCTTAACCGGGTCGACCGTGACTTCAAGAATAAGATCGGTGTGGATTTCCGAGGTAAATCGACATTCGATCTCGAGAAATAAAATTCAGGTATAGCAGGAGATAGATAGCATCGTAAACCGAGGATACAGAAATCTCCGGTGAATCGGTGCCTATTATAAAAGGAGTTTTGCTCCTTTACGAATCATTCGAAGATTGGCGAGACCGCCGATTTACTATAGGTATCATTTAAAATGGAGTTATGGGGTGCTCCAGAATTGAAAGACGACGAATAGTGAAGGACACGAATGAAATTTGGAACCGTAGGGAACGTTCCAAAATTCGAAGGAATCGAATCAAGAGGAAGAGATTGAAACTCGAATGAGAGTGATTCCGTAAATACATTTACCCTATATGTTAAGTTTTGCCTAGAGCTACCAAAGCTCTGATACCAACTGTAACGACCCAGAATTTTGGACCATTCGCATCCATTATAAGTTTATAGGTAGACACTCATGTCGGAGTTGAATTGCTCAAAATACCGCGTTGTTAATTTAAATTTGGCAAAACTGAACATATGCAGTAAATAAATAATCACAGATCACAGACACAGAGTAATAAGTGCAGCGGAAATAAAAGAGATAGTAGTTCATGAAGCTACTATATAAATGTATGAGTTACATCAGAGTTTACAACAGAAGAGTAATACGATACATCAGATACAAATCAGAATACATCACTGGAATCATCGAATAGTGAAGCAGAATAGATGGCTGGATCTTCAAGCAAAGCTCCAACTCCAAAGGTGAGTCTCGAATACTGGTACACTCAGTCTGACCCGAGCGTAAAGCAAAAACACAAGACACTCGAGTCAGGATTAACATTCTTATATTAATAAATCCAACTCAAGTGAAATAGCAATTTAAATACAAGTAACTCAAAGGATGTTTGGAATAACCATCATTTAAGGATCCGTTAAACTATCTACTATGTAGTAATGTACGCTAAGTAGATAATGTCTATCAGTAATATGTAAAGATATCAAAATAGCGTTAAGTCATGGCCCATTCCACCCTTAACACATTTTTATTCCCAAAAGCATATACAAGACCGTAGTTTCCCCAAAACCGGAAGTCACCAGAGGGCAATCCATATACTAAAGGTACAAATCAAAATCGTAGTGGTCGCGCATAAATGGAATACAAGTATGACAAGGCACATGAGGCAATACCCAAGGTAGTGATACTACCGTTCGCCTGATCCGGACTGGTGAGAACGCAACGCCGCAGCGCCCGCAACACCGTGAAACAACACTCCCAAAATCAAGGGTGCACCAATCGACAACAAGTAATAAGTAGTTCGAAGAAGTGTGTCCACTTGAGGTAGCAAATCCTCTGTTGTCCCGGCACAGCTCCTGTTTTAGTCATTTCCAATTTGACACAAGTGTCAAGGCTATCCATCATCGTTCTCTTTCTTCAGTCATCACGTACATCATTCCAACCACTTCATTCTGGATCATCACTCCGCGTATAGTTATTAAAGTGGTTTTCGGTTTAGATAGAGAGTATATCCATAACCGAATTCCGGTCTCTTTAATAACTTCCGTAATTATTTCACCGATTGGTCGTTTACATATTTCAAAACCAAATCAATTTCAATTTCAATTTCAATTCGTAAACCAGCATTTCATTTGTCTTTCCAAATCAATTTTCATAATTTACGTTTCAAAACTTCCAAATTACCATTTCAAAATCTTATAATTCAATTTCAATTTCTATTTAAAACAATTCAATATTGATTCAAGTTCGCAAATAAGTTTCCTTCCAAATCATTTGAATTAATATACTTTAACATTCAAATCAATTTCAAATTCATTTATCGATTCCATTTATCATTCAAAACAAATCTGTTTAATTTCCAATTCATTAAATCAATTTCCTAAGTTCAACTTCATTAAATCAAAACTTACAATTTTGAATTAAATTAAATTCGTCAAATCAATTCTTTCAATTACAAGTCTTACATTAATTCCAAAATATCACATTTTCATTTCTTGTTAAAGAAATTCCATTTCGCTTATTTACTTTCTTAATAATTTTCCAAAACTCACTTAATAAAGAAAACTCAATTTCAATTATTACGAAGTAAAATCCACTTATTCAAAAGTTCAATTTTTCTTATTAAAGAATTTCAATTCAATTTAATCATTAAATAATTTAATCTTATTTAAGTATTAAATAATTCAAAACTTAATTATTAAATAGTTTCAAAGTTTAATAATTTCAAACTTAATTATAATTTCAAACTTAATTATTAAATCATTTCAAAGTTAATTCAATCATTTCTCAAATTTAACAACGTTCTTTCATCAATTACATTGTTAATATTTTATTTCAGATTATTAAATATTAACATTTTCCTTTCATTAAAAATTCAAATTTCAACTTCATTTCAAAACCATATTATTTATTCAAATAAAATCTTCGTTTTATTTTTAAATCAAATTATTGACCAATCGGGTTTTATTTAATTTCCTATCCTAGGTCAAAGTTCAATTTGGGTATTTATCATTTCAACCCGATTCCAATTCAATTCAAAATCAAAGCATAACAAAGGGAACTTGCAGTGTGATAACTGGGATGGTGTCAAAGTAAATAAACAAGCAATAACAACAAACAATAACAATCCAATAATCAATTCAAATAATCCCGAAATAACCGTATTAATTCGCATTGTTATTTGTACAAGTTAATATAATTATTTCTAGAATCTACACTATCATTTCATGTAGATTAAAGATTATTACATTACGGTTTTCACTTGTCATCTATTACAATTTCATCCATCATCAATTTAACAACATACATTCAGTGATTCAAAATGTAATTAAACAAATCCTACGTGTCAATAAATTCAACAGTTAAAGGGATCATATTATACAAATGTTAGTTAATCAAATTTAACAATTAATTATCCTACATCAAGTTCAATTTTTTACACTATTTATCATTTTAACATTAATAATTTAACGTCCAATATAAACATCAACAATCAATCAATTATCAGCCAAACTGTATTATCATTGCATATATAACAGATAATGGTGTCAGATGTCACAGGTGAACTGATACAGCTGATAACAGTGTAAATATCAAACAGCAGCATATTTCAATTGTCGTTTCAATTGAAATCAAATTTAATAAATAAAAGAACGTTAATCGTGAGTGATGGCTCACCTTCCGAGGCTAGAGGGATGAATAAACAGCGAAGTTGAGTCACGGATCACAAGCACGACTTTCGGAATAAACTAGATTGGCACGAATCGTCGAATAAAGCTGGTAAATAGGAATTTGCCAAAATCAAATCCGAACAGGATTGATGAAAGTAATTGGTAAAAATGAATTTATACACACATATATATAATTATATGTAACTATTTACGTATGTAAAGCATATTCTAAATTCAAACGCAATTTAAATCAAATATATATACATTTCAAAATCATTGTTTTAAATTAAACCCAAATAAAATGTAGTTTAGAATCAGACTCAATTATACTTACGTGTAAAGTATATAAAATCCATCGTTATAATTTATACAGCAAATTTTCAATGGTCCAAATTTACCTCATACGACAAATATAATACTAACAGTATAGATATTATATTATATATTTTTTTTAAAAAAAAACATAACCTATTAATTATAACCGATCCCATACTGTCCCCATAAGCAAACAGTGACTTATATATAATAAACATATGACTCACATTTCCTTACACATTTATATAAAGTTAAATCCAAACTTACCAACCCGGTTCATATATATAAACCAGATATAAACATAAGTACAAATATGTTTCAGCAGATAAAATTTATACTTAGTCACCAATCTACTGTATAACAAAATATTAAATATAATAGAAAAGGTAGACCTATACATACGAAACACATATATATATACTCGCGTAGCTTACCGGTTTCAGAAAACAAAGTATGTATACTTTAACAAATAATAATAATATTGCAGCATGCATCTAACTAAAATGTAAAACATATACAAACTTAGTATATATACACGAAAAAGTAACAGAACTTCCTTGTTTTCAAAAGTCAGATCCCAAAAATATAAAACATCTAGCTACATATAAAATCATATAACATTCCATAAAACTAGATATAAATATTCATTTATAACTTACATGTAACACATATAACAGTTTTAAAATGTGTAAAACTAACATATTATTCATACGCAAAACAAAACTAGATGTATATATACTAATATATAACTAAGGGTAAATAGAGGCGGGTTTCTTCCACCTCTTCCAAACATACTCACCTCCGTTACCTCGTCTCAAGTTCCTTAATGGCTGAAGTTGAGTACCGTTGCTTCGTCGGAGGCTTAGCATGGGCTACGGATGACCAAGCTCTAGAAAAGGTTTTCAGCCAGTTTGGCGACGTTGTCGAATCCAAGATCATCAACGATCGGGAAACCGGTAGGTCCAGAGGGTTCAGATTTGTTACCTTCAACTCGGAGCAGTCGATGCGTGAAGCAATTGAAGGAATGAATGGCCAGAATCTTGACGGCAGGAGCATCACAGTGAATGAGGCGCAGTCGCGTGGCTCAAGCGGTGGAGGCGGTGGTTTCGGCGGTGGTCAGCGACGTGAAGGAGGTGGTGGAGGAGGATACGGTCAACGCCGTGAGGGTGGCGGCGGCGGATACAGTCGTGGCGGAGGTAGTGGCGGTTATGGAGGTGAAGGTGGTGGATCGAGATACTCGAGGGGAGGAGGTGACTCTGACGGTAATTGGAGGAACTAGATTTGATTTTATGGTTCGGATTTATGCTTTTGTGTCTCTTGTTTGGTTTCTAAGTTTGATGTTGTGGATCTGGTGCTGTAGCATTTTTGATCAATTTTAGCATGCTTTACGAATTGATATTAGAATTGTCGCAAGGAGTTAGATGGCGGTCGACGAGATTTGAGGGCGGTGACGTGGAGGTGGTCAGGTCGTATGGGTGTGAGGCTCGGTGAAAGGCAGCCTCGCCTGGGTGGAAGATTGCGTGATTATGTGGTGGAGAAAATTAGTCCATGCAGAAGAGAAGAGAATAATGATTTTGTGGAGAGAAGAAAATAAAAGAAATAGGATGCTCGGCTTCATAAGCAGGAAGGTAAAAGCAAAATGAAAGAGGAGAGAATGAACAGTGAAGGGAAAGCAGTTTATAACTTGAACCAGAGATTATAGATTGAAGCAATGGGTATAGCAACAGCCACCGATTGATTCAAGGGATACGAATGGTATATGGCCATTCAATTTCTTACGGTTGGACAATTTAAAAGGACACAGAAAAGCCAAAGGTTAAAAATTGGGAACCGATACGGTTAACCGTTCCGTGGTTTTCACCGTGTATCGAACACCGAAACACACGAATTAATATACTACAGAGATCAGCATGAAGAGACGATCAAAACGGTATACATATATAAGTGGTACGATCGAATTTTAAAAAATTCGAAATTTTTATTATAGCGGAAAATGCAAGAAAAATGCTGAAAAATAAGATCGACGGAGCCAAAGATGTCCGAATTTGGAAAAATAATAAACTGACATCTTGCTCAGAAGATGGTTTAGAATTTTTCTATGTAAAAATATTTAGGTTTCGGAAACATTTTATTTTCATCGCTTTTAACTGATTAATTTGAAGTGAATTTACGCGCGAAACAAATTTTCGTATTTCCGGACGAAAATTTACCAATTGCTATGTTTAACTAGACGTATTCCAATATTAAATTTTTATTTCAAAATTTTATCGTTTAAAATTTTCACAAAATTTCAACTAATTACGTTATTAAAACAGTTGAAATTTACGGGTCGTTACAATTTATGTGGTGGTTGACCGATTTTCGAAAATGGCACATTTTATTGCTTGTAAGAAGACGGCGGATGCTGTTCATGTTGCTCAGTTGTTTTTCAAAGAAATATATCGACTCTATGGATTGCCAGAATCTATTGTGTCGGATAGAGATACTCGTTTTTTGAGTCATTTTTGGCTAAGTTTGTGGAAGATGGTGGGAATGAAGTTGAACTTTAGCAGCGCTTATCATCCGCAGACGGATGGACAGACCGAGGTTGTGAACAGATCATTGGGGAATTTGTTGAGATGTCTTGTGCAAGACAATCTGAAGAGTTGGGACATGAAGTTATGCCAGGCAGAGTTTGCTCATAACCATGCGGTAAATCGTAGTACGGGGTTCAGTCCATTTCAGATTGTATATTCTAGTTTGCCAAAGGGGCCGTTGGAGTTAACGGCCATACCACAACCAAAGAAGACAGTTAAGAAAGCTACTGATTTTGTTGAAGGATTGACAGAGTGTCATAGAATCGTTCAAGAACGATTGGAAAAGGCAAATGAGAAGTACAAACGATCTGCAGATTTGAAGCGAAGGAGTGTTGAATTTAATGAAGGTGATTGGGTTTATGCAGTGTTAACAAAGGTCCGTTTTCCGGTGGGATCATACAATAAATTGAAAGCACGGAAGATTGGTCCAGTAAAAATTTGAAGAAGATCAATGAAAACGCTTATAAATTGAGGCTGCCAGAGGATGTGTATACTTCCGATGTGTTCAATGTTAAACATCTCATACCATATCATGGGGATGAACTTATGGTGGAAGAGGATGGCACAAATTCGAGGACGAATTTTTCTCAACCAGGGGAGGATGATGCAAGCCAAGTACTAAGTCGTGACCGACTTAACGAGTTCGTAACTCGGGACCGACCTAACGAAGCTTTTAAGTCACCCCAACGACTTAATGAAGACCTGCGAGTTAACAAGCAAAAGCTTATTGAGTTATGCAGCGATAATGTCGTCCCAACTGGTGAAGTGATAGGTCGTACACGACCTAACGGGTCCTTTAAGTCGCATCAACGACCTAGTGTAACTCGGCAACGACTTAGTGAAGACTTGCGAGTGAACGAGTCCCTTAAGTCGCCTGAACGACCTATTGAGTTACGCGGTGAAAAGGCAGAGCAAATTGGTGAAGTGTTAGGTCGTGAACGACCTAACGAGTCAAGAGATAAGTCGTTGAAGATAGAGGCCGTGGATCTTTTCTGCCGACTTAATCCCTGCCGTTGATTTCTTAGACCGTTCACTGCTGCTGTTTTTTGAGTCGCATGTACTGGTTAAGTCGTAGGACGAAGCTGCTGATAAATCGTTACCGACTTATACTAAGTCGTAGGTCGCATCTTTTATAAGTCGTAAGTCATTTGTATTATAGGTCGTTACACTGTCTGTTTTAGGTCGCTTGTACGTTGTAGTTGTTATCTTGTAATGCTGTTAAGTCGTTTGTATGGTTAGGTCGTTGCCGACCTTAGTTAGGTCGTAAGTCGTATATTTTAGGTCGGAACCGACCTAAGTGTTGTCCTGTTTTCAGTGTTGAGTTGTAATTTCTATAAATAGGCCAGTGGTGCCATTTGTAATAGTTTAGTTGATTTGAAATAAAACTTTGTTTTGTTAGCTTTGTGCTTTCACCAAATTGGTAGTCGAGTGTAATCTCCTATCTCCACTCTCGGATAATCGAGTGCGCTCGATTCAACGACAGCTGAAGCCGATTCACGGAATCTAGTGCGCTAGATCAACGTGTGAAGAATCGCAGATCTTTGAACCCGGTATCGTGTGCGATCAACGAGTTCGGAATAGTTAGAATTCGGTATCTTCGGATCAACGAATTCGGGCATTTCAGTATTCATCAATCCATCGATTGCTACTTCCATCGATCTACCTTGAGTTGATTAATCTGCCGCGTCAATCTCCATAATAAGGTATAAGATGTTTAACATTAAACACGTCAGAAGTGTAAACATCCTCTGGCAGCTTCAACTTATAAGCATTTTCATTGATCCGTTTTATAATTTCTACTAGACCAATCTTTCGGGCTTTCAATTTGTTATAAGCACCCACTGGGAAACGATCCTTTGTTAACACAGCATACACCCAATCACCCTCGTTGAACTCCACACTTCTTCTCTTTTTATCTGCAGCTCGTTTATACTTCTCATTCGTTTTCTCCAAACGTTCCTGAACGATTCTATGACAATCTTTCAACTCATCAACGAAATCTGACGCCCGCTTAATCACTCCTTTCGGTTGTGGCACTACCGTTAAATCCAACGGCTCCTTTGGCAAGCTTGAATATACAACTTGAAATGGACTGTAACCAGTGCTTCAGTTAACAGCATGGTTATGAGCAAACTCTGCCTGACACAACTTCATATCCCAACTTTTCAAATTATCATCCACGAGGCATCACAATAGATTACCTAGGGATCTGTTCACAACTTCAGCTTGTCTATCCGTCTGTGTATGATTAGCGCTACTAGATTTCAACTTAGTCCCAGCCATTTTCCATAGCCTCATCCAGATATGGTTCAGAAAACGAGTATCTCTATTCGAAACAATAGATTCAGGTAATCCATGAAATTTATAGATCTCTCTGAAGCATAACTGAGCGACATTAACAGCCTCTACAGTCTTCTTATAGATAATGATATGAACCAATTTTGAAAAACGACCAACCTCCACATAAATAGAATTATTGCCATGTTGCGTTCGCAGTAATCCCAAAACAAAGTCCACACTAACCTCCTCCCATAATTTAGCATGTATATGCAACGGCATACATAAACTTGCATTTGTCGTGGTCTTCTTTGAAACTTGTCGATTATGGCTTCTCTGAACAGACCTTTCAACTTCCTTCCTCAGTGATGGTTCAAAATAAGACTTTGAGATTAGCTGCATAGTACGATCACAGCTCAAGTGTCTTCCTACATGTAAGTCTTTGATAAATTTCATTTGCCAACTGCAATCTGTAGTAGACAACTGACTTCCTTCGACTAGCAACCCATCAACCAGTTTTCTCAACTCTTCTTGCTCTGTTGGACACATACGATATCGTGGTCTATGCGGTACAATAGCACTTGAGACTATATCAGTATGATGTTGTGTGTTCCTCAGTGGCGATAATTCCTTGGGCAACTCTGCAGGAACTACATCTTCACATTCATTAACCACTGGCACATCTCCTCCGAAATTTCGAGACCGTCACTGGTTTCATTCCTATTCAACATAAACATTTCCGCACTATCCTCCACTTCTCTAACAAACTCTTCTGTAGATAATAGACTATTCGAATCCACCTTCTTTATTGATAAATTACCCCCTTCATCTCTTGACACACTTTCTTCATCCTCATCAAACCTCGCTGGTTGTGAATTTTCAACTTCATGTTCATCAAACTTTGTTGGTTGAAAATCATCAACTTCCTTTTTATCAGACTTTGCGGTTTGTGAATTTTCAACCTCATGTTTGTCAAACTTCGTTGGTTGAAAAACATCAACTTCATCTGTATCTAACTTCGCAGATTGTGAGTGATCAACTTTATGGTCATCAAACTTCGCAGGTTGAGAAGAGTCTACTTTATCTTCCACTTCAACACTATCTTTCACTTCTTCAACAAATTCTTTCGAGGATATTAAATGAGTTGCTTCCACCTTCTTCTCTGGCTTGCAGTCACTTTGTTCACGCTTCTTAAGAACTAAGGTAATCTTGGTTCCTTCGAACATAAAACTATAGCTGTTGGCGTGACTATTATGTTGTACAGCTCGATCAGACTGCCATGGACTTCCCAATAGTAGATGACATACATCCATATCGACAACATCACACCATATATCATCTTTGTACTTTTTCCCAATAGAAAATGTAACCAATGTTCGCCTTCCCACCGTCACTTCTTCCCCTTCCTTTATCCATGCCAGTTTATACGGTCTAGGGTTTTTTTTTAGTCTTCAACCCTAACTTCTTAACGGCTTCTTCAGAGATAAGGTTATCGCAACTTCCCGCATCAATAACGAACTTACAAACCTTTCCCAAGATAGTACAGGTAGACTGAAAAATATTGTTCCTTAGCCAAATGGAATCATTCTCATGCTTTGGCAAATTACACCCTTCGTCTCTATGACCACGTATGTCTTTATGATCAAGCAAATCTTTTCTACTCGATCTTTTGACATCACGACATGGTTCATTGTCAAACCCTCGTGGAGTTCTTCTCTCCTCATCTTTGTAACCATGGTGATCTCGTCTCATTGAAATTGATGATTCCCTTTTATCTTGATAAGATTGTGGCGACACCCTCCTTGCTTCCGTAACCGATGGCGAAACTCTGTTTCCTCCATGGTTCAAGACTGGTGACCTTCCTCTTTGACTTTGATTCAAATCCATCATCAACTTCTCCAACTTTCCAAAACCTTTATTGAACTTCTCTTCGAGGTTATCACTAATTCGTTGCTTTATTGCCTTAGCATCTTCTCTTCTATACACATCGGCAATATTCTGATGACGATTACCTCTTCTTGGATGCATGATTGATCTTCAACAAATCTTCAACACTCGGCCTTGACTTACAAATGAACAAACAATGCACGGCTTGAATTCTTCAATAAGAATTGGCTCCAAAGACTCGGCTTAGCTATGATTGGCTAAGTCTAGCTTTGATACCAAATGACGCAGCGGAAAAAATAACAGAAATGGATGTAACGGTGAAAGTAGCAATCGGTGGATTGAAAATACCAAAATGCCCAAATCCGTTGATCAAAAGATACTGGATTCTAGCTATCTTCGTCACGTTGATCGTGCACGATGCCGTGAAAGAAGATCTACGATTCTTCGAACGTTGATCAAGCACACTTGATACCGTGAATCGGCTTCAACAATCGTTGATTCGAGCGCACTCGAATATCCGAAGGTGGAGATAGGAGATAATACTCAACTGCCAATTTTAATGGTGGCACAAGAGCACACAAAAGAAATTTTATTCAAATTGACTAACTTTTTACAATGACATCACGTCCCTATTTATAGGGTTTACAACACGACACAAACGACTTAAGAAAATTACAACACTTCACAACGACTTACAACAATTTACACAAACGACATAAGAAAACAAAGTACAACGACTTAACAAAAAAAATATAGCAAACGACTTAAACTTGCTCGTTCGCGACCCAAGGAAACTGCTCGCGACTTAAGACGAAGCACGGCAGCGACCTAACTTTGGAGTGGGACCTACCGGAAGACTTCGCGACTTACTCTTCATTCGCGACCGAAGGAAAACAATCAACGACCTAGCAACTGGAGCTTCTCGCGACCTTCTGGAAAACAATCGCGACCTTCTGGATGAAGTTAGGTCGCTGGCAACAATCAACGACCTAGGCTGGAATCCATCGCGACCCTCTGGATCTCTCCGCGATTTAAGGAGGAGGAGGAGCGACCTATGCGTGCCGCGACTTAGGGAAAGTCGCTCGCGACCTAGCTACTGTTCGCGACCTACTGGAGATGTCGCACACCGTTGCTTGCGACTTAGGATAGGTCGTCTGCGACCTAAGGAATTCTGCAATGCTTCTGCCTCACGATCTAGGGTTTCGCAATCTATGTGGATCGCTCGCGATGTCGAGGTACGCGCTGCATCACTATATAACTAACAATGAACCAAATTAACTCATGATTTAAAACAACACTGAAAGAATAGGATGAAAGCAAATAACATGGTCGCTAAGCTTGCAACATCAGCAATAATCATCCTACTAACAATGGAGGTAATAAATAAAGTGAACATGTCTTTTAGTTTAGAAAAAAGTAAATGAATACAGATGATACATAGGTTTACAGAACAAAGATCCTAAAATATACTGGTTAAGCATCCATTCATATGTATTATTTTAAAAAGCAACTTCGTATGTGCTATACCATGGATGGACTTAGGTTTACAGAACATCTAGATGCAATCAAGTTCGTATGCAAATATTTTTAGTCTGAGGTGTTCAAAAAGCAAATTGATAACTTAAAGACAAACCACAGAGGTACATTTGTGCTGCGAGACAACAAGTTCCGGTGGCTCTCACACTTATCTCTTGATTCCACACCTGAGGCCCTTGCCAATGACTAAACTGTTCAAGCTACAAACATGTACTTGTATTTTCCATGTGGAATCATTAGAGGAGCCCTCTCTAATTTAGGAATATCATGCGCTGTTTCTGCTGATATTCTAGCCATCCTGCCTGTGGGTTTTGTCAGCTCTTTTTTTTCACTCCTTAGAAACTATCTTTTTTGTATGGATAGTTATGTGAAGTGGTACATACATTTGAAACTGTTCTCTGAAAGTTGAAAACTTACCTTGAATGTGAACTTGTACATGTTCTTTGCCTCCTGAAACTGTTTTAACATACACGAATGTTTGCATATCATAGTTTTAACATACACGAATGTGAAGTGGCATAACTCTTCTCATCCTGAAACTGTTTTAATATACATTTGAAACTTTTTGGAAGTTAAAACTTGTTCTTCAATGTATTCCTTTTTTTCTTGATATTTTTACCTACATTTGAAACTTAAATATCATCAGTTTCTTTATTTAAGGAACATTGCTTCTTGAATCTGTAGGCTCATTGTTCGCTTGCATATCACATTTTGATGATTTAAGATTTAATAATTAATGATTAATTTACTATTTAGTAATATATTCAGTAATTAATAAGTTAACTGAAACAAAAGTGTGTTATTGACAAAAACCGAACAAGGAATATTTAAGCAGGTTTTACATGGAGAACTCGACTTTGAAACAGAACCATGGCCAAGCATCTAAGATAGTGCTAAAGATTTAGTAAGCAAAATGCTCGTTAGAGATCCCAGTAAGATAATAATTCCCTTTTTGTTGCTGTTAGTGAATATGTTTTCTTATTAATTTTATGTCCCTTTCTAATATGCTTGAATTCCTTTCTTTCTACATTATTGGTCCATAATAATTCCAGTTTAAATTGGGGGCATTTCTACGGTGTACTTTTTTATTTTACTTTATATGAAAATTTAGAATCATGTCGTACATTTTGGTGACTGTAACTAATATTGTAGTTATGAATTTACTTCTTCAGGGCTTTCGTTTATGGAATATCCGGGCCCAAAGATTATTGATCCTGATTATGCATTATCTATAGTTGTGGTAAATAGAATTTTCATAGAAAAATAAATAACAAAATTTCTTATATTTCGAATCACCCGTATTGATTCATGTAACTTGTGTTATACCAAAGCATTTATATACGGTTATAAATCATAGAAAATGTATTTGTGCCTATTCGAATTTTATTTGAGTATCTATATTTCTATACCTTTTATCTTGCTTTATTAAGAGCTTTATTAATTGTATTGTTTGTATTCAGCTTCTTTTATATTAGTTTTGGTCTGAACGACAATGATTTGTAATTATATTAGGACTTTATAAATGATGTGAATGGATAATTCATTTTGGTTTTTTAGTAGTTGTGAGTATGATTTGTATACATGATGCACTAATGCTCTAATATTTTTTTTAATTTTGCATCTCTTTGAACAACGAACAAAAACAATTGTAAAAGAAATCTATTACAATGGTCAATGCCTGTGTGGCTGGGGCATATTGTAATGGTCCATGCCCGTTGTAAAAGACCTTATTGCAACGACTGTGGACCACTGTAATTTATTTACTACAATGGTTTTAAAACGTTGTAAAATCTTTTGAGTCCATTACAACATCGCATAATAAGATGGACGTTGGTCCGTTGCGAAACCCCTATTACAATGGGTATTGCTCTTTGTAAAAAGGGTATTTTGTTGTAGTGATAATCCCTTAATTTAACAGGAGGTCGCGTTTGACTTGTAGATCTTCATATAGCTTCTTGAGTTGGTTTTTCATGAGTTAATTCTTCACCTGACTTATTTATCTCTTCTTCTCCCCCAGAAGGGATTGCACTTGTTTCGCCAACTTGTTCTGCATTTGTATGCTCAACCTGTTCTTGATTTGTTTCTTCGGGAAACATGAAATCATTTGTAGACAATATGACTGGTTTACCTTGTGTATTTTCTGGTTCACTTGTTTGATAATATGGTTCATTTTCAAATAATGATACATCTCCTGAGAGATAAATTTTATGATTTTTTATATCATAACATTTACACCTTTTTTTGGGATGAGTATCCTAAAAATATGGCTTTAACAGCGTTTTTATGTAGCTTGGCATGTCTTTTTATGTGTATGAAGCATGTACACCCAAAAACTCTTATGTGATCAAGATATATTTTCCTAGTCTTAAGAATTTCTAAGGGACTAATATTTTTAAGCATGACATTTGGCAATCTAATTATGAGGTAAGTTACAATTAGTACAACATCTAACCAATAAGATTTTGGAACGTTAGTTTGAAAAAGAAGAGATCTAGTGACTTCAAGTAAATGTCGATTTTTCCTTTTCGAAACTTCGTTTTGTTCGGGTGTATTAATGCAAGTAGTTTGGTGTAAAATTCCTATTTGTTTAAAAAATTCTATGAAATTTTTATTTACATATTTTGTCCCATTATTTGATCGAAATATTTTAATTTTTGCATTATATTGATTTTCTATAAAATTGTAAAATTCTTGAAAATATGAAAACTTCGTTTTTTCCTTTTAAAAGGTAAACCAAGTTGTGCAAGAAAAATCATCAATAAATGTAACAAAATATTTAAAATGATTATAGGAATCAACAGGGGTTAGACTTCAAACATCAGACTGAATTAAATTAAAACATTTTTCTGACTTATTAATAGATAAAAAAAATGACAATCTAGTTTATTTTGAAAGCTTACAAACAACACAATTTTTGGAATTTAATTTATAACAAAAAAGTTTATTCAAAATTTGATCACATGGATGACCAAATTTCCAATGCAGCAATTTGTGATGATCTGATAAATTTAACGACACATGACATTTGTTGGTGTTTTCACTAAGATAATAGAGGCCATTTTTCAAACATCCCTCACCAATCTTCGTCCCTGATTCTCTATTCTAAAAGGTCACTTTATACGGTGAGAATATAACACTGCAATTCAATTCATGGGTTATTTAACTAATTGATAATAAATTTGAATTAAAATCTAGAAAATATAAATATTTTTCACATCTTTTATAAGAAACTTTGATGTACCAAACCATCTCCATTGGCAACAGTTATATGTTGAGGGTCTTTATTTTGTCAACATTAGTTAATTTATTTTTGTTCCATGTCATGTGATCAGTAGCACCCGAGTCAATTAACCATCTATTTGCATTTTGACATATACTTGCAATTTTAAGATTGTTATTGACTTTTAATGAGTTAAAAATAGTGTTAGAATATACAAAATCTGAAGTTTGTTGCTGTAACAAACTATTTAATCGAGTTAGTAGTTGATTCTATTGCACCGTTTGAGCCATAAAAGATCCTGTTGAAGCGAAGCTGTTATTTATTTGAGTCCATTGAGTCGATTCAAATCCATCCCTTTCAATCTCCACTCCTTTGCTAAAACCACCAAATTTATTCTCCCTTTTTGCGCCATCCCACTTACCTTCTCTGTCTCCCTTCTCTCTGATCGGTCGGAGGTGGGGATGGAGGAACCAGCAGCCATCGCGGTTGAGCCAGTGGTCGCATAGCTTGGTTTTTGAAGCTCCTTTCCCATTGGCCATATCCTTAAAAATAGGGTTTGAGTATTTTACCTGAAACGCCTTATTCTCTTGATTTTTCGACTTGCAAGGGTTCATGAGTGCTCGCCGAGGTTGCTCTTACTAAATTCTTGCCACTACGTCGTTAAAAATTCGCATCTCGACTGATGCCAAGACTTGAGACCTGATCGATTCATAGCTTTGATCGAGATCCCCCAAAGAGGAAAAAATGAGTCTTATTCAGATCTTTTTTAGGTTTTAATTGGGTCTATTGTTGGTGGGAGATAGACATTGAGCTCTTCACATTTTGACATTATTTTGGTTGCTAGTTTGTTATTACTTCGGGTACTTTGTTTAATTGGGGAATGCTCTTGTTTTAGGCCAAAGATATGAGCGAATTTTTTTTGTTGATCATACCTTCTCTTGGCTTTATCCCCAACCTCTTGTGATGTGCTTGAGAACATGAGTACGTTTGAAATCTGGGGTTCCATTGTGATGAGTAGCCATGACATGATTAATTGGTCGGTTGTCTCACATTCTTCTATTTTTGCTTTCTCTTCGGGAGTTGGCTCAGTTGACTTTGCTGCTTTGGGTTTTTCCCTTTTACCAATGAGAAATCTTAATTTCTCTTTGCCACCAAGACCAACTATTACTGATCTAGACCAGAGAATATAATTTCTGTTGTCATTGACTATGATATTTGTGAGTTTAGTGTTGTTGGATTGAGACATGTTGAACTGACTGCAGTTCTTTGTAATCTGCAGCTTTTGATATGTTGCGAAACTTTTGAGTCAGGATTTGACCCGCTCTGATACCATATTGAATTTTTGAGTATTGAATTTTTTAGGAGAGGGTTACATATGATGAATAATTAGTTTTTTCGCTAATTTCCGATTCTACAAGTTCTCTGTACATGATAATATATAGCCTAATTCTACTAGCCGTTGCATATTTCTTAAATTATAATTCTATTAGCCGTTGCTTATTTCTTAAGTTATAATTGTGTGATTACACCCTAATTACAGGCTAAGTACCAAGTATAGCTGACACATGTATAATGGATGCTAGCCTTTTATTTGTTTCATGTTACAGCCTATGATGAAATATTCTGAGGCTATCATTCATATATCTCTACAACCTTTTATTTGTTTCTTGTTACAACCTATAATGAAATATTATGAGGCTAGCTTTCTTGTTTCTCCACATATAACATAAAATGTATACACAAATAATAATAATTCTTTCAATATCTAATTTATTTATTTTAAAAAGTGTATCTTACATTACATAATATAATTTTATTTTTAACAATTTATTGATTAGATTACAATGATAAGAATTAAATTATATAAGCATTCTCATTTTCAACATGATATTAAACCTAACCCAACTCATAACTCAACTAAACACCAAAGAACATTGGTTTGCTATTATCAAAGTTTTAAACATAACTTTCCTACAACAACATGAAATATATGGTTAATTGCAAATATAAAATTATTTAAAATTAAATAATGGATAAAATTTCACACGTAGATAAGCTGATCATAAGATGCTCTTCTTAATTACAAATATGTACAAAGCTCTTCTCAATTATTTAATTCTCATTAATTCATTTATAAATCCTTAAAATATGACAATTCAGTATGTATACGACATTCATGTTAGCAGAATTGGTAATGTTATTGATTCACTCATACATATAAAAAATTATATATCACATAACATAAATTATTTACATATACAACATTAACATTCTTACTTTATATTTTTGTTTGAGTTATGACAATAATTCTCACAAAGATATGTAGATAGTGAGGACTGAACCTTCAACCTTACATCAAAGCATCTTATGTCAATTTAATTTATTATTCGTTTATCATGATAAATTTATCATATACTGCATAGTAAAATTTTACTTTTAGTAATAATTAAAATATAATTACTATATTTTAAAAACATCATCATGTGCAACGCATACGTCACACACTAGTTTAATAGGCGTCTGAACTTGAAAGTCTATTAAATATGCGTCTATTAAATAACCAATATTTTATTCAACAAAAGTTGTTCGAACTCTTTGGAACTTGTATAGTAATATGACAATATTAACAAGTTAATAACATATAAGTTAACCACAAATTAATTAAAATAAACAGTTTTAATTAAGAGTTGAAAAGGCGGGTCATTACGCGTTTGATATCCCTTATTAAATAAGGGATTAATTCTCAAACGCATATTTAATAGGAGTCTAAGAATTAAACGCCTATTAGATAAGCATTGATGGTTAGATGTTAATTAAATAGGCATCCAACTGTTGGGAATTTTCATTAATATTGATAGTTTAATTTTTAGAAACTAAATATTAAACCATTACTCTGCTGAAATTACTCTATGAAACATGTGTGCTAAAAATGAATGAATGCTTTGGTGTACCTCTAGTCCACCATTTTGTGTAGGAAAAAGGACATCCAAAATTTATTTATTTTCAAAATCATGTGGTTGATGTCTTCTGCTAATATTCACCATTCATTCATGTTGTTGCTCCACCATGATCTATTGTGAAAATTGTATATTATAAGTAAACAAAATTCACTACATACACATATCTCTATCCATTTGATTTTATCCATGATGTGAGAATTAAAAGAACTACGGTTAAATATATATGTGGTGTATTTAAATGATTATGTTGACATTCAATTGAACAACAACATGATGTGGAATGAAATAATTAAATGGTGATTTTCAATGGATACTCAAAAAAACAATGTATAAACTAGATTACTTAACAAATTTAAATATGGATTACGAAAGCTTTTAAGTTTTTATCACAAATTGCAGTCGAGTGGGAACTCTGCTTTTTGCTAGGTTTTTTCTTGGATGTGATTCATGTACGTAACATCCAATAGCAATTCTTTTAATTGATCGATGGTGGTAAAATTTAAAATATTAATGTGTGGAGGTAAACATAATAAATTTAGGAAAAACATATTTTGAAACTAGTTATATGTAAGGTTATTATGGTGATGGTACATTTACCATAATCTTACCAATAACAAGAACATTGTAACCAATTTATTAGATTTTTAGTAGATGTTATTAATGTTACTCATTATAATGTTTCCTTTTCAATATTTTGAACTTTAAAACCTATTAATAACAGAGTTATTTTTTCGTTCTATTGTAAATTTGTGATGAACAAAGAAAACTTTCTATATCAACAGAAATAAATCAAAATGTTCACGTCAGCATTGATGGATTTATAATTAGTAAAAACATATTTATTATTTTGTCACTGTCAAAATCTTAATGCAACATAAATTTAATGTCTTTATTTATTAATAAATTTATCATTACTAATAAATGGTTTATCATTCTAACAGCATACCAACGATCATGTTTACTACTGTAAAGTATCTATAATAATTTTTAATTTATCAATAGTCTCATACGGTTATAGTTTTATTATATTGGTAACGATTACCATTACCATAACTACTATACTTATAATATTTTTGCACTTGGAGAAAAAATGATGGAAGTCCAGACATTGTCAAAATTATATACTGCTGCTGATTCCAGTATTCCCAGTCTAGAAATAAACGGAAGCTGCCGATTCCAAGATTCGCAGTCCAGAAATAAATGGAAGAACATGCAAAAGCAACTTACAATATTGGGGAAAATTTAGATTAACACCCCAAACGCAGTGGAAATAATAGGATCGTGTTGATGGTGAGGTGGAACAAATAGATCCTATTGTTTCTACTTTATTTTCTGTTTGTTCTACCTCACCATCAACACGAACCTATTATTTCCGCTGCATTTGGGGTGTTAATCCAAACTTTCCCTAACAACCTAGTATTAGAGTTATCAGGTTGGCTGATAGAATGTGTTGGGCAATACAACAGGAGATGAAGATACCCTAGTTGAAGTAAGGCCCTATAGTAGAGGATCGTATATTTTGTAAAACTTTCGGTTGGCAATATAGAACTGAAACAGGGATAATGACTTCAAGAAGTGGCAATGGAGGATGAAGGTTGTTCTTAGAAGGAATAGGGTTCATAAGGTAGTATTCGACACTAAGATTTAGCGATCGACATTTCAACGGTGGAGAAGGAGGAGATAGAAGAATGTCGTGGGAGAGAATGTTATCTTGGAGATTAGCGGTGAAACCACTGTTAGAGGAATTCAGACCAAGCTGGAGAATATTTCCACTAGAAGAAGCCATTCGCAAACCGTCTGATTCTGCTGAAGACATTTTTCACCATAAAAATGAGAAAGGATACTTCGTGAAGGCAAATCATAGTTTTTCTTTGATGGTCTTTTTATGAAGATGAAGATTATGGATTTGAGGGTGGATGAAAAGCAAAAGGCGATGGTACTTTTGTGTTCTCTTTTGGAGCGTTACACTAGTTTCACTAATAGTCTTATACATGAGAGACACTATGGAAGTGAAAGATGGGAAGTTGGGTCTTCTATCTAAAGACTTGAGGGATCAGCTGATGGAGATGAGTGAATGTAGATGAGAGAGTAGTACTCAGGGTTTACTCATTGAGAAAGGAAGACGGAAGAAGAAGAATTAGAATTTAGGGGGCGTTCTAAGTCTCAGAAGCACAGAAATAGTTGGAGAGAAAAGTCGAGAGATGGGAAGTGCCACCCTATAAAGTTAGAGGTATGCCCTAAGGGCAGATTTGTAATTTATTATAAATTATTAGCTCTATAATAAAATCTCATTTGACATAAAAGGTGTTTGTTTTCTATTATATATTTGTTATATTATGATATATTAATTAAATAATTAGTTTAAAATATTTAATGGAGAATCTTTAAATAGTATATTATTTGGTATTAGTTACAAAATGTTTTAATTATGAGAAATTTATCGTATTGAATAATAACATGTTGTTTTAAATATTCCTGATAAAGATGTTTTAAGAAAGGATATCGATACATCCATTGAGACCAAAGTACTTGACGCCCACCAAATGTTAGGTAGCATATTACTCATGGCTGTTGAGGGCAATAAGAGGTTACGTGCTGAGAGTTATTGTATAACTATGGAATGACTCGTCCGAGAGTTTCCGTTGGTCAATAACAACTGGGTCAAACATGAAATCTCGAAGTGACAATATTATTTGGCTCTCTTGGCTCTAAAATATAAGAACATTTGCCGTATTTGCTCTAATCTACTTAAATTAAATTTACATCAAAATGATCAACCTAAGAATATTTTTAGAAACGATAAGCTCACTGGGCCAAACTATACTGACTGGCTAAGAGAAATTAAGATAGCACTCACATACAAAGGGTTATGGTCATCGATAACTGAACCTTTAAGAGAGAAACCCACCGAGGGCACAGACCTCGAGATAGTTAAGTCTTATAGTACTTGGGTAGTTGATTGCAAAATTGTTTAAGTGTTTGTGTTGTTTATTTTAGAGACGCCATTGCAAAGGCAACAAGAACATATATATGTCCATAAAATCTTCGAAAGCCTCAAAGTTGTTTTTGGGGAACAATCTCATTCTATATGCTACGAGATTACTAAGAAATTGTTCAATACGAAGATGAATAAGGGAAATTGCACTGAGGATTTTGTCTTGACCATGAATAGCTATATTTATAGACTTTCAGTAGCAGATGTGAAAATAAGCGATGAACTGCAAGTGGATTTGATTCTAGTCCCGCTAACTCTGTAGTTTAAGCCATTCATATTGAACTACAATAAGAACATGGTTGAGTGATATCTCGTCGAGCTACTTAATATGTTGAGGTCAGCTGAGGAATCGTTGAATGATCAAAACACAGTGTTTGCTGTAAAAGGTAAGACCGCGTCTTCAGAAGGTCAGAAGAATCGAAAGCGGGGTTCTAAGAAAGGTAATAATAATGCTCCTACTGACAAAGGTGAATGTCACCACCGTCATAAGAAGGGGCATTAGAGATGCAATTGTCCTAATTTTTGAAGTTGGTCAAAGAAAAGAAAAAAAACTATTTCTTTCACTCTTAGAGGAATGTTTATGATACAAAATTGTTTTGCAATCAATAAATTATCCTGGGTTTTGGATACTGGATCTAGGACTCATATCTATAACTCGTTACATGTACTTAGGAGTAGAGGCATGTGACGAAGAGTGAAATGAGGCTTCAAGTTGTTAATGGATCTTCGGTAGATACAATTGCAGTTGGAGATTATCACTTGAGTTTCCTGAGTGGATCTAATTTGTTTTAAATAATTGTTATTGTGTTAAAAACCTTATTTGCTTTATTATACATATTTCTAGATTATTTTGAATAGATTTTTGTATTCATTATAAAGACGGTATTATGAATGTTGTGCTTGATGGAATTACATTTGCAATGGTGTTTTAGATAATGGCATTTATGTAATGAATTTTAATCATATATGTGACATGAATAATTCCTCTGTTGACATTAATAATAGTTACTTATGGCAGTGTAGGCTAGGTCATATTAGTGACAAGACTGCGCCAAAAGAAAACCAGAGTTTTTCTACCGTTATTTGGTTATGAATCATTTATATTTATCACTAATGAGTCATGTCTCAAAGGAAAAATGATCAAGCACCACTTCAATTGGAATAGTGAAAGTGTTAATGAACTCTTCCCTTGGTAGGGATCGGCACCTATCCCTATTTAGAATTGGTTTAGTTGGATTTGTAGAAATGATCGATCAATATCTCAACATATACTAATCCAATTGGCATGAAACTTGGAGGTTATGCATAATATAAAATGGAAAAGCTCCCCTAGGGATCACATGTCATTTGGAAGAGTTTGGAGGGATCGGCTCCTATCCCTCCAAAGGGATCGGCTGAAATCGGAATATGTGCAACACGACTTCACGGAAAATGCGATATCTCACAAACCGTAAGTCGAAATACCACGAAATTTGGAGAGAAAGTAGCTAACATCATGGGGAGCTCCCCAAAGGGTCGCACCCCATTTGGACACCAAAATAGGGATCGTTACCGATCTCTATTGCTGGCCCCAATGGGCCTGAAAATTCTTGGGTGGCCTCGTCATGGCAAGGAGGTTCTTCTGCCGAAATTTCAGCCCAATCCGTACACGTCTTCCCCTATAAATATAATAGGCATGGCATCAAAAAATGGATCTTCTTTCTGGTTCTCTTTATCTTCAACCTAGGCTACACTCTACCAATTTTATTTTTGGATTTCGGATTGTAACTGTAAACAAACTACAGTATAATAAAACAATTCATGCACGAAGTGGACGTAGGCTGGAGTCAGCCGAACAACTATAAATCTTGTCTCTTTTTACTTGCTTTCATTTTTAATTTGTTCTTCATATTATATTATCTACATTAGATACCATCTGAGATCTGTGACTGGATATTGATGCTTTTATACAACTGGGTGTTGGTGGCCAATTTGACGCCAAAAGTGTTAAACATATAAATTTGTAGAAAAACAATTCACGCACGAAGCGCGTGTCGTAATACTCGTAATAATATTGACACTAATAACAGAAAATGGTTACGAAGATTTCGAAATAATAACTGCATCTATAGAGTCTTTTATTTGACATACGGAACTAGTCGATTTAATTTTTAAATATTGAAAAATAAAATTAATTCCATTACATTTTTTAGAATTTCAAAAATGTTGGGATTTATTGAAATTTAAGAATGCATTTAAAAAACTTGTTTTTTCCTTTTACTTTTGGAATTTTGTGAAATTTGTTGAAGTTATGAATTTTCTTAAAGTTATGAAAATTCTCAAAGTTTTGAATTATCCTATGCTTTGAAAATTTCTCAAATTTAATTTCATAAATTCTGAAATGATACTGATATTTTCTAGTAAATTTTCCAAAGTCAGAAAATTTACTACATATAATTCTAAAAAATAAATAAATATTTAATGTAAATCTAATCTAATATATAAACTAAGGTACCGTTTGCAGAAATCATTTACCCTATTTGAGTTAGCGTCGCGTCTGAAGCGTTAATGGTAAGACCCACATGGTTGGTCCACTTAAACAAACCATTGGAATTGTACCGTTTCCGCCAGACGTGTCTACACGAACGGTAAATTTCCAACGGTTTGTTCAAACGGTAAAAAAAACACCTCTATATATTACCATTCTCTCTTCATCTTCCTCACCACCATCAACTCAAAATTTCAAAATTTTAACTCGGTTTTGAGATAATTTTTGTCACATTCTTCTATATCTCATTTCATTTTACTATCCATATTTTTTTGAACTAGAAAACGGTCGAAACTGATTCGAAAAACTCCCATCAATGTCTTAAAAATTGGTTTGAAAGAGCTATGTCGCAATTCTTACATTGTGTCATTGATACTTACCAAGCTGTTGGAAACAACAAAAAAGACATCCATAAAAAATTTGCAACGACACTGAATAAGATTTTGACAACTATTCTGAATAAAATACGGTAACCGACGAGCAAGTTGGCTACAAATACGTGGGACTAAAAATAACAATGGTCGGTATGAAAGAAGTTATGTAACAAAACCGACTCTTGATGGGATCTGTGATGGGAACAGTTAGCGTAAACGAGCAATGATAGACCGATCGTATGAAGGTAATTTTGTTCGCATTTTTTATTTATTTATGAGTTAGTACTAAGTTTTGTTCCACTTTCCTTTGTTTTTCAAGAGTTTGGAACTACAATTCTGAAGTATAGAAGGGAATCAATAGCTCTTGTATAGTCATTGCAACAGATTTTCCAAGGTCCTGTTGCAACGGAGAGGGTTATTCACACTTAGTGTCATTGAAGAACAAACTACCAATGCGTCTAACTACTCAACGCCACCTGTAAATTATCAAAATACACTTTCGGACGCGTCGTAAGTACGCTTCTCTATTCCGATCCAGTTTCACCTACCTCTATACATTATTAGAGAACAGTTTTCGACATCACCTATAAATTTCCAGAAACGCACTTCCAATGCGTCTGACGTCACCTATAAATTTCCAGAAACACACTTCCAATGCGTCTGACGTCACCTATAAAATTCTGGTTACGGTCGCTTAGAGAAGTTTTTCTAAACTAAGGATGATTAAAGATTATCTTCGAACGACAATGTCATAAGAAAAATTAAATGAATACGCAGCGATCTCAATTAAAAGCGTGTTTATGGATAAACTTGATTATAACAAATTAATTGAGAATTTGCTACAGAAAACACTTTGTAGAAAAATTGGCCATTAATTTGTATGAGAAGGGCAAAACGCTTCGTGCCATTTTGTAAAATTGGATTCGAAGTGCTTTATTAAAAAGGTCAATATGATTTATGCTTCTTTTAATCGAGTATTGAAATCTATTTGTTATTTTGTTATGTTGTAGTTTTATATGTGATTTTATGTTTATACATAAAAGAGAAATTTAGAAAAATTGATAACATAATAAGGGTAAAAAAAATTCAAGTTGGGCTTGAACAACGTATTCTTTGGGCCGTCCCTAGTCATATGATGAATAATTTATTTATTTATTTTGAGTATGTCAAGAAAGTAACTGAATTTGTATATATGCTATTTCAAAAAAATGTTAATCACAAAATGTAAAATAAATGAGCATGCATCACCGCAAAATATAAGATAGATAATAAAATGATCATTGGTAGCAAAATTTACCAAGACCAGTATTATATGATCATTGTCTAACAGCAGGCATATAAGCCCTGTGTTGGCTCCTTCAATAACAACTTTATAGCATCTATTTTTTCCATCTTTAAGTGTTTCCTAAACAGGTACAATTCATAAAAATCATTTGGATTTTTCAGAATCCTTACAAGTGAAAATTTTCATTTTTCAATGATTGAGATTTGGCCCAAAATAATTATATAAAACAATCATAAGTTGGTTTTGATTCGGCAGAATTTGTACTATATCATCATTGGTGTTAGTACCTAGCTGGCTTCTGCTTTTAGGAAAGCAAGCAAGCCAAACTCATTCCTGTGAACCATACACTGTACGGGATTTGCACACTTTAATTTACATGGATGTAAGAGGCATGTTGGAAAATTTCAAAATTAGTTTTGGGTTTGGGTTTGTTTTTGAAGAGGGAACAAGTGGAAAGAAGATGGAAGAAGAGGGGTGGAATGTATAGTTCCACATCTTGAAAAATAAGGGATTATACTTAGTTAAATATAGGATTCTCTACGTAAGGTTGGGGCCGTTTGGGCACCCAAAGCTTTACTTTGATGTGAAGAGGGAAGTTATGCATCACCACCACACGCGCGCGCCGCGGTCGGGTCTAAAATGACAAATTAATTTTTGTTAACGGGCCGGATCCAGAATTTGAATGGATGCAATGCTTGACGAATGGACACTTCCTCCTCTACTATAAATAGCGACGCCCAGAAAGTGTTGCAAAACACATTCGTTTCCACCACAGTTTGCAACGCCTGTAAGGTGTTACAAATGTAGAAACGTCTGTTCTGTGACGCCCCACCTCTATACTCACGCTAGCCAAGGACACTACGGAGTAATGCCGTCAACTAGCGCGAAAAATAAGGCTGTTGAGGAGCGACCATCCGTGTAATTGTTTTGTGCGAGTACCGATATGTCAGATAGTATAACTTACATTTTATTTCAAGAGGAAATCCGACATACCGAATACAAACTCAAAGCTACCACACGGTGGCTATGTGGACTTCGGAAACAAACGTAGAAATAAACATAACACAAATCAGTCACAGATGTTCATATCTCAAAGGCGGAAACAGATATGAATATAACACATAAAAGTGTACATCAGAGTAGTGGTCAAACAAGATCCACAATATCACAAAAGAATAGATACAAGTGCTAGACAAAAGAATATGTATACATCAAGGAGTCTCTATCTCAAATGTATAACAACAAAAACTACCAATCTAATGTAGTTAGACAAAAGTCAGAAGATGATTCCAGATAAGGAGTCAAGCAGAAGCACCTGTAACATCTCGGTCTGACCCGAGTATTATTTAATAAGAAAATAATAAATGGATCAGTCTAGCTATAATTATCATATAAAATGAGATAGGATAAGAGATATGACCAAAATCGTATGGTAACAAAAACACCACACTGTGACAAGTATACATTAAACAACAAAATCATACAATATCTCACGAATCTCAAATACCCAAAAAGAATCACATTCTTTAAATTATTCACCAAAACACAAATATTGACAAACATATTAATGCCAATCACAAAAGTTGGTGAAACATAAATTCTAGAAATCATCAACTAGAAATCCAGAAATCACAAAAAGGGGAAAGGCCTATCACAAACGGGAGCATGAAAACTCACCAACGCGTGTATCACAAACGGAACGCTATTCCATGGTCGCTAACCACAGAGCCGGTGCCACGACGTAGTACAGCGAACGCCCGAGGAATCAAACTCAAATAATCCAGAACATCGACGTAGTACAACGCTACGCCCGATGAACCAAACACAAATAATCCGGAACATCGACGTAGTACAACGAACGCCCGATGAACCAAACTCCAATAAAATCATAGGTCGCTAACCTATAAAAATGAGACGAAGCTTAATAGAACGGGGTATAGTCCCCCATGTGGACAAAGAGACATCGCACATCGCTAGTCTAAATCACAAAATGATCATCAATGATCGACAAGTGTAAATTACACTAAGTTAGTAAATATAAGAGTTTAGCTTCATGTCCCATAACCACTAGCTTAACTTAAATATTTACGAACAAATTGTAGATTCCCACTCGAAAATTGTCACAAGAATTTCAATCGAACAAGTCCAAAAATTAACCGACGAAGTAAACGCAAGCGTTTCATACCACTTGTTTTGCTAAGCCGTTTAATTAGATTTTCTCATACGAATGAGGTAAAGGTTTGTATATACTAATAGATTAGAAAACGGTTTTATAAAAACGAACTTTGTATTAAAAATAGAGTTAAAATCATCTTTGTAAAAGAGTTTGAATATTTACTACTAGTATAGAAACCTTTGTATTTTAAAGTGACAAATCATAGAAATAATTGTAGAAACAATCAATCACAAAAATTCACATACGAAGACGTGAATCAAATCCAAAGAAATCGATACCGAATCCATCAAAATGGATATTCTCAAAAATCCCGAAAAAGAAGTCATCAAAGTCAATAATAGATGATAACAATAAATCGGATAATCACGAATCGATAAAAATTAGAATCTCAAGCTAAATAGGCAAAATAGAGAAAAACAAGCAGATCAGTCGATTGGCCTCTGCAGTCAGTCGACTGATCTAGAAACCCGAGAGTTTCAGACCATGCAGTCAGTCGACTGACTGCAGAGGCCAGTCGACTGGCTAGCACTGAAACTGTTTTCCAGCCTATCCAATGAAGAGCAAACTCTCACAATTTGCAACCGGACGAGCAATGGGCTTTAGGGGTTTTTGACAATCGACACCCAGCCCTATAGGCTCTTCGATACACCACCAAAAACATGTTCACAAATCAAAGCTAGGATTTTCAAAGTTTTGACTTCAAAACACCAAAAATTGAAATGTTCACCAAATCAATTCAAACCAAAAGCAAATGAACATGAATAAGTGTTAGGAATTCATACCTAACAACAATGATATAAATAGACAAAGATGTGAGTTCAAAAACTCACCTTTAAACCCAAAAACGATGGAGGAGAAGCTTGAAAGCAAAGGAAGATCAACTACTCTTCAACTCCAACTCTAGAAGCTTGAATCTAAGCTCAAAAGAAGAACATTTCCAAAGTTAGGTTTAGGGAATTTCTGAAATTAAAGAGAGGACGAGTTGGAGAAGATGAAGAGGATGCTTACCTAAGCTTCTCTTTGATTTCGGAGCTAACACTTGGATTTGTAAAAGAAACTAGGGCTTAGGAATTTCTAATTTCTCATTCCTCTCCCCATTTTTACTTAAGCTTGAATGTATTAGGAAATGAGGATGAATGAAGAGGGGAGGGGTTGAGTTAGGGTATTAAGATGGGTTAGTGGGCTGAAACCCAAACCCAAAGTGAAAAAGTCATAATTTTTACTCAACTCCAAACATATCGATGTTTATACTCAAAAAAGTTGTAACGCCATTTTGGACTCAATGGAGGTGGTCTCGAGTCCTAATTCGGCTGTTTGCAAAAAGTAGCTTTTCGGACTATAATCCGACTAACGATGCTATATTTAAATAAAATATTTAAATATACAATCGTAAAATATGCGGGTTGTTACATGTTCTCTTCTTCTTCATTGTATTCTCTACTAAATTGCTTCATCAGAGATCGGATTTGAGTGTTCTTGGTCGGATCAAAATCGTACAAGTTTTGAATCCGATTACACTGTTTGAAGGCTTCATTGAATCCTAAAGTCGATAGTTCGGTAACCCGTTTGTACCTATTGGGTTGAACTATTGTCTAAAAGAATCTACGCAGTAAATCCTTGAAGTCAGAAGTACAGCAGTTATCATCTTCATCATTCTTGAATCATCGACATAATTACCCAACAATGCATCATATGTTTAAGGGTGCGTTAGCATTAAATTTTTAGCAAGTTACGACGTAGACCGTGTCCGACGGAATAACTGGCCAACGATTCCTTTTGCACCGTTTGAACCATGCAACATAAATGATCGTTGGAATCTAAAGCGTCCGACGCGTTCGACGCCAACCGCCATCTCTCCTCTCTGTGAAACCCCTCCTAGTTCCTCTCTTTTCTCCACCATCTCCCCCATCAATTCCAAGCACAACCAAGCTGTTCCGAGCATTATCAAGTACCGGTTGACTTTTTTTAATCAGTCGGTCGTGTTTATTTCACTTTTCTTTACCATATACATTTTTCTAAATTTTTTTCTTATTTTACACCATGTCTACGGTTCTCTCTGAATCTGCCACCTTCAAAACCATTACCGATTAAATTGCAAAAAGCACAGTAGCGTTCATTGATATGTCCGTGGAGTTAATAATCACCACACGCGCGCGCCGCCGTCCGACTAACCTGGTCGGGTCTAAAATGACAAATTAATTTTTGTTAACGGGCCAGATCCAGAATTTGAATGAATGCAACGCTTGACGAATGGACACTTCCTCCTCTACTATAAATAGCGACGCCCAGAAAGTGTTGCAAAACACATTCGTTTCCACCATAGTTTGCAACGCCTGTAAGGTGTTACAAACGTAGAAACGTTGCAGATCTGTTCTCTTCTTCTTCATTGTATTCTCTACTAAATTGCTTCATCAGAGATCAGATTTGAGTGTTCTTGGTCGGATCAAAATCGTACAAGTTTTGAATCCGATTACGCTGTTTCAAGGCTTCATTGAATCCTAAAGTCGATAGTTCGGTAACCCGTTTGTACCTATTGGGTTGAACTATTGTCTAAAAAAATCTACGCAGTAAATCCTTGAAGTCAGAAGTACAGCAGTTATCATCTTCATCATTCTCGAATCATCGACATAATTATCCAACAATGCATCATATGTTTAAGGGTGCGTTAGCATTAAATTTTTAGCAAGTTACGATGTAGACCGTGTCCGACAGAATAACTGGCCAACGATTCCTTTTGCACCGTTTGAACCATGCAACATAAATGATCGTTGGAATCTAAAGCGTCCGACGCGTTCGACGCCAACCGCCATCTCTCCTCTCTGTGAAACCCCTCCTCGTTCCTCTCTTTTCTCCACCATCTCCCCCATCAATTCCAAGCACAACCAAGCTGTTCCGAGCATTATCAAGTACCGGTTGACTTTTTTTAATCAGTCGATCGTGTTTATTTCACTTTTCTTTACCATATACATTTTTCTAATTTTTTTTTCTTATTTTACACCATGTCTACGGTTCTCTCTGAATTTGCCACCTTCAAAACCATTACCGATTAAATTGCAAAAAGCACAGTAGCGTTCATTGATATGTCCGTGGAGTTAATAGATAGTCGGCCCAAAATGCTGGTCTGTGGAACAGCTTGGTCGCACTTGCTTTTAACGTCCAGAAAGACGTTAACTTGAACGGATCTCAAATAAAGAACAAGTGGGACAATCTCAAGCCCATCTAGTATCCCTGGAACAAACTGCTGTAAATTAAAGACGTTCTCCAAAACGTAGAAACAGACAACATTGATGAAGACGAAGAATGATAGAATACCACGACCAAACACTACAAAAAATTCATACTGCAATCACCACCAAAGTTCCGAGAGATAAACACGATGTACAATGACCTTATTGGGATGCCACAATGCAAATACAACACCACACCATCTCCTTCGGTCGATTTCAACACTCGATTGTACGTCGACACTCTTAATGGATTGGACACGGAACTGGATATTACTAGCATCTGCACTGTACCGCACAAACAGCTCATTGAGGGTACTTCATCATCCAAGCCTAAACGATCTGGACGGACACCCGCTAATCCAATACACAACATCGAGTTCGATCAGATCGATGATTGATGTATGGCGTTGAGCAAACCTGGTGACATTTAAAATGAGCAGAAAATTTTCGTATATTTTCACCCATCAGCAAATGAATTGCACACGTGTCTGTAATATGTTCCTTATAGGGTTGGCAATTAGAACCGAAAACCATAAATCCAAATCGACTCGAAAAGATCCGAGCTCGAGCTAAATCCAACGAGTCTCGAGTTAGATGTGGATGATTAAAAATACCACAAAAAGTCAATCAAACCCAATTTGAACCGTCCAACTTGAAAGACCCGATCAAAAAATATTGAAGTATCTACATTTTAGTGTTATTACCCAACCGAATATAAACCAAAATTCGATTTGGATCTAGATTCTGAAATGTATAGTTTAAACCGGACAAAACCAAGACCTAACCTGTTTGGAACCGAGAGCCGTCGAATCGAGTCTAATTGACACCCCTAGCTCATACTACGAACATTAGAATTTCCTAATAAAAAATTTGCAAGCTTGACAATTGACATATCCTTCGTTGGATTTTTTTATTTTTTTTATTTTAATTGCACTATATCAATTTTTTGTAAGTTGCAATGTATTGGTTTTGCTAATTCTAGGATTGTTATGGTAATGGTTATCGTTACCATTTGACAAATAGCGTTACCGTAACATTTTTACTGGTAATCTAAAATTGTTTACCGTTACCGATCGGCTGATATACCAAAGACTGGTATACCGATAATCTGGTAATCATTACACTAGTAGTGGTAAATTACCATTTGTCCAAAAAAATACATAACTTGACATGTTTCTACACTGTAGCGCATCTTCGGTATACTATTTATAGTATTACTTAATAAAAGGCATAAACGAGAAAGAAAAAAAGTGTATTTGACATTATTTGACCTGATTACTGAATTAAACTTAATCATTTGTTTGGTGTTAAATGTCTATATTAAAGCATATTACATGAATATTTATGTATTTTAAATCGACTAGTAAATTTATCGCTACCACTGGTTTTGAAGAAATATTACCAATAATTTATCGTAGAAAATGGTAAATTTACTATTACCATACCGATTAAACTGGTATACCGACATCAACCAATAATGATAACCAATTAACTAGTAATGGTATACTAATGGTAAATTTAACGTTACCATGAAAGCCCTAATTAATTCATTATCTTTTATTTTAAACTAACTAATTTATCAATTATTACAAATAATTCTACAATATTTAAAATAAAAATCTCAAACAAAAAATAACATGCAATCCCCTTCCAAAGTACCCCTTTCTTAACACAAAAACATTTTTGCCAAACAACAAATGCATCCTAAATGGTGATGTAGGTATACAGTTGGAATAAGGTGCTTTGCGCACTTTTAATTGACTTAGATATCTGAATACACATTAACTGTTGCAAAATATAATTTCGTTTTGGATCTCACGTTATGCAGTCAAATAAAATTATGAAACATATTTTCTGCAAACAAGAAACCACTTGAGGAAAATTAACTTAATAACAAAAATATAAAACGTTTACCTTAAGAAGAAAGTAGTATACAGAAATTAAACTGCTAAGCGTTCAAAAGTACAATTTTTTCGTCGATTCCTTACATAGCAGCGACTACCAGACGACCATTCAAACCAAATCCAAACATAAAATTTCACTGACTCGAAATCTACCAATCTAAGCCCTCTCACCCCTGATTCTCCTAGCAAGCTGAATATCCTTGGGCATAATTGTAACTCTTTTAGCATGAATTGCACAAAGATTTGTATCCTCAAACAAACCGACTAAATACGCCTCAGCCGCCTCTTGAAGAGCAGAAACTGCAGAGCTCTGAAACCTTAAATCAGTCTTAAAATCTTGAGCGATTTCGCGAACCAATCTTTGAAACGGAAGCTTCCTAATCAGCAGTTCGGTGCTTTTCTGATATTTACGGATCTCACGAAGAGCGACTGTTCCTGGCCTGAATCTGTGGGGTTTCTTGACTCCACCGGTGGCCGGAGCAGATTTGCGAGCAGCTTTTGTTGCCAGTTGCTTCCTTGGGGCTTTGCCTCCTGTCGATTTACGAGCGGTTTGTTTTGTACGCGCCATTAAGGAATTGAAAGGTTCGGGTTTTTAATTTGCAAAATTGAGACTGAGATGGTAAATTGAAAAGTGGAGGAAAGGTTATATATAGGCACGGTACGATTGTGTGAGTTTATAATGTTACGCGGATCGCTAATATTGGCCGTTGGATATAGGATAAATGGACGGCGAGAATTAGTAAGACGCGGATTGCTGGTATCACCCACAAATTGGAGGACGAAGGGGTTCTGAGGTGTGTTAGCACAACGTGGGAACTTTACCCCGTTCCATCTAACGCAGTAAAATTGATTGCTTCGCATCGGACGCACTTGTTTTTTTTTTAGAAAATTGGACTTGGACAGTATGTCTTTATTTCTTTTTCGCAGCAGAAGCAATACCCATTCAACAAACCCTCTTTTTTCGACCTCGCAAAAAACGAAATCTTAGGGTCCGTTTGGTTTGCTGTTTTTAGTTTTGTGTTTTCGTCTAAACAAAAATGCGCATTTCTTATGCATTGTTGGAAAACACACAATTTTGAAAAATGAAAATAACATAGAAAATAGAAAACAAGTTTATTTGATTTTTCGTGTTTTGAGACATAACAAAAGGACGGAAAACAATTTCTCCCCTCCATTTTCCGTCCATCGTTGTAATGGCTAAGAATTGTAAAAAAAAATTCATGTTTTCTTGTATTTTGTAACTTATATTGAAAACACAAAACTCAAAACGAAACCAAACGGGCCCTTAACTTTTAACTCGCAACTTAATATACTAAACAGATCCTACTGCAACCATCCTTCAATCAACCGTTTCAATACATCGGTGATATTTTCTCCATGTAAGGGTTTGTTCTATGGTTTGAACTTGGTTAAGTTTTATCCGACGGGCTACTGGAGCGAATAATATTAGACTGTTTATCGTCGATGCATCAACAAAAGATGGTTTAATTTTCTCCCACCAACTATTTTCCGGTTTCTCCTGTAAAATCACAACACCTTCAAAACTTATTCGCTTCAACCTCACTCTCTACATCTCTTCAAAAATGTGGCACAAACAACTCAAGAGTCCAAAAATATAATCTTTTTGCCACTTTGCACTTTTTACGATGCGCCGTGGATGCATGTGATGTCGTCGAAACCAATAAGAAAGGAGTGCATGATAAAATTGGGATAATGCTCAATAAAACCTTGAAAGAGTGTCCGAAAGAAGCAGAGGTTACCGACGAGCATGTTTGACACAAATACCATGCACTGAAAAAACAGTGGATAGTCTGGCGAAGTTTATACTATAAAACGGGGCGAGATGGGATCCTTTTAGGTTCCTCTTTCGTTGATCTTTCACATTGATAGAGTTAGGGGTATGCCTTATGGACAATTATGTAATTTACTGTAAATTATTAACTTTAAAATCTCGTTTGAACTAATAGGTGTTTTTCATTCTATTATACACTTGATATAATGTATTGTATTAATTGTCTATTTAATTTAAGTATGTATAACAGAAAATCCATAAATGATATTTTTGTGATAGTAATTACAATGTGTTATGATCATGGTACATTAATCACAATGTAAATAAACATATCGTTTTAAATATTAATAGCTAGTATGTATCGAGACTAAATATCGATATATCCGTCGACACTATAGTACGTAACGCTCTTCAAATGTTGGACAGTGTATTACTCATGGTTGTTGGGGCGCCAAGTGGTTGCGTACTGATAGTTATTGGATAACCATGGAATGACTCACTCGATGGTTTTCTATTTGTTAATATAACTAAGGCCAAATAGAAAATATTGATGTGACAATATTACATGGTTCTCTTAACTAGAGAATAATTTTGAACTTCAATGTGGACACTCCACTCTGATTATGGTTAAACCGTGGCACGGCATCCATCAAACGACTGTATCTGAATCTGAGTTGAAACATTAGAAGTGAAACAACATTCAAAGAAGAATTCTTCTACTCATTATATGAGGTTAGTATCACGGTCAAATGCAGTCAACTCAAAGTCAAAGTCTTTGGCTATAGCTGTTCAATTAACAACAATTGTTATTATTGAATCAAAGACTATGTGTTTGAACTATATAAGTTTAACGTGGACGATATTGGAATTTTGTCCAATACCAAATTTCATAAGTCCTAATGTGAGATGGTTTTGGTGAAGAGAATTGGTGTAAATAATTGCCACTACTGAGGATCAATTAAAATAGTGAAATAGAATTTTGTGAAAATTGTGTAAGCGATAAATTCGACCAAACTATCACACCACTAGCTAAGATGACGTGCGAACGTTAATATTCGAATTGTTCTATATTAATCCCTAACCATATTTACAACTATGAGTCGAACAACTGAATTCCAAACTTAGTTTGAATTTTAAAATTAATTTATATTCATTATAATTGCAATGATACGCCTTTTTGACCCTCAAATGTCGACACTAATACATCCACGTATTCGTGTTTCAAGCATCCATGTGTCAGAAAGACGTAAAGTTATGGTAGAATAAAACGAAAAAGAAATAGATTAAGGAAGAAGGAACGTAGTATCAGAATTTCACAGCAAAACGGTAACATATAATATCAAAGGAACGGTACAAAGAGTTACTCCGATGTAGAAATTTCGGAGTTACAAAACCTAGGTATCGTCATAAGCCTAGATAGTTATAACAACCTGTCCTCACAAACGTTGATATGTACAATATAGTAATGCAGTGAAAATAAGACTACTACGATAGGTGAAACATCATGCTCATCCTCTCGAGCTCCAAAGCACATCAATGAAAACCTATCTTTCTCATACTACTCGAAAGAGCACGTGAGGAATTTAGGTAAAACAAAAACCAAGCATCGGACATAAGTCTAGTATGAGAAACTCAAGAAATATCTAGTTAGCATATAACAACACTTTTGAGACCGTATGGAATGCCATAACGGATATTCCCTCAAAAGAACAACCATCTGATAAGTACAAAAGGTGATATGATAGATAATGTCTAGGGTGTAGAATATAAATATAATAACATAGCTGGAATGGTTACATTGGTTACACTCAGCAGCATATTAAGGGTACAATCAAAACCGATAAGGAACGTTTGCATAATGGATTTTCCACGGAGACGCCTCCAGTAAACTGAAGCAGATCTTCATGGATAAGGATCATAAACCACCTTTCGAGCACCGTATATCCCTAGATAACATATATCATAACGTAAACTAAAGCGGCCCACGCCTGAACATAAACATGAACCACGTGGAATCAAATATCATCAACTCCTCCAGTTAATAATCGATAAGTATCTCTATATTTGGAGTTGACAATACCTTGACGCGGGTCAGCTAAACCCAGGTTGTACATCCTACTCTGTCTTCAGCCATTTCCGATGTCGACGTTTCATTCAGTATCTTTCACACGAGTCTTCATCACTCGAACAGAACATGAATCCCAAATTGGATCCTCGCATCTCGAACAGATCTCAAAACCACACACGGATTCTCATATCTCAACAAATCTCAGAATCACACATGGATTCTCACATCCTGAATACATCACGAACAACTACATGTGTTTGAGCATCTTAAACAGATCTCGAATCTCCACATAGATTCCCGCATCTCAAACAGATCCACTTCCAAGAGATAGAACATGTATCTTAGCCTTGAAGCAGTTTTCGATAAGTAAAACACTTATCGATCCCGGTTCTTCCAAGGCTGAATCGATGAATTTGGTCATTCAATGATAACATGGAAACCAAGTCTCCTATACTTATCATGTTTCCGATATTTTCATCTCACACTATCCCTTGATCGAGAGTAAAGCCGATAGGTTAGAGCTCTATTGCTCATATCCCTACACAAACATCGGTCTTAGTTACCACAGATATACAAGCTTACTTCATCAACTTTTAGTGCTAAGTATACGACTAAATGTTTCCATAAACGAGTAAACATACAAAGCACAATCAAGTCATACAAAGCACGATTAAGTCACATAAGCGACTTCTAATCCCTTTTTTGTTTAATTAATCTTTTATTAATTAAAACCTCTTTTTTTAGTAAAACTTCTTTTATCTAATAAAACTTCATTTATGAATTTCTACTATTCATTTGTACTTTTTCAATACTTCAAAAGGTATTCATATACTTATATCAAACGGTGTAAGTATATTCACAAATTATGAACAAGATTTCTTACTTATAAACCTTTACTTTTCCTATACTTCAACAAGTATTTATATACTTATCTCAAATGGTATAGGTATATTCACAAATCATTAACAAGATTTCTTACTTAAAACCTTTGCTTTTTCTATCTTTTTCAAAAAGATTCCTTGCTTGATCCATTCAAAAGGTTTAAGACTAATGTTACTCAAATATTGTCACTACAAACCCAAAAACATTTCACTTATGCTTATCTTTAAAACATTCTTTTAAAGATCTATTTACATCCATAAGTATAATCAAAAAGGGTTAAAGACGAATGTTATTAACACATTGTCACAACAAACCCAAAACCATTTCACTTACTTGCATTACCTTTAACACATTCTTTTTAAAGATCTAAGTTTATAAGTTAAGTTCGATAGTCGATTATCTAGTTAAAACAGTTGCTTATACAAATCAATATTTGTATACTTAACTCGTTTCCGACATTCCCGACTTAACTATTCCTTGTTCAAGAGGGAAATTGGTAGGTTAGAGCTCTATTGCTCCATTCCTACTTGATCTCAATCTTTAACTCTCAGAAATAGATAAGCCTACTTTGTCGGCTTTAGTGTTAAGCAAAGTTAATTACCTTTCTAAACAAGTAAGTAAACAACAAGATTAATATGTTTTTGACATTTTAACTTATACTGTTCCTCGTTCAAGAGTAAAGCCAGATAAGCTAAAGCACTGGTTGCATCAAAGCCTTACCTAGACACTTCATTCTTTAATCTCACAAACAGATAAGTTTACTCATCGGCTTTAGTGTTAAGCCTAGTTAATCACCTTTGTCATATATACATAAAATAATAACTTAGAAATACTTGTAAATAGTTTTTAAATATTAATGTAAAATATCATTGGAAAATAACTAATATAGAAGTTTGATTTAAAACATTTTTTACATTTTGCAGCACTTTACTTTCAAAATTAGTAAATAATCATTACAACTATATTTAAACTTATATTATTTTTTTCATACTCAAATCATTTTATATGAACTTCAATAAAAATATTTTATAAAGAAAACAATTTAGAAACCGTTTAAATTACAAAAAACTAGTTAAAACAATAAACGACTTACTACAGCACTTATAAATGCTTAAAAATCCTTGTTAAAACAACATTGAAAAGCAAAATATTTATGACTAGTTTTAACCACTTAAATAAATGGTTTAAGACTTGAAATTTTTATAGTAAGCACTACCCTTAGGGTTCTTAAAAACCATGGAAAGAAATCCCTAAAAATATCTTCCTATTTATTTATAAGAATTCCCGAAAACAAGGGATTCCAAAGTGCACTTATAGTGACTATTCTCGTTTCAAACACTTTCAAACTTTCTTCAATTTAACACACAAGTTAAACAACCATTTAAACATCAAGTCAAGGTCACGCTATATGTTTAAGAGGGTAATATAAGTGATGTTATATAATATAAAATTATCATCTGCTTTCAAAAGCAAGAGGAGTCCAAAGTTTATAATTTTACTTAGTTAATGTCACTTTAACTTTACAATTCAAGCGCAACATATATACACACAAATATATACTTAAGAGATAGTGAGATAACTCACTTATATCCATGACAAACCCAAGCACAAAGCTATAATAACCAAAGGACCGCCTCCTTCCATCAACACAAGCCTAAAAGTCCAATCTTTAGCACTTCCAAACCAAAGCTACACCTCCCCTCTCCTTTCCATCCTCACGGCCCCTCCTTGACCCCCCCTCTCTTCCTCTCACCTTCTCCCACTTCTTACTTGCTAATAATGCTTCCCATGATGTCTTAAGCCTAATGCCAAAGTTTAGAAGATATTGGAGATGATATGGTTAACTTTTGAAAAAGTTAGAGAGTAATAAGTGGATTAGTGCTGAAAAAGTTAGAGAGTAATAAGTGGATTAGTGCTTAAGCACTTCCACCATTTTTAACTCTCATATTTCATCTCAAGCTTAGTGAATGATTTATTATGTATTGTATGCCTCTCCTTATATAGGGTTTTTCAAGAGATCATAACCACCTTCTACCTTCCATAAAAGGTAACAAAGGAGCATCCTTCTCACATGTTAACTTTACACCTCTCTCTTTTTACCTGAAAGTTAAGTATTACCATAAAAGGTCATTTCCTAAATATCTTCCTTTTCCTCATGCATGACATCATCCGTAAAGTTTATTTCCATAGATGGAAAAAAATTATTACATTTTCTTTAATTCCTAAGCCAATAAGTGTATATAAAAAGATCTAAATAACTTCTGATGGTTGAAAGACCGTTTATTGATAAAACGATTTTCGGTCACATTATCGATATTTTTTTCAAAGTATTTATTTTTATATATTTTTTCCCAAACAAGTTTACCATCATTACTTATGATTTAAAAGGCGGTTAAAAATCTTATTAAGTCATTTTAATAACATTTAATCCAAGATTCAAATATTTAAATAATTCAGGTATTTAAATACGAAGTGTCCGAAATTCTAGATCGTTACATTCTCCCCCACTTAGGATATTTCATCCTCAAAATTCCAACATAAGCAACTAAAGAAACAATCTCATAACAATACTTAATAGTATTCCATTACTAGAAAACAAATTTCATGGTTTGCTCAAGTTCAAAAATCCTCTTATCGCATAAGGACGATAAACAATCTACTAAGCGTACCTTACGCTTAACTGCCTCAGGTTATTACTTAGTTGATAATTCATGCACCTCATAAAAAATCGAAGAGTCATCACCTAAACTCCTCTAAGCCAACAAAACATAGTATAAAAACATATTAAAACTCATACGATGTACATGGATCATCCGTACGTAATATCAAATCCAATCACTTGCTCGTTCGCATAAACTTCACTTCCCAGCTAGTATAGATCACTTGACCTCTCTAGTGCGGACTCTGATTAGGTTCCTTGATTAGAAACCTCTATTATCCTTACATAGCCACATATTATGATAGAAAACTTCGGGATCGTATCAACAATCCATATCAAGTGTTCGCTGTCAAGAATCGAATGAAAAATCCTTGTTCGGACCAATGTGAATCGCCTCGAAATCACATACTCAAATACTGGAGCTAGATCAGTCATGCGAATAAAACGATCTACATACAATGTACGCATTTATCATATTGGTTTCTCAACTATACCAATATCGTTTATCATGTTTTTTATCCAAATAGTATGTTCCATTCAATACTAAAATCATTTATGAAACATTTCATAAAACATAACTTCAAGTTTTCAACATTTTATAACTTAAGTTCATATTCACTCGATGACATCCTAGGAGTATATACAAAACATCAAATTTTGTTTTACTTAACAAGGATGTTCAACAAATTCAAAACTTGTTTTAACTTACTACCTTCTCAATTCAAGTGTTATATAAACTCAACTTTATATTTCCACAAAACACTTAGTTTCAAATTCTATAACCATTCAGAAGTTTTCGACTATCCAAAATCGTCGAAAAATCCGTTTCATTTTAATAAATGAAATCTACCAAACAACATATCATAACATGCTACACATACCATACAATCCTAATGCATAGGCTACATGTGTCTATAAAATATCTTAATATTTTTCAATAATTTATTAAACACACTTTACCCAAAAAGGGATAACATGAAAGGTTCCAACATTTAATCCGGGATATGCCACTACCACTCGGGCACCGTACATAGTATACACATAAAAAAATTCTACGTTAAAAAGTTCGCATCAAATCTTTCCAAAGAAAAGCTTTAGAACTAAACATCCAGTTTTATTTTAAATCATTTTGAAATAATAATATATACATGTATCTTTTGTATATCAAATCGTACCCTCGAAATTAAATCGAAATATGTTTTACTAAAACAACCTTGTAGCATCCCCCACTTAGAAACCCGAAAACAAACGCTAATGATGTTGAGTCATCACCCGAAATTATTTTCAAGCGATAGAAGTGAGTTCAGTACATCCAATCCATGCCTTTTGGACTTAACTAAAATCATTTCCAAAACGATATCAAATACTTCGTAAATATTACTAAGTGCCATGATCTTAATTTCATTAACCAATTTCCCAAATATATACTTTCAAATAATACTACTATTATTTTCTTCAAAATCTTGAAAAACATTTTCAAAGACACCAAGATTTAAATTCTCAAAATATCATTTAAGTCCTTCTTGTTTATACATCATGTTTTATAAACCATACTTATATAAAATCACTTTCTTATATAAAATCTTTTCACACATGTTTATTTTAGAAAATATCTTATCTTTCTCATATTAGAATAAACATCCTTTACTAAATTCAACTTTTAACCCAACATTGCCACCAAATGCCTTACAGTCAAACTGCGAAACTTAATTCATGAGGTGTTCGTTTCAATGCACCCGCAAATGCTGTATATCCAACCTATGTAGTAAAAATGTTAAATAGCTCATAAACTGGTCGAAGACAAATCAATAATTGATAGATGACAGTCAATGCTCATAAACAGGCCGAGCATAACTAAACAAATTAATGAGCGATAACGAATGAACATCGTTAACCCTTACATTAATTAAACTACTTTAACAAGTCACTTATATAAGTTACCTTATATAAAATCTTTAATTTTCATTGTTATAATTATCATTAAGGTATACGTTTATAACAATTACAAATACGATCTCATATGCATAATACACTCCACTCATGCTAGGGCATTCCATTACCCTATCTCTTAATGAGCCATACCCTACCAAAGCCAAGATTCTCGCTTAATTTTAGCTCTGATACCAGCTGTAACAATATGCCTTTTCTACCACTGAATGTCAACAGTAATACATCCATAGTATTCGTGTGCCGAGCATCCAAGCACCGAAAGACGAAAAGTTAAGGTAGAATAAAATGAAATAGAACAAGGAAGAAGGAACACAATATCAGAATCTTATAGCGGGACGGTAACATATAATGTCAAAGGAACAATACAAAGGGTTACTCCGATATAGAAATTTCGGAGTTACAAAACCTAAGTACCATCATCATCTGGACAGTTATGATAACCTGTCCTTACAAATGCTGATATATACAATATAGTAATGCAGAGGAAATAAGAATACTATGTTAGGTGAAATATCCTGCTCATCCTCTCAAGCTCCAAAGAACATCGACGAAAATCTGTCTTTCTCAAACCACTCGAAAGAGCACGCGAGGAATTTAAGGAAAACAAAAACCAAGCGTCAGACATAAGTCGGGTATGGGAAACTCAAGAAATATGTAGCTAGCATATAATAGTACTTTTGAGACCGCATGGAATGCCATAAAGGATATCCCCTCAAAATAACCACCATCTAATAAGTACATAAGGTGATATAATAGATAATGTCTATGGTGTAGAATATAATATTATAACATAACTACAATGGTTACATTCAACAACATATTAAGGGTACAATCAAAACCGATAAGGAATGTTCACATAATGGATTTTCCATAGAGATGACTCCAATAAACTGAAGCAGATCTCCATGCATAAGGATTAGAAATCCCCTTTCGAGCGCTGTAGATCTCTAGATAAAATATACACATACATGTGATACTCGATAAGTTTTAAAATAATATACATCATTCTTCACATAACTCATAAAATTTATACAAATGTGTATACATAAGGGACTAAAACAAAACTATATATCTATCTCCAAAACTAGCCCAACATCCATGGTTAGTGAGTCCCCAAAACCTATCATGTCTTGGTCTGACCCGAGTATTATAAAAATAACAAATGGGCCAGACTATATCTAATTCAAAAGGGTTAGATTATAATAGCAAAGCACATGTAAATCATAAGTAATGTCGTAACAACCCTGGTATTGGTGATTACCAATGATATTAATATTGGAATAAAATGAAATGGAGAAGATAAATTTGGTTAAAATTGTTTATTTTAAATAAACAATATGTCTTGGGAATAAAGATCGGGATTAAATATTGATTAGATAAGTATTCGGTTAAATAAATTGTAATATTGGGTTTTTATTAGTTTGGAGCTAATAAATTAAATAAGTTATGTATTTCAACATTAAATTGTTGGAATAAATATAAATTGATGAAAATAAATTTTAAAAACTTTATTTTGAGAATTTGGAGAGAAAATGACCATCTCCTGATTTTATTTGAGTAAATAGAACAATATTGGAAAATATTGTCAATATTAATCTTTTATTAATTTTAAAAAGGAGAAATATGAAGTAATTATGTAATTATTAATATAAAAGATGAAATATTGTCTAAAAATAATATTTTGATGATTTAATAATGTTAGAATGATTTATTGTATTTTATTTGATAAGAAAATAATTTTTGAATAAATGGTTGTATTAAAAATGATGTTTTTACACTAAAATAGTGTAAATTGTGTAATATCGATAAAAATAAGGTTTTATTGATAAAAATATAACTTTTTATAGTTGAAATAAATTTTTATTTGTTAAAATAACAATTTTATTTTCATACAATTGGTTGTATACATTTTATTTGGTTTAAAATGAGAAAATTTGGGCATATACTGTTAAAATGGGTAAAAATGAGCATTTGTACTTAGAAATTTATCTAAGTATTTACTATTGGGCTTGGTAGGCAATGAATAGGATCCAAATCCCATCACTAGAAACTTCTGGTAAGAAGAAAATTAACAGTACGTAGTTTTTCTCCTTCATCTTCTTCTCAAAACTCAATACAGTAAAAAAAGAAAAAAAGAAAAACAATGGCCACTTCATGATAAATCCAATTCCATTCAAAATTGCTGCAAATAAAAAAAGAAAAATCATCAAAACAAAGATTACAAGGTAATCCAAACCAATACTAAATTAATTTCATCAAAATCTTTGAATTTGAGATGAATTGTCTGTAGTTCTTTTTCTGTTTGTACCGCATGTCTTCTTTTCAGCTATTACAGGGTCTTGAAGCTTCTCTTCTTCACCAAAGCTCGCAACTTACTATAGAATTCTTGCTAATTTGCTAAGGTGAGTACAACACTCACAATTGCTAACTAAAACTAGTGCTGCTGTAAAGAAATTTTGCTCAGAAAAGTTACTGTATACGTTCTATTCTCTATTCCTTGTTTCTATGTTTTTTGGGATTCTGGTTGCTACTTTGAGTGGCTGTAACTCCTTGATTTTGCCACGAATTGCTACCAGGTCTTTTCCAGATTAGAGTTTAGTTGTTGTTCTTAGTGCGTGTCAAATTTCATGGCAAAACTCCTCTGTTTGATATGTCAAAACGATGCTAGAAAATCAGTACGAGCAAGAAATCAGCAGGCTGGAAGATCCCGTAGCTTGGGTCGACATGCAGGTCGACCCAGAGCCTTCCAGGTCGACATGGCTGTCGACTTAGGCCTTCTTAGGTCGACATGGAGGTGGAAAGGCCTGTCAACCTGCATGTAGACCCGTGTGTGTGAGTTTCTGGGCAATTTCCTTCTTACTTCCAGTAGCTTTTTGCCCCTTTGTGCTATGCTTTTACCACTTGTTCTTGTGCACTTTTGTGATGTTTCTGAATGTGATTGAGGGCTATGATGCCTATCAATAAGCTAGCCAAGATTTGGTGAGTTTGAAATTCAAATTTGAATTAAACTTGAATTAAATTTGAATTGAATTTGAATATCGGTTTTTGAGTATTTTCTATGTTTTTCTTCGATTTCGAGCAATGTTTCTTCCAAACAAATTTTGAAATAATTTTTATAATAAATTGGCTTTTGAATTTAGTATTATATAATATTTTTAAATTATTTTAAAGTTATTAAAATATATTTATTTCCTATAATAAGGAGAATTTTCAATAAATTGATTTCGGAATGATTTCGAGAAATTGTTTTAAAATCTCGTTTTCTCAAGTAAATTATTTTATAAATAATATAATCTATTTTACACTCTTTGGACGTATGAGGAAGATAATTAAATGATTTAGTATAACATGTGGTATGGGACTTGTGAATTTACTTTTTCGGTTAATTCCGGACTTGTACGATCGAAGCAATTTTGGGCTATTGATTTGAGATGATTTCTGGGACATTCCATTTTATGGCGTGTTTGAGATTTACAATTCCTATTTTTGGGAATTATCTAAAATGGCCAATATTTGGTGAGATTTGTGGTTCGAGATCTCCTTGGAGTTATAATCTATGAGAACCCGATATATTGCTTTACTTGCCGATGAGATGAGGCGAGTCATGAGTTTTCCGAGTTTTGAGATTTTAAATGATTTTGTTTTCTAATTTGGCATTGACTAGCGGTTAGGAAATCGTTAAGTGAGAACGTGTGGTATGGGACGCACTGTTACCACTCTTCGGGTTCCACTCTGGGAGTTTGTGACACAATTCTAGGTTTACCAGTACTATAGACCTTCGGATCATCTGGATTACGACTTTGGTCGTCTGAGTTTTACGACTTCGGTCGTCTGGGATCTACGACTTTCGTCGTCTGGGATGGGTACCTAATATATATATATATATAGTACTGGTCTGAGTTTGGCACGTGTAATATTGCTTCGGCATGCAATCGAGGATCTGGCCAATCCAGAGTTTTCTGAGTTTTGAGTTTATTTCGATTTCACCCTTTTGAGATGATGATTTTATTTATAGCCTTGAGTTAGATAAAAGGCTTATATATATATATATTTATGGTGATTTCGATCTTGAGATTTTGAACTCTTATTAGAGTTCCATGAGATATGAGTTTTGGAGATTTTGATGTTTTCTCCTATGGCTTTTGTGTTGCTTATTTGCACTTATGTTGAATAATCTTGAGTATAAATCACTTGTGATATGTTGAACCTATTCATGAGTTAACTTTGAGCCATATACAATCTCCACCCTTGGAATTGAGAATTTAACTTTATTTATATCATTCCTTTCTATTTAAAGGAATGTTTCCTTTATGCACTCATATCCCTTTATCTATTGCTAATCATTATGTTCTAGTTAGCCTGACCCGTGTATTTATTACTCGGGTCAGACCGAGTTGCAGGATAAGATCTATTGGACTTTTGTTAACCACCTCTTTTGGACTTCACCATTGACCCTTGGATTGGAGTCATAGTTTTATTGTAATCTTTTAGTTATGGATTTTGTGATGTATATTCTTTTGTGGGGATGTATGTAACGACCCGATATTTTCAACCATTCGCATCCGCACATGTCGGACTTGAATTGCTCAAAATACCGAATTGTAAATATAAATTTGGCAGAACTCAATACATATAGTAAATAAATAATCACAGAATCACAGACACAGAGTAATATAACAATAATGCAGCGGAAACAAAAGAATAGTAGTTCATGAAGCTACTATATATATAATAACAGAGTTCAACAAGGTACATCAGAATTTATGAATACAAAGATGTCTCAATACAATAGTCAAATACAAGATCTGAATACATCACTGGAACCAACTGAATGACTGAAAGCAGAATCAATGGATGGATCCAAGCGAAGCTCCAACTCCAAAGGTGAGTCTCGAATACTGGTACAGCTCAGTCTGACCCGAGCGTAAAGCAAAACACAAAACACTCGAGTTAGGACATACATACTTATACAATGTAAACCAACTCAAGTGAACTGTAATAAAAATGCACAAGTAACTTACAAGATGCTTGGGATCGCCCATCCTCTAAGGATCCGGTAAACTATCTACTATGTAGTAATATACGCTATTATAATAGTGTCTAATAGTAAAATAAACTTACTTTTAAATAGCGTTAAAGCTTTACATTTTCCACCTTAACAATAAATAGTCCCAGTAGTCTATCCAGTATCAGCGTACCTCCAGATCGGGAGGCTACCCTAAATACTCCACAGGCTACGGCACAAAACCAAACTCGTACAAGGCTTGCTAGGGTAGGTGACACGGCACAGCTAGGTAATGCCAGGGTAGATATACCAATTACGCATCCGGGCTGGTGGTAAAGCATAGCAGCTACTACCGCCCACCTCGAAACACACTCCCAAATCAAAAATCGAGGATGGCCATCAAATCAATCACAAAGTAATAGAATGGTAACGATGGAATGTGTCCGATCAAAGGAGCTACCTCATTGGCCCGTCAATCGCTCCTGTTTTAGCCACCTTATGCCAACTCACGGGAGTCGGGTCCACGTATATACCTCAATAGGAATCGTCGTCACCATCCTACTTCATTCTGGAATCTCCACCGCGTAAACAATTGTTAAAGTGGTTTTCGGTATCGACAGAGAGTATGCCCATATCCGATCCCGGTCTCTTTAACAACCAATCGTTATTATAACCCGTGGTTATAAATTCAAAAATGGTTTATATTCAAAAATCAAAGCATATTCATTTAAACCATATCAAAACAATACCATTTTCTCTTCAATTATATCCATTTCAAGAATCATATCACTTTCCAAAGTTATAATGCTTTCAAAATCATAAGTCTTAAAAATCAAAACGCCTTGGAAATCAAACCTTGAAATTCCATAACACTTTGAAATCATAAAATATTCATTTGAAACATTAAATTTGAAGTCAATATACTTTCAAATCAATTATTCAATTTCCAAAATTGTAGCATTTTCTGAGTTCATTCATTCAATTACAAAAATTTCAAAACATTGTATTTTCAAAAACAGCAGCACTTATAAAGTGTTACAGTAAGTATATTAGTATTTCAAAACATTGTCAATTTTAGAAACAATAGCACTTATAAAGTATTACAGTAGCTATATTATTATTTCAAAATAGTTCAATTTCAGAAACAGCAACACTTATAAAGTATTAGGTATATTAGTTTCAAAAAGTTCAGCTTTAGAAACAGCAGCACTTACAAAGTGTTACAGTAGGTATATTAGTATTTCATAATTTAGTTTAATTTCAGAAACAACATCATTTTTCAAAGTGTTACAGTAGATATATTATTAGTTCAAAATATAGTTTACTTTCAGCAACAGCAGCACTTAGCAAATGCTGTCTTGAAACCACAGCATTTTAGAATGCTACCAATACTAATTCCAGATTTATTATAACATTTCAGAAACATTAAAACTTCAATTTTAACTATTTTTAACTTATAAAATCATATCTCACGCTTTAGAAAATATTCATTTAGATGTCATTCAACTTATGGTTTAAATAAAATTAAATTTTATAAATAAATCTCCAATTAAAACCATAATTCATTTATTATGTCAAAATACCCTATTTTACTTAACTTTTATTTTAACCAATAACTTAACACCTTATTAAAATTACCCATTTCACAAATAAAATATTCTTATCACTAAGTTAAGCTTAAAATTCCATTTAACACTAAATTTTCAATTATTAAGTCAAATCCAAACTTACATTTTCAATCATAAATTTGCTTATACACTTTAACTTATAGAAAAATCAATATAACATTTATTTAAATCATTTAAATCCAATTTAAGTTAAAATCTCAGATCTTTTAAATTCCAAATACTTAAAAAAATTCAGAAAACTATTATGTCAAACTTAAGTTCAAAATCACATATTTTTAAGATTTCAAAATACTTAAAATTTACAGAAAATTTATTATATCAAACTTAAGTTCAAAATCACATATATTTTGTATTCCAAAATACTTAAAGTTTCAGAAAACTATTATTTAAAATAAACCATGGGTCTGTATAATATTTTCTAGCCTAGGTCAAGTGATACAGATATGTATCATTTCAATCCGTAATTTAAAAAGAAAAATCCAGGTTATATCATTTCAAACCCGTAATCCCAAGTCAAATACAATTGAAAATCGCTTGAGCCTATTATTTCAGCTCATAACGATTTTCCCTTATTCTAAAGTCCGTTCGGGTATGTATCATTTCAACCCATAGTGAAAGGGAACTTGCAGTGTGAGAAACAGAAAATAAAACAAACAGTATAGCATATCATATCATATCAGGTGATGTAACAAATATATAAGCAGTATATAACATCATATAATCATATCACAGGCATATATGAATTTATCAACATAGCATATCAATACTACACATCCACTTGTCATCGTTTCACAAATATATAAGTACGAATGTCTAGAGTGATAGACTCACCTTAGAGCTAGAGATGGCAATTCAAAACACAACAACAAAACTCCGAAATGCACGACAAAGCACGAACAAGATTTGAGTGGATGGAGAGCCAAGATTCAATCTTGTAAACAAACAAAAATACAACATACATAAACATATAATTCAACATAAGAAAATAAAACAAACAATGTAAAAATATGAATCAAGATGAATAAAATGGCTTGACCTATACAAGTAGGCTCGGCCACACTGCAAAAAGGCTCGACCAACATCAGGTAAGGCTCGGCCATGACTTGATTTGATGCAAGTAGGCTCGGCTATGGTAGGCAAAAGTGCACGGCTATGGCTAGAATGTGAAGAGGTGCAAGTTACAAGTTATGGAAGGCAAAGAGGCAAGGGGATTGTATACTATTGGGTTCAGCCATGGCTTGTTTGGCTCGGCCTGGGTGCTATGGCTTGGTCAGGTGGTCAACTAGGCACGACCAGAGATGGGTGTGGTCACGGCAAGACAAGGTGGTGGGGGAATAAGGGGGTGGCCAAGGCAATAGGAAGGGAAGTGGTGAACAAAGAAGGCTTGGTTAGGGTTTGTAACATAGATGGTGATGTTTTGGATCTAGGGTTCACGGCTATGGAAGGGGAGATGGTGAGGGGTTGCTGGCCGATCAGGTGGTGGAGGAGGAGGTGATGGTGGTCGGCAAGGGGTTGGATGATGGGGAGGCCGAGCATGCTTGTGAATAAAAGAAGAAAAAGAATAAAGAAGAGAAGCCATGGAAACTTGAGAAAGAGGAGATGAGAAATGTACGTGAAAAAATGAAATGAGAAGTGTGGGATAATGTAATGTTTTATACGGCTATGAAGTGGAGAATGAATGGCTAAGGGATGTGAATGGCTTGGCAAAAGAAAAGGCATACGTTAAAGAAAAAGAAACCAAAGTCTCTTGAAATTTCCAAAGCCAAAAATCAAAATAAAACAAGTTAAAGATCCAATAAATAAGATAAAAGTCTAAACAATAAAATAGAAAATAAAAATAAAGAAATGAACATAGTAAAATAGAAAATAAAATTTCAGAAAATAATTGCGTGTAAAACGCTGTATTCTATCCAATTTAAAAAGTATAAAACAGAATTTGACAAAACGAAAAGCAGAACGGATATCAGAATTATATTCTGCTCCAAATAAAAAGAATAAAAATTTAAAATTCAGATTTAAAATTTCAACTGAAAGTCAAAGTTTGACCAAAGTTGACCAAAATATAAAATTTCCAGAAAATAATTGTTTTATTATATTTGGAAAAATAAATTACAAACAAAATCCAAAATTACATTGGAAAATTCCAAAACTTCAATTTTAAATGATTTAAAAAATCAAAGTTTCAAATAAATGTAATTTAAAATATTGATTAAAAATATGGGTTGTTACAATGTATGTATATATTATGGTCGTAATACCACCTATGACATGTTGTATTACATTTGATGTTTGTGTGTATATATATATATCATCGGTGTTTGCTGTTCTGTGACTTGTGATTGTTGATGTCATTAGGTTTTGTTTTCGAATCGATCTTGTAGCCACCATAGTAGTGTATTAGATAGGAATTGAGTATGTCGACACTTAAGACAAAATGGAAAAAAATGAGTACCAAGTCGACATACTTAGCTCTTATCTAATGCAATACTATGATGGTCACCCTTAACCAGCCCTATCCTCTGCATTAGCAGACGGAATTACTCAGTAATTCTCTTTGTTAATGTGGGACTCGGGGTGGGGCGTCACAGCTTAGTATCAGAGCTGGATTCATAAAAAAATGTAATAAACATAGAACAATATACACAGTTACTATACATTAAGTATAATACAAGTGCAAACATCATCCCCGATTCGTAGCGAACCCAACCTTGTCCTTAACCTTTTGAGTCCTTTGGGGGTAGATAAAAAGGAATATGTACAGGAATGTTAATTTTAAATTCCATTGTATTCCTATTTAACGAATTTAAATTGCTAATATCTACCCCTATGAATAATCCTATCTTATCTTAACTTTTAGCTAATGGCTGGTAGAGGAAGAGGTCGCACTTTGGAGGCGGGACCGTCCAGTGGTTCTCGTCCCGAAGGAGTCTATATGTCGACCGATTAGATTCTCGAGCTTCTTAGGAGCACTCAGCCTCCCGCTCCTACTCATCCCTCTCCTCTGCGCAAATCTGCATTTGCGCGCATGTGTAGCGACTTCACCCATCTCGGAGGCAAGCCATTTAGAGGCTCCGAGACAGTATTAGAGGTTCAGGCTTGACTCCAAACATGCGAGCGTATCTTTACTCACATGGAGATATACGATCATCACCGAGTTCTTGTAGCATCGAGCATGCTACAAGAACATGCTCTAGATTGGTATGAGCTACTTACTGCCGAGATAGACGAGTCTACCCTTGCATGGCAGCATTTCAGAGATCATTTTGAGCTTAAGTTCGTGCCAGAATCCGAGAAGGCTTTCCTTGCCTGTCGCTTCCTAGAGTTGAAGCAAGGCAAATTATCCATTTTAGACTATGTATCCTCCTTCGAGTTCTTGTCTAAGTATAGGCTCGAGTTCATTAGTACTCCATACAAGAAGAATCTTAAGTTCATTTCTGGACTTAAGAAATATTTGAAGAAGTCGCTCATGCTTCATCTTAAGCTCTCATTCAAAGAGCTTGTGGAAGGTTCTATTTTTTTTCATGACTGTTCTATTCGAATCCTCTCCGACATGGGTGCTTGGCATTTATCCGTACCGGAGAAATTTGTTATTTCTATTAGATGTTCTAATCTCGTTGCTTACTTGAGGATTGCGAATCCTTTTGAGGGGATCCGCAATACTTGACGTGAGAATTTTGGGATTTGTTCCTTGTAGTTTATCTTTGCGTGCATATTAGCACGCTATTTTCTATCTTGAGTTTGGAGTAATTTGAGAGGGAGTGGCTTGCATTTTATCAAGCCACATTCTGTGATTTGAAGAGTCCTATATTTAGGTATCCTAATTTAGTTGGTTGGATAATTCTTGTCTTTGGAATATTGATTATGATTCCGAAGTATCTGTATCCGCTTTTGAGTTTCGAGATGTTGATAATATATCTCGAATTTCAATCATGTGACTCTGTTGATTTCTATGAGTCCGTTTCGAGTACGACACCCAATCGAGCCATCGACTATTGTATTGATCTCATTCCCGGTTCTTAGCCTTTCAGTCATTCTTCCACAAGGATGTCCACTACGGAAATGAGGTGATTCATTGAATTTATTCGATATTGCCATTCTTACCTCTTTTGAGATATCCTTTTTGGATACTCATTTGTTGATAGGCTTTGTGATATTACTTCATTCGGAGTAATGATTGTTGTTAGTGTTCTTCTTCTCATTTGAGAAGATGTCTTGCCCTTATCCTTAAATCTCATCTATTTATCTTTAATCTATTGAGTGGTGTTAGGATCATACATCAATTCGACCCTACACCGATCTCCTTGAGTTACGAGTCACGGAGGATAGCGTTCCTCTTACTGCAATCCGCACTCGTATGGGTCTTGTGAGTGGTTCGTTATATCATTCGGAATAACGAACACTCTAGTCTATCCCATCAATCTTGTGAATCGAGTATTCTGAGAATATCTCAATGAGTTCTTCTTATGTTTTTGATTTTGGGTATATGTAATAAATTGTGTTTTCAAACTTTTCAAAAATTGAAGATATATATTTCTAAGAGAAATTGGATTTTTGTTTTGGGATAAACAAAGAATATTTTGAGAATTAAATATGAGGAATTTCTTTTAAAGAAAATGGTCTTTGTGTTGGGTTGTCCATCGAGTGTTTAAGAATTCTGGTCGATGCGCCTGATCAACGTTATCGATAGGAATTTCCTAAACGCTGTGATGAGGCAATCAGACACGATATACAATGTTTTAATAAGATTTAGTTTGTAAATTTATTTTATATGGGATTGAGAATTAAATTTTTATTTAGATGACATATGCAGCCATTGAACCATAATAATTGTTAGATAAGTGGCGAGGCAGTTTTGATCGTTTGGTCAACTCTGCAGCCAATTGAGGGTCATTCATCATAATCAATGGCGAGGCAATGCCATTAAGATAATTAAAATTTATGAGTTTGAATATAGCTATGTTTATTTGTTGAAATGATGTACTTTAGATGAGATAATACTTTGTTTGAAAAGTAAAATGTTTATTGTATATTTTAGTATGAGTTATTCATGGTGCATATGAAGCTTATTTTGAGGTTTTTGGGTGTTTGAAAATAAAGAGCAGTAAGATTTTAAAATTTTATCTTAAGGATTGTTGAAATGAAATTATGAAGAAATTTTTTTTTGGAAATTTAATTTTTGTTTTAAAAGGGAATATGAGTTTGAAATTATTTATCATTTTATAAGTCCTATAGTAATGAGTTTTGGAAAATTTCCAAGTATTGAAAATTGAGATTATGATTATAAAAATAATGAGTTTTGAAATTTTAAGAAGTTTTGATTGTAAACCAATATTTTGATTCCTTGTGTTTATCTTGCCTTAGTGCAATAGTCTAACGACTTGCGCTTTTGCGGTCATTTGAGTTTGCTGGCCTTCGAAGGAACTACCTCTGGTCAAGTTTTCATATCTCTTGTTATCAAACCAGTATTGAAGTAGCTTTTTCCGTAGTGGCATACAGAAAGCCATGTTGATGATCACCTTGTTGATTGGAATTCGAGATAAAAGTTGTGTTAAATCCTGACTCTATTTGAGAAGTTTCAGAGAAATCAATCTCACACGATTAGTTTTTGGGTAGCATTCTGATTTGTGTTCTTATTTCGAAGGAGAGATGCCTTCAAAATCATGAGTTATTGCTCATACAAATTACAGAGTCCGTAACCCCGACGAATATATTCGGGATTTGGTATTTTTCCATCTCGAGTTGGGCATAAGAAACCTTAATATCCTCTGTCATTCTTTTGATTGATGAAATAATTAAGTTGAATACAGTTCTTCACCTAAAATTGTGAGGACATAACTTTTACAAGGGGGGAGCCTGCAACAACCCTGGATTGGTGATTACCAATGGTATTAAATTATAACGATGGTTATAATTTAATATTGGAATAAAATGAAATGGAGAAGATAAATTTGGTTAAAATTGTTTATTTTAAATAAACAATATGTCTTGGGGATAAAGATCGAGATTAAATATTGATTGGATAAGTATTCGGTTAAATAAATTGTAATATTAGGTTTTTATTAGTTTGGAGCTAATAAATTAAATAAGTGATGTATTTCAACATTAAATTATTGGAATAAATATAAATTGATGAAAATAAAGTTTAAAAAACTTTATTTTGAGAATTTGGAGAGAAAATGATCATCTCTTGATTTTATTTGAGTAAATACAACAATATTGGAAAATATTGTCAATATTAATCTTTTATTAAATTTAAAAAGGAGAAGTATGAAATAATTATGTAATTATTAATATAAAGATGAAATATTGTCTAAAAATAATATTTTGACGATTTAATAATGTTAGAATGATTTATTGTATTTTATTTGATAAGAAAATAATTTTTGAATAAATGGTTGTATTAAAAATGATGTTTTTACACTAAAATAGTGTAAATTGTGTAATATCGATAAAAATAAGGTTTTATTGGTAAAAATATAACTTTTTATAGTTGAAATAAATTTTTACTTGTTAAAATAACAATTTTATTTTCATACAATTGGCTGTATACATTTTATTTGGTTTAAAATGAGAAAATTTGGGCATATATTGTTAAAATGGGTAAAAATGAGCATTTGTACTTAGAAATTTATCTAAGTATTTACTATTGGTCTTGGTAGGCAATGAATAGGATCCAAAACTCATTACTAGAAACTTCTGGTAAGAATAAAATTAACAGTACATAGTTTTTCTCCTTCATCTTCTTCTCAAAACTCAATACAGTAAAAAAAGAAAATAAGAAAAACAATGGCCACTTCATGATAAATCCAATTCCATTCAAAATTGCTGCAAATAAAAGAAGAAAAATCATAAAACAAAGATTATACAAGGTAATCCAAACCAATACTAAATTAATTTCATCAAAATCTTTGAATTTGAGATGAATTGTCTGTAGTTCTTTTTCTGTTTGTACTGCATGTCTTCTTTTCAGCTATTACAGGGTCTTGAAGCTTCTCTTCTTCACCAAAACTCAAAACTTGCTATAGAATTCTTGCTAATTTGCTAAGGTGAGTACAACACTCACAATTTCTAACTAAAACTAGTGCTGATGTAAAGAAATTTTGCTCAGAAAAGTTATTGTATATGTTCTATTCTCTGTTCCTTGTTTCTATGTTTTTTTGGTTTCTGGTTGCTACTTTGAGTGGCTGTAACTCTTTGATTTTGCCACGAATTGCTGTCGAATCTTTTCCAGATTAGAGTTTATTTGTTCTTAGTTCATGTCAAATTTCATGGCAAAACTCCTCTGTTTGATATGTCAAAACGATGCTGAAAATCAGTATGAGCAAGAAATCAGCAGGCTGGAAGATCCCTAGCCTGGGTCAACATGCAGGTCGACCCAGAGCCTTCCAAGTCAACATGGCTGTCGACCTAGGCCTTCTTAGGTTGACATGGAGGTGGACAGGCCTGTCGACCTGCATGTAGACCTGTGTGTGTGAGTTTCTGGGCAATTTCCTTCTTACTTCCAACAGCTTTTTGCCCCTTTGTGCTATGCTTTTACCACTTGTTCTTGTGCACTTTTGTGATGTTTTTGAATGTGATTGAGGGCTATGATGCCTATCAATAGGCTAGCCAAGCTTTGGGGAGTTCTAAATTCAATTTTGAATTAAATTTGAATTGAATTTGAATATCGGTTTTTGAGTATTTTCTATGTTTTTCTTCGATTTCGAGCACTGTTTCTTCCAAACAAATTTTGAAATAATTTTTATAATAAATTGGCTTTTGTATTTAGTATTATATAATATTTTTAAATTATTTTTAAATTATTAAAATATATTTATTTCTTATAATAAGGAGAATTTTCAATAAATTGATTTCAAAATGATTTCGAGAAATTATTTTAAAATCCTGTTTTCTCAAGTAAATTATTTTATAATTAATATACACTATTTTACACTCTTTGGACGTATGAGTAAGATAATTAAACGATTTAGTAAAACATGTGGTATGGGACATGTGAGTTTACTTTTTCGGTTAATTCTGGACTTGTACGATCGAAGCAATTCTGGGCTATTGATTTGAGATGATTTCTGGGACTTTCCATTTTATGGCATGTTTGAGATTTACAATTCCTATTTTTGGGAATTATCTGAGATGGCCAATATTTGGCGAGATTTGTGACTCGAGCTCTCATAGAGTTGGAGTTCTAATCTATAAGAACCCGATATATTGCTTTACTTGCCGATGAGATGAGGCGAGTCATGAGTTTTCTGAGTTTTGAGATTTTAAATGATTTTGTTTTCTAATGTGGCATTGACTAGCGGTTAGGAAACCATTAAGTGAGAATGTGTGGTATGGGAAGCGTTGTTACCACTCTTCGGGTTCCTCTTTGGGAGTTTGTGACACAATTCTGGGTTTACCAGTACTATAGACCTTCGGGTCATCTAGGATTTACGACTTCGGTCGTTTGGGATCTACGACTTCGGTCGTCTGGGATGGGTACCTAATATATATATATATATATATAGTACTGGTCTGAGTTTGGCACGTGCACCATTGCTTTGGCATGCAATCGAGGATCTGGCCAATCCGGAGTTTTTTGAGTTTTTTTCGATTTCACCCTTTTGAGATGATGATTTTATTTATAGCCTTGAGTTAGATAAAAGGCATATATATATATATTTATGGTGATTTCGATCTTGAGATTTTGAACTCTTATTAGAGTTCCATGAAATATGAGTTTTGGAGATTTTGATGTTTTCTCCTATGGCTTTTGCGTTGCTTATTTGCACTTATGTTGAATAATCTTGAGTATAAATCACTTGTGATATGTTGAACCTATTCATGAGTCTACTTTGAGCCATATACAATCTCCACCCTTGGAATTGAGAATTTAACTTTATTTATATCATTCCTTTCTATTTAAAGGAATGTTTCCCTTATGCACTCATATCCCTTTATCTATTGCTAATCATTATGTTCTAGTTAGCCTGACCCGTGTATTCATTACTCGGGTCAGACCGAGTTGCAGGATAGGATCTATTGGGCTTTTGCTAACCACCTCTTTTGGACTTCACCATTGACCTTTGGATTGGAGTCATAGTTTTGTTGTAATCTTTTAGTTATGGACTTTGTGATGTATATTCTTTTGTGGGGATGTATGTATATATTGTGGTCGTAATACCTTCTGTGACATGTTGTATTACATTTGATGTTTGTGTATATATATATCATCTGTGTTTGATGTTCTGTGACTTGTGATTGTTGATGTTATTACGTTTTGTTTCTGAATCGATCCTGTAGCCACCATAGTAGTGTATTATATAGGAATTGAGTATGTCGACACTTAAGACAAAATGAAAAAAATGAGTACCAAGTCGACATACTTAGCTCTTATCTAATGCAATACTATGATGGTCGCCCTTAACCAACCCTATCCTCCGCATTTGCAGACAGAATTACTCGGTAATTCTCTTTGTTAATGTAGGACTCGGGGTGGGGGCGTCACAAACGTGATCATCACTATATTTAATATGCCAATATTAAACTTGGAAAAATAGCAAATTCAAAACGATATAGTTGCAACCAGAGGATATGCAAAAGACAAAATGAAGCAAATGACCTCATCATCAATAAAGATCACCATGTCACAAAACAAAATCACACCCTTTATAGACAAACATAGAAAATACGATGATTGAACATCTTTAATCAAATCACAAAGATTGCAAAGCAAAACAGAAAGGCGCCAACACAAAGACGGCATGAAAGCACGTTAACTCAAAGACAGAATAAAAGCACATCAACTCAAAAATGGTCTGAAAGCAAATCAACTCAAATATGGCCTGAAAGCACATCAACTCGAAAATGGCCTAAAAGCACATCAACTCAATGAGTGTCACATACCTCCAAGTGGTAATCACTCAAGTAATGCCCGAGTTTCATATACATCAACATTGTTTAATATTGGTAATCAAAGCTTTAATATATATGAGATTTTTGAACATAAAAAACAACTCATAATCAATAAATTCTTTGGTAGTATAGACACTATATTAAAATATTTAAAGAGTAGCCTTTTGCTTAAACAACTCATACTTAGACAAAGGTTTAAACACCTTTAGTAAACCTGAGTATTTAACCCTATCAAAGTTGCTTGCAGTAGTGTGAACTACAATGATTTTGTGCTTGATTGATCCATACATGTTGTGTGTAGCTTTAGTAGTGTTTCCAAGCTTCAACAAATAAGTTATAGCAACCACCATAGCAGCTGACTGCAGTGGTCGCACCCCGAGTCGTCGTATCTTTGTCAGTTATTAGCCCAATACCACAAAAGCCAACAGTCAGTACCACGGGCACACCTTGTGTTATGAGGATCCGGTATATAGCTGTAGGAGTTTATCGGTGTTAGTCCTTGTTAAACTCCTAGAGCATGCCTTATTAGTCTCCCCTTAGAATAGAGAAACCCACGTTAAGAAATCCCTTATAGTCAAGATATCTATAGGATCAGTTATTTTGCCCGACTTGCTTTGTGCTTGTCGTACCTCGTCTAATCACTGTCATGCAGTTCTTTGATTGGTTTGATCTTTATTCACCATATTTTAAATGATTGTCGATGTTGGGCATGAGATGATTTTATGACATGGTGGTTTGTTATAATATGGTTATGCGATGAGTTTTATGTACATCATATAGTAATTGTTAGGACATGGTATTATTAACATGTTCATTTATTGTGATCTCACCCTTTTATGATATCAGAGATAGTCTAACCCGTTTATTTTATAATACTCGGGTCAGATCAAGAATTGATAGGCCCAGGGACTCATTGACAATGGATATAGTTAGCTATGCAATGGTAGATAATCTATCTATATATGTATACATATCTAGTGTTATCATTTTGAATTAGACTCATATGTACACATATATATGTCTCGTATGAGATAATGACTCCTTTTGATGTATATATATTATTTTGAGACCAGTGTTGTAGCATGTATATGTTTTTGTGGGCTTAGAACTCTTCTTCTCGACTCACTTTCTAACCAGGATATAATTGGTATTATATTTTCGCTGCAATCTATGCTTCTGTGTTATGTTATATATTATTTTATTTTATAATATCCAACATGTGTATTTATTTGTGCCAAGACTGTTCATGTCATTATATTCTTTAGACTTAAAGGTAAAAACATGACAGTGTTAGCCCAAGGGAATAAAAACGGATGGTCGCTTTTATCCAGCCTTATTCTCTATATCACTTGACAATATTACTTGTAATATTCTTGGGTCATACGGATCTAAAGGTGGGGCATTATAGCTTGGTAGTTATTTCAAAACATTATAAATGTAAGCTTTAATTTATGCTATATCGATTATGTATGACACCACCTCTATACCCATACTACCAATATTATAAACTTTACTTTAGAATTATTTTAAAAATGGCCTACAACCTATAATAGCTATTTTGAAACATGGAACCTTTATAAATATAACATAATTTAGTGTTAAATTATGTATTATATTGTGCTTATATAGAATAAATTCTTAGAGGTAGCGAATGCTTAAAAATGGCTTGAACAAATAATACCTTTGATCGTGTTGTAGGCGAATTGATTAAAACCTTTTATTCTATTTTAAATATATTATTCTATAAAGGATTAATTAATTAATTCAATTTATTAAACAAAAATCTTTTATTAAATAGATTTTATCCAAGTAAAAGATTATTTTCAAAATAATAATATCAAAATCAAATTTGAATATTTTATTTAAATTAAATTTACTTATTATTACGGCATAGAAAGCAAGGTTGTTATATAAGATTTCGATCATCGAAAAGTCATTTAGATTGGTTTATGTAAAACACAACTTATTCCATATCCTTAAATGGTAAGGATGACCGATTGCATTTTTGTTAAGAGTTCGTTATGATCATGTAATAAGGGTTTCCTTTTAAATGGTTTGACCATTTAGAAAGGAAATAAAATGTACGAGAGTGGATGTAACTTAAGGCATAGTTGAGATGAAGAGAGTGAATGGTCAGTTTTGCTTTATGAAGACATATTAGAATCAATAATTGTATAAATTAATAACTGATACTTAACAAGGAATAAGAAATATGATATTTATTCCAAATGTATTTTCAAATAGAAAATTATTTTCTATATGATTTATTTCTTGGAGTTTAAGATATTTGATCTAGAAACATTCAACTATAAACCGGTTATAGTAAATGAAATAAATAGTCCATATTGAGTAATCGAATAGAGCTTCATATTTTGATGCTATTACAGTAATGGCGGAAATAGCGGGAGCATGCCATATAGCACTTCTTGGTCATATCAAGTTACGAAAATTATTTTCGTAAAACATATTAAACATTATTTATGAAACAGTAACCGTTTTTTGTATTGACTAAAAATAGATATAGTTATATTTTAGTATGAATATTTTGATTATTCATTATAAAACCAAACTATAATAGTTGTATTTATTTTTATGATAGAAGTGATGCACTGGTAAATATAGATATATCTCAATCTTTTTCGAGTTACGGACTACGCCATATTTCTGAGAAGTCATTCTTCAATTATATGATTATGAATCATATAACACTAGTGAATTATATCTCAAACAATAAAGGGAAAAGCCACCATTTATTGGAAGCGATATAAGAGTCGATGAACTCTTGGGATTGACACATATTGATGTATGCAATCATAAGTCTAATGATACCAAAATGGTTCCTTATACTTTTTTAAATTCAACAATGAACTATCATACAAGATACCTAAAAATGAATAAAGATTCAATCTCAAAATTGGCTCCTCCTTATGATTTATAATGATGTATTGATAAGGAGTAATCAAACTTTATTGAACAAAATACAATTGAAAAATGAGTGAAGTTGATTTAACTTCTTTCTCTAAGTTTATGTACTTAAGACTTAAGAGTAGTATATAAAGGTTAGAATTAATTTGATCTAAATAAAAGTTTACAAGATCATACAAGATGAGGGTTTATAAGAAACTCTAACATATCCTAGGTCAAGAAGTTGGCAGGTTGTGTGAGTGAGACTGAATGTAATAATTGTTCATGGGGAACTCGTGTGGACCACCCAAAAAACAGTTTGGGAACGATCGTCATTGGATGACCAATTTATGTTTTGAACATATGTTTCATAAACTTAAACTAAATTAGTTATATATATATATATATGTAATGCAATTCATAAAATGGTTATGAATACCTAGTCCATTGCACTGAGAAACAATTATTGTTTCAAGAAACACCAACCTCGTGTCGAAAGAATTTCTTTTAGGAAATTTTTAGTAGTAAAATGGTTTTGGATACGATCCAAATAAAAAACCGATTACGAGGGATGAAATGAAATTAACCAAACCTAAATGAACACAATGCATTAGAATGTCTAATGAGTATTCTCGCACATTAAAGAGAACCTATGATTTTCTTATCAATATTTAGAATGTCTAATGGGTATTCTCGCACCTTAAAGAGAAACTATGATTTTCTTATCGATGTTGAAATAAATATTCCTTGGTTGTGAATAAAATCATTAAGATATTGACTTTGCCATATGATATGATGCGCAATTCTAAAATGAATTCCAAGTATATTATCAAAATATGATTTTGATAGTTGTACTCGAAGAGATATAATCCATCGGCCATAAATGTGTCTTTAAGAGAAAGACAAATGTTGAAATTAGTGAGCAAGTTGATAAGAATAACATCATAAATTTTAATTGTTGAAATTAGCATAAAAATTCATCATTCAATGCGCTCAAGCTAATTTGGATTTTACTCACAAAATTATCGTCTGGTATGACTTTGAGTTATGGTACATATGTGTTGAAATAGGAAATTATAAATAATGATTTAAATAGTCTATTTGCACATAACAACCAAAGTGTCTCGAATTCATTAGAAGCGATATTGAGTTTATGGGTTTTTGGAAATGATGCAAGAACAAATACGAAAGTATCGTTCGAAAAGTATCGGAGTTGGACAAATATTTTGATAGAAATATCAAATAGTTTGGTTTTTAGTCAAAATACAGATAAAACATGTGTCTATAATAAAGAACATTAAAAGGTACATAGAAATTTCTAAACTATACGTAAACAACATATTGCTGATTGTTAACAATGTAGCTATGTTAAAATCAGTTATAGTTTGGCTGTTTAATACTCGATATTAGATTTCTAAATGATATCTTTTATAGCAACTATAGAGGATGTTGGGAATATCCCAAATGATATGCACATACACCATATTAAAATGTTTAATATAGAATACGTAAGATGGATTCCTTATGCATCGGTAATAGGAATTATCATACATGTTGTATGTCTAAAATATTGTATTTAGCTAACGTATTTGATACATGAAGAAAATATCAAATCTAAATTAAGATCGCTAAATGGTAGCTAAGAGTATTCTCGAGTATTTGCAAAATGCTATAGAATTGTTTATAAAAACAATGAACTCCTTATGAAGAAGTATTCTGCAACAACCTGTAACATCCCCTTTTCCGAGGCCTAAAGCTAACTGCTACGGATGCTGCAATCATCTATAGTTATTAATTCTCGATGTCAAAATGCGGTTATGTTAATCATATCAATAATCAGAAACACATGAATATGAAAAAATTTCAACACAGTTTAATAATAAATTTTCACATTTCATTTCTCAAATGATATTTCATATTCATTACATAATCCCATTCGTAAACCCACATTCAGAGAAATTATAATTAGTACAAAATACTCCAAGAGCGACATACGAAGATGCCCCCTTGGTTGATTAGAGTTAAATACTAGGCAATATTACAACTTTTCCCTTAGATACTTTCAAACAAAATCAAACACACAATGGACCAGATAAGAACTCCTAATTAGCTAGAATGACTCCTTCTTCGGAAGCTTATTCGCCTAATGGAAACCTAAAAACTCTTACTTTGGTATTCAAATGAGCACCCGAAAGTTTAAGGGGAAAGACAAAAACTTTGGGTCAGACAAAAAGTCTGGTATGAATAGTAACCTACTATCTCGAACCAATAGATATCTAATGAGACCATGCCGTTGAGCAGAATGAGTTTTCCCCTCACTGGTATCTTTACCAAACATATTAACCATGAGTTATGCCCCCTACATCCACAATGGTTAAAACACAATAATAACATAATGATGTATAATCATGTAATGCACATTGGATTACCCATTCCAAGTACTTAATTTATCTGTCTCAATACATAGTTTTCCTAGGGTCATTATGAACTTATAGTTTTCATAGGTCAATTATTAACCTATCTCCAATTACGGTTAGGAGGTATCGGGATGGTCTGTCTTACTTAAGTGCAACTAGATGTACAAAAGCTCCAAATACGGTTAGGAGAAATATTCAATACTTCAGATACAATCAGGAGTCTATAACTGTGCTTCAAATATGATTAGGAGGCTTCCATCATCAAGGATTTCCAAATGCAGTTAGGAGTTTTCCTTTATCATATGTAAGCATATATAGCTACGAGTACCTTCCCGCGTGTAACAATCCTTTCATCTCACCAAGCCCTATGCATCAGAATCGCGGACCTTTACCAACCGGGGGCTAACGGTTGAAGCATAAGATGATACCCTATTTCAGTCCCACATTCTACTTATTATCTAGTTTTATGGTATTTTTGATCAGTCCAAGGCATCCTAATATACTCTTGATCTCCCTGATCTCCTAGATGCAAGTCTACTCACTCAGGAGTTAGTCTGATCATACCCACTATTAGGACAACCTAGCAGTTATGGGTTAATAATGATGTGAGTATGACAATAAGAATTATGCATAATAATTGATCAAATAAACACAAGAATGTATAACATTCATCATTCAATATGTTCAATTAATAATCTTTTTATGTCTCATAATTACTTAATCTTAAGTAATATCTTCTTTGGAAATTTCAACTCAAAACTTGGACTATTTTATAATTAAAATCCTTTAAACCATTTTCATAATGATATATAATTAATACCCTTTAAGTCATATTCAAAACAAGGAATTGCATGGCCCTTTAAATAGTTTAAAACGGATCAACGTCGACGACATTGATGATGCCGACATAGAAGTTGAAGGCTCTCTGCCTTTAATAGAATAAACCATATTTCACACGACATTAAAAAACGTCCACCTGCATCTGGGTCGAAGACAAAACTTAAAACCTTTATAAGTTATATGGCTCCTTACTGAAGATATAGGGTCGTTGTCCCTCTAAAACATAGGCTTCTTCGCCCCTTTAAAAACAGTTTTGAATAACGTATATACAAGTCTCTTTGACATTAAAAAGATAAGATGCAACGTCGTGGCTAAGCGGCGTCGACACTAAAACATAAGGTTACCGACCTTTTTGCACATCAACCCCCAAGACCCTCGACGATATTATAAAACATTCACGCTTAAGTTACTTCGGCTATTATGTCGCTTTTTATATAGAGTCAAAGACATAATAGGCGACATTATTGCCTTGATTTGGAAAACAAACTAAGAGATGAGACGCGACATCATTTAAAACAATGATGAAGATATGTGACGTCGTCGATGTCGACACCAAAGCTTTTAAACTCTCGGTTGAATTATGAGAAGGCAATGTCATCATTCATGAGTTGCCGTTATTGTCCACTTCGAAGCGGATGGAATCATTCCATAACTACTTAAGTAGTTATCTTGTGCTTCCCATCTGGTCAACGTCGACATTCATGGAGGCGTTATTCCTTTAGGCTCGATGAGGATATAGGCAGCATGACATTAACGTAATTATAAAGAGAGCTGATTTATTTCTAATAAAGCAATTACTTTTTACCAAGGCTTAACCTTTTATCCAGTTTTTATTGGATAAACAAAACTTTTTTCTATTTCTCTTCAAAAAATACCATCGCATATCATTTACAAGTTCCAAAACATATAACAACTAATTAGTTAATACCCTTAATTAATTATCCTTTTAAATGCTCATCTAGCATAAAAATTTCATAATAAATCATAATTACTTAGGAAAAATCCTAAAAATTTGAGAATATCCTTCTCTTTATTATATAAAAATTTTGGAGCCAAAAACCATATTTAATTATTTTAGATAATTAAAATCTGAAATTAAGTTATTTCCTTCTTAGGAAATTCATAAAATAATCTATATAACTTGGAAAGTTATAATCTTGAAAACCTATCTCCAAAATAATGTTTTATACAACATATCATAAAATCAAAACATTTGGAGATTAAAATATTAGGTTTTACACTTAAAATCCATTTAGACAATTCCATAAAATTCCGATAAATCATTATTCTATCTAAACAATGATAAGATCAACATGACAGATCATATTAGGATAAATGAATCAAAGACCCATAGGATTCGAAATCAAACAAGCAAAAGTGAGATGGTTTCATTATTATTCACCTTATATTTGGATGTTGGAGTTGAGATTTGGTATGACTTAGCTTCCCTAAACTTTTTCCTCTTGAATCCTCTTGATTATTGTCTTCTACTTCCCTAGGTTATGGCCAACATTGACTTCCTTTTTCTTTAGATTGTTTTATGAATGTATAAAATGAAAATGAAATGGAGGGAGAGGGTTTAAGGCAAGGGATAGGTTTATTCCCTAAATTTCCCTTCTATTATATTCTATTATATGTTTGCTTTTAAAATAATCTTACTTAATTAATTAATATGGCACGACCTTATTAAGTTTCAAATCTCATTCTCTTTAACTCTTTACATTATTCTATTTAATTTAACCAATTAAATGTCCTAAATAATGTTTAACTAAAATAGGGGTGTTACATAACCCACATCTCAGTAGACCCGAATTTTTGCTAAATTGAAAACCCAAATCCACCAAGGATCGGCAATGATCCAAAATTTTATCGCTTTGATTTGAGAATATTTAATTAATTTTAAATATTCAATTATTGGTTTTTATTGTTCAAATAATCCTATTTTAATTAATAACTAATGCTAGGAAATTCATTTTAATTTTATTTACAAAAATAAATAGTTCGATGAAAAATCGAAAATATAACCGAAATTCGTTTTTCGGCTTTTCGGCTTTTTATCGAACGGAAGTTGTCGCAACGTCATTGCACATATATGCACACACATTGCACATATATAAACATGTCAAATATATAAAAGTAAATTAGTAAAAGTAAGTATGGTTTAAGAATGCGAAACAAAAATTAATTAAGTTAATAAAGTTGTGATGAGACACTTCTCTCTTATTTTAAGTGCAAAGGACTTAAGACAAAGAAGAAGTGATGGCTAAGTGACATTAAGGTATGAGTTGTCTAATTTTTGTGGAGGGTATTAGTTTAGGGTAGTTTGGGAATTTACCAAGTTTTAATTTCTATGAAAGAACCTACTTTCTTCCTTTTTCATTTTGATTTCCATTTTCCATTTTCTTAATCGTGTTCCCTCTTCTTCCTCTTCATTCAATCATAGCTTTCATAAAGAAACTCCAAATTTAATTATTTTTTAAATGGAATAGAATTGAATAAGAAGAACTTTCATGTTTATTACTTTTTAAAAATTTGAGAGTAGAAATGCAAAAATCCCATTTTTACTAAAGTTATTCTCTGGCCCAAATTTGTAACTCCAAAACTACCTTATCTTTCCCAAGGCATAACATTTAAAAAACAACACCAACTCCAGTGATTAACTTTTTGAAACCATAGAGAATTTAATAAGGAAGAACTTTCATATTTACCACTTTTCCTTATTTTGATAGCAACAACATCAAAATCCCATTTTTATTAGAGTCAATTTTTGTTCCTGTTTTTATAACTTTGAAAACGCTTCCTCTTCATTCAGCCATAACTTCCACAAGACAACTCCAAATTGAGTGATTCTTTTTTCGGAACCATAAAAATTTAATAAGAAAGAACTTCCGTGTTGGTCACTTCTCAAATTCGAAGAGTAAACATGTCAAAAACTAGTGAAAAAACTTACCTTTAAGTTAACTATATTTTTGTGATGTTGAAATAATTTATATATTGTTGTTCTTATGTTGTGATGCATGGATCATGGGGGTTTGTGGCCAAGCACTAGTGGAATGTTAGGGGAGGTGAAGCAAGGCTTAAGCATATGGGAAAGTGGTGACTTTGTGTTTGGTTTAAATTAAAGTGAGATTTCTCATTTTAAATTAGTTTTAATATTTACAAATAATTGAAATAGTTTAGTGTTTGCTTATATGGTTGCATGTATGTATTATGATATGCTTATGTTATAATTTGATTTTGATTCCTACTCATTTAGTGAAGGCATATGATTGTACTTTGTAGAGGACTATTAAAGATGCCGACGTGTTCGTAGCGGAAAGGCCTCAACAAATACACTTATAAAAGATTTATGGAGGGATCCAATTGGACCCCTCACAAATGTTGACTTTATTTACATTATTATTGTTATATGTGATGTATGAAGTGGATGTTATTAATAGTTGTTTGGTTTGATGCCTTGTTTATGTGATATGGAAATCCCTTGCTTTCTTTTGAATGATTTTAAACTTGCTTTTCTAAAAAGTATTTTGGAATGTTATATCCGAACTTGACCATGGTTTTCAAATCCCTTTGTAAAGGTATTATAAACGGTTTAGAAATATAGAAAGAAAGTTGTTTTTAAAGGCTATTTGTTTCACAAAACAAGTTGCAAAAATTACGAGTCCATATAGCGATAGTCACTATGGATGCAGTTTTAGAAATCTATATTTTTGTAAAGTTAAAACAATTATTTATTTTAGATATTCTGAAAAATCTTTTTAAATATGTGCAGTAGTATTATGAAAAGGGATTTGAAGATTTAAATATATATTTTAAGAATTTATTTAAATATTTAAACAAGTGATTTATTTATAGGAAATCCCTTTATATTTTCAAAGTCGAATTCTTTTCAAAAAGTAATGGTTTTTATCTATGACTTGGTTGAAAGTTTTAACTTTGTTTAGAAGTGATTAAAAGGGGTTTGAAATTTATATAAATGATTTTTTAAGAATTATTTGATATAATAAGGCAAGAAGTTAAATTTTATAATGGAAAACTCCTATGTTTTTGGAAGTCGAGTTTTGTTTAGAAATGATATTTTACAAGGGATGTTTTAAATACAAGTTTTAAACTTGTTTTAAAGAGTTTTAAAAGTAACTTTTAAAAGAAAAAGAAATCATGGATTACAACATTATTGTTGTAATAAATGTTTTTGAGAAAATAAAAAAGATTATGGACTATAATATTTTTGTTATAGTAAATAGTTTCGAATAATTAGAAAGGAAGTTTGGTTTATAACACTATGGTATTATTGAAAAATGTTATTTACTTTTAAAAAGGAAAGATGTTGCCTTTTTAAATTAAACTTTGGTTTAAATAATTGATTTCAGAAAATGTTTTCGATAACAAATATATTAGAACTATTGGATCCATTTGTAATTTCTAAACAAGGAAGGGAGACTTGTATCTATTTTGAGGTTAGAAAGGAATGTCAAGTCAAGGTTTGAGAGGTAATAATACCCTAACTTGAACGGTTTCATTTCTAATCAATGAATAATACTAATTTAAAATCGAAGACTAGTAATAAGTTTATGTAGTTGGTTTTTTGATTGTTTTAAGCAAGGGATTTCTTTGTCCGTGACATTAAATAGCCAAACAAATATGATAAAGTAGTGCTAAATTATTGACACTTTATAGAAAGTAAGCCACCATATATTTAGCACTAAAGCCGATGAGTAGACTTTCCTCTATTTGTGAGATCTAGATTTGAAATGTCTAAGTGAGGGATAGAGAAGTCGAAATGTCAGAAACATGATGAGTATAAGAGAGTTAATTTCTATAAATAGGTCATGATTAATTAAGTATATAGAAAGCACTACATCATATACTTGACACCAAATTCTGAGATGGAAACTCATCTCTATCCTGAGAAGTAAGAATGTCGTTGAGTCAATGTTTGAGAGGTAATAATACCCTAACTTATCCGGCTTCATTGTTAATCAAGGGATGTTACTGTTTGAAATCGGAAAGTGGTGATAAGTATAGGATGTTCTATTTTTCATATGAAAATTATACTTCCACCCAAATAGTGGTTTGTCCATTATCAATAACTTGACCAATTTTTACCTCTGGAAATATCTAGAAGAAATATGAGAATTATATGGTACAGTTATCTTTGGTGATGCTATACTGTACGTATAAACTCATTGTGTTCTTCTAGAACAAATAACAAGAAAATATGTCCACTTAAACGGTTAGGAGGCAATCTCCACTCTTATGCATTATTCGCTTATTTCCAAAAGAATCAGAGTTGAGTTTACCGGAAACTATTGATTATTGGTTCGGAGAGACCAGGATCAAATAAGCATGAATTATCATAAACCTACTTCGAACCAGCATAAGTGTTCGAATTGGAGACACCTTGAAAATGATGATCGAAGACGAAGTCTTTTGAAGTGTAAGAGATACTTACTACTAACCCTTACGGTGATTCCAAAAAAGATGTAGTAGAAGTAGTGCCTTCCGTTTGTTCATATCCTGAACAACTTGTATGGATAAATGCTGACATTGCATTGTTGCCTGCAGGGCGGGGTTAGCATTTCTAAGTGGGATTTGCTAAAAAATTAAACCGTAGCATCAAGCCACATAACTGGGAATAACTAAATCAGGGGAGATACGTTAGGGCTATATGGATCGCACCCATTAGGGTATGGGCATCACCCTTCTAGATCACAATTTACGGATTTCGTACGTGCATGAGAGCTCTTGAGGAAAAAGGTTGCAAAGCAACTTGGGTGACAACATATTCGATACTATTCAGTAAGAGGTAGGCCGATCCTGTGTTGGCGTGGTGTCCATGTGAGACCCCTCGTACATTTTCTAGAGGTGTACTGTGATAGGTGTACACCTGTGCCTTGTCATTGTATGGAATGCATTCTCCAATACATGCCTTTATAGACTTAGTTGTATACTATGTATGCCGAAATGTAATTAATGTAACCGTTTTGATTGATTCAATATTTATTTTAAACCCTAGACATTATTATAATAGCATTACATTTCCTATGAAATGGTTTGGTTATCGTAAGGTAAAAACCCGTTTGTATTTGTGTGCGGTGTAGCCTTACGGGATACCTTTATTTTTGAAAGGGTTTATAAATATAACAATTCATATGATTTGTGTTTTCTCACGCTGGTTTACCAGACTGATCCGAATGTTATTTTCTTATAATACTCGAGTTAGCCAGAGCATATTTCTAGATTTAGCTAGATGATTTCGAGCTTCAGGAGACGAGCTAGATGCCTCCAAGACATATTCCCGTACTTTTATTTTTCTGCTGCATTACTTGTTCTGTATTTATCAACATTTGTAAGGATAGGTTGTTATAACTGTCCAAGTTGATGATAGGTTAGACTCTGATTGTTGTAAAGTTTTTTCGTAAAGATCATTTAGATATTATATATTACTCATCACAATGTGAGATTATGTTATATCCTTTCTTTCTTTCACCCTAACAATATGTATTTTTTGGCAGTCAAATGTTCGGCATGTGATGGATGTATTAGTGTCGACTTTTGAGGGTTGAAAAGGCGGGCCTTCACATTTGGTATCAAACGCAAAGTTAAGCGAGAACCTTGGCCATGGTGGGGGTAAACTGATTAAGAGATGGGATATTGGAAGCCCTATTATGAGTTTGAGTGTATTATATATACGAGAGCGCATATTTGTTATTGTTATAAAAATGTTTTGTATTGATTTGTCTATCGAGTGGTTTATGGATTCTGGTCAATACGAGTAGCTAACGTATTGATAGGGTTCATTAAACACTTGAATAAGGCAAACCGACACACAAATTTTGAAATTAGTAAATGAAATAATTTTACCAAGGATTATATTTATATACAAGAGTAATTTTCAAAAGTTGATATAGTTACTTATAATGTGTTTGGTTGTTAGGAAATGATAATATCCGATTATTATCATTATTGTTTATTAATTAATTATTTATGCTCGTCCAGTTTATGAGCATTTATTTGTTTGATTTGAATTCAATACGAACACCTTGTGAATTCGGTTTCACGATTTGACTATAAGGCGTTTGTTAATAATATAGGATTAACAAGTTTACTTTGTTAAAATGGTTACTATAATAAATGAAGTTATTCAAGAAAAAAATGACTTATAGTTTGGTTTATAAGGTGTGTCTTATATAAGATAAAGAGCCTTTTTTTGAGAATTTAAATCCTGGTATCTTTGAAAAAGATTTCAAATGATTTTTGGAATAAGTAATAATAGCATTACTTGAAAGTATTTATAAGTATAAGTAGATTTCAAAGAAAATTTTAAGATACATCTTCTTCGGATTGTTCGAGGAACGAGTCTTGATTTGTTTTGTGACGATCTGAATAATCTTCTAAGTGACAAACGGATGTTTGCTTAGGCGAACGTTGTAGTGTACTTAGTAAATTATCCCCTTTGTCATTGTAGGATCGAAATGAGTTCGAATCCAAACGAACCCAAAGCAAATTGATAATAGATATTTCTGGTTAAGACCATTTATGTGGAAATATATACTGTATTATTTCAAAATGAGATTCAAAAAGGAAAAGTATTTTTTTATTAACTAGTTCGAGTGGCTCGATAATGACTAAACATAGGTAAGAGATGTGTTCAGATGGTAAGTACTCCTCTTAAGTATTACCCTTCTTGGTAGGGGGATGTATGATACTATTTGGTAAGACCTAATTCTGTATCATTTTGGAGTTACTCGATCTATACATATATTTTCTATGGATTAAAATATATAGTAGCATTTCAAAAGGGTTTTGTTATTAAAACCGAGCATTATACAAGTTTAAAACTTAAGATTATCTTCATACACAATTAAAAAGGAAATTTTTATAAGTAAGAACCAATAACAATAGGTACGTAAGTTGTACGTAGATAATTTCTTTGCACGTTTTTGATGCAAGATTTGAGTACATAACTTTGAGGTAATTCACATCGGTCCGAATAAGGATTTATTACTGGATTCTTGACGGCGAACACTTGTTGAGGGTTCTTGATATAGTACCAAGGTTTTCTATCATAGTATATGGCTATGCAAGGAGAATGGAGATTCCTAATCAAGGAGCCTGATCGGGGTCTACACTAGGGAATTCGGCTGAGCAATACTAATTAAGAAGAGAAGCTTATGTGTTCGAGTAAGTGATCGAATCAGATATTGCATATGGATGATCCATATACACCATACAGACTTAAGCATATTTGCATTTAATGTTTTATGGTTTAATGAGAAGTCGGGTAGATGACTCTTCAATTTGTCATAAGGTTGTGTGAATAATCAATTGAGTAATAACTTATTGCTTTTGAGCATGGGTATGCTCAGTAGATTGTTTGTCATCCTTGTGTGATGAGAAGGCTGTAAACCTGAGCAAACTATAAGTTTGGTGTTAGTAATTGAACATTTTGGGAAGTGTTAACAATTAATATGGCTTGTTTCTTGGTTGTTTGTTTGTGATGAAATTTCGGGGTCGAAATTCTTTTAAGGGAGGAAGAACGTACGATCCGGAATTCTATCGCTTTGATTTAAGAATATTTAATTAATTTTAAACATTCAATTATTGGGTTTTAATGTTCAAATAACCATCTTTTAATTAATAACTAATGCTAATAAATTCATTTTTGAATTTCATTTACAAAAATAAATAGTTTGATGAAAAATCGAAAGTATGACCAAAATTCATTTTTCGGATTTTCGACTTTTTATCAAACGGAAGTCCTTGCAACTCATTGCACACATATGCACACACATTTACACATATATAAACATGTCAAATATATGAAATTATATTAGTAAAAGTATGTATGGTTTAAGAATGTAAAAAGAAAATCAATTAAGTTAATAAAGTAGTGATAAAACACTTCTCTCTTATTTTAATTGCAAAGGACTTAAGAAAAAGAAGATGTGATGGCTAAGTGACATTAAGGGGTGAGTTGTATAATTTTGTGGAGGGAATTAGTTTGGGGTAGTTTACCAATTTACCAAGTTTCAATTTCTATAAGAACCTACTTTCTTCCTTCTTTCATTTTGATTTCCATTTTCCATTTTCTTACTCTTCTTCCTTCTTCCTCTTAATTCAACCATAACTTTCATAAATGTACTCCAAATTTAATAATTCTTTTTTTGAAACATAATAGAATTGAATAAGGAATTACTTTCATATTTATTAATTTTTCAAATTTTGAGAGTAGCCATGCCAAAATCCGATATTTTGACCAAAGTTATTCTCTGGTCCAAATTTATAACTCCGAAAATAACTCATCTTCCCCAAGCCATAACTTTTACAAAACAACATCAAATCCAATGATTTTTTTTAAACCATATATAATTGAATAAGGAAGAATTTTCATGTTTACCACTTTCCCAAATATTGAGAGTAACAATGTCAAAATCCCATTTTTATTAGAGTCATTTTCTGTTCTTGTTTTTATAACTTTGAAAACACTTCCTCTTCATTTGGCCATAACTTCCAAATACTTATTTCCTCTCCTACTCCTAAGTAGTCCGTCTATGAAATCCATAGAAATACTCTCTTACTTCCACTGAGGAATATTTAACGGCTGCAACAATCCTCCTGACTTCTTCTGCTCTTCCTTTACCCATTGACAAATCATACATCGGGCTACATACTTCACCACATGTGTTCCTCTACCATCCCTCCGTAACCGTCCCTTCGAGTAAATGGAATAACATCTCAAATGAATCGACCTCTCTCCTCCACTAAGCTTCTCAAAAATATCCACTAACTCCTTACCTTGCTTCTGACTTGAAGCAATGTGGTTCATATGTGTGGGCTGCACATTCAAAGCTGCTAACAATCCCAAAGTAATTTTTGATGTTAGTCGAAGATCAAATGTATAAATCAACTCCAAATTCTTTCACTCTAAGAAAAAGAACTCAATAATACATGCTATCTACTTAAGGCGTCGACCACCATATTGCCCTTGCCTGGAGTATATGAGATATCGAAACCGTATGATGCCAAATACTCCATCCACCTCTGCTGCCTTAAATTCAAGTCCTTATGGAAGAAAAAGTACTTCATAGACTTATGATTCGTATATAGTTCAAATTGTTCCCCTAATAGACAATGCCTCGATGACTTGAGCGCAAAGAAAATGGCTGCCAACTCAAGATCATAGGTAGGATAGTTTCTTTCATGGACCTTCAATTGTTGGCTAGCATAGCTCACTGGTCTCCCTTCCTGCATCAAGATCGCACCTAACCCCGTACCATAAGCGTCGGTATATACTGTGAATGCCTTCATACCATCAGGTAATACTAGAGTAGGTGCACTAGTCAACGCCACCATCATCTTAATAAAAGCGTCCTCACACTTCGCGTCCCATAAGAAATGTAATGACCCATATTTTTAGCTATTTTAAATTATTAAATTTAATGTAATTATTAAATAAAAATGGTTAAAAATAAAAATTTAATGATTTTGAATGCAAGTATTGGATATGAACTTGAATAAATTTTTGAAATAAACTAATTTCAAAGATTTAAGTAATAACAAGTATTGAAAGGTAAGGCTATGTATTGAATGTATTTTCAATCAATAGTTGGATTAAATAATAAATGTTGAATTCATTAGATGTAAATAAAGTAATTGATTGATAACTAAAATTCATTTAAAATATAATATTGAAATTTGTTGAATATTGAACAATTAAATTGTTTAAATTTAATATCGGAAATTATTTGAATAATTGAATTTTGAATTTAATATGATTGATAATGGTATCGGAAGTTGATGTAAATTTTATTTAAACAACAATGAAGATTGTTAACATTTAAAATTGGATTTAAAAGTGAATAATTAGAAATCGGAAATTTTATATTATAATCGAGACGTTAAAATAGCAATCTGAGGCACAGTCTTAGAATTCGACGAAACTAGTTCCATTGGATCTGTAATAGTGAGTTATTATCAGATTTCAAATTTTGTAACATTTGGAGTTATCGTTTGGTCGTACGGGATAGAAACGCGCTGGGTTTATTATCGAAAATTTAATATTTTAATAGGGTTCAAAAAGCTATCTTCCACATACGATCGAATTAGGCCTCGAAACATGTTCCATTATGTTCGGAATAGGGGTAAAATATTATGAATGCCTAACGACATGCTCCGTTTGGAGTTTGTACGGAAAAGTACGTGAATAGTGGAAAATAATAATAAAATAATGTATGCATGTATATAAATACACGTCCACAGTCACCCTAACCTTACTTTATCAACCGCGCCTCCATCTTGTTTTAATGGCTAATATCTCAAGGCCTTCCCTCCCCAAATCCTCCTCATCCAATGGATATTAGGCCGAAGCTTCAACTAGAGAATTGTCGAGCTCTTGCATTTCAACGGTGATGATGGGTTTTCAAGCAACGATGTGGCGGAAATTCCAGTTAGAAGCTCGCGCATTCGCGCTCGTTTTCCTAGGCTATAGGGTGGTCGAGTTCAACGTTGCTTCGGCCAGTGATGGAGCTCGCGAGGAGCTTGCTTGTGGTGGTAGTCGATCATGTAAGAGTTCGTCGAAGGAGGAGCATAATTCGAGTGAAAAAGGGCAGCTATGGGTTTTTCGAACGTGATGGTTTACGTGGAGATCGCGATGTAGAAGGAGATGTGTGCGACCCTGATTTGGTGTAGGCTTGATGGACGACTAAGATTAGTTTAGGTCATTTACTAAATTAATTTATAAATTAAACTATAGTTTAATTCATGTAAACTTATAAAATGTATATCTTGGTCATACGAGGTCGAAATTGGACGAAACAAGCGGTGACGGAATCATGGCAACGAGCAATACCTTCTGGATCTAATTTGGAGTTGACTGAAGCTAGTTAAAATTTTAGGTTAAATCGAACGATGTTCGATTTAATTTAAAATTGAAAATTCAAGGTGAGTGTTTTATAACGCTCACAAGTACTAGAATATTTTTATGCTAGTCAAATTCGAAATTATGAAGTGATATGAATTTATTGATCGTTATTTGATAAGTTTAATTGTCATTTGAATTAACTGCTAAAAATTAAAATCGACAGTTAAATTTGAAATTGGAATTGAATTGCCAGTAAAATACCCGATTTTGATATTCATGAAATTGTTGTGAATTATATTGTCTGTTTGTATGTTTGATTGCGATGGATGCTATTGGTTGATATTTTGGATGATTTGGATGTTTATTTATTCTAATATATTCTATTACCAACATGTATATTATTTACAGTATATAAACTGTAAATTGAATTATTTTGAATAAATTAAGAAATAGGTTGAAATGATATATACCTATGACATTTATTTTGGATTGAAATGATACATATCCATCCTTGAAATTAAATTAAAATAACTGATCACATGGCCATGGGATAGAAAATTATACACGGACACCGGATTGGTTAAATTAAATGATTTTAAATTTTTGATTTGAAAGTATAGAAATGATTTGGATTTAAAGAAATAAAAATTGAATTTATAGAAATCAAATTATTTTCGAACTTGAGCTCAAATCGTGGAATTAAGTTGTGGTAGTCGAAATTGTTTAAATAATCGAAGTTGAGATTTTGAAGTTATAATCGAAATAAGATTTGAAATTCGGAAATTGGATTGTTTTTAAAAGATTGGATTTTTATTCGAACTTTAAATATTGCTAAGTAAAAGTGGTATAAAATGATGTTTTTAAATTGAGCTCGAAATTGAATTATATTTGAAAGTTGGATTTTAAATTGAATATTGAAGGTAAATTTGATTAAGTGTTTTAAATCGATATTTTGGAAATCGAACTTGGAATTGGTGTAAATCAAAATGGTTTAAAATTGAGAATTGAATTGAAATGGTTTCAAATTAGAATTGAATTAAAATTAATTGGAATTGAAATGGAATTATTAGGAACTGAAGTTGAAATTGATTTGGATTGAAATTGAATCGATTGAATGGAAATTGGAATTGACTTGAATTGGGAAGTTGGAATTGAATCGGTTTGACTTTGAAACTAGTTTCAAATAAATTATTTTGGTATAAACTGTTTAAAATATATATTCATTAAATATTTAAATTATTTTGGTTTTCCAAATTATTTTACTATATAAACCATTTTACTATTTAAACTATTTGTATTAAACTATTTTAGCCATTTAAACTATTTTTAACTACTTTAACCATTTACACTATTTTTAACTATTTTAATTATTTAAACTATTCAAGCTATTTTTCAAATTTCAAACTGGTCAAGGGTGGAGTGTTATTTTAAATCATGCATTTAAATACGAATTGGGTTAAATGAAGTTATAACCTAAATTGAAATTCGAAACGATTTTGGAAGCGAAATCGAGATATTAAGGTGAAAATGATTTTGAAATGAAATGGCATATTTTGAGTAAATATAATGGTTTCAAAATGAATTTGATTTTGAAGCGAATATGTTAATTTGATATCAAGTACGAATTGTTTTCGAAATATAAAAATACCACCGGTGTGTAAAATGATGTTGGGTTATTAAAGAGACCAGAGCCTCTTATTGGCACACTCTCTGTCAATTTTGGAACCACTTTAACAACTGTGTACGTGGAGGAGACTCCAGAATGAAGTGGTTGGATTTGGCGTCGTTTGCTGGATTTGAAGGAAGAGAATGATGATGGATAGACCTCGACACTTGTGCCAATTTGAAATGACTAAAACAGGATGGCTTGACAGGGCCAAGTGGGCTAATTATCCCAAGCGGACATCCGTTCTTCGATTTTCATGGACTCGGTCCATATTATTACTCTTGTTGTTGGTTTCGATTGGTGCACCTTGATTTGGGATAGCCTCCCTTTGACTCGATATGGGATGGATGGACGCAGTGGGCGGTCATGGCTATGATGCGTTCCACCAGCCCTGCGACCCGAACTGGTAGTATCCTACCTTGGGCATTGCCTCACGTGCCTTGTCATACTTTTATCCCTATACGAGACCCATACGATTTTGGTTTAGTGTTGTCGTATCACGGCGTGTCCCTATCCACCGACCGTTTAACTGGTGTTTTATATGCAAACTGTACGACAATGCTTAAAAACGCGTTAAGGGGAATTAATGCAAAGCCTTAACGCTAAGAAAAATATTTATTTTATTGACTAGACATTATATATGTAATGTATTCTATTACATATAAATGTTTTGACGGATCCTTAAGAGATGGAAAATCCCGTAACATCTCTTGAGTTATTGCACGCATATTATACACCGGATAGGAGATGCGAAAACCCGTAAACATCTCTGACGCCATGACACTCATGTTATATGCGATATCAATTTGACTCACATAAGAATATTTTAGTCCCGACTCGAGTGTTTTGTCTTTTCATTACGCTCGGGTCAGTCCTAAGTTTTTCAACTTGTTGAAGATTTATTCTAGAGTACGAAGACAAATATTTGGTATACTATTACTATTAGTATGCCTGCATCATGTTGTATGCTGCATTATTTATTTATCTCTGATGTATTTATAACTCTGATAAATGTTGTATAGATTATAATCAAATGTATTGTATAAACAGCTTCATGAACTGTTTATTGGATTATTATATTTTGTCGTTCCGCTGCGAGATTCTGTGTTTGTTTTCTTCTTCTGTTCTTATTTTTCTTAATTAACCCCATTGATTATCTATATTTCGGATTGTTTAAGTTGGACATGTGTGGATTATTGTCGATTTAAACCATCCGAAATGTGGGTCGTCATAGTTGGTATCAGAGCTTTGGTTTAGCGATAACCTTAGATTTGTGGGGTAATACATTAGAGATAGGGTCAGTAGTACCCTGGAACGAGTTGAGTGTATATATATGAGCGCGTATTTGTTAGTGAATATAAAAATTGTTTTATATTGTATTGGTTGATTTGTTGAGTGGTTTATGAATTCTAGTCAATACGAGTCATTAACGTTATTGATAGGGGTCTCTAAACACTTGAACGGAGCAACCCGACATGATATTGTTTTTAAATTCGGTAAATGAAATAATTTTACCTTGATTATATTTTATATATAAAGGAATAATTTTTAGAAATTATTATGGTATATATAGTGTGTTTGGTTGTTAGGAATGATAATATTGATCATTATCATTAATTGGTTGTGGTGTCCCAATGAAAGATTTTTATTATAAAATAAGCAATGATAAAGCATTTGTGAAATGTTTAAAGAAAGTGAAATTTTGTAAGTATAATTTATAAACGTGACTTATAAATTAAAATGGATTTAAAGTGAGAAGTTTTGAATTTAAGACCCGGAAATTTTGAAAATGGTTTTCAGAGCTTTGGAAAAATATAGTGATATTAGTTGAAAAATATTTATGGAAAATATTTTTGAAAGGAATTTTAAGAGGAATGAATTCAGGTCTCCCCACTTTTGTCGCTGGAAAATACTTTCGGTGATGACTGTGCAGCATCATCGACGTTCATTTTCGAGTCTCAAAGTGGGGGAGACTTCTAAGAAGCTTTTGCTATGAAATTGTTTTAATAAAGGGATTTTGGTTTAAAATCTAAAAATTTGATTTGGTATATATAAGATATAAGTATACATACTTATTTCAAATGATTTGAAATGAACTCGGGATTTAAAAAATTTCAGTTCTGTCAATTAATAATCTTTAAATTATTTGAATGAAATGAAATATTTGAATAACCAGAACTTATAAAATAAGAGAATTAAGAAATCTAATCTAAATGTTTTAAGAAACTTTGGAGTTGAAGTTTGCAACTCTTAAATTGAAAGTAAAGAAAATTTAAACAAGTTAAAACTGAGAACATTCTAATTAAGTAAAATGAATCAGATTAATTTGTATAATACCAAAATTGCATTCTAATAACATATAATAAGACTTACCAAATGTTAAAAGTTAAAATGATGATTTGGATATGTAGCGGGATATTATACAAGTAAACAAAACTTAAAAGTAATTAAAATGTATATAAATGGAAAATTTAGTTGTAATAATAAATGTTATATACTTAAATATAATATGAAATGATTAGTGACTAAATGGAATAAGTAAGTGAACTAAAGAAAGTAGATAAATGAATTAAATAATATCTTTGTAAATGGGTTATAGAATTAAATAGAAATTTGCAAAGAAATCTTGAAATTGAATTTGTAACTTTTGAGATAACTATAAACTTAGGTAAAGTCACATATAAGAAGTTGGACTTTTATAGAATGATTATAAACTAAAGTGATGATTAATAAAATGTTTCACAAATATATCTGTTATTAAAGGAAATTATGAAAATGAATGTGAATGAAAAGAATTTGGTGTAACTAAGAATCAATTGGAATAAATATGTAAGTTGTACGTATATTATTTTATTCACATAACGATTTGACTCGATTCGAGCACAGAATTTCAAGATAATTTATACCTATCCGAGTTAGGATTTTTCACTCGATTCTCGATGGTGAACCCGAGATATGGATTTTTGATTGATTTTGGAATTCTCTATCATAGTATATGGCTATGCAAGGAGAATGACGGTTTCTGATCAAGGAACCATATCTGAGTCCGCACTAGTGAGTCGTGTGAACGATACTAGTTGGAAGTGATATTGTGTGATCGAGTGAGCGATCAGATTTGATATTGCGTACGGACGATATATGTACATCATATGGGCTTAAGTAAAGTAAAAATTGGATATTGGAAATGCAAAATATAAAATGATTTTAAATTATATGATTGGATATCATGGATGTAGGTATTTGAAATCAAGAAAAATTTGGATGGCCCGACAAAAAGGCACATGTTTATCTTGTCATTTGATTTGATGATTTTATGAAGGAGCCACTTGGCTTTTGTTGGTTTGGTGCCCGTAGTGGCATTTTGTAGTTGTTTCGATCGAGCCGCGCAAAGGAGACTTTGCCGAAATTTTCCGTAAATCCGGGTGTTAGAAATTTTTTGAAGTTTTAAAATTTTTACAACTTGTTTGGATAACTAACTTGTATTTTCCGTAAGCTGATCGGAGTAGCGTAGTAGAAAATATATTAAGCGTAGTAAAAGTTTTCTAATGGATTTTATGTTTTATAAGTTGATAATTTTGAATAAAATATATCAAATGCTAAATTCTTTACTTAACGTCTTTTCGGGGAAGAAAAGTTTTGAGTGGGGGAGATTGTAACGACCCATATTTTTAGCTGTTTTAAATTATTAAATTTAACGTAATTATTAAATAAAATTGGTTAAAAATAAAAATTTAATGATTTTGAATGCAAGTATTGGATATGAACTTGAATAAAATTTTGAAATAAACTAATTGCGAAGATTTAAGTAATAACAAGTATAGAAAGGTAATGCTATGTATTGAATGTGTTTTCAATCAATAGTTGGATTAAATAATAAATGTTGAATTCATTAAATGTAAATAAAGTAATTGATTGATAACTAAAATTCATTTAAAATCTAATATTGAAATTTGTTGAATATTGAACAATTAAATTGTTTAAATTTAATATTGGAAATTATTTGAATAATTAAATTTTGAATTTAATATGATTGATAACGATATCGGAAGTTGCTGTAAATTTTATTTAAACATGAAGATTGTTAACATTTAAAACTGGATTTAAAAGTGAATAATTAGAAATTAGAAATTTTATATTACAATCGAGACATTAAAATAGCGATCCGGGGCACAGTCTTAGAATTCGATGTAACAAGTTCCATTGGATCCGTAATAGTGAGTTATTACCAGATTTCAAATTTTGTAACGTTTGGAGTTATCGTTTGGTCGTACGAGTTAGAAACGCGCTGGGTTTAATATCGAAAATTTAATATTTTAATTGGGTTCAAAAAGCAATCTTCCACATACGATCGAATTAGGCCTCGAAACATGTTCCATTATGTTCGGAATAGGGGTAAAACATTATAAATGCCGAGCAGTACACTTCGTTTGGAGTTTGTATGAAAAAGTACGTGAGTAGTGGAAAATAATAATAAAATAATGTATGCACGTATATAAATACACGTGCACGGTAACCCTAATCCTACTTTATCAACCGCGCCTCCATCTTGTTTTAATGGCCGATATGTCATGGCCTTTCCTCCCCAAATCCTCCTCATCTAAGCGATATTAGGTCGAAGCTTCAACTAGATAATTGTCGAGCTCGTCGAGCTCTTGCATTTCAACGGTGATGATGGGTTTTCAAGCAACGATGTGGTGGAAATTCCAGTTAGAAGCGCGCGTCTTCATGCTCATTTTCCTAGGCTATATGGTGGCTGAGTTCAACGTTGCTCCGGCCAGTGATGGAGCTCGCGATGAGCTTGCTTGTGGTGGTTGTCGATCATGTTAGAGTTCGTCGAAGGAGGAGCATAATTCGAGTGAAAAAGGGCGGCTATGGGTTTTTCGAACGCGATGGTTTACCTGGAGATCACGATGTAGAAGAAGATGCGTGCGGCCCTGATTTGGTGATGGACGGCTGAGATTAGTTTAGGTTATTTACTAAATTAATTTATAAATTAAACTATAGTTTAATTCATGTAAACTTATAAAATGTATATCTTGGTCATACGAGGTCGAAATTGGACGAAACAAGCGGCGATGAAATCGTCGCGATGAGCACTACCTTCTAGAACTGATTTGGAGTTGATTGGAGCTAGTTAAAATTTTAGGTTAAATCGAACGACGTTCGATTTAATTAAAAATTTGAAATTGTCGTGAATTATATTGTCTGTTTGTATGTTTGATTGCGATGGATGCTATTGGTTGATATTTTGGATAATTTGGATGTTTATTTATTCTGATATATTCTATTACCACCCTGTATATTATTTACAGTATATAAACTGTAAATTGAATTATTTCAAATAAATTAAGAAATAGGTTGAAATGATATATACCTATAACATTTATTTTGGATTGAAATGATACATATCCATCCCTGAAATTAAATTGAAATAACTGATCACTTGGCCATTGGATAGAAAATTATATTCGAACACCAGATTGGTTAAATTAAATGATTTAAATTTTTGGATTTGAAAGTTTATAAATGATTTGGATTTAAAGAAATGAAAATCGAATTTATAGAAATCAAATTATTTTCGAACTTGAGCTCAAATCGTGGAATTAAGTTGTGGTAATCGAAATTGTTTAAATAATCGAAGTTGAGATTTTGAGTTATAATTGAAATAAGATTTGAAATTTGGAAATTGGATTTTTTTTAAAAGATAGGATTTTTATTCGAACTTTGAATATTGCTAAGTAAAAGTGGTATAAAATGATATTTCGAAATTGAGCTCGGAATTGAATTATATTTGAAAATTGGATTTTAAATTGAATATTGAAGGTAAATTTGATTAAGTATTTTAAATCAATATTTTGGAAATCGAACTTGGAATTGGTGTAAATCAAAATGGTTTAAAATTGAGAATTCAATTGAAATGGTTTCAAATTGGAATTGAATTGAAATTAATTAGAATTGAAATCGAATTATTGGGAACCGAAGTTGAAATTGATTTGGATTGAAATCGAAATTGAATCGATTGAATGAAAATTGGAATTGACTTGAATTGGGAAGTTGGAATTGAATCGGTTTGACTTTGAAACTAGTTTCAAATAAATTATTTAAGTATAAACTGTTTAAAATCTATATTCTTTAAATATTTAAATTATTTTGGTTTTCCAAATTATTTTACTATATAAACCATTTTACTATTTAAACTATTTGTATTAAACTATTTTAGCCATTTAAACTATTTTTAACTACTTTAACCATTTACACTATTTTTAACTATTTTAATTATTTAAACTATTCAAGCTATTTTTCAAATTTCAAACTGGTCAAGGGTGGAGTGTTATTTTAAATCATGCATTTAAATACGAATTGGGTTAAATGAAGTTATAACCTAAATTGAAATTCGAAACGATTTTGGAAGCGAAATCGAGATATTAAGGTGAAAATGATTTTGAAATGAAATGGCATATTTTGAGTAAATATAATGGTTTCAAAATGAATTTGATTTTGAAGCGAATATGTTAATTTGATATCAAGTACGAATTGTTTTCGAAATATAAAAATACCACCGGTGTGTAAAATGATGTTGGGTTATTAAAGAGACCAGAGCCTCTTATTGGCACACTCTCTGTCAATTTTGGAACCACTTTAACAACTGTGTACGTGGAGGAGACTCCAGAATGAAGTGGTTGGATTTGGCGTCGTTTGCTGGATTTGAAGGAAGAGAATGATGATGGATAGACCTCGACACTTGTGCCAATTTGAAATGACTAAAACAGGATGGCTTGACAGGGCCAAGTGGGCTAATTATCCCAAGCGGACATCCGTTCTTCGATTTTCATGGACTCGGTCCATATTATTACTCTTGTTGTTGGTTTCGATTGGTGCACCTTGATTTGGGATAGCCTCCCTTTGACTCGATATGGGATGGATGGACGCAGTGGGCGGTCATGGCTATGATGCGTTCCACCAGCCCTGCGACCCGAACTGGTAGTATCCTACCTTGGGCATTGCCTCACGTGCCTTGTCATACTTTTATCCCTATACGAGACCCATACGATTTTGGTTTAGTGTTGTCGTATCACGGCGTGTCCCTATCCACCGACCGTTTAACTGGTGTTTTATATGCAAACTGTACGACAATGCTTAAAAACGCGTTAAGGGGAATTAATGCAAAGCCTTAACGCTAAGAAAAATATTTATTTTATTGACTAGACATTATATATCATATATGATTTATAATATCATATATGATTTACTGGAAATTTAAAATTTGGAAGAAAGTTTTAAAAATAATTTTTTATTAACATTTCATGTAATTTCGAATGGATACTCAATTAAAAATATATTTTAAGATAATAAAATTTATCTATCCTATATACACTATCTGGAATTTATAAAAAAATTATTTTATTAATATATATATATATATATATATTGTAACTATATTTATGTGTGTGTGTATGTGTGTGTATATATATTATTTTAAATATATAAAAAAATTATTTTATGATTATATATTTTGGTACATATGTTATCCACGGTTTAATATATATATATATTAATATTTAAATAACTTATGTATATTTAAACAGATATATTATAATATTATGCATATATATTTTTAATAATTTATTTATAAATAAACTATATACATACATACATACATACATACATATATATATATATATATATTAAATTTATATAAAATTATCAAACAAACTTAACATATACATACATATATATAATATTTTTATATAAGTAATAGTTTATATACATATATATATTTGGACAACATACAGTACATGGCAGATGAGCTAACGTATCTGTTGCGATGTAAATCCCAATATATATGCATGGATATGTGATATCTTGCACGGGTTATCATGTTACACATGCACACACATACATATATGTATATGATACCTATGTGTATTTATATGTATTAATATATAAAGTAAATAAAGCTATGTAATTTATAAATTTAAATAAAAATAAGAGATTTTATTTATATAAAATTTAGAAATGTTCTAAATAAATTAGACTTCATAGGTCCAATAAAGGATTCTTTTTGAAATTCACTCATATCTTCCGCTGCAGGTTGGCCCTGTTCCAATATGGCATTCTTCGACACATGCCAAACCTAAACTACAGCTACTTTACTAGGATTGACCGCTAGCTCACTTCCTAAGACAACATGTCACAAAAAGCGTACCTCCTCATGCCAAAAGTGATACATAGAAAACTTTGCCTTCAACTTAAGCTCATGGATTATATTGAGCACTACTTCTAAATGCAACACATGCTCCTTGTCGCTCCTTGAATAGATTAAAATGTCATCCACAAATACCACAACGAACTTATTAAGCAACCATCTTAAAACTCGACTCATCAAATCAACAAAGTAGGTAGGTGCAATGGTCAGTCTTAAGGGCATGACTAACTACTCATAAAGCCTATTAGGTGTACGAAAAGCGGTCTGCTGAATACTATCCTTAGCTACACGCAACTGGTGAAATCCAGTAGCCAAATCAAGCTATGAGAACACCTTCGCTCCAACCAACTAATCAAAGAGATTGTCTATGCGAGGCAATGTATAATAATTCTTCTTTGTCAGCTTATTCAACTCCTGATAATCGATGCAAAGCCTCAAAGAACCATCCGCCTTGGTGTCAAAGACGACCGATGCTCCCAACTTAGAAATACTCCTCCTAATGAAGTACTCCTCCAATAGCTCATTCACTTACTTGTTCAGTCTCTCCTTTGGAGCCATATGCCTCAAGGATAATTCAACGGGTTTGGCGTTCTCCTCAAGATAAATTCGAAACTTGATCTCTCTTTGGGATGTGAGACTGGTAACCTCAAAAAGGACATTTAGGTAACTTCTAACTATAGGCACTGAATCCAACTCATCATGTGATAGGTCTAATGAATATAGGTAACTCAACATAACTAAACCTCCAGAATTGCAATAAACCTCTAGATGCGTCCACTAAAAGTACCCAACCTAATAACTTTCCTATAACAATCTAAGATAGGCGCATGCATCGTCATTCAATCCATGCCCAAAATCAACCCAAACTCAGATAATCCTAAGACGAAAGCATCACAATCGAACTTGACACCCAAAATGAACAATTTCAAACCCATACATATCATAGACAAATAGCTAATCCTCCAATAGGGTTTGATACAACCACGGGGTCTATGGTAGTGTCTAAGTGTAACTCGTCTACAAGTCTATTGGAAATAAAAGTATGTGATGCTCCTATGTCAAATAAAGTACAAATGGATAAACTAGATAGAGTTAACACACCCTCAATCACGACCTACTTTCCTTTATTTGCTATTGGAGGCATACTCGAGCTAGGAACTGCGTCCAGTGCGTAAGCCGCAATCACAAGGGTAGAGACCTTCTAAGGTGCTGGACACTCCCGCCTCATGTGCCCGTATTAATTGCAATTGTAACACTTAATCTTTGAACCATCTGTCTTGCACTCTTTCATGAAATGCCCCTTCTTTCCACACTTCCTGCAATGTGTGTCCTATTTCTTAATCCTTCCCTTGGGTCCTAACCTGTCGTTGCGCTGATTCTGCTGTGATGCCTTTTGTAACATCCCCCATTCCGAGGCCCAAAACAAACTGCTACAGATGCTATAGTCATCCATAGTTATTAATTCTCGATGAAAAAATGTGGCCATGTTAATCATATAAATAATCAGAAGCACATGAATATGAAAAAATTTCAACACAGTTTAATAACAAATTTTCACATCTCATTTCTCAAATGATATTTCATATTCATTACATAATCCCATTCATAAACCTACATTCAGAGAAATTATAATTATTACAAAATACTCCAAGAGCGACATATGAAGATGCCCTCTTGGTTGATCAGAGTTAAATATTAGGCAATATGACTATTTCTCCCTTACATACTTTCAAACAAAATCAAACACACAGCGGATTGGATAAGGACTCCTAATTAGCTAGAATGCCTCAAACACATCTCCGGAAGCTTATTCGCTTAATGGAAACCTAAAAATACTCTCGACCTACTTAAATGAGTACCGAAGAGTTTAAGGGAAAAACAAAAACTTCGGGTCAGAAAAAAAGTGTGGTGTGAATAATAACCTACCATCTCGAACTAAATAGATATCTAGTGAAATCATGCAGCTAAACAGAATAGGTTTTCTCCTCACTAGTATCTTAACCAAAATACATCAACCATATACTATGCTCCTACATCCACAATGGTTAAAACATAACAATATATAATGATATGCAAGAATGCAATATACCCTGGATTATCTATCCCAATTTATCTGACTATCCGTCAAAATTTATAGTTTTTCTAGGGTCACTATGAACTTATTAGTTTTCATGGGCTGACTAATAACCCGTCTCAATTCTTAGGGACAATCTGTCCAACTTTATAATTTTTGTGGGATCACTAGAACCTATTGGTTTCTACCAATAACCTTCCAATCATAGTTTTCATGGGTTTACTATGAACCTATTGGATTCTCTAATAACATCTCTCAAATCATAGTTTTCATGGGATCACTATGAACCTATTGATTTCTATCAATAACATCATCAGAACATAGTTTCCATGGGATTATTAGGAACCTATTGGACCCTTCCAATAACATTTCTCATGACATAGTTTTTATGGGATGACTATAAACCTATTGGACCTTCCAATAACCAGTCTAAATCAATAATCTTTTGATCAATTCTGGGCATCCTATACTTCTGATCCACCTGATCTTCTAGATGAAATTCTACTCATTCGGGAGTTAATTCTGTTTATATTCACTACTGGGTCAACCTAGCTGGTTATTCTGCCCCTTAACGCCCCAATGCAGCTGTGGGTCATAAATGATGTGAGTATGATAACAACAACATGCGTAATAACTGATCAAATAAACAAAAGAATATATATAACATCCATCATTCAATTATGTTCAATAAATAACCTTTCAAGTCTCATAATTACTTAATCTTAAGTAATACCCCCTTTGGTAAATTTAGCTCAAAACTTGGGCTTTTCCTTATGAAATTCCTTAAAAACATTTTCATAATGATATATGATTAATCCCCTTAATCCATTTTTAATACAAGGAAATATATAGCTCTTTATGTTACCAAAGTCTTATGCCATTTATAAACCACTTTATATATTACCATGCTTATATTTGAAGAAAACGTTTAAGGTTGCCGCTTTAAATTGGTTAGTGTCATTAGTGTCGACGTCATTACAATGTCGACAAAGAGGCTAAGGCTCTACGCCTTTAGTAAAAAACAATCATAAAACATGTGGCGTAAACCCTTGTCGAACTTTATCAAGGTCGAACACTAGAAATTTAAAGTTCTTTTAAGTATAAACTTTAGGTTGAAAACATAGGGTCATCGGCCCTCTCGAACATAGGGCACTTTGCCTCCTTAAAACAATTTTTGTTTACATGAAATAAGCCTCTTCAACATTAAAGGAAGAAGTGCGACGTCAATACTAGGCTGCATCATCGCCGACCCTATTCAATATAAAACATCGGTATAGATAAGGTCGTCCAAAATGATGAGTTGCGACATCAAAACTAGCGTAGTCATTAAAAGTTTTATACATAACTTACTTCGGCTATTATGCCGTAAATATATGAGTGCGAAGTCAAGACATGCGACATCATTGCCTTTTGTATAAATGACTTTGAAACCATTTAAAACAATGGTATGCGGTGTTATTTAAAAAACATAGGCGAAGTGAGGCATCTTCTTTGACATAGACGAATCACGATAATGCTATGCCAACAAGTATAGGTTGCCATTTTTATTGATTTCGACACGGTTGGAGGCGCTCCATAACTACCTAGTAGTTATCATACACTTCCTTCCTTATCGATGCCGACACCCATTAGCGCGACACTTCTATAGACTCGGAGAGGATACATGCGGCATGACAGCGCTGTAATTATCAAGAAAACTGATTTATTTCTAATAAAAGCAAGTTCTTTTTACCTAATCCATTTTCTTGTCAAATTTTCATTGGATAAAACCATATCTTTTCCAAACCCTTTTTCAAATACCTGCCAAACAAATATTTTTCAAGTCCCAACATTTCTCACTTTAGTTAATTAATAGCCTTAATTAATTAATAACTTAAATGATTTTCTAACATATTAAATTCATAATATTTCGAAATCACTTGGGAAAAATCCCCAAAAATCACATAAATTCAGAAATATGATATTATTTATCATATAAAAATTTCAGGACCAAAATCCACATTTAATTATTTTAAGTAATTAAAACCCAAAAATAACTCAATTTCCTTCTTAGGAAATTCATAAAATATTTATTTCAACTTAGAAAATTATGAAATTAAAAACCAATCTTCAAAATATCATTTTATACCAAATATCAAAATTTTGAATTATTTGGAGATCATTAATTAAGGATTTGATCTTAAACCTATCATTTAATCCTATAAAATCCATTTAATTCAACAATATTTCAAAACATGGCAAAATCAAACATAACATATCATCAAATCATCAATCCATTCGATTTCAAATCTGAACCAAAGTTTAACAACCAAAATATAGCAAAAATGAGATGGATTTGATTATCATTCACCTTGATTTTGATAATAGAGTTGAGATTTGATGAGTGCTTTAGTTTCCCTAACTTTGCTCTTGAATCTCCTTTAGATTTTTCGTTCCCGTTAGCAATGGCCGGCCTTCTTATATTCTTTTGCTGCTTATATTTTATGAAAGTGGGAATGATTGGGGAGAGGGAGGGTTGAAGGTATGAAGGGTTTTTCTATTCCTAAATTACCCCTCTTATATATCTATTATTCTTAAGTCACAAAACAATCTTATTAACTAATTAGTTAGTTACTTATGGCTCGACCATGTTGATTATCAAATCTCAATTTCTTATCACACTACAGATCACATTATTCTATTTAGTTATCTAATTAAATCTCCTGAATAATGTTAACTAAAATTAGGGGTGTTACACTTTTCCGCCAGACTTCTTAGGTTCTTCCCTCGCTTCCTCCTTGGAGACGATATACAGCAAGGCCATCTCCTCCAAGCCCTCATATGTTGCACCCATGGGAACCTAGCCAACTCATTGAACTGACTAAGCCCTTTAGCAAACTACAGAGCATTTTTATATGGGGTATCGATCAACTTAACTCTGAACCTAGCCAACTCATTGAACTAATTGACATACTATTTCATTGACATGTCTCCTTGCTTTAGATGAATAAACTTCCCCAACTACACTCCCCTTCACCTCTAGACGAAAACTTAATCTCAAAACATCTTCGAAAGTCTACCTAAGTAATCTCTCCCTTATCATCTCAGCAACCGCTACATCCCACCAATTCAACGCCTTCCCCTGTAGATGTTAAGCGACAAGTTGTCTCCTCATATCATCCATTAGACCCATTAAACCAAAAATCCTCTCGCATGTACGAATTAATGTCTTCAAATCTGAATATGACTCCATCCCCACATACAGATTCCCTTCCAGGCTTGCAAAATCCATACATACCTTAGCAAAATTGATGGCAGGCAGGTAGGCAGGAACTGCACCCGACGCTCTCTCTGTGGGTTCTCTATTACGATTAAGCTCGGATTGTCCCCTTGCCTGAAGATACTGGCGAAACCAAATCGGGACATTCACGCCTAGAATCTCAACCACGTCGCCTGAGCTTGAACTAGCGGGATCACTCATCTTCTATATGTGATTTTCGAATTTATTAGCAACTTTCCACATATAGTATATGCAAGAATAAGGGAAAGAGATTACACTTATATAAAATCATTGGGAAAGCTTATTGAATTTTTTTATCTATTCACATATACAAATGCACACTCTTTAGAAACCCATTTCGAAAACCTTTTGAAAATCATTTAGAAAACGTTTTCGTTTTGAAATCATTTTCAAGTGCATTCTCTCCATATGCCCCTAATCCCTAAGAAATTTTAAACCTAAGCTTTAATACTAACTGTGACAACCCACACCTCCCAACATACCGATCCAAAGCCTAAGGTGGCTTTTGGACTCGCATTAGTGCCAAGAAATACGAGCTATCGAGGTGTTTAAACATTACAAAGACTAAGAATTAAAGAGATATGATCTAAGATATTCTACACTTTCAGATCTCACAGTGAAAGACAAAAAATATAAATATAGAAAATAACCATTTCAAGAAAATATCTCAAAACATAGTCTTAGAAAACAATACGTACATAAATCCATAGTACATATAATTACGATACATAGTCTAATAAATACTAAGTACTGAATAAGATAGATAGTTATATGGAGAGTAGTATAAAACAACAAGCAACTCCAATGATGAGCTCACCTCTCCACGTACTAATCACGGGCCTATCACCTGCTGTCCTGTCCTCTTGTGGTGGGGGAAAAAGAAACGAAAAGGGGTGGGTCAGACAAAAGTATGGTAAATGAGTACATCATTAATATATGGTGATGTAATTGACTTTAATAATACTCTATGTGACCTAGGGTGTTCTACAAGTGTCCGTAAATTACCAGATTTTTTTACTTAAGGGGTTTTAAATACACACCTATAGAAACGATTTATGTAGTCTCATACGAGGATCGAGCAACTAATCGAACCTCAAATAACTAATGATTGGCTAATTGCTACTAGAGCTTCTCCAACATAGGATTATCCTACAATTTCCTCTATGGGACTACATCTCTTACATTACGACTACGCGTAACTATTTCAAATAGGTTTCCCTACAATTTCCATATGAGACTAAATTGACCACAACTACGACTACACATACCCTAACTACGCATTAAAGGGGAGCCTGTAATGCTGACTCGCTGAAGTGTCTCATCGCCTGCATCCGTGTCCACCTCTCAATGGTAGCATGCGCCTCTTATTACTGTCGACCACTCCAGTAAATGCAGTTGACCGGTTGCGGTGAAAATTTTGGGGTAATTTGTTTGATTTTCGTTAATTGCTTCATTTTTGTTAATTTTTTTTAATCGTGTTCGATCTCAAGTCTCAACACTAAGTCTACGGTTTTCATGTTGTAATAGTGTCCATGAACCCTAAAGTTATGCAATCAAAATGGTATTTGTCCAAGCTCATGATCAGTTTCAATTCACAGTAATTAGTTCAATCTATGGTTTACCCTTAACATTAAAAGGTTATATGAAATCAATATTAGCAGGTTATATAAACAGGTTATATAAGCTCATACTTGATTAGAAATGGGGTTTAACCTAGATTAATTCCTATTTAATAGGTTTACATTAGTTTTATTTGTTATTCAATATCAGATCCAAACACTATAATTTCCAAATTAGTTTCTAACAACCTAAGTCAGATAGGGTATATTAAAATTAACTATATATAAATCATCTTATTAAAAATATATTCAATCACCTCAGATCTAAGCTTTCCTTTGAATTCCGTTTGGAAATCTTCCCCTATTCATTAGTTGTTTACTTGATTCTATCGTCTTATATTCCTTTATTATTTTACATATTTGTTTTGAAATTTTTTATAAGTTGAGGAAAAAAGAATTGATAAATTTTGGATATACAGACAAATCTCTAATGAATTAGGGTTTAGGTAAGTTGTGTATTTATAGGAGTTTTAGATTAGCATTAACCATTGATCTACTTTTGGAGAATCTTTGCTTACCTCCTGTGTGTTAACCATTTACTTCATTCCCAAGTAAACTATAGTGATCAAATCTGGGTCGTTCATCGTTAAAAAATTTCGTTCTGACACATGGACCGGTCTACGTATGGGGGTGCCGACCACTAGGGGTCGACCTGCCTCCATATGGGTGTCGATCGGTGGAGCTATTTATTTTAGGATATTTTAATTCCTTATTTTTTATTTACTTATTCTCGTTTTCAAAATTTAAAATGTCTATAACTTCTCCATACTAGTTCTGATTTCAAAGTGTTATACATGAAAATTGTTTAGAAAATCGCTACGAACATAAAGGTGTAAGTTTCATTGCTAAATTCAGATGTTTGTAAAAGTTTCATTTTTAATCTTGTTATATTTAAATTTATTTCTTTTATTAAATTTTTTCTTAAATCTTCGGGATGTTACAACTATGGCAAGGTACTTTGACTTTGAGTTAACTTCAGTCAACCGTGATACTAATCTTATATAACTGAGGAGACGAATCCTCTCTTGAATAGTATTTCACTTCCAATGCTTCCACTCGACCCAACTATAGTTTTCGATGGCGTCGTGCCACGATTTAACTATAATCAAAGCGGTCTTCTACATTGAAGATCAACAGTATTCTCAAGTCGAGAGAACCGAGTAATTTTGTCACATTGATATTTTCCGTTTGACCTTAATTATATTAACCAACAGAAAACTATACAGTGAGTCATTCTATAGTTGTCCAATAACTATCAGTACATAATCCCTTGGTGCCCCCCATAACTGTTAGTAATACACTGTTCAACATTTGGAGAGCGTTACGTACTCCAGTCTCAACGGATGCATCGTTAGCCAGTCTCCATACACCTTGACTAGGAATATTTAAAATGGTATGTTTATTTTATTATAATAATTTGCTTATAGTCACAACACATTGTAACTACTATCACAAAACAAACCATTTCGTCCACAGCTCTAGTGTAGTTGGCAAGAGTTTTTAGCTCCTTAATAGAGGGAAAGGGTTCGAGTTTTGACAACTACACTTTAGCGGCTTGCTATTTACTAGGGCATGCATTAACCCATTTAAATCAAGAAAACGTACCATTTATGGATTTTCTATCAAATGTACTTTTAATTAAATTAATTAATTATTTCTTGCGGCTTTAGGTAAATTTCCTCATTCTCCTGCCCATGCTAAAGAATTAATTCGTGAGGCCAAATTAATTCGTGAAGCCAAATTAAGGAGAAGAAATTGTAAGAGCTATTCAGCTAGTAATATTAGGAGAAGTCCTCGTTTAAATCGTAAAGCTTTTAAGTCTTTTGGTTGAGGGTTGTCGATTTATTGGGGGTTTTATTGTGTTTTTTTGTTGATTTGGAGTTTGTTTGTGGTTTGTGTAGAAGCTGTATATTGTGATGTTTCAGCTTAGTTGTTGAGGTTGCGATTGTGGAAGTTTTTCAGTTGGCTGCTGCTCTTTTGGTGTAGCTCTTTCCCAGAGTTTTTGGTTAGTGTTGTCTCTTTAGGCTTGGTTTTTAGTTTCTTAGGAGTTTATGTGGGTTTGTTTTTTCTTTTGTACGAGGGGTTCTTTTGTTACCTGCCAGGCTTGTTGGCAGCTCCTTTACTTCTGTTGCTATATATATGTGCATGTGTGCTCTCCTCTCCCGTAGAGGACCACTCATTTTTCTCAAAATTAAATTAATTAATTAACATATAACACATTATATTGAGTATATAATAGAAAAAACACCTTTTATTTCGAAAAAGATTTGTTATCGAGTTAGATATATGTAACAATTACATAATTGCCTCTAGGGCATACCCCTAACTCTATCAGTAATGAACCGGACATAGATAATCAAGAAGAAAAATAATATAATTAATATGTTATATTTTTGACATATATATCATCTTGTTTCAACAATGTAGCTTTCTCAAAATGTACCAAAATTGCAGAACCTTTTGTTAACATAAAATTAATATGTTATATGTTTACATATTAAAATTATGATTTTTAATTTAATTGATTTATAGTTAATTAATTATTTGTTTTATTGTGTTATATGCGTTTAATAATTGCAAATAAATTTCTTTTACGACATTTCGTTAAAACAAACTAGTACATTTAAAAAATTCAATTACATTCAAAAAATAAACTAAAACTACCGATGACGACGATGCAATAAATCCAACCGATACATCATAAATCCTGCTATTCTTCATTAGTCAATGTTTCCACAATATCCAAATTTGTGGATTCATCGCGTAAAATTAAAATAAGCTCCCACCGCCGAACGTTTATAATAGGAGATAGTATAGCATAACAACGCTACGCGGCATTGCTAAAATAGTTCATATGAAAGATCAACCATCCAACGCCATGCCCACTCAAGCTGCCCTACTCAGTATGTTTACTACGTCTAAGGTGAGTACATGTAATATCATGGGCTATCCAATCAGAGTAATAATCTGTATCGGCAGTAGTGAAAGGCTGAGCGAGTGGAATATGAGGTATTGGACATCTGCAAGTGCTCTTTCTTATGCAGCCTCCAAAGAGCTGATCTAACTCCCTGAACTTGAAGGGGGAATCACTTCTGAATTTCTTATCTTCATGTAATGGTATTCCACCACTGCCTGTGACCGTCCACGTAATCGTTTTGTTGATCCCATTTCCCTCCTTCTAGTTACACCAATCTGTTCCAATCACCCCAAGCATGCTTAAGATTGTCCTATTTGTTTCTTCATTTGTGTATGGGACTAGTTAAGGTTAAATCTTCCGTTAAATGTGCTTGACACCGATGCATAAAACAGATGACGGAATTTCTTTTGTCTGGCAAAAAATCCACGCACAAATCTATGAAAATTCCATCCCTTTCGGGCATCCATAAAGCAATAGACTGGAAGGAAGCAGATGCAGCGGATCCCCACTAAATGCTGAAAATTGAAAATTACAGAATATATCAAAAAATTCGTAGAAAAATATATGCCATGGACTAAAAAAAATAAAAACAATAACAAAAGATACCTAAAAAGATGCTCAAGCTGTGATGTAGAAAATGAGGAAAGGGGTGGGTTGTTTTTATTTGGTATGGAGAAAAAGTGGGTGGAGGTAGGTTAAATAGTGGAAAGAGAAGAAGAAACGGAAGAGCCGTTGGGGGGAAATAGCACGACACATCCGACGCGTCAGACATCGACGTATCGATTCCCTCCAACTAGCCCAACAGTCCAAATGCCACATTTGGAACGTTGGTACATCCGACACTCACGTTAATGTGACATTTTTTGGCTGCGAACGTCCTCATGGATCTTCCTTTTGAGATGATCAAATACATCAAATAGCCAAAGTTATATAAAAAACCGCCGCTGAATATTTTAATAAAAAAAAATCTTTGCAATCTTAAATTTATATTTTATCTGAATCTACAAATTGAAAATTTCCAAATGAAATGAAGAAAAAGAAATTGAAAATTTATTAATCATTAAACCCTAAATTTGAATAAATAACCTTAGTTGAGAATAATGAAATTAAATAAATTAACAGAAGACATAACCAAGGCTTGTGTAATTTGGGGATCATAAACCCATATTTATGGTAGTGTGACTATTTAAATTTGACCATTCAACAAGCTAAAATGTCACTTCGGTGTATTATATTTTTACATGACGATTATACCCATGGAGCTTTAAGATATTTATTCTAAAATTGATCACTTGTTTAAACTTAGTCATAAGATAGCTTATGCATTTAGATATTACCATACTTGGTCCAATTATATTGAATTATTCCAACAAGGCTTAAATCTTCATTACTCGATTAAGGAGCTGGTTTTATGTAGAGCGCCCCGGTCTTCTGCTTTTTAGCACCTTTCTTGCTGCTCAGTTGGTAATAACACTTCTATACATGATTGTTTATATAATTTACATACTATATGAGTTAAATTTATGAAATATGAATATTATGAAATGCTGGTAGCGATGATAATTACAGTGTATGCACACTGGGAGGTTGCATGAATTCTCGATTTTGGATGGGGGCGGGCTGGAGTTGCATGGCCATGTAGTATTATTTTCCACATACCACTGGATGTTCTCAAGTTCATTAGAGCACAACAAATAATGACTTGTTAAGTTAAAAAATAAATTGAATTAGGCACCATGCAATCAAGTATGACTTGTTTAGTAGGCCATAATTGATTCTAGGTGATTTCGTATCTGGTAAACTGAACATGGACTGATTTTTAAAACTACGAATACTTTACCATTTTATTGCAAAAATGCGTCAAAACGGTAAAGACTGTTTCATTTTAACTATTTTTCAATAAAACGACAAAGTCTTTGCCATTTTATTGCAAATTGAATAAAACAGGAAAGACTTTGCCATTATATTCAATTTTACAATAAAACGACAATGCCTTTCCTGTTTGATTATTAGTGAATTTTTAAAAAACTAGTTCTGTAGTTGATATTCTCTTTTCTCGGTGCTATTGTTGGTAATGGTAGACAATTTAACCGTAAATGCTTGGAATAATTTACTTGATAACAAGGTCATTTCTTCCATTACTTACTAAATTTGTAAGAGCGTCTCCAACATGACTGATATAGTGGAAAATGGGGAACTTCCCATTTTTTTCGATTCCTCATACTGTAGCAGTATTGATTTGAGCGTGAGAAAGAAGAAAAGAAAATGAGAGTTTCTCCCATTTAATTTTTTTGTGTGAGTTTATAAATAGTTTTCTAAAAACCGTTTACGCCCTAAATGGCTTTCACAAAGCTGTTTAAGAAAGACATAGGATTTTAAAACCCATACGATTCTATAAACGATTGTATGAAAGTCATTTAATTTTTTTTATTTTTTATTTTTGATAAATAAAAAATAAAAATACATTTGCTCCTACCCGCTGCTGGAAAAGTGGGAGGAATTCATGTTTTTCCTTCTTTCTCCTCCTAAAAGTCACTGCCCTCTTGGAGATCTATAAACTTTGATTTTGAAATGTTTCTAAGGTTTGACATTACAAACTGCGTTTACGACTAAGAAGGATTAGGAAAGAGAGGAGAGGGAAGCTCAGTGGGCGCATGCTCAGAGAACAATCATGGCCTTCACAAACTGATTCTTTTCCCGATAGGAATAAAGATTTATCTAAGACTGTTGAGCAAGCTAAGAGCAGAGCGGAAATGGCAAGGTAAGTTTGTCATAATTTATAAGAAAATAATAAAATCACAAACATTTTCCTGTACCATATTTTAGAAAAATAGTAAAGACAATATGTATAATAAGATGCCATTCGCTGCCTTCTTTAGCAACGTCTCCATTTTTGACGCATCCGACGCACCGGACACCGCAACGGTCCAAATCCAAAATTTGGACCGTTTGGCCGGTTGGAGGAATTTGGTTTGTTGGCGTCTAGTGCATCTGATGCATCATACTGTTTCTCTTCAACGGCTTCCACTTTCAGCTCCCCTTCCACCCCTATATAAATAGCCACCCCTTTCTCCTCCCCATAATAGTTCAAACAACCTATTTCCTTAATTTTCGAATTTTTTTGACCCGTTTGAGCTTATTTTAAGGCAATTTTCTCTAATATTCTATTTATTTTTACTGTATCTACAACATATATTTTTCTGAGATTTTTTGTATGCTTTAAAATTTTCATTTTTCAATATTATAACCCATTCTTCTGGTTCTTCTACCGCTTCCACTTCCTCCCAGCCCACAGTTTTATGGACTCTCGAAAGGGAGAAGTTTTTCATAGATCCGTGCATTGATTTATTACCGGAAAAAAGAATTTAGTTAGCGGGTTTTATTCGACCATGGCAACAATATTTAACGAGAGACCGAACCTCGACTGTGGCCATACACCGATGAAGAACAAATGAGACAACTTGAAGCGTTAATAGTTGATTGGGACAAACTTCTATAGGTAGAAGGATGGATGTGGAATGCAGAGAACGATCAACTGGACGGTTCTAAGCAGCGGTGGAACCCCTATTAACCCAAAAAGTGGATCAAAACTCGGATATTAGATGAAAGCACCAGTTCGGATAAAAGTAAAAGAAAACATAGAAGATAGACAAGAACACACAGAAATTTTTATAATGGTTCGGCATAATCTCTGACTTACGTCCACTTCAATCTTTTTTATTAGTTGATCTCTCTTTGGATTACAACTAGTTAGATCTGCTCTGACCACAACCTAGTGGATCGCAGATTTACAATGGAGTTCAGAATGTTATTTGAGGAGAATAGAAGTGAAGAAAGTGTAATGGAAGCTCCAAGTCTAAGAGTACTAAAGGAGATCTAGCAGAAAGAAGCCCTTTTTCTGATAACAAGTAGGTTGGTATTTATATAGGAATCATGCATCATAGAGTCAGAGGCCCAATAGCAATGAAGTCCATGAGATAGCGCGAAGTCATGCCAGAAGACCCAAGTCGATCCGAGTCAAATTCTAAATTCGGTGCCGAGTTAAGGACCTTAACTCGGGGTAAAGGTTAGGTGCTTGGCCCAATCATGGTGAAATTTTTCCAGGTCCTTCTTTTGCATTTTCTAAATTATTTTGCCAAATTTCAAGTCATTTCGATTCTATTTCAATCTTCTACATCCAGTTGAAGATGCTTTGGTGATAACTCGGTACCAACTCAAATCATTAACTCGGGGTTGATCTAAGGCCTTAACTCGAGGTTGAGTTAAGGACTTAGCCAATTTTCCAACCAAAATTTTTGAGCTTAATTCTTTAGTCCTTTTAAGTGTACCTCCTAGTTTCCAAGTCGTTTCGTCCTTGTTTGAATCTTCTAAGTACAGTTGTACTCTGTTTTGCCCAAAAGCGGGTTAACATTTGCCTCCTCAAAGTACGCCTTTCAAATGTAAGGCGTGCTTTGCTCAAGAACAAGTTCCAGCAACCCATAATCTAATTTCGATAGGGAGCTCTCCGGCTATTCAGTCTAACTCTTCGGCTGGTCCAATCAAAATCAAGCTCTCCGACTATGCAAATCAAGCTTTCTGGATATCTGAATCCTGATCTATCATCTGGAAATACCATCTCTCAAATTCTAGTCATCCTATTGTAACACCCCTAATTTTAAATAACATTATTCAGGAGATTTAATTAGATAAATTAAATAGAATAATGTAAAGATTAGACTATTAGAGTGATAAGGGGATTGAGATTTGAAAACTAAATAGAGGTCGTGCTTAATTAAATAAAAATTTAAAAGAATGAGTTTATGGAAGATATGGAGGCTCGTATTCCTCTCTCTCTTAGATCGTTCTTCTGTATCTTACTAAGGCGCATATGCATATTACGATAAAGGAAGATATGGAGGTAGGAAACGGAAGAGGAAATCTCGGTGGAGGAAGCACCATAACAAATGGAAATGCTCGACCCAACAGGAGAAATCAGGGTCGACATGCAAATGCTAATCAAAATGCAGATGCCAACGTAGTTGCTGGAAATCCACTAGTAGATATGGGGATGATGTATCAATTCTTTGTTAATCTGATGCAAGCTGGAGCAGCTATTGGAGTAGTTGGGAATGTTGTAGGAGCCAATCTCGTGGCCCCAGTTGGCAACAACTATGCTAAGCTGAGCGGAGATTATACCAGTCTTGGTGGGAAGCCATATTTGGGAACAGAAGATGCTACAGAAGTTGAGAATTGGCTTTTGCATTGTCGAAGGATCTTCACTGACTTGGGATTAAATGATGAGCAGAAAAGGAGGCTTGCTTCTAGACAGTTGTAGAGAGCAGCGCTTCATTGGTGGAATAGTGTTACTACTGGAGTTCCCAAGGAAGAGTTGACTTAGGCAGAATTTCGAAGGAGATTCGAAGAGAGGTTTTTTCTCTGAAGTTGCCAAGTCGGCATTGTTGAGGAAGTTCATGGATTTAGTGCAAGGCGAGATGTTGGTGATTGAGTATGCCACGAAGTTTGATGAGTTATCCCGATATGGGTATGCTACCATTGACAACGTCATCAAGAGGAATGAGAAGTTTATTCGAGGATTAAGACCCGAGATTGCTAGTGCGACTTTGCTACTTCTTCGTGATCCTTGTAATGTTATTGTGGAAATGGCAATTAGACATGAGGAGATCCTTGGTACTTATGGGAAGGAGAAGAAGATTGAAACCGAGGGTTCTCTTGGCAAGAAGAGGAAGTTCTTCAAGAAGAAGGGAACCCAGAAGGGAGAAGTTGCCAAGAAGGCAAAGTCTAATTTAGTTTGCTTTAAGTGCGATAAGAAGGGTCATTATGCTCATGAATGCCGAACTGGAAAGGGGAAGAAGGCCACATATAAGAAAGGAGTGAAATGCTTTAACTGCGACCAGATTGGACATTATAAGAATTAGTGCCCAGAACCAGTCAGGCCGGATAGGTGGAAAGTCTTTGCTGTTGGACCATCGTCTGCTAGGCCACTGCTACTGAGAAAGGAAAGACTATGACGGAAGGCACACTTTTGATTCTAAGTACACCAGTTAGGGTACTATTTGATACCGGTGCATCGCATTCATTTATATCTCAGTGTTTGGTTGATAGGTTATGTTTAGAACCCACATACCTTGTTACTTCCTTAAGGGTTGCAAATCTGATAGGATGGTATGCAACCCTGGGAATGAGACGTGACCAGCTAGAACTTGATTTGTTAGGTCATAAGTTTGCGTGAAGTCTGTATGTTTTTGATTTCGTAGATATTGGAATCATTTTAGGTATGGATTGGTTGGGTACATATGAGTCGATTATAGGATTATCACTGAAATGAGCCGTTGAGTTTCAGATAGATCTTGTGCCAGGAGCAAAATCTATAAGTAGACCACCTGGCAGGATGACACCGACCAAGACGAAGGAACTAAAGGTGCAGCTAGTCGATCTAGAAGGGAGTAATTTTGTTAGACCAAGCAGTTTTCCTTGGGGTGCAGCCGCGGTGTTCATGAAGAAATCGGATGGGTCGTTGAGGCTGTGCATTGACTATCATAAGTTGAATGAGAAAACGATCAAGAATAAGTATCCTTTGCTGAGAATCGATGATCTATTTGATCAGTTGTGTGGAGCCAGAGTATTCTCCCAATTGGATTTGGCGATAGGTTTCCATCAGTTAAGAGTGGTAGAGTACAGTATTCCGTCGATAGCATTTTGGACTAGGTATGTTCGTACGAGTGGTTAGTAATGTCATTTGGGTTAACAAATGCACCACCTTTCTTCGTAGATTTGATGAACCGAGTTTTCCGAGAGTACTTGGATAGGTTCGTATTGGTATTTATAGATGACATTTTAGTATACTCTAGAGATGAAAAAAGCATGAAGTTCATCTTAGAGTGGTGCTTGAGACGTTGAGGTAGCATCAGATGAAAGCAAAGTTTTCCAAGTGTCATTTCTGGAAGAAAGAGGTTAAGTTTCTTGGTCATGTGGTTTCAGAGAAGTGTTTGTCAGTCGATCCAGATAAGGTCAAAGATGTTAATAATTGGAAGAGACCAGAGACAGTGACTGAGATTAGAAGTTTTCTTGGACTTGCTGGCTATTACCGAAGATTCATTAAGGATTTCTCGTAGATAGCAAGGCCTTCGACTAAGTTAACCTGGAAGGATGTGAAGTTTATTTGGTCTGACAAATGTGAGGAAGCATTTCTTAAGTTAAAGCATTTGTTGACCAACGCGCCTGTGTTAGTGGTTCCAGATGAAACCAAGGGTTGGTGGTGTATATCGATGCATGTGGAACTGGATTAGAAGCCGCATTGATGTAGAAGGAAAGTCACTGCCTACGCTTCACGACAGCTTAGACCGCATGAGGTGAGATATCCTACTCATGATTTGGTGTTGGCTGCGGTGATCTTTGCATTAAAGATATGGAGACATTATCTCTTAGGGGAGAGATTTGAGCTATATACATATCATAAGTCCTTAAGATATTTATTCTCTTAGAAGGAGTTGAATATGAGGCAGTAGAGGTGGATGGAGTTTTTAGCAGCTTATGATTTTGGTATAGAGTATACATCTAGAAAAGGAAATAAAGTAGTAGATGCTCTTAGCAGAAAACATCAGAATGTGGTGTTAGGTATGTTGGCAGAATGGAAAGATTTAGAAGCATTGACTACTTGTAGCGTGCAGTTAAGATCGACGGCTAATTCTATTCCGAGCACCGCCATGTTGTCCTGTTTGGAAGTTCGACCAGTTTTGATCGAAAGCATCGCTTCTAAGCAGAAAGAGGACCCATTATTAGCCGAGATGATTAGAAGGCTTGAGGTTGGGTCGGAGATCGATGATCTAAAGGATTTTAGTCTTGACCAGAGGGGATGGTTGAGAAAGAAGGGATGGTTGTGTGTTCCGAATGTTGAAGACTTAAGGAAATAAGTTCTTAGGGATGTCATCGATCTAAATTCATGATTCATCCCGGAGGAACCAAGATGTATCGGGATATGAAGAGGAGTTTATACTAGGAAGGTATGAAGAAGGATGTTGGCTTGTGGGTTAGGTAGTGTGCGAACTGTCAAAAAGTGAAGGCCGAACATCAGAAGCCGAGTGGGTTGCTTCAACCTTTGGAAATACCAGTTTGGAAATGAGATTTGATATCCATGGATTTTATAGATGGGTCGCTAAGGTCAAATAGAGGAAATGAAAGTATATGGGTCATAGTGGACAAGTTGACCAAGAGTGCCAATTTCATTCCAGTTAAGTCAAGCAAGACGACACATGTTTTAGCTAAGTTGTTCATGAAGAACATAGTTAGACTACATGGAATTCCTAGTAGTATAGTCAGTGATAGAGATGCTTTGTTTACTAGTGAATTCTGGAAGAGTCTATAGGATGTGTTAGGTACCAAGCTCAAGATGAGTACAGCGTATCACCCTCAAACGGATGGGAAGATAGAAAGAGTCAATAAGGTACTCGGGGATTTGTTAAGAGCTTGTGTATTGGACTTTGGTGGATCTTGGGAAGATCACCTACACTTGGTTGAGTTTTCCTATAATAACAGTTATCAGACTAGTATAGGAATGACACCTTTTGAAGCTTTGTATGGAAGGCCTTGCAAATCACTAGCATGTTGGTTGGAGACCGGAGACAGATTAGTATTGGGTCCAGATCTGGTTAGAGAGGTGATAGAGAAGATTGAGTTGATCCAAAAAAGGATGAAGGAAGCTCAGTTTAGACAGAAGAGTTATGAAGATAAGAGACGTAAAGATATAGAATTCTCAGTTGGAGAGAGTTTTCATTAAGGTATCACCGATGAAGGGTGTGGTACAATTCGGAAAGTCAGGGAAACTGGCACCAGGATATGTTGGTCCGTTCCGGATTATAAAGAGGATCGGGAAGCTCGCATACAAAGTAGAGTTGCCGAGCAGTATAGCAGGTGTCCATAATGTGTTTCATGTGTCTTACCTTCGTAAGTATGTGCATGATCCAGAGACTACTATTTCTCCGAAAGAGTTGGAAGATTTGATAGTAGAACCGAATTTGACTTTTGTTAGACAACCAGTACGGGTTGTAGTGAGAGATGAGAAGAGGTTAAGAAACAAGACAGTCAAGTTGGTGAAAGTTCAGTGGAGCGACAACGAGAAGGGCTGTACTTGGGAGATAGAAGATAAGATTAGAGATACTTATCCCGATCTGCTGTAAGGGCATGTTCTATATTTGCTTTGTATAAACTGTTGCTAGTCAGGTAAGCTAGTATGGTAGTTAGGAGATGTTACATATGATTGCTATTCTTAGTATTTAGTCCTAACCGAATTTCGAGGATGAATTTTTTTAAGGAGAGGAGCCTGTAACATCCCTAATTTTATTCAAGAGATTTAATTAGATAAATTAAATAGAATAATGTAAAGATTAGAGTGATAAGGGGATTGAGATTTGAAAACTAAATAGAGGCCGTGATTAATTAAATAAAAATTTAAAAGAATGAGTTTATGGAAATGGTTTTATAAGTTAATTAATACGAGAATAAGGCAAGGGTATTATGGGAAATAGCCGTACACCATAACCCTTAACCCCTAAACCTTTATTCCTATTTTTTCATTTCATACATTCACAAAGTAAAAGTATAAGAAAAGGGGAGCTCAAGCCGGCCATAACCTAAGGGAAAAATAGGAGAAAAATCAATTAAAAGCTAAGGAATCAAGCAAGGAGAATTAAGCAAGATCAAATCTCAAGTTCCTTATCCAAAGCAAGGTGAATAATAACCAAAACCATCTCATTTTAGTTTTTAAAGAGCACTTGATTTCGAGTTCTAAGTTTAAAACCTTTATGATGATTTTAAAGATGATATGCTTGGATTACATGATATGTTTGATTCAAACAAGTATGTTTGATAAATGTTTTATTCGATTTTAGGGCTAAAATCGTATATATTGGGTTTAGAATGCCATGCGGATTTAATATGTTATGTAAAACATTATTTTGGAGATGGGTTTAAAATTTTGTAATTATCCAAGCTATGGATAATATATTATGAATTTTTGGAGGAAGAAATAAATGATTGGGTTTAAAAATTTATTTCGGCTATTATATAAAGGATTTTGGGTTTGAAATTTTTATATGTTAGATAACATATTAAAAGTGAACTATGATGATTTTTGGTGATTTTTCCTAAGTAATTTACTATGGAAATTAAATTAACTTAGTTAAAGGACTTGAATGTCTTAATTGTTTTGCTAAAGGAAAGGGCTTTTTTGCTAATTATTTTTAATTAATTCTGTATGAATTCGGTAGTCTTTTATAAAATATTTTTGTTAAGGTTATGGTAACCAATTATATTTTTACAAATAGGCAAGGTAGTTGAAAAGCATTTACTTAAAAAGGCAACAAAACAATTTTTTACAGATTTAATGCTTCACCACTTTTGTTTTCCCACTTTCGACCCCATACTTCCACCCTTAACCAAGTCGAAACCAATACACATAGTATCAATGCTTTGGTACGTAGTGGATTGGAGAAAGGTGAAAGGTATAGAGTCAAAACCATGCTTTCGAAGGGGTCGAGGCCAATTTAAATAGCTTTCGAAGGTCTTAGTTTTCAAAAGAGATGCCTCTTTCTTAGCTTTTAATGGATGCTTTCAAAAGGGTTAAATTACTTTTATATAGTTTTCAAAAGGGTTGCCGCCTTTTTGTTTAAATGGTAGCTTTCGAATGAGTTGCCGTATAATATTTTTCAAAGAGAAGCTTTCGAAATGGTAGTTTTGAACCAAGTCGAAACCTTGCTGCCGTCTTCATACCTTTCAAATAGGTTGAACGTTTTCAATGAGCTCGAATGGTAAGCTTTGTTTTATAAACATAACAAGCAGCTTCCCAATGCCTTCGAAAGGGCTCCAATAGCCATTTAAACTAAAGGTTTCGAAGGTAATGGCTTCGAAAGGTGTTTCAAAGTTATCCTTCTAATTGCTTTACTTAAAGACTAATGCTTTCGAAAGATTGGTTTCGAAGCCATCTGTTTTCCCCAAATTCTTTTGTTTGAAGGTTAATGGTTTCGAAAGGGTTACTTTCACTTATGTTCACTTTGACCCAAAAGTTATATTTAAGATTAATCCCAATGGTTTCGAAAGAGATACTTTCAAATGGTTTCGAAGCTATGCTTCTATAAGTTGGAAAGATATGCTTTAATACTTTCGAAAGGAATGTTTTGATGGTTTCGAAAGGAAGGTTTTGATGCTTTCGAAAGATATTTTTGAAGTGTTTCGAAAGGCAAATGTTTAAGTGTTTTGAAAAGAAGATTGAATGCTTTCGAAAGATATGTTTTAATGGTTTCGAAAGTAAAGGTCTAAGGTTTCGAAAGCCTTAGTTTTCAAAACAAAGAACCCAATCTCATTTTTTAAAGGAAAAACCCATGGCACTATAAAAGAGCTTTGAAATGGCTATTAATTTTGGAGTTTTTGAAGAAGCTTTCCTTGATAAAAATAATGGGTTAAAGGTTTCAACCAAATTTCGTATGGAAATGATTTCAGGGATATTAAACCATAAATGTTGGTATTTTTATGTTATTGTATATGCTTCTTCTATAAATATATTCACTATATGATGGACCCATAACTTTATTTTGGGAAGGAAGGGCAGAATAACCAGCTAGGTTGACCCAGTAGTGAATACAAATTGAGTTAACTCATGTATTGGTAGAATTGCATCCAGGAGGTCAGATAGACCAGAACTTAGGATTCCTAAAGACTGATCAAGAAGTTGTCAGTTTAGACATGTTCATAGTAAACCCATGAAAACTATGTTTGGAGAGTTGCAGGGGCCAATAGGTTCGTAGTGATCCTATGAAAACTATATCCGGATGAAGTTGTTGACAGAGATCAATAGGTTCATAGTCAACCCATGAAAACTATGATATAAGAGATGTTATTGGAGATACCAATAGGTCTACAGAGAACCCATGAAATACTGAAGTTATTGGTAGGGGTCAATGGGTTCTTAGTGATCCTATGAAAACTATGAAACTGGATAGATAGTCCATAAGATTTAAACAGATTATTAGTCAGCCCATGAAACTAATAGGTTAGTAGTGACCTTAGAAACTATAACTGTGACAGATAGTCAAATGAATGGGGATATGAAATCCATGATATTTTGCTTGTTTGCATATCATCATGATATATTTTAAATTGCTATGTTTTTAACCATTGTGGATGCCGGAGCACAATATATGGTTGTTATAAATTTTTGGATAAGATACTAGTGAGGGGAAAACCCATTCCGCTAAGCGGCGTGGTCTCACTAGATATCTAAATGGTTCGAGATGGTAGGTTATTATTCATACCAGACCTTATGTCTGACTCGAAGTTTATGTTTTACCCTTAAACTCTCAGGTACTCAATTGATTTTGAGTAGTTGAGAGTTGAGGATTTCAGGTTCTCCATTTGACGAATAATCTTCCGGAGATGTGCAGGAGGCAATCTAGCTAATAGGAGATCTTTTCTATTTGATTCCGCTGTGTTTTGATGTAAAGGCAAAGTTGTTTAATTGCTTATGTTTTGACTTTGATCATCCAAGGGGCATCTTCATATGTCGCTCTTGGCATATTTTGTAATAATTATATTTTCTTTGAACGTGGTTCTCGAATTTGGGATTATGTAATGAATTTGAAATATGATTGAAATGGGATGAGAAATTTGTTTAATGGTTTTAATTTTTTTTCATATCCATGTGTTTCTGTTATATCAATGTATCTAACATTACCATATTTGGTCACCAAGAATTAATAATTATGGATGACTGTAGCATCCGTAGCCGTTAGTTTTGGGCCTCCAAGTGGGGGATGTTACACCTGTGTTCACCTAGGGCTTATCTTCCTTTCTCTGATTATAGGTTATCCAAATACTTTATCCAATTTGCATCCAGACCAGGGCATGGTCTCACTGGACCATTCATCTTCCAATCTAGGACATGATCTGTCCGCACCATTCTTCATCCACTCTAGGGTTCAACCTCTTTGGTGGTCATTTGCTGAGGCCGATCCTTTTGCTCTCCTATAAGGGAACCAACGATCGAGGAGGCCTATCCACTCACTCTCCGATAAGGGGACCTATCCTTGACCTCTCCGTGTCCTTGCTGAGACCAATCCACCTACTCTCCGGTAAGAGGACTCAACGACAAGCAAGCTTATCCACTTACTCTCCGATGAGGTGACTTACTTCTTGCACTCTAGTTCCGTCTCTCCGAACGGTTGCGTAAAGCGATCCAATCCATACAAGCCTATCTACTCATACTATGATGAGGGAACTTGCACCCTGCACTTCGGGCTCGTCTCTCCGGACGAGACTTAAAAGCGATCAATATTGTATAAGCCCATTCGCTCGCTGACTTTCACCCTGCACTCTGGCCCCATCTTTCTGGATGAGACTTAAAAACGATTAATGTCGTATAAGCCCATTTGCTTGCTCACCGACGAGGGGACTTGCACCCTGCACTCCAGCCCCGTCTCTCTGGGTTGGACTTCAAAACTGATCAATATTGGTCATCACATTCAATGTGGATTTTTCAAAAGTCAAATATTCAAATCAAATCAAAGCAAACAAGCAGAAATCATAAGTGTTCATCTTAGACATCCGACTCAAAGCATGCCAAGAGACCAATCTAGATGTCGTACACGTGTAAGCAGTCCGATGTTACTATCATCCTAAATGGTCATCTCAAACATCCGACTCAGAGCGCACCTAGGGACCTTTCAGGATCTCATACACGTGTAAACGACCTGAGGTTATTGTCTTATTAATAATGCGGAAAGAATAATATAAGAAAAGAAACAAAAAAGTAAAGTGCGGGAATTGAGTTCGACTCCCATTCATTCCAATCATGGGATTTCGAGCCTCGGACCAGATCCCTGGTTATTCCTTGACGTATTTGCTATAGGTGGTGGTTACTCTAGCCACACCATTACAGTTCGTTTCCTCACATACTGTTGCAGCTGGTTGCTCCAAACCAGTTCTTCTATTAGATCGCGAAGGTGTCGGCACTCGTTTGTTTCATGTCCATCCAGCTCATAAAAGATGCAGAACTTTCCAGATCGTTTCTCCCAATCAGTAGGTTCTCTCTTAACTGGCTTCCGATAGAGAATCTGCCCCTAGTATCCAGATATATCATCTTTGGAGTATCAGTCAAGTCAGCGTAGGAAGAGAATTTCAGCTCCATCCTTTGTAGTTTTGGTTCCCCGAAGTTGTCATCAGTTTTCCTTTTTCCTTTGTCTTTTCCATTTCCTGCTCCGGATAGTCCTCTATCATCTACAACATTAACTTCAGCATCCTCATCCTTAGCTTCGGCATCTTCTTGATGCAAATGTCTTTCAGCTTCATGGTAGAACACCGCAAGATCTATCAATGGATCTCTCTCTAGTGCAACTTTGAAGTCGGTCTTGCTCGCGGCTCCAGATACTGCCGCCATTAAGATTATAGATGGATCTGGCCAATCGACGATTGTAGCTACCGCATTGAATCTTGTCAGATAACTTCTTAAGGTCTCTTTAGGCCATTGTTTCAGCTTGATAGTGTCAATACATTCTTCAATTGTGAGACGTGAACTCTGAACTGCCTCAAGAACGTACTTACCAAATCGATCCACATGCTAATGAACCCATTCTCCAGCTGTCTAAACAATATCGTCGCCAAGTCCATCAAGTACAATGGGAAGAACCACCCCATTACATCCTCAGAAGCACCCAACACCTCAATATGTTGGATGTATCTCATTAGATGAGTTGTAGGATCCGACTGCATCGAAAGCTTGAAATAGAGAGGATTTCTTGCATTTTAGATATTGGAAGTGAATGAATTCCTGTTTATGTCCTCCAAGCTTTGATATAGGGGTCCACCTCTGATCATTCTCCTTACCAGCTCAGCAAGCCGGTTTTCACCGTCCAACGAAGGTCTCTGTCCAAAAGCAAAACTTTACCCCCTGTTCCTGTAGGGGAACTCTAGCACATATTCCTCTGGTTGTACATTAGCGTTCTAATCTACAACTCTGGTTTCATTCCATCCTCTGTTCCTATGGGGAAGTTCTGGCACATATCCCTCCAATTTTTGTGCATTTACATTTTGATTTGCGTTTCTAGCTCCATCATTATCCATTCCCAGCATTACAGTAGTCACACCATCGTTGCCCCCAGTATAATCCTTTCGGTACCGATTTGGTTTGGGTTAGTACCGAGATGTTCTTTTTATGGGGGCATTGTTCCTGTTTGCTCCTCTCCAACTCCAGATGCTCCTGCATTAGCTCCTTATCCTTCGTTCTGAATTCCTGCAGTTCTAGATATTCCTTGTTGTCTAATCCTTTGGAAAAATCCTTCCAACATCTCCTATTGTCTAGTTATCATCCCATCTTACATCTCTTTTATCATTCTCTCTATCTTTTCCTTGGTTACATAGATGGATTGGTGGGAATTTGATGACACCTCCTGGCTGCCACCAGGCTCTGGTTGACTTCCTCTAATCCTAGATCTAATGTTAGGCCTCTTCATCTTCTCCAAATTTTAGATTCAAGCTTCAAGTCTTCAAATATGACTCTTGGTTCTTAATGAAAGTACCAAAATGTTAACCCAAAAAGTGGATCAACACCCAGATATCAGATGAAAGCACCAATTTGGATAAAAGTAAAAGAAAAAGTAGAAAAATGGACAAGAATGCATAAAAGTTTTTATGGTGGTTCGGCATAATCTCCGGCCTGCGTCCACTTCAATCTTTCTTATTAGTTGATCTCCTTTTTGGATTACAACTAGTTAGATCCAATCTATCCACAATCTAGTGGATGCCAGATTTACAATAGAGTTCAGAATGTTATTTGAGGATAATAGAAGTGAAGAAAGTGTAATGGAAGCTCCAAGTCTAAGAGTATTGAAGGAGATCTAATAGAAAGAAGCCCCTTTTCTGGTAGTAGGTAGGTATTTATAAAGGAATTAGGAAATATAGAGTTAGATGTCCAATAGCAATGAAGTTTAGGAGATAGCGCGAAGTCGTGCTAGAAGACCCAAGCCGACCTGAGTCAAATCCTAAACTTGGTTCCTAGTTAAGGTCCTTAACTTGGGGCCGAGTTTAGGTGCTTGGCCCAATTATGGTGAAATTTTCCCAAGTCTTTCTTTTGCCTTTTCTAAGCGCTCTTGCCAAATTTCAAGTCATTCCGATTCCGTTTTAATCTTCTACGTCCAGTTGAAGATGCTTTAGTGATAACTCAGTAATAACTCAAATCCTTAACTCGGGGTTGAGTTAAGGACTTAGCCAATTTTCTAACCAAATTTTCTAAGCTCAATTCTTTAGTCCTTTTAAGCGTGCCTCCAAGTTTCCAAGTCGTTTCATCTTCATTTGAATCTTCTAAGTGCAGTTGAAATCTACTTTGGCTCAAAAGCGAGTTAACAACACCGCTACGCGCAAATACAAGAATTTCAAGAGAAATACCCCGCTCAAATTTAGAGAGTTGGATCAGGAAGTTGCGTAGGAAAGAACACCTGCAAGTATCAGATACCTCCAACTCCACCAACTCAGACTTTCACTATTGCCGATACAGCTTTGTATGGCTCTTGGGTGGCCGGAGACACCATACCCGTTCAGTCTAGACATAGCATACATGCCGAGCATAGCAGCTCGAGCAGGCATGTGTCTAGATGGTCATTTGTTAGAGTGAATTTTCACCAACGTCGTACATCGTTGTTATTCTATATTGTCTACTGCTATATAAGTGGAGCTGTGGGAGATTATGATGATTTTTCACGAAGATCTAACAAACTTGAATATGGTGGAAACATTGCCTGATGATGAGATAGCTGGATTTATGTCGTACCTGTTAAGTCTGTTCCGTAGTCTTCGTTAGTATGTTTGGTTAAATTTCCCAGTTTGCCTGGTTAAATTTTCTTGTTTGTTTTATTTGCTCGTATTTGAAGTTAAAATGTGTTAGTTTGGTTTAATGCAATATTACACAATAAAACAAATAATTAATTAACTATAAATCAATTAAATTAAAATCATAAATTAAATGCCCCGCTCAAATGCCTCGTTCGTAGCCACAAACACATTCCCCGTTCACCAATCTTTCTCGTTCAATTATCCCGCTCAAATACCCTATTTTCGTTCATCGCAAACGTACCCTAACAAATATGTGACTGTAGTTACTCGCAACAGTTTTTGATTACTTAACAGCGTATGGCATACTTTTTAAAATCGGTAATGACGCTTTTCAAAATCATTATCTACCATATCCAATTCCTATATTTTCCATGTGGTTACTTCAGTTCTTCCAACTTTATTATTTATGAAAAACGTAAAAATGGAAAAGTGAGTAGAGCCAAATTTGTTTCATATCGTTTTCTTATAGGAAGTACAAAACAAATGCAATATTCAATATAACTTCCTCCTAAATTCATAATGTGAATTATCACAGAACCAAAACTGTATATTGGTAAGATCTTAGAGAAAAACAACATAAAATTTCAAAGATAATATGAAACAGCTAACCAATATAATGTATAACATTTAGTGCAACTATATTACCCGATGAGTAATTAACTAAACTCTGGCAACCCTTCTTGGAGATATAATATTTTTGGTGTCAGTATCCATGCCTATGTTTCTGCTTCGTTTCTGTTTAATTTTTAAGTTAGGTATATGAGACTATATATTTTCATCTCCATTACTTTGTAACCTTAGCAGATGGCAAAAGTTTTTTGTATTGAGATATATACAAATACATAGTATTCATATTTATGACAATATAAAATATTTTGCTCTTCCTAACATCACTAATTCATTTCGTGTTATATTGCTTGTTATGCAGTTGGAGAGATACCACTATAGGAGACCACACCAAAATAGATAATCTTGTTCAGGCAGGTCACATGCATTCACATTTTCCAACTACCTCAAACTTTAGTTAATTTAGGCCTGGAGATGCTAACTTATAGAATTCTTAATGGAAATAAATAATTTACACGAATTACTTCTTGAGTAGAGTGGCAATAATGTTGTAATGGGCGAAAGGCAGCATTCTTTGTGGACAAGTTAGGGTTACTGGTTATAAGGTTTTTAATATGATGAAATATTGAGTAAGCAATTTGATGAAAAAGAAAAGAATGAATTTGATTGATGATTTCATAGTCATTGATACACAGAGAAGAACTGATATATATACAGTTCATTATACAAGCAGATTGATAAATAACAGATACAATGGTTGGGCCTTTAGCCCACAGACCCGCATTAATAACCAATAATAGAAATGTGCGGTCCAGATGCATGCTTGAGAAAGGAACGGTGGATCTTGACCAGAAGAGATATATATGTGCAGATGAGATGAAGGGTTTTGTCAATACTCCCCTGCAAACCCTTCAGCCTCTAGGGTTTGAAGAAATCGTCCTCAATTTGTTCAATTCGAGTCGATTCCAGAAATTGATAATGAATTGGCTGAGATATAAGCTAGAGATCTTCAGAATATCCTCTCTTCGATTCTAGAAATTGATTAGAAGCAATCAATTTATGCTGTAGCAAGTTTAAATTTGACTTTCTCGTCAGCATGTTGCTTGAGAGTTGAGAGATGCTTGAGATCTTTCCACCCTAAGGTTTGTTGAAGCTAAAGGTCCTTCGGAATGTTTTCTGACAACGGATTCAGATGAGATCCCTTTGTCAGTGGGATGCTGAGAGTTCCTCTATGAGTTGCTTACTTTCAACTTATCTCTGAGTCGAACCAAGTTAGCTTTAGACAGTGCCTTAGTTAGGATGTCTGCTACTTGGTAAGTGGAAGGTATGTGGTTAATGTCTAACTTTCCTTTTGTTACTTGCTCTCGAACAAAGTATAGATCCAATTCCATATGCTTCATTCTAGAATGTAATACTGGGTTTGCAGTAAGCTGGTCTGTGCTTAAGTTATCACACCATATGGTTGTTTTACTGTCTGGCTTGAATTGTAGTTCATCAAGTAATGATTGTATCCACATTACTTCTGCTGTTGCATTGGCTACACTTCTATACTCTGCCTCTGTACTAGATCTTAACACAGTAGGTTGCTTTTTTGAACACCATGATATGAGGTTATTGCCTAAGAATATACAATAGCCAGTTGTAGATCTCCCATCATCAGGATCAGTGGTCCAATTAGTGTCTGCATACCTAGTAATATTAATGTACTTGCTTGATTCTAGTGTCAGTCCAAAGTTTGCAGTTCCTTTGAGATATCTTAGTATCCTTTTCGCCATTTTCTAGTGTTCATCTGTTGGTCTTTGCATGAACTGGCTCACCTTGTAACACTATAGGCAATACCTGGTCTTGTTATAGTTGCATACTGAAGTGCACTAACTATGCTTCTGTGCTGTTTTTCATTGGGTATTACTTCACCTTTGAATTTGGATACATGTAGATTGCTGACCATAGGAGTTGAAATTGAGTTGGCTTGATTCATTTTTGCTTTGTTTAAGATTTCTAGAATGTACCTTTTTTGATTCAACTGAATGGATGAACTTGACAATCTCTTAGCCTCAATGCCAAGGAAGTAGTTTAAATTACCAAGATCTTTTATAGAGAATTCCTAATTTAGCTAATTTATGAGATTGTTGATTTCCTCTGCATTGTTCCCTGTAATAATAAAGTCATCAACATATATTAGCACATAAACTATTATGTTTTTATTGAATTTTGTAAATAGAGAGTTGTCAGATTTTGTAGGATTGTAGCCCAGTCCAGTGAGAGTTGTCTTGAGCTTTTCAAACCACACCCTTGGAGCCTGTTTCAGGCCATAAATAGCTTTATTCAGTCTGCATACAAGATTTTCTTTTCCTTTATGCACAAAACCATGTGGCTGCTCCATATATACCTCCTCCTGTAAAACACCATTTAAGAAAGCATTATTCACATTAATTTGCTTGATGTTCCAATTTATATACAAGGCAATTGTGATAACAGTCCTTATAGTAGTAGGTTTCACAATAGGTGAAAAAGTTTCATTGAAGTCAAAACCACTCTGTTGTGATAAACCCTTAGCTACTAATCTTGCCTTGTATTTAGAAATTGTATCAGCATTTTTCTTTAATCTAAAGGTCCATTTGCACCCTACAACATTTTTATTCTTGGGTATAGGAACAAGATTCCATGTCGTGTTTCTTATAAGAGCATTGTACTCATCAGACATAGCCGATTTTCAGTTCTCATTTTCCATGGCTTGAAAATAAGTACTTGGTTCTTCAGTATCTAAAATTGCATTGTAAGCATGGTGTTGATATGACTCTAGAGCTTTTGCAATCATGGTGTTGATGAGAATAGTATTATATTTTGTCTTGAAGAATCTGATGGTAATTATGTAATCTTTTATGTTTCCTTTAAACATTACCAAATTAAGTATTATGTATGAACATAGTTACATTAAATATTAGATGTTTATTTATTTTCAAATGTGTTTGTTGTTTGATTTATTTGATTATATACATATCAAAAGCTATTCTATCTATGTATGTCTAATGTTGTTAAATAATATGAAATGAATAAATTTTGGTAGATGGCAGTAGTAAACGTTATTAATGGTAAAATGGAAAATGAGAAATAATTATAGTGTTTAATAAGTGCCATAGAAAATTAAAAAATGCTATAGAATATATTTTACGCAAGGCATATTGTAGCATGCTAATAAATGCTATAACAACTATTGTATAGTGTTCATTTTCATAGCGTTTAAACTTTTCACATAGTTTGATAAACTCTAAGAAAAGCCAACTTTTCATAGCGATTTTAGTGCTATCATATATTCCTGATCTAATATAGCACGTCATTACATAGCCTTCTTTAAATGCTGGAAAGTTATTATAGCATTTTTCGAACATTGTCAAATGTCCAGTTTCTCATGGTGATGGTACATATATCGTGATTTCAGATGTGACAGACACTTGAATCACTATGGTATTTCATAATAAATACATTATTCCTTAAAATATGTATCATTCAAAATATATCAAAGATCATGAACCTTTATTATAGTTTTCCTCTATCATTTATATATTGATTGCATACGCACTAGGTATTGAGCAAACTCAAGCTGGAGCTGTTATGTGTAGTACTATTAATATGAAATAATTTTTCCAGTCCAAAATTAATGTCAATCAAACTAACATAATATTAAGTTAAACTAAGTAAAGAAAATTCAATTTGCTTTAAATTATACTTAAGACATAATAAGGTCGTTGAAAGTCCAAAACCATTGTTGCTACCCTGGCATATAAGAAAGAAGTATAAAAGTCACTGAAAGGCCAAATACATTTCCATAAAGGAAATCTAAACCAACATTTTATTAAGTCAAATTCAAGTGGAGGTAAATCTATTTGCTTTACAGCCCTAGTGAAGAGCTGATAAGATCATTAGAAGTCTGAAACCATTGTTGCTACCTTACAAAATAAAAAAATAAGGAAAAAAGGTCCTACCGAGATTTGAACTCAGGTATCAGATTCGAAGTTTGAAGTGCTAACCGCTACACCATATATAGACTTCTGTTCCAATATTTTAGCTTATCCTATCTTCACTTCAACCAAATACTACCGTGTATTAAAGGGGTATTTTGGAAAATTCAAAAAGAAAAGGTCAAATCATATTCATGGAATTCTTATTGTTAATAATAGAGATAGAGATATTACCTAGGCGATGTAATATACATGCTTGCATTTGTTGAACAAACTCAAGGTGCACTCCCTATACTTAGGTCTTCAAGAAATGGCAGGTAAGAGTGAATAATATATTTTTATTTGTTGAGCAAACTAAAGTCAAGATTGAGATTAGGGCAAAAACCATAATTAGGAGTTATATATGATATAACTGATAAAGAGCTATCCATCGTTTGCACGCTTATGATTTGTTGAGAAAAACTCACGGTCAAAATCCTAAATCAAGTGAGTCCTAACACTCACTCGAGAAATTGAAAACTTATTATATTTATCTTAGGATTTTGATAAATATAAAAATATAGTGGGAGCCTTATTAAAAAATGAAACGATTACGTATGACCATTCGAATATGGTAATAGCATATGCTATAAAAATTAAAATTATCGACTTTAATAAATTTGTGAAACTAATCCTAGTGTTAAATTATTTATCAATTGAAATATACTAATGAATTGAATTAGACTGACAAAAATATAAAATATACTTACCAATAAATCTTTTAGCATGTTGTCGCTTTAAGACCCATGGAAAATCCGAATTATACAACTACTATACATTCGTACCTTGGTTACTTGAGTGTTTATTTACTCGAGACCGTATATTGTCTTTTGAATTTTTGAATTCTAAAGAAATATAAGAATATGGATGTTCCACCCATATTAGATTATATAAAAAGAAATTTATGGTGACAATTGCATTCGTAATATAAGAAACCTCAATGAAATTGGTTCATTCGAAATGAGCAAGTAAACCACAGTGCAATATCACGTGTTCTATGTGATTGAATATAATGAGAATCTTGTTATATTAAAAACAACACTAGATCGAGGACTAAAGGCTGACCTAGTAGTTCGATCACTGAAATGTTAGTTTAGACCACTTTACTTAAGAGTAACCTATTTGATATCTTTAAAATGTTAAGGATTTTCGAATGCATATGAATAATTCGATGCAGTCTTTAGTAAGGGCTTCCTTTTGAATGGTTCGACTATTTGGAAAAGAACGTGAATGTTCAAGAGCAGATGTAACATAGGTACAATTGGGATGAAGAAAGTGAATGGTCACCTCTACTTCATGAAAAAACATTAGAAACCGAAATTGTATAAAATACTAGTGGAGACTTAATATGAAATGAGAAACATGATTTGTATTCTAAGTGTATTTTTATGGAATTTTCTCTATAAGATATATTTCTTTATGTTTAATATATTTGATCTGAAATTCCCGACCACAAACCAGTTACAGTAGATGAAATAAATAGCTCATAATAAGTGGTTGAATGGAGCATCGTATTATTTTATATATTGTTATTGTTATTGTGATGTTGAAAATAATTTGAGCGTACTATATGACGCTTATTAGTGGATGCATCAAGTTATGAAAGATTGCTTTCGTATATATATCAAATATTATTTACGACCGTTTTCAACATTGACTGAAAATAGATATAAATTTATTTTTATGTAAATATTATGAATGTTCGTTATAAAATAATTCTGTTATAATAACGATATCTATTTATATAACAATACTAGTGCATTAGCTGTATAAAATATATGAGTATCAAATTTTCTATAATTATTATGGAATTGTGGACCAAGACATATTTTCGAGAAATAACTCTTTAACCATATGATTATGAATAATGTGATACTCATAAATTGTATCTCAATAGATTAAGGGAAAATGACTCATTCAATAGGAGTAACAAAAGAGTTAATGAACTCTTTAGATTGATACATATAAATATATTTAGTCCAAAGTCTAATGGTACCAAAACAAATCCACTTACTTTGTTAATTTCACAAAGGGGATTTTCACTTAAAGGATTTTTTGTGTGCAGGGTAATAAGTTTTAAGGACAGCACTTTTGAAAAATTGGTTTTAAGTATAATTTTCAGAAAAAAGATAAATGAAGTTATCATTTTCAATTATACAGAAATAATGATAAACGAATTTATCATTTTCCTCTATAACTTAAAAAGATAAATGAATTTATCATTTTTCTGTAAATTGTCCTTAAAACTTATTACCCTGAATGAGAAACCCTTCGACCTAATTTCCACGTTTATAAATGAATTATCACTAATATGAACATGTGTGTTTGATACACCAGTAGTATATCTATGATATGTTCCTAGAATATTAAATGGATCTAAATGACATAACATGCAAAGAAAATAAAACAATTTAATTTGATCACATAGGTGAGTATATAGGAAAAAGGCTCCAAAAGTACTGGAAAACGAACAAGATCTAATCTCATAGTCACTCCTCCCTATGATATTTAACGATGTCGTGGTTATGTGAGATACCCTAATACTTTGCATAATGGATCTTAAGGCTATTAGAACACTAAAGTGGGGGTGAATAGTGTATTTAAACTTGTTAATGTGGGTAACAATGTAGTATAAATTACACTAGCGTGAATGGATCTTAAGGCTACTTTAACACTAAAGGGGAGGGGGGTGAATAGTGTTTTATACCTTATATAGAATTTTCAAATAGTTTCAAGATTTAAATCAAAACCCAGATAATCAACACAGACATATTGTAACAACCCAAAATTCAAGCTATAATAATTAATTAACGAATTAATTAAATAATAAAATAACTTTATGAAATTATCAAAATTGAGCCATGGGAGTTGCACCATTGTGTCCGTGGTAATTTTCTGGTCAATTTCCATTTATAGATTGTTAAAATCTGAGCTAAAACAAAGAAGATACAAATTAAGCAAGAATATATATATATATATATATACACACACACCCTAGGGTCGACCCTCCCCATAGCTAGGTCGACCCTAGCATGTTTTGGTTGACACTAAGGTCGACTCGCCTATGTGTTTTGGACATTAATTCGTCCAGATGCAAATACGACGTGTTTTTCAACTTGTTTTCAATCCTGTGCTTTCGTGCTTCCATCCGACGGTTCCCAGCGAGCCTATGACGTGGTTGCACCAGATTTAATCTTCAAATCCAATGGTCTGAGATCCCAAGTAACCCTATAAATAGACCCCTAGACATAGATGTTTTTCTCATTCAGATTTTCTCCTATTCGGGTTCATTGCCAGAAGCTGGACCCTAGAAACAAAAAATTTCTAAGGAGAGAATCTTTTTGAAAAAAATATTTACGCTCTAGGAGAGGGTCAAAGAAGACCAAGGACGAGAGCTGAGGACCACAAGTGATTGTTTACGTAATTATTTTAGATTTTTAAGTAATTTAAAACAATAGAGTTCTCAATAGTTGTAGTTTTTTCTGCAATTTTGAGACAGTTTTATATAAGTTGTTTAAAGTTAATTTTTAAAGTTCTTTTTAGTCTATTTTATTCAGCTATTTTTATTTAGCTATTTAATTCATTTATTTACTGTTATTTACTATTATTTACAGTTATTTACATCCGTTTTACGTTAGAATTTAGCATATAAACGTTAGTTTCTTTTTATTCCTTTTTACGCGAATAAAATAATAAAAAGAGAATAATTCGCAAATATGGACTAAAATATAAGAACACTAAATTTACAGATATTGGATGTAAAATAAGAAGAACTGTAATAAAAAGAAAATAGACTAAAATAGGCAAATTTGAGACATTTGAAAGCAAGTTTATAACTAGTAGTTATAAGTAAAAGGACAGAGTAGAAGAACAATTATAACATAGGTTATAATTAAATAGAAAGAACAGAAAGAGGCTTATTTTAAAACTTAGAGTTAAGTTAATAAGCAAATATAGCAGAGATAATAGAAGAGGCTTATTTTAAGACTTAGAATAAGTTAATAAGCAAATAGAGCAGAATTAACAAAAGAGGCTTATTTTAAAGACTTACACTAAGCTAATAAGCAAAGATAGAAGTAGGGCCCGTACCGGCAGCATTCCCCTTTAGTCAGGAACTGATGGTCTCACAATAGATTGGGTGAGGCTGGGACACACTTATGCTGATTAAGGTAGATAAGAGGTCAAAGGAGGGAGCAACAGATAGTGCGAACCGGCAGTGACCGAGCGTGCAGTCTCGAAGTAGGGAGATAAGTCGCTATTGAGTTCCAAAGCGCTAAACAGGTGTCTTTTTACTGTAGGACCTACAGGATGAGACTAGCTCACAGTGGCACAATAGAGATAGAAGGCCGATCAAAGGGTAGAATTAGGACTTCAGCCTAATTAAAATAGGATTAGGATTTCAGCCTAATCAAAGCAGCTATCTAAGACAAGTGCAAACAATCACTATCAAAGCAAACAGTTAGACAGTATTTTATTCTAGCTTTATCTTTTCCTTTATTTCCTTTTATACTAGAACTTTTGTCAAGTCTATTACTTTTATCATGCTTTAAAATACTAGTAATTACTTTCATTCACCAGACTTTTAGTCTGACCCACTCCTCTATTTCCCATTTTCCCCCTATAGGCCAGCAGAGGCAAGGGCAGTAGATTTTCAGCTTTCTTGGAGATTCTTCATGTATTCTTCTTCTATTCAGTTTTCTTTTCATTTGGTTTCTGATGTACTGGTACTTATAAGAGGGATGATTATTTTTATTATACTCTAATTTTATGAGACCGAGATCTATTTTTCATAAGACATGTGTATTTGGTATTTTAGACATGTGAGGTTATTCCGACTTATTTATGAAGTTTTATTTTGAATAATGAATTACCATTTAAATGTTTCCATTGGTTTATTTATTTGTCTTGTGAATCTTAGTCTTTGTGATGCTTTAACTATACCTATAACGCACCATATCCTTTAATGTGTCCTTTTTGGGTATACTAAGGGGCGTGGGGTGTTTCATATATATTTACAGGCAGTCATAGATATAAATAAATGTACTAAAAATAAAGTAAAAGTAAAAGAGTCGACACTAGGAGTTTTATACTGGTTTAGATTAACTAATCCTACGTCCAATCCTGTACTATGTATATACAGATTTCCTTTCCAATGCCTACTTTAATCAGGTAGCAAGCAAACCAGAATACAATCTTGATTTCAAGACAATAAGATACACCCTCCCGACTTTTCGAGCTCAGGGTAGACTCTCTTGATTTAATTGGACAACAAGATCACCCACTTGATTTAAACGGGCAACAAGCACACCCACTTAATTTGAACGAGCAACAAGCACATCCACTTGCTTTGAAAGGGCGACAAGCACAACCACAGAAATAATGGTTGAGAGTTGTTAATTCCAATACAAAGAGTTGTACTTTGGATACAAAATATCCTATAGCCATTTGATAGCACTTTGATCTTTGAATTGATAAGTGAATACTTTCAAATCAACGAGTAGATTTAGAGAATGATAGTAAAGTAGAGATAGAATTTGAGTGAATTTGAGGAGTATAGAAAGTGGATTTTGTAAAATATATAATGAGAATTTAGAGTAAGAAGAATGTAGAGAAAGTTATTATTAAAATTGGTTTTCCAATCCTATTTATATAGTGTTTGAAGAGACATGTCAATTCACGAAGACATATAGTCAAAAATCACAACTATTCCAAATTCAAAAGACATATCTCCAATGGTACATATGTCGACATACATGGGAACGATATGTCGACATACCAATTGTATTTTGAAAAAAATTCTTTTAAGGTGTTTTAAAATTCTGGATATTTGCAAAATCATTTAAACATATTTTTTAGATACTTTTAACATATAAAACTTTTTATAACATATTTGTAAAAATATATTTTGAAAAAAAATTTTGATAATAAAATAAATATTTTGATAAGAGAGTATTCAAAGAATAGAAAGTTGCTACTCAAGGACTTTTACAAATTAATCTAATGTCTATTAACTATAAACTATAGTCTTGAACTCTTCTTGTCTTCATCTCTAAACTCATGAGTTTTCAAATATCTTGATCATCTCTGAATCTTGATCTTTAGTCTTTTTGCCGATCAGTCTTCAAACTCGATTATCCTGTACTTTTATAAACATGTGTAATATCCTACAAAATATTCCAGTACCTATATTTATATGGTTATTGTCATCAAAATCAATATCTGTGGTATTAAATATCTCCCCTTTTGATAATGACAACCATGTAAATATATTTATTATTAAATATAATGTAACTCTCACTTAGTATATGCTATATTATATTTTATAATTTTCTCCCGCTTTGTCATTAACAAAAATGGGTAAATAGAAAATAAAATAAACCCCCTATATGAAGCACTATGAAGTGTAATAATGCTGTGGATGGAATCAAAATCAACACTAATTGCGAAAAACATTTTCCAAAACTAACTATATATATACACAATTATAATTACATCTTGTTTTAACCATACATTATAATCCATACACACTTTATACAATTAATTACATACAGATTATAACTATAGTTAATTATACAGACTAAAAATGTATAATAAATACATATTACAATTTATAAATACAAATTATAGTACAAACTAGAAATACAAATTAAAATATAGATTTTCTTGGGAACTTCAACTTGTCTTGTGGAACCAAAGACATAATTGGTGTTGATAACTTCCTAATCTTTATGTCCCCTTTCGCTTTAGAGTTCGAGCATTCTGGGATGTTGCTTTGTACTTCTTTGGCAAAACTAAAAATGAAACATCGAAGGGAATTGAATTGGTTTTCTTGCTCTTTGATCATTTGCATTTGACTCAAATCCAAGTGTCCTTGATTGCGAAGAATGGAGCAAAGAGCATTCTTGAAAGATTGAAGAGTTTCTTCTAGATTTCACCTTGTTTTTGTTTTAAAAAATTGATTTTTGAATTCATTTTTATGAAAAGAGATGTATAGAAAGAAATAAGATAAGAAGATGAATTGATTTCCATGTTTTTTTGGAAGAAATATGGTTTTATAGAAGTGAAAAGTTGGATTAAAAACTAATCCCTCCAAAAAATAACTAATTTATTTGAATTACAAATTCTAGAAAAACCAGAGTATGTTGAAATACATGGGAAGGTTATGTCGACATACATACCGAAATTTGCATGTTTTTGTTTTAATTTTTTAAATATTTTATACTGTTTTAGTTTATGGTTCCAAAGAACAAAAGAAGATGATTAACAATAGAAATGAAGTCTTTAAGAAAATTTCGTTGATAAATAGAGAGATACAAAAACATAATGAAAAATACATGAAACTAACATAAGTAAAAACTAGAAAACATAAACACAGCTTAATAGATCTAGAATGATGATGATGAAGATGAATAGTTCCACCAAGCTTTCTCGTTATCTTTTCAAAGTATTTGTCGACTTTGTTTGAGAGGCTAGTGAACTTCTTACTAAAGGACCGTTTAAACTTCTTTTGATTATTGAGAAGCTTCTTTTGATACCTAAGTATCTCTTTGTTTGAATAGCGAGATGGCTTGTCATAGCATTCAAGAGATGTATCCATTTTCTCCTCCTTTTCTTCTTGTTCTTTCGCCTTATATATTTCCATATCTTTACTTTCTTCTTCTTGAAGAATTTTTTGTTCTTCTTCTCTTGCTAATCTCACTTCCTTTTTTGTAAGAGACTCGTAGGGTTCAAATTCGAGAGGAATGTGCAAGAGAGAGAGGTTTGTTTTGTCAAAAAAATTTATGAGGAAAAATGTTTTAACCTCTTAAATCAATACCAAAATAGTTGAAAATTCTACTGAGATAATTACCATGATAAAGTGTGTTTTCATATCTAGAAATTTTCTTTTGAACAAAGTCATCCAAAATCACTTGAGCCCAATTTATACCATATTTTCTAGAAATAACAAAAGGAGGTTTGAAAACTTTTTGTGTGAGTTTATTGTAATTCCCCGATCTATGTGTAGTACTTTGTTGTAAAATAAGACTCATTAGTCTTGCTTTTGGCCCAAGATTTTTGTTTTTAAAACCATACTCTTCATCATTTGAAAACAAATTATGCATAACTTCTCTATTTCCATAATCAATTTCAAAAGTGGAGAGGTCATTTCTTCAACTTTTACAACCAAGAATTTGACCAAGAATTTCGCAATCTAAAACAATAGTATATTTGACACTATTCCAAATTTGACTTTCTTCTCCTTGATAAAACTTTCCATTTAAATTAGCATAAAACGTTTCAACCAAATCGAGATAGCAATCAAAATCATTTTGAGATAAATTGCTAGACCAAAAATATTATTTTCTAAAGCAAGATCTTGTAAACCATAGGATTAAAACACATTAAAATTTTCAAATCTTCTTGAAAATACTTTATCATAAGTAGCACACTCAATATATGTTTTAATAGACTCTTAATCCTTAAAATGTTGACCTTTGATTCTTTTGGTAAGCCTAATGGCTTTGGATGAAGTGGGTTGATTTGAGGAAGACAATATTAGTTTGTTTTGGAGGAAAGAGGGTGAAGAATATGTTTGATTTTGAAATAAAATGTGTATGTAGAAGATGAGGTAAGAAGGAGTAAATAAATAGAAATTGAATTGTAATGTGACAAGTAAAAAGATGGCTTCTCAAATTTTGAATTTAATACAAAAGAGAGGGAAGTTCAAAAGTTTGAATTTTGAAAAGATTCATCAAATTCTGCCATATATGTCAACATACCTAGGTGGCATATATCGACATATATGCTAAAGATTTCAAATTTTAAAATTAAAGAAATATTATATATAGACGCACACACACACTTATCATATTATATGCATTTATATTCATATATACTTATTACTATCATCATATATTTATTCCTATATTAAGTAATTTTCAAAATAAAAATAAAATATGAAATGTTAAAAGTACCCATTTTGCTGTTTCCTTTATTTGATCTGATTAATCTTCCATCACCATGAAACACATTTTGATAATTTCAGTGTTTAGTTCGTTGTCACTGGATGTTGTATTAAAATCGTCCAAAGATGCATTTGTAAGCCATTTTCCTCTTTTTGAATGAATCAGTGTTTGGTGAATTCTTTGTTTCCTTTTGCTACGAATAGTCTCTTCGTAGGTCGCCAGATTTAACACTTAAATACATTTCCGTTTATGAAATTTTTGTTTTCAATTTTATGAAAGTCGTTCATCTTTCTGTATTTCAGAAATTTTCTGAAATTTCGGGTTATATGAGCAATTTCGTCACCATTATCATCATTATCTGAATCTTGATCATCGGTTGTTGCAATGAATGCAATTGATTTCTTTTCGATCCCATTAATATGTCTTTTACCCTGCAACCGTGCTTCATAGGACATTTGATTACCAATTAATTCTTAGATTTTCAATATACAAATATCATTGACTTCCTCTATTGCTAGTGTCTTTTGATCCCATTCAAAAGAGAGTTTATTAAGGATTTTTCTAACCTGATCCTCTTTTGAGAAATTTTTACCTAATGATACTAATGAATGAACTATACCTTCAAATTTATAATACATGTCAGAAATAACTCATTCGGTTTCATTTTAAAAAGTTGAAACTGGTTAGTCAGGATGGAAATCTTAGTTTGTTTTACTTTACTTGTGCCATCATGTGTAACTTGCAATGGTCCCCAAATTTCATAAACAATCTTACAAATAGAAACTCGGTTTAATTCATTTTTATCTAATGAGTAAAATAAAATGTTTCTAGCCTTAGGTTTATTGAGTGCTTATAGCTTTTGGTCTGGTGTCCATTGTGAATATTCAGTTTTAGGTTCGGTGTATTCACTCTGTGTAATGTTCCAAATATCTAAACCATTGGATTGTAAATAAATTTTCATCCCACATGACCAGCAAGTATAATTTCTATCATTAAATAGTGGGGTCTAGAAGTTTATTTTCCTTCTACAAAAGTGTTAAAGAGTTTACTACTAGTGTTACTAGCCATTTATACTTTTCAAAAATCAAATAACCAGTTTTTAGAAACCTAAGATTATGATACCAAATGTGGGAAATGATGTAGTATAAATTACATTAGTGTGAACTAATCTTAAGACTACTTTAACACTAGGGGGTAAATAGTGTTTTATAACTTATATAGAATTTTCTAAATAGTTTCAAGATTTAAATCAAAATACAGAGATATATTAACATGCAGTCATAGATATACATAAATGCAATAAAAATAAAGTAAAAGTAAGAGAGATGACACCATGAGTTTTATACTAGTTCGGGTTAACCAATCATATGTCTAGTACTGTACAGTGTATGTACAAATTTTCTTTGGTTGGTTCGGGGATGAGTCTCGATTTATTTTGTGGTAATCTGGATAATCTTCTAAGTGACGATTGGATGTCTGCCTAGGTGAACGTGGTAGTGCACTTAGTAAATTATTCTCTTTATCATTATACGATATAAAATAGTTAAAATCCGAACGAACCTGAAGTATATACAGAATTGTTTCACAAAGTGGATTTTGAAATGAAAGAAGTATTTTTATGTTAACTAGTTCGAGTAACTTGAAAATAACTAAAAATGGGGAGGAGATGTATTCAAATAGTAAGCACTTCTGTTAAGTATTACCCTCCTTGATAAGGGGACATATGATACTATTTGGTACTACCCAATTCCTAAGTATCATTTTGGGGTTACTCGGGCTATATATATTTTCTATGGGCTAAGATAAGTAGTATCATTTCAAAAAGGGTTTTGAAATAAAACCGGTATTGGATCTTGAGTTTGCTTAAAGGAAATAAATTCAAAATAAAAAGGTTTGAACTAGACATGGGTATATACCTTAATGATATAGTAGGGTATTATATAAGTTTTTAAACCTAAGTTATGTTTTGTGAAAATGTTTTCATAAATAGTTATGGGAAGTTAAGAGGCTAAGTTTTCTTTTACTGGTTTCCTTCTTTGTTTGGTTGAGATGAAATTTCGGGATCGAAATTCTTTTAGGGGGGAGAATGTAATGACCCGAAATTTTATCGCTTTGGTTTGTGGATATTTAATTTACATTTAATATTCGATTAATGGTTTTATTAATTAAAATAACCCTCTTTTAATTAATAATTAATAATATAAAATTCATATTTGAATTTTGTTTACTAAAATAGCTAGTTCGAGGAAAAATAGAAAACGTGACCAAAATCCGCTTTTCGGATTTTCAACATTTTATTGAACCAGTATTAGAAGTTGTAATATCTTTTATTTTGCTTTAAACAACATTTAAAATGTGTAAAATAATATAATAATATATATTTAAATTTGATTTTGAAATGATGTAAGATTCTTTAAGTATGAAAATAAACTAATGTACACATCCACACTATTATCCACCATATTTCCTAGTGCAATTAGTGGCTTATGACGTGACAGGAGAGTTGAAATTTGATTAATAAGGGGCAATATGGTCATTTTTTGCCTTTATAAAAGTTTTAAAAAACATTTATCTCATTTCCGTTCTAACTTTCACTTTCATCTCCTAAGCTCCATTGTTATTCCTTTTCTCTTCTTTTGTCTATAAAACTCAAAAATTTATACTTTCCTCTCAAGATCAAAACTTTTAAGTAATTCAGGCAATATGGAAGGTGAATCATTCAGTCCATGCTAAGTATTTTTGATAAAAATAGAAATATGTGTATTTGTGAATTATAATTTTTGATATGAAATAATGTTTATGTAATTATCTTAAAAATATTATTTTGATTTATATTTTCCTTATAATGAAGGAATAAAGCTCACTGTTAATACCAAACATACATAGAAAGTTACTGTTTCATCACTTTCTCTTCTCTGTTCCTTGAAGTAAACATCCCTGTCTTGGTTTCAAAAATACCATCTCCAAAACCGTTGAGAATTAGCTAGAATTTCCAACTAGAAAGTTATTCATCTTTGAGTCTAGTATTTTTAAAAATAGTCGTAGAGTTTTCGTCGATTATATTGGGAGAATTTTGTAAATTATAGTCAGTGGTTGAATATCGATAGTTTTTCGACCACCACGAATCGACAAACAGAGTTCATGGTTGGTTCGTTTAGGCGAATCTTGATTTTTATGCTTAGTTTCAAGATTTTAGGTAGTCGGAGGGAGCCGTGGTGGAGACATGAGCTGATTTGGATATAATTTGAAATTCTGGTGAGGTGGAGGTCGCTGGTGGTCTTTGGAGCATGCATGGTGAATGGTCGAAGCATTGCAAGTGGTCTCAGGGTCTCTGGTGGTCGAAGATGATCTGTCGAGCTCCAATTAGGGTTTAAGGGCAGTTTTTGGATTTCAACTTTGGAGTGGTGGTGACGACGCATGTAGGCATCGGACACGACGTGGCTTGGTCTGGACATGGGACATGAAAATGGGGTTCGAGCAGTGGCAGCAGCCACGTTTGGAGATGGCCGAGACTGCAACATTTGGTGTGCGACTGGAGCCTGTTTGGTCAAGAGTGTTAGCCTGTAGCTCGCATCTTATTTAGGGGAGGGGGTCGGTTTTCGTTAGAGGTGATTGGAGGCCGGGGTGGTGGCGCTGACGTGACGAGCTCGAGATTTGGGACTTGCATGCACCCTTGGATCATCGATGGGTGGCATGGCTGCCGTGTGCACATGCACGTATCTATGCACGGTGGAGCTTCGGGTTTGGATTGGGAAGTTTGAATTATTGGGAGGGAAGAAGAGTTAGGCTTGGTGTGTTGGGTATTGGAGACATCTTGAAGATGATGAAATTCAAGATGTAGCTCTTATAAGTGTAAAGGCTACTTGCTACTAATCCTCAGGGATATTCCAAAATGGATGTAGTAAAAGTAGTGCCTACTGTTTGTTCATATCCCGAATAACTTATATGGATGAATGTTGGAATTGTGTTGTTGTTTGGAGGGCAGTGTTAGCATCCCAAGTGAGAATTTCTAAGTAAGGAAAAGGTAAATCGTGACCTCACAATCCTCATAACCCGGTAATGACTAAAATAGGGGATATGCTTTGGAGCTATGCGGTTCGCTACCATTAGGCGTAGTCATTCCTCGATCTAGAATCGATATTTATGGATTTGGTATGCGCACGGAAATGGGGCCTTGGCTGATGTACATTGTTTTGGAGCCTTGGACCCGGGCAATGATGTGATCCGGCTTGTCATTTTAAAGAGGCATACCTACTCTGATTTGTAGGGGGTCTATGTGAGGCCCTCGGTACATTTTTCTAGAGGTGTGTTGTGGCAGGCGGTACCCCAGTAGCCTTGTCATTGATGTCTCCAATACATGCCCTTACGGATATAGTTGTATAACTATTATGTTGGAATTTAATTAAATGTAACAATTCGGCTATGATTAATATTTATTTTCCCCTACACATTATCATAATATTACAGGATATATAATAAAAATGATTTGGTTATCGTAAGGTAAAAACCCATCTGTGTTTATATGCAGCGTGGTCTTACGAGATACCTTTATTTTCCGAAAGGTTTTATGTACATTAAGTAATCCAGTTGATTGTGTTTCTCATGCTGGTTTTACCAGACTGATCCGGACGTTTATTTTCTTACAATACTCGGGTCGGCCCGACCGTATTTTCCAGATTTAGCTGGACACTTTAGAGCTTCGGGAGATGAGCTAGATCCTCCAAGGCGTATTTTTACGTATATTTCTTCTGCTATTTTATTTCTGTTGTATTTATCATAAATTTTAAGAACAAGTTGTTATAACCGTTCAGGGTCTGATGATAGAGTAATTATACTCTGATTGATGTATGTATATAAATGTTTTTCTCTTTTTTTTGTAAAGCTCATTGATATATTATAGATTACTAGTCACATTGTGAGATTCTGTTTTGTCCTTTTAATTTTTTCACTCAAAATACCTGTCTTTCCGGCACATGGTTGTTCGGCACGTGAATGTCGTGGATGTATTAGTGTCAAATTTAGAGGATCGAAAAGGCAGGTTGTTACAAATTCTATGATTTACCGTAAATTATTAATTCTGTAAAAAATCTCACTCCAAATAAAAGGTATTTTTATTTTATTATATATTTGTTAAATTGTGTTATGATTATTAATTATTTAATTTAAGTGTATTTAACGGAAAATTCATAAATGGTATGTTTTGTGATAGTAATCACAAGGTGTTGTAATTATGAGCAATTTAACACAATGAAATAAACACATCGTTTTAAATATTTCTAGTCAAGATGTATTAAGACTGGATACTTATACATCTGTTGAGATTAGAGTATGTAACGCTCTCTAAATGTTAGGTAGTGTATTACTTATGGTCGCTAAGGGCATCAAGGGGTTACAAATTGATAATTATTGGATAACCATGGAATGACTCACTCGATAGTTTCCTTTTGATTAATTTAACTGAGGTCAAAGAGAAAACATTGATGTGATAGTATTACATAATTCTCTCGACTTGAGAGTAACGTCGACTTCAATGTGGAAACTTCATTTTGATTATAATTAAATCATTGCACGATGTACATAGAACGACTATAGTTGGGTTGAGTGGAAGCATTGCAAGTGAGACACTATTTAATAGAGAATTCATCTCCTTAATTATATAAGGTTAGCCTTACGGTTAACTAAAGTCAACTGAAAGTCAGTGTCTTTGCCCAGAGCAGTTCGGTTACAATAATTGTTATTACTAAACCAAGGACTTTGTGTTTGGACTATAAAGTTTGAATAGGAAATATTGGAAATTTGACCATTACCAAATTCCATAAGTCCTACTGTGATATAATTTTGACAAAGAGAATTGGCATAAATAATTTTCACTACCAGGTAACACTTGAAATAAGTAATGTAAGCAATAAATTTGGCCATAATGTCAAACCACTAGCTAAGGTGACATGCGAACGTTAATATTTTCTAATTGTTTGATATTAACATGTTAACCCATGCAAGCACCTAATTATACAACTAATAAATATGTTCGGAACTTGATCACTTACGCATATACTTGCTTAAGACTATGTATTGTCTTCAATAAGTTTCAAACTCTAAAAGCAATACAAGGATATGAATATTTGATCCATTCCAATCACTAATAAATGTTATATACACTCGTAATGTATGAAACCCCAATGAAATTGGTTCATTCAAAACAAGTAAGTAAACAAAAATGTGAGAACATGTATTCAGTATGATTGATCACAATCATGTTCTTGTTGTGTTAAATGAAACAGTAGACCAAAAGCTACAATATAGGTACAAGAATTTAATCACTTAAATATCAGTTTGATCAGTTTACGTAAAGTGCAGCATATTTGATATCCTTAACTATTAAGGATGACCAAATACACTTTTGTAAAGAGTTGTTTATGATATTATAGTAAGGGCTTCCTTTGAATGGTTTGACTATTTAGAAAGGAAATCAAATGTATGAGAGTGGATATAATCTAAGGCATAGTTTAGATAAAGAGAGTGAATGGTCACTTCTACTTCATAAAGAAGCATTAGAAACAAATATTGTAAGATAACAATAGATACTTAACATCAGAATGTGAACTATGATTTCTATTCCTAAATATAATTTCATATAGAAAATTGTTTTTTGTGAGATTTATTTCTCTGAATTTAAGATGTTTAATTTGAAAATTCTCGACTGTAAACTGGTTATAGTAAATGAAATAAATAGCCTATATAAAGTAGTTAAATGGAGCTTCGTATTTCATACGCTATTATAGTAAAGGCGGAAATAGTGGAAGCATGCTATATATTGTTCGCATCAAGTCACAAAAATTGTTTTTGTAAAACATACCAAATATTATTTATGAAATAATACTAATTTTTCAGCGTTGACTAAAAAATAGACATAGTTTTATTTCAATATAAATATTATGAATATTCGTTATAAAATAAAACTATAATTGTGGTATTTGTGATGCATTGGAAAATACAGAAGTATCTAAATTTATTTGCAATTATTTTGGAATTATGATTAATCCATGGTTTAGAGAAATAATTCTTTGACCATATGATTATAAATCATATGGTATTGGTGAACTATATCTCAAACAATTATGGGTAAAGCACCTATTCAGTGGGAGCAACAGAAGAGTTGAAGAACTCTTCAGATTGATATACATACATACATACACACACACACACATATATAGATGTATGCAATCACAAGTTTAATAATTCCAAAACGTTTCGACATATTTCATTGAATTCACCAATGAATTATCACAAACATGAACATGTGTATTTGATACACATGTAACATGTCTATGATAAATTCATAGAATATAAAGTGGTAGTAAATGAAATTACTTGCAATAGAAAATAAAATGATTCGATTTGATCGAATAGGTAAGTATATTGGAAAGAGTTCTGAACGTGACTAAAAATAATAAATATTAAATCTCTAAAGTCATTCCTCCCTATGATACATATTGATGTATCGATAAGTATTAATCAAACTTTGTTGAACAAAGTATAATTTATGGTGAGTGAAGTTGAGTTAACTTCTTTCTATAAGATCATGTACTTAAGAGTAGTACAGAAGGTTTAAATTAATTTTTATCTAAAAGAATGGTTTACAAAATCATAAAAGGTAAGGGTTTATAAGAAACCCTAATATATCCTAGACAAAGAAGTTAGCAGGTTGTGCGAGTCGAAAGTCTACATGTAATAATTATACGTAAGGGATCTTATATGAATCACCCCAAAAGATGTTTGGGAATGACAGTCATTAGATAACTAATTTATATTTTGAACATAAGTATTACAAACTAAAACCAAATCAGTTTTATATATAAAGCAATTCATAAAGTGTTTACGAATACCTAATCCATTGCATTGAGAAATAATCGTTGTTTCAAGAAATACCAACTTTAGTAACAAAGGAATTTCTTTAAAAATTATTGGTAGTAAAATGGATTTGGATATTGTTAGACAGATTTTTCATTCGACCAATACTTCAAAGCTTTTAGATTTTTATTCCAAAAGGATACAGATAAGCTGAATGAATACCAAAACTATGCAGATGATAAGATTGAAAAGTAAAAGAGACATGAGATTTATAGTGGTTCGGGACCGAGATCCCTACGTCCACTTTGACGGTTCTGCCGTGAGATTTTATTCCTCAATTTGGTGTACAAGTACTTCTGTTTCAAAGTGCTCCATTAATGATCTTTTGATTAAAGCTTTCTAAAATAAAGTAGGGAATATGGAATGGTTGTAGAATGTCAGAAAATCTCTAGTCAACCCCTTTTTAGTAGTACATGGTCCTCTATTTATAGCAAATTTAAGATTCTCTCATTAGTGCAGGGGCTTTTACGTGGATTGATGACCTGACTTGCTATAGGCGGCTTGGATTCAAACACCTGTTATTATCTTATTGAGAGTATTTGATGTGGATTGATGATGTGTTGCTTTTATATATAGTTCCATTGATTCCTTTCGTTTATCTTGATCGTTGATCTTTGTCCAAGGCTATTTGAGCCGTTGATTGTCGATACTTGTTGAAAGGTCATTGGTCTCAGTAGTTTCCGCTTTGGGCTGAGCTTGTTGTCTTAATTGGATATTGGTCTTGATCTTAATCGACGTCTTTACTTTTGCTTTCAGATCTCAGGTTCTCAGATATTGGTCCTGGTGCTTAAGCTCTCGGTGGAAAACAAATAATGGTCTCAGAATTACAAGCCAAGGAGCTTTCCTCTTGAATATTCGTAATTTGTACTAGGTATAAATTATGGTGTAATAAATATGATCTAAGGAGCTTGTTTTATAAGCCTATAGAACAAAAGGTAACTAATCTGCCTAGTTGCCTTTATCCTTGTTAAATCTCTTTTTTAGTTTCATCTCCGAGAACAGTGCATTTGGTGACGAAGTCGGCTAGCACTTGGCCCTTGATTGCTGTCCTAAGCACATAAGGTATCTCATACTGACTGAGTTCTATTGCCCATTTAATTAATCTCCCGATGGTCTTGGGTTTACTAAAAACTTGCCAAAGTGGTTGATCTGTAAGGACCTTAATAGGATGGGCTTTGAAATATGACTGAAGTTTCCTTGCTATGAACACCAAGCTGTAGACAAGCTTTTCCAATTACTGGATAGTACTTCTTGGCTAGATTTAGCCTTTTACTTACATAATACACGGGTCTTTGGATCCCATCATCATTTCTTACCAAGGCTGAACTTATGGCCTGATCCGAGGCGGCCAAATAGAGGAACAAAGTTTCTTCATCTATGGTTTCGACAACATCGAGGGGGTGTGGGGTAGGGAGGAGGGTGGGAACTTAGGAGCTCTTACAGTTCTTTAAATGCCTTTTGGTGTTCACTTGTCCATTTGAAAGTAGCATGCTTCATTAAAAGGTTGAAGAAGGGAACACACTTGTTGGTTGATCGGCTTATGAATATTGTTCAAAGCAGCCATATTTCCATTCAAGCTCATTAACTCCTTTCCATCAGTTGGGGCCTTCATGTTGGTTATAGCTTTTATCAGACCCAGGTTTATCTCTATTCCTTTAGCACTTATAATAAAACCTAAGAATTTCTCGGATTGTATTCCAAAGGTACACTTCTATGTGTTCAACATCATCTGATATTTTCTGGGAGCCTCAAATGTCTCGGTTGGATCTGAAACATGAATTTCTGACTCTGATATGTTGCCCCTACATTCTTAAGATCAAAGGGCATTGCCTAGAATAATCATCCATAAATGAAAGCAATTGGTGCCTATTGGTAGCATCTACTAACTGATCGATTCTCGGTCGAGGGAAGCAATCCTTTGAGCAAGTTTTGTTTAAATAAGTGAATTCAATATAATTCCTCCACTTCTAATTAGTTTCTTTACTAACACTGAATTAGTGGTCCACTTTGGGTAGTATATGTTTCAGATGAAGTTATTCTTTAGTAACCTCTTGACCTTTTCTTGAAGAGCCATAAATCGATTCTTATCCAAGGGTCTGCTATTTTGCCTTACGGAAGTAAACTTCAGATCTATATTCAAGCAGTGGCAAATAACCAAGGGGTTGATTCCCATCACGTCATCATAAGTCCATGCGAATCACATCTTTGTTATGCTTAAGGAAGGAAATTAGATCTTCTCAGACAAATGGATGGAAATAAGTCCCTATATTGACAGCCTTAGCTTGTTATTGTCATCGAGGCACACTTCTTCTAGGGTTAAATTCAATTTCGTCTTCTTCTTGTACAATCTGAACAATCTTTCTTTTTCTCCCAAATACCTTGCCCATATTCTATCTCATTATATCCTCTTTGATAGCTTGATATGTAAATTAATTCACCGACAACATAATCTTCTTGCCTTGGGGGAAATTCTTAAGGGTTTATTACAGATTATTTTGTAAAAGACTTTTGAGATCACATAGTTGGTAAACTAGATAGAATTTTATAGGTATGAAGAGTGGATTGTCCCTACCGATAAAGGGAAGATTTAAACCCGAAAGAAGCATTTTAGAGAGATACAAGACTCCTTCAAATATAGAGATCCATATAGTACTCTTTATAGAGGAATATATATATAAATATATATGTTCAGTTGAATGTGCTTTCATACTATGAATTTCTCCTGAAACACAAAGGAAAAATTAGAAATTTATAAAAATGAGAAATTGAACTAACCATTTAAGAAATTCACTCAATCTCCATTTCTATATAAATTTTTCCATGGCCTAAGAAAGTCTTCGACATCCATCTGTTTCATGTCCATTCACTTGATGGTGGATATAGTAGTTCTTTCCTACCGAATCTTCTTTCGTGGATGGGGGATATCTTGATTAATGTAGCACTCCAAAAGTTTTTGAAGAGATTCCAAACAGATTTTGGTTGAGCGAAGTGAAGACTTGGTCTCATATGATCTTCTTCCAGGACTGGAGAGTAGAGATAGCCGAGAAAGCTCTTTTAGTAGGACAAGATGGACCTTTACTTGTTATTATTACGATACACAAGTCCTTGATTTTGTTTTCCATAGCCTTAACCATCCCTCGGTGTTAAGCAGACTCTTAGAGTGACTCTTGAAGATGCTCCAAAAGCTGTCTGATCTAGAGAACTTGAAGTTTATAAATGGGATCATGCATCCGGTCTTCGTCTTTTTCTGAGATGAAGGTAGCCAAACACTCATCATCGTCTTCTTTAATGAGCCGGATGAGGTGGTTGAGGGGTAACTCCGAGGTTGGTTGTAACAAACCTAATTTTTAGTAACATTATTTAGGATATTTAACTGGTTAAATTAAATAATATAATGCAATGATTAGGGGATTGAGATTTGTGTAAACTAAGGGGTAGCCGTGCCTTGTTAATAAATAAACTAAAATGAATTAGAATGAAATAGATAAGGGAAGTTTGGTAAGTGGAAAAACAGGAAAAGACACATTCTAATACCCTAAACCCTTAAGCCATGTTCATTCTACACGTTCATTATCAAAAATCAAAATATAGAGGCCGACCACCGTTAGAAGATACAAGGGGAAGATAAGTAAAAGGAAGAAGCTAAATCAACTTAATCCATTCTCAAATCTCAAACTCCTAAATCTCAAGCTAAGGTAAATAATGACTACATCTCATGTTTTCTAATTGTTTTTGGTTTTAGATTAAATCCGAATTATTTTGCAAGGTTTTGCCATGTTTTGATTGTTAGAAATAAATATATGCTTGTTGATGATTTATGATATTTCATATGGATTTTAGGATATGTTTAATGTGAAAACCATATTAGATGACTACAAAATGCCTTGAGATTTTAAATTTAGATAAGAAATGATACTTTAGAGGTTGGTTTCAATTTTCATAATTTTCTGAATTAATGTGGATTTTATATTAATTTTCTAGTAAGAAAAATGGATATTTGGGTTTAAAATAATTTACGGCTAAATTATATATGTTTTGGGTCTGAAATTTATATAGGTTAGAACTTAGAAACATATTAAAAATGATTTAAAGGAATTTTTGTAGAATTTTCCTAAGTGTTTTAATGAATATATAAAATTATTTAAGGTATGGGACTTAAATGTTTTATATATTTATAAAAGGAGAAAGAGAATTTTGTTAATCATTTAATTAGTTATTTCTGAAATTTTGGTAGTACTTTTAGAAAAGAAAATTAGCAATCAATAATATTTTAACAAACGAGGCAGGTAGTTGAAAATATTACTTTATAAAGCTAAAATCATATTTTACATGTTTCACCACTTTCGACACCTAGGTTCCGACTGGGTACTTCCGCCTCCATCACCATCGAAACCAATGCACGTAGTATCAATGATTGGTATATAGTGAATTGGATATTGGCGGAAGGTATTGGGTCGAAACAATGGGTTCCGATAGGGTCGAAGCGCTATTTGGCTTTCAAATGGAAATGCGCCTGCTTGGCTTTCGAAGGTAATGCTTTTGACTTTGTTGGCTTCCGACTGGGTCAACTTGATTTAAGGAATGGTTTCGAATGAGGTTGCATCTTTTGTTTTAAGTTAATGCTTTCGAAGGGGCCGAAACCCCTTGCTGCCACTTTAATGGTTTTGAAAGGATACTTTGTTTTTAAAACCTAGCCACTTCTCCAATACTTTCGAAGGGTTGGTTTTGACACCATCACTTCATTACTTAAGAATTGCTTTCGAAAGAGTGCTTTCGACTTAGTTACTTTATGGCCCTCTTGTTCCGTTGAAGGTAGAACCCAAAGATTTCGAAAGGAAAGGTTTTTAAATGGTTTCGAAAGGTTTCCACATGTTTTACTTGAACCCAAATGCTTTCGAAAGGTTTTATGTTTACAAAGGATTCTAATGCTTTCGAAAGGTCTAAATGAAGGTTTCGAAGGGGTGGTTCCCTAATGGTTTCGAAAGGTTTAAAAGGAAGGTTTATAATGTTTCGAAAGGCAATGTTAAGTGTTTTAAAGATAGGATGTCTAAGATTTTAAAGCTTTCGAAGTTGATGTTTTTCAATGGTTTCAAAAGGTTTATTTTAAAGGGATTCGAAAGGGTATGTTTTGGCTTTCGGCCTAAGGTTTTACTTGTATCGAAAGGAGTACTTTCAAAGGTTTAAATGTTTTCATCAACAAAGTTTTGTGTAAAGTATATATATATAACATGGTAAGGTGATTTGAGTAAAGCATAGAGTATATTTTCCTTGTTTAAAGAATGATTTAAAGGTTTAAATTAATTTGAAAGAAAAGGTTTTCAAGGAAAATATATGGGTAGTTAACCCTAAGTAAAATGACTCAGATATTAGAATATCAGATGGGACTGGAATAGGGTCGCGCCCTATACATTAGCTATTAGCCCCAAGCTAATTTAGTCCAAAATTCCAATGTGTAGGGCTTTGTCACAGGTAAGACTAAAATGATGTTACACACAGAAAGGAATATACAGAGTGACGATAGGTTATCGGTGAGCCCGCAAAACAATTAGGATCAGTTGACCCTGGAGAATTAAGTTAGGAATAGACCGTCTAGAAGAGGAGTATCTAACATAAGTTAGATTATTTGTTTAATTTATCTGGTAGGCTCAAGTCAGCCAAAGGTTAGTAGTTAGCCAAATAAAACTATATTGTTTGGACAGATGGTACATTTGTTACCTGATTTATATGCTTTCATGATATTGGTATTATTGTATTAACTAGTTTTGGTTGCAGGATTAAGATTTGCAAAAGATATGTTTTAAAAAGGATATTAGTGAAAGGTAAACCCGTTCCGCTAAGCGCCGTGGTCTCATTTAATATCAAATAACCGAGATGTATAGTATTATTCACACCAGGCTTTATGTCTGACTTGAAGTTTATGTTTTTTCCATTAAACTCTCGGGTGCTCAAAATTGATTTGAGTAGGCTAAGGGTTGAAGATTTACAGGTTTTTAGTAGGTGGACGAATAAAGCTTCCGAAGACGAGCAGGAGGCTGAAGTTAGCTATTTTGGGGTTGTTCTGTTTGTTTTATTCCGCTGTGTTGTATTAAGTCAATTATGACTATATAGTACTTTGGTTAACCAAGATGGCATCTTTATATGTCGCTCTTGGCTTATTTTGTAATAATTATATTTTATCTGAACCTGGGAAACGTTTGGGATTATGTAACTTGGATATGAAAAGTTGTTTTAAAATGTAATTAGAAAAATGTTTTAATCTGTGATGATTTTATTTCATATTTAAGTGCTTCTAATATTATGGATACTATTAACATTACCGTATTTGGTCACCGGAAGTTAATACTATGGATGACTGTAGCATTTGTAGCACTTAGCTTCGGGCCTCCAAATAGGGGATGTTACAAGTTGGTATCAGAGCATTGGTTTATGAAAAACTTTAACCTAAAATGAATTTTGAAAACATAATCCTAAGGAACTAGAGATAAGATTGGGGTATGGGATAACGCTATAATAACGTACTTGTATTTGCTATATATAAGTATATGCTATATCTCTATTCTCCTATCTCCCTTAGGCTATTCTTCTGTATCTCACAAGGCTTGAATACATAATGGAATGCTAGAAGTGGAAGGGTTAACCTTGGGGGAAGCGCCACAATAAATGGAAATGCCGAACCAAATATGAGGAGAAACCCAGGTCAGGCACAAGCTAGAAATGTTGGTGTAGGAGTCCTGCAAGTTGACATGGGAGCTATGTATCGGTTCATTGTCAACATGTTGCAGGCGGGTGTTGCTGCTGGAGTGGTTGGAGGAAATGCCAGAGTAGGGAATCAGCAAGCTCCGGTGGTCAATAATTATGCTATTTTGTGTAGAGACTATGCTAGGCTGGGAGGAAAGCCATTCATTAGAACTGAAGACGCTATTGAAGTAGAAAACTGGTTGTTGCATTATGAGAGAATCTTTGTAGATTTGGGGCTCAATGACGAGCAAAAGAGAAGGCTTGCTTTGAGACAGCTTCAAGGAGAAGCTTTATACTGGTGGAATAGTGTGACGGTTGGAGTAAATGAAGAGACGATGACATGGGCTGAGTTTAAGAGGAGGTTCGAGGAGAGGTTCATGTCTGTGATGGCGAAGTCTACCTTGCTTAGAAAGTTTGCTGAGTTGGAGTAGGGAGAGATGACTGTATTGGAGTATGCAACAAGGTTTGAGGAATTGGCAAGGTATGGTTATGCCACTATAGACACTATGATTAAGAGGAACGAGAAATTCATTAGGGGGTTGAAGCCTGAGTTGGGAAAGGCTACATTACCGCATATCAGAGACCCATGTGATGTTGTGGTTGAGATGGCTTTAAGACATGAGGAGATGCTTGCTTTTCTGGAGAGGAATAAGGAAAAGGAAGTCTTGGTGGGGTAGAGTCAGAAAAGGAAGTTCTTCCATAAGAAGGGTGCTTCGAAGGGTGGAGCTGCAAAGAAAGGAAAGTTGGAGGTTGTCTGCTTTAAGTGTGATAAGAAAGGACATTTTGCTAATGAGTGACGTTTTGGAGATGGAAAGAAGGTGATCAGAAAGAAGAATATCAGGTGCTTTAACTGCGATCAAATTGGACATTATAAGAACCACTGCAAGGAGCCTGCTAAGGATGGGAAGGGTAAGGTGTATGCATTGGAGCCAGCTACCTCGAGTCCAACAACAGAGGAAAAAGGAAAAGCTATGTTGGGAGGTACGCTTCAGAATCATGGCATGTCAGTTAGCATTCTGTTTGATACTGGTGCATCGCATTCTTTTATATCTCATTGTTTGGTAGATAAGCTTAACCTAGAAACCTCATATTTAGTTACTTCCTTAAGGGTTGCAAATCCGATAGGAGGGTATGTGACACTTGGGATGAAATGTGACCACCTAGAGTTTGATTTGTTAGGTCATACCTTTTTTTTTGCAGTTTGCATGTGTTTGATTTCGTAGGGTTCGGAATTATTTTGGGTATAGATTAGTTAAGTAAATACGATGCTAGGATATTTTACCATGATAGGAAAATATAGCTTAGACACCCTGTCTGTAGTGATCGGATTGTATATTCCGTAGAAAACCCTAGTTGTGAGGTGAATGCTTTGTTGGATGTTGTGGAGGTAGAAGACGAGTTGAATCGAGTTTTCATGGTTAGAGAATTCGCAGATGTTTTTGAACCTGTAGTAGGATTGCCACCGAGTCGAGCCATTGAATTTCTGTTAGATTTATTGCCTGGAGCAGAACCAATGAGTAGACGCCAAGTAGGATGACACCTACCAAGATGAGGGATCTAAAGGTGCAGTTGGTGTATTTGGAAGGCAAGAATTTTATTAGACCAAGTAGTTCACCTTGGGGAGCAGCCGGCGTATTTGCCAAGAAGCCGGACGGATCATTAAGTTTATGTATCGATTATCGTATGTTGAATGAGAAGATGATAAAGAATCGATATCCGTTGCCTAGAATTGACGATTTGTTCGATCAGTTGAGTGGAGCCAAGATATTTTCTCAGTTGGATTTAGCAACAAATTTCCATCTGCTTAGAGAACAAAGGATAGTATTCCTTTGACGGCGTTTAGAACTAGATATGGATCATACGAATGGTTAGTGATGTCGTTCGGTCTAACTAATGCGCCAGCATTCTTTGTAGATTTGATGAACCGAATTTTCCGAGAGCACTTGGATAGGTTCATTTTGGTTTTCATAGATGATATTTTAATATACTCTAAGGATGAAAAGGAGCATGAAGTTCATCTTAGAGTAGTGCTTGATACGTTGTGGCAGCATCACTTGAAGGCGAAGTTTTCGAAGTGTTATTTTTGGAAGAAGGAAGTGAAGTTTGTTGGTCATGTAGTCTCAGAGAAAGGGTTGTCTGTAGATTCAACAAAGATCGAGGCGGTGAATAATTGGAAGAGACCCGAGACAGTAAATGAGATAAAGAGTTTTCTTGGATTAGCTGGGTATTATAGGAGGTTCATTAAGGATTTTCGTGGATAGTAGCACCGATGACCAAACTAACGTGAAAGGATGTGAAGTATATTTGGACCGATAAGTATGAGGAAGCATTCTAGAGCTTGAAACACTTATTGACTAATGCACCTGTGTTGGTTGTTCCAGAAGTGAATCGGGATTTGGTAGTATATACAGATGCATGTAGAACTATATTAGGAGCTGTGTTAATGCAAAGAGGTAAAGTGATTGTCTATGCTTCTCGACAGCTTAGACCGCATGAGGTTAGATATTCAACGTATGATTTGGAATTAGCTGCAGTGATATTTGCATTGAAGGTGTGGAGACATTACCTTTTAGGAGAGAGTTTTGAGCTATATACGAATCATAAGTCGTTGAAGTATTTATTCTCTCAAAAGGAGCTGAATATGAGACAACAGAGATGGTTGGAATTCATAGCTTCTTATGACTTTGGAATTGAGTACACACCGGGAAAGGGTAATAAGGTTGCAGACGCACTTAGCAGAAAACATCAGAATGCTATGTTGGCGATGATAGCTAAGTGGAAAGATTTGGAAGCATTGACTACATGTAGAGTACAGCGGAGGTCTAAGAGTAGTCCTAGTACTGAGACTATAGTGTTGTCATGTTTAGAAGTTCGACCCGTGATAATTGAAAGGATTGCTTCTAAACAGATGGAGGCTCAGTATTAGTTGAATGGATCAAGAAGCTAAAGGATGGAACCAAGAGCGATGACCTGAAAAATTTTAGTCTTGACCAAAATGGGTAGTCGAGAAAGAAAGGAAGAATGTGTGTTCTGAATATGGGAGACATTAGGAAGGAAATTTTGGAGGAATGCCATCGTTTGAAGTTCACTATCCATCAGGGAGGAACTAAGATGTATCAGGACATGAAGGGGAGTTTCTTCTGGGAAGGTATGAAGAAGGATGTAGGCTTATGGGTGAAGCAGTGTCTGAACTGTCAACAGGTAAAATCTGAACATCAGAAGCCAAGTGGTTTACTTTAGCCATTAGATATTCCAGTATGGAAGTGGGATTCTATTTCTATGGATTTTATAGATGGGTTGCCAAGATCTAATAGAGGAAATGAAAGTATATGGGTCATAGTGGATAGGTTAACCAAGAGTGCCCATTTCATTCCAGTTAAGTCAACTAGGATGGCACCTGTTTTGGCTAAGTTATTTGTGAAGAATGTAGTTAGACTACACGGAATTCCTGGTAGCATAGTAGGTGATAGAGATTCCTTGTTCACTAGTGAGTTCTGGAAGAGTCTACAAGATACTTTAGGTACCAAGCTCAAGATCAGTACCACTTACCATCCACAGACTGATGGGCAAACGAAAAGAGTTAACAAAGCCTTAGAGGATTTGTTACAAGCTTGTGTGCTAGAGTTTGGAGGATCATCGGAAGACCATCTATACTTAGTCAAGTCTCTGTATAACAACAGTTATCAGGCTAGTATAGGGATGGCACCGTTTGAAGCTTTGTATGGAAGACCATGCAAATATCCAGCTTGTTGGTTAGAGATCGAAGATAGATTGGTTCTTGGTTTGGATTTAGTTAGAGAAGCTGCCGAGAAGATTGAGTTAATTCGAGCTAGGATGAAGGAAGCTCAGTCTAGGCAGAAGAGTTATGCAGATAGAAGATGGAAAGACTTGGATTTCTCGATTGGAGATCATGTTTTCATTAAGGTATCACCAATGAAAGGTGTAGCCAGATTTGGAAGGTCAGGGAAATTGGCACTGAGATCCGTAGGACTATTTCCCATTGTAGAGAGAATCGGGAAACTCACATATAGAGTAGAGTTACCAAACAGTTTGGTAGAATTCCACGATGTTTTTCATATTTCTCATCTAAGAAAGTGTATTAGAGACCTAGAGACTACTATAGCACCGACTGTGTTAGAGGACTTAGTAGTAGAGCCGATTTTGACTATAGTTAGAAATCCAGTTCGTATAGTCATGAGAGATGAGAAGAGGCTAAGGAACAAGACAGTCAGATTAGTTAAAGTCCAGTGGAGTGACGATGAGAGAGACTGTACTTGGGAGACTGAGATCAGGATTAGAGACACTTATCCTGATTTGTTTGATGGTATGTTTTACCCTTTTGATTGATTTGTTATGTACCTTATCGTAATTTCGAGGATGAAATTCTTTAAGGAGGGGAGTCTGTAACGACCCTAATTTTTAGTAACATAGGGTATTTAATTGGTTAAATAAAATAAAATAATGCAATGATCAGGGGGATTGAGATTTGTGTAAACTAAGGGGTAGTTGTGCCTTGTTAATAAATAAACTAAAATGAATTAGAATGAAATAGATAAGGGAAGTTAGATAAGGGGCAAAATAGGAAAAGTCACATTCTAATACCCTAAACCCTTAAGCCATGTTCATTCTACACGTTCATTATCAAAAATCAAAATATAGAGGCCGTCCACCATTAGAAGATCAAGGGGAAGATAAGCAAAAGGAAGAAGCTAAATCAACTTAATCCATTCTCAAATCTCAAACTCCTCAATCTCAAGCTAAGATGAATAATGACTACATCTCATATTTTCAAATTGTTTTAGATTAAATCTGAATTATTTTGCAAGGTTTTGCCATGTTTTGATTGTTAGAAATATATATATATATATATATATATATATATGCTTGTTGATGATTTATGATATTTATTATGGATTTTTGGATGTGTTTAATGTGAAAACCCTATTAAGTGACATCCAAATGCCTTGCAATTTTAGATTTAGATCAGAAATGATATTTTAGAGATGAGTTTCAATTTTCATAATTTTCTGAATTAATGTGGATTTTATATTAATTTTCTAGTGAAGAAAATGGATATCTGGGTTTAAAATAATTTACAGCTAAATTATATATGTTTTGGGTCTGAAATTTATATATGTTAGAAAACATATTAAAAATGATTTATAGGAATTTTTGTAGAATTTTCCTAAGTGTTTTAATGAATATATAAAATTATTTAAGATATGGGACTTAAATGTTTTATATATTTATAAAAGGAGAAGGGTATTTTGTAAATAATTTAATTAGTTATTTCTGAAATTTTGGTAGTACTTTTAGAAAAGAAAATTAGCAACCAATAATATTTGGACAAACAAGGCAGGTTAGTTGAAAAGATTACTTTAAAAAGCTAAAAATCATATTTTACATGTTTCACCACTTTCGACACCTAGGTTCTGACTGGGTACTTCCACCTCCATCACCATCGAAACCAATGCACATAGTATCAATGATTTGGTACATAGTGAATTGGATATAACCAGAAGGTATTGGGTCGAAACAATGGGTTCCGATGGGGTCGAAGCGCTATTTGGCTTTCAAATGGAAATGCGCCTGCTTTGCTTTTGAAAGTAATGCTTTCGACTTTGTTGGCTTTCGACTTGGTCAATTTGATTTAAGGAATGGTTTCGAATGAGGTTGCACCTTTTGTTTTAAGTTAATGCTTTCGAAGTGGCCGAAACCCCTTGCTGCCGCTTTCTACCTTTCGAAGCAAATAGTTTCGAAAGGATACTTTGTTTTTAAAACCTAGCCACTTCTCCAATGCTTTTGAAGGGTTGGTTTCGACACCATCACTTCATTACTTAGGAAATGCTTTCAACTTAGTTACTTTATGACCCTCTTGTTCTATTGAAGGTAGAACCCGAAGGTTTCCAAAGGAAAGGTTTTTAAATGGTTTCCACGTGTTTTACTTGAACCCAAATGCTTTTGAAAGGTTTGATGTTTACAAAGGGTTCTAATGCTTTCGAAAGGTCTAAATGAAGGTTTCGAAGGGGTGTTCCCCAATGGTTTTGAAAGGTTTCTAATGTTTCGAAAGGCAAAGTTAAGTGTTTTAAAGATAGGATGTCTAAGGTTTTAAAGCTTTCGAAGGTGATGTTTTTCAATGGTTTCGAAAGGTTTATTATGAAGGGATTCGAAAGGGTGTGTTTTGGCATGGTGATTTGAGTAAAGCATAGAGTATATTTTTCTTGTTTAAAGAATGATTTATAGGTTTATATCAATTTGAAAGAAAAAATTTTCAAGGAAAATTTATGGGTGGTTAACCCTAAGTAAAACGACTCAGATATTAGAATACCAGATGGGACTGGTATAGGGTCGCACCCTATACATTAGTTATTAGCCCCTAGCTAATTTAGTCCAAAATTCTAGTGTGTAGGGCTTTGTCACAGGTAAGACTAAAATGATGTTACACACAGAAAGGAATATACAGAGTGAGGATAGGTTATTGGTGAGCCCGCAAAACCATTAGGATCAGTCGACCCTGGAGAATTAAGTTAGGGACAAACCATCCAGAAGAGGAGTATCTAACATAAGTTAGATTATTTATTTATTTTGTCTAGTAGGCCCGAGTCAGCCAGAGGTTAGTAGTTAGCCAAACAAAACTATATTGTTCGGACAGATGGTCCATTTGTTACATGATTTATATGCTTTCATGATATTGGTACTATTGTTTTAACCAGTTTTGGTTGCAGGATTAAGATTTGCAAAAGATACGTTTTAAAAAGAATACTAGTGAGAGGAAAACCCATTCTGCCAAGCGACGTGGTCTCACTTAATATCAAATAACCGAGATGTATAGTATTATTCACACTAGACTTTATGTCTGACTCGAAGTTTATGTTTTTCCCCTTAAACTCTCGGGTGCTCAAAATTGATTTGAGTAGGCCGAGGGTTGAGGATTTATTGGTTTTTAGTGCGTGGATGAATAAAGCTTCCGAAGATGAGCAGGAGGCTGAAGTTAGATAGTTAGGAGTTATTCTATTCGTTTTATTCCGCTGTGTTGTATTAAGTCAGTTATGACTATATAGTACTCTGGTCAACCAATGGGGCATCTTCATATGTCGCTCTTGGCGTATTTTGTCATAATTATATTTCATATGAACCTGGGAAACGTTTGGGATTATGTAACTTGGATATGAAAAGTTGTTTTGAAATGTAATTAGAAAAATGTTTTAATCTGTGATCATTTTATTTCATATTCAAGTGCTTCTGATATTATGGATACCATTAACATTACCGTATTTGGTCACCTGAAGTTAATACTATGGATGACTGCAGCATCTGTAGCTCTTAGCTTCGGGCCTCTAGATAGAGGATGTTACATTGGTTTCTCATTTTCAAAGTTAATCATGGTTGGAGAGATGATGTCGCTGGATTTTTCAAAATGGAACAAATGACGGAGGTTTGGGCCCTCCTTCTAGCGCCAAAAATGTTAGATAGATTTTTCGTCTGACCAACACTCCAAAGCTTTCGAAGTTTTGTTTTGAAAGGATAAAGATAAGATGAATGAATACTGAAACTATACAGATGATAAGCACCAAAAACTAAAAGGACATGAGATTTATAGTGGTTCGGTACCGAGATCCCTACGTCCACTTTGAAGGTTCTGCCGTAAGCTTTTATTCCTCAATTTGGTGTACAAGTACTTCTATTACAAAGTCTGCCATCAATGATATTTTGATTAAAGCTTTCTAAAATAGAGTAGGGAATATGTAATGATTGTAGAATGTTAAAAATCTCCAGTCCGCCCCTTTTAAGTAGTACGTGGTTCTCTATTTATAACAAATTTAAGGTTCTCCCATAGGTGTAGTGGCTTTCACATCGATTGATGACCTGGCTTGTTATAGGCGGCTTGGATTCAAACACCTGTCATCATCTTGTTGAGAGTATTTGATGTGGATTGATGATGTGTCGCTTTTATATATAGTTCCATTGATTCCTTTCATTTATCTTGACCGTTGATCTTGGTCTAGGGCTATTTGAGCCATTGATTGTTGATACTTATTGAAAGGTCTTTGGTCTTGATGGTTGCCGCTCTCGACCGAGCTTGTTGTCTAAATTGGATAATGGTTTTGATCTTAATCGACGTCTTTGCTTTTGCTTTCGGATCTTGGGTTCTCGGATATTGATCCTGGTGCTTAAGCTCCTGGTACAAAACAAATCATAGGTCTAGGGATTACAAGCCAAGGAGCTTTTCTTTTGAATATTCGTAATTTATACTAGGTATAAATTATAGTGTAATAGATATGATCTAAGGATAAAACTGGTTACGGGGATGAAATGAAATTGACTAAACCTAAATGAACATAACGCATTAGAATGTCTAATAAATATTCTTGCACATTAAAGAGAAACTATGAGTTTCTTATGGATCTCGGGAATAGACAATCCTCAATAGTCAATTAAACCATTAGGAGCATCGACTTTATGAATGGTATGATGCGCAAATCCTAAAAGGATTCCAAGTGCAGTATCGAAATATGATTTTGATAGTTGTACACAAATGATATGATCCATCGGCAGCGAATGTGCCTTTAAGACCATGACTAATGCAGTTGGAATATAATGAGCAACGTTGATAAGAATAACATTATAAATTTCAATTATTGAAATTAGCATAGTAGATTCATCTTTCAATGTGCTCAAATTAATTCAGTTTACATACAAAATTATCGCTTAGTATAACTTTGTGTTTTGGTACATATGCGTTGAAATGGAAAATTATAAATAATGATTTAAAATAGACTGTTTGCACATAATAACTAAAGTGGCTCGAAGTAAGTGGGAGAAATACTGAGTTTGTGGGTTTTTCGGATATGATCCAAGAAATGATACGAAAGTATCACTCTATAAGCATCAAAATTGAACAAGTATTTTGATAGAACAATCAAATAGTTTGATTTCAGTCAAAATATATAGGAAGTATGTGTCCATTAAAGTTACTAAAATATTTCTAAAAGGTAGACAACAAACTTATGATTATCAGTGATGTACTCAAGTTAAAATCATTATAGTTTGGTTGTTTAATACTTAATATTGAATTTGTGAACGATACCTTTTATAATCCATACAAAAAGATGTTGGGAATGTCCCAAACAATATGCATAGACACCATATTAAGATGTTTAATATGGAACATGTAAGATAGATTCCTTATGTATCGATAATAGGAATTATCATACATGTTGTATTGTCTACAATATCGTATTTCAGTAATGTATTTAATATATGAAGCATATATAAAGTCTAAATAAGATCACTAAATGGTAGTTTAGAGTGTTCTCGAGTATTTAAGAAATACTAGAGAACCGTTTATAGAAACAACAAACTCCTTATGAAGAAGTATATAGATTCATACTTTATAAGCAATATTCAGTATAATATGTCAATATTAGATTCATGTTTAAACCTTATTTAAGGAGCTTTAAGTTGGAATGTTCCAAACAAGTGGTTGTGACTAATTCAACGAAAAGGCTATGTACATCGTCTTGAATAACACACAATAAAAGCAATGTATAAAATATAAATGCATAATTTATAACTGACCTAGGAGTGATTCCAAGTATTGAGAATACTAATCATTATTATATGATAAAAATGTAATGATAACAACCCACTAGAAGTTGAGAAATATATTGTGAATAGTTCCACATGATAAAGGCAGTTTATCGGCATCGAAGAGAGTTAATTGCAAAGTAGATTATTAAAACAACTTAGTAGACCATTCAAGAAGGGAATATCTCGGTCATTCTCATCAAACTGATCCATGGGATGCGATTGAGATTCCATAATTGGCCCTAAGTGTAAGTGGAAGATTGATGGAGTTAGGGGCATGCTAAAAGGGCAATTCCGAAATTTAATGTAAATTATTAAATTTGTAATAAAATCTTATTCGAAATAAAAAGTGTTTTTCTTTCTGTTATATACTTCTTATAATGTGTCATGATAAATTAATTATTTAATTTTGTTATATTTAATGGAAAATCCATAAATGGCGTATTCTGTGATAGTAATTACAAGGTATTGTAATCATGAACCATTTACCATAATGTAATACACATTATTTTAAATATTGCTAGTCAAGATGTATCGAGACTGGATATCGATACATCTGTTGAGGCTGATGTATGTAATGCTCTCTAAATATTGGGTAGTGTATTACTCATGGTTGCTAGAGTACCAAGGGGTGACGTACAGATAGTTATTGGACAACTATGGAAAGACCCACCAGATAGTTTTCTATTGGTTATTATAATTAAGGTCAAATAAAAATATCTATGTGACATATTACACAATTATCTTGACTTGAGAATATCATCAAGCTCCAATATAGAAATTCCAATTTGATTATAGTTAAATCATGGCACGATGTCCATCGAACAACTATAGTTGGGTCGAGTGGAAGCATTGGAAGTGACACACTATTCAATAGAGAATTCGTTTCCTCCTTTATATGAGGTGAGTACCACGGTCAACTAAAGTCAACTCGAAGTCAATGTCTCTGGCCAGAGCAGTTCATTTAATAATAAATGTTATTATTGAACCAAGGACTTTGTATTTGGACTATAAAGTTGAATATGGTAATATTAGAATTTTGACCATTACCAAATTTCATAAGTCCTAATGTGATAAAAGTTTTGACGAAGAGAATTGGTACAAATAATTGTCACTACCATGTAACTCTTAAAATAAGTAAAATTGGATTTTACCGAAGCTACTTAAGCGATAAATTTGGCCATAATGCCACACCACTAGCTAAGATGACGTGTGAACGTTAATATTTAAATTGTTTGATATTAATCACTGACCGACTTTACTTCTAAGCGCCGCATAACAGAAATGTTGAATACTTCGATTACCATTTGATTTAATTAACTATGATTATTCCAAGTTTATTAAATTAATTAATACTTATGAAATATTAATTATATAATTTTATTTGATTTGTGTTGATCAATATTAAAATAGTGCTTATATAAAAGTTGTATACACACGAATTGATATACGTTATCGATGTACATTTTAATTAGATTTAAATGTATTTTATTTTGACCAGGCTTGAAGCATTTTAGAGGCCCATGTTAGGGGAACATATGGCTGACCATAGGTATAGAAAAAGGAGGGTGAATTGATTCAAAAGAGTTTGAAATGACAGGGGAAAATAGTGGATTCAGATCCGCTTTTAGCTCCTCTCTCTGTGATATTTAAACACTCTTAAACCCTCTTTTGTCTCTCTCTCTCTCTCTCTCTTTTGTTTTTTCCTTTATCTAGTTCTGAACGAAATTGTCCCCTAGCATCCACCATCTTTTCAAGTTCAATAAACATAATAAAAACAAGGCAATGGTGTGTAGTATTTTTAGTCTGGTGGCTCTCTCTAGAAAGATTTGAATTCGGATCCAAACAGAGTTAATCGATTCAACATTCAAGATTTCATTCGAGGCTATAATAGAGGTAATATTCTCATTTACATATTTATATATTTATTTTATAATGTTATAACATGTAGCTAGATTATTTATTTTCCATAAACCCATATATCGATATGTTATTTGCCTAGAATCTGTATATGTATAAATATGTTAAATTCATACATATATACATATATATATATATCATTCACGGCTTGAAATATAAAAGTCTTTTTTTAATTTAAAATAATTATAAAAAAAATTTAACAAAATTATACAATTATACACGAATATTTATAAATCATTTTTATCATATTTCAACATATTGTTTCAGAAATATATAAAAAAATTCAGATATATATATATATATATATATATGTTTATTTTAATAAATCGAAAAGTGTGTGTGTGTGTGTGTATCTTTATAATGCTTAATGTTATAATTGTTTGTTTAATTATACATACATAGATTTATAAAAAATTTAAAAAACACTTAGCACATTGTTTTAATATTAAATTTTATTTAGAAAAAGGAGAAAGAAATTTTCGTATTGAAGTAAAAAAACATTTTTTATACATTTATATATATTAAAACCCAAATAGTGTTTTTAAAGCAAATAAATTTTGTCAAATTATAATATTGGTCGAAATGAAAACGAACATGCATACATACATACATACATACACACACGCATATATATTTAATTAATTATATAATATTTTGATTATAAATGATCAATTATATAATATTTTGATTATAAATGATTTTAGATATATATACAAACATATATATATATATATATATATATATCTATGTACATACATACATATATACATACATACGTATATATATCTAAAATTATTTATAATCAAAATATATATAATTAATTAAATATATATGCGTTTATGTGTGTGTGTATGTACGTATGTATGTATATATGTATGCATATTCATGTTTTCGAAAAAATTATTATTTTTGTTTCTATACTCATTTATGTTTATTTTATATTAAATTTAAATCATTTAGAAAATTGAATTTTGACTTTGAAATTGATAGATATATTCAAATCTTAGCCTAGATTTAAATTTTGAATTTCAAAATTTGAATTTGAATTTAAAACCTATATTCATATATTTATAAATATCATTTTATGTAAACATATGTGTACTTATACATATATATGTATGTATATGTATTATCAAATAAAAATATTATTGTGTGATTATGTATCCACATCACACACACATATATAAACACACACACATTATACAGTGTATATGTATATGGAGGGGCTAATATGTCCATTGCAGTGTAAATCTCAGCACTTAGACATGGGCGTATTAGACCATGCACGTTGTACATGTGGCACATGCACGTACACGTACATGTATTGTGACGACCCACCTTTCTGACCCTTAGGAACGACATTTAGATATCTATGTAGATTTACATATATATATATATATGTATATATATATCTAAAATCATTTATAATCAAAATATATATAATTAATTAAATATATGTGCGTGTATGTGTGTATATATATGTACGTACGTATGTATGTATATATGTATGTATAATCATGTTTTTGAAAAAATTATTATTTTTGTTTCTATACACATATGTTTATTTTATATTAAATTTAAATCATTTAGAAAATTGAATTTTGACTTTGAAATTGATAGATATTTTCAAATCTTAGCCTAGATTTAAATTTTGAATTCCAAAATTTGAATTTGAATTTAAAATCTATATTCATATATTTATAAATATCATTTTTTGTAAACATATGTGTACTTATATATATGTGTGTATATGTATTATCAAATAAAAATATTATTTTGTAATCATGTATATACCCACATATATAAACACACACACATTATACAATGTATATGTATATGGAGGGGCTAATATGTCCATTGCGGTGTAAGTATCAGCACTTAAATATGGGCATATTAGACCATGCACGCTGTACATGTGGCACATGCACGTACACGTACATGTATTGTAACGACCCACCTTTCTAACCCCTGAGAACAACACTTAATACATCCATGGTATTCTTGTGTCATTGCCCAATCATCCGAAAGACGAGTTGTCGTGGGGTAAAATAAAAGAACAGAACATAAAATTCACAACAGACTGTTAATTATAATATAACAATATGATAGTACATAAGGTTACTCCTTAACATAGAATTATCAAAGTTACAACAAAAATTCTACCATCAGCCTAGGCAGCTATAACCACTTGCCTTTAAACTTGCTGATACAAATTACACATACATAAATAAACATAACAGTGGAAATAAATAGCTAGATAGATAAGGAACCTCCTACTCATCCATCATCTTCAAAAGAGCTCAAAGAAACCTACCACTCTCGGACTACTCAGATATAAATGAGTACCTGAGAGTTCTGGTAAAACAAAAAGCTTGGGTCAGACAATAGGTTTGGTATGAGCAAACTCTTAATAAAAGGTGGAAATAAATAACAATATGAGAGACCACGCCACCAATGCAAAACATGTTTCCCCTCACAAGAACATCATCCAACCATAAGTAATGGGTATAAATAATTAAACATCGCGAAGTGTGCAAGACACTTCCCGATGCAATTAAGAAAGAAATAAATTCAAGGGTTTGAATCGAAAATAAGGAAAGGTAAATTTTACAACAATGACTAGAAGGGTGCACCCCCTTGTCGAAAGTTTACCTCTAGAAAATATACTTGAGAACTACGATGGCTCTTGGAAAATGTACAAGCCGTACCCGTCAACCTTACCGAGTATTTCACATCTTCGTGCACATACAACCGAATCCAATCCAGAGTAGATGTGAAGTTAACCAAATGGGAGCAACCCCATATAGCTTGATGTCCACTCGCACTTTGGTTTTAGTCATTTTCATCAAAGGATATCAATGCACAAAATAATCAACAAATCGTCTTGGATTAACGATACACAAAGAAGATAGCGGAATCAATAGTTAATAAATCAACTATCTGGAATATTTAAAATAATCTTATATGAAAAGTAAATCTTATACCCTTGCCACTACTCATCGATTTCAAGCTTGTATTATCCCTCGGTTAAAAATGAAGTCAGGCAAGTGAAGGTAGTGTTACCTCTAAGTTTTCCTTGACAACATTATTAACCTTCGAGAAAGAAATGAGTTTCCATACCTCGACGTTTAGTGCTAAGAGTATTACAAAATCCTTTCCATATAAGCGATATCGTTTACGAAAATTAAATTTCTTATCCTTTCCATAACCAAATCAAACTTTTAAACTTTTAAAACCAAACTTGTGCTTGGATTTCACATCATAAATATTAACTTTAAACAACATTGATTCAAAATGATTAATTGACTTTAAACATGATTAATTACTTCAAACATCATTATTTAAAATGATTAATTAACTTTAATCATCATCATTGATACAATTAATTTACTTTAATACATAATTATTAAAATGACTAACTAACCTTAAACATCATTATTAAAAATGATCAATTAATCATTAAAACATCATTATTAAAATGTTTTTTAAAACATCATTATTAAAATGATTAATTAATTTTAAACATCATTATTAAAATGTTAATTAATCCTTAAACATCATTATTAAAATGATTAATTAGTTTTAAACATCATTATTAAAATGATTAATTAATCTTTAAACATCATTATAAAAATGATTAGTTAATTTTAAACATCATTATTAAAATGACTAACCAAAATTTTTTTTTGTAAAAACCCAAGCACGAGATTGACAAAAATATTTTCGAAAGAGATGATATTTTCAAAGTGTCGATATAGCGATAATCGCTATACATACACTTCAATAAAACATTTTATATGTCATATATTCATCAAAACATCTCATAAATATATATGTACACACATTCAAATGTAAATAACATTTTAAAGGAAAGGTAAATTTTTTCACTTTATAACTTATGCACTTTGAAGTGTGTCGTAGCGACCTATTCGCTACGAACATTTCAAGTTCCCTGCAAACATCCTATGTGCCATCCGCTTTCAAGCCGGAACCAAACCAAAGAATATTATTCCAAACTTATAAAGTAAACAATCAACTAACTAATATTATTATCATGAATGATAAAGTTTAAATCTTTGGGTTTAAAAGAGAGATTTACTCACCAAAATCCACAAAACTACAAATCAAAGCTACTACAACCTAGCACCAACACCCGGATCTGCTTTTCTTTTCAAAGACTTGATTTTTTGTGCCTTGGTAAGTGAAATTTGGCTTGGCCTAGGCATACATGGGCTCGGTCATCCCTTTGAGTAGCGGGTTTTGGGTCCTCTTGTGGAAGTTAAGAGAAGTAGAGAGAAAACGAAGTGTTTTTAACTAGTTTTTAAGGATTTAAAGTGAAAAAAGGAGAGATTTTTAACTTGAAGATTATAAAGAGGCCATGGAAGTGAAAATGGAAGCTTGGAAAAGAGATGAGTTTGAAATGAAGAAAGTGAAACGAAAATAAGAACTGAAAAAAACTGAATTACTTTTATATAAAATGGGTAAGGAGAATTACCAAAATACCTTTGATAATTGAAAGGACAATACCCTTCACTTTGATGATGCCACCTCACCTCTCCAACTTCCTTACTCCACACGCCATCTCCACCCTCCTTATCATCTCCATCACTTCATCACTTTCTCTTGATTTGATGTTAACTTTTACGTTTTCTTTTATATTAGAATTTTGAAAGAAAAGTCAACATTTACTTTAGTACTTAAGTAAATATTTTAAACTTATTTAACTATAACCAAAGCGTATGCTATTTATATACGTGTGTATATAATTACTCTAGTATACACAACATGTTACGACAATTTTAGATGATGAAAAGTCAAAAATTCGAAATGATTTTCGATTTTTCTCCGAACGAATTATTTTTGTAAACCAAATTTTAAAACAACTTTACCATAATTAGTTATTATTAAAAAGAAGTCTATTTGAGTTATAAAATCCATTATTTAAGTATTTAAAAATATATTAAATATTCAAATTCAAAATTATTAAATTACGGGTTGTTACGTCCTTCCCTCCTTATAGGAAATTTCATCTCCGAAATTAATCACACACAACAAAAGATATCAAAAGAAACTCCAAATGATATCATTCAACAAATATGTACACAGAAAGTGACTCCACCACAACCGGTGAGTACACTAAAAAGATACAACAAAATACAAACAACTACAACACCAACTCGGGATAAGAATCTCAAATATAGTCCTCGGTTTACCAAAGGCAATCTCTATCGTCTCCACCCCATTAAACCTTGACAAGATTCACAACCTTCATCTTCAATCACTTTATATCCTGAGCGATGATATGAATAAGCTGCCTAAGAATGGTTAGGTTAGGTTGAACTTCTAAATCCACTTGTTGTGCCAATTCCACTATCGTTGAAGGGTCATGTACATACTTACGTAAATGAAATACGTTGTGCACATATAATAGTATATCTGGTAACTTCCCTCTATATGCAAGTCTACCAATCCGGTCCAAGATGGGAAAAGGGCCAATATATCGAAGGGTCGGCTTCACTGATTTCCTAAACCTCATAACACTTCTCAATGGAGAGACTTTCATAAACATCGAATCTGCTACTGAGAACTCTAGATCCTTGTGCCTTTGATCTGCATAACACTTCTCCCAATCCTACGCCTCCTTCATCTTCCTTCTAATTTCAGCTACCTTCTCACTTGCTTCTAAGATCATGTCGGGTTTAAGAATAATTTTATCTCCTGATTCAACCTAACACGATGGAGAACGACATGGACGACAATAAAGAGCTTCGAAAGGGGCCATGCCAATGCTTGCTTGATAGTTGTTGTTGTAAGTGAATTCGACTAAGGGTAAATGATCTTCTCAATAACTTCTAAAATCGAGAATGCATGCTCATAATAAATCTTCCAAGATCTGGTTCACTCTCTCAGTCTGCCCATTTATCTTGGGACGGTAAGCTGTACTTTGACTTATCTCAGTCCCTAAAGTAGTTTGCAGACCCTTCCAAAACCTACTAGTGAATGTCGGGACTCGGACACTTACAATACTACATGGAATACCATGGAGTCTCACAACCTCCCTCACATACAAACTCACAAGACTTGCAGCTGTCCTAGTTGCCTTGACAGGAATGAAATGGGCACTCTTGGTATCTCGATCAACTATAACCCAAATGCCTTTATTCCCTCTTCTTGACCTTGGAAGCCCATCAATAAAGTCCATAGAGATCTACTCCCACTTCCACTTCAGGATCTCAAGTGGCTGAAGCAGTCCAACCGTCTTTTACTGGTCACTTTTAATCTACTGGCAGTTTGCACACAAACTCACAGAGATTGAAACATCAAGCTTCATCCCTTTCCTCCAGAATACTCTCTTCATATCTTTGAACATCTTGGTCACTCCTAGATGGAAAGATAACGTTAAATGGTGGCATTTAGCTAACACTTCTTGCCTAAGTCCATTAACATTTGGAACACATATACTCCTGTTCATTTTCAATATTCCTCGGGGATCAATCTCAAAGCTAGAAACAATACCTTCTTGAACATCCTTCTTAAGTCGAGCCAAAATAGAATCTGCCTCCTGACTAGATGCAGTCCTCTCCGTTTATACTGGCTTAACTTTAAGTTAGCAACCATTGCTACATTTCTACTCAACGCATCTGCAACAACATTTGCTTTCCCAGGGATATAGAGACTAGATCATAGGAAACGAGAAACCGCAGCCATCTCTGCTGCCTTAAATTCAAATCTTTCTAGGTAAAGATATATTTAAGGATTTGTGGTCCATGTATAACTCGAACTTTCACCTAAAGATAATGCCTCCACATCTTTAGACAATGTCCAAAAGCTCCAAATCGTGCGTAGCATAATTTTTTTCATATGACTTTAGCTGTCGACTCGCATAGGCAATAACTTTCCCATGCTGCATCAGAACTTCTCCCAATCTGGTTCCATAAGCATTACTATACACCATTAAACCTTTTCACCCATCTGGAATGGTTAAAAACAGGAGTGCTAATCAACGTTTCCTTCAATTCATTGAATGCTTGATCACACTTAGGAATCCACACGAACTTAACATCTTTCTTTGTTAGCTTTGTCAGATGAAAAGCAATCTTCGAGAAGTCTTTGATGAACCTTCGGTAAAAACCAATCAATCCCATGAAACTTCTAACATATGTCGCATTTTCGGGCTTCTTCCAATCTTGAACTGCAACAACTTTAGCTGGATCAACTGATATGCCTTCTTTTGAAACAACATGCCCTAGAAACTAACTTTAGATTTCTAGAAATAGCACTTAAAAAACTTAGCCATCGACACATGGCTTCTTAAGGTATTGTGTACGACACAAAGATGATATTTGTGCTCTTCATCCATTTCGAATAAATAAGAATGTCATCAATAAAGATAAGAATAAATTTATTAAGAACATCTCGAAATACCCGATTCATTAATTCTACAAAATAAGCGTATGCATTATTTAGTCCAAACGACATAACTAACTACTCGTAGAAATGTTCTAGAGTCCTAAAAGCTATTAAGGGCACACTCTCCTCTACTACCCTTAATTGGTGGAAAATGGTGGAAATATCCAATTGAGAAAATATCCGAGCACTATGGAGTTGATCAATCATATCATCGATCCTTGGTAAAGGATATTTATTCTTGATAGCTCTCTTATTCAACTCCCGATAGTCTATATATAACTTTAGACAATCGTCCGCCTTTGTAACAAAGATGAATGATGATCCCCAACTCAAGATACTGCTTCTTATCAAACCCTTCTACAATAAGTCAAATGTTTGACCATCTAACTCCATCTTCTCTTTTAGAGCCAACCTTCGCGGGGGTTGTACAATAGGTTTGGTTCCTGGAATCAAATCAATACGGAACTCCACTTCTTGATGAGGAGGTAAACCTTGAACTTCATTGGAAATATCAGTGAAATCTCGAACAACCAGTATATCTCCTAGCTCCTCTTCAGACACTTCGAGTGAATAAAGAAAACCGCTCATTAACTCATCAGGCTCTTTACAGCTATATCAATGCTTCTTCCTATTGCATCCTTTATCTTGACCCTTCTTCTACCATAATCCATGACAACCTTAAACTTAGATAACCAATCCATTCCCAAAAATACTCCAAAACCCATGAATCCAAGAACAAACAAATCAAAAGAAAGAGATGATTTAGACAAGAAATAGGCACATTTAGACACCTAGTGCCAAGATTTATCAGACCCCCAATTGGGTTTGACACACAAAGAGGATTACTTCAAATAACATATTTTAGGTTTAGTTTGTTCATCAGGTCATAAAAAATAAAACTAAAGACATCACTCGTATCGAATAATACTCTTATAGGAAGATCATAAATGGATAATGTACCTTACAACACCTGCTTCCTATTTTGTCCTGAAGAAGTGGATGATATCTCTTCTATGGAAAAAGCCTGTCCTTAAGACTCCTTCTTTGGAAAAGGGCACTCATTCTTGATATGTCCCATTCGGCCCCAGTTATAACAGGAGATAGTTGGATAATGAGTTGAGAAATGGCCCTTCTTGTTGCACTTGAAACAAATAATATTAGCCAGGTCGAGTGGCTTCTTCTATGTTGAAACCCCACCTCTGGGTTTCTTTCCTGCCTACTGCTTCTTTCCCTTAAACTTGCACTTGAAATTTGGCTTGCCTCCAATTGGTATAACTGATAGAGGCTTGGCACTGACTGGTGGTACTACTCCCTTCTGGACTCCTTCCTTAATACTGTGAGCTTCGAATCTCAAAGCCATGCTGATAAGGTTGGTGAATGTACCTGTAAGATGATTGGTCATCTCACACTGGAACTCTAGTCGCATCCTATTCACAAACATTTCATTCTTTTTGAGCGGTGGGTCTATCAATCCCGGTCCAAAGCAGGACAATGCATTAAACTCATGCTCACACTGTGCCGCCGTTATATCACTTTGCTTTAAATCAAGAAAACTCCTAAACAACCGAGTCCTTTCGACTTCTGGGATAAAATATACGTTAAAAACTTCCTTAAACTATTCCCAAGAAAACTCCTCCTTCGGAGTATTAGCTGTCACCAAATCCCACCAATCCATCGCCGACTTTTGAAGTTGTCACGATGCCAACAGCCGTTTCTTCTCCTCTTCCAAATGAAGATCTCCAAATATTATCTCATAAGATCGAAGCCACATCTACATTCCAAGAATATCTTCGGTTCCATAAAATGGTTTCTCACCCAAAGTGGTAAAATTCTTACACAGAGCTGCGAAGTTCATACGGGGTGAACTTGTACTACCACTTCCTCTACTGGATTTATAGCTGGCATAGTAGCATTTCTAGGTACCTTACCTTTGGTAGCCGTGCTAGTTCCAAATCCTCCCCTTCCTCTTCTTCTTGTATCCATCTTCTATTACCTGAACAAATAATAGGTATCTTTAGAATACATGAATAAGATTAATACAGTTTAAGGAAACAACACTAATGGATCTAAATCAAGACTTTATAGGATAGATATTATTATTGTAAAAATTACAAATACGCTCTCTCAAGACTAACTTATTCTAGGGCATCACTTACACTATCTCTAATGAATTCTAGTGAATATTGGGACTCAATCACTTACAATACAACAAGGAATACCATGGAGTCTCACAACCTCCCTCACATATAAACTCACCAGACTTGTAGCTGTCTTAATTAGCTTGACAGGAATGAAATGGGCACTCTTGGTTAGTCGATCAACTATAACCCAAATGCCTTCATTCTCTCTTCTTGACCTAGGAACCCCATCAACAAAGTCAATAGAGATCTGCTCCCACTTCCACTTCGGGATCTCAAGTGGCTGAAGCAGTCCAACCGTCTTTTATTAGTCACTTTTAATCTACTGGCAGTTTGCACACTGACTCACAAAGATTGAAACATCAAGCTTCATCCCCTTCCACCAGAATACTCTCTTCATATCTTTGAACATCTTGGTCACTCCTGGATGGAAAGATAACGTTGAATGGTGGCATTTAGCTAACACTTCTTGCCTAAGTCCATTAACATTTGGAACACATATACTCCCGTTCATTTTCAATATGCCTCGGGGATCAATCTCAAAGCTAGAAACAATACCTTCTTGAACATCCTTCCTAAGTCGAGCCAAAATAGAATCTGCCTCCTGACTGGATGCAATCCTCTTCATTTAGACCGGCTTAACTTTAAGTTAGCAATCATTGCTACATTTCTACTATTGCATCAGCAACAACATTTGCTTTCCCATGGTTATAGAGAATCTCTAGATCATAGGAAGCGAGAAACTGCAGTCGTCTCTGCTGCCTCAAATTCAATTTTTTTAGGTAAAGAGATATTTTAAAGATTGGTAATCCATGTATAACTCGAACTTTTCACCCAGAAGACAATGCCTCCACATCTTTAGTGCAAAGACAACAGCCAAAAGCCCTAAATCGTGCGTAGCATAATTTTTCCCATATGCTTTAGCTGTCAACTCGCATAGGCAATAACTTTCCTATGCTGCATTAGAACTACTCCCAATCTGGTTCCACAAGCATCTTTATACACCGTTAAGCCTTCTCTCCCATCTGGAATGGTTAAACAGTAGTGCTAGTCAACTTCTCCTTCACTTCATTGAATGTTTGATCGCACTTAAGAATCCACACAGACTTAACATCTTTCTTTGTTAACTTTGTCAAATAAGAAGCAATCTTCGAGAAGTCATTGATGAACCTTTGTTAAAAACCAGTCAATCCTAGGAAACTTCTAACTTCTGTCGCATCTGCGGGCTTCTTTCAGTCTTGAACCGCAACAACTTTAGCTGGGTCAACTAATATGCCATCTCTCAAAACAACATGCCCCAGAAACTAACTTCAGATTTCTAGAAATGTCAGTTTGAAAACTTAGCCTTCAACACATGGCTTCTTAAGGTATTAAGTATGACATGAAGATATTTGTGCTCTTCCTCCGTTTTCGAATAAACAAGAATGTCATCATGAAAGATAAGAACAAATTTATTAAGAACATCTCGAAATACCCGATTCATTAATTCGACAAAATAAGCGGGTGCATTAGTCAGCCCGAACGACATGACTAACCACTCGTAGAAATGTTCTAGAGTCCTAAAAGCTATTAAGGGCACACTATCCTCTGCTACCCTTAATTGGTGGAAAATAGTGGCAATATCTAACTGAGAAAATATCCAAGCGCTATGGAGCTGATCAAACATATCATCGATCCTTGGTAAAGGATATTTATTCTTGCTAGTCCTCGTTTTCAACTCCTAGTAGTCTACATATAACCTTAGAGAACCATCTGCCTTTGTAACAATGATGAATGACAATCCCTAACTCAAGGTACTACATCTTATTAAACCCTTCTACAATAAGTCAAATGTCTAAACTTCTAACTCCCTTTTCTCTTTCGAAACTAACCTTCACGGGGGTTGTACAATAGATTTGGTTCCTGGAATCAAATCAATATGGAACTCCACTTCTCGATGAGGAGGTAAACCTTGCACTTTATTGGAAATATCAGTGAAATCTCGAACAACCAGTATATCTCCTAGCTCCTCTTCAGACACTTCGAGTGAATAAAGAAAACTGCTCATTAACTCATCAGGCTCTTTACAGCTATATCAATGCTTCTTCCTATTGCATCCTTTATCTTGACTCTTCTTCTACCATAATCCATGACAACCTTAAACTTAGATAACCAATCCATTCCCAACAATACTCCAAAACCCATACAAGTCCATTCCCGATCCGAATGGAACCGAAGGAACTATTCCTACTACATCCATTTTGGAATCACCCTCAGGATTAGTAGCGATTAGCCCTTGCACTTCACTACTCCATCTTCGACTCCAAGCTCTTGTCTTCATTTCGAAAACGTACTCGTTGGATCGAAGTGGTTTTCGGATCACAAATCCGATCCCGGTCTCTTCGAAACAACATTCGATATTTCCCGGTAAACTCAACCCCGGTTCTCTAGGATATAACAGACGAGAATAAGATCGGAGATCACCTTCTAACCGGTAGTGGATGGATTTCCTTAAAAACGTCCTAGAAGAACGAACTAGTTTATACGTACAGTATTGCACCTCGAACGGTAACTGTACCATATAATTCCCGTACTTCTTCTAGATATTTCCAAAGTTATATTTGGGTCCAGATTTGATAGTCGGTTATTTAACTATCAAATAAACAACCAATTCAACAAAATACTTCAATTTCACCAAAAAACACCAAGTCTTCATTTAAATTAACTTTTAAATAAATTAAATCTCTTTATCCAAAAGTCATGTACTTGTCTTATCGAACTCAGTATATTCACAAAGTATCCTTTCAAAAATATTTGAAACCCCTTTTTTTTAAATGTGGAAAGTACCACAGCGGTATCAAACCATGGATCACAGCTCAATGGTTACGTCTCTATCCCAAAGAAATTGACTTAGCTGCAGGTACTCACTGCCTCCGATTTCGCCATGCGAGTATACAAATACTCTCCGAAACTCTAATTAACAATTTCAAAATAATATTTATGAAATTTCTATAATAATTCTCCAAGTAAAACTTCAGACAAAAACTACCTTTTTAAATAAAGCTATTATATAAAATATAAATATTTAATAATTATTCTTTAAAACAAAAATGCTGATTAAACCTTTAATAATAATTAACTACTATAACTAACTTAATTAATAAATACTTTAAATTTTTTTTGAGCAAATTAAATAATAGATTTCTTGAAAACATTCTTACAAACACTTTTAAATTTTCTAATTAATACTTTAAAATCTTTCCTTTTTAAAATAACTTAACCTCTCAGAAAAATACATTTTTAACTCCAATATAGCCAGTCTAATCATTTATAAATCCTTCTTTATTTATCTCCAGCTTAATTTAGGTTCCAATCCCATAAATTTCTTTTCTCACATTTCTAAAAATAAAACCACTATTTATTTTTAAAACGATTTATCCATCTCCTTATAAATTCTTACTGTGAATTTATAATTTCAAATTATCCACTGATAATTACTTCACTTTATTAATAAAACTTCGTTTATAAATCCCATAGTCCCATTTTCCCCTTTAATCATTGTTTCACACACTTAATTGATTTTCAAATCGATTTTCTGAATTAAATTCCATTTTAAAATTTATTTCTTGATTTACCCAAATTTATTCCAAAACCCCCTAATTTCAGATTCACTTCCTTTTTCTGATTTAAAATCTTATTTAAATCTGGAACATCAATTTCATACTTTATTTCAAAAATTCCCCTTTTATTTTCCCCAAACTATTTAATCTTAAATTTAAAATACATTCTTTTATACGTAAAACAATATCGCTTAAGTTCTTATTTTAAAAAACCCTTTTATACACATTTACTCAAAAATCTATATTTTTCCATATTCAGAATTTATTAAATAGAATTTTAAAATCAAACTATTTACCCTTTTTCCAAATTCATTCTTTAATTTATTCAACTTCACTATAAATATTTTACTTAAAATTTTCTTTTTTACTTTCCTTCAAAAATACAATTTTTATATTTTTGATATTTTAAAATGCCAAAAATATATCCAGCAATACCATAGCATTCAATAATTTCAATTTTCAATATAATCTATCATAGATTATTTAAATAAATCATATCACTGAATATGAAAATAATTTCAATATTTTTGAAGAATCCAGTCGGATCCCTCCAACCTGTTTCCCTGCATCCACATATGTTAGCACAATATAAAAATACCAATTCCACTTCGAGGGGGATATCGTATATAGGGTCATCCGCTATTGTGCGGGGCACATAGTGTCTCATCCGCTATATAATGCGGGAATATCAATCACTCCAATATATACTACTATATATATATATAATAATATCACATTCAACTGATAATAATTATCAAATTCAACAATCAACCAATAATTAACTTTAACTATTTAAAATTAATTGCTGTAATCCAAAATTGAGTGAGATTAGCTCACTTTGATTTTTCCATCGCTTCCGCGTTCCATTTTCAGTTGAATCCGGACGTGTTTGAAATTATCTAAAATTTCCAAAAGCTCCAAAATCATCCAAAATAGTTCCGTTGCGAAGCTCTCGTCACCACGATCGCAACGCAAAAAGTCTTGTTCAAAACGGACCTCGCATGTGAGAGTTATACATTTTATAAGAGATTGATTTTAAATAAACAAATTATACAACCAATATTTATTTTATTTAAAGATAGAAGCCCATACCCATTTTATCCGGCCCGCCCAAAAACCTTCTTCCCAAAAAGCTCTGCAACCTGCACGATCGGAAAATATCCACCATGCCGCGTGCACGTGCACGCGACTCCACCACCACCATCGTCGCTTCCAAACCCTCCCCTCGTCGCCCTCCATGAGCTCGACTTGCCTGCCATCTCTCGTTATGCCCAGCTTCTCCATCCACGACATGATGTCAAGAACCCTCCATCTCACTGTAGCCGACATCGCGACACCCAAACACGACCGGACTTCGCGAAAACCTGGCCGGAGGTACGTCTTCCCACCACAAAGTGAAAGAACCAACCCCCGACTTCCATCTCCTCTTCCAACCGATAAAATCACCAACCCTAGCTATATCGAGCTGTTATGTCGAAAAAAATCGAGCATCCCAAACAACGTCGTACCCACCCAAAAACCATACCAGACTAAAGAAAATCGAAAGGCATGAATTTCAACTTGTTTTGGTGATTTTTCGTTAAGTATTCAAAAGGATTTTTTTAACTGTGTTAGAGGAGACGTGATATAAAGGAGGGAACGTGATTTTGAAAGGGAGGTTATGTGCTAGAGGAAGCTACAGTGTTTTGAAAAAAGTGCTGATGTGATTACGTTTGACTGGTCAACATAAATATATTATTTAAATTTTAAATTGTCTCGAAATCGCGACTTAAAATCTTGACCTTCTATCGAGGCATGCCGCTAGGCGTTCATAATGTTATACCCCTATTCTGAACGCAATGGAAAAGATTTCGAGTCCTAATTAGATCGTATGGAGAAGATAGCTTTTTGGACCCAATTATTATATTGAATTTTTGATATAATTTCAGCGCATTTATATCTCGTACGACCACACGTTAACTCCAAATGTTACGAAATTTGAAATCCGATAATAATATACTATTTTGGATCCAATGGAACTAGTTTCGTCGAAATCCGAGACTGTGCCTTGGAAGGCTATTTTTAAATGTCAATTTAAACGATATATTTTTAAAACTGAACAAATCACTTTTAAATTCAATTTAAAAAGTTCTATTATCCCCATTATTGTTAATACAAATTTTATAAGCCTTTAAATTACTTTTAACAGGCTTTAAACTCAAGATTCAATATTTTGCTCAATTTCCAATTATTTAATTCAATAATTAAATTATCAATAAATAGTTAGATTTGAAATTCAAGTTAAAATTAACTTTTAAATATTAAAAATTAATTTAATATTCAAATTTCAAAAACCCAAAATTCCAGGTCATTACAAATGGCCCATCTTGTTGCACTTGAAACAAGTAATATTAGCCAGGTCGAGCGGCTTCTTCTATGCTGGAACCCCACCTCTGGGTTTCTTTCCTGCCCATTGCTTCTTTCCATTAAACTTGCACTTGAAATTTGGCTCGCCTCCAATTGGTATAATTGATAAGGGGTTGGCACTGACTGCTGGCACTGCTCCCTTCTGGACTCCTTCCTTAATATTGAGAGTTTCAAACCTCAAAGTCATGCTGATAGGTTGGTGAATATACCTGTAAGATGATTGGTCATCTCACTCTGGAGCTTTGGTCGCATCCTATCCATAAACATTTCATTCTTTTTGAGCGGGGTGTCTATCAATCCCGGTCCGAAGCAGGACAATACATTAAACTTATGCTCACACTACGCCACTGTCATATCACTTTGCTTTAAATCTAGAAAACTCCAAAACAACCGAGTCCTTCTAACTTCTGGAATAAACCATGCTTTAAAAACTTCCTTGAACTATTCCTAAGAAAACTCCTCCTTTGGAGTATTAGCTGTCACCGAGTCCTACCAATCCATCACCGAATTTTGAAGTTGTCACGATGCCAACAGTCGTTTCTCCACATCTTCCGAATGAAGATCTTCAAATATTCTCTCACAAGATCGAAGCCACGTCTGGACTCCAAGAATATCTTCAGTTCCATAGAACGGTTTCCTGCCCAAAGTGGTAAAATTATTACACAAAGCTGCGATGTTCATAAGGGATTGAACTTGTACTACCACTTCCTCTACTGGATCTACAACTGGCATAGTAGCATTTCTAGGTACCTTGCCCTTGGTAGCCATGCTAGTTCTAAATCCTCTCCTTCCTCCTCTTCTTTTATCCATCTTATATTACCATAATAGGATTAATACGGTTTAAGGAAACAACACTAAAGAATCTAAAACAAGACTTTATAGGATAGATATTATTATTATTATTATAAAAATTACAAATACGCTCTCTCAAGACTAACTTATTCTAGGGCATCACTTACACTATCTCTTATGAGTTGTATCCCAATCAGGCTAAGGTGTTCACTCAACCAAAGCTCTTATACCAATTGTGATGACCTATCTTTATGATCCATGGGAACGACACTTAATACATCCACAGTATTCGTGTGCTATTGCCCAAGCATCTAAAAGACGAGTTTCATTAGGAAAAATAAAAGAACATAATAGAAAATATCACAATGGAATTGTTAATTATAATATAACAATATGATAGTACATAAGGTTACTCTTTAACTTGGAGTTATCAGAGTTACAACAAAAGTTCTACCATCAGCCTAGGCGGTTATAACCATTTTCCTTTACACTTGCTGATACAACATACATATACATAGATAAACATAATAGTGAAAATAAATAGCTTGATAGATAAGGAGCCTCCTGCTTATCCATCATCTTCTCAAGAGCCTAAAGAAACCTGCTACTCTCGGACTACTCAAATATAAATGAGTACCGAGAATTTAGGTAAAACAAACAACTCGGTTCAGACAGTGACTGAGTACTCGAGAGTTTAGGTAAAACAAACAACTTTGACATGTAAGACCATGCTGCTAAATGCGGAATGGGCTTCCCCTCATAAGAACAACATCCAACCACAAGTAATAAACATAAATAATTAAACATCACGAAGTGCACTACACTTCCCGATTCAATTAAGAAAGAAATAAATTCAAGAGTTTTAATCAAAAAGAAGGAAAGAGGAATTTCCAACAATGACTAGATGTGTGCACCCCCTTACCGAAAGTATACCTCTAGAAAATATATTTGAGAACTATGATGACTCCCAGAAGATGTACAAGCCAGACCCTACCAATCTTACCGAGTATCCGAGTATTTCATATCTTCATGCACATACAACCGAATCCAATCTAGAGTAGATGTGAAAATACCCTAATAGAAGCAACCCCACATAGCTTAACGTCCACCCGCGCTTTGGTTTTAGTCACTTCCGTCAAATGATATCAACGCACAAAATGAGCAGTAAATCATCTTGGATTGATTATACATAAAGAAGGTGGAATCGATAGTCAATAAATCAACTACCAGGAGTAATTAAAATGATTGTATATGGAAAGTAAATCTCATACCCTTACCACTACTCGTCAATTTCAAACTTGTACAATTCCTCTGTTAAAAATGAAGCCAGGCACGTGAAGGTAGTGTTACCTCTAAGCTTTGCCTTGACGATATTTTTAACCCGAGATAGAAACGATTGACGATATTTTTAACCTCGAGATAGAAATGAGTTTCCATACCTTGATGTTTAGTGCTAATAGTATGACTAAATCCTTTCCATATAAGCGATATCGTTTGCGGAAGTTAAATTTCTGATCCTTTCAATAGCCGAATCAAACTTTTAAACTTTTAAAAATGAACTTGCGCTTGGATTTCACATCACAAATATTAACTTTAAACAACATTATTAAAAATGGTTAATTAACTTTGAACATGATTAATTACTTCAAACATCATTATTTAAAATGAGTAATTAACTTTAATCACCATTATTGAAACGATTAATTAACTTTATGACATCATTATTAAAATGGTTAATTAACCTTAAACATCATTATTCAAAATGATTAATTAATCTTTAAAACATCATTATTAAAATGATTAATTAATTTAAAACATCATTATTAAAATGATTAATTAATCTTTAAACATCAATATTAAAATGGTTAATTAATTTTAAACATCATTATTAATATGATTAACCCAAAATTTGTTTTGGGAAAACCCAAGCACGAGATCAACAAAAAGATTTTCAAAAGAGATGATATTTTTAAAGTGTCGATATAGCGATAGTCTCTATACCAACCCTTCTATAAAACATTTTATATGTCATATGTTCATCCAAACATCTCATAAATATAAGCATATATATGTATTCGAATGTAAATAACATTCTAAAGGCAAGGTAATTTTTTTACTTTATAACTTATGCACTTCTAAGTGTATCATAGAGACCTATTCGCTACGAACACTTCGACTTCATTTTAAGTCCTTTGCAAACATCTTATGTGTCATCCGCTTTCAAGCGGGAACCAAACCAAACAATATTATTCCAAACTTATAACATAAAAAATCAACCAAATAATATTATTATCACAAATGATAAAGTTTAAATCTTTGGGTTTAAAAGATAGATTTACTCACCAAAATCCACACAACTATAAATCAAAGCTACTACAACTTAGCAACAACACTCGTATCTAATTTTCTTTTCAAAGACTTGAATTTTAGTGCCTTGGGAAGTGAAATTTGGATCGGCCTAGGCATACATGGGCTCGGCCATGCCTTTGGGTAGGGAGTTTTGGGTCTTATTATGGAAGTTAAGAGAGGTAGAGAGGAAAAGAAGTGTTTTAACTAGTTTTCAAGGATTAAAATGAAAACGAGGAGAGATTTTTAACTTGAAAACTTTAAAGAGTTCATGGTATTGAAAATGGAAGCTTGGAAAAGAGATAAGAATTTGAAATGAAGAAAGTGAAATGAAAATAGGAATTGAAAGAAAATTGAATTACTTTTATATAAATGGTAAGGAGATTTACCAAAATATCCTTGATATAAAAGGTACAATACCCTCCACTTTAAAGATGCCACCTCACCTCTCCAACTTCCTTACTCCATATGCCACCTCCACCCCCTCCATTATCTCGATCACTTCATCACTTTCTCTTGATTTAATGTTTCCTTTTACATTTTCTTTTATTTTAAAATTTTAAAAGAAAAGTCAATATTTACTTTATTACTTAAGTAAACAATTTAAACTTATTTAGCTCTATCCAAAACATATGTTATTTATATATGTGTGTGTATATATACTCTAGTGTCCTCAACATGTTCCGACAAATTTTAGACGATGAAAACTCGAAAAATGATTTTCGGTCACATTTTTTATTTTTTTCTGAAATAATTATTTTTGTGCACCAAATTTTAAAATAACTTTATCACCATTAGTTATTACTAAAAAGAGGTTTATTTGAGTTATAAAATCCATTATTTAAATATTTAAAAATATATTAAAAATTCAAACTCAAAATGATTAAGTTATGGGTCATTACATGTGTATTTGATACATATGTACACACTGTATATACATTATACAACATTAAATAAATTCCTTTTACTAATGAATTAAATAAAATAATGATTTTATTTAAAAGTTAATTTATATTAGATCTAAATATATTTTGACTTCATAGGCCTAATAAGATCAAAAATGGTTTTTTTTTTGAAATTTACCTATTTCACCCGCTGCATGATGGCCCAGTTCCAACAATGCCAATAGCTTCGATCAGTCCACCTAAATTAGGATAAGAATGATCCTTAGTAAATGGATTTGTGACATTATTATTTTGTATCAACTTTGCGATCATACTTCCTGTTACTGATAAACTCTTTTATCACATGTTAATTATAGAGAACATATGTCAGACTTCTTATCAAGTTGTCAGTTATTGCAATCTATATTGCATTATTATTATTATCACAATATGTTATTGGATTAACAATGGTGGGAACCACTCCTAGCTCTCTTATAAATTTGCACACATGTATTACTTTCATTGCAGCACTATTCAACCGATGTACTTAACCTTTACAACTGAATCTTCCACAACCTCTCATTTGGAACATTTCCAACTTAAAGCTACTTAATAGAGGTTGAACATGAATTTAAAATTGACTTACTATATTTGATTTCAATGATGAAGTTCGAGTCCAAACATTCCCTCATGGGAAGCTCTTTATTACCATAAACAATTCTCTAGTATTTCTCTAATACTTATGAATAATTTTATTACCGTTAAGTGTGATATTCTCTTAGTACACCACATGTATAAGCGAGATCTAATATACCATATAACATATCATATATGATGATTCATATTGTCGTTTACTTATATTTGTTTACTTATAGTTTTAGAAATGATTTATTGCCTTTGATTTGATAGTGTTAAGAGTGTGCTCTAAGGGCAATTTACAATTATATAATCTTAACTACGTAAACAATATTATTTGAAACAAAGTGTGCTTCTAGTTTTATTTTATTTTATATATGTGTTGTTGTAACGACTCGTATTTTATGTATTGGAGGATCATAAAATATTTTTATTTTATTCATATAAGGTCGTATGATTCTATAATTTTAGGATATGACTCCTAGGGACATTTTACACCTCTATGATTTTTTCCGAATGTCTATGTGACAATTTTGACCCTTGAAATCTTGTTTGGACTATAACTTTTGATAAGTGTTGAATTAGGATCTCAAACTAGTTTCATTGCTTCAAAATAATGATTTTCTATTTCCTAGAGTTGTCACACTAGAAAAATGGACTTCTGGTTAGGAAGCTTTGTCTGTTTTAAGTTTAGACGGTTGTTGGCCAAAATTAGTGTGTAATCCATTAAGCCCATGATTAGGCCCACTAGTCTAATTCGAGATTACTATAAGTAGGAGCTGTTGAAGTTGAAATAAAAGTTTTTCCTTTCTCCCAAACAGATCTAAACCCCTAATAACCCTAGATTCATCCAAAATAATCAAAATTACTCACTAAATCGAACCAAATTAAAGATTAGTGAATAGGTCGTTGATTAGAAGATATAGATCATCATTTTGGTTGATTCGAATTGCTTTTCATTACTGTCTACTTTGGATCGAGACTCAAATTGGTTGAACTTGATAATTGGTGAGTGGTTTATGCCTTCTCACTATCCTATACATGTTTTATGGTAGAATTATAGGTTTTAAAATGATTTTTGATCTTGAAATCCTTTTCTAACTTTAATCACATGTTAACATATGTTTATGACCTAAATTGATGAATTCTAATATGATTTGTAGAAATGGCTTTGTAATTCACCTTGTTCATATTCATATGTTCATTGATTTCTTATATTTGGATTAGAATTTGTTTGATTAATATAATTCTATGTATAGCTTGTTTGAATGGACGTAATTTCATGTTATTCCATGTTTGTATGTTGTGCTTTGATGTTGTTTTCTAGTGTTTTTGATGTTTAGGAAGATAAGTTGAAGAATTTGGAAAATTGGAAGAAAAGATGGTTGGAACTGGATGAAACTCTAAGGGAAGGCTCTGGAGTATAAGAGAAGTCTAGAGTTCAAGTCGCGTGCCTGAATTCCTTAAGTAGAGAAGTTGGTACCAACTTGTTTATGTTGGTACCGAGTGGTTTATGTTGCTCGAATGGGTCATCAGTTTTGGGATCTCTAGAGTAGGCTAGTAGAGGTGGACTACGGCAAGATACAAGAGATTGGCTAAGAGTTGATGTTATGCCGAGTTGTTTTCTATAACTTGAAGTTAGATACTATGAGATGGAACCAAGTTGTTTTAAATAATGGATTGGGGTCTGGAGCATCTAGGAAGGAAGTACTAGAAGCAAGGAAGAAGAGTTAGCTAATAATTGGCTAAGCAAACAAGTCGGTGCAAACTTGTTTAAGTTGGTACTGGGTTGTTTTGGTGGGTCCAATGGGTTTGGAACTTCTGGAAATGGAGTAGAGGTTCTGTGGATCGTATTGGAGGTGTTGGCTCATTCACATCAGGTTAGATGGTGATGTAACAACATGATGAAAGCTATATATCTTCGGTTTGTGACTCATGGGGGAAGTAGGTACCGAAGATAGCAGCTCGATAAAGGAGAGAGCTGTAGAATTGGGAACATTGGGATTCCTGGATAATGGAAATTGGATGGAGCAAGAGAAGGGCTCAGATCTGAATAGAGCAAAGGAGAGCTCGGATGTATACGTGCTAAGGAATCATTGATACTCGGAGTGTTTTCTATTATACTTGAAGTAGGGGTATTGTAATTGGGGATGCCCATGGGTCAATTGAGGGACCTATATACCCTGGACCAATGGCTTTGGGTCTAGTTCTAGCTTTTGGCTACTGGACACGTATCGAGCTTTAGGCTGAGTGATACGAGAGTACAACGAAAATCAGGATTTCCATTGGTCCTTGGCATGGGGGCCATACGAGTTATCATATATCCAGGGCACATAGATAAGTGATAGTGAGTATTGCTTGATGGATGCTATGGTTGCTTTCTTTAGTAGGCTGTCACTCATGGATATCATTGGGAGTAGGTACTGGAGATAGGGATATATGGACGTCCATCATTTTATTCTATATAGTACATTTATGATATTGTAGAGTATCATATTATATTGTTATGTGCTAACTCTTTGGTTGTAGGGACAAGTCAGGTATGATTCGTGTACCTCTGTTCCGTACTATATTTACATATACAGTATTTTGATATACATTTATCGCTCACACCAGACTGTTGTCTGACCCAAGGTTTTATGCTTTACTTTTTATTAGTTTGGGTACTCTTAAATGAGTAGAAAAGATAACAAGTCTAGATGACGCAATAGCGGTGTGGAGGACGAGCTGGATGGAGCTATCTCATATGATATACATTTATGAATTTCTATGCTTTTCGCTTGGCAGCACTGTGGAGCTTGGCAGTGCTCGCTTATTTCCTTTTTGTTGAGACAGTAATTAGAGTTGATTCTGTTATATACACTTATGACTATTGATGTATAACTCTGTGGATCTTATACTCTGATGATTAATTCATACTGTTATTACTGTCTCTTTTGTTATTTCTGTGATATTATATATTGTCCATGCTCTGTGAGATATATGATATGTTATATGCTCTATTTGTTTCATTTTCAACCTTGACGATCGTCCTATATCGAGCGGGCATGGCAGCAATGCACTACTTGTATACTATTGGTGCCAGAGATATAGGGCGATTGTCATATTTGGTATCAGAGCTTTGGTTACGTGATTAACCTGAGTTGATACCGCAGTCCAGTAGTGATAAGGAAGAAGTTATCACTTTAGACCGTATCTAGAGTGTACACACACACACACAGGAGAGTGCATACTTGTTATATGTTTTGGTTTTCAAAACCATATAGCAATATATTATATAGTATAAGTTGCATGCACATTAGCACTATAGATATAATTTTCTTTATAAGAGACTAATCATTCTTATTACAGATAAGAATGAGATGGCATACAAGGAATACTGTGAGGAATTCTGCTTCAAGAGTTGAAGAAGGGGCAGGATCAAGAGCTGTTACGCCTAATTTTCAAGTTATGTTAATTGCTATGTTAGTGAATATGATGAGGAACGCTCCTAGCATGGCCGTTGATAGAGGTACTCCCATGCATGTGCCAAGGGCTGATTTCGTCAAGTTGAGCAAAGACTATTCTACTCTTGGAGGAAAGCCATTCTATGGAATGGAATCGACGATAGAAGTGCAAGACTGGATTGATACTTGTGAGTGCATCTTTAGTGATATTGAAGTGGATGATGCCATGAAGAGGAGATTGGCTTCTAGACTGCTTTAGAGGCGGGCCTTGAATTGGTCGAACGCCATTACTATTGCTACCCTAGAAGATCAGTTTACTTAAGACCGGTTCAAAGTGAGGTTTGAAGAGAAGTTCTTTTCGGTTGCTCAGAAGTTGGAGCTGTTTAGGAAATTTGCTAATTTTAAACAAGGAGAGATGTCAGTTTCCGGGTATGTTGTAGAATTTGATGCTTTAGCGAAGTATGGGATGTCATTCATCGACACCCTATTAAGAAAGAATATGAAGTTCATCATTGGTCTGGATGATTGTCTTGGAGAGAATCTAGTGGACCACATTGATGAGCCATTTGAGAAGCTAGTTGAGAAAGCACTTCGTCATGAAAATTTGTATCCAAAGTCCAAGATGGATGTTGTTGCTTTTGCTGAGAAAGAGAAATCGAAACCTCAACAAGGCAGTGGAGGCAAGAAGAAGTGGAACGGAAAGAGGAAGCAGTCTCAAGGAAAGAATGGTCAGAAAAAGGGTAAATGAGAACCTACTTGCTATGGATGCAGGGATAAGGGTCACCTGATTAAAGATTGCAAAGTGAGCGATAAGAGAAAGTGCTACGACTGTGATAAGCCTAGGATTTGAAGAAGGATTGTCCAGAACCGATGAAGGATAAGAAGGTTGTGAAAGCATATGATTTGGACGCAGTCCCGACTTCGTCGAGTGCTCCCTCGGTGAAGGAGAAGGGAAAGGGAGTCATTATTCAAGGTATGTTTTCTATTGGTGATGTTCCTATTCGATTTTTGTTTGATATCAGGGTTTCACATTAATTCATATGTAGTGACCTAGTAGATAGATTGGGATTGAGACCCAAGATAGTAGACCGACCCTTGATCATGACAAATCCTATTGGAGGCTATACTAGCCAGTGCATGGTTTGTGGCAGTTTAGTTATATTGAGTCATGGATGATTTTTTGTTTGTGATTGTTTTGTCTTGAATTTTGTTGGGTTTGGGAATATCTTGGGAATGGACTGGCTTAAGAAGTATGTGGCAATAGTGGATTGCAAGAAGCTATTGGTGACAATCAGAGATGTGGAAAGGTGAATGATAGTGATTAACTTCCTACCAGAGGGTGGGGTGATGGTTTGCTTTCTATATTCGCTAAACGTTCCATAGGAGAGGTTGCAATCTGTGCCTATTGCTAGAGATTATCCGGATGTATTTGAGGAAGTGACTGGATTGTCGCCGCATAGAGAGATTGAGTTTTGGATGAACTTAGTGAAGGAAGCTAGACCTACAGTTATGCCTTTGAGACTTATGGCACCCAGAGAGCAAAAGGAATTAGAGGTGCAAGTGAATGATCTGTTAAGGACAGGATTAATTCAAAGAAGCATATCTGAGTGGGGTGCACCTGCAGTATTCATGACTAAAGCGGATGGCCCTTTATTGTTGTGTGTGGATTATTATGAGCTAAATAAAGTGATGAAGAAGAACAAGTTTCCACTCCCACGCATTGATGACTTGTTTGATCAGCTTCATGGTGCGAAGTTGTTCTCCTAAATAGATTTGGCAGTGGGACTTCACCAGTTATGAGTAGTAAAGGAGAGTGTGCCTATTACTGCTTTTTGTACGCCATTAGGTTTTTATGAGTGGTTGGTGATGCTATTAGGGTTAACCAACACTCCGATATACTTTGTGGATCCCATGAACCGGTTTTCAAAGACCAGTTGAACAAGTTCGTGCTTGTGTTTGTGGATGACATTCTGATCTATTCCAGAACTAAAGAGGAGCACAAAATACACTTGAGGATTGTTCTAGAGATACTGAGTAAGCACAAGTTGAGAGCGAAGTTCTCTAAGTGTCACTTTTAGAGAGAAGAAGTGAGATTCTTGGGTCATGTCATTTTGGGACAAGGCTAGCAGTGGATCCTACAAAGGTGGCAGCGGTTCAAGATTGGAACAAGCCTAAGAATGCTAGGGATGTGAGGAGTTTCTTGGGTAGGCAGGATACTATAGAAGCTTCGTCAAGGACTTCCTAAAGATAGCGGCACCATTGACCAATTTGACGAAGAAGAATCAAGCTTTTGTTTAGGATGCAAAGTGTGAATATGCATTTGTGATTGTGAAAGAGAGGTTGACAATTGCATCAATGTTTACCATTCCAAGAGGAAATGAGGAATTGACAGTATATACAGATGCCTGTGGTACTGGATTGTGTGTAGTATTGATGCAGAAAGGAAAAGTTGTTACGTAAGCTAGTCGATAGCTAAAACCGCACAAAAGGAATTATCTGACTCATGATTTGGAATTGGCAGTGATAGTTTTTGCTTTAAATATGTGGAGGCATTATATGCTAGGAAAAAGGTTTGATTTGTTTACGGATCAAAAATCCTTGAAGTACCTTTTCTCTTAGAAGGACCTCAAACTTTATCAACAACAGTGGTTGGAGTTCTTGGACTCTTATGATTTTGGTGTTTCCTATACACCAGGAGAAGGGAATGCAGTCACCGATGCATTGAGTAGAAGATATGCTAGTTTGGGAGCAATGTTCTTGGAATGGAAGCACATAGAGTATATCGCTGATTATGATTTCAGACCTCATTTCGAGTTGGAACCAAAGATATTGGCAAGTTTGTCGATCAGACCTACTCTACTCGAAAGGATCGGTACTGGTCAGAGGCAAGATCCTAGGCTAGCGGAGATCATAGCAAGGATAGAAGAAGGAGTAGAATTTGAAGACATAAAGCAATACGAACTTGAATGAGAAGGTTGACTTCGTAAGGATGGAATATTATTTGTTTCTAATGTTGATGGATTAAGAGATAAAGTGTTACATGAGTGTCATCATTCAAAGTTGACTATTCATCCTAGTGGTAACAAGATGTATCGAGATGTGAAGCGAATTCATTATTGGGAAGGAATGAAGAGGGACGTTGGGGCATTCATATCGAACTGTATGAACTACCAATTAGTCAAGGCAGAGTAGAAGAAACCCAGTAGATTGTTGTAGTCATTAGATATTCCTGAGTGGAAATAGGAGTAAGTATCGATGGATTTTATTGATGGACTGTTGAGGTCTCGAGCAGGGTATGATAGAATTTAGGTTGTGGTTGATCGCTTGACCAAGAGCACTGGATTTATACCCATCAAGTAGAATGATATCGAACGTGGTAGAGTTGTATGTAAAGTGGATAGTACGATTTCATGTTGTGCTAAAGAGCATTGTGAGCGACCGAGACCCGTTGTTCACCAGTTAGTTTTGAAAGAGCTTACAAGAGGTGTTAGGGACCCAGCTGCACCTTAGCAGATCTTATCACCCGCAAATGGATGGGCAAACTGAAAGAGTAAATCGTATATTGGAATATCTCTTGCGAGCATGCATTATAGATTTTGGAGGATCATGGGATGACCATATACGTTTGGTGGAGTTTGCATACAATAATAGTTATCAATCGTGTATTTGCACGGCTCCTTATGAAGCATGTATGGTCGGTCATGTAACGCTCCTTTATGTTGGTGGGAAGCGAGTGATAAACTGATACTTGGGCCAGATATGATTAGAGAGACTTCAGAAAAGATTGAGATCATTTGGAAATGAATGAAAGCTGCCCAGGATCGATAGAAAAGCTACGTTGATAGGAGACGAAGTGATTTAGAGTTTTCTATTGGAGATATGGTATTTGTGAAGATTTCTCCTCTGAAGAACGTAGTTCGATTTGGTAGAAAGGGAAAGTTGGCACCGAGATTCGTAGGTTATTTTCCAATAGTTGAGAGGATTGGAAAGCTAGCATATATGGTCGACTTACCTTAGAAAATGGTTGTCGGCCACAATGGTTTCATGTCTCTTATCTACGGAAGTTTTTGCATGACTTGGGCATGATGATTATACCTGATCAGCTAGAAGATGTTGAGGTAGAACCAGAATTGTCTACATCTCGTAGGCCGCTTCGTATTGTTGGGTATGACATGAAACAACTTAGGAGAAAGTCGATGAAACTAGTAAAGGTACAATAGAGCGTAAGTGATAACGATTATAAGTGGAAGACTGGAGGGAGCATGAGGACTACGTGTCCAGAGCTCTTTGAATGGGAAGATCCACTGTTTATCGTATCTACTTTCACCATTGTATGTTATATTTGATAGGTTAGTATTCTACATGCTTGGGTAAGTTCACTTGTATTATTGATTGCATAGCTGCTTGTTTGAGATGTTTGATGGTTGCTTATGATTGGTAGGCATGTAGGATAACTATGATTGCTTATATTTTAGCTTATTTAGGGATTATGCAGACGAAATTCTTAAAGGGTGAGAATGTAACGACCCATATTTTACGTATCGAAGGATCGTAAAATATTTTTATTTTATTCATATACGTTCGTATGATTCTATAATTTTGGGATATGACTCTTGGGAATATTTTACACACCTATGATTTTTTTCAAATTTCTATATGACCATTTTGGCCGTAGAAATGTTGTTTGCACTATAACTTTTGATAAAAGTCCAAGTAGGGTCTCAAACCAGTGTTATTGCATCCGGATGATGGTTTCCATTTCGTAGAGTGGACATAATAGAAAAACAGATTAACGGTTAGGAAGTTATGCCCATTTTAATTTTAGACTGTTGTTGGCTAGAGTCAGTGTGTAATTAATTAAGCCCATGATTAAGCCCGTTAGTCTAATTCGAGATTACTATAAATAGAGGCTATAAGAGTTAAATTAAAAGTTTTTCCCTCTCTCTCAAATCAGATCAAAACCCTCATTAACCCTAGATTCGTCCAAAATCACCCAAATTACTCTCTAAATCAAACCAAATTGAAGATTAGTGAATAGAACGATGATTAGAAGATAGAGATCGTCATTTTGGTTGATTTGAATTGCTATCCACTTTGGATAGTGAACTAAATCAGTTGAATTCGGTAATTGGTGAGTATTTTATACCTTCTCGCTATCCTATACATGTTTTTATGGTAGAATTATAGGTTTTAACATGATTATTGACCTTAAAATCCTTTTAACTTTAATCACATGTTGACATATTTTTATGACCTAAATTGATGAATTCTAATATGATTTATAGAAATCGCTTTGTGATTCACCTTGTTCATATTCATATGTTCATTGATTTCTTAGATTTGGATTAGAATTTGTTTGATTGCTATTATTCTATGTATTTCTTGTTTGAATGGATGTAATTTCATGTTACTCCATGTTTGTATGTTGTGCTTTGATGTTGTTTGCTAGTGTTTTGGATGTTTAGGAAGATATGTTGGAGAATTTGGCAAATCGGAAGAAAAGATGGTTGGAATTGGACGAAACTTAGAGGGAAGTCTCTAGCGTATGGGAGTATTCTAGAGTTGAAGTCATGTGCCCAAATTCCTTAAGTAGACAAGTTGGTACTAACTTTTTTATGTCGATACCGAGTTGTTTATGTCGCTCGAATGGGTCGGCAGTTTTGGGGATCTCTAGAGTATGGATAGTAGAGGTGAACTATGGCAAGATAAAAGAGATTAGCTAAGCGTTGGATGTTTTGTCGAGTTGTTTTCTAAAACTTGAAGTTAGATGCTATGTGATGGAACCGAGTTGTTTTAAAGAATGGATTGGGGTTTGGAGCATCTATGAAGGAAGTATTAGAAGCAAGGAAGAAGAGTCCGTCAATACTTGGCTAAGCAAACAAGTTGATTCCGACTTGTTTAAGTCGGTACTGAGTTGTTTTGGTGGGTCCAATGGGGTGTAACTTTTGGGAAATGGAGTGGAGGTTCTATGGATCGTGCTGGAGGTTTTAGCTCGTTCGCATGGTGATGTAAAATCATGATGGAAGCTATATATCTTCGGTTTGTGACTTGTGGGAGCAGAGGTACCAAAGGTAGCAGCTCGATAAAGGAGAGAGCTGTAGAATTGTGAACGTGGGGGTTCCTGGATAATTGAAATTGGATGAGGCAAGAGAAGGGCTTGGATCTGAATAGAGCAAATGAGAGCTGAATATGTGCTAAGGAATCATTGATACTCGGAGTGTTTTATGTTGTACTTGAAGCAGGGGTATTGTAAGTGGGGATGCTCATGGGTCAATTGAGGGACCTGTATACCCTGGACCAGTGGCTTTGGGTCTAGTGTCTAGCTTTGCGTACGTATCGAGCTTTAGGCTGCGTGATACGAGAGTACAATGAATATTGGGATTTCCATTAGTCCCTGGCATGAGGGTCATATGAGTTATCATATATTCAGCGCACAAGGATGAGTGATAGTGAGTATTGCTTGATGGATGCTATGGTTGCTTTCTTTAGTGGGCTATCACTCGTGGATATCATTGGGAGTAGGTGCTGGATATAAGGATATCTGGACATCCACCATTCTATTCTATAAATTACCGTTATGATATTGTAGAGTAGCATATTATATTGTTATGGGCTAACTCTTTGGTTGTTGGGACATGTCAGGTATGATTCGTGTACCTCTGTTCCTTACTATATTACCCATATAGTATTTTGAGATTCATTTACCTTTCACACCAGACTGTTGAATGACCCAAGGTTTTATGCTTTGCTTATTTTTATCTTAGGTACTCTTAAATGAGTAGACTAGTAATAGTTCTAGGTAACGTAGTAACTGTGCAGAGGATGAGATGGATGGAGTTATCTCGTATTATATACATATATGGATTTCTATGCTTTCCGCTAGGTAGCACCGTGGAGCCTTGGCAATGCTCACTTATTTCCTTTTTGTTGAGACAGATATTGGAGTTGATTCTGTTGTATATACTCTATGACTATTGATGTATAACTCTGTGGATCTTATACTCTGATTAGTTCACATTGTTATTACTGTCTCCTTTGTTATATCTGTGATATTATATATTGTCCATGCGCTGTAAGATATATGACATGTTATATGCTGTATTTATTTCATTTTCAACCCTGATGATCGTGCTATATGGACCGGGCATGATAGCAGCGCACTACTTATATACTATTGGTGCTGGAGGTATAGGGCAGTCGTTACAGTAGTTATACGGAGATAAATAGTGAATTAATTTCATTAAACATATATAAGTAGAAAATTCTTAGAAGAAGTGTTTTATCGATTGCAGCTACGAATGTGTTTGTAACTGTGAGTATTGAATCTATATATAAACATTAAATCCATAAGTGTTCCTAGTCAACTTGTATCAAGAAATTATTTTCGTATATCTGTTGAGGCTAGCCTACATAACACTCTCCATACGATGCACAGTGAATTACACATGACCAATGAGGGAATCAAGGGGTTACATACTTGTTTATGGCTATTTTGAACAATCACATAACGACTCAATGTGAGTCTTCTATATGTTACAAAAGTCAAAATAAAAGATCTCATGGTAATGACATACAATAGTCTTCAAACTTTAGAGAACTATTGATCTTAAGTAACTAGACTATACTTTGATCATGGCCAATCACATGACATTGCGATCATACAACATAATCGGTTATGCATTGAAAAACTTAAAGTGAAATACTACCTAAAGGAGGATTTGTCTCCTTCATTGTAGAAGGTTAGTTTCATCGTAATTGGTAGCTAATGTAAAGTCAAAATCTTTAGCTATAGTAAATCAGTTAATCCACTAATGCTATCGAATTGAACTAAGGACTTTAAAGTGGTATACATAATTAAATACGGATATTAACAAAGTTTTGACCTTAGACCAATCTTTAGATATCTTAGCGATACAGTGATGATGAAAAGAATATGTGTACAAAACGTTATTACTAGGAGATCTTATTATAGATTAGAAATTGGATTCACTTAAATGATTTGTAAGTATTGAACTTGCACCAAATATTGTACTTCAGCAAAGTCCATTCAGGGTTCAGTATTTAAATTGCTTAAATATTGACCGAGCATCAAGTTCACACCAGAGAGTCGGCACAAATAGATTGCTAGTTATTTCTGAATTCAACCAATGTAAAATTATTTCACAAATGTTAAAAATTAATAATAAATATAAATATAAATGTTGTATCAAATTTTAATGGAATTTTAATTATTTATTTGAAGATTGAAAATTATTTAAAACAACATAAAAAAGTTGTACGTTGATTTAGTTGACGAATGAATTTGAATAAATGAATTAAATAAATGATTTAATGTATTTAATCATTTTGACCTATAGCTTGGAAGCCCAATCAACCCATATACGGTAGGCCATGACATGAAGGAAAAAGGTGAGGGAGAACATGTTCTCCCAGGATTTGAGAGAAATGAGCCAAAAATTTGAGTTCTAGCTAGTTATAAATAACTAGCCCCCTTCTCATTATCACTACACTCAACCAACCTAATCCTAGCCTGAAGTAGACATTGGTGAAGCCAAGGAGACGGTGTTGCAACCTATAGCCGAGGAGAAAGAAAAAGTGTTTAAAGAGGAGAAAACGAAGAATCGAAGTGTTCAACGATTGGCTGTATCACAAGGAGGAGGTAAGTTCTTTATTTAAATATATATATATTCAAATATAAATATATCCATATGTATGCATGTAGTTCCCATATATATATATATATATTGTAGCTATATTTGAAAAAATTGAAAATTAAATTTAATAATTATTTAGTAAAGTAAAACATTTTAAAATATAATATATATAAAATTTGGTTTCGGCTTTAATGAAAAAACTTTATTCGGATATGAAATTATACACATATATATATATATATATATATATATATAAATACTTTATACATTGAAACTATTAAATTAGTTTTCATTCTACCATTTAAAAATATTTTGTTCAGCTTTACACACACACACACATATATATATAAAGTTGTATGGATATATAGACATAAAATTTCCACATGGAAATACTTTTAAAAAATTATTTTGAAGCTTTCGACTTCTAATAAATTTTTTTTTTAGAAAATCAAAAGAATTTAGATTTCAAATATTTAAAAAATTTCAAGGAAATATATGTTTAATCCACATGGATTTATTTACAGAATTGGGTTTCTTAAATTTAAAACATAAATAAATAAAGTATATTGTTTGAATCAGTCAAATTATTTTTGAATTTATTAAATATCTAGACTCTTTTGTATTTATTACACACGCACATATATGTATATGTATGTATGTACTTTTGATTCAATCTATATAAGTTTTTTTAAATATATATATTTATATATGTATGTTGAATATGTATTTTATAATAATATATACATTATATAATATTATACTATTTTAGTATTAATTAATTAATGGCCAAAAATAATGATTAGTTTCTATATTAGTGTAAATATATAATTATTAGATGTACACACACGTGTGTGTGTATCCCAATGACATTATTATTGACATATGATCTTAATATGTATATTGTTAACCGGGTTTTTAACCAGCAAAAATAATTAGGAGTTAGAACGTCGATACAGAAACGAAATGACTTGAAACTTGGAAAAAGCACTCAGAAGCCTAAAGGAAGTACTCATGAAAGTGTGAACCAAAAATTGGCTAACTCCTATATACGGCCCGAATTAAGGACCTTAATTCGATATCGTATATAAGTGCTTATTCGTTGCGTTCTCATACTTTAGGCAAGTGACTTATTAGTTATCCTTTGTGTCTTCCTAAAATTTCATAGATTTCCAGAGAGCCTATCATCAAGAATGAAGATGCGACGGTCAAAATGAAAGGATAATCTAAGTCAAGGAAGAACGATGGTCAAACTTCATCAACAATCTACCAAATTACATGGAAAGCATCAAAATTAAGCAAAAAACGCAACACAAAAGAGTTAGGCCACCCAAAGGCCAAGGATTAGATTTGGTACCGAATTAGGGGTTTTAATTTAGCACCGAATCTAGCCCTTAATTCGGGTCGCTGCCATTTTTCTTGTGCTTTCTGGGGTCATTTCTTGGACTTCCCTGGTAGTGAGCTTCTGGTCCAAGATGGCTGCTACCACTATAAATAAAAACCAAAGAACAACTAAGTGGGGCTGGTTTCTGACATTACTATGTGGAAGCTCTGTCATTTCTTCAATTCTCTCTACACTCCATAGTCACTAAGGCAGTTCCTTTAGGTAATTCTAAGACTTAGAATCTGTCTAACACTTGTACTTGCGACTAATTCTCTTTCAGTATCCTTGTAATCTTATCCTATCAAGATCAAACCAATAATCATAGCTATAAAATGGACGTAGCCTTAGTTAACAGCTGGACAACTATAAAATCCTTTGTGTCTCTTTTACTTTTTTGCTGCTTTTCTATCATATTTGCTCTGTTCCAACAGGGCTGGTGCTTTCACATCACACTCCAGGGTGTTGATCCATTTTTTAGGTTAATATTTTGGTGCTCTCACTGAAAACCAGTGGACCCAGGCTTATATCTAGCTCTCCACTTTGGATCTAATAGTTCCAAAAGTTAGATCCACAAATCCTACTTTCAAAAGAATTTGAAGACTTACCGTTGAAGATCAATGGTAGAAAGAAAGAGAACGACTTTTGGGAGATCTACCAGTGCAACAATTGGTAGTGATGGACCAAACCGCCAGCAGGTTGAAGTCAACAATGCCACCAACTTACCAACATGAATTAATACTGGAAATCAAGCATAAGAATATTTTGCTCATCATGAAGTTATGATGAAAGGAGAATTTAACCCGATGGTTGATCAACTTAACCGAAAGATGGCTGATAGCCAAAAAGCTTTTATGGATAAAATAAACGCTTTGTTAGCGCTGCAACCACCAACTGCCCCGAGGACTAGGCCGAAAACTACAGAGGCTATGGAACAGGAAAATTCCTCCGTATCAGGCTTGAATAGGAGGGATGTCAAGCAAAAGAAAAAGGAGACAGCTGATGGAGCGATTGGAATTATTATTGAAGGTAATGGATGTACCCCTCCTGCCGAAGGACAACCTGCTGCAAACCCCAACCTTGGAGCGAAGGTTCCAAAAGGGAATATTGCGATGTTTCTCTCCGATTCTGAAGATTACATGCAACTCGATGCTAAAGGACTAGAATTGAGTGCTGACATAGGCAGGCAAAGGCTGGAAAAGAAATTCAAACTACCGCTATAAAGCCAACCACGCGCCAACAAAACCCTGCAGGAGTGGTTCTCCCGGAGAATGGAGAACCTAGACTTCAGTTGGCAAACTAAGGCCATTTGCGGAGTCAAACGCTTAGCGTAGCCCCTGACAGTCGACTTGTGGACTACTGGACTAATGAGGCATTCATTGTGGATATGGTTAAACGCTTGATGGAAGAATGTAAGGGCAGGAAGGATGATGATTGGGTTTCTTTACCAAGCCAAACTTCGTTTACAAAAAATATTTTAAGGGAAGAATACCCCCAGGATTTTACAATGTCCACTATGCGATCTTACAATGGGACGACGGACCTCAAACGACATAGTACAGTTGGCACATGGATGGAGTTAGGGAAACAGTTATAGTCTGCTACATATGTTTCCCTATCTTCCTAGAAGGCGTTTCTTCTATGTGGCTTACCAAACTCCCACCAAGATCCATTTCTACATTTGACAAGTTGGCAAGGAAATTCTTGGAACAGTTCAGGCTTCACATAGCACAGCCAAAAGATGTGATGTTCTATCTAGCCTTTTCCAAGGACCAAATAAGTCGTTTAAAACCTTTTTGAACTGGTTTAATACTGCGGTTACTGACATGAGAAATCCTAATGAAGATACGGTTTCATGGTTTTAGTCGGAGCTATCCATCTGGACACAAACTTTGGAAGATGGATTAAGATGAAACAACTAACCACCATGAAGGAGTTCAACTGGAAGCGAGTCAGTATCTGAGGCTGGAAGCGGTAGACATAGTGGAAGGCAAGACTGCCGGTGTGCAACCAAAGGAGATAGTTCAAAGAAAAGTAGTGGTCAACTAGGATGGAAACAATTCTGGATCCACGATAGGAAGTGCAGGGAAAGATGCAAATCAGAAGAGGAAAAACCAGAACACTAGTAGACGTGATGGGAAAGCAGATCAGGAACTTGAGACCTAAGGAGTATACGTCGTTGAATGACACCTTGGAGAACATCTACCTTACAACTCAGGGAACTAAGCGATACAACAAGCCTCCCAAGAAGGAAGAATCAGAACGACAAAAGCTATCAGGGAAGTTATGTCGCTTCCACGAGACTCACATGCATAACATGAATGAGTGCCGGACAATAAAAGATATAATTAAGGAATTGATTAGGAACAACGGGCTCCAGGAGTACGTGAAGAAATCGAAAAACTCTGACTAACCTGCTAGGCCTTCAGTTCTAAGTTTATACTCAAGGGAACCAACTTGGATCTAGTAGAGAAGGATCCAAATGGATGGAATAGAGACTAGTTATCAGCACTTTTTCAGAGGACCTCACCCAGCATATAAGAGTTAGGGGGGATGGAGCGATATGCGAATTCCTAAAGCACACTCCGAAAGAAACTTGTTTCGCGATTGAGGATGGTGCTCCAGCCAAGTAGCAAAGGACACTCAATGATGATATAGTGTTTCAAAACCAAGACACCGAAAGAGAAAATGTGCCCACTCTCGACCCGATGGTGGTAACCATCGAAATTGGGCCGACAGTTGTACGCCAAGTCCTGGTGGATAGTGGAAGTTCTGTCAACATCTTGTTTCAACATATGTTCGATCAGATGAAGATTAGCATAAAGGATGTGTCCGCTTGCCGAATGAAAATCTAGGGCTGTATGGGAGAACCAAGACAGCCAGTTAAGAGGATTGACTTGCTTGTCGAGCTCAAAGAACAAGAACAAAGGGTAGTCCTTATTCAAACCTTCGTGATTGTGGATGAAATGTCAGCTTACAACACTTTCTTAGGTCGATCGATCCTTGTTGATTTTAGGATCGTTTTATCTCCATGGTTCCTTATCATGAAATCCCGATGGAGAATGGAGTTGGAGTTATAAAGGGAGATCAAAGTGTCGCTAAAGAATGTTATGTTGCTGAGTTACGTGAATTGAAACAAAAGGAAAAAGGAAATAATATGGGGAAGTCTCTTCACATTCGCGAACCGTTAGCATAACAATTACAGAACTTCCCATGGCTCGGGGACCATAGTCATTTTGACAAGTCATTGGACCCTAGAAAGAAGAGTTCAGAGGAGGAATAGGCTGCACCGAAAGAGATTACAATGTCAGTCCCTGTCGATACGGATGACCCAACTTGAGTCTTAAAAATAGGGTCACAACTTGGGATCAAAATGCAACAAGAATTGATCAAATTTATTCACGCCAACCTGGACCTGTTCGCTTGGACACATTCTATTATGTGTGGGATATCGTCGGACATAGCATGCCATGCACTCAATATCGATCCCAAGTACACTCCAGTCAAGTAGAAGAGATGTAGCCTGGGTCCGGAGTGATCCACTACGCTAAAGGAAGAAGTGGATAAGTTTTTGGCTAACGGCTTCATCGTCGACCTAACCTATCCTGAGTGGGTGTCGAATCTGGTTCTAGTTAAGATGTCCAATGGGAAGTGCTGAACTTGTGCTGATCACTCGAACCTAAACAAAGCCTGTCCAAATGATAACTTCATGTTACCTAGAATCGCCAGCTTATAGACGGAACTGTAGGCTATGAACTACTCTCGTTCATGGATGCCTACTAAGTATATTACCAAATTATAATGTATGAACTCAACCAGGAGAATACCAGCTTCATCAACGACCTCGGGTTGTATTGTTATCGAGTAATGCCATTTGGCCCTAAGAATGCCGGGGCAACTTATTAACGTTTGGTGAACACAATGTTCAAGAATCAGATCGGATGAACAAAGGACGTCTACGTGCATGATATGCTAGTCAAGTCGCATGTTTATAGGAAATCACTAGGATAACCTCTCAGAAATGTTTGAAATTCTTCGAAAATATGAAATGAATCTTAACCCGCTTAAATGTTCTAGCATGGCTTCAAGGAAATTTTTAGGTTTCATCATGAATGCTAGGAGCATTGAAGCTAATCCCAAGCAAATTACCGCCCTGGGGAAAGTCACAGCCCCTACGACCAAAAATGAATTACAAAGTCTGAGTGGAAAGGTCGCCGCATTAAGCAGATTCATTTCCAAAGCAACAGACAAGTGTATACCATTCTTTGACACATTGAAAAAATGCAAGAAGAATTTCAAAAGGAATCAAGCATGCCATACCTCTTTTGAGGAATTATTATGACATATGGAAACCCCATCGATTTTGTCTAAACTAGTGGACAGGGAAGACCTATTCATTTACCTAGCAGTGTCAACTTGCGCTATGAGCGCAACACTGGGACGTGAGGAAGCTAGAATCCAATGGCCTATTTACTATATTAGTAAGCAATTCACTGGAACCGAGAAGAACTATCAAAATTGGAAAAACTAGTCTACTGCCTATTGATCACATCAAGGAAGTTATGCCCATACTTCCAGGCTCACCTAATCAAAGTGTTGATGGATCAACCCTTGAAGCAGGTGATGTACCGTCCAGAGACATCAGGACGACTTCTTAAATGGAACATTAGTTGAGTCAGTACGAAATCACTTATCACCCCCAAAGGGCAATCAATGGACATGCATTGGAATATTTCATTGCCGAGTTCACAATATGAGAAGGCGAAGAAGAAAATACTCCAGAAGTAGTGTCACGATGGAAACTATTTGTGGATGGTGCATCAAATGATTTTTGCCCAGGAGCGGGAGTTGTTCTGGAAACTCCCAAAGGATGTTATGTTTGCTACGGTCTAAGGATGAAGTTCCCTGCTACTAACAACGAGGTGGAATATGAGGCATTAATAGCAGGAATGAAAATTATGAAGGAATTAGGAATAAGGGTTGTGCACATTTATAGCGACTCTCAGCTAGTTGTCTGTCAAGCGAAAGGGGAATATCAGGCTAAGTGGGCAAACCTTGTCCCTTATCTGTCAAAGGCATGGGAATTGTTGAACGACATTGAACACTATACCATAAGTTATATTTTCAGAGAACGGAATACGAAAGCAGATTTTCTAGCTAAATTAGCCACTTTCAAAGAAGCACAGTCATCATAGAAAATGGAACTCAGTTCGAGAGTGCCGAATTCAAGAAATTCTACAAGCGTTTTTGGATCGAAAAAAGCTTCTCCATGGTGGCACACCCGCAAGCAAATGAGCAGGTGGAGGCAGTGAACAAAAACATCAAATCCACCATCAAGAAACGGCTAACAAAAGCTAAAGGAAATTGGGTTGATGAACTTCTGCTTACACTATGGGCTTACAGAATGACTCATAAATCAACGACCGGGCACTCACTTTTCACCTTGGCATATGGTTCAGAAGCAATGATTCTAGTGGAACCGGAAGTCCCCTCTCATTGGAGATGACACTTCAATCAAAGTGAAAATGAGCAGCTCCTGCTCGAATTACTTGATCAAATCGATGAGAAGCGGGAAGAAGCTGAGCTAAGGATTGCTGCTCATCAAAAGAGAGTGGCACGACACTTCAATGCCAAAGTTTGCAACCACACCTTCGAAGTAGGAGATCTCGTCCTGAAACAAATCTACCCGGGTACGATGGCACTTGGCCCAAACTGGGAAGGACCCTACGTTATCGGCCAAAAACTTAGAGATGGAACTTTCAAGCTCACAATGGTCGATGGAATCCAGATTCCCCACACTTGGAACAACGATTTGCTGTGGCACTATTTTGTTTGAATTTCTATCTGTATATTTCCTATTTTTGCAAATAAGCCACCCAGGGATACCGAGGACATTGTAAATAGGTAAGATTTTCCTTTCTCTTTATTCTATCAATAAAGTTATTTCACTTCTTAAACCGATGGAACCGCGTTCATGTAAGCAACCTGCTGAGTCGACGGAGTCAGGTCGACTCGAAAACCATTCACTCACTGCTTGGATCGTTGGAACTATGTTCAAGTATGCTCCACCCTCACGCTTCTTGAACCGGAACTACGTTCAAGTAAGATATGCGCCGAGTCGACGGAAAAAAATTGACTCAACCGTTGGATCGATGGGAAAAATTAATCCCTGCCTTCTGAGAATCGTTGCTACTCCGTCGGCACTGGGAAGGCCTAACCCCCGCATACATCTATAAGTCGCACCTCGCTTCTTGGACCAATGAAACCATGTCCAAGTTAGCTTCCATTCGTTTGCTGCTAGAATCGATGGAACCACGTTCAAGTGAACTCCATTCATTTGCTTCTTCGGCCGGTGGAACCGCATCCGAGTAAGCATCCACTCTTTTTCCACTTGAACTTGTGGAACCACATTCAAGTGTGCTCTATTCCTTCGCTCCTTGGACTGGTGGAACTGCATCCTAACAAGCATCCACTTCTTTTGCCGCTTGAACAAATGGAACTGTGTTCAATCGCTCCCCGAATCATTGATATTACCTCGGTAGTATCCTCCATCTATCAAAACCTCCTAAGTACCAATGTTGCTCCAGCAACATTGAGAAATTTATCAGTTGCAAGATTGGTAGAAACCAGTCCCCGCCTCCAAAAACTCAACATCGCCTAGATATCGGCAATATTAAAGGAAAATCCAAGGGTTTGTGCTGTCCGCATGTCTCAAGAAACAGATGCTAATATGCAGATAGAACCTCCATACTGAACTTGGAAGAAATCAACCGTATCCAAAGTACAAGATGCTCAGAATCAAGCATTCAGACTGTAAGTTCCCAAAGATAGGAGCTGTAATACATCCTTGACCAGGGGCAACCAAAGAGTAGCCTGGAGCTCCCAGTATCGCATCAAGTCACTCTATGGTTCTGTTACGCCAAACAAAAATTCTAGCAACCACAATAGAGCTAAGTAAAGTAGTAAACTAAATAACTGCAGGTCACATTGCTGACACCATTTACATGCATGAAATTGCGGTAAATAAATACGTCGTATATCACACAATAAATCGGTGTATAATATGAAAATTGCTAGATGAGCAATCGTACTATACACACAGGCAATGGTATATAAACAGGCACAACTCAAAGAATGTGAAAAGTACAAACAAGATAATAGTAGAAATAGTGGTCTTTTCATTGCTTATATCACTTTATGTACAGAATCGAACAGTAGGCAAGGGCCGCTCCTGCATAATGTCGACCTGCTTGGACATCAAAAAGCAAAAGTACAAACTCTGTACTTGTACGGAAGAATCCAAAAAATCAAAAGACACATGCATAAAAGACCACCAAAACCCGGCTCCACTGATGCTCATGCCCGTCACTTCTTTCTGCTTTTATCTCCTCCTCTGCTACCCACGCCTGGGCGGATCGAGATTTTCTTCCTGCTGTGTTTACGGGCCTCTCACTCTACAGAGGGATCAGACCCCACTGATCTTCCAATGACCACATTTTTCTCCTTGGGCTCCTTCAGCGTGATGGTATTGAGAGTCTTGTGCTTCAGCTTCTCCTTCTTCACTTCCAGCCCTTTCCTCCTCCAATCTCTCCACTATGATCGTTTTATCAGTCGATCCTTACTTGCTAGTAATTACCACCTCCTTGTATGCGAATGCAAAGACATCCTCTTGACACTGCAGTGCTCCTATCTTTTGGGAATCGGGCCCAGGCTCGAATAAAGAAACTGGGATTATTCCAGAAGCCACCGCGGGAACGGTGGTGGAAGCAGTGAAAACAGTGGTGGCTACCGAGCCCTACGTAGCCAAAGGAGGAGGCAGGAGAGATGGCTGACCTACAAGTTCGAAAAGGGAAGGGCACAATTTAGAGAAGGACCCTGGAGTAAATTGAATTACCTGGAGCATCAGAGGGATGAGGGAAATATCCGAGCTGAAAGTGCGGTCGTGAACTTCAATCTCAAAAGCTTTGCCACCAGTCCCTATCTCTGAGGGGAGCACTATAGCTTGAGTAGGATGTGTCCAGCCTAAGGCTTCAGACGTTGCATACGCATGAGCCGCTTCAGAGGTTATAGAAGTGGACGTCGGGATGGTCACCAATTGCTTTTGTGAAGCTGGAATATGTATTTGCTGCTGACCTGAAGAGCTTGGGTCAGCGGGAGCTCTAGCAGTAGCATCGACGATATCTTTCTCCCTTTCTTCTCTAAGGATCTTTTTGCTGGCGGCCAAGAAGTCAATGTCATCAAGGCTAAGGTAGGCAGCCTTCAGTTCCTCTTCAGAGCGTGTATCCTTAGCCTCCTCAGATCTGACCAACACTTACTCCTAGACCATGGCAAGAGTCTGAGGATAATTCACACCAAGCCATTTCGAGTTTCCTTTGTTCATTACACAACTTGAATATAGATGGAGTACACTAGCATCCATTTGATCGGTCACATTATTATATTCTGATCAATGCTCTGTTAGTTCAGGCTTGGTACTTAGGTTCTCAATCTCCTTCGCCAATTTACCAGAAATGACGTCTTCTTTTTCTTTCACCAACTGCACATTTTCCTCATAAAGCCAAGTGAGTTCTATTACCTTCTCGGCGATCACAACAACATGTCCGACAATGGTCTGGTTTTGGTATTTAATGGTATTTTATGCTTCAGTTAGCTTCTCTTTCAACTTCTCGGATTCAATATGAGCGTCCTGAAGCTGATTTATTTATCAATCATTGCCCGGTCATGAGCCCGGTTCACCTCGGTCAATAGACTTTTGTTCGAAGCCTTAGTCTTTATAGCTACATCCCTCTTAGTCTTCAACTTGATTCTCTTATCTTCATGGTCTTTAGTTTCCTTGGCATGATCTTCCCTCTTGGCCTTAAACGAGAGGATCTCTTGATAGTTCATACGATATACATCCATTAGGGCTTTTACGAGATGTTGAAAGTCACACCCAGCTTCTATGTCCTCACGAACTGTCTCCAAATTACTAAAGGAAGCAGCCTAGTTAAGGGGTTTTATCTTCTTACCGAACTTGAATCCCCTTAAGAACGGATTCAAAAAAACATCTTGAAGCATGGGTGGACCTAGCGGAGTTTACACTTTTCCCTTTGGTTGGAAGAAGTGGGAGCTGCTGCAATAGTCATCTCCCGAAAGAGTGGAATTGCTTGAGTCTCGATAGTCTGAACATCAGAGCGAGGAGGAGTAATACATTATGAGGGCCTACGACGATTATGAGAGTCTTTGTGGCATTTCTGCGCATCGCGGGGGCACTACTCTCATAATCACTTTTCTGTTTATCTCCCCGCTCGCGTTCTCACCCTAATTGGCAAGCTTCATCCTCTTTCCTTTTTCTTCATTCCTCATCCGCCTCGTGAGGAGGGCGATAAGCTGGATCAGATGTCTTAGCTTTTCAGGAGCTAGTCTTTGGGTGTAACCGATGATATAATCCACATCCCATAGTACTTGAAATGAAAACGAGAATGAAGTTAATACTCGAACTTAGGAACTTAACGCAATGCAAAGAGGTGTGCTTGTGATCCTAAAGTGAACTGTGTAGTGCCGATGACCCCATATATACTCTACCAGCAGTATCAGCAGAGTTTAAGAGTCGGAGTCTTTTCACCACTGCTCATTAATGTGCATGAGGAAATGTCGATTTTCAAGTTGATCTCATCTATCATTTCACTAATGGAGATATACCCGTGTTCATCTACATAGATGGTGTCATCTCTCATGAAATCAAAAGTAGGCATATCTCTAATAGGGGTATCGGTAGCTTGACCTCCGGCTAACTGTGGAGTCTTGATAGCAGGTTGTTCTTTAGGAGGAGAAATTGGGGGTTTGAGGCTTAATGCCTCAGTTGTTAACAAGTCTAGAGAAGGGAGTCGAGGAAGATCGGTACTCATTTTCGATAACTCGCCAAAAGATTCATCTCTTTCTGTGGAGATGTGAAAGTCGCTATCGTCACCATTCGTGCCTTCTTTCTCTCCTTCCTCAACCACAAGCTGCTTTCCATCTCTCCTTTGAAACATTTCGTTTTCTTCTTTAAGGATCAGAGGCATCCTGTGGGCCTTATCCATATTCCCCATAATGTCCTCTCTAGAGGCCAAGTCTATATCGGCTCCAGGAATCTCTTCAGGTCGTGCTTCCTCTGACAGATCAGAGACTTCTTCTTGAGCCTCCTCGACAGAGTCACAAGCATGGGCAAAAGAACGAGTGCACCTCCTGGGGCCACTTGAAGTTGATAGCTCATCATCCACAAAATCTATCTGGATGAAGCAACCCGAACTGCTGAAGATTCTCATTCGTCAAAAGAAACTCCATCGAGCGCTCAGAAGCTCTCACATCCTTGAGGGTTTCTAACATTTTGTCAAGCTCATCGTCACTTTCCCACCTTGGGTTTACTGTAATAATACATGATAGGATAAGAAACTGAAAAACCAATTGAAATAGCAAACTCTAGGGAATTAGGACTTACTTCCAGATAGCAAAAAGCGGTCGAAGCCCTCTGGATGCCCAACAAAGATAAACCCATTCTTGAAAGTTGAACTTTTGTTACAGAGGTCTGATATTAGCTTACATCCTCTCCAGGCTTCAGTAATTATAAAGGATAGGTAGTCCTGCCTCCTCCTGAAGTGTAAAAGAAATGCGAGCTCGCTTAGCCTTGGGGCACGCCCGAGTCTGCCCATAAAAAGAATGTATAGGGAATTCAAGAGCACATGACTGTTGGGATGTATTTGAAATGGTGCTAATCCTAAACCTTGAAGCACCACAGATAGAACCGGTTGAACGGTGATACATCACCACTTAAGCACGGGTTCTTATTACAAGCAATAAAACCTTCTAGAGGGTTATGAGTGAATTTAGCTTCAGTGGGTAGACGAACATCACCCTCAGGGATGTCGTGTTGTATGCATATATTCCTAAGCATTTTAGCTATCAGGATTGAGGTTGCATGCTTCGGTGGATCGGTTTGAATTCTCAGTTTAGGAGGCAGCTGGTCAAGTACAGGTCCTACCGGAACCAGTGGGCCATAGAAATCAGAAGCTACATGTTGACTTGATCCCACGAGAATAGATGGAGAAGCAGGGGCAGTTATTGGCTCAACTTCGAATGGGATGGATGATCCATCAACGGACTTGCGGCGTGTCGACTGACGTGTCATTCTAGACAATAAAACTTGTTGATCACGGTCGCTCTATTTCTAATAAGGATCCCAGTGCGATTAATGCTTGAAATCCACTGAAAGTTGGCGTGTGCTGACCAACCAGATTCCAAGTGTTGACCGGGGCAGATGTTGTTTGTTATCTATATGGAATGAGTCTAGTATCTCTAATACAACAAACGGTCCATCCCATGTTGATAGCTCGCTCGTAGTGAAAAAATGATCAGTATTGTTCTTTAAAATTATTTTTTCTGCACTTACCCATTATCGATCAACGGTCGATAACGGATCCATTATCCAGAGCAACGCGGGATGTCCATTCTTTTTCAGATACACTGGATGTGTAGAAATGCGATGCAATGAAGCTATCCGATATATTCGAATCTATGGAAAACTGCCATATCGAAGTTGATTAACTGATCTAGCCCAGTCAATTTTGTGAATAGAGATGGTCAAAATTAGGAGATATGTTTTTCTCAAGTTGAAAGCATCCAACATGAGATCCAACTCTAACTCCACAATTATGTAATTATGTTCAATTTTAAGCATCTCCATTTCCAAATTGCAATCAACCAGAACAAATTAGTATCTCTATCACCGCCAAAGCATGAACTACCATCATCAACACCAACCTTCGAATCAAGACATGCAAACATGGTGCAAACTCGATTTAGGGTTTGATTGATTCGTGTTCGGATCTACACACGGTGGATGTGGTAGCTATGGTTGGTCCAGGCGATGGCGAGCAAAGTAAGGAGGCGGCGGAGCATGACAACGATGATGGAAGATGAATGTCGTTGGAGCGACGGCCTGAATTGGTGAAGTTAGGATTTAGGTTGGATCGACCGGGGGAAGTGTAAACTTGGTTGCAAATGAACAAGTAATGAATGACTAAGCAAAAAGGATATAGGTAAAGAAAGTGCACACGAAAATTCTCTAAGTCCCTAATTCGGCATCGAATTAAGTCTCTTAATTAGGTACCAAATTTATACCCCTCACCCCCAGTCATCTCTAACTCATCAAATTGACACTACATGCCAGCTTAAAGCCTTACGTAAATTTCAGAGCCAAGGTTGCATCATCAGTTCAGAGAATTGAAATTCAAATTGAAATTAGAACAAATAACTAGACAGAAATGAACTAATGAAAAACAAAATCTCAGGGTGGAATTCAGTGATCAACTAAAATTTGTAGGATAGGAATCTGAATCTTGTCTTATTCTAGAGCACACTTTGTTTCCAACGAAAGCATACACTGGGGGGGGGGGGAAATGTTAACCGGTTTTTAATGCAGAAGAAATCATTAGGAGTTAGAATGTCAATACAAAGACGGAATGACTTGAAACTTGGCAAAAACACTTAGAAGGCCTAAAGGAAGTACTCATGAAAGTGTGAACCAAAAATAGGCTAAGTCCTATATTCGGCCCGAATTAACGACCTTAATTCGATATCGAATATAGGTGCTTATTCTCGACGTTCTCATACTTTTGGAAAGTGATCTACTAGACATCCTATGTGTGTTCGTGAAGTTTCATAGATTTCTAGAGAGCCTATCGTCAAAAATGAAGATGTGACGGACCAAGTGAAAGGATAATCTAAGTCAAGGAAGAACAATGATCAAACTTCATCAACAATCTACCAAATTACATGGAGAGCATCTTAATAAAGCAAGAAACTCAACAAAAAACAGTTTGGCCACCCAAATACCAAGGATTAGATTCGGTACCAAATTAAGGGTCTTAATTCGGCACCGAATCTAGCCCTTAATTCGGGTCATCATCATTTTCCTTGTGTTATCTGGGGTCACTTCCTGGACTTCTCTGATAGCGGGCTTCTGGTCCAAGATGGTTGCTACCACTATAAATACAAACCAAAGAGTAACTAAGAGGGGTGCTGGTTTCTACCATTACTACGTGGAAGCACTGTCATTTCTTCAACTCTCTCTACTCCATAGTCACCAAGGCAGTTCCTTTAGGCAATTCTAGGACTAGGAATCTATCTAACACTTGTTCTTGTGACTAATTCTCTTTCAATCTCCTTGTAGTCTTATCCTATCAAGATCAAACCAATAACCAAAGCTATAAAGTGGACGTAGGCTTAGTTTACAACTGAACCACTATAAAAACCTTTGTGTCTCTTTTACCTTTTTGCTACTTTTCTATTATATTTGCTTTGCTCTAATAGGGTTGGTGCTTTCACATCACACTTTAGGGTATTGATCCATTTTTTATGTTAACATATATTTACTAATCGTAAAACACAACGGTTGATTATCAAGGTCGACCCTAGGAGTTTGATTTCCTTAGTCGAACTAGGATTTCATAATTTGTGTTGCCTTAATTTTTTTCAGAAACCCAATATATGGAACAAAAGATAAATACTATTATGATATATAGATTTGAACACAAATTTTTTTTCAACTAGTTATTTATATTACATATGCAAATTTTCAAATGTTAACATGATATCATAACATATCATTACTTCTCAATTGGAACAACTTGTCAATTCTTTTTAACAATTTAATTCACAAACCAAATATTAACAAGAAGAGAAACTTTTATTTTCATTTACATTTCAAGCTACAGTGGCACTACTGTTCTACAATACTTTACTCCAAACATCCTCATTTTCCAATTCATGCATTGGATTTAAGAAGGTTGCATAAGATAGTGAAAAATCATCAATCGCTCATAGTCATATCTAATTGTTAGCTAGAAAACTTAAAACATATATTGTCCATATATGGTAAATATCTACTTGGTTCAACATGCAATAATTTGTTTATTGATTTAACTTACTTCTATTGTAAACTAAAAAGTCATTTAGTATCTATGATATTCAACATTACTATAAGTTCGCTTTAATCAAAGTTCAAATAAATAGTTTATTTTACTAATTTCTTGCTTTACTTGGTAGTTTTGCTACTTTGTTGCTCTATCCATATGATATGTAGGATACTAAGAGTCCTAATGTTGTTTCTTTAGCATTTATAAAAGTAAAACGACTTTCATGACCATTTGTGTAATGACCCGTATTTTTGGGTCATCGAATTCGAATATTTAAAATGTAACGACCCATAATTTAATCCCTTTGAACATGAATAGTTAATATGTTTTTAAATGATTAAATAATGGATTTTATATCTAAAATTATTAACCCTGCCTAATAAAATAGAATAGTATAATTACCTGCCTAATAAAACAAGAAAGAATCATTAACCCTGCCTAATAAAACAGAATAGTATAATTACTTGCCTAATAAAACAGAACAGTATAATTACTTGCCTAATAAAACAGAACAGTATAATTACTTGCCTAATAAAACAAAATAGCATAATGATTATTATATTCCATGCGGATGGTTGTTATTGGACCAAAATCTGGTCGAATCAGGTTCTGCCATGCAGATGGTTGCCATTGGACCAAAATCTGGTCGAATCATGTTATGCTATAGTTGATAAGGAGGATTTCTATTGGACCAAAATGTGGTCGAATCAAATTAAGCCATCAAGATGTTTTCTATTGGACCAAAATGTGGTCGAATCAAATTAAGCCATCAAGATGTTTTATATTGGACCAAAATGTGGTCGAATCAAATTTGGCCATAAGGTTGGTTTCTATTGGACCAATATATGGTCGAATCTGGTTAGGCTATAGGAAATGACTAAAGTACCCTTCTCTTCACCTATAAATAGCCAAGTCCATATCTCATTTTATTTCATTCACAAACTAAAGAAAAGAACTAAAATTCATTATCAAAGGTGAAGTATTCCAAGTCTCCATCAAAGCAAATAAGATGTGAGTATATTCCTTATTTTCATAGTTTAGCGGGTACAACTTATTCTGTGAGTTATTTCTTCCTTTAAGTTTGTTAAAATGATTGCTAAAGGAACTTTAAGTGTTAATTGTTGTTTGAAAACCCTTGTTGAATGCTTGTTTACTTTGTTTGCTAAAAAAATGGTTTTATTTCCTTGTTTGACTACTTGGATGGTTAATTAATTATTTTAAAATTTAGAATTTAAATACTTAATGGGGTATGCGGAAACGACTAGTACACGTGTTTCGTCTGTGAGATCCAAGGACACTTGGACGAGGGACGGAACATGTCGAAGGGAAAGCCCGGATGCTCCAAAATAAATATCAAATCATTTTAACCCAAGATAAAATAAAAAAGTGTTACAAATATCTGATAGATTGAAGCGTTGATTTATCATTTATTGTCGTGTTTATTTTGTTAATTAATTGTTTGGTTGTTTAGATTGCACTCGACCAGTTTATGAGCACTGATTATTATTTATTGATTGTTGACTTTTCTTAACCAGTTTATGAGAAATTAATTATCCATATGCATGGGCTGGGTAGAAAATAATTGTAGGATAACACCTTGTGATTTATTTCATGATTTGAGCTATAAGTGATCAATATTTTCCAAATTTGAAATAGTATGAATAAAGTAATTTAAATGGAGGTTTAAATCACTTAAATCAAATATGAATTTGATTTGTTGAGACTTAAATTAAAAACCCATTTGGTTCCGAATGGCTTTTAAAGAACGCTTATTATTCGGAAAGACCGGGAACAGGAATTTCCCATTCCGAATAATAATACGACGCTATGATTGTGATGAGTCGTATTGAAATGATGATGAAGACCAGGGATCTTCACATCTAATGGACTGCTTGTTGATTTCTCTTCATCGGTTTAGCGACCGATATAGAAACGATACCCCTATACTTTTAAAGCAGTGGTCCAGATGATGTTTGAAGAATCTTCGGATACGCAAGGGCCTCTCACCTTTTGGGCAAAGGTTGAGGAATAAGATGCCTTCGGTTTCGTTCAGTCCTAGAACGAACTTGTGGATGGATGGATTGTCTGACATTACATTCTGACTTTATATGATTGATCTTTATTAACGTATATCTGCTTGGTGGCAGAGAATTTATTCTCTTAGCTTAACACCCTTCCTTGAGATGTATGAGCTTAAGGGTTATGCGTTGGTAGAAATTAGTTATGTAATTTTGGATTGGTAATGTGACATTCCGAAGAATGCTATGGATAGGATCAAGGCTTTTGTTGAAAAGCATAGCCTTGTGGGTACGAGACTTAACGAACCTCACACCCCGGGAATGGCCGAAACAGGAATGGATGCGGAAAGGTGTAGAATGTCTATTCCCTTCTAGATATATATAGTGATACCATGGTATGGAGCCCAGGTATTCACTTTGTGGATTATATATTTATATAGCTGTACTGTGGTCTTACACACCCAGTATTTGCTTGATGTGGATGTTGGAAAAGATCGGCGCCCCGTTTTAAAGGTTGGTAACAACCGGGGGATGGATAGACTTGAGTAAGTAGTTACCATTGAGTGGTAACCCGGCCTTGTGTTGGCAGAGAAACAGTAGTTTCTCAGGACGTCCCTCTAGAGGCGTACCCAATCGTGGATGAGGAAGTTCCTTTGCCCGGTCATTATTGGAAACCCATTCTCCAATACGAACCTTGTACGGTTTTGATTGTATTACCCACTGTTTAATACAGTGGCTATAGTAGGCATACCATCATGTAACGTATGCTGGCTAAATTAATAGTTTTATTTTGAAAATGGTTTTCAATCACTAAGCACTATAATAATATTTAAAGGATATTTTTAACGTATCAAAGGCATATTTGACTGTCATAAGGAGAAACCTCGACCATGTGTGCGTTTGCATCTTGTGTGCGGATCGAGACCTTATGATAGTTTCATTTTCCAAAAGCATATACGGAAATTATTTTCAAAAGCAACTATATTTTTAAGTTCTCACACAAGTCCCATGACTGACCTGGAGTTTATTGTTTTCCCTTAAACTCTGGGTGCCCATAATTTTCCACACGGGCAGTCTAGAGTTAGGTTTGTCAGTTAGATCTGGAGCTAGGATATTTGGAGCAATTATGGATGTAAGACTTGAAGATGGAGCATTTGGAGATTTTGCTTTATTTTCCGCTGCAGTTGTTATTCCGTTGTATTTATGTAAACTCTGAAATGTAAACTCTTTTGTATATGAATAAAAGAGAGGTTGTTTCACTTCCGCTGTGTTCTGATATTTCTGATATGTTTATTATCCCAACCCCTAACTATGAAGGATTCTGATCATTTGATTTACGACATTTGAATACATTCAATTATATTCAGGTGTCGATTTTGAAGAGTCGATAATCCTAATCGCTAGTAAAGACGTGAATCCTTATCTTTTGAGTTGGACTTGTATACATTTTAGTCAATTCAAAGGGCGAGAATTTACGGGTCTTTACATCTGGTATCAGAGCAGTTGATTAGCGACCCTCTTAGCCACAACTGTTATTTAAAACTGATATTGGGAGCTATTTAGAATCAAAAGCGGTTGATTTACATCAACGGCTATTGACTTAGCTCAGCGATATAAACTATCAGATAACTCATTAGAGATAGGGTTAGAAATACCCTAGAATGGGTATATGAGAGAGCGTATCTTAAAAATTTTAAGATTTGAAATTTAAATAAGATTTTGAAGTTATAATTTAAAAGATGAATATAAGCTCAAATGCCTTGTGAATCCATTTTCACAATTTGACTCTAAGGTATTTGATTTTTGAAATAAAGATGAGTTGATAAATTAAGTAGGGGAGAAATTCTTTACTAAATTTAATAAGTTAAACTTATAACTATAAGTTATAATTGGAAAGGTAAACTTGAAAATAGAAAGATTTTGTATAAACTTAACTATGAATTTGAAATTTAGTTAAGTAAATACGTAAAGGAACTAATATGGTATATTAGTAAAGTGAATATGATTATTAAACTTAAGTTTTAAAGTGGAAATAAACTTGAGAAGTTGAATAAAAGAAATAGAAACTCAAGCTGAAATTTGATTTTTATAAACTTAAGTTAAGTTTAAAATAAGTTGGTATAACTTATAAAGATGGAACTAAAACCAAATATGGAAATGGTTAATTTTGTTAAGTGAAAGCAAATTTTGAAACTAAAGGATAATAGAAATTGAGGTATAAATACGTAAGTTATACGTAGATCATTTCCTCAAACAGATTAGAGTACAGAATTTTATCCATCCGGAAATGGATTTATCACTCGATTCTTGAGTATGAACATTGATAAGAATTTATGGTTGGGTACTTGTGTTTTCTATCATAGTTGAGGGCTATGCAAGGAAAACAAAGGTTACTGATCATGAAGGCTGATCAGAGTCCGTACTAAAGGATCCAGGGATCAATACTAGTTCGGAAATGAAATTGTGTATTCGAATAAATATTCGAACAAGATATCTTATATAGATGATCTATGTATAACTTATGGAAGTAAGTTGAAAATTTTAAATGATGAAAATCTTAAGTACATTAGCACTAAGATATTTTGGTCCAACTTAGGTATGTAATACATATTCAGGATGGTAGATTTTGTTTGCAACTTATACCAAAATTTTTATTTTATATACTTTGGTATAAGTATGGATGGATGGATGATATATATATATATATAATATTTTAGCTATAACTTGTGCATGGAGTATAAGTACTTCTACCCTTCATTTCCGTTTCAATTTCGAGGACGAAATTATTTTAAGTAGGGGAGGTTGTAACGACCCGTATTTTTGGGTCATTGAATTCGAATATTTAAAATGTAACGACCCATAATTTAATCACTTTGAACATGAATAGTTAATATATTTTTAAATGATTAAATAATGGATTTTATATCTAAAATTATTAACCCTGCCTAATAAAATAGAATAGTATAATTACCTGCCTAATAAAACAAGAAAGAATTATTAACCCTGCCTAATAAAACAGAATAGTATAATTACTTGCCTAATAAAACAGAACAGTATAATTACTTGCCTAATAAAACAGAACAGTATAATTACTTGCCTAATAAAACAAAATAGCATAATGATTATTATATTCCATGCGGATGGTTATTATTGGACCAAAATCTGGTCGAATCAGGTTCTGCCATGCGGATGGTTGCCATTGGACCAAAATCTGGTCGAATCATGTTATGCTATAGTTGATAAGGAGGATTTCTATTGGACCAAAATGTGGTCGAATCAAATTAATCCATCAAGATGTTTTCTATTGGACCAAAATGTGGTCGAATCAAATTAAGCCATCAAGATGTTTTCTATTGGACCAAAATGTGGTCGAATCAAATTTGGCCATAAGGCTGGTTTCTATTGGACCAATATATGGTCGAATCTGGTTAGGCTATAGGAAATGACTAAAGTACCCTTCTCTTCCCCTATAAATAGCCAAGTCCATATCTCATTTTATTTCATTCACAAACTAAAGAAAAGAACTAAAATTCATTATCAAAGGTGAAGTATTCCAAGTCTCCATCAAAGCAAATAGGATGTGAGTATATTCCTTATTTTCATAGTTTAGCGGGTACAACTTATTCTGTGAGTTATTTCTTCCTTTAAGTTTGTTAAAATGATTGCTAAAGGAACTTTAAGTGTTAATTGTTGTTTGAAAACCCTTGTTGAATGCTTGTTTACTTTGTATGCTAAAAAAATGGTTTTATTTTCTTGTTTGACTACTTGGATGGTTAATTAATTATTTTAAAATTTAGAAGTTAAATACTTAATGGGGTATGCGGAAACGACTAGTACACGTGTTTCGTCTGTGAGATCCAAGGACACTTGGACGAGGGATGGAACATGTCGAAGGGAAAGCCCGGATGCTCCAAAATAAATATCAAATCATTTTAACCCAAGATAAAATAAAAAAGTGTTACAAATATCTGATAGATTGAAGCGTTGATTTATCATTTATTGTCGTGTTTATTTTGTTAATTAATTGTTTGGTTGTTTAGATTGCGCTCGACCAGTTTATGAGCACTGATTATTATTTATTGATTGTTGACTTTTCTTAACCAGTTTATGAGAAATTAATTATCCATATGCATGGGCTGGGTAGAAAATAATTGTAGGATAACACCTTGTGATTTATTTCATGATTTGAGCTATAAGTGATCAATATTTTCCAAATTTGAAATAGTATGAATAAAGTAATTTAAATGGAGGTTTAAATCACTTAAATCAAATATGAATTTGATTTGTTGAGACTTAAATTAAAAACCCATTTGGTTCCGAATGGCTTTTAAAGAACGCTTATTATTCGGAAAGACCGGGAACGGGAATTTCCCATTCCGAATAATAATACGACGCTATGATTGTGATGAGTCGTATTGAAATGATGATGAAGACCAGGGATCTTCACATCTAATGGACTGCTTGTTGATTTCTCTTCATCGGTTTAGCGGCCGATATAGAAACGATACCCCTATACTTTTAAAGCAGTGGTCCAGATGATGTTTGAAGAATCTTCGGATACCGAAGGGCCTCTCACCTTTTGGGCAAAGGTTGAGGAATAAGATGACTTCGGTTTCGTTCAGTCCCAGAACGAACTTGTGGATGGATGGATTGTCTGACATTACATTCTGACTTTATATGATTGATCTTTATTAACGTATATCTGCTTGGTGGCGGAGAATTTATTCTCTTAGCTTAACACCCTTCCTTGAGACATTTGAGCTCAAGGGTTATGCGTTGGTAGAAATTAGTTATGTAATTTTGGATTGGTAATGTGACATTCCCGAAGAATGCTATGGATAGGATCAAGGCTTTTGTTGAAAAGCATAGCCTTGTGGGTACGAGACTTCACGAACCTCACACCCCGGGAATGGCCGAAATAGGAATGGATGCGGCAAGGTGTAGGATGTCTATTCCCTTCTAGATATATATAGTGATACCATGGTATGGAGCCCAGGTATTCACTTTGTGGATTATATATTTATATAGCTGTACTGTGGTCTTACACGCCCAGTATTTGCTTGATGTGGATGTTGGAAAAGATCGGGGGCCCGTTTTAAAGGTTGGTAACAACCGGGGGATGGATAGACTTGAGTAAGTAGTTACCATTGAGTGGTAACCCGGCCTTGTGTTGGCAGAGAAACAGTAATTTCTCGGGACGTCCCTCTAGAGGCGTACCCAATCGTGGATGAGGAAGTTCCTTTGCCCGGTCATTATTGGAAACCCATTCTCCAATATGAACCTTGTACGGTTTTGATTGTATTACCCACTGTTTAATACAGTGGCTATAGTAGGCATACCATCATGTAACGTATGCTGGCTAAATTAATAGTTTTATTTTGAAAATGGTTTTCAATCACTAAGCACTATAATAATATTTAAAGGATATTTTTAACGTATCAAAGGCATGTTTGACTGTCATAAGGAGAAACCTCGACCATGTGTGCGTTTGCATCTTGTGTGCGGATCGAGACCTTATGATAGTTTCATTTTCCAAAAGCATATACGGAAATTGTTTTCAAAAGCAACTATATTTTTAAGTTCTCACACTAGTCCCATGACTGACCTGGAGTTTATTGTTTTCCCCTAAACTCTGGGTGCCCATAATTTTCCACACGGGCAGTCTAGAGTTAGGTTTGTCAGTTAGATCTGGAGCTAGGATATTTGGAGCAATTATGGATGTAAGACTTGAAGATGGAGCATTTGGAGATTTTGCTTTATTTTCCGCTGTAGTTGTTATTCCGCTGTATTTATGTAAACTCTGAAATGTAAACTCTTTTGTATATGAATAAAAGAGAGGTTGTTTAACTTCCACTGTGTTCTGATATTTCTGATATGTTTATTATCCCAACCCCTAACGATCAAGGATTCCGATCATTTGATTTACGACATTTGAATACATTCAATTATATTCAATTATTTAGTCAATTCAAAGGGCGAGAATTTACGGGTCTTTACAATTTGTTTATAAAGCAACTTTTCCTGCTATGTAGCCTTATTTTATTATCTCTTAATATCCTTTACAATTTTCATATATGGTTATGCATGCTACAAACAAGTTCTTTTTAACAGAATACAAATTTAAGTAAATAAAACACTCATTTAATTAAATTTTCATTTCTACATGTTTAAAATAAAATCGAATATTCCAAAATGACTACAGTATATGAAATTTGCTAACACATAACATAAAAAACTTTAACGAAAACTATAACTCAATTTAATCAAGTGTATATTGTTTTAGGTTTTCAAAATATTGCATTTTAACAAATTATGAAATCAACAGTGTAATTAAAAAACTCACATTTGAATTAGCAATCAGAAATCTAGTTGAATAATACTTAGTAGACGGTGCCAATATAGGTAAATTTAAAATTTAGGCTAGCAAGCACTGTAGATTATTGGCGGTAAGGTAAAAAAAATAGCGCGCAATTGAAAGGAGGTAGCAGCGTATGAAGGGAGAGGATTTGCCAAGTTTTTATTATCAATTGTATTTCAAACTGAAGTTTGGGTAGCTCAATTTGGAGCAGTGTGACGTGACGCGGTCGATGGGAAATAGGCAACGATTGAGCTACTCTCTACGGATCGTACGAAGGTGAGGTGTGGGTAGTAATAGTGGTGCGAATTTAAGAAATATGATTTTGATTTTTTTCAATTTTTTGTTGCCATCACCTCTGATGTTGCCTAGTCGGTTGCCTCTCGCCTATACTCTAATCCATGCCTGTTGTTTATACACATATTCTCATTTTACCCCTAGGTTAGATTATCACTTTCAATATAGTTATATTGTTCATATTGTGAGTATGAACATGTTAAAACATTAAAATACAAAATTTAATTTAGTTTAAAGTAATAAATGAATTTAATTAATAATAAAATATTATTATTAGATAGTAACCAATAAAAAATAATTTAAATACAATCAAATAAATTAAAAATAAACACAAACTCTTTTATAACTAAATACTAAATATGATATAGTATAAATTTATTATTTATACAAACAGAAAATACGATCTTGTGCTAACTATTAAAAAGGAAAGTTATCTAAAATTCATCATTTTTACCTCTACTGCTAATACACCTGATTCGATAATGGTATCAAAACCCGCATTGTGTTTTTGTGAATAATTAGCTAATACATAAGGCGATTCTTTTGGAAATAACATAAATAGATGTCTAAGGAAAAGGTACCTAAACTAAGGAGAATGCTACTCTAATAAAGGACCCGTCTTATGAGTGGAAAACCTCTTGATCTCCTGGTCTTTATCTGGCTTATCGAAGTGCTCTACTACAACGGTACCCCTTGAGGAAGGCTTATAAGTGTCTTAAGCCTTGGCCGATTAAAATAAGCATATTTGAATATTATAATATAAATTTCAAATTGTTTTAAATTTATGTAAAATATTACATAATTTTATTAGATTTATAAAATGTAGAATTGTTTTAAACTTAATAAATATACATGTTATTTTATAAATACTTAAATTATTCAATTAAAGAATGAATAAATATATGTATATAATCGAATTAATGAATTATAAAATTTATAGTAATTAAAAAGTGTGAATATATTGATATTAAGCATACAGAATACACGAGTTTAGATAAGTTAAAACCCATGAGACTTAAGGAAGTATACATTGGATGTATACAAAGACATATAACGTCATAGTTATATTCTTCTCCCTTACATAGTCAATAAAACTCTATAAAATGATTTTAAATTATGAATAGAATAAAAATGCTCTCTATCGTTTATAGTTTAAATAGAGTACCTCATATACCTATGGTTTTGTTGAGCACACTCAATCCATAAAATATCTAAGGTGATGTTTATATTATTTATAGATAAGTAAGAATATCATGTAACTTTGTTGAGCATCCACAAGGGTTATATAATTTCCCTTAAGATGCTACGAAATGATGGAGTTGACTAATAAATTAGCCAACCTCGAAACTAGACTAATGCGTTCATGAAAGCAAATGTTACATGATAATCACTAGGCTTAAAATGCAAAATAAGGAAGTAAACAAGCAAATTAAAGTAAATGACACAAAGATGTAGAGTGGTTCGACAAGCTTGCCTACATTCACTACAAAGATCTCTTACTATGTTTCTCTCTTACAATTACAAGGAATTACAAGGAATAATAAGAGATAAAACACTTAAGTCTAAAAAGTTGCTAATCTTAAGAGCTTTGGGCTTTGATTTTCTATGAGAGAATTTCTAAGTAGAAGATAATAACTAGAATTCAACTAGTTTATAACCCCTTTGAAGTAGCATGGCATGGAGTATTTATAGTGGCTATAGTGGATACTGGATGGCTGAGATTACACGGTAAAATAGGCAGAAAGCTTACTTGGCCATCGATTTGGTTGTACGGGCTGATGGAAGACAGCTGTAAAGGTGGGATGAAATATGCGGCTGAGAGATACGCCATTTATCCCTTCGTACTGGGCGCACGCTATGCATTTAATGCTAACGGCGTGCTATAGGAGTAGGCATGTTTCTGGCTGACTTGCTATAATGCCTAGTACAACTATTTGTATGGCTCGTCATTTAATTTAGCTTGCCTATGTTGCAAGGTGTGGCTTTCCCTGGGTGATACTAGCCAATCGTTCGTTGATGACAATAGAAAGTTGATTGCTAAGGACCAACTTAACTGGGATGTGCCAGGAAGGTTCTAAGATGATGGGACCGGCTACTTAGGACCGGTCGAAGGTGGGCTATAATGAAGCCGGGTCAACGACAGGTGATGTTGTAGTCGGTCTTATCTAATGAGTTGGTTGTTGAAGTTATCCTAAGTTATGCTAATTGAAAACAGACTTCGAGCATTATTAAGTGGATAGGATAGCTTGGAACCAGATTGGATGTGTGACGCCATGAGTAAACTGGTCGTAAATGTGCTGGGCTAACCAGGACCCGGTTGGGCTATGTTTAATCGCCTGATAATTACAATTGTAAGAAATTTAAGCAACATTTTCCCCAAGCCTATCTCTATGTAAAGGGACAGGCTTGTCAAGTTATAAAGATCCCGTCGATCGGTTCTTCTACTATGCATTTAATGCGTGTCCCATATGGTGCTTTGTCATTGGCTGAGATGGGTTTCTTTATTCAAACATAGCAGAGTGCTCATGTTTTTAACGTGGGTGAAGTGATAACAATATTGATTACACCTAAACAGCCAAAGTTTAATGGCTCTTTGAATCCAATGGTTGAGATTGAGAGGGTAGATATTCGAATAGCCTTTATCTGTTCTTCTTCTTCTTCTTCCATTCTAAATTCAGCCATTAACATCTCTTAAAAACCTGTAAAACCTCGACTTTTAAAGATTTCATCGATAAAAAAGTGTGTGTTCTCCCTTCTCCTGCTTCTCCACCATTGTGAACCCCATAGCCATGGCCAAGTTTTGAGGTTTCTGAATCTTTTATGTTTTTTGCTATTTTTTCTTTTTGCTGCTACTGTTTTTTTTGAATGCTTGATAATGAATTAATTTTATGTTAAGCTATGGTCATAATCCACCTTTTTTTGTCCATCTTTGGACGTTAATTGACCATCGCTGCCACATCAATGATGGTTGATTGACATTGGTGAATTCTATAATTGGCCTGCAATTTTCGATAATAATATTAGTAATAATTTAGATAAGGAGCTACAGAATGGACCCAATTAAATGACCATAAGCTTTAAGCAAAAAATAAAGTAATGTATAGGAACTATAAGGCTAGTTGCTTAACTTAGGAGTATTGTTTGTGAGTCGGTCTTCATAGGGTTCCTGGCCCAGTCACGCCCTGACATGGTCGCCAAGATTCCACCTTTGGATGTTGCTAGGCAAAGATGTTGGGGATTGGTCTAACTTAGACCACTTATGTTTAAGATGGCCACTTCAGGAACACCTCTTATATCAAATTGACTTATACTGGTGTTGCTAGTCTCAAAGCTTCTACGCTAGAATACCGAAATATTGACTTCGCCAAGCTTTTGGCCGGCCACGGGTGCAACATCAAGATGGTTTGATATCCTACAGCTGCCTAGCATCCTGACCACCCTCCTCTGGGTTATTTTTCCTTTTTCTTTGGGCTATTTCAAGGTGAGGTCATGCTGCCCTTCCATCCTTACTTTGTGTTGATCCTAAATGCCTAAGAGCTTGTCCTGGTCAACTTGCCCCCAATGGCTACCGGTTCCTGTGCATGGTCTATGCTACTTGTGTGGAACTCGGCCTTCTTGCGCCGAACGCTAACTTCATAGAGATGATCTTCTGGATATAGAAGGAAGTCTAGTACCCAGTTGGCACCTACTTTACTTCCAGGTTAACACCAAACCTAGTTTTTTTAGCGTCCTTAGCAAGGCTGCCCCGAGCTAGATGATGAGATATTTCTTTCTTCCTCATGGGGTCAACCTCAGGCTCCAGCACCTTGAGTTCCAAAACCCCATCAAGTCCTCACTTCTTCTCTTTCCCCTTCATCGTTTCCTTAATTTTCTTTGCTTGAGTTGCCTTTTGACAGGTCCTCACTTGCTTATACTAGTGTTAGTTTTGGGATGCTGAATAAGAATTTGAACCTACTAACGATGGCCGCTGCCAACCATCGAGATTTGTGAATCTTTGTTACTGATGCCAACCTCTAATGAGTTAGGCTAATGAGGATGAACCAAATATTGTTTAGGGAGCAGACTACCCAAATAAATAAACCAACGAAGAAGGTGACTAAGGCAAAGTGCGACTACTCCAAGTTCCAATTCTTAAACTCTGAGTCGGGCCGATCACCTATGAGAACCAAGGATATGACGATAATGTCATAAGTGAGGAGCCCGGTGAGTGGCAACATGTTGATCTCAATAAGCTAAGTGATGTAGTGCCAATGACATGGTGGGAGGAATTTGACCCACAATAATTAGTTGAAATCCCAGTTCATCATCGTGAGACGTTGCTCATTGGGATACATAGGAAAACACCAAGGAAAGAAGTGTTGGGGGAGGTTTACAAGGCCCGAGCGGTAGGGATGTTGGTCCCTCCTTTCAGCAAATTCCTGCATATGACCCTTTGTATCCAAGATATGAATCTAGGGCTCTGGGTGAGCCTCATGCTAGGATGGGCTAAACTAGTGTAGGCAACTCGGCCTCATCATGCCTACCATTATTAAAAGGCTGGGCTAGCCTGGTACAAATGGTGGCTTACTTGCACTTGTCTTTCTCTTATTCTAAATTTTGACTAGCTCTTATTTTTTCTATTGCTGCAGTAGCTGACATGCTAGGTTTTTATGCTTTTTCTGAGGGGGAAGGGGTCGTAAAGACCATCGTGACTCAAATGCCCATTGCCTCTGGCACGCCTGCTGCACCTAAGGCCTCTACAATGCCGAGGCCGGGAAGCTGGTTATTGATGTGCCTTCCAGCTCCAAGCGGTTGCTTCAACTGTCTATTGGAGGTAAGAAGAAGAGGAGGGGCAGGGATGGCTAGTCTCCTGTAGTCGAGCGCCTCTCCCTTTAATAAGTTCCTCGATATTTATAACCTAGAGGAGCTGAATACTGATGATGGGGCGGAGCTACTTAGGTAGGTATCTCTAGATGTCAACCATGGCGAGGACATCAATGACCTAGAATGCCTACTATCGGCCTTCCAACTCATGTTAATGGAGGCCTTATTGTACCACTATTAGGCCCAGACTGGTAGGAACCGACATTCCTTAGAGGATGTGGTAAATATTCAGATATAGAATGCCATGTTAGTAAGTTATCGACATTTAATCTTCTTGCGTTTTACTTTGTTACTATTCTAACAATGGTCTTTTAGGCCAATACTGTTGTCTTTGCATCCAAGGAGAGATGGAGGACCTCTAAAGGGATCGAAAGGCCAAGGGAGAGGCTTGACAGGTAGTGGAGGCTAAGGCCATCAAGACCTAGAAGGTGAGGAAGTAGAAAAGTTAGCCAAGGAGGCAGCCGAAAATTTAGTGCAGGAGGCAACTGAGGCTTGGGAAAGGTGGAGAAGGTGGTGGCAGACCTCAAGGAGAAGCTGGAAAGGGTAGAGAAGGAGGCTGACCAGCTGTGGGATGACCTAAACAAACACATGACTGGTTGCAAGTAGGATGTAGACATAGAGGCCACTAGGAAGGAAGAGGAGGATAAGTGGGCCAATCAGTCGACAAACATGATAATGACTTTGCTTAGGGAAAACTGTTGATTTTCAATTTTCATCTATAAGTTTGATGCCACGGCCTTATCCAAAGCCTGGGAGAAGGTGCCAGAGGAGATGTGGGTGGTTGTGATCCTATGCCAACTGTTTTAACATAGGAGAAGTTGGACTCCTTGACCCTACCAGTTGAAGGGCTGGCCTTAAAGATAATTTTCTTCCCTCTTTTTGTATGCCTAGTGGGGTAGGCTACGTGCCCCTGCCTATAAATAAAATTCATTTTGTAGATAAATTTATCTAAGTACTTTATCGCTTTATCTGATGTTGTTTGTCTATGCATAGTTTGTAGGGTAGCATACTTTAAGTAGCTGATATGGTCCATGTGTATCTACACTTGCTTATTTTCACAAGACAGATTAGCAAAGTAAGGTTACAGATGAATGGCAAGTGCGGCCTGCTCTTGCAAACCTTGTAATGGAATGAATTAGCTGATAGGTCGGGTAGGCCAATGGACTTAGATGTGAGCGTAGACAGTGCAACCCAATCATTTATCAAGCGCTAAGGTCGATATATATGATAGTCGGGTCTCCTAATGTTTCTTTATTGTTGGGCGGACCCAACATGAACCCGAGTGTCGAGTGGCCCAAGGTTCTCCCACATGACACGTTGCAAGAAAGAGTGGAAAGGGTCCCGACATGAACCTGGGCATTGAGAGGCTCGAAAGTTCTCCTAGGTAACTCGTTGCTAGAAAGAGTGGTAGTCGGTCCCAACATAAACCTAAGCATTAAGAGGCTTGAAGGTTCTCATAGGTGACATGTTGTAGGATTGGGTGGCATGCGGTCTCGGCATGAACCTGAGCACTGAGAGGCTTGAAGGTTCTTCTAGGTGACCCACTGCCAGTTGATGTTGGGCCTGGCCTATTTTTATGCGGGTGCACTACGGATGTCGTACTTTGGCATTAATCAGGGTAACAATACCAGTCTCGATAACAATGCTCCATCTCGTACATGGGACGGGGGATGGGTGACATCATTGGTGAGAGATATAGGATTAAACATCTCAACTCCTCAATGCACCTTGGCATGAAAGGGAGAGAAATCTCAGCCAAACTCACAAGATAATGGGAAGTCCCCAAGCAAGGAAGTGAATGCATGGTGATTCAATCTTAATAGATAGCTTGGCAGTCCCCAACAAGGAAGCGACTGCATGGTAATTTGCCTTTATGGATAGTCGGCCAACAAGGAAGAGAGATAAGGCTCACTTCATCCTAGGCGGAGAGGATCATTCTTCCCCAATAGGGTAATAAGCATATAATAACTCATCCTTTGTTGGATAACCTATAGAGGCGGTGGGAGGTCCTGACACAAACCTGAGCGTAGGCTTGTTCTCTCGGTGACACGTCGCCATGCAAGCAACTAAATGCACGATAATTTTCTCTTGCTGGATAGCCGATCGACAAGTAGGGGAGCGTTGAATGGCTCACATAGTCCTTGGTTGCAGAGGTTAGCGGTCCTTGAATAAGGTATTTAGCACATAATAATTCATCCTCGTTGGATAGCCTTGGCGATCATGTTGAACTAAGTGGGGTCTGAAGTCTTTGATGAATTCTCCACAAAAGATGTATAGCCTTATAATTATGGTTAGATATTATATTTATGATAGGTCCGGAGGTGCATGTGATTTTACGTGTGATAGATGGGGTTTTCGTTTGAGTGAGAGAGGCGGGAAGCACCATTTGTGGAGAACTCTTTTAACATATAGCCCCTCCCAGTTCGGGTTGAGCACTCCTTCGGTCGGTTTCCTTGTACTTGCGCACATCCAGTGTAGGCTAGGTTATTTATAAGAATTACCATATCTTCACTCTTGAGTTGTAGTGCTTGGCTATCTTTCACTTGTAGTCTTCGATGTAGTGTTCGGCTTTAATTCTTCATTCTTCTATTATGTCAAGTCTGAGCTTGAGTAGCTCGTTGTTTTACTCGAGCTTATAGGTTAGACGCCGAGGTGAGAGGACGTCTAATTCTTTGGACATCATGGCTTCATACCCATATGAAAGCGGGAAAGGAGTATGGTCATTTTGAAGTGCGACTGAAGGTGCGATATGACCAATGAATGAGTGGCAGTACTTTTGCCTAGTTCCCATTAGCTTTCGCGAGGTGCTTCTTAAGTGTTGACTCGATGGTTTTGTTGATGGCGTCGACTTTTTCGTTGGCTTAAGGATGGCTAATGAAAGAGAAGCACTTCTCTGTTTCATTCCTTGCGTAGAAATCTTGAAAGAGGCTGCTCTCAAATTAAGTGTCATTGTCGGTGATGATCTTCTTTGGAAGATCAAAATAACAAACGATGTTCATTATGAAAAAGTTGAGTATTTTGGGTGTGGAGACCCTTGTGAGGGGTTTTCCCTCGACCCATTTATTGAAGTAGTCAATGGAAAATATGGTGTGATTATACCCTCCCATGGCAATAGGCAGCTCTCCTATCAAGTCAGTTTTGCATGTGTCGAATGAACAAGGGGAAGTCGTAAGGGAATGAGGGTAGGAGAGGCCCAGGGATTTTGGTGAACCACTGATAATGGTCGCACTTCTTTATGTAGTCCATAGAGTCATAACCATAGTCGGCCAATAATAGCCTTGTTGGGTGGCCTCTTTTGATAGGCTTCGCCCCCCGACATAATCCCTACAAAACTATTCATTCAGCTGTTCTGGGATCTAGCCAGCTTCCTCTTTAGACATGCTCAGTAGAGGTGGTGTGGAGTACCCTCGTTTGTGAAACTTCGCAGCTAGGATAGTGTAGTGGGGAGCTTGGTAGAGAATTTATTTTGGCTTCCTTGTAATCGGTAGGAAGTTCCTTACTTATTAAGTACTTGACAAGGGGAACCATCCAATTGTCCATGGATGGTGCATATATTTCCATTATCATTTCCCCAGGCTTACAGTAGGAGGTGCCTTAAATCTCTATGGGGACCCAAGGAGTGACTTCTTCTGGGTTACTTGCTACCTTGGGCAGCATATCGACTTTAGCATTCTGCTCCTTGGTTATCTTCTCCAACTTGAACTCGATGAAGGTAGTGATTATTTGTTTAGCCTTGGCAATATACAAGGCCAACATCTTACCCTTGACTTGAAAGCGCTTACTGATCCGATTGACGACTAATGACAAGTTGCTGAATGCATGGATGGACGCCACATGTAATTCTCTTATCATCCTAAGGTCGATCAGTACAACTTCATACCCAGCTTCTTTATTGGTCGCCTTGAAAGTAAGTCAAACTGCAAAACATAGTTCTTTCCTTCGGGAGTGACAAGAACCATGTCAGCCCCTACCCCTTCTTATTGATGCTCTATCCATATACAGGCACTAAGCTTGCTAGCTAGTGATGGTCTCTTCTTCGCCATTTTCCAAGCATGATCACTCAGCAATGAAATCTATGATGGCCTAGCCCTCAATAGAAGTGTGAGGCTAGAATGATATGTGATGTTGCCCAAGCTCGACATACCACTTTAATAGCCGTCCTGTTGTGTTGGTAGACTAAGGAATTTATTTAGAGGTTGGTTGGTTAGGACTTTGATAGGATGAGCCTGAAAATATGGATGGAATTTTGGTCTACCATGGGCAGGTATAAGGCAAGATTCCTCGGCTTCATGTATCTCGTTTAGGGTCCCGACAACCTTTTGCTGACATAATAGACTAGCTACTGGATCTTCTTATCTTCCTTGATTAAGGAGTGCTAATCACGCAGTCAGGCACTACAAAATATAGATACAAATCCTTCCCATTGACAACCTTGGATAGGAGGAGTGGCCAAATGCTGCTTCAGCTCCTCGAATGCCATGATGCATTCATTATTCCAAGCGAACGACTTTCTCTTCTTGACGAGGTCGAAGAAAGGGAGACACCAGTCAGTTGATTTAACATGAAATAGCTTAATGCTACGACCATCCCATTCAAGCTCTATACTTGTTTCTCAGTTCTAGGGATTTGCATATCTTGGATGGCTTGGATCTTGTCAGATTAGCTTCAATACCCTTGGCGCTCAAAACATACCAAAGAATTTACCGGACCGGACAACAAAGGGGCACTTCTTTGGATTCAGATTCATGTTGTATTGGCATATATGATAAAAGTCTCGATTAAGCTCTACACATGCCCCTATGACCTTTTCAAATATCACTAGCATGATTTCCATATTAACTTCCATAGACCGGCTAATCTGTTCAAAGAACATACAATTCATAAGAAGTTGATAGGTGGAGTTCTCATTTCATAGACCAAATGGCATGGCATGATAGCAATACAGACTGATATTTATGATGAACGAGGTAGGATCTTGAATCTGATTTTACCAAGAATAGGCGTCCAAGAAGGGTTTTTGACCAGTACTCGGTTAGCTACTCACACTGGATGTTCCACCTCCTGAATAAAGCCATTGGCTAATTGCTTCTTTACCTTGAGAGCTTGGTACCTTTCTAGGTTGAGTTGTTAATGCTTTTAGTGGATAGGGATGGCTTTAGGATCAAAGTTGAGTGCATGGTAAATGATCTTAGGATCAGTGTTGGTCATGTCATCATACCCACATGTGAAGATGTCTTTTCATTGCCGTAGAATTTTGATGAGATCGTCCGTAACTTTCGAACAGTGTTCTATGCCGATTTAAACAATTTTGTTGAGGTCGACACATTTATAGGTATCGACTCCAAAAAGGTAGCCGAGTTTCTTTCAATGCTTGAGTCCCTCATGTAGGGTCGAGCAGGTCATCATCTAGATTAGAGATTTTTTCCAAGTCGCATTAGTACAGCGTATAAATCATGCACTCTATGTCATCCTCAGCATGGACAGATGTTTGTGCTCGAGTTAGGGTATTAGTGTTGCCCTCAACTCTTAAAGATGAGTCTACTAGCATTGATATGGTAGGAGTTGCCATGTTGGATGTCTCCGCTTGCCAATAGGGAGCAACATGATGATTCCATACCGTGATGAGTTCTTTGGTTCTTTAGGAAGTGGCCATGACATAGTATTCCTGCCATCCCAGTCTCCATGTTGGATGACGGTCCCAACTCAACCCTTAGAGCAACTTAGATCGAGGGTACTCTCAAGTAACACGTAGCTAGTTGATGCAGCTTATGGTCGAAGGTGGTCCCAGTATGACCATGAACATTGCTAGACTCGTGGGTGACACACTGTCGGCGCTTGTATCTTCAATGAAAAGAACGATCCCAGCACGAATGTCGAGCACTCTCCTGTGTGACACATCATTGATTGCCACATCATTGATTGCCACATCATGCTCAGGTGGAACGTTACTGGTGAGAGGGTTAATGTTGATGCTTCAAAGTTAAGGGCAGTCTTGGCATGAACCAAAGCATTGATCGGCTCAATGGTCCTCTCGAGTGACTCGCCATTGAGTTTTGTTAGTTCTTAGTGAAGCATGATAACACCCTTCTTTGCTTGTTTAAGGGAGGCCCCATAACACTCCCTGGCCCTCTGCTATTTTCTCGAATCTCGTTGGCCCCACCCTGGACTGGAAACTTAATGATGAGTCGGTTGTAGGAGAAAATGACATCCAATTCAGCAAGTGCGGCTCGACCTATCAAAAGATTGTAAGCAAAAGGACTGTTAACCACTACAAAGTTTACTTGAACCTTTGCAGCAAGGGACTATGTGACAACCCGCACCTTAGTGGGCCTAAATTTTCCCTAAAACGATAACCCAAGTCCACCAAAGTATGGATTATTGGTTTTGGTATCTTGCAAATAAACAATTGCATGTCAGAGCACTATCGATGTAAACTCACAACGGAATAGTAAAGTATAATAAAATATATAGTTACTGACTAAGGTTGGCACTTCCAATATCTAGTGTCCTTGTTAGTACCGAGCATGCATAAGGAAGTTTGTCCTTCCACCGTTCCTGCCTTGTACCAGCACATGTTCCTCTAAAACAATCCTGTGAGTTATAATGAGGAGAGGGTCAGAACAACGTTCTGGTAACTGGCAAATTATACACTTTATACATAACACTAGTTTATATTGATTGCCTTCCATTACATGTTTTGTTTTTAGTTTTACTTAGCCATCTTGACTCCACATACGTGTATGATACGCCCCATCTACTTGAAGTAGACAATAACTACATATGTATGTGTGTGTGTATATAAGTACCATAATCCCCTTCCGGATCAGTATACTTCACCGCTATTGTCCATAACTTAGCACCTCGTCAGGATCCATCATCCACGTAGTATCACATCCTCATCGCTATGCCTACTAAGGAACTCCAGTAGTGTCTAATAATCGCATTACAACTATATTTAGCCATATTCTACCTCATGTCGAAGACTTATTTAGCTGCTTCATATCATGGACTCAACTCCACGAACTATTGAGGACTCGGCTCCTTAAATTATCTTATTCATTTGAAAGACCTCCATTAAAAAGGTTATCTAGCCTTACCTTCTAAATAACAAACAAACTAACAAACAACTAAGAGGAAGTGCATGTCCTAAATGTGATCTACATTAGCAGGAGGTGCAGTCCTTTTAGGCGTAACCCCTGTCTTACCGTTGACCGCTCAGGATCGATGATGATTTCGACCTATGTAAATAGCTCCTACTCCTCGTTTATGGTACCATTCACACTGTCATAGCGCCAAGCCTACCTTACCATCCCATTTAGATTACCTAATGCAATCTAGTAAATGCACGTTTGGTTACTTAAAACTTACCCCCTAAAATATTAAAGCGGACTCTACTTGTCCTTTAACACTTCGACCGGGGTGATCCATCCTAACTTGGGTATTCTCTTTACCTATGTGTGAACGTATAATTCCACGGGTCCTACAGTTGGATATTTACTACATCAGTATATTGTATACACAACTATTGGTGGCCCCTTGCGATGGGTAGACTTCTGTTGTGTAAAACTGCTAACTTCGCATTCTAACCCATTTTAATGACTATGCCATTCGTATTTAATCTAAGTTATTGGCTACATTCAATAATTCACACCCGTCATAAACGTATACTTGAGGCTATATATATATTCATACTTATTTATTTATTACGCCTCTAATGTTTAGCTGTTAATGTTTAGTTATTCTTACATAAAGGACTCCTTATTTCTTTAGTGTCAATTTAATGTCATTTACCACTTACTTTTAACTTAAAAGATTTGAATTCTTTTACTGCTTATTTCCCTTTTAATTCATTTGATTTATTCTACCGTTCCTTTTCAATTCTTACTATTTTCCTTTGATTACTAAACTTTCTTATTTACATATTTCATTACTCTATCTATATTCAATCGCTTATTATTTTAAATTCCAACTTGACTTTATTGCATATATTCATTTTATTATTAGACTGTTGTTATTATTACTACTTATAATTCTTTAGTTTATACATATGGATTTCTACATTTTAATGCATTTGAATTACATCCTCCAAAAGGAAATATTAACATTGTAAATTTCCACAACTTTCCTAAAAGAGGACTTGTGCTACATTGAAATTACGAGGAATTATCTTTTCTGTTATAATTGAAATATACAGTACAAAATACGGTAAACATCCATATTTTTTACATCTCTTTCTTTTAGGCAAATTCCTTGTTATTTCAAACGTTACACTTTTATTCATATTTATAAAACTACATAATTTATAGAAATTTACATTGCAACACACTTCATTCCAATAAATTAAAATACTACTTGAATCCCAATTCATCTTATAATAAACTTTAATTACTAACATATGTCGTTTACCCAACAAATCTGGAATCACTATACAATTCATTAACTTAGGGACAGTTTCGCCCTTACTTTCCAGATTCAAGTTATGTAATATTTAATTCAAGTTAATAATTCACAGAATATGTAGGAATAGTTTTCAAATTCATTAAATGTATATGTTCAAGCCTACGACTAAAAAATAATCATATTCAGGCATACACGGAATAGATTTACAATGATATAAATCTAATATTAGATAAAAATATATAATTTCCCACTCACCTTTAAGCTTTCGAAATCTCCAAATCTAAACTTTGTTATTTCTGTTTAACTTCTTTTTTCCTCCTAACAGAATATATATACCGCAAGCATATACATATGTATTATAAATCTAGGTCTGAGAATTGATTTGAATTTAATCTTGATTTAGATTTATAGTTCACCTTGGCTTTGGCGATTCGATTCAATCCTATTCTTCTTCTTTATTATCCTTCGCCATCCTCCACTTGTATATACGTATATAAATTGTAGTTTTATTTTGGATTTAAGAATTTGTAGAGAAAATAAAATGGCAGAGCTTCGCCGTGCTTCATAAAATATGAGAAGAAAAGTGAGGGATTATGCCCGTATTTATAAGGGTTTGGATCGACGCCAACCATTATATTATTCTATTTTAATTTCGGGCTATTTGGCTTAAGTTCAAATTACAACAGCCAACACATAAGCGGTCGACCGCTACCCCTCTACTGGGTCGACTGGTCGTAGTACAGGGGTCGACCGGTTGTTGTTTTACGTTAATTAATTATACTATTCTGTTTAATTCCTTTTTAACCCATTTAACTTCAACTTTTGACTGATTTGATTTAACGTTAATTATGCTTAAGCGTTAAGTAAATATTAACACTAATTAATGTTAGTTAATTGGATTTATTTCCTTAATTACATATATAAGTATTTCCGATTCAAATTATTCAAATGTTAAAAACTTTTTCGTTTGAGCGTCGGAAAACTTTATATGTGAAAATTGATCAGAAAACCGCCAAGAACGCAACGGTGTAAGTTTCGTAGCCAAATTCTGACTTTTGTGAAAATTCTATCTTTCAGGACTACTAATCATTATTAATTTATTTTTAACTAATTATCGTTAAATTTACAAGGTGTTACAAATTCTTGGCCGAATGTTGTCATAAGCGAGGTTGTACCCATTGGAATAATTCACATACCCCTAAAGCCATAAATTTCTAGAGCACAGCCAGTAAGGTTGTAGGCTGGGTGCTTGAGAGCCTAAAAAATATGTTTGAACATGACGTTGACTGAGCTGCCTCCATCCACGAAGGCTCGGTGCATATTTAAGTTAGCTATTGCAAGAGTGATGACCATAAGATAGTGATGAGGATAAGAAACCGCTTCTCTGTCCTCGGTAGTGAAAGTGTGTAACAACCTGTATTTTAGATCAAAGGATCGTAAAATATTAGTATTTGATTCATTTGAGGTCGTATGATCCTATAACTATAGGAAATGATTACTAGGGACATTTTCCATCCCTAGAATATTTATTGGACAATTTCGAAAAAGAAATCTTTTAAAGCCTATAACTTTTGATATTAGCGGAGTTAGGGTTTGAAACCACTTCCATTAGATCGGGATGACAGTTTCTCTTTCCGTAGAGTGGTCTTAATAGGAAAATGGGCTTACTGTTTAGAAAGTAGGGTCATTTTAAGTTTATACTATTGCTGGCTAGATTAGTGGGTAATTAATTAGGTCTATAGTTAAGTCTACTAACCCACTTCGGGATTTGTCCCTAATTAAGGAAGATGAGACAGATCTAAATCATTTTCCAATTTCCCAAAATAATTCTAAACTTCCATTAATTTATTTTCCATCAAAAAGCTCCTCTTTTTCATACTTTAATTAGCCAAAACACATCATTAAAGGATTATTAGTAAGGGAGATTGAATGATTACTATTTAGGGTTATTTTGAATCCATGCCATCACTACTCATTTCGAATCAAGAGAGATAATTAGGTAATTTTGATGCTAGGCGAGTGATATTATCTCTCTCACTTCACTATGCAAAATTATGATTTTTAAGGTGGTTTCTGAAATTAAGAGGTTTTAAAACATAGATATAATATTAATAATACCTAATACCCATGTTTAAAAAGATAGAATTGGGTTATGATATGTTTTATACCATTTACTGACCATAATATATATTTTCTAGAAAACTAGATCTAGAATTATTTATGCATATACTTTGTGTTTAGATGATTTGGATGTGCTGTTTGGTTGATATGAAGTGATGCTGGATTTTTGGATGAATTATTTTGATGTGTTTGCTAGTTGTTTTGTGCATTTAGGAAAGTGGTACGCCGTTTGGTGAAAATGACACAAAAGTGGGTCAAAACGTGATGAAATTTGGATATGTTGTGTTGAGAGCATTGGGGACTCTACTCGGTAAATTTCAGACAATTTGGAGCTGATTTGATACTCCAAATCATGTCGTCAAAATAGATCGGTAATGGTGAAAAGTGTTCGATGGTGACCACTTATGGTTGTAGTTGGCATGCTTAGAACTAGGAAAGAGTTTGCTTCAAGTTTTGTGCAAGAAAACTTCGGGTTATGTTAAGTAGGAGTGGTCGGGGTCAACATCTTTAGGGGCAAGAAAATTAAATCGGGTGTTATCCAGCTTTATGACCAAGCCATATTTAGACAAGTCAGACCAATCAAATAGGAAAATAGCGAAGTAGAAATCCAGAACGACAACTTCTAAGCTTAGATATCAAGTGAGATCCATAGATGAAGCCACCAACATGCCATACACCTCTAAACATAGCCTACATGGTAAAGCACATCAAGGGCCAAGGTAAAAACTAAAGACCCAAGCAGAAGTTTTGGATTGGTACCGATCCCTAGCCATGGTTCGGTGCTAATCCATGAAATTTGCCCAGAATTGCATTTAACTACATGCCTTGTGGAGCTAAGTTGCTTGTTGAATAGGGTATGCAGCATGGGATGGTTCGATGATAATTCATGGCTCAAGCATCGACCAATAAGTCCAAGCTTCATAGCTGTTAAACAATACGCCTTTGATTCATCACCGAACCGAGGATTTCCTCCAAATGCAAGCTTAAATCAAGGTAGTCAACCTCCAAATAAAGATTAAAGCCACCCATCAAATCTCAAAGGAAAAAATAAAGATAAAAAATGATCTCCATGGATTGGTACCGACCCATGGCCCTCAGCTCGGTACTGATCCATGAAAGTTGATGATTTCGCCATGATCTTTTCAGAGCAACTTCTTCAGAATGTGAGGAATGCAGGAAAACATGGTAGAGATAAATCTATTGACCTTTGTCTATAAATAAAGGATGATGGGCACTTTTTGGAGAACCTTTTTTTTGCCTTCTAATTTTTTACACTTCCGTAGTAAATATTTGGATCATCACCAATCCATAGAATCATAGTTTGTAAAAGTCACAAAAATTAAATAATAAAGTTTAACTGGATGTAGCCCAGTGATTTGCTGAACCATTATAAATTGTCATGTGCTATTTCCCCTCATTTTCATTTAATTTCTTCATATATTTCTCTTCTATAAATCTTTAGGCTGTTTGTGCCAACCTTTGGCGTAAACATTTTGGTGCCTTCACTGAGAGCAATTCAGTCTCTCACTGTTTCGATCTATTTTTAATTTCTGGATTGCTTTAATCCACGAAGTAGATCTATTAGTTCTATTCTTAAGATCTATGATTATAAGTCTATCATAGTATTAGTCGAAACAATGGCTCCAAGAAATACTAAGGAAAAGTTAACAGTTTCTCGACCCACCAATGAAATTGAAAATGTTGGTTCTCAACACGTCGAAGAAATTGCTCAACCCAACACTGCAGAAATTTAAAGTGCTTCAGATATAATCACCATAGTTGAGATGGATAAGATAATCAAGGGATTAAATGACAAGTTGTATGAAAGCCAGAATGAAATGATGAAAAAAAATGAAAGAGAATTTGGATATGATGACCTAACTGTCTCGAGATCACAGAAGGAACAAAGAGGAACCGTCGCCTTCTGATTCAGAAGAAGGTAGTTCCTCCTTCTTTGGTGAGATACATAGAGAAGGGATGCAAAAAATGAAAAGGAAGGAGACTGGAACTTTGAAAAGTAAATTGGACAAAGCTCAAACTGCAAAAGCACGGATCGGTTCCGACCCATCACCTCAGTTCGGTACCATTCCATAAGATGTGATTTGGGTGTTAGGGGTGTTGTTGATTTGGATGGTGATGTTGGTATTGCAGATGATGTGGTTGCTGATGACAAAGATACTGAAGTTCGAGTGCCAGCTAATGACAATTCGAATAGAAATCATAGAGATCAATCGTCTAGACGAACGTTTTTCCCAAAGGTAGGAGGACCCAGATATCATGGAACTAACCGAGACCATTTGTAGAGTCAAACATTCGGGGTAGGCCATGATTATTTCCGTTCAACAGATCCAGTAGAACCATAATTTCTAGCAGATATGGTGAGAAAACCGGTGAGTGAAAACGAACATAGGCATAACAATGATTAGGGTTCTTCTCCCGGTAGAAACCCATTCACGGAGGAGATATTGCAAGAAGAATACCCTAGAAGGTTCAATATACCAACAATGCCATCTTGTAGTGGAACTATGGACCTAAAATAATGTTTGCCGACACTACACCGAAAAGACCTTTCGTAGCATTGAAAAAATGCTACCAGAACGTCGTAGGGGTTTCTACAATGCAACAAAAAGTTTCAGACTTTTAGTTGCATGTCGTATTGCAGCGTTTACCGAAACGCTACTAAAAGTTTTGGTAGTGTTTTATCAACGCTATGAAAGTTGTATTGCAGCGATTTACATTTATTTCCGCAACGTTTTTTAAACGTACTAAAAGTTATTAACTGTTTTGAGCGTACTGTACACGCTACCATTTCTTGTTAATTGTATCATTTCCAACCATCGCTCACATAATAGTCTTATTAAAACCAGTAAACAATCACATAATCGTCGTATTCAAATCAACAATCAATCAATCACATAATCATCATATTCGAACAATTGAAACAACACATTAATCACATAACCAAATATAATATCCATAACCATTTCGATAATAGTTTTTCGACAAAATGAATAAATTCACATAAAATCCATAATCATTCATAAACAAGTTTACACAACAAGTATTAACAAAATGTTATAGTATATATAACAATTAAAGCCATGTTCATTACTTGATTACCCACAATTCTTTGTTGCAGCTTATCTTTACTCCTAAAAAGCTAATTACCTGTAGACAAGTTTAATAATCAACGGATGAATATGAAACTGTTTTGCATATTTAAAGTATATTGAACATCCTTGGTTAAAGTTTTATTAAATTTAAATAATTTTTATAAAGGGACATTTTGGCACAGGTCCCTAATAAGTTTCAAAATACACAAAAACCCCAGTAAAAAAAGTTTGTAAATTAGGTCCTTAGAATTAAGTTACCGAATAATGACATACACTTATGCAAATATTCAGTGAATAATTGCAGACATTTATGCAATTATATCAAAAAATTGTAGACATTTCCATAATTATTCACTGAAAAATTGCAAAAATTTCGACAATTATTCATCAAAAAAATTGTGGAAATTTCCGCAATTATTCACCGAAAAAATTGCATAAATTTATGCAACTTTTGGATATAATTGCATAAATGTCTGCAATTATTCAGTGAGTAATTGTATAACTATATGCAATTACTTAGTAACTTAATTCTAGGGACCTAATTTATATACTTTTTTTTATTGGGGTTTTTGTGTATTTTGAAACTTATTAGGGACCTGAGCCTAATATTCACTTTTATAAAAGTGGAAATTAGGTTGTAGGGCTTCTATTTTCAGGGTAATAAGTTTTAAGGACAACACTTCTGAATAAGTAGTTTTAAGGATAATTTACAGGATAATGATAAATTCATTTATCTTTTTAAGTTATATAGGAAAATGATAAATCCATTTAGCATTATTTTTGTATAACTGAAAATGATAAACTTTTTCCTGTAAAATGTCCTTAAAACTAATTTTTTAAAAGTAGTGTCCTTAAAACTTATTACCTTGCACAAATACACCTTTGAAGTGAAAATCCCCTTTATAAAACTTAGTTAACTTAGTTAAATTTTTATAAAACTTGGTTAAATTTTATAATAAACTTATTTAATTATTAAAAACTTATTAACTTAGTTAAATTCTAATAAAACTTAATTAATTTGTCTAAATTTATTTAATTTTTATATATCGTAGTTGAATTATATAAAACTTAGTTAATTTTTAAAATTTTGGCTAATTTTTATAATAATTAGTTAAATTTTTATAAAGCTCAGTTAACTTATTTATAACTTTATTTATATTAACTCAAACTTATAAATTATCTCAATTGCTAAAACTTAAAATGTCATAACTTATATTTAATTAACTTAAACTTATAAATAATCTCAATAATATTATACTAGACAATAATAGTATAAATAGTATTCTACCAGAAACACCACTAATTCCAAATCCAAAAAACAATAATATTATACCGGAAGAAATGCCATTGTTGCCTCATCCTGTTGTAGCGACTGTTGCTGCACAAACTGAGCAAGCAGTGACTAATGAGTTTGTTAATACCGTTGTAGAGGGCAGTGAGGAGACACATTCTCAGGTACATTAAGGAAATAGAAACGCAAGTACACAATTATCGCAAGAAGGTCTAAGCACTCAATACCTTGTGTATTTAATGCAGCAAACTAACTAGTACTACCACACGAGCAGAGATTGGGGCACCCATAGGCAAGTGCATGGATCACATCTGCAGTTGGATCCACACATACAGCCTTTATTCTCTTCTCCTTCGTAATCTCCCTCTTCAAACTACCTGCAAATCATTCATAATCATTTAATAGCTTTTACAGTTCAGAACAAAATTTGATAGCATCATGACATAAATAGCAAGTCACTTTTAAGAGGAACTGCACCAAGGATGATAGTTCCTGAAGTGGCGCCTCTCTCTTCAACAAAGTCTGTATTTCTATATAGCTGCAACCATAAAAAATACAGCATTTAATTACTTGAGATAACAACTCAGTTAATCAAATTCTTCACGGTTGTCATGTATCTCAGAAGCATTTGGTAGACATAATCTGAAATGTTTGCTTCCTGTTCCTCTAATTGCTTGATTTTTGCTGTCGTTTCTTCTTCTAGGCACTTCACATTTGCACCAGAATCACCATCGCTCTGTTATCATCAATCAATACATATATAATCAAGATTGTAGTTTAGTACACATTTAATGTAAAATATGTATATGAAGAAAAATGAATAATAATACTTACTGCAGCTACTTTCTTCTGGTATTCAGTTTCCATATGTGCACAGAATTGTGCAACTTCTTTCTCAGCCTCTTCTTTTGCCTGCTTTTGCCATCTTTGCTGCATACACATAAAGTTGGTGCATGTTTATACCATGCATGTTTTTTGCATATGATAATAACTTGCAGGATGTTTGTTTACATTTCACAATGAACTTTAGTTTCTTTTCTAAATCGGACATAAGATGTGTTCAAGGATAGAAATTACCATTTCTAGCATTAGTCACAATATGCTGAGCTTCCTGCTCCGCAGCCAACAATTGCTGAATTCCACTTTGACGCGTGTTCGAAGCCATCCCAAACTGCAAACATATGCATAACTTAAGGAGGGCACAGAGGCTGCTAATGCTAATAGAATGATATAGGCAAAATAAAGAAGAAGAATAATATAAATTATACATGTAACTAGTGTACAATACATGATAAACCTATCTGGTAAAATGTTGTCGATGGATTTATGATTTGGGCAATGAAATCATGATGGATTAAAATCTAATAGAGCCACACATCAACTTAATGATGTCATATTGACTTGAATGACCATTCACATTTTTATTTGGCACTAACAAGGTTTTAAATCTCGGATATCGGGCACGTTTCATCTCGGCGATTTTAGCGACTCGGTATCGTATCGGGGGAGATCTCGGACGCCAATATCAAATTTACATCTCGGACCTAAAGTTCATCTCGGGACCATAGCGGAGTATAACACAACACATAATTTATAGCAAAAAATGTATGGTATCGATTTATTTAACATTTACCGAATTACTGCAACTAATCTCCACTATTTTAACTGAAAAAAATAATGCAATTATACTTCAACTATATGAAATTGTTCAACAAAAGTTACAAAACATCATCAGCTTTAGCAGTTACATATAAGTAGATGAAAGGCGACAAATTAATTGAAAAAAGCGGGTTCTATACAATTACATATATGCAGTAAGAATAACATAATAACAGTATTAGGAACTGATGCAAATAAAAGCAAATGCATATAAAAGATATCAGGAATCAAAGGGTTTCAGACAATGCAAATCTACTTGCAGAAGGTTATGCAGTAAGAATAACAAATTAAATCTACTTGCAAATCTACTCTAAATTATACTGTATATTCAATTTCTGAAAAATTGAATTTCATTAAAATAGAAACAACCCTAATTTACATACATGTAGAGAGTAGAGAGATTGGTCGAAGACGAAGCTGCAGATTGTCAAAAGCGAGATCGAGTAGTCGAAAATTGAAAGCAACCGCGAGCTGTCGGATGTTGGAAGAGCGAGTTCAATTTTTTTTAAAAGAGGGAGTTCGATTTTTTTCTCTGAAGAAGAAGGAGTTCGATATTTTGATGAGAAACATGATCTTTTAGAAGTTGAATCAGAAAGAAAAGGCTTTGTTCATTTTTTTATGATAGACGGAGAGGCCCCATATTTAAAAAAAAAACAATATATCGAGAATATCTTGGAATATCGTTTCGCTCCAAATATCGGCCGATATATGTAAATTTCGGCCGATATAATCGAAACGAGATATCAACCGATATCTCATGTTTCGTTTCGTCCAAGCCTTCAACCGAGATCTCGGCCGAGATATCGGCCGAGATGACCGAGATTTAAAACAGTGGGGACTAACCAATCAGGATATATCAAATACTAGATGAGAATTGTCATATCAAAGGCTGAAAGTTGAAACAACCAACTCATCAATAGGATTTCAACAACAAAAGAAGATCTAAGAACAATATGTCAAGTTTCACACATGTTTCGTACTTAAAGACATCAAATAGGATAGAAATGTACATTTACTGCTCTTTCATTGAAAATAGAGAAAATAGGATAGAAATGTACATTCACTGCTCTTTCATTGAAAATAGATAAAAAAAAGTCCATCATGTTTAATTATGCTAAAACTATACAATTTTAATATTACAGCTATTTAATTATTCTCGGTGTAAATAAAAAACATTATAACGAAATTTGGACACCAATTGAAGAACTATTGCAAAATTAATGCATTATAAAGTTGAGATTATGTGAGAAACTGTTGAATTGTTCAAAATAAATGCACATCCAAGAAATTTGTTTTAAGTTCCTACTACTTACAGCAATCAACTCAATTGCCACTTGAGCTAATTCAGCCTGCCACTTTCCTTGCTCAACTCAATTGTAAACTCAATTGCCACTAGAGTGCTGGCTAATGACCATTGCTGGCATGATTCCCAATGATCAGATAGGTAGGAACCTCATTGTGCTGCATGCCCAAAAGTCCAAATAATTGGGATGAAATATATGATTGAATTTGTATATATTCTCTACAATCTAAAACATACAAAATTTTCGATTAAATTAATAGTCTGCATGTGGATGTATGATTCTGTTTATTTTTTGTGTTTATATATGTCTTGGGTGTGCATATGCGTATGGACATTGATCTATATTGACAAAGCACCAGGTAGTAAAATAATATTCTAAGCTATCTCGGTTTATCACAAGTCTGGGAACATACCTTATTTGAGAATATATACAATTTCGCACAGACACATCATTGTTTAGCTTTCAACTTGGTGCCTCATGCCTTAAAATCATCGCACTAACCATATCTAGAAGGCAAAAATCAAGAACTAACATGCCTCAAACCTTAACTAAACGAAGTTTATGATACAAGCTCGTCTACAATACTAACCAACATAATGAATTCAGCGTAAAACAAACCTGAGCATGCAGATTAGATTCCCGATTAACACATACTGCAGCTTCACAAATGAAAATTTCAGCATAAAGATTCACCTCACTTTCCAATGGCAGTTTGTTCATATACAAACTAAATCAAATTCCCAGGTGGTATTATGTCTTCTTTATTAACTGCAGAAAGCAAGGAATGACATAAAGCTCGGAACATTTTCTTTTAAGGTAAAAACAAATATTTCTGACAGCTAAGCTGGTTAATCATGCTTTCAAATCAGCAGTAATGAGCTAGTTTGACGAAATTACATAGACAACAATTCATGTTTTTAAAAATAATATGAATCCACTGCAGTTAAGTTTGTTTGTAGATCAGAAGTGTACTTTAGTAAACTATTATTAAAATCATAATTGATAACATGTCATGCGATCACAAGGAAAACCAAGACTCTATTGTACAGATCAGGAAATACCACAGGTGCAAGTCATTTAATATTCAACCACAATCACATAAAACCTAGGATATATACAGGTATTGTGAGCCTGATTTCAGGTTATTTTATTATTTGCAAGAATACTTCTAGAACAAAGTAACTGTATAAATGATGCAGCCCAGAATGGTGAAGTGATAGGTCGCGAGCGACCTATCCAATTCTTGAGTCGTTCACGACCTAACGAGCCACAAGGTAAAGAGTTCCGACCTAGTGAAGGCCGCTTGCAAGTACAAACTAACGTAGTCTTAGGTCGCGAGCGACCTAACGAGAAGGAGGATGGGATGCAATAGATACTTAGTGCATTGTTTAGTAAGTCGCAGCATTTTAGGTCGCAAACGACCTATATGGAACGACCTAGCGAGGTACCAAGGCTATGCAGTAGAAACGAGTCGTTAGGTCGCTCCGGCCAAACTTCAACGACCTACGACCTAGTTAGGTCGCATGAAGAAAGTGTTTCTTTAGGTCGCGAATGACCTAACTCAAGTTCTGTGTCGTTAGATCGTTCAAGTAATAGATCGCGTGAAGAGTTAGGTCGCACAAGTCAATGTCGCATGCTACCAACATATACCGCATGGACTAAGGTCGCTCAACGACCTATGGAAGTTGACTCACATGAAGAGATAGATCACTCAGGCCTTAAGTCGCTACATTCTTAAGCCGCACGAAGCAGGTTTTATGCCGCAGGGGTTAGGTCGCTGAAGCAAGAGTCGTAGGTCGTTGAACAGCGTCAAAGTGTTGTATTTGTTTCTTTTAGGTCGTTCGAACTGTTAGGTCGTATGGCTTTTGTGTTGTAAATTGTTATGTGTTTGTAACTCGTATATGTTGTATTGTATTTGTTTGTTTCTTTTAGTCGCGTATGTTTTTAGGTCGCAAGGTGATAGGTCGTTTACGACCTAGGTGTTGTAATATGTTGAGTCGTGTTGAGTTGTAACCTCTATAAATAGCGGGGTGGTGTCATTTGTAATAGTTAGTTGATTTTGAATAAAATTTGTTTATGTGCTTTGTGCCACTTCTCCAATTGGTAGTTGAGTGTGATCTCCTATCTCCACCTTCGGTATTCGAGTGCGCTCGAATCAACGATCGTTGAAGCCGATTCACGGAATCTAGTGCGCTAGATCAACGTCGAAGAATCGTAGATCTTTAAACACGGTATCGTGCGCGATCAACGTGTTTGGGATAGCTAGAATCCGGTATCTTTGGATCAACGGATTTGGGCCATTCGGTATCTTCTACTCCATCGATCGCTACTTTCATCGCATCATACATTTTCAGTTATCCGCTGCTGCATCATTTGGTATCAGAGCTAGACTTAGCCAATCATAGCTAAGCCAAGTCTTGGAGCCAATTCTTATTCAAGAGTTCAAGCCGTGCATCACTTTGTTATTCAAGGCCGAGAGTTTGAAGTTGAAGTCCGTGCATCATTTGGTATCATTTTGAAAGTCCAAGCCGAGAATTGAAGTGTTAGTGAAGTTTCAAATCATGCCGCCGAGAAGAGCTAATCGTCATCAAAATGTTGAAGATTTGTATAAGCGAGAGGATGCCAAACAAATGGAACAACGCATTAGTAACAAATTCAATAAGAAGTTGGATGAAGGTATTGGGAGGTTAGAGAAATTGATGATGGACATGAACCAAGGACAAAGAAGAAGGTCGCCAATCTTGAACCATCGAGGAAACAGAGTTTCACCATCGGTTACGGAAGCGAGGAGGGTGTCGCCACAATCTGATCGTGGAAGAAGAGAATCATCAGTTTCATTGAGAAGAGAACATCATGGGTATAGAGATGAAGAGAGAAGAACTCCACGTGAGTTTGCACATGAACCATATCATGATGATGACAGACAAAGTAGAAGAGATATGCGAGATCATAGAAATGAGGGTGGTCGAGATCATTATCAAAGTACATCTGTCTTTGAAGAAGATGGTGGTAGATGTAGTGTTCATTCTTGAGATCGAGACCAAGTTCGAAATGCATATCGGGTTGTAGAAGATGATCGCCGATGGGAGTCGGGGATGAAAACTGAAATTCCAGAATTCAAGGGAGGAATGGTAATGGAGGAATTTTTGGATTGGGTTTCAAATGTTGAGGAAATTTTTGACTTCAAAGAAGTTCCCGCGGATCGAAGAGTGAAGTTGGTTGCTACGAGATTAAGGGGGAGAGCTATGGCATGGTGGCAGCAGACTAAACTTACACGGGAAAGAATAGGGAAGTCAAAGATTGTTACATGGGATAAGATGAAGAAGTTGATGAAAGCTATTTTCTTGCCGCACAATTATCAATCTCTTATGTATCAACGTTTGCAGAACCTAAGACAAGGGGCGAGATCAGTGAATGAGTATGCAGATGATTTTTACCAATTGATTGCGAGGAATGAAATTATGGAAACAGAGGAACAATTGACAACTAGGTATGTTGGAAGGTTGCGAACGCAGATTCAAGACATGGTGAATATGTTTGATCCAAGATCTGTCGCCGAAGCACATCAGAAAGCACTTGCTTGGGAGAAACAAGGGAGGAGAGGTGGTGGTGTGTTTACGAATTCCAACAACCAGAACAATGATGTTAGTAGTAGTATGGATGTTTCTAAAGTCGTCAGTAAGTCAATTGTGAATGAAGTCAACAAAGCAAAAGTCAATAGTCATTTCAAATGCTTTAATTGTCAAGAGTTGGGCCATAAAAGCAATGAATGTACAAATCCCAAGAAGTGAGCAATGATTGCGGAGATTGAACATGAAGATGCAGAAGCAGAGTGTGTCAATTTGCTACCAGTTGAAGAAGAAGAATTGTTTACAGGAGATGAGGGTTGTAGTTTGTTGTTGAGGAGATCTTGTTTGACACCAAAACAAGAGGATGATTCAAGTTGGTTAAGGAGTAACATCTTTCAATCAACATGCACTATCTTGGGAAGGGTTTGCAAATTTGTCATTGATGCAGGAAGTTGTGACAACATTATTTCTTCAGAAGTTGTCATTGAAAACCGAGAAACATCCAACTCCCTACAAATTAGCTTGGTTGAGGAAACGAGGGGAGGTGAAAGTTAATCGAAGAGCTTGTGTTAATTTTTCCATTGGGAAGAAATACAAAGACAAAATTTGGTGTGATGTGGTTGACATGGATGTATGCCATCTATTGTTGGGAAGGCCATGGCAATACGATAGAGCTGTACAACAAGATGGACACGCAAACAGTTACAGTTTTATGTTCGAGGATACACGAATCATTTTGGTTCCTAAAAGGCGTCAACATAGTGAAAATAAATTAGAGGAAATCGAGGAGCTAAATACTTTGTTGTCTTTAAAGGAATTTGTTGATGTGGAAGATGAAATCGATTGTTTTCAATCACCAAAGTTTGACGGAGATGAAGTTGTTGATTTTCAACCAACGAAATCTGATGAACATGAGATTGAAAGTTCACAGACAGCAAAGTTGGATGAGGGGGAAGAAAATAAGTCAGGAAATGAAGAGGGTAATTTGTTGACGAAGGAGGTGGATTCGATTAGTCTATTATCTACAGAAGGGTTTGTTAAAGAAGTGGAGGACAAAGCAGAAGAGTTTATGTTGAATGGAAATGAAACCAGTAGAGATCTCGAGACTCCTGAGGAGGTTAAGTCAATGGTGAATGATTGTGAGGAGGCAATTCCTGCTGAGTTGTCCAAGGAATTACTGCCATGGGAAAACATACATCATGTTAATCAAGTGTCAAGTGCTATTGTACCATATATGCCACGTAATCATATGTGTCCGACAGAGCAGGTAGAGTTGAGAAGATTGGCTGATGGGTTACTATTCAAAGGAAGGCAGTTGTATACTCCTGATCGCAGTTGGCAAATAAAAGTTATCAAAGATGAGCGTGTAGAAAGACACGAGGACAGTGACCATACCATACAGATGGTGACAATGTTTTATTTTGGGCCGTCAATAAGGAAAGGGGTTGAAAGGATTGTTCAGAAGAGTCAGAGTTATCAAATTTCAAACGAGACCGCGACGAAGTCAGGGTTATGTATGTCATTACCTATACATACAAGATCATGGGTGAACATAAATATGGACTCTGTATTGGATTTGATGAGGACACAAAGTGACAACGAATCTATCTACTTGATGGTTGACCGATTTCTTGTTGGTACGTACAATAAACTAGATGCCGGAGGAATGAGTCGTTTGGAAATTATGAAGACAATTTGTTAGAATGATTGTAAGATGAGCTTACCGGATCATCGTCCTATGGCTAATATTGACAATATCAAACACTTGGTTCCATTTCACAAGGATCAGAGTATCGAAGACGAAGAGCTGTTAAATTCGAGGACAAATTTCTTCCAATAGGGGGAGGATGATGCAACCCATAATGGTGAAGTGATAGGTCGCGAGCAACCTATCCAATTCTTGAGTCGTTCATGACCTAACGAGCCACAAGGTAAAGAGTTCCGACCTAGTGAAGGCCGCTTGCAAGTACAAACTAATGTAGTCTTAGGTCGCGAGCGACCTAACGAGAAGGAGGATGGGATGCAACAGATACTTAGTACATTGTTCAGTAAGTCGCAGCATTTTAGGTCACGAACGACCTATATGGAACGACCTAGCGAGGTACCAAGGCTATGCAGTAGAAACGAGTCGTTAGGTCGCTCCGGCCAAACTTCAACGACCTACGACCTAGTTAGGTCGCATGAAGAAAGTGTTTCTTTAGTTCGCGAATGACCTAACTCAAGTTCTGTGTCGTTAGATCATTCAAGTAATAGATTGCATGAAGAGTTAGGTCGCACAAGTCAATGCCGCATGCTACCAACATATACTGCATGGACTAAGGTCGCTCAACGACCTATGGAAGTTGACTCACATGAAGAGATAGATCGCTCAGGCCTTAAGTCGCTACATTCTTTAGCCGCACGAAGCAGGTTTTATGCCGCAGGGATTAGGTCGCTGAAGCAAGAGTCGTAGGTCGTTGAACCGCGTCAAAGTGTTGTATTTGTTTCTTTTAGGTCGTTCAAACTGTTAGATCGTATGGCTTTTGTGTTGTAAATTGTTATGTGTTTGTAACTCGTATATGTTGTATTGTATTTGTTTGTTTCTTTTAAGTCGCGTCTGTTTTTAGGTCGCAAGGTGATAGGTCGTTTACAACCTAGGTGTTGTAATATGTTGAGTCGTGTTGAGTTGTAACCTCTAAAAATAGCAGGGTGGTGTCATTTGTAATAGTTAGTTGATTTTGAATAAAATTTGTTTGTGTGCTTTGTGCCACTTCTCCAATTGGTAGTTGAGTGTGATCTCCTATCTCCACCTTCGGTATTCGAGTGCGCTCGAATCAATGATCGTTGAAGCCGATTCACGGAATCTAGTGCGCTAGATCAACGTCGAAGAATCGTAGATCTTTAAACACGGTATCGTGCGCGATCAACGTGTTTGGGATAGCTAGAATCCGGTATCTTTGGATCAACGGATTTGGGCCATTCGGTATCCCAAGCCATTGCTAGAACCTGGGGATACCTTTCTTCTAACCATCTCAAAATTCTAAACATGATGAGATTCGAGTAGAATTGCACAAGAATGGGTTCAAGTTTAGATTTAACTTTATCCTCCATAGCCTTAAACCACTCGTCAGCCATCTTCGCTCGAGACTCGGTGTAATCTCTCATATTGGGAGTGTCTAATAACTCCTCGCATCGCAATGATCCTGAGCTTGGGTAAGTGCATCATATTTTTCATTTTTTAGACATCCAACAACTCTTTCAACCTTAATATTTTTGAGGTTTTCTCCTCCACGGTCTTCTTGAATTTTAATTTTCTAATAAAAGAGTGTGGCTCTATGATGAGGAGCCTCAACCTGCTTCAGTTGGTTCTGGCGATCTTCTTCGAAGGACTTAGTCAAAACCTCTAATTTTTTCTCGACTTTAGTCAGTGAAGTTTTAAGCCTTTCAACCTTCTTATCGAGGGTTTTAAGGATACATTTATCATCTTTTTCAAGGAGCTTCAACCCTACAAGTTCTACTTTCCTTTTATGAAATATTACGAAAATGGCCTCAGTTATCCTCCTTTACTTACAGCACTGATCATGCACATCACCCGCACAAGTCATGACGTCGGTGCCAATCTTTGGGGGAATATCTTTTAAATAAGGAACAAACACAACAACATCAAAGCAGATTTCTAGAAAGACACTCTTTATAGCGGCCAAGTGAGGGTTTGAAACGGCTTCAATTTTTATAGTAGCAGTAGGGGCACGAAGCTGCTTTTTCCCAGGCCCTTATTGAGAAGTATTAGAAGACACTAGCGTAGATAACTTCTTGAATCATCATAGTGCATGAGAAGATGTTATTGGTTGTGTTATGGGAGAAAATTAAATGGAAGCAATAGGTACCTCAATAGATGTGACAAGACCGGGTCTCGTTGAGAATATATCCATACTATGAGGTAGAGGTGAACGGGATCTACGTTGGGGAGATGAAATTCTCTCAGATTCCTCATAGCAGTCATCATAAGACCTACAACCTTTGTCCTATCTCTTGTAATCCCACCTCTAACGTCTATCAGAATCCGAATCATGGGATGGCTCACGAGGGTGATCAGACGATCCAATCTTCTTGTATTTACTTCCTTGGCTCTTGAGAGTTTCGTATAAATGATTGTATTCCATGGAGTCTGAAAATAAAATACAGATGAGTTAGTGCCAGCAAGGAGAAAAATACTACATACAGTAGAAAAGTTAGTGTTGTGTAAGTGTTGATGTGTCCTAGTGCCCCCATGAACCGTAGACTTTGAGTTTGATGACATGAGTTATTTCCCTTACACGAGTAGCAGGTACATCGCAGGAAGGCGAATAAGAGAGTCGATATCATCGGTACTAATGTTACCAAGGCCAAAAGAACCAAATTCATCCAGAATACACCTATAGGAAATGTTCCCAGAAGGCGAGACAGGGGTCTCTTCGATAGCAGAAGCTGATGGAGGCTACGTCGATGTCTAAGATGAAATAATTTTTAGTGTAGGTCATTGAGTTAAGAGAAATGCACGAGCATCGTCACTCTTATTACTAGAGGACTCACGGCCAATGTAGACATCCTCATTGCCCCCTCCATCACTCTCTCTTACCCTAACATGCTCATCCTTTTCTCCCCCACCTCCAGCTCTTTGTCTTTTTTCAGGATTAATAACAGGATTCGAAACATGGGGCACATCATGACTCTCATTAACATTAACGGTAGCCTTGAGCTCCAATGAAGAATCATCATCTTCTCGAACTTCAAGAACATGACCAATGCCTCCTTTAAAAGATATAGGCGTGCAAGTTCTCATCGGTAAGAGGAAGTTTTATAGCTCTCTTTTGAAGTGGGACCTTTTGAAGAATTGCAAGGGCCTATGCTAAGGCTGCATTACTAGGTCTTCGCAAATCATCTACAGATACCAAAATAATGAATTTAACGGTTAGGGCTACAAAATCTGTATTTTTAAAAAGAATGCACTCAAGACTTATGTCTAGATAACCATTTTTGTGTGAAACTAGGTGGACAACACATAGAGAAGAACTCATCTTTGAAATAACTCAAAATATTCCAAAGCCCTAACACTATCTGATAGCCCCTGGCAGGTTCCAAGGAAGTGAGTAAAAGGGACACTTTTATATGCTTGAAGTTGTATAAGTAGCAAATCTCCTCGACATAATGGACCTAAATCAAGTGTTGAATGAATATCATGTACATAATGTTCAAAAGAGCATAGCTATTTGGGTGTAACTGGGCTGGAGAAAGCTTCATGAACTATAGGACTGTATAAATGAAGTGATTAAAAGGTGGAACACATCTAGCCATGCACATGTATCGATTACAGGCTATGTACCCCTTAGGCGAGAGATGTGCCTATTGATAGCATGCAGGAACCAACACGTCGTCGAAGGGAATCCCGTGTTACTCACAATTCACCTAAGAAATGCTTCATCCCCTTTAGAAGATGAAGAATCTATCAAAATAATGGTGTCATATCTATCAATATCGAGGTAAACCTCTACAGAAGGTTCTCCAGCCATTACGAAAGGAATTATCACTAAAGTCCTATCCGTTTGACAACTAGTTGATTGAGGCCGAGAAGGAGTAAAAGTAAACTTTGTAGTGGGCACTGTTGTCGAACTAGATTCAATGTCGGACTCAACATATCTTGATATTGACAGACCTGCAGCCATTATAGGGAGACGTGAGGAACGTCTATGATTCGTAACTATTAAATACTTCACACACGAGGGATCTCAGGGAGAATAAAGAATTTAACCTTCATGCTGGAAAGAAATCCTTGTATAGCCTATGTATAAGACCCGACGGATACCAACGTGTGTTGGTCAATCGGATGTCATATATTAACGGGGGTTAATAGCGTGCAATTCAAGCTACACAGTAATTGTGTCTAATGTTCAACACATACAATTTATATAACTAGTTGATGAATAACACTATAAATTACATACGATTATGAAATAGTTCGCTTGAGTACTAAAGTGCATTCAACGCGATCATTATCGAAAACCGTCCCGATATTTCACGGCTATCAACTACCGTTCGACCAAGATTGCCTTAAAGATCCATCTTAACACCCCCTTTTGACTTATGAAAATTTTTGTTTGAAAATTCTTTGAAATTCATTTTTTAATTGAAAACCCGAACCAAGCTATGGTGAACTCAAAGTCGACGTAGAAAAACTTAAGTAGGAATCACTATAGTTTTTCCTTGGACATTACCAAGCTTGCTTTGGGTTCTCTTTAAGTCTGATATGCCAACCATACTTTATCCAAAACTTTAAAAAAAAATTCTAAGACCCGAATCGTTACCGATCTATAGAGGAGAACGAAGGGCCTCGAAGACACGACCAAAGATGGTCGATGGTCGATCACTGACGGTTCAAGCAAAACCATGTTGTAGCTATAACAGCCCACGCCACCCGACACATCGATCCAAAGCTTACGATGACTTTTGGACTCGCGTTGGTGTCGAGAAGCATGAGCTGTCAGGGTCTTCAAAACACTGCAGAGACTAAAGATGTAAGAGATATGATCTAAGATGTTCTACACTTTTAGATCTCATAGCAGAAGGCAACAAAATATAAATGTAGAAAATAACCATCTTAGAAAATATCCTAAATCACAGTCTTAGAAAACATTACGTAGTCAAATCCAAAGTGCACAGAAATAAGATACATGGTCTGATAAATACTAAGTACCTGAATAAGATATATAGTTACATGGAGAGTAAAATAAATGACAAGCAACTCCAATGATGAGCTCGCCTTTCCACGTACTAATCACGAGCCTATCACCTGGTGCGCTGTCTTCTTGTGGTGGGGAAAAGAAAGGAAAAGGGGTGGGTCAGACAAAAGTTTGGTAAATGATTACATTATTAATATATGGTGACAACATGCAGTTGGTTTTAATGATACTCTGTGTGACTTAGGGTGCCCTAAGAGTGTTCGTGAATTTTTTGTTTACTTTATTTAAGGGGTTTAACTAAATACACACATACATAACTACTTGTGCAGGCTTATACTTAGGATCGAACAACTGATTGAACCTATAGAAAACTAATAATTGGCTAATAACTACTTGAACTTTTCCAACATAGGGTTATTCTACAATTTCCTTTATGGAATTGCATCTCTCACATTATGACTAGCGTAACTATTTCGCATAGGCTTCCCTACAATTCCTACAATGGGACTAAGTTTTCCACAACTACGACTACACATGCCCTCGTTACGCATTGAGGCGGCACCCACAATGCCAACTCGCCAAAGTGTCTCATTGTCTGCATCCATGTCCACCTCTCAATGGTAACGTAATTGCCTCTTATTGCACGCATTGGGATCCAACAACAACACAACATCACGTCATGTTAGAATCCATGAATACCAAGGAAATCTCATTGTGTCAGTCCCACACACTTTATCAGACATCAACCGGTACTATGCATTCATTGTAAAACCTCATGTGATTGCCATTTGCGATGTAACCGCCCCCAGTCGAATATCGACCCCCGCTGGATAAATAGCATCTACCCAGTGCCACAACGTCTTAGCGTTGCCTTATAAGGAACTGGATTCCCTACTCCAAATATATATATATATATATATATATTCTAAATACCTTTATTTGAAATAAATAAACATAGGCCTTAGGCCAAGGTTCAAGTTACACTTCTGGAATGCCTATCGGTTAACCGCTATATACTAGGGTGGTCGACCGCTTGTTGTCGACCACTCTAGGTGGTATGGTGGACTGGTCATTGTCAATTAAGGTTTTAAAATTTTGATTTCATAGTCTAATTAATAATTAATCTTTCTTTACCAAATTTCTGTTATGGTGAGTCACTAAGTAATTACAATAACCTAAGATTCTTATTCAAGTTCAACTCTTTTATATTTACAGGAATAGTTAAAATCTAGGGTTGCTATTAACATCACTATTAATAAATTATTTTAACGGGATTAGAAAAATGTTAGAGGGAGCGGTTTAATACAGATGAATTTCTATTCAATTTAATTGTTATTCAACTTTAGATCTAGATAATATAATTCTTAATTTAATTTCTAACATCCAAAATCAAATAGGGTATATCAAAAACTACATATAAATCATCTTATTAAAAATATACCCACTCACCCTAGATCCAAGCTTTCCTTTTAATCCCCTCTAGAAATCTCCTCCCCATTCGTTAGTTGTTTGCTTGATTTCATCTGTTTAGGTTCCTTTATTTTATTCTTATTTATTTGAATAGTTTTTATAGGTTGAGGAGAAAAGAATTGGCAAGTTTCGGTACACAGACAAATTTCTAATGCATAGGGTTTAAGGTAGTTATGTATTTATAGAGATTCTGGGTTAATACTGACGGTTGATTAACCCTAGAATAATATTTGTTAACATCCCATGAGTTAAGCATTTACTTCCTCCCCAAATAAAATATTATAATAAATCCGGGCCGATGGTCGCTCAAATTTGTTGATCTGATGCACCAACTGATCGACCGCTATATATGGGGGTGGTCGACAACTAGGGGTCGACCGGTCCCCATACGAGTATCGATCGGTGGAGCCATTTATTTAAGGATATTTTACTGTCGTTTATTTAATTAATTTCGTTTTAAATTTTAAAACGTCTATAACTTCTTCATACTAGCTCCGATTTCAAAATATTATATATGAAAATGGTCAAGAAAATCGCTATGAACATAACGGTGTAAGTTTCATATCTAAATTTGGATATTCGTAAAAATTCCAATTTTGTCCTTACGATATTTAAATTTAATTCTTTTAGAAAATTTTCACTTAAAATTTTCAGGATGTTACATTCTACCCCTTAAAAGGATTTCATTCCTGAAATCTCCAAGGGTGAAAAATGTAACTCGTACGTGTAAAAATCAATAACTACAACCATCTACTCATCCATCACCCATAGGCAATCATTGTCCTTAGTTAAATTTCTAATGCAGTATGTACATGCAAATGTTGAATGCACATAAACCCATACTAATGTAATGAGTAGGCGGTCTCCTGATCTAGTCGATCTCATGAAATGAAAGTGCTTATGCCATGTATTCAAATTCATGCAACATCATAGGTAAATATATTTTCAATTCTATGTGCATGCGCAACCATTCAATCCATATGTTGTAACCATATGCATATAACTCAGTAAAATAAAACAAGTGATGATGTGATTGTGTTTGTTAGCTAGACGATATATTCACCTAACTGTGAAAAAACCAATCAAATAATACATCCATTAGCATCCATCATCCAAAACATGTCCTAATGACACGTTTGCAACCATTCCTAACATCCAGTGGTCTCTACCTAAGGGGTATAAACAGCTAAATCTTAGCACATAAGTAGTCTATACTTATTCGATTAGATTGGAAATGTACCAGAAAAACGTTGTGGGTGGGTAGCTTAGATCCTCTCCTTAGGCTCTCATGTACTCTTCACTGGATCGTTTCCCCACTGAACCTTAACAAGCTTAATTACTTTGTTGCGAAGCCACTTTGTACCATACTTAAGAATATGAGTGGGTGTATGGCAAATAAGTGACTCCCTCTCAACTTCCACCTCCTCTAGCAGACTCGGCTCGATTATGGCAGCTGTATCATGCAAACACTTTTACAAGTGTGACATATGGAAAATGTCGTGTACTCTTGTTAACTTCTCAAGAAGCTCTACCCTATAAGCGAACTTCCCAACTCTGCCAATAATCAAAAAAGGCCCTACAAATCTCGGTGCTAGCTTTCCCAAACTATCAAATCTCATAACGTGCCTAAGTGGTGAGATCTTCGTAAAGACCAATCGTCCACTACGAACTTCAACTCTGTACGTCTCCTATTAGCGTAAGATTTCTACCTATCCTACATAATTTTCATCCTCCCACAGATCAAGTCTACTTTCTTTGATGTCTCCCTCACCATGTCTGGACCAAGAATAATCCTATCCATAGTGTCCCACTAACACGACGGTAATCTATAGGGTCTCCCATATAACACTTCGAATGGTGCCATCCCAATACTCACCTAATAGCTGTTATTATAGGTGAACTCCACTAGTGGCAAGTGATCCTCCCAAGAGCCTCCAAAATCCAATATGCACATCCAAAGTAAGTCCTCCAACACTCGGTTCACTCTCTCTGCTCGTTCGCCCGCCTATGGGTGATAAGAGGTACTCAAGCTCAACTTGGTGGCAAAAGACTATTGTAGACTCCACCAAAACTCGTCTTTGAAAAGCGTATCTCGATCGCTGATGATGTTAGAAGAAACTCTGTGTAACCTAACGATCTCTCTTACAAAAAGTGTCACCAAAGACGCCGTGGTCCATGTACTCCTCGCTGGAATAAAATGAATGCATTTGGTCAACCGTTCGACTATGACCTAAATACTCTTATTGCTTCTTCCACTCCTAGGTAGTCCATCAATAAAGTCCATAGAAATACTCTCCCATTTCCACTGTTGAATATCCAACGGCTGTAACAATCCTCCCAGCTTCTTCTGCTCTGCCTTTACCCTCTAGCAAGTCATGCATTGGACTACATACTCTGCCACATGTTTTTTTGTACCAGGCCAATAAAAGACTCTCTTCATTTCACAGTACATTTTATCTCTGCCAGGATGGATGGTCATCCTCGAACGGTGAGACTTGGCTGAGACCATGTCAATCAACTCCAAAGTGAGAGGAACACATAATATACCATCCCTTCATAACCATCCCTTCGAATCAACGGCGTAACACCTCAAAGGACTTGACTTCTCTCCTCTACTAATCCTCTCAAAAATATTCAATAACTCCTTGTCTTTCTTCTGACTTGACCCTATGTAATCCATAAGTGTAGGCTATACGTCCAAAGCTGCTAACAATCCCAGTAATATCCGATGAAGGTTGAAAGTCGAATGTAGAAATAAACTCCAAATGCTTTCACTCCAAGAACATAGAACCCAACACCACATGCTTCCTGCTTAAGGTGTTAGCTACAACATTACCCTTGCCTGCAGTATAGGAGATATCAAAGTCATACGATGCCAAGAACTCCATCCACTTCTTCTGCCTTAAATTCAAGTCCTTTGGGGAGAACAAATACTTCAAAGACATATGATTCGTATATAGCTCAAACTGCTCTCCTAAAAGATAATGTCTCCATGAATTGAGCGTAAAGACAATGTCTGCTAACTCAAGATCATAGGTCAAATAGTTTCTCTCGTGGACCTTCAACTATCAATTATCATAGGTCCCCACTCTCCCTTGTTGCATCAAGACCATACCCAACCACATACCACAAGCATTGGTATATATTGTAAATGCCTTCGTACCATCGGGTAATACTAAAATAGATGCACTAGTCAACGCCTCCTTTAGCTTAATAAAAGCATCCTTAGACTTCACATCCTAGGAGAAAACTAAATTCTTCTTGGTAAGGTGGGTCAGAGGGGCAAAAATCTTCATGAAGTCCTTAATGAACTTCCTATAGTAGCCCACCAAACCAAGGAAACTCCTCACTTCCATAGCATTCTTCTGCACATGCCAATTCAGAACTACAACAACCTTACTTGGATCAATTACCAGCCCACTTTCCAAGATCACGTGTCCTAAAAAGTGTACCTCCTTATGCCAAAAGTGACACTTAGAAAACTTCGCCTTCAACTTATGCTCACAGAGTGTACCGAGCACTTCTTTCAAATACATCCTATGCTCCTCCTCACTCCTCAAATAGACCAAAATATCGTCCACAAATGCCACAACAAACTTATTAAGAAACCTTTTGAAAACTCGACTCATCAAATCAACGAAGTAGGCGGATGTATTAGTCAGTCTGAAGGGCATGACTAATCACTCATATAGTTCGTTGGGTGCATGAATATCGGTCTTCTGAATACTGTCCTTAGCTACGCACAGCTGATGGTATATGGTTGCCAAGTCAAATTGAGCAAACACCATCACTCCAACCAACCGATCAAAGAGATCGTCTATGAAGGGCAATTGGATAATGATTCCTCTTTGTCATTTTATTCAGCTCCCTATAATTGACGTAAAGCATTAGAAACCATTCTCGTTGGTGGCAAAGATGACTTGTGCTCCCCACTCTGAAATACTTCTCCTACCGAAGCTTTTCTCCAATAGCTCATTTAATTGCTTATTTAGCTCGCGTCTCTCTTTAGGAGCCATATGCCACAAGGATAAGGCAACAGGTCTAGCATTCTCTTTAAGATAAATTCAAAACTCAATCTCTCTTTGAATTAGGAGACCGGTGTTACTACTATAGTTCTTGTCGAAGGATTCGAAGTGCCATGACTTCGCTTCAGTGAACGACATCGAAGGCATATAGCTAGTGAAATACTTATGGATCAATGTCAAAGAGGTTTAGTACCGCACTTTAACCATAATAGGGTATACACAGTATTGCATGTGGTTAAACAAGCGAAGACGCAAAGTACAACCCACTTCACTAGTTGTTAGACAGTGTCAAAGTGATCATAACGTGTTTCATCAATGCAAGGCCCTATCAGCATCAGACCGCACAAGCTCCTTGAAGGTGTCATTACACATGGCTATGCCCCCACTACACTAATAACCACCTCACACTCCATCCATGTACAAGAAGCATTGCACCTCACAAGCTCTCCGAAGGTATAGCACACCAAGGACATTAAGAAAAGTACAGAGATATATTGTATTCCAAAAAATACGGTACTTCATCGATGTATTTGTTTCGCACATCGAGTACATTGTATAAGCGACGTTGATAGAGAGCACTATCAACATCCACGAAGACCTTCGTATTATAGGAAGGTGACATCACATATCACAACACTTTGAAGGCATCCTTCTATACCAATATCAATTGATGCCAATGTCAAAGACATCAAGAATGGGACAATGCTGCCTCTTGCATATGACATCCAGCTACGAAGACAAGAGGTAAATTAACGCTACGAAGACAAGCCTCACTGATGTCAATCCCACCAATGGCATACTAGCGCAAAGGCCAATACGGAACACCGACAAAGTCAAAGTTTGCCGAAGACCCGAGATGTGAAGAGAAGGCCGCTCACCTCTATAAATACAACCCTAGGTGTGCCATTTGAAGAACGGATTTTGATTCCTCTCTCTGGCTTCTTAAATCAAAGCCTTTTAACCCTAAATTGAGTTGGGGATTTTTAGAGTCCATTGAAATATTTGACTTTAAACGCATAAGGATTGGAAATTAAACAAAGGCATAGCATAGCATATTGAATAGCAAGTTCAATTTGACTTGGATTTGATAATTTGTGACTCGAATTATTACTTGACTTCGAATTGATCCTTGCATTGTACATTGAACATTGAACTGGTTACCGTATAATACATCGAACTTTGAATTTCCTATATGACTTCAACTACGTCGACAACATCAAGAATCCTACGAGAAGCCTATTCGAATTAATGGCCTTAACAGGCTTCTCCAAAACTTCTTAATGATTAGCATATCTTCCTAATCACTTTTGGGGTTAGCAAATTTATTCGTTAACAACCGGCAACCTCAGAAAAGACATTTGAGTAACCTCTAACTACAGGCACTAAATCTAACTCGTCATGTTATAGGTCTAATGAATATAGGTAACTTAGCATAACTAGGCCTCTGGGATTGCAACAAACCTCTAGACTGCGCCTACTATAAGTACCTAACCTAAGAACCTTCCTATCACAATCTAGAATCGCCTCATACATCGTCATCCAATCTATGCCTAAAATCAACCCAAACCTAGAAAATCCCAAGACAAAAGCATTGCAATCAAACTCTACTCCCAAAATAAATAATTTCAAACCCCTATGTATCATACACAAAAAAGCCAATCCTCCAACTGGGTTCGATACAACCACAAGTCTGTAACTATGCTAGTGTCTAAGTGTAACTCATTTACAAGTCTACTGGAAATAAAAGAGTGTGATGCCCTAGTATCAAAAAAGATACGAATGGATAAACTAGATAGAGTTAACACACCTTCAATCATAACCTTCTTCCCCTTGTCTGCTACTGGAGGCGCACTTGAGTTGGGAAATGCGTTCAGTGCGTAAGCTAGAACCATCTGTTTAGAGGTCTTTGGAGGTGCTGGACTCCCACTTCATGTGCTCGAATTGATTGAAGTTGAAACACTTAATCCTCGAACTGTCCGCCTTACACTCTTTAGCAAAGTTCCCCTTCTTACTACATCTCCTGCATTGTATATCCTACTTCTTAATCTTTCCCTTGGATCCCATTCCCCCTTTGCACCGATACTGTTGTGGTGCCTTTCCTCCAGACATCTTGGGTTCTTTCGGCTCTTCCTCCTTGGAAATAGTATTCGGTAAGGTTATCTCCACTAGGCCCTCATAAGTCACACCCATGGGAATATGACTAAGTAATAAAATTTGAAGAGGTTGGTTCAACCCCTTCGCGAACTTCAGAGCCTTCTTGTGAGGGGTATTGATCGACTCCATTCCAAATTTAGCCAACTCATTAAACTATTGAAATACCCTTTCATTGACCCGTCCCCTTGCATCATATGAATAAACTTCTCTAACTTCACTCCTTCTTCATCTCTAGACAGAAAATTCATTTCAAACCATCTCCTAAACTCTCCCCAAGTGACACCTCCCTCATTAATCTCCGCTACAACTACCTCCCACCAATTCAGGACCTCTCCCTATAAATGCCAAGTAAAAAGTTGTCTCCTTACCTCGTCAGTAAGCCCTATCAATCCAATAATCCTCTCACAAGTATGAATCCATATCCTTGAATCTACATATGACTCGATCCCTATATACAGCTTTCCTCGTAGGCTTGCAAAGTCCGTACATAATTTAGCAAAATCGACAGTAGGTGGGTGAGCAGGAACTGCACCAGGAACTCGCTCCATGGGTTCTCTATTAGGATTAAGCTTGGGTTGTCCCTTTGCCTGAAGATACTGGCGAAATCAAACTAGGACATTCACGCTTGGAATCTCAACTGCGTCGCTTGAGCCTGAATCAATCATCTTCTATCTGTGATTTAGGAATTTATTAATAACTTTTCAAAGATAGCATAGCAAGAATTAGGAAAAAAGTTATTCACATTATACTTATATAAAATCTTTTGAAAAGCTTTTATCTATACATAAATGCATACATACATGCATATATATATATATATATTCGAAATTCATTTTGAAAACCTTTTTGGAAATTTTTTTGAAAAACATTTGGAAAACCTTTCCTTTTTGAAAAACATTTTCAAGTACGTTCTTTAAATAAGCCCCTAATCCCTAAGGAATTTCAAACCTAAACTCTGGTATTAACCATGATAACCCGCACCACTCTACACACCGATCCATATCTTAGGGTGACTTTTGGACTCATATCGGTGCCGAGAAGCATGAGCAGTTGGGATTTTTTAAAGGGGCATTTCACTAGAAGGACAAACTTTGCAGTCCAATTAGTTTCTAGGACACACATCCATAGAAATTAATTTCAAGGCCAAAGTCAGCATAATAATTATTTTTAAGGACAAAGTCAGCAGTCCAATTACTTTCAAGGACATAATTTCATAGGTTTTTAGGCCTTAGAAACTAATTATTTTGCATTTTGTCCTTAAAAGTAATTATTTCAGTTGTGTGTCCTAGAAAATAATTACACTTGCTAAAGAGGCCCTTGTGGCTAATTTCCACTTTTTTAAAAATTGCAAAGATTAAAGATGTAACCGATATGATCTAAGATATTCTACACTTTCAAATCTCATAGCGGAAGGTAACAAAATATAAATATAGAAAATAATAATCTCAGAGAATTACCCAAATCACAGTCTCAAAAAATATTATGTATTCAAATCCAAAGTACATAGAAATTAGACACATAGTCTGATAAACACTAAGTACATGAATAAGATAGATAGTAAGATGAAGAGTAAAATAAAATGACAACTCCACTATTGAGCTAGCCTCTCCACGTATGTTATCTGGCCTTTTTGCTCGGCTATACCCAAACTAAGTGAACAAGTTAGACTCGAATGTCATCAAGATCAATATGTCAAATTAATGATCATGAACCCCAGATATCAGGCACAAATGACTATATGAAGAAGCGGTGAAGCAAAAGCAGAAGGTGAATTCAATAAAATGCTCAAAATATTAAAATACACAACTAAAAATGGATCGGGTATGATCCATATTCACCAATTATGGATTGTGCCGTATCGATATTACAGTTCAATTTGGTGGAAAACAGTCGATATCTCAAACTCTACAAGTCAACTACACATGAAACTTTGGGAACATCAATATATTGAAGAGTGGAGCCCACCATATCAATCGCATGCCAAAAGGAGCTTACAAAACGATCGGTGCTAATCGTTATTACAAGTGATATGGGATCCATAATTGATACTATGACTTCTTCTGGATTTGGAGACTCCGTTGTCGAAATTTCAAGAAGATATTTCACCGTCTTCCCTTATAAATACAGACTTGATTGTGCATTTTCGGGATGTGGATGCTGCTTGTTGCTTTTTACTCTTTTGTAACTAAGGGTTCTACTTCTGTTCCTATTGTACTTAGTTTACAAAGTTATTAATAAGGCTATCTCTTCAAAGTGGACGTAGGTTAACAACACCAAACAACTATAAATTACTGCTCTCTACTATTAGCTTGTTTCTGATTACTTTACCATTATATTCTCTCTGTTTACATTTATTATTCTTCATTTTTTCCTCTACAAATTCTCTATTGGGTGTTTTTGCCAATTTTTGGTGTAAACATTTTGGTGCTTTCACTGAGAAGGACAAATTATCAGCTCGACTGGATCTCATCATCTACTTGTGGATTCCCATATTCACGGGATAGATCCAGCTTTCTACTAAAAAGCTTCCATTTCAACTCAGATTTGAAGAAGAAATCTATAAAGAAAACTATCAACAATGGTTAGGAACACCAAATTTACTGCTCAAAATGCATAGGGAAACGAGAACGCCAACATCCAACAAGGAAGCCAGAACAATCTACTAGTAGATGTTAATGCTACCAATCCAGTTGATGTCCAGAATCTAGTTGATTCCATCACAAGAACTGATTTCCAAAATATGATGAGAGAGCTTATGGATAGACACCGACAGTTGAACCAGCATATTCAAGCCAATATCGATCTAATGAATCAACTTATGGATCAACAACACGGGAAAACTAGGAGGGAGCCAACTCCCTATTCTGCATCAAAGAGCTCAACTTCATCAGATGACCATCACAGGCGCAGACATCGTAGAACCGACGGATATCATGGAGAAGCATCACGACATGAATACACAACTAATCCCGGGCTGCCAGGATCGATCGAACTCGATCCATCTATAGGGATTGGGGCCGATCCCTCCTCAAGGCGAGGAGCCTTACCTTTTTATGATGGAACTCGAACTAGAGCTGCTACGATTAATTTTGATGCTGGAGTTCAAGTTAATGTAGATCAGTTACCTCTCCGAAATGACGAGGATGTGAATGCAAATCAAGAGGATGTTGAGCAAAAAAGGCGTAGAATGGCCCGTAGACATCGATCGAACCATTCATGTGATGTGGAGCACGACCATCTCTTGGCTTCAACTATCCAAACGCCGGACTTGACAGCTATGACCAAGCAGTAAGTAAGGGAGATCCAAGGCTTGACCAATGATGATTGGGGGATCTCAAGAAGCCATACCCAGTTCACAGACAATATTTTACATGCGATGTATCCAAGGAGATTTAGCATGCCATCGATGCATGTTTATGGGGGAAAAATCAACCCCAAGCAACACATCATGAGATAAGAATGGTTGACGGACTCCGCATGAGCGGATGATGCCATAAAATGCAGATGTTTTTCCATCACTCTTTCTGGCATAGCAACGATGTGGTTCATGAGATTGCCTCCAAGGTCAATCTCTAGATTTGAAGATTTAGCAACAAAATTTATCAAGCAGTTCTGTATGCATGCAACTTGCTTTAAAGATGTAATGTCCCTATCAAGCATGATCCAGGCTCCATGAGAATCGCTGAAAGACTATTTGAAGAGATTTCATATAGCTGTCACAGAAGTCAGTAATCCAAGTGACCATTCAATATTGATGGCGGTAATAAGAGGGATTGATCCAAAATCTGACTTTGGCGATTGGTTAGCCGGAAAACCACCCGCGACATTAGAGCGTTTCTATGCAAAAGCAGCTCAGTATTCGAGGAAATAGGAAGCTAGATGCTCTAGGAAGAAGACTGTTGTAGGACCAATTGAAGAGGGAGTGCATAGTAACATTACAGTGAAACAGTCCAGAGAAAGTTCCAGAAAAGTTCAAGTAAATGTCCAAAATAAACCGAATCAGCATAAGAAAGGCGGTGATAGAAACCGTGAACGAAAGAGGGAGTATGGGTGAGGAAAGTCAAGGATTCCAATGTATTATACCTACACATGAGTGAATAGATCCCTAGAGAACATCTAATTGTCTACATGAAATACCATGCAGTATATGAAGCCATCCCCCAAAGACTCGATGGAGAAACAAAAGAAGATTAGAAAATATTGCCAGTTCCACGAATGTTATGGTTACAACACGGATGAATGTGGACATATTCAGGATGTTATCAAGAAACTGATTTAGGAAAGAAAACTACAATAGTTTGTTAAAGCCCCACAGGATGGTGGGCATGGGACATCCGACCCCAATCGAGAACAAGCGCCGCACAGGGCTGAGGAGCCTGCGAGACTGGGGAAAGATTAGTTATCAACGCAATAGTCGGAGGACCACATCCAGTTGATAAGAATTGGCATAAGATGGAGCGCTATGCTAGTGCAATCAAGCATATGAATTTTAAGTGTTGTTCAAATATAGAAGATGGGGCTCCGGCCACTACAACAATAACACTTTTTTACAACTTTCATTTTACAACGTTTGTGTTTGTACCAAAAATGGGCACAACACTCTTCGGGAGTTATTTGAAGAGATAAAGTGAAGATTATAAATGTAAAACAGAGGTTATCTAACAAAAACTCCAACAAACAGAAATGTAAAATGCACAGACAAGCAATTTAGAGTGGTTCGGCGTATTTCCTACGTCCACTATGAAGTTTTGATGATTTTATTGATCCTCTTTCAATGATTACAAGCGATTACAGAGAAGAACAGCGGATTACAGATTAGAATTCGAAATTGACAGCAAAAGTAGGATGCAAATCTCAATCCGGCAGAGTCTGGACGCTTCAGAGGAAAAAGATCCCTTTTCTGTTGGCTCTGGGGCTCTATTTATAGGCATAGGAGGCTCAGATTTCGCCCAAACTCCGGGAGACTTGGTCTGACACGTGAGGGGACCCACTCGACCGTTTCCAGAAAGTTTGGCCTCGATCTGCAATCGATACGAATCCATTTCGTATCGATCAAGACGACATCCAATTAAGCTGAAATTTGGTGGAGACCTTCTTTAGTGTGCATTAAAGCTTCCCTTAAAATTTCACTGGATTTGGATTAGTGGATCACGAGATATGGTCGATACGAACTGATATTTCTCGAAGGCTGTCTGGTTCGTCTCCATGACTTCGACTCCATCCCTTCATATCGAAGACTGCACGTGCTCTCAAGATGAGGTGGCGTGCACGCTTCGCCTCGATCCGGTCTTTACTCCGAGTCGACCGCGTCGACTCCATATATCTCGGCACGTTCGCATCGAAGGATGACACGTCATCTTGGTTTGATGGCCTGATGGATTCGAATAAAGCGATGGTCAATGGATACGAACAACTCTTTCTCCCATGGATACGAAGAATAGTAGCCTCGATGGATACGATACACGTCACCTGTTGATGGGTTCGAACCTATGTCGATGCGAACTCGATGGGTTCGAATGAAGGAGATCTGATGGATGCGAAACAGACGTTGGCTGATGGATACGAAGCGCTTCAACTGCTGATGTGTACGAAGTCCATCGATACGAGCTCAATGGATTCGAATGAAATTGAGTTGAACCTGGGTACTTTGGTGGATTCGAAGTTGATCGATACAGAGATGATTGATTCGACCTAGAGCCTGGAGATGGATACGAAATTACACATAGTGATGGACACGAAATCTGGGCTTTTCCCTTCAATTTGAATCGATCATAACTTGAGCATGTGAACCCGGATTGACCCGAAATTTGAGATGTTGACTTCTATGATCTTCCTTGTGATGTCCTATCAATTGTAGCTCAATCTGGACTCAGACAAAATCCAGCGATATCCATGGCGGGCTATTCCTGTTCTCTAGTTGGTTCCTTGGTGTCCTGGCCTTGCTAAAAGGCGGGATAACATTTGCCCCCCAAAGTACGTCTTGTGGAAACATGACGTGCTTTGAAAGGCTACAAGCTGGCAACTCGTCTTTAGTTTAGGTTGTTGTTGAATTTCGCAATGATTCTCTCCCGAACTGATTTGAAATCTGAGTTGAAACATTTGATGGTTGTTTTTGACTATCCTCTTGTATCGACCCTTTCATAAATCGATACACAAAGTTGGAAAGTATTTTTTTCCGTATCGATGCGGGTTGACTTGATGGGTGCGAAGTGTTCGTTCGTGTCGATGGTTGCACATTACGGTGGACTCTGCTTCGTATCGATGAGCATTTGATAGATATGAGGTGACTGTTCGTATCGATAGGTCCCGATGGATACGAAATCTACGCTCGCATCGGTAGATCTGCCATGTGGTGAGTCAAAGGCTTATAAACCGGACATTCCGAATCGATGGAGTCTGTCACATCATGTGGCTTCCCTTCTTGCTTCGAAACGATGAATTCTGGTTGGTTCGAAATGAGCATTCGTTTCGATGCGCTGTTTGACTGGTTGCGACCGGTTATATTGACTGGGAGACGAATCGACCCAGTTCGCCTCCAGGCTTCATATAAATACCTGGGACTTGGCTCGATTTCACTTTTTTACTTTTCACTTTTACTATTGCTCTCTGTTCCCTTCTTTACCTTCGTACCGATAGACTGAGAGATATAACTGTCTTCGAATCGAACCAAACTGCCGATCCTCTGAGTGTTAATCGCTAAAATCAGGTAATTAATGGATAGATTCTTGTTAATAACGACGAAACTCGAGATCTCCATCATTCTTTTTGCTTCTACGACCAGTTTCGACAAAATTGAGATCTCAGATCTGGACGAGGAAAAAACGAGATTGGGGGATAGAGCGTGGCCATGGAGTTGAGATCTTTTTTTGGGAAGAAGGAGGCATGAAAGAAATCAATCCTACCTCATTTCGTATCGGCCTGGATTGGGAGTGTTCGAATCGATATGGACGGCATACGTTCGTGTCGTTATGGAGATGAAGGCGGCAATAGGCGTGAAGCCATTGTTTCCAGATCGATGCGAAATTAATGAAATCTGATCGATGCGAACTGGCTCGCCTTCGATCGATACGACATCTATCGATTCGAACTCGATCGCTACGAAGCATCCTCACTCCAGCCCGACCGATACGAAACATTCCTATCCCAGGATGATCGATACGAATGCATCGATTCGAACGTGGCCAAGCTGAACAGCGTGATCCCCCTGACTTGATACGAAAATAAAGTGCAGCGATCGATATTCTCGACCTAAATTTTGACGAACTTAGAGAATTTCTGAATATTTGAACATTTAATTCCGACGAGCTTCTGCCTTGCATAATTGAACTTGGTCACAGAACTGCATATTTGACTGACTTTCGAAGCTCGTTGATGGAACTTCCATTTAACAGAAAAGTACAACGAACTCTTTAAACTTGAATCGATCGCTAGCATCTGGATGGCGCGGTGGTGACGGTCAGCGATGACGGTCATCTCCAGCCTGACTCTCGGAGTTTTGTTGCCCACACACTTAAGCTTATCTCGTTGAATTTTATTCGTTCAAGTTATGTATAACGCATGCACTGCAAAACTCATTCACACACTTTACACTGGGGAATGCACAGACTTTTTATCGTCTAATGGTGGTTTCTCGTGAGTTAGCTAGCCATGGAACCGTCAAGTTCACAGCAGCAAGAAACTCCCAGACTTGAGATCCCGGACATCGAGGCCGAAGTCATCGGTCCAGCTCCGGACGAGTTACCCGACGCATCCTTCATCAATAGTCCACTCGATTCTGTTCCGTCCAATATCTCTGAAGATATGCTAGGGAGAATATGCTTAAGGCATGGCTTATCCTTGGACGATGTAATGTTGCCTAGACCGGACGACAGACCACATAATCCTCCGGAGGGGTATACGGCTTTTAATCGACATGCATGCGCAGCTGGTACACTTCCTCCGTTCAACGATTACATAAGAGAAGTGTTGGCTTACCTGGGTATCGCTCCGTCTCAGTTACATCCAAATGGATATGCTTCACTCAACAGCTTGTTCATTGCATTCATGGAATACCTCCATCGTCCTCCCCGCATGACCGACATACGATACTTGTTTAATTTCAAGAGCCGGACTGACAGCCCATCTTTTACATTCTTGGAATCTGTAAGAAACTGCCAAGTTGTCGCGGGGTCGTGGACTAGGCTGAGCTACTTCAAGTCGGAGTGGTTCTATGTCCGATGTCCGCCGGGGTTTGCCAGAAGATGGCCGTTTAGACGTAAGCATTGTCTTTTTCCCAAGTAGTTGACGGGGCAATTTTCGAATGAAATTAAACTCATCTCTTCTATTCTTTTTCTTTCAGCAATAATCCAGCGACCTGAAGGTGGCTACTATAAAGAGATAGTTCGTGTCCTTCAAGAAATTCCTAGCGAAGAAAGGAATATCGAATTGCTACCGACGGACCAGAACCTTAGAGTTCTTGGGTTGATCGGGCAGAGGCAGAGCATAAGGCTCGATGGTGCATTAAAGACCGTCTCCAGAGAAAAGGTCAAGCGGAAGAAACCCAGGGTTGTGATAATTGAGGAACCTGATTCCGAAAGAACTCATACCGACGAGGAACCGTTGGTCGAACCTGCTAATGCAATCCCGGATTCTGATGAAAAGAGAAAAGGCAAAGCGGTGGCCTCCAAACAGCCTAAATCCGGGAGGTGGAAGTCGGTGGTTTTACACCGCCCCCTGTCAGGAGTTAGAATTGCGGAGGCACCCTCCCTGCAAGCTGAAAATCAATTCGAAGGGCCTGCTGACCCTCCAATCCCGGACATCAAGCCTGAGCAACACGACGTTGAATTGGGTGGACCGCGACATACCGTCGATGTTAGCGAGTCTCTTCCTGCCAGTGCGATTGACACTTCTGGTTGGTCCGGGGGGTTACACATTCACACACTCTTCACGGCACAACACATTTTCCTAACCGTAAACAACATATTGCAAACGGCTACTGATTTTTCGTGGTTTTCTTTTCAGGTACGATGTCTGGGCAAAGTTCTGTGCTTGGTAGTTTGCGCAACAAGCGCCGTTATCATGAGCCACGCAGGAGAGAGGGCGAGAGGGATTACGACTCAGGACACTCTGGTCAGGAGAAGTCTAACAGAGACAGGGGATACGTTCACCGATCCCGATCTCGCTCTCCTCCTCCCAGGACCTCCGCACCTCCTACGGTAGCAGTTACTCGTCCTCCTGAAATTTCACGGCCTAGGCCACCTTCTCAAGCTTCGAGGCCCGATCCTCCGTGCAGGACTAAAATAGCCACCTCTTCGGCTACCACACCGGTCCCGACTGATGCGTCCAGTGAAGGAGCGCTTAAATTGGCACAGATGAGGAAGGAATTTCCCGACATCTGCTTTGATGGTTATGTCTTCCCTCCGCACTTGAGGAGAATTCCACCAACCGCTGAAACCACTATCCATGATTATGTTGCGGACATCTTCTTCCAGTACAGGGAGTGGGCACGGGCCGCGAGGAAAGCGTCCAAAGTGGCATTCGATCGGGGCGTCACCATTGAGAAGCTTGAGAAGGAGTTGGGTCACAATGACCGAATCATAAAAGCGCTCAACGCGGAGGCTGAGTCTTCTCGTAAATCTGAAATGGAGGCCCTAAAAAAGGTTGATGAAGTAAACGCTGCCATGACCAGAATGAAACAAGAGCACTATACCGCCATCGAAGACATGGGTCATAGGAACACTACCATTACCGCCGAGAGGGATGCCGCTCTTAAGGAGCTTAATGAGCTGAAATCAAAGTTCTCCGAAATGGCGAAGGAGAAAGATGCAGCTAATGTCTCTGCACAGGAGGCCTATGATCAGGCAGTGACGCTCCAAAAGGAGAAGGAAGCGGCTATGCAACAAGCTCGCGAAGCTGAAGCTGGGGTTGACGAGAAGATACGGCAGGCGGAGGCCAGGATTGAGGCCGAGGTAGAAGAGCTACTCGTCACTTACAATGCCAATGTGCTAAGGCACCGAGATCTGACATGGCTCGACGACTATCCAACACATCTCTATAATGCTTGGAACACGTTGGTTGAGGAGGAGAAATCTGGACATCCCGATGAAGGCATCGATGAATTCGAGCTGGAGAACCGCATTCTTAATAATGACGAAAAGAAAGTTCTCCATGGCTCCATGATTTCTCACGAGGAGGAGAGGCTTGGCGCCCGATCTCAGGAAATTGGAGAAAGCTCTGGTGCTGAGCACCGTATCACAAGTTCTAAGATTGTCGTGTCATCTCAATCTGAGCCAACTACGACGATCGACTCCCAGCCTATACCGGCCTATGATCCAGACCGACCACATTTATCTCCTATTAAGGAGCATCCTTCCGAAGTCGTTCAGGCGACCTCGAGCCAAACCGAGGAAGGTACTCCGAACTAACTTCTTGTATATTTGGATTGAAGAGCTTGTGCCGAAGTGTACATTAATGACATGTTCTTTTTCTTTGATCAGTGATGGAAGTTGTACTAGCTGCGCCTCTCACCACCCAAGAATCAGGCCAAGTGCCAGAAGCCATCATTTCTGAGGCGACCTCCGTTGCGGCAATGGCACCAGTCGAAGTAACGCAGGGGAGCTCACTTTCTTTCGATGAACAGATGATAAACGAGCTCCTCGGTCGTCAGAGTGATCCCTTTGCGGACCTGCCATTTGGCCTGGGTGGATTCTCGTCTACTTCTGACACTTCAACTCAGACTATCACAGCTCATAGCGAAGCCAGAGCACAACAGGAAGCGACGATGTTGGCCGAGATTAATGCCGAGATGGCGGCCGCGGCGCATGGCGGCAGCGTAGAGGGCGGAGCAGCAGCACAGTGCCCTACTCCTCTTATGATTGTGTCTCCTGGGGGCACGCTCATTGATACTAGTGCATCAGTCCCTCCTCCGGCTGCGGATTCTGTTCCTCCGACTCCTCTTGTGGGAAGCATTCCCATAGAGTCCAGCTCGGATGAGGACGTCGACATTATGCCTTCACCCGAGGGGAGCCTGCCTAAGGAGAAAGGTTCCAAACGAAAGAGTATTGGTGGCTCCAGTAGCTCCTCGAGGAAGAAGAAGTTGAGGAAGCATAAGGATTAGACACTCCTTTTAGGCATATTTTTCTTTTTTGGCAGTCAGGGATTTTGTCACTTTTCTTTTTCCCCTTTTGTAGGCCGTGTTTAGATGTGGGTTCGGCCCCTGCAAGTAGGAGCATTTTGGAAAGGCTCATGTATGAACCGTTGCTTTTGATTTAGTTGAAAATAAAATTTTGTCTTCCAGTCTCAGCTTATGTTCTTTCTATGCTTGAATATTGCAGTGTTCGAACTTCGATTCGGTGTACTTGCATTATTTTATCGTTTCAAGAATAGCTCATTTTGCTTGTTAAGTATGGAAATCTCGGACTTGAGTTGTGATAGGGGATCGCATCGGAGCTGAACATCGTACAGTTTTGGGTAATGATTAACATTTGCCTCTGCCCCCAGTTCCAGGGTTAAGTTATGATGATCAGCTTGTGATTGCATCAAGCGAGGACCGAGTGGTCGAACTACACTTGTTTTCTTATGAATCATTTCATCCACACTCCGGGGGTATAAGTCATCTCGCAAGCAGTTGTTCGCACTCTGGGAACACGGAATTGACTGATGTTTATACTTCGTCTCGCACTCTGGGAACACGGAGTTAGTCGTTTATACTCCGCTTCGCACTCTGGGAACACGGAGTTAGTTGTTTATACTCCGCTTCGCACTCTGGGAACACAGAGTTAGTTGTTTATACTCCGTCTCACACTCTGGGAACACAGAGTTAATTGTTTATACTCCGCTTCGCACTCTGGGAATACGGAGTTGAATGTTTATACTCCGCTTCGCACGCTGGGAATACGGAGTCGAATGTTTATACTCCGCTTCGCATGCTGGGAACACGGAGTTAGTTGTTTATACTCCGTTTCTCACTTTGGGAACACGGAGTTAGTTGTTTATACTCCGTTTCTCACTCTGGGAACATGGAGTTGATTGTTTATACTCCGCTTCGCACTCTGGGAATACGGAGTTGAATGTTTATACTCCGCTTCGCACTCTGGGAATACAGAGTCGATTGTTCATACTCCGCTTCGCACTCTGGGAATACGGAGTCGATTGCAGGATTGTCGTGTGTCAATCCTATCAATATGGGTGTAATGGCTTGCCCCTGAGCTCGGGTTTCACTTAGCGAGCGGCCGGTCGTATCACAGCAACTCTCCATTTGAATAAGCCCATTGCGTGATGGGATTTAGCTCTTCGTGCATCGTGATGTCGTATATCGTACTTAATGAATCACAGCTCTGGCTCGAAGAAGTGGCATTTTATTGCTGAAATAAGAAAATGCGGCAAAGTCAGTTGCCTTGTTACAAAATTCAAATTTTGAAATGCAGAAACAAATTGCTAAATAGAATGAAATAAATAAAGCCTGTCATATGTAATAGCGACGGAGACTTTCGCTGTTCCAAGCCCTTGGCAAATCGAGACCGTCAACGGTCGACAGCTTGAATGTGCCATCTCCGAGTCTGCGTGTAATTACATACGGTCCTCCCCAGTTCGGCTTCATGTGCGAAGGAACTGGGTAGATTCTTTTGAGAACGAGGACGCCGAGTTCAAAGGTTCGAGGTCGAACTTTGGTGTTGTACAATCGGGCGACCCGACTTCGATGTGCAGCTGCTCTCAAATCAGCCTCTTCCCGTTTTTCATCCAACAGATCCAAAGATTCGGCCAGTAGTATAGCGTTCGTCTTCGGATCATAGTAAGTCACGCGATGAGAAAACACTTCCGTTTCGACCGGAATGACGGCCTCTGAGCCATAAGATAGGGAAAACGGAGTGTGTCCGGTCGCGGTTTTGTGAGTCGTTCGATAGGCCCATAATGCCATAGGAAGTTCGTCGACCCATTTGCCCCCAGCCTTTTCCAGTCGTTTCTTCAGGATGGATTTTATAACTTTATTGACAGCTTCAACTTGTCCATTCGCCTGGGGGTGAGCGACAGCCGAGAACTTTTTATGGACATGAAACCGTTGACAGAAATTCTTGAATTCCGCACTCTCGAATTGGGCTCCGTTATCAGTGATGATGGTATGCGGGAGTCCAAATCGACAGATGATGTTGCGAACCACGAAATTTATCACTTTTTTTGTCGTAATGGTTTCAAGGGCTTCGGCCTCAGCCCACTTTGTGAAGTAGTCAACGGCAACGATGGCGTATTTCGCACCGCCTTTTGCCAAAGGTAGAGCGCCGATGATATCGATGCCCCACATCGCGAATGGCCAGGGACTGACCATCTGGGTTATCTCGGTAGGCGGGGCTCTTGGAATTCGGGCATGTATCTGGCATTTATCGCACTTCCTGGCATAGTTCGCCGCATCTCGGTTCACTGTTGGCCAGTAATATCCATATCGGAGTATCTTCTTAGCGAGAGCTTGCCCTCCGGTATGTTCGCCACACTCTCCTTCGTGTACATCATGTAACACTCGTTTGATTTCCTCGTGGGCGATACATCTGAGGAGAGGAACGGAATAACCTCTCCTGTACATGACTCCATTCTGCATGACGAACCGCGAAACTTTCCATAGAATTTGTCTCTTCTCATTTCTAGGCTCAGGCAACGTCCCATTCTCAATGTAATTTCGATACGGAGTCATCCAAGACTCTCTACTGGGAGCGGTTTCAAACACAAAGTTCATTTCTATCCGATCGATGCTCGGGGAGGCCAAAGTTTCAACGGGGACAAGTCCCATTTGCTGCGCTTCCCCCGTGCTGTCTAATTTTGCCAGTGAATCGGCTTTCTGATTGTGTTCCCGAGGCACATAATAGATGGCATAATAATCAAACTGATTTAGTATTTCCTGAACTCGAGCCAAGTAAGCAGCCAGTCTTCAGTCTCTTGCTTGATATTCTCCTCGTACTTGACATACCACTAATTGTGAATCGCAATAAATTTCCACCGCGATAATTCGCAAGTCTCTGGCAAGTTTTAAGCCGGTTAAGAGGGCTTCATGTTCAGCTTCATTATTAGTTGCACGAAAGTCGAACTTCAAAGCATAACATATGGATCGGCCCTCGGGAGTCTCAAGGACAACCCCGGCACCCGAACATCGGTCATTTGACGCACCGTCAGTATACAGCTTCCAGATGTATTCGGGGGATTCACTGGTCTCGGGCAAGTCTTCTGGAATGGTGAATTCAGCTATGAAATCTGCCAGGACTTGTCCTTGAATGGCTCTCCGCGGAGCGTATGCGATATCAAATTGGCTTAGCTCAATGTTCCACTTGAGTAACCTACCGGATGTCTTAGGCCACGTGAGGACCTGTCGTAACGGCTGGTCGGTGTACACAGTAAGCGGATGAGCTTGGAAGTAAGGGCGGAGCTTTCTTGAGGCAATGACCAGGCAATAGGCCAGTTTCTCCAGTCTCGGATAATTTCTTTCAGCTCCTGTTAGCCGCTTACTAACGTAGTAGACCGGATTTTGCACTTTGTCTTCCTCCCGAACTAGCGCAGCACTAATCGCATGTTCCGATACTGCCAGGTAGAGGTATAATTGCTCGTGGTCAACGGGTTTTGATAAGATCGAAGGTGTTGAAAGATGTTGAACTAGTGATCGGAATGTGCCTTCACATTCCGTGGTCCATTCAAAATTCCGTTTTCCCTTCCGAATCAGGTCGAAGAAAGGAATGCATTTATCGGTGGACTTTGAAATTAACCTGCTCAATGCTGTGACCTTTCCGTTGAGACTCTGGACTTGCTTTATGGTTCTAGGGGTTTGCAGATTTCTTATAGCCCAGATTTTCTCAGGGTTGGCTTCTATCCCTCGAGCGTTGACAATGAATCCAAGGAACTTTCCAGATGCAACGCCGAAATGACACTTGAGCGGGTTGAGCTTCATCCCATACTCCCGGAGGATGCTGAACATTGAATCCAAATCTCTGACGTGATCTGTGGAGAATCGAGACTTCACCAGCATGTCATCCACGTAAACCTCCATGGTCTTCCCGATCTGATCGGCGAACATCCGATTGACTAAGCGTTGGTATGTTGCTCCAGCGTTCTTTAGACCAAACGGCATGACTTTGTAGCAATAGAGTCCCAGATCGGTCACGAAGCTGGTATGTTCCTGATCAGGCAAATGCATGGGTATTTGATTGTAGCCGGAATAAGCATCCATAAAGGATAGCAGCTCATGTCCGTCCGTTGAATCTACGAGCTGATCAATTCGTGGAAGTGGGAAGCTGTCTTTTGGACAGGCCTTGTTTAGTTCAGAGTAATCAACGCAGGTTCTCCATTTTCCGTTTGGTTTTCGGACCAGCACGGGGTTGGATACCCATTCTGGATACAGGGCATCTCGAATAAACCCATTCGATTATAGTTTATCGACTTCCTCCTTAAGGGCGGCAGATCTCTCTGGATCCATACCGCGCCTTTTCTGTTTTACTGGGACATGTCGCGGATCTATATTCAGGGAGTCACTTGCAATGCTCGGCGAGATTCCGCACATGTCAGAGTGTGTCCAGGCGAAGACGTCGAGATTCGCCCGAAGAAACTCGACCAATTCCTGCTGTGTCTGCTTGTTCAGTTGAGACCCGACTTTCAGCATCTTTGAATCATCATCCTCACTGATTGGGACGTCCACTGTCAGTTCGGCTGGAGAAGCTTGACTCTCCGTAGATTCGTCTTTATCCTCATTGTCCCTAGGATCCAGGTCTTTCAGGAATTGGTCATGGTGCCCGGGCCGAGGCCCAGGCATCAATTATCAATTATCAATGGAACGGACGCAGAGAGATTCCTCTACGCCCTTTCCCTTCTCTTTGCGTTGCGCCCCGCGCAGCTCAGCAACATAACAGGCCCTTCTCGTGGCCTGATCTCCTTGAACAACTCCAATCCCACGATCGGTGGGGAACTTCAGAGTTAAGCACCATGGGGCGATGGCCGCCCTGAATTCGGCTAGGGCCGGTCGGCCCAAAAATGCGTTATAAGGTGAATCAATTTCCAAGATGACAAACTGTAGCATCCGGACTCTCCGGCGTTCTCCAACCCCCAACTCAACCGGGAGTTCAGTTATTCCGATGGGTATCGTGGCACTTCCGTTGAAACCGTGGATTCGGGATGAACATGGTTTCAAATCCTTTGCCTCCATTTTCATTAAGTCGTAAGCCCGTTTAAGCAAGATATTCACGAAGCTTCCACTATCAACCAGGATCCTCTTCATCCAAGCAGGACCTACCTGGGCAGATATGACTAGTGGGTCGATTGTAGGGGCTTCGACCTTATCGGCGTCTCGGCTCCTGAACACGATATCATCAGATATTATCTTTTGTTGCTTTACCGGGGTTCCGTCTTCGCAATTACTACAACACTCGAAGTCCGCATGCCTGATAGAACTAGCATACGACTCCATTTCCCCCCAGCTTCTGTCTGTCGGGTGGGGACCACCACTTATTGTGTTAATAACTAACCTCCCGCCCTCACGGGCGGGTTCCTCATGTCTCTCCTGGTTTTGTGAATGATTCTGATTTGAAGGGCCCGCTCCACCAGACGGCGGCGCCCGTACAAACTGATCCAACTTCCTTTCTCTGATCAACTTTTCGATGAGGTCTTGCAAATGCCTACACTCATTGGTATTGTGGCCGTAGCTGTCATGGAATCTGCAGAACTTCCCTGTCTGAACCTGCCTCTCCGATGAGGGCTTCGGAGCTGGTTTCTTATACTGTATAGTGTTGCAGGTCTGTAAGTATACGTTTTCCAATGACGTATTTAACGGTGTATAATTGTCAAACATTTGAGCCCTACGTCGTGGACCTCGGCTCTGATCTCTTTTCTTATCTTGGCTATTGTTTCCTCTCGGTTGGGCTTGCTTATTCTGTATGTTCAGTTTAACTTTCCCGGAAATCTCACCGGATTGTTTAATTGCTACATTACTCTGTATTCCCTCAATATTGGGTCTCGCATCATCCTGCTTCCTAGACTGTTTTGCATCCTCTTGCCGCAAGAATTAAGCGGCCTTGGAGTAAAAACGGTCCAATGATGCGGGTGGTTTTCCTGCTAGCCAGTTCCCAAACTCAGAATCAGGATCAATCCCCTTGGTTAAAGCCATCAAGATTGAATTATCATTAGGATTGGTGATCTCAACACACGCCGCGTGGAACCTCTCCAGGTAACGCCGGAGTGTTTCTCCATGGGCTTGAGTGACGCTGGACAGGGTATTAACGTCTTTTGGCCTGGCAACATGCATACGGAACTGTTCTACAAACCTCTTGGCCAATTGATCGAACGAAGAAATTAATCTAGGTGGTAGGCGTGTAAACCACATTGTCGCGATTCCCCCCAGAGAGATGGGGAAACTTCGACACTTCACTGCATCGTCAGCCCTTACAGCGCTCATTGACCATTCATATTTCAGAATATGTTGGTTGGGGTCACTATTTCCTTCATACATCGGGAGAGTTGGCATTCTGAATCGTCTAGGGGGTTGAGCGTGTAACACTTCGTCTGTGAAAGGGGTATGACTACGAGAAATCCCCCAATCATCATTAGTGAGCCCCTGACTCTCGCGTATCATTTGACGTATCATGGTTGATATATCCGACACTGGCAGATTCTGAGTATGATGAGCTAAGGCGTGGTCGGGTTCCACGGTGCGAGTCTGGATCGGGCGCTGTCGACGATCCGTATCTCGCCTCCTTGGCTCAGCGTCTTCTAGGACATATGGTTCAGGAGTATGTCCACGCTGTTGATTGATCGGCTCTGATTGATTTCGGGTATCAACCCTTGTTTCTGCTGCGGCGGTTGTGGCGCGGTTATCCGTGGTGTACTGTGGGGCAGTAGTGTACTATGGGGCAGTGCCTCCTCGTGTCGAGGGTCCCATTTGGAAGCTGGTCGATGGTCCTGCACTCAGTTGCCTAACGGTTAAGGCGGGTTGATATCCAGCAGCTTGAGCGCGACTCCCCTCTAACCGAGGACGGGTAGTCCTGTGGTGATAGTCAGATGAAGCTGAGCTTTCGGTAGATGCTCTGGAGGCATCATCTCTCCTGGACCTTCTGTGGCCCCGGCGGTTTAGCTGGTTGGTCAGCTCGATATTGGCACGCAACTGTTCCGCCAACTGCTGACGGCTTTGGGTCAGCTCCTGGAGCAATACTTGAAACTCCTGTCGGGTGACTAGCCCTGTCGAATCCGAGTGAGCGGTATTGTCTTGATTAGATGAAGGCTGCTGTGTGGGATTCTGCCTATCTCGGCCTTCTTGCTCTGTAGCGGTAGCGCCAGTTCTTGTGCTAACCATCTTCTGTAGTGGAGTCCTTTCCTAGATTTTATGCAAATCAGAATAGAGTGGCAGGATTCCGAATTAGATATCTGGATCTTCCTCTTGGATGTATGCAATCCGGTATCGATGGTAGATCCAAGGAGCAGGAGAAAAAACTGGTTTTCTCAGTGAAAGCACCAAAGTGTTTGTACCAAAAATGGGCACAACACTCTTCGGGAGTTATTTGAAGAGATAAAGTGAAGATTATAAATGTAAAACAGAGGTTATCTAACAAAAACTCCAACAAACAGAAATGTAAAATGCACAGACAAGCAATTTAGAGTGGTTCGGCGTATTGCCTACGTCCACTATGAAGTTTTGATGATTTTATTGATCCTCTTTCAATGATTACAAGCGATTATAGAGAAGAACAACGGATTACAGATTAGAATTCGAAATTGACAGCAAAAGTAGGATGCAAATCTCAATCCGGCAGAGTCTGGACGCTTCAGAGGAAAAAGATCCCTTTTCTGTTGGCTCTGGGGCTCTATTTATAGGCGTAGGAGGCTCAGATTTCGCCCAAACTCCGGGAGACTTGGTCTGACACGTGAGGGGACCCACTCGACCGTTTCCAGAAAGTTTGGCCTCGATCTGCAATCGATACGAATCCATTTCGTATCGATCAAGACGACATCCAATTAAGCTGAAATTTGGTGGAGACCTTCTTTAGTGTGCATTAAAGCTTCCCTTAAAATTTCACTGGATTTGGATTAGTGGATCACGAGATATGGTCGATACGAACTGAGATTTCTCGAAGGCTGTCTGGTTCGTCTCCATGACTTCGACTCCATCCCTTCGTATCGAAGACTGCACGTGCTCTCAAGATGAGGTGGCGCGCACGCTTCGCCTCGATCCGGTCTTTACTCCGAGTCGACCGCGTCGACTCTATATATCTCGGCACGTTCGCATCGAAGGATGACACGTCATCTTGGTTTGATGGCCTGATGGATTCGAATAAAGCGATGGTCAATGGATACGAACAACTCTTTCTCCCATGGATACGAAGAATAGTAGCCTCGATGGATACGATACACGTCACCTGTTGATGGGTTCGAACCTATGTCGATGCGAACTCGATGGGTTCGAATGAAGGAGATCTGATGGATGCGAAACAGACGTTGGCTGATGGATACGAAGCGCTTCAACTGCTGATGTGTACGAAGTCCATCGATACGAGCTCAATGGATTCGAATGAAATCGAGTTGAACCTGGGTATTTTGGTGGATTCGAAGTTGATCGATACAGAGATGATCGATTCGACCTAGAGCCTGGAGATGGATACAAAATTACACATAGTGATGGACACGAAATCTGGGCTTTTCCCTTCAATTTGAATCGATCATAACTTGAGCATGTGAACCCGGATTGACCCGAAATTTGAGATGTTGACTTCTATGATCTTCCTTGTGATGTCCTATCAATTGTAGCTCAATCTGGACTCAGACAAAATCCAGCGATATCCATGGCGGGCTATTCCTGTTCTCTAGTTGGTTCCTTGGTGTCCTGGCCTTGCCAAAAGGCGGGATAACAGTTTGTACAATAAACGTTGTAAAAAATCCTGTTTTACAACATTTTCGACAAAAACGTTGTAAAAACCTTCATTTTAACAACGTTTTTTTTAGTAAAACTGGATTTTTTACAATGTTTTATTCAAAATGGTTGTAAAATCTTTTTTTACAACTTTTATTAGTAAACATTATCGTATTGCTCTTTTAACAACATTTTTAAACATGTTGTAAAAACATTATTTTTTTTACAACTAGATATTAACTTACTACAACTTTTTTTGAAGTAGTTTTACTCAAAGGTATATGTTAATCTTTTTGAATATTTTTAGTTTTGTTTAAAATATTATAATAATTTATAATTTATAATTAATAACAAATATTTAATACTTATTTAAATAATTTATATACGGTAATTTATAATTAATAATTTCTAAATGAAAACCTATTATAATTAACAACAAACAATTATTAATAAATAATTCATAATTGTTATCTATAATCAATAACTATTTTTTACATGTAATAATTTATTATAGTTAATTATGAATAATTAGTAAATTACAGTTAATAATTTATACTCTAAAATCTTGTTCCTCAGAATTTTTCGTAACTAATAAAAGAAACATCCAACACTACAACAAAAGCTGAAAATAGCGGTAGATTATAATTGTGGAATTTTTCATTTCTAAATTTGCAACGGATTTTCGAGCGATTGACAAAGGATAATTTTAATCTTTTTCTATTTTAAATTCTTTTATATTATCATCGTTCACTTATTATATTCATTACTAAACCATTACATATTGCATTAATTTACTGATAGAAATTTTTTGATGCTAATTCCTGCTGCAAATTAAGGAAGATTATTGATGTTTCTTTTCGAATCTATTTTTCGAATTTTTAATCATATTTATTTACAATTAGTAAATTATGTTTGTACTAAAACCATTTTCTGCTCTAAAACCACAAATTCCAAATCGTTCATGCTAATTTGTACGAAAAGCCACCTCTAACTAACGCGACTCCTTGTCAGCTCCACCGCGTATGCATATGCAACTCTCGACCACTGCACATGTCGTTTGCGTCTCACTTTAACATCTCGGTATGGAGTTAAATAAAAATAAACATAATGAAATATATTTTTGGATTTTTGAATTGGGATTTCAATAAATAAAATGGATGTTTGGATTTAAAATGGATTTAAATTGTGGTAATATTTCAAAAGGGATAAAGAGCGAAAATATTTAGCAAATGAGATAAAAGAATATTTTGGGAATTTCTACTGAATTTAATTCAATATAGTTGATATTTGGGTTTATGTTGGACTAAAAAGGAGAATAGTGATTTAAAATTCGAATTTTAAACTTGTACATTGTTTTATGAATCCAAAAGTAATTTAAAATTTAATTTTGGCGAAACAAATGACATTTTTGAATTTTGAATTATTTTGAGAAATAAACAATTATTTTAAAATTGTTTAAGACCAAAACGAGGTGATTTAACTACGGAAAAATTATTTCAGACAAAGATAAAAGCATGAAATTTATGTGGTGGCTCTAAATTTAAGAGGTAAAATAATTTTGAATTGAATTTTAAATTGTGATTTGTTTTGCAATTTGAAGAAGAGAGATTAATTCATTTTGTTATTGGGCCTAAATACTCTAAAGCCCTAACCCAAACCCTACTTTCCCATCCTTACCTCATCTTCGTACAGCCTCCCCTCTCGACTTAAATTAGGATCCGAACACTCTTTCCTCTCCTGCCTTAAATCACTCACAAAATAAATACGAAAAAAAAGCGCGTGCATCAAGGAGGCTCATGTGGGGTACGACGACACAAAAATGTAGCTAGGGACTCGCGATTTCGACGACGCTGTGGTGCTTGTCCAGCGCTGATGGCACGCGAGGTGGCACAGGCGGAGGCGTTTAGGTGCGTGATTTATGGGTAGAGTCGGCCCTTTAGTAAGGCGTCAAAAGCGTTCGCTTTGGGCCCTAAAAAATTATAGTGCATCGGGTCGCGATGTCATATTCGCATATACAGCTAATAGAAAAAAATGGCACAGCAGCCCAAAGAAAAAAATCGCAGAGTAGGAGGCAGCGACGAAGCTAAGCATGATGATTAATGCGAATCTACAAATCCAATCTCCAATTGAAGGTTCGAACTCCAAGATCGAAGATTTATCTTCTCCTCCTCGCCGCCTTCGCCTATGCCTCCTCCTCGCCGCCTTCGCCTATACCTCCTCCTAGCCATCACATGCTACTGACCCTAGCTTTTCCCATCCCGTCGATGTCCAGCTTGCTAGTTGCCGCCATTGACCCAACCTCCTCACCTCCGAATAAAAATCCATGTTCCAATCTTTAATAAATCTCCGAGCAAGTCCAACGGATCATGAAAGACATGTTTGGAGCATCAAATTCTCTTGTGAATTTTGGTAAGGTTTATCAAAATTTGGTTTTAGTCTCTAATTCTCCTTTTGTATTTGTCATCAGTGTAGTGCAAATGCACAAAATGATTTGGTAATTGATTAAATGCAAACCCAGCTATATATATGTGGATATAATTTTGGAATTGATGCTAATTTTTGTTATTAAATTTGGTTTCTACGAAATCAATAGAATATCGATTGTAAACTATAGTATGTGATGGTTATACAGTTAACATTATGTTTGAATTTGTTAAAGATAGATTTTAGTGAGGTGCTAAAATAATGTAATCTAATCCATTGTATTTATTTGTCTGTGTTTTCTATATAGTGTTCCATAATTGGTGTTTTAATGACATGTGTGTGCCAACTTTTATTTGTTAGTTAATATCATAAATTTTCAATTCCTGCTTAATATAATTGAAGCAAATAGTTTTCATGGTACCATGTATTTTTTTGTTAGTGAGTGATGTAACATTCAAATTGAAAAAAAATTGTGATGCATAGTACCAATTTGTGCCTGTTGATTTACTTCAATTTGTGATGGTTCAAATGTTGATTTACTTCAATGTAACTTATTGTTGCTTATCCAAACAAGTTTCAAGTTGTTGCTGACCAAGGAACGGAGATGCATTGATGAACTTTGGCCTAAGATATGGTCATGACATAGTGTACATATAAAGAGATGTAGCTGCTGCTCAGTTGAATTTTCTGTCCATTGATAGGTAAAGAGTTGGAACAAAGTAGGTAAAATATCCAAAAGAATGGGATGAAAAGTTTTTGTGCAGATAAATTAGCTTTTTAATTATAAAATGTAAAAATAAAAATAGTATGAAAATATAAATAAACCCTTTTTGTTTTATTTATTTGCATGCATATTATGATACCACCGCATGAGATTGTGTTGTATTTTTCCTATCTAGATGGTAATATATACTCGACTAATGGAAAAAAAGCTTCTGTTCTGGCTTCTAATTCTACAATCGAAAACTTATACAAATCAATGTGCAAAACTTTTAGTGCTAAGTTAATATCATCCTAGACTACATTATAATCAATGCCCCATGTGTGAGGCATAAGCCTCATCCTAGTAATTGTTATGAAGATAGCTGTCTATTTTTGTTCATTTTTTCATTATTTAATCACATTAATTTTTGTATACAGGCCTTGGTATATAATTGGCTTTAGGTATAAAAAGTTCTAGGACCGACCATGCTTCTAGGTAGCACAACGGAAGTTGGCAACATAGGAGATACAAGGTGGATTTAGGTGCGCGATGGTGGCTAAGGACTGGCGAAGTCTAAAGCAACGAGGGGTTGGTAGTTGGAGGGTTTGACGAGGGATTGTGGAGGCTTAATAGGCAAGCGACGTCAGCAAATTTTCCGAGTAGAAGCAGCGAGGTGAGTGTATACTTGTTTGATGAGTTAATTGAATAAATGATCTGATGTTTGTTATTGTTGGATGCCAGTGGCATTTTGCTCAAGCTCAATGAACCCGTCGAGCAAACCTACGCGACAATTCCCAATAAATACGGTATTTTTATCATACATGAGTTTATGGAAATTTTTTGTTATTGCATTATTTTTCCTATATAGTTTTTGAATTGAATTAAAAACTATGTTTGATGGGACTGAGATTGAAACAGAGTGAAATAAAGCAAGGATTCAAGAGGGCTTTTAAAGCTACTTGGCCTAAGAAGCTTTGTTATCAGGTTTACTTGGTTCAAATTCCAATGATTTTGATTGTTTTATTTTGAGTTATTGTATCGTTAATTTAGACTATCCAAAACTTACCAAATATCCAGACTTTGTTTGTTGATATTGAGCTTTATGAATAATTCTTGTTAAGAAAAACTTTTGCTTCTCTTCTTTGATTAGCAAGCTCCATCTTCTAAGCGTGAATAATATACATTTGTCAAACTAATAAATTATTCTATAATTAATTATGGTTAACTTTGTTATTTATTCATCTTGTTGATCTATTTGCAAAGAAAAGAAAATTTGGCAAAACATTGGACATGAAAGGTTTATTTTGCTCCTCGTCCACATCACACATTGTAATGTGATGAATCAATTACCGCGATACAATGAACCAAAGATAAATATTAAAATATTAAAATATTAGGGAAGCCAAATATGTATAGTTGCATGAAATGATGTAGCATTTACTTGATGGAAGAGTAGTCTTTATAAACTATGGTAGAATTATTGGTTTTGATTTCTATGGAGCGTGCTTCGAATAAAAAAATTATGTACTTAATAAAATGTAAGTAATAACGAATGGGGATAAAATTTTACTATCAAATAATTTGTTTCTTTGTAGGACAATTTGATGAGAGCTTTTATAGAGCATCTTGCCACTCTTTAAGAGACTACTGGCGACGAAATAGTATAGTTACCTCCGGAGGAAGGAGACAGTGGATGCCATATTCAAATCATTGTGGTACCAAATGCCAAAAATTGTTTTACCCCATCAGGACTTTAGAGGTACAAAATTTCTATTATCCTTTTAACTATGTGCTTCATGAACATTTTTAACATAATAATATAGCCTAACATTTTCCATTAAATTAAGAATTCATATAATTATGAGCAATATCATTTACAAATACATCTTAGTAACAATTCGATATTCTCAAATTCTAAAGTGGGATATGGTTAACCCTTTATATCCAACTAAAGTTGTGTTAGTACTGTTCAAGACATGTTATTATCTGTCCTATATATTTTTTGACTTTGTGTACTCACTCGTCCATAAATGCCGGTTGAATAGGTAATGTGATCAAGCTTGTAGTTTGCATGGCAAGGTGATGTGGATGATTGCAGGACAGTTGGGCACCCATGTTGTGTCTGTGCACATACCAGCAATCGGTAAACATAACATTATTATCATTCTCAATTTAGTTTTAAATAATATGATATTTATATGACTGTTGTTATATGCATCAAAGAAGAGTAAAATAATACTTTTAACTTTGAGTAGGACAATTTGTTACTGAGAAATATACAAAGAGGCAATTCTATGTTCTTTGGTCGTCTATGTATTAGTATGATGATTAACTTAACATATATACCTTTATTAGATTAACAATATGGGATTTTCTTATAACACATAGTTTAACTCAACTAGAGTATATGATATATCTGGCACATATAGAAAACAATAAAAGCAAAACATTAGAGCATGATTAATGTTGAATTTATTATTGTTAAATTGTTATAAATCTTTTATATTTGCATTCCGTAATTTCATATTTTTATGCTGAGTTGTGTATGGCATATTGAGTTTAGGATGGTATCCCAGGTTTTTTTTCATCTGTTGATTTCCCCTAAAGTGAGTTTTATCTTGATCAAAAAGTAATATGTACAATTTAAATTTGTATATTTCAATTTTACTGTATGGTATTAGTTGAGATATATTGGAAGCTGATTGTTGGTATCCTTATCCTTGATTGGTCATTTTCTTGAAACTTCTTTTTATTCCAACTATAGGTTTTGAAAGTAATTAAAAGGAGGATTAATGCTGCACCCATTAACTTGCCATAACATGCATTGTTGTTTGCTACCTATAATGGTCATTCTGTGAAGTAGTTTTCAGTGTTCTATATCCATTACATGACATCTAATGGGATTAGTTTCATGGTTATAGTGGTATAATGATTGAAATACGAACATCAAAGTGAAAATGTGTGTTTTTTTCCTCCTTGATTGGTCAGAATAATGATATTTTTTACTGTGAATTAATGGATTTCTTGATTTCATGTTCCCTTTATATATGTTCAGTTTTTTTGGATATTATTGCAAGGGTGGATCAGTAAGTTAAACTTCCCACTAGTCATAATTTGATAATTGGTTTTTGTTCCAATTTTGTTAATGTTGGTCTCACAAACAGTATGGTTTACACATCACCTTCTCATATTCATTCCCGTTGATAAGTTTCTTTCATATTGTTCTTTTATGAGACTTAATCTAGTTGTATTCGACTAATTTATCATGCTAATTTTGCTTGCAGTCATACACACCATCGCATCATGGTAGTATTAGTTTCCAAAACAGTTATATACGGTTGCTTGGCACAAGGATTTCGTCATCGTTATCGATTAGACCGTTGTGCGTTGGTATTGGTATGTTTTGGTCTTTTTGTTTGCATATATGTGGTCCAACATGTGTGTTTGTGTTGGAAACTACGATATTTTGTCTGTGTTGTGGTGAGAGCAATGATATTTTATTTGTATGATATTTTTTCTGTGTTGGAACATGTGTTAGCTTATTTCGAATGAAGCGGTTTGGAAAGGTGTTCCATTTTGTTCGTGTTTTTTATATTTAAGTTACTATGGTAACATTATTCTATTTGTTGCAATACTATTCTGAGATGCAGCTGGAGCTTCAAATGCATATACAGCTTTTAAAAAAATTGCAGTAAATATTTCACGATATTCAAAAAATGTTGTAAAAAACATGTTGCAACAGTAATAAAAAGTTGTAAAAAAAGTATATTACAACTTTTATAAAATGTTGTGATAAGCTTTTACACAACATTTTGTTGAAGTTGTAAAAAGGGTTTTTGATATTTATATTAGTGATTTCCAACGTCAGATAAAAGTTTAAAAGACTTTATTACAACATCTTAAAAACGTTGCAGCAAATTTTATTGCAATGTTTTCATACAACGCCAGAAAAAGGTTGTAAATTACTCTAACACTATTACAATTTGCCCTATGACAACGTTTGTAAAAACGTTGCGAACCCCTATTACAATGGTTTTTTGGTGTTGTAATAAGATATTTTTGTTGTAGTGGGCCAAACAATAGCGTACAATGGCAGACGGCATTGTACATAGAAATAGAGATGTAGATAAGGTGAAGGCACTAACGATCGACCCAATGGTTATTTCGGCCATGATCGGCCCCGCCTTGGTAAGGTAGATCTTGATTGACTGTGGTAGTTCAGTGAATATTATTTTCAAAAAGGATTACGATTAGATGAGGATGGAAGCCAAGGACTTGAAACCATCTAAAGCCCACATCCATGGCTTTAACGGTGCTGCGACCGAAGCCATCGGTTATGTTGAATTAGCCATAGAGTTGGGAGAAGGCGACCACACGAGAGTGCGAATGTTGCCATTTGTTGTTCAGGATGTGGACTCTCCATATACTATTTTTCTTAGTCGACCGGCCCATGCCGTATCTAACCTTAAAATTCCCAACTGACAATGGCGTGGGAGTTGTACATGGAGGTCAGGTGACCAGACGTTCCTGCTATGTGGCTGAGTTGAGGAACGCTCAGTGGAAGGAGAAAGTTAAGGGTGTGGAAAAGTCTCTCCGCGTCCAAGCCACCGAGGATTGACAACTAAGGGCCTTGGCTCGGGCGCCATAGTTGGTTCTATAAAGATATAGATCCAAGGAATGATGAGGAGGAGCCTAAAGAAACCAAGGCTGCACCGGCTGAGCTAACGATTGACATCATGGTCAGCCATGATGACCCATCGCGGGTCCTAAGAATCGGATCACAACTCAGCCCCTCGATGATGAAGGAACTTGCTGGTTTTCTTTGAGCGAATCTCGATGCATTTGCTTAGACCTACTTTGACATGTGTGTGATCGCGCATGCCTTTGTGCGCTATGCATTAAATATCGACCCGAGGCATGTCCCGGTGAAACGGAAAAGGCACGGTGTGGATCCGGAGAGATCTACTGCTCTTAAAGAGGAGTTGGATAGACTCAAAAGCAACGGGTTTATTCATGATGCACTATACCTTAAATGGGTATCTGATCCTGTACTTGTGAGAAAGGCGAATGGAAAGCCGTGAACATGCATTGACTATTCGGACTCAAACAAGGTGTGTCCGAAAGACAGTTTTCCCCTCCCAAGGATCGACCAGTTGGTGGACTCAACCAGAGGACAGGAATTGCTATCTTTCATGGATGTGTACTTCGAATATAACCAAATCCCGATGCACATCCCCGAACAGGAGCACACCGGCTATATTACTGATGTGGTATTGCATTGCTATGTGGTAATGCCATTTGGATTGAAGAATGCTGGAGCAACTTTTAAGGGCATGGTCAACTGAATATTTAAAGATCAAATTGGAAAGACGATGGAGGTATATGTGGATGATATGCTCGTGAAGTCACGACGATCAAGTGGCACATTAGAGACTTAACAGAGATGTTCGATATCCTCCGATATTACAAAATGAAGATCAATTCCCTAAAATATTCCTTTAGCGTCGCATCAGGAAAATTATCGGGTTTCATTGTTAATGCTCGTGGAATCGAAGCTAATCTTGAGAAAATTCTAGCAATTCGCAACATCCAAGCGCCAAAGACTATCAAACAAGTATAGAGCCTAAATGGGAAGGTTGCCACCTTAAGCCGGTCTATTTCCAGAGCCATTGATAAATGTACTCCTTTCTTCAACCTACTAAGAAGAGGGAAGAGAACTTTGAATGGACACAGAAGTGTGAAGATGCATTCCAAGCTATAATGAACCACTTGGAGAGACCTCCTATCTTGTCAAAGCCGATGGATCGCGAAGAATTGTATATCTACTTGCCTGTGTCGGTACACGCTATAAGTGCCGCACTGCTTTGCGAGGAGTATCGAATTCAGAGACCGGTCTATTATGTTAGCTAGTGATTAACATGAGCTGAAAGGAACTATCTGAAGATAGAGAAATTGGCGTACAACTTGTTGATTGCTCCACGAAAGCTCCACCCCTATTTTCAGGCTCATCCCATCAACATTTACACCACTCAGCCGTTACTATAGGTCTTACAACGACCTAAGACGTCTGAAAGGTTACTGAAGTGGAACATCAAACTAAGCCAATTTGACATCACTTATCTGCCTCAAAGAGCCATCCAGGGATAGGCACTGGCAGAATTTATAGCAGAATTCATTGCACATGATGATCTCCCAGAGAATTATGGAGCCCCTACCATTCGGTGGAAATGTAGATGGACGGAGCATCCGATAGTCGTTGTTCTGGTGCCGGAGTTGTGCTAGTAACTTCAGAGGATCGATCAATTTGCTACGCTTTGAAGCTTCACTTCCCCACAATGAACAAGGAAGCTGGGTATGAAGCCTTGATTGTTGGACTCAAACTTCCCATAGAACTGCGAATAAAATCTCTTGAAATCTTTTGCGATTCCTAGTTGGTGGTATATCAAGTCAGGGGAGATTACCAGGCTAAAGAACAATGACTCGCTCCGTACCTTATCCGAGTCCAAGAGCTATTAACTGACTGAGTATTATGACATCACGCACATTCCTCGGGATCAAGACTCATTGGCAAAGTTTGCAAGCACCAGAGATGCACAACAAATTGGCTTGGTTCTAGTCGAAGTACTAGATGCTCCGAGCATAAACCAGATGGAAATTGATTGGATACTAGAGATGGAGCCTGAGAAGGAGTTGTGGATGACTCAAATTAAAGATTATTTTCTACAAGGAGTCCTTCCCGAACGGAGGAATGAAAGATGACAAATCCTCCATAAAGCTTCACGATATATCATTCAGGAAGGAGTCATGTATAGAAAGGGTTTTTCCATTCCCCTGCTCCGGTGTATCGTTCGTGATGAAATAAAACGAGTCCTAAGGGAAGTTCATGAAGGGGAATGTGGTGATCACACTTGGGGGGGGGCAACAAATCCTAACAAAGAAAATACTCAGTTATGGGTATTACCGGCCAACCATCAACCGAGATGCTACCGATTACGCTAAGTGATGCGACAAATGCCAGATGTATGCAAAAGTTCCTAGAGCTCCGCCAAAGGAAATTACATAAATGGCCAGTCCATGGCCGTTTGCCACATAGGGCATAGACATTATCGGTTCCTTACCGATCTCTATAGGTGGTGCGAAGTACGCCATCGTAGCAGTTGATTACTTCACCAAATGGGCCGAAGCATAATCTTTAACCATGATCACGACGAAGAAAGTAACCAATTTCATTGTCTGGAACATCATCTATCATTTTGGCCTTCCACAAACCACTATAACTGATAATGGATCCCAATTTGAAAGCGCTGAATTCGAAGACTTCTGCCGTTGGCATCATATTGAAAAGAGATTTGCGGCAGTTGCTTACCCTCAAGCGAATGGATAAGTTGAAGCTGTGAACAAAATCATAAAGTACATTTTGAATAAACGTTTGGATAAGGCTAGTGGCAAGTGGGTGGACAAACTCCCAAAAGCATTATGGGCGTACAAAACCGCCCACAAGTCTGCGACTAGCCATACTCTGTTCGCCCTTGCTTACGGCTCCGAAGCCTTCATTCCTTTTGAACGCCAACTCCCTTCTCATCGAGTGACCTACTACGATCCCAGAACAAATAGCGATCTCCTCTTAGAATCTCTAGACTTGGTAGATGAGAAGCATAAAGAGGCTGATTTGAGGGCAGCTGCACATCGATATCGGGTTGCCCGATACTACAACACTAAAGTCCGACCTAGGAACTTCGAAATCGACAATCTCGTCTTGAAACGGGCTTTTCCTGTCCCGTCACACATAAGTCCTACTTGGGAGGGACCATGCGTCATTGAACAGAGGCTTGGAGAAGGAACTTTCAAGTTAGCGACTATTGATGTCGTCACACTCCCAAGGGTGTGGAATAGTGAGCATTTACGATGCTATTTCACTTAGTCTATTCTTTTTTATTCAATTATATTTAATTTTCGAATTTGCTTTAGCATTTTTTTTTCCAGATATGTAATAAGACAAATTTTGTTATTTCTTTCCATGTGGCAAATAAAACTTGAAATTTCCTTCATATATGTGATTGCTATAGCATTACATATTAGTCATGATACCCGACTAACTAATACTGACATGTCCGAGCAGATTCCTTGAGTTTGGAGCCAACCGATTACACAAGTTCAATATTGGACTAAACAAAATGAACGTTGTCTGATCGTTCGTTTGATGATTCTCGTTCACAGCCCGATGGGTGGAGTACCTAGCGAGAAATGGATGTGACTTGACCATCCGATAATCAAATTAATCCTACCAAGCAATGGGACAGATGTGAATCAATAACCAATCGTAACACGACCAATCGCTCTCCGAGTTAAACCCCGAGCTTGGGGACAAGTCAATCAATCAAGGAAGATACGCTTCGACTATTTTTCAAAATAACTTTAAGTCTCCAGAGTGTGGACCGGAGTATAAACATAGATTGGATGCGATCTAACCATCCGCCAATGAACTCTTATCCCCAAAGTGTGGATATAAGTATAAACAAATAGACGAGTGTGATTTGACAACTCACTATTGCATTAACTTCGACATAAAATTGAAAGGAGGAGTATAAATTCACTAAAGATGGAATTCGACCATCCACTATCTAACTCCTTTAACCCAAGAACTTGGGGCATGAGTATAATCACTTAAACAGCTGAATCCGATAGTGTAACACTAAGACTTGAGCCCGGCGTCTAGTATGACTTAAGGCCACGACTATGTGGAGGCCTTGGGATAAACTTAAAGGTTTATCATCCAAATCAACGAGCAACGAATTACAAGTACAATGAATGGAAAATGCCGTAGCCCAACTACTTAAGCAAATTCACACAAAAGTTCGACAAAAGTAAAAGAACTTTATTTACATAAGCTTGGAAAGTCAAGTATAAGTATTCGCAGCAAATGAATCAAAAAACGGGGGCTGTTCCAGTACAAATTCAGCCAACAAAACCCAAAAGACTTGGTAGCATGAGTACATGCAAAGAATCACTTCCTCCTTGGCTTCCTATTCTTCTTCTTGGAATCGGAAGATATTTCACTCGAACTTTACCCACTCCTCTTCTTTCCTCTCTTCCCGCTTCTTTGGCCTTTCACCGGAGCAGTCTTGGGTCACCCAATAGGTACATCTTGAACAGCATCTGGTTGAGGAGCGGAAGCATGCACAGTTTCTCCAGGCAAAAATGATGGAGATGGGAGGGGGACGAGCTCCGTTTTCTCCTACTTGACTTTCATCTCAAGTGCAATGTCTGCCCTAAGTTTCTATGCCATTTCTTGCATAAAGGGGCTTGACAAGGATTGGGAAGCTCCAATAATCACAACGTCATCATCAACAAGAGTCTCTTGACGTGGATCGCTTTCTTCCCTCAACAAAGCGTCCACTAAGTCCTCATCGATCACAAAGTCTTCCTCTTCCGGGACATCTTAGGTTTTCTGCCAAAGCCATGACAGTAACGGACTCCATCATAGGCACCTGAGGTCCTTGTTAAGATTCTCGAGGAAGAGGTGGAACTACAGCCGGCAAATCGAAAGCTGAGGAAAGTAACTAAAGAGATTGATATATCAACTGGGAACACTCCAGCTTTCAGAAGGACAGGTGAGTTTAATGAAATACCTTCTCCAGATTGGTCCCTTAAATGAGCCGAAGTGCCACTAGAATCTCCTTCCATAATCGGGGAGAGCCCACTAGATGAGCAATATGCGACTTCTTCGAATTGTAACCAGGCTCAATAGAATAATCCATAATAATGTTGGGAATAGCTTGGGTCACTGGATTCTAGTCATCTGCGACATTGTGTGACATGGATCCGGAACCTTCACCAGCTTCATGTTGAGAGGTTGTAACGTGCTATTTTTGGAGTATAAGCTGGGTTTTATGTAGAACCTTGGGTTCATCACCCAATAGAATTTCGCCTTCCAGCCTCATCAAATCGATTTTTTTGATGCCAAGAGCCATTTCTCCTCCTAAACAAGATGCTCCCAAGCACATACAAGATGGTAAGGGTAGTCACCCCGGAGTCACTCTAAGTTTCTATTCTTCGGGATGTTGGTATTGTAAAGAATAAGCAGTGTATCTAGTTCTTCCATAACCTCCTCCCTGGCCTCTTCTTTCGTGGCCTCCACTTCTCGTTTAACTAGGGCATCAATGTCTTTGGCTTTTTCAACAACTTCGTCTCTTTCAAGCCTAATGGTAACCAATTCATCACAGGCATCCTGGTCGATTTTCAGCTCTTCCTCTTTATCTTTGGATTCGTGCTCAAACTTAGTCTTGTACTCGGCTGTGCTTCTTTAGGCTGCATCCCTTTCTAACACTAATTTATGGTTCTAATGATGAAGCGCTTCAACTTTGGCTAAGTGCCTGGCTTTCTCATCCTCGAGCGCCTTGATGGTCGTTTCTGCTTTTTTCTCGGCTTCTGCCTGTGAGCTCTTTGAAGATTCTAACTCATTGGTTAGATTTCGATGATCTGCTTGTCCCGGGCCTCTTGGCATTTCAACTTCTCAATCTATGCCGCTTTCTCCCAAAATACTTTAGAAATCCTCTCTGCCGCTCTCATCCACTCATTATACTGCTTATGGATATCATTCACACAATCTATAGTTATTTGCTAGAATTTCTCAAAAACTTTCTTAAGATTATATACTGTTATTGAGAATATCTATTCTCACTATTATGCTTTATGCTTTACTAATCTAATTCCTAAGCCCACTATTGTATTCGGCCCAAAATAAAGTATACAAGGCCATATCTATTTAAATTAGATACTTTCCCTCTTTTGTATGATACGAAGAAGATGAAATCATAATAATAGAAATTAATGGCGTCTGATAATTTCATAATCTTCTCTTGAGTATTGTTGATTACATGGTATCAGAGCATCAGATCTGATATTCCTCGAGATAAGGGTGGACGTTTTTTTTTAATTACTCGCGCGTGTTATTTTCTTCAGTAATTTGTTTTCTTCATACCCAGTTTCTTCATCGTCAAGCTAGCAAACCATGACTGAATCCAAGGGAGTAGATGTAATGGCGCTAATGCCTAAAATTACTGATCGGAAATTGAATAGCATGAATTACAGTGAGTGGAGTAAAACGATTAGACTCTATATAAGGAGTATTGATAAGACAGATCATCTGATTAATGATTCACCTCAACCAGATTCAAAAGCCAAAGCGGATCTGGAGTGGCTTCGTGATGATGCTCGCTTATTTCTGCAAATCCGAAATTCGATTGAAAACGAAGTGATTGGATTAGTTAATCACTGTGAAACAGTGAAGGAATTAATGGAGTACTTGGAATTTTTGTATTCAGGGAAGGGTAATCTAACAAGGATGTATGATGTATGCCGATCATTCTATAGAGCTGAGAAGAAAGATATGAGTCTCATGAGTTATTTTATGGCATTTAAACAAACTTATGAAGATCTTAACCTCTTGTTGCCAATGAGCACAGACATTAAGGTGCAGCAGAAGCAGCGTGAACAAATGGCTATAATGAGTTTCCTAGCTGGATTACCATCTGAATTTGAAGGAGTTAAATCACAGATTCTTGCAAATACTGAGATAACTACCCTCAGTGATGTGTACAGTCGAGTGTTGAAATCAGGAACTGGATCACATGGCAGTGATTCAAGTGGAAACAATGTGGACAGTGCATTTGTTGGAAGTGCAAATGTGGTGTCTCATAGTCAAACTGATGCTAGTAAAGGAAGTGCACAGCAACGTACACAAGGCTGGAGACCACAACAACCATCCAATTCTCAAAGTTGGAGACCACCCCGTGCACATGGAAGAGGACAGAGATCACAATGGAGACCATCAGTGAACCAGAATAAGATATGTAACTACTGCAAACGTATTGGTCATGTTATCTCTGAATGCAGGAGCCTTCAGTGGAATCAACGACACACAAGTCCATCTAACATCAAAACAGTGTTGATGACTGCTGACGAATATGACAAGTACTCAAAATTACAGAATACACCATCAGACTCTTCTACTACTTCAGCAATGACATCTGTTGCCAACACCAGTACTGGCCCTGCTACATCACAATGGATTATTGACTCAGGGGCTTCTGATCATATGACAGGTAATCCATATTTGTTTGAAAATTTGCAAGAATCTAATACATCACATAAGGTTACATTGGCTGATGGTTCTCAGTCTTTAGTAAAGGGGATAGGTAAGGTAACACCTAATTCAGCTATTTCCATGAACTCTGTTCTATATTTACCATCCCTATCATTCAACTTACTATCTGTAAGTCAACTCACAAGGAATCTCAACTGTAGCATTATCTTCTACCCTGATCATTGCGTATTTCAGGATTGTGTGACAAAGAAGATTATTGGTAGGGGAATTCAAACTGGTGGTTTATACTTGCTTAATACCCTTTCTGGATCTGTTGCTTGCAGCACAGTTATGAATTCAGCTCTCAAACTACACTGTCAACTGGGTCATCCCTCTCTCTATTCTTTTAAGAAATTATGTCCTCAATTTAGCAATATTTCTGCATTAAATTGTGAGGCCTGTCAATATGCAAAACATCACAGAACTAGTCTACAACCTAGAATTAATAAACGTGCTGATTGTCCATTTGCTATAATACATTCTGATATTTGGGGACCTCCATCTATTGTATCTAAACCAGGATATAGATACTTTGTAACTTTTGTTGATGATTATACTCGTTTTACATGGCTGTTTTTGATGAAATCTCGAAGTGAATTATTTCATATATTTTGCAAATTTCACACTGAAGTACAAAATCAGTTTAGCACATCTATAAAGATTCTTCGCAGTGATAATGCAAAAGAATATATGTCTGCTGAATTCAATAATTACTTAACCCAACATGGCATTGTACATGAGACTTCATGTGTGGATACACCATCACAAAACGGGGTAGCTGAAAGAAAAAATCGCCACTTGCTAGAAACTGCTAGAACCTTGTTATTTCAAATGAATGTACCCAAAGTATTTTGGGCTGATGCAGTCTCAACTGCTTGCTTCCTGATTAATCGTATGCCATCTTCTGTTCTGAATAATGATATTCCATATCAAGTCTTGCAACCAGAGAAGAACATGTTCCCAATTAAACCACGTATGTTTGGATGTATTTGTTTTGTAAGGGATGTGAGCCAGCAGCTGAGTAAACTTGATAAGAAATCTTTGAAATGTATATTTGTGGGATATGCAAGGCATCAAAAGGGGTATAGGTGCTACTGTCCAAGCTTGCAAAAATATATTGTCTCAATAGATGTGACATTTATGGAGGATATATCATTTTATCAAAATAACACTTCACAAGAGGCAAGTACTGAAGAAGAATTTTTGGTGTATACAACCATACCAAGTGAAATATCCAGCAAGAGTTCCAGTAATGATGATAATTCAAGTGGTTTGCAAGATGAAGACATCTCTCAACCCAGTAGTGATCCTAGTCTGGAGTTGCCTATTGCGTTAAGGAAGGAAAAACGAAAGTGTACATATCCCATTGCTTCTTACGTGTCCTACAACAAGGTGCCACAATTATCACATACTTTTAGTGCCACATTAGACTCTGTAACTTTACCAAAAAATATTGGGGAAGCTGTTGCTTCATCTGAATGGCGTACAGCAATGTTAGAGGAAATGGATGCTCTAGAGACAAACAAAACGTGGAGCTTAGTAAAGTTACCTCCAGAAAAGAAAGTAATAGGATGTAAATGGGTGTTTTCTGTGAAAATGAATGCAGATGGCACAGTGGCAAGACTCAAAGCCCGTCTAGTTGCCAAAGGATACGCTCAAACATATGGCATCGATTACTCAGAAACTTTCTCACCAGTTGCAAAAATGACCTCTATACGACTCTTTATATCTATGGCTGCGCGGTACAAGTGGAAACTGCATCAACTTGATATCAAAAATGCGTTCCTGCACGGAGAGCTCTTGGAAGAGGTGTATATGACACAACCCCCTGGATTTGTTGCTCAGGGGGAGTCAGACTTAGTCTGTAAGCTCAACAAATCACTATATGGACTCAAGCAAAGTCCACGTGCTTGGTTTGCCAAATTTAGTCTTGCAATGGAGAAGTTTGGAATTAAAAGAAGCAAGGTTGATCATTCTGTCTTCTATAACTACTCGAACAAAGGCTTGATTCTAGTGATAGTCTATGTAGATGATATCATTATTACAGGAGGAGATGAAACTGGTATTCATGCACTTAAACAGTTTATTCATGCCCAGTTTCCAACGAAGGAACTTGGAGAACTAAGTTATTTTTTAGGTGTTGAAATAGTGAGAAACAATGGAGAAATTTGCTTGACTCAAAGAAAGTATACATTGGATCTCTTAGCTGAAACTGGAAAATTGGGTGCTAAACCAAGCAGTACTCCCTTAATACCGAACTACAATGCTACTGAGGAAGGTGAACCACTTGAAGATCCAGAGCAATACAGAAGATTAGTAGGTAAGTTAAACTATTTATGTGTTACTCGACCTGATATAGCCTACTCTGTTAGCATAGTTAGTCAATTTATGGCCAAACCAAGGTGTCACCATTGGACACTGCTGAATCAAATATTGAGTTATCTCAAAGGAACTGCTGGAAAAGGGATTGTATATACTGATAATGGTCATATGTGTATTGAAAGTTTTAGTGACGCGGATTGGGCTGGATCGAAGATTGACAGACGATCTACTTCTGGATTTTGTGTATTTGTTGGGGGTAATTTAGTCTCCTGGAAAAGTAAGAAACAAAATGTCGTGTCACGATCGAGTGCAGAATCAGAGTATCGTGCAATGGCAAATGCTGTTTGTGAGAGTATGTGGATAGTACATTTGATGGAAGAAGTACAGCTACAAATAGAACGACCAGTGAAGTTGTGGTGTGATAATCAGGCAGCAATGCATATAGCCGCAAATCCGGTATTTCATGAACGAACGAAGCATATAGAAGTCGACTGTCATTTCATCAGAGAAAAACTTGAAGAAGGAATCATTGAAACAAAGTATATTCGAACTGGAGAACAAATTGCAGATGTGTTTACCAAAGCGTTGAATGGAGCAAGAATGGAATACTTATGTAACAAGTTGGGAATGACAAATCTGTATTCTCCAACTTGAGGGGGAGTGTTATTGAGAATATCTATTCTCACTATTATGCTTTATGCTTTACTAATCTAATTCCTAAGCCCACTATTGTATTCGGCCCAAAATAAAGTATACAAGGCCATATCTATTTAAATTAGATACTTTCCCTCTTTTGTATGATACGAAGAAGATGAAATCATAATAATAGAAATTAATGGCGTCTGATAATTTCATAATCTTCTCTTGAGTATTGTTGATTACATATACAAAGAAAAATCCATCGAGACATACATTTGGAAAATCTAACTTAAGTTGGGCCATACGAGTGGTGGCATCGACTTGTTGAGTTTCAGTGACAACTTGGGTGTCAACGCTTTCTTTGCACGACATTTGTTGGTGAATATCATGCTCAATATGACGTCGATGATCACTGGGTCACCGAGGATGAGATGGAACAACGGACTATGAAGAAACTGATATGGGAGGGGGACCACGAGAGGCATCAATATGAGACATGTCATTACGCGATCTTGTTGCCTTTCAGAACTTTTAGGAGGAGGAGATCTAGATTTAGATTGATTTTTATCATGGGAAGACCCGTTTCTGTCATCTCTATTTTGGTAATCCCGATCCTGCTAGGAGCGATAGTTAGGGTCGTATTCACGACCACTACCTTGACGGTATGGGCCCAAGCGAGAACCAGGATTATGACGTGATATTTGATGTAGAGACTGAATCATGTGCTTCTTCCTCACCATTGTTTCTGCAAAGAAAAACAAAGAATGAATTAGCTCTAAGTGTTGAAGGACATGAGATAAGTGCAATGCAGTATTGTGAAATGCATGCAAATGTGTGTGTCCTTATGTCTCCCCAATGGACCAGTTATTAAAGCTTTACTGGTAGGATTAACCTCTCCACTAGTGGTAGAAGGGATTACAGCTCCAGCTCTGGATGGATATTTTGATCCGCCGACACTCATGTTAGTAAAATGAAAGGCATCAATGTTATCCTCGGAAGATCAAATAATGCCTCAAATCTTTCGTCTAAGTGCTCTAAAGGTCGAGAAGCAGACTGATCCGGAATAACTTGAGGGGTGATCAATAGCTGAGGCTATTTGAAGAGGTAACTCTTAGGGAACCTACAAACGAGTTTCTTCCTTTTTCCTTTTTCGAGAGCAGAGGGTAGTGAGGTTTACGAGGATCCGACCGCAGCCCTAAAACTAGAACCTGCGTTATCGCAATCGGGGTCGTCATCCCCATGTTCTGCTGCATCTTCATTGGTAACTTCCTGAGCCCCTCAACTGGGGTACGATAGGATCAGCTTGATGACCATCATCATCATCCGCCTCTAACTGCTCAATCACTATAACTCTAGCAGTGACCGATTGCCCTATGCTACGACCCTCTTCCATCAGACAGTAGGTAATGAGGCATTCATCAGTAAAAAGATTCTCAATGTCTCTATCTTTGATGGAACCTGAGCGTCAAGACCGCGTCTATGTATTTTTCTCCATCGGGTCATGGATAAGAAACTGCACAAACTATAAAAGTTGCTTAATTTAGGATACGACCTGCATACAAGAACTCAAGAAATTAAGTGAGGAGTAATACTTCATCCTTCTAACCACCGTATAGCAAAGCCTGGTTGGCAGCGAATATAGAACCACTCACTTTTGAAAGCTCTCAATTTGTTCCAAGTACCAGTCAGAATTTGGGACTTCTTGGTCGACTTGAGAAATGTAAACAAAAGGCTTCCCTTTCGTTGCTCGAAGGTGAAAATAAATCGAATGTCTTCAGGAGTTGGAGGACGAAATAAAAACTCCATAAATACCATGTAGGTACAATTAAGCAAGGTATAGCTGTTTGGATGCAGTTGTGCCGGTGCTAACCTCATGTGATGTAGCATCTCTCGCATAAATGAATTGAAGGGTGGGATGCATCCTGCTCAATACATGAACTTGTTGCATGTAGTGAACACTTCGGGGGCATATGAGCTCTTTTATTCAGAGCCTAGACTTGCATGTCATCAAACGGAAACTCGTGTCTGGCACAAATTCTATGAAGAGAGGCTTCATTAATTTTCGAAGCCATAGAATCCTCCGGATCTTCCAAAAATATCGCATCTTTTAGAGCGTCGGGAGAAAGGTCTATTACTTCTGTTGGAAGGATAGGAATGACAGAGAAAAGGTCGAGCAATGGACAAGAAATTTTCGGTTGTTCAGCTTGATGTTTGGAGGAGAGTGCATCGAAAACAGTTGCGGAGCTCGATTCGGCACTTGTATTGTTGTGCTATGAAGGCTGTTCAGAAGAACTATGGCAGCTAAACGTTCTGAGCGTTTGGAACCCATGACTACTAAACTAAGTAGATAATGATCATTAGAAAAAATAACCTATTTCCTCCATGCAAAGTGTGTGCTAGTGCAGAGTAGTGCAGTGTCATGCAATGTAGTGAAAAATAGTTTGAAATTAAAGACTACAACTACGATTCGACTTCGATGTTCGATCAGAGTGACCGTCATTGATGACCGTCTCAACCGATTCTCTACGTCACTAGCTAAGGATTCAGTCTAAGCATCAAGATCAGTTGTTGGCATATTGAAATTTGAATTGTGCGCTCAAAAGTGGAAGAGTTTCAAAAAAAATTCCAAGGCATAGACAACAAATATAAATATGCAAGAGATTAGTCAAGTTCGTTCCACAGTTCGATTGCCATATACGTCTAAATATGCAGTCTGTTTCATATGCAAGTCATATGCGTCCATTCAAGCGTTCAAGGTCGAAGCTCATCACTAAGTTCAAATTAAGATTTGAGGGTTTAAGTGTGGTTGTCGAAGTTAAACCAACAATCGATCCAAAATATGCTGTGATCGATCCATTTTGTTCCGCCTAATTTGTTAGGTCCAAAGGTCCAAAGATCTCCAACCATCGATCCAAAAAAATGATCGGCCAAAACTCTACCAGAAAACGATCGGTCTAATTTCTCTTCATTTTTTCAAGTACCAGTCCATCAAAATGATCGGTCAAACTCCATTTCATTCCCTTATGCTATATCTCTTAGATAAATGTGGACCGGTCGTTTTACACTTTACCACATCAATTTCGTTAGAAACGATAGGTAATGGTCAACATTTTAGAACTCCAGGAACAATCGGATAAAATCGATCTTCCACCTTCGACCTCAAACAAATGCATTCCATCCAATCTCAACACCACGCCACCATCTCCCCCTCCATTCCGACCGATCGAATCGCCATGCCCTGAGTTATGCAAACTAGAACAAGATCCCATCATCTCATCACTAAATTATTAAATAAGAGAAGTTCAACCTACCTATGTTAGAAATTAAAAAGCGGAAGCGATTTGGGTTTGATTGTGAAGCAAGATCCGAGGAGATGGAGGCGGTGATGGCGGATATAGTAAAGGAGATGGTTGGTTAAGAGATGGATGGCGTTTGGGAAACGATTTTGGATCCGATATTTTAGATCGGAAGTGAAGGGGAGGAAGAAGATGAAGTTTATTTTCTTTTTAGTTCAGTTAGTATACTCTTGCTAATGAAATAAAGTGGGGAAAATAATTGAAGTGTCCAAGTATTCATATGAAGGAAGAAATACGAACCATAGAAGTTTGCAGTTCAATGGAGAGTCCAACCTATAAACGATCGGGTACGATCGTTTTATGATAGTCTTATGCCGATCCATCTTTCTTAACCTATGATTCAATTAATTGGACAAATCAAGAAACGATCGGATGCGATCATTCTTTGGTGGAGGTATAACGATCCTTCTCTTTAATGCGCGGTGCAAGTGATTCGTTCAACATGTACTTGGATTATGTACGATCCAAAAACTAATGGCTTTGGAACGATCCACCATTTTCTTTAAAAAAAGATCGGACATGACCCAATATCAACGGATTTGACCCGATCCATATTAGAAATGGATAAAGTATGATCCGCAATTGATGGATTCATGTTGATCCATTTAAAACATATGCAGAAAGTTGACAATGACCTATGAACATGCAATCGTGATCTGGAGCCAGGGATGCATACGTATACATGCAAGTGTACGTCCCAAAAAATTCATTTTCTTGAAATCAACAGAAATTGAATTCTCACCTGTATTAATCGGAGGATGATTTGAACCAGACAACCAAGGCCTACTGACTCCCTGGAATGAAAATTTAAATGATCACCATCAGGATGTGATCCAGAATTTATACTATTGGAAATCGACCAATCATCGTGTCAAACAGAAAGAGATGCAACTCTTCAAGGAATATAATTCATTGAAGTGATTACTATTGTTTAGAAAACTGGAAGGATTCCTTTCTAACGACACTAACTTGCATCAATTCAAAGCAGAACATGGTACACATCACGTCAGAATTCGTGAATACCAAGGAACCCCTATTATGCCAGGCCCACATACTTCATCAGGCATCAGTCAGTGTTGCGCGCCCACCGTTGAACCTACTGTGGGTGTCATTTGCGATAGAATCGTCCCCAGTCGAATATCGACCCCCGCATGAATAATAGCATTTACCCGATGTCACAATGACCTAGTGTCGCCTTATAGGGAACTAGCTTCCCTACTTTTAACAACTATATATATATGTATATATTATATTTATATATATAGTAAATACCTTTATTTAAAATATATATGCATGCCGGACTAATATTCAATTTTCAAAATTCACAGGGATTGGATATTCGCTTGATGACGGTTACATCAACAAACAAATAATCGCTATCATACAGAAATCAGTTACAACAGTACACGATACAGCAGTTGGCAATCAACAACTCATATTACTGAAAGTCAGTCAAAGGATTACAGCTACTAACAAGAAGACGATAACTGTCTAACAAGTCAGATGGAACTGTTCAGAATAAAGATTGCAGCTTTTCTAAGCACGCCGTGTTTTCACAAGACATACTTTGGAGGGAAAATGTTATCCCGCCTTTTGGCAAGGCCATGATACCAAGAACTTGACTGGAGACCAAGGAAAGTCCATCCCGAAGATCGGTTAGACGCAGGTTCGCCATGGATATCGATAGATTTTGTCCGAGTCCGGATCAAGCTACAATTGACAAGACATGACAAACAAAGCTATGGAAGCCAACGTTCCAAGTTTCAAGTCAATCGGAGTTCGTACTCTCAAGATATGGATCGATCAAGATCAAGGGGGAAGGCCTCTGTTCGTATCCATCACCCTGCAGTAGCACCGTTCGAATCCATCAAAAAATCATTGTTCGAGTCGATCTATTCGAATCCATCCATAGCTACGTTGTTCGCATACATCTGTTCATGTCCATCAACTCGCGTTCCTCTGTTCGCGTCCATCAAATATCCCTCTGTTCGAATCCATCGTGTTACCTATAGCTCGTATCCATCGTGTTATCATTTGTTCGTAACCATGCTACTGGTTCAACTTTGTATCGATCGACTAAAGTTAATTCCGATCGATACGAACAAAACCAAGTCCACCAATACAAACAGGACAGCTTCAACTGATACGAACAAAGCCACAGTGAATCGAGTCGAACAGACCCACTCCGACTGATACGAATAGAGATGAGTGATTAATACGAACATAACGAGCTCTGATCGATACGAATAGTACGAAATGCCTTTATAATTGATCGATACAAATAGAGCAGTGGATCGATGCGAACAGATCGATATGAAAGAATCGATACGAACCCCATAGCCTACAAAGAAGCCCAAACTTGCAACGATTCGAACTGGTCGATACGAAGTACATTGATTCGAACTGAACAGCCTACGGAAGACTCTAATTCGTATCGATCATAACTTGCAATCCACAAGTCCAAATACTATGAAATTTTCACAGGAGCTTACGTACAACTCAAAGAACGTCCATGCCAAATTTCGACTCGATTGGACCACATCTTGATCGATACGAAATTCGTTCGTATCGATCACGGACCGAGTGCAAATCACGTAGGATCGATCGCGTGGGCCCAACCACATGCCAAAAGAGGTCTCCCGAGATCTGAGCAAGATATTTGCATCCTACGCCTATAAATAGCACCCTAGAGCTTACAGAAAGGGGATCTCTTGGCTCTTTGACGTCCAGACTCTGCCGAAAGCATTTTCGCACTACAAGACTGCTGTTGTACTCGAATTTCATCACTGTAATCCACTGTAATCCACTGTAATCCACTGTAATCAGTCGTAATCAGCAAGAAAACATCAATAAAATCATCAATTTCATAGTGGACGTTGGCAACACGCCGAACCACTCTAAATCTCTATGTTTCTGCGTACTTTCTTATTTGTTTTTGAAGTGTTTGTTAGATAATCCTCCTTTTCCATTTAATTTCTTCATTTTTATCTCTTCAAACCCTTCCGAAGAGTGTTGTGCCCTATTTTGAAACAAACACTTTGGTGCTTTCATTGAGAGAAAACCAGTTTTTTCCTTCCGCTCGTTGGATCTACTGCCGATACCGGATTGCAAACATCCAAGAAGAAGACCCAGATCTCAATTTCAGAAGTTCTTCCATCCTATTCATATTTGCTACAAGTCTAGGAGAGAGCTTCATCATCCACCATGGTTAACACAAGGACTACTTCCACAGCTATAGATCCTGAAAGACGGGACATACAGAATCCCGTACAACTGCCTCCAACTGATCAGAATGCTACTGGACCATCAGATCCGCAAGGCCCTGTCACCAGGGAAGAATTTCAGATGTTGATGCAATAATTGACTCAGAGCCACCAACAGCTCATTCAACAGCTCCGTGCTAATGCAGAACTAACAAACCAACTGAATCGTCAGCGACGAAGGTGATCCAGGAGGGATCAAGCTTCCTATTCTTCCACCGAGAGTTCAGCCTCTTCCGATTATCATCACAGATCTACACGCCCATGGCTAGACAAAAGTTACACACATGCCACTGGGCATCAACATACATTGAATGTTGGGCAACTGAGAGTTGGCCCATCAACCAGCCATCAGACTGGACCCTCCTCCCGAGGAGATGCTACCCCACACCATGTTACTGATAACCGTACCACGATAGCCACTTATTTGGGTGTTGAGACCCGAAATCGGACAGATCCGAACCATCACCAGCGTAAATACCATCCTGAGCCTTACGTCCCCGAGGACATAGAACCAAGGAGGTGAGACATGGACCGTCGACAACGATTGGCCCCTCCACGCATTGTGGATCCCGACCACACCTTGGCTCAGCCTGCTCAAAATGCCCAGATGCCCGATCTGTCAGCAATGATCCGTCAAATGATCCGTGAAAGTCAAGGACTTAATAATGACAACTAGGGAATCTCCCAGAGTCATACTCCTTTTACTGATGAGATACTTTATGTTGAACCACCTTGGCGATTTAGGATGCTGACTTTACCCGTTTATTAAGGGAACTCTGACCCTAATTAGCATATTCTGAAGTACGAATGGTTGGTGAAACGCCGCACGAGCTGACGATGCAGTCAAGTGCCGAAGCTTCCCGATTTCACTGGGGGGTATAGCGACTATGTGGTTTACCCGACTGCCACCTCGATCTATTTCTTACTTTGATCAGTTGGCAACAAGGTTTATTGAGTAATTTCGTATGCATGTCGCGAGACCAAAGGACGTTAATACTTTATCTAGTGTCACTCAAGCTCCTGGAGAGACACTCAGGCGCTATTTAGAGAGATTTCATGCTGCATGTGCTGAGATTAGCAACCCCAATGATAACTCTATTCTTATGGCACTAACTAAGGGGATTGAGCCCGATTCTGAGTTCGACAACTGGTTAGCCGAAAAACCCCCTACATCATTGGACCATTTCTATTCCAAGGCTGCTCAATTCTTGAGAAGGGAGGATGCAAAACAGTCTAGGAAATGGATGATATGGGGCCCAATGTGGAAGGAATTCAGAGTAATATTGTTGTTAAATAATCCGAGGAGAGTTCCGGAAAAGTGCAGTTGAATATTCAAAATAAACACGATCAGCAAAAAGGCAATGGTAACCAGAATAGAAAACGGGATCAAAACCGTGGTCCGCGACATAGAGCTCCAATGTTTGATAATTACACTCCTCTGAATACATCACTAGAGAACGTATATCTACAAACCTGCAATACTATTCAGTACAAGAAGCTTGCTCCGAAACAGTCATCGGAGAAGCAAATTCAGACGGGGAAATTTTGTAGATTCCACGAAAGCTATGGCCATAACACAAATGAATGTCGTCACTTGTAGGATCTCATCAAAAAGTTGATAAGAGAGAGGAAGTTAGAACAGTTTGTGCGGGCGCCGCAGTCTAGAGGTGCGGGCCTATCAAATCAAAATCATGTACCGAATCTGGCTAGACAGGAGGAACCCGCTCGCACTAGCGGGAGGTTGGTGATAAACACTATTTGTAGTGGTCCTCATCCAGCAGACCGAAGTTGGAAGGAAATGGAGTCGTATGCCAGCTCTATCAGGCATGCGGACTTTGAATGTTGTAGTAATTCTGAAGATGGGGCTCCCGCCAAACAACAAAGAACGATGGCAGATGACATCATATTTCGAGGTCGGGATGCCGACAGGGTCAACGCCCCCACTATTGATCCGCTTGTCATATCAGCTCAAGTAGGTCATGCTTGGATGAAGAGGAACTTGGTAGACAGTGGAAGCTCTGTGAATATTTTGTTTAAACGAGCTTATGACCAGATGAGAATGGAGACTAAAGACTTGAAGCCATGTCAGTCTCGCATTCATGGTTTCAACGGGAGTGCAACTATACCCACTGGAGTGGTGGAATTGCCAGTGGAGTTTGGAATTGGTGAGCGCCGGAGAGTCTGGATACTACAGTTTGTTGTGTTGGACATAAACTCCCCATATAATTCTTTCTTGGGACGACCAACCCTAGCTGAATTCAAGGCTGCCATCTCCCCATGGTGTTTGATTTTGAAATTCCCTACCGACAATGGTGTTGGAGTTGTTCAAGGGGATCAGGCAGTAGGGCGAGCCTGTTACGTTGCTGAGCTGCGCGAGGCGCAGCGGAAAGAAAAAGGAAAGGGTGAAGAGGAATCTCTCTACGTCCGCTTTGCTGATAATTGACAATTAGCGCCTGGGCCCGGGCCCAGGCGCCCCAACCAATTCCAAAGAGATCTTCACCCGAGAGATACCGAAAGTGAAGATGAAGGTAAAGACAGTCAAGCTTCTCCAGCCGAACTGACGATCGATGTTCCAATTGACGATAATGATGACTCGAAGATGATAAAGATTGGATCTCAGCTAAGCCAACAAATGCAAGAGGAATTGGTTGAATTTCTCCGGGTAAACCTTGATGTGTTTACCTGGACGCACTCTGATATGTGTGGGATCTCGTTAGACATCGTGAGCCACGCACTGAATATTGACCCACGGTACGTCCCGGTCAAGCAAAAAAGGCATGGTATGGATCCAGAGAGATCTGCTGCCCTTAAAGAAGAGGTAGATAAGCTTAAAACGAATGGGTTCATTCGAGATGCATTATACCCGGAATGGGTATCGAATCCCGTACTTGTCCGAAAGCCAAATGGGAAATGGAGAACATGTGTTGACTACTCAGACTTGAATAAAGCTTGCCCCTAAGACAGTTTTCCACTTCCGCGAATTGATCAACTTGTAGATTCAACGGCTGGACATGAACTTTTATCCTTCATGGATGCGTACTCTGGCTATAATCAAATACCCATGCACCTGCCCGACCAAGAGCATACCAGCTTCGTAACCAATATGGGACTCTATTGCTATAAATTTATGCCTTTTGGACTCAAGAATGCTGGGGCCACTTATCAACGGTTAGTTAATCGAATGTTCGCTAACCAGATTGGACAGACCAAAGAGGTATATGTGGACGACATGCTAGTCAAGTCGCGATTTTCCAACGATCACATCAGAGACATGGAGTCAATGTTTAATATCCTTCGAGAGTACAGAATGAAGCTCAACCCATTGAATTGTCACTTTGGGGTAGCATCCAGAAAATTCCTTGGGTTTATCGTCAACGCTCGAGGAATTGAAGCCAATCCCGAAAAGATCCGGGCGATCAGAAATCTTGAAACCTCGAGAACTATAAAGCAAGTCCAGAGTCTCAATGGGAAAGTAGCAGCATTGAGCAGGTTCATTTCAAAGTTCACTGACAAATGCATTCCCTTCTTCGATGTGATCCAAAAAGGGAAACGAAACTTTGAATGGACGGCGGAATGTGAGGGAGCATTCCAAGCACTAATTCAACATCTCTCCACACCGCCAATCTTGTCAAAGCCTATCGATCATGAGAAATTGTACATCTACTTGGCGGTATTAGAAAATGCAATCAATGCTGCCCTATTTCGGGAGGAGGATCGAATACAAAAGCCGGTCTACTACATAAGCAAGCGGCTTACCGGAGCTGAGAGAAATTATCCGAAGCTAGAGAAATTGGCTTATTGTCTTGTTATTGCCTCGAGGAAGCTCCGTCCATATTTCCAGGCTCACCCAATCACCGTTTACACCGACCAGCCGTTACGACAGGTCCTTACGCGTCCTGAGACGTCTGGTAGGTTACTCAAATGGAATATTGTGTGAAGTTAGTTTGACCTTACTTACACCCCAAGGCGAGCCATTCAAGGACAAGTCCTAGCAGACTTCATTGTTGAATTTACCATCCCAGAGGACTTGCCCGAAACCAGTGAATCTCCCAAGTATATCTAGAAGCTGCATACAGATGGTGCATCAAATGACCATTGCTCAGGTGCAGGGGTTGTACTGGAAACTCCTGAAGGTCGATCTATATGTTATGCTCTAAAGTTCAACTTGCATGCAACTAATAACGAAGCTGTGTATGAAGCTCTACTGGCTGGATTGAAACTTGCCAGAGATTTAAGAATCATCGCGGTGGAAATTTATTGTGATTCATAATTGGTCGTATGTCAAGTTCGAGGGGAGTACCAAGCCAGGGATTGAAGACTGGCCGCTTACCTTGCTCAGGTTCAGGAGACATTGAATCAGTTTGACTATTATGCTATTTATTACATACCACGAGAACACAACCAGAAAGCTGATTCATTGGCAAAGTTAGCCAGTACAGGTGAAGCACAACAAATGGGACTTGTTCCTGTAGAGATATTATCTTCGCCAAGCATTGATTAGATGGAAACCGATTGGATATTTGATGTCGTTTCCGAAAGGGAGTCATGGATGACTCTATTCAGAAATTATCTCGAGCACGGAACCCTGCCAGAGCGTAGGAGTGAAAAGAGACAAATTCTTCGAAAAGCTTCACGGTTCACCATTCAAAACGGAGTTATGTATAGAAGAGGATACTCCGTTCCTTTACTCCGGTGTATCGCTCACGATGAAATCAAATGAGTATTACATGATGTGCACGAAGGAGAATGTGGCGATTACACTGGGGGGTAAGCACTCGCTAAGAAAGTACTTCGGTATGGATACTATTGGCCGACTGTAAACCGTGATGCAGCAGATTATGCCAAGAAGTGTGATAAATGTCAAAAGCATGCTTGGATTCCTAGAGCCTCACCTATTGAGATAACTCAAATGGTCAGCCCATGGTTATTTGCAGTATGGGGCATTGATATTATTGGCTCTTTACCTCTAGCCAAAGGTGGTGCGAAGTACGCCCTCGTAGCAGCTGATTACTTTACCAAGTGGGTAGAAGCTGAACCCCTTGCTACAATCACAACAAAGAAGGTGATCAACTTTGTAGTGCACAACATCATCTTCCGATTTGGTCTCCCACGTACTATCATCACTGACAACGGGACCCAATTCGATAACGCCAAATTTAAGGATTTTTGTCAACGATTCCACATTCAGAAGAAATTCTTTGCAGTCGCACACCCTCAAGCGAATGGACAAGTCAAAGCTATAAATAAAGTTATAAAGTCTATTCTGAAGAAACGACTGGAAAAAGCCGGGGGCAAATGGGTCGATGAACTTCCTATGGCCTTATGGGCCTACCGTACAACCCACAAGTCCGCAACCGGTCACACTCCATTCTCTCTCTCTTATGGTTTAGAAGCTGTTATTCTAGTCGAATTAGAAGTACCTTCTCATCGTGTGACATACTACGATCCAAAGACAAATGTTATACTACTTGCTGAATCTCTCGATTTATTGGATGAGAAGCGTGAAGAGGCTGATTTGAGAGCAGCCGCATATCAAAGTCAAGTCGCCCGACTATACAATGCTAAGGTCCGACCCAAACCTTTGAACTTGGCGATCTCGTACTTAAAAGAATTTATCCGGTCCCTTCGCATATGAAGCCAACTTGGGAAGGACCATATGTTATCGAACGAAAGCTCGGAGATGGCACATTCAAATTATCGACCATTGATGGTCTCACTCTTCCTAGAGCATGGAACAGCGAGAGTCTCTGTCGCTACTACACATAACATGCTCTGTTTATTTATTCAGTCTATTTTTTATTTGCAATTTGTTTCTACATTTCGAAATTAGAATTTGTAATAAGGCAACTGATTTTGTCGTATTTTCTTATTTCAACAATAAAGTGCAATCTCTTCGGGCCAGAGCTGTGATTTACTTGAAATACTTCATATGACCATCACTACGAACGGAGAACTAAGTTCCATCATACGGTGGAACTTATTCAAATAGGGAGTGACTGTGATACGACCGGTCACTCACTAAGTGAAACCCGAGCTCGGGGACGAGCCATCACACTAAAGTCAAAGAAGGATTGATACACGACAATCCTTTACCTAACTCCAGATTCCCAGAGTGCGAACTGGAGTATAAATTTACAAGTACGGTTTCGAAGAGGGTGGATCCATCCACCTAACGACTTCGCCCTTATTTGAACCAAGTTAAAGGAGGATGAACCTATTCATCTAATGACCTCACTTGTTAACTCAGGGTGGATGTGATCCGACCATCCACGATCCTGATACACCTTTCGTTCCCAAAGTGCGAGCGAAATTCAAAAACATACAACGGATATGATTGACCGTCTGTTTACCAACTCCGGATTCCTAGAGTGCGAACCAGAGTATAAACATCAACCAACTCCGGATTCCCAAAGTGTGAACCATAGAATAAATATCAACTAACTCTAAGTTCATAGAGTGTGAACCGGAGTATAGACATCAAAATAATTCGGATTCCTAGAGTGCGAACCGGAGAATAAACGTCAACCAAATTCCAAGTCCCCGGAGCGTGGACTGGATTGTAAAATGTTAATCAACTCTAAGTCCCCAGAGCACGGACCGGAGTATAAACTCAAGTTGGGTGTAACTGAGCGCCCGCGAATTTATTTAAGTCCCCAAAGCGCGGACAAAATGATAAGTGTCAAGCAAACATGGCTGATTGCCCGTGAAAATAACTTAAGTCCCCGGAGCGTGGATGAAATCATCAATAAAAGAGAGAGTGTGATTCGACCACTCAAATTCTCCTTGTTTCAACATCAATTCAATAATGCTGAGCATGCTGCATTGAAAGCGAAATACGATCGCTATCCGATCTTTTCAATTCATCCCTGAAACTGGGGGCAGAGCTTAAGTGTTAATCGCTGACTGAAGTAGAACAACATCGGAGTTTAACTTAACATCCTGTCATGACTTGTGGTCGTGATTTTAGAACTTGACGGATAAACTCAAACGAGATTCAAAAGTTAAAACTTCACAAGTGTATTGAACAAGGAAGTCAAATGCTGGAACACTTAAGCAAATAAACACACATCAAGTTCAAAATGAAATAAAGTTTCATTTCAACTATTTGTGAAAGGAAATTATGTACAAGTTGATTCCAAAATTCCTACTAGCAGGGGCCGAACCCGCATCTATACACGGCCTGCAAAAGAAAAACAAAGATAAATTCCTATCTATCTACCAAAAATAAACCGAAGAAACACGTCTACTCTCTCTTCTTTTTTGGCTTCCCCTTCGGTGTGGACCAACTGGAGCTGCCACTTATTTTTCTCTTCGAGCCTTTGCCTTTCGGCGGCTGACCTCCAGTAGGGGGCATGATATCAACTTCCTCATCCGAGCTCAAGTGTACGGGAATGCTCCCTGAAGGTGGAGTCGGAGGAACTGGATCGACTATAAGAGGCGGGATAGGCATACTGGTATCAATAACTGTACCACCAGGTGATATCATCTTTAATGGAGCTGGACCTGGTGCCGCCATCCCACCTCCAAAACTACCACCACGAGCCGCTGCTTCCATTTCGGCGTCGATTTCGGCCAATATTTCTTCTTCACGAATTACTTGGGCCTCGCTGGGGGCATCAGTGGTTGGCATTGAAGAGCCGGTAGCAGGTACACTTCCACCCATAACAAATGGTAGGTCTGCAAAGGGGTCGCTGTGTTGACCGAGGAGTTCCTCCATCATCTATTCATTGAAGATAAGCATGCTCCCATGTGTTCCATCAATCGGCGCAGTTGTTGTTATGGTAGTCGCTTCAGTAATGATGGCCTCCCGTGCTTGATGTGATTCTTGAGTTGCAGGAGGTGCAATCGGTGTAACTCCAGTCACTGGATAGAGAAAAAGGGAAGACTGTTAGTAAACGTTTCAAATCAAGCTCCTGATTTTGAGCAAGTATGTGGAATGTTCAGAGTAACTTCCTCAATTTGGCTTGTTGAACGGCTTCAGAAACTTGTTCTCTGGCCGGAGATAGCTGCGGCTGATCCGGATTATAAGCAGGAATGGGCTGGGGATTAACCGCAGGTTCAGATTCAGGCAGGGTTGGCGTAGGAACTTCAGCACTCGCATCGTGATGCTCAACACCTGAACCTTCTCCAGCCTCCAAGTGTTGGGTGTCGATCCTTTCTTTTTCGTGAAAAATAATCGACTCATGGAGAATCTTTCGCTCATCTTCATTTAACATACGATTCTCAAGCTCAAACACGTCGATCGATTCACCCAAATGCACCGCCTTCTCCTCCTCAACCAATCGGCCCAAGCGTTATATAAATGTGTCGGGTAGTTGTCGAGCCAGGCTAGACTTCTATGCCTCAAAACATTGGCATTATAAACAATGAGGAGATCTTCAATATCAGCTTCTAGCCTAGACTTAGCCATTCGGACTTTCTCCTCGACCTCAGTCTCCACCACTCGGACCTTAGCCGTGGCCGGATCTCGTTCACCCTGAAGCACAACAGCCTGTTCACACGCTTCCTGGGCGGCTTTATTTGCATCATCTTTTTCCTTGATGATTTCAGAAAATTTGGCTTTGAGCTCGTTGAGTTCTTTCAGAGCGGCGTCCCGTTCAACTATGACTGTGGTGTTTCGGTGGCCCATCTGCTCCACCAAGGCAAAGTGTGTCTGCCTCATCCTCTCCATGGCCAAATTCGCCTCATCGGCCTTTTTGGTAGCCTCTATCTTTGATCTCCGAGAGGACTCGGCTTCATCATTGAGCACTTGGACGATGCGGTCCTTCTGGGCAAGATCAGATTCTAACTTTTCGATTAGTTTAGCCTGCTCGAAGGCCACCTTCGACGCTTTCTCTGCAGCCTTCGCCCACTCTTTGTACTGGGAATAAATGTCATGAATGTAATCATGCATCGTGTTCTCCGCCTCTGATGGATTTCTCTTTAAGTGAAGGGGGAAAATGTAGCCATCGAAGCATATATTTGGGAAATCTTTCTTTAGCTGAGCAATTTTAGTAGCCCCTTCCCCAGTTGGCTCAGTGATAGCTTTCTTAATGATGATGGGAGGTTCAACCTCGGTTCTATTGCGTTGCGACTCAGACCGAGAAGCATGCGAAAATGGTTTGTGACGAGGGGGCTCTACTGGTTGTCTCCCTTGACCCAAAGGTTGTGTAGGGAGTCTAGGAGGAGGAGAGCGGGATCGGGATCGATATCTGTAGCCCCTATCCCTATCTCTCTCTCTTGACGTTCCTGGTTAGAGTACCCGCGATCGCGGTCTCTATCTTCTTCTCTCCTACGTGACTCATAATATGAAGAAGATCGGCGAAATGAGCGAAGACTCCCTAACATCGACCCATGTCCAGACATTGTACCTGTAAAAAGAAAGAGAAGCAGACTTAGTGGTTTCTTGAATTAAACAACTTGTGATTGGTAATCGTGTAGTGCCATGAAGTGTCTATGTATGTGCAACCCCCCGACCAACCGGAAATGTCAGCCGCACTTATAGGAAGAGACTCGCTCAAATCTAGAGCACTATCAAGCTCCTCCAACCCAGTGTCATGTTGAAGTGACATGGCAAGCCCTTCAAAAGGACTCTCTGTTGGCAAGGAAGGAGCTTTCGAGATTCTAATGCTGGGAACTGGCAAAGAAACCACAACCAATTTCCACCTTGAAGACTTAGGACGTTTGTAAGCAGCGGCCTTGCCTTTTCTTCTTCCTTCTTTCGCTTGAAATCCGGCCGAAGACCCAGCTACAAGTTCATCATCCGTGGGCGTTCTCTCTTCGTCACCCCCTTCAGTTATTACGACCCCGGGTGTTTTGCGTTTCAACTGCTTCTTCGGGGCCGCCCTTAGTGTCCCTTCAAGCCTTATGCTTTGATTCCGCTCATTCAGTCCGGCAATTCTCAAGTTTCTGTCGGTTAGAACCGAATCGATGTCCCTTATTTCACTTCGAACTTCTTGAAGGACCCTTACTATTTCTTTGAAGTACCCGCCTTCAGGTCATGAAATTGCGACTGTAAAGAAAAGAAGATATTAGTTTAACATCAACTACAATTATCTTGATAACTCTTGGAGAAGACTGCAACACTTACGTCTGACTAACCATCGGCTGTCAAATCCTGGAGGGCATCGGACGTTGAATCATTCTGTTTTAAAGTAACATAGCCTTGTCCAGGGTCCGATTACTACTTGACAATTCCTAACCACCTCCAGGAATGTAAAAGATGGACTATCTCCCCTACTCTTGAAGTTAAAAAGATATCTGATTTCTATTGGAGCCGGTGGCCGAAAGAGATGCTCCATGAATACAATAAATAAACTGTTCAGCGTAGCATATCCGTTGGGGTGTAGTTGTGATGGAGCAACTCCGAGGAAAGACAACACTTCCCTAATGTATTGGTTGAACGGAGGAAGTGTTCCTGCTGTGCAAGCATGGCGATTGAAGGTAGTAAACCCCTCTGGGGAGCATGTGGTCTATCGTTTGGTCCCGGTAATAGTACATCGTCCAATGACAAGCCATGCCTTAAGCATATCTGTCCCGACATGTCTTCGGAGACGTTAGACGGTACAGAATCCTAAGGATTTCCTATAAACTTGGCCCCAGACAGCTCGTCCGGAGCTGGGTCTATAACTTCGACCGCGATGGCCGGAATCTCAAGGACAAAAGGAGATGAATCCTGAAGCTCTTGCTGTTGTGAACTTGTGGATTCCATAGCTAATCAACTTATTAGAAACCATCATTAGACAATAAAAACCCAAGTGTTCCCTAGTGTGAAGTGCGTGAATGTGTTGTGCAGTGCAGTGCTGCATATTACTTGAAGAATTTATACATATTTAAAGAAAACATTCAAACGACGAGACTTCGAAATTCAACTAGAGTGACTTTCATCGCTGACCGTCACGTCCGTGCCATCCAGACTTTAGAGACCGATCCAAGTTAAAGTTCTTTAAGATTTTGTTAAGTTACAGTTCCATCGACGAGCTTCGATAGGCAGTCAGATATGCAGTGAAATAGTCAAAGTCCAATTTTACAAGGCTGAAGCTCGTCGGAGTCAAGTATTCGAATATGCCTAAAGTAGTTGAATTCGTATCCATCAAGGCTGGAATGAGAACATTCTCCCGAAGCTTAAGTGCGTATCGATCGAAAACTTAGGCCAATAATTTGTTCGCCTCGATGCGATTCGTATCGATACTATTCGTATCGATCAATTCGTGCATAATTGGTTGGCTCGTATCGACCACAAATCCTCTCCTTCATAATGATCGTTGAGCAAGAGATTTCGTATCGATCACGCGAGGTTCCAATTCGCATCGATCGGCAAGCCTTTCGTCTTCGTATCGATAAATAGGGTCGCAACTTCGTATCGATCACCGTCTCCTATCGATACGAAGTCACTCCCTCAACACTCCTTCTTCTCCAATCAATACGAACGTCGACCATCTTACGATCAATGCGAATCGCTCCTCCTCAACCGGTGCGAGCGATCCCTTCGTGTCCATCTATCCTTCTTCTCCAAACAGTACGAATGCCATGCTGGCCTCCCTCGACCTTGCTCCGACCATATACGACCTTTGCTTCACTAGAATTGGTCACGGAAGTGGGTAGAGTGGCAAAAGATTTCATGTCTCATCGATTCTAATACAGATTCGTTGATTAGTTACCTAGAAGTGGTGTTTGGTTTGGAGATTCGAAGGCTCGATTCGATTGGAAAGCAAAGACAGTTCTGAGTTCTCCTTTTTCAAAGCGATACAAAAGCGAGACAAGGGAATAAGTAAATGGAAAAATTCTAAGTGCCAAGGTATTTATACTAGGAAAGAGTCTATTCGTCTCCCAGTAGCCAAGTACCGGTTGGAACGGTCGCAACCACCATCGATACAAACAAGCTTATTCATATCCTTCAATCCAGAGCGATCCTAAATCTAGGTGTTTGTGTCCATTCATAGTCGATGCGAAGATGACTTTTCAACCTTCCACATCGATCCATCGGTACGAAGGGAACATCCAGATTGCACTTAAACCGTGTAACTCCATCGATGCGAACTGCTCCGTTCGCATCCAGGAGCACACGGCCCATGAAAATTCGTATCCATCGATACGAACAACGCCCGAATGACTGATTGGACTATTCATATCCATCTTAAGTCCCTCGATACGAAAAGAGACCCGACAAGCGACAAAGGCAAAGCTCACGCGAACTGTTCGAGTCCATAAAGATGCATCAATGCAAAAGAAACATCAAGACTGCACTAGTGCAACATGGATCCATCGATGCGAAACACTTGTTCGTATCCACTGTTTTCGACTCCATCCGAGACTCATCAATACGAACTGAACTGTTTGTATCCATCACTTTAAAAGTTGCAGGGATTCACAGCCATCAATGCGAAGATCGTCATAGAATAATATTTGGATAATTCAACTCTATTGATATGAGATTCATGTTTATTCATCCCGAATCGATTCAGGAGAGGATCGATACGAAGGAACATTCCAAAACAACCATCAAGCATTGTTACATCTTGAATTTCACATCGATTCAGGAGAGGATCAATACGGAATTCGATACAAGAGAACTAACAATGACTCATGAACGTGCGACGTTAACGAGAGTCAGGTTAACCTATATGCATGTATGCCGGACTAATATTCAATTTTCAAAATTCACAGGGATTCGATATTTGCTTAATGATGGTTACAACAACAAACAAATAATCGTTATCATACAGCAATCAGTTACAATAGTACACGATACAGCAGTTGGCAATCAATAATTCATATTACTGAAAGTCAGTCAAAGGATTATAGCTTTCGACGAGAAGACGATAATTGTCTAACAAGTCAGAAGGAACTATTCAGAATAAAGATTGCAGCTTTTCAAAGCACGCCATGTTTTCACAATACGTACTTTGGGGGGCAAATGTTATCCCGCCTTTTGGCAAGGCCATGATACCAAGAACTTGACTAGAGACCAAGGAAAGTCCATCCCGGAGATCGGTTAGACGCAGGTTCGCCATGGATATCGATAGATTTTGTCCGAGTCCGGATCAAGCAACAATTGACAAGACGTGACAAACAAAGCTATGGAAGCCAACGTTCCAAGTTTCAAGTCAATCGGAGTTTGTACGCTTAAGATATGGATCGATCAAGATCAAGGGGGAAGGCCTCTGTTCGTATCCATCACCCTGCAGTAGCACCGTTCACATCCATCAATAAACCATTGTTTGAGTCGATCTGTTCAAATCCATCCATAGCCACGCTATTCGCATCCATCTGTTCGTGTCCATCAACTCGCGTTCCTCTATTCGCATCCATCAAATATCCCTCTATTTGAATCCATCGTGTTACCTATAGCTCGTATCCATCGTGTAATTATTTGTTCGTATCCATGCTACTGGTTCAACTTCGTATCGATCGACTGAAGTTAATTCTGATTGATATGAACAAAACCAAGTCCACCAATACAAACAGGACGGCTTCAACTGATACGAACAAAGCCACGGTGAATCTAGTCGAACAGACCCACTCCGATCGATACGAACGGAGATGAGTGATTAATACGAACAGAACGAGCTCTGATCGATATGAACAGTATGGAATGCCTTTATAATTGATCGATACGAACAGAGCAGTGGATCGATGCGAACAGATCGATACGAACCACATAGCCTACCGAGAAGCCCAAACTTGCATCGATTCGAACTAGTCGATACGAAGTACATTGATTCGAACTGAACAGCCTACCGAAGACTCTAATTCGTATCGATCATAACTCGCAATCCACAAGTCCAATTACTATGAAATTTTCACAGGAGCTTACGTACAACTCAACGAACCTCCATGCCAAATTTCGACTTGATTGGACCACATCTTGATCGATACGAAATTCGTTCGTATCGATCACGGACCGAGTGCAAATCACGTGGGATCGATCGTGTGGGCCCACCCACGTGCCAGAAGAGGTCTCCCAAGATCTGAGCAAGATATTTGCATCCGACGCCTATAAATAGCACCCTAGAGCTTACAGAAAGGGGATCTTTTGGCTCTTTGACGTCCAGACTCTGCCGAAAGCATTTTCGCACTACAAGACTGCTGTTGTACTCGAGTTTCATCACTGTAATCCACTGTAATCCGCTGTAATCAGTTGTAATCAGCAAGAAAACATCAATAAAATCATCAATTCATAGTGGACGTAGGCAACACGCCGAACTACTCTAAATCTCTGTGTTTCTACGTACTTTTTTTATTTGTTTTTGAAGTGTTTGTTAGATAATCCTCCTTTTCCATTTAATTTCTTCATTTTTATCTCTTCAAACCCTTCCGAAGAGTGTTGTGCCCAATTTTGGTACAAACAGTTTTCAAATTTTAAAACGTCTATAACTTCTTCATATTAGTACCGATTTCAAAATGTTACATATGAAAATTGGCTAGAAAATAGAAAAGTGGGAAAATAGCGAAGTAGAAATCCAGAACGATAACTTCTAAGCTCATATATTAAGTGAGAACCATATATAAAGCCATCAGCATGCTATATGCCTCTAAACATAGCCTACATGCCAAAGAACTTCAAGGGCCAAGGTTAAAATCAAAGACCCAAGTAAAAGTCTTGGATTGATACCGATCCATAGCCATGGTTCGATATCGACCACAAAATTTGCCTAAAATTACATTTAACTTTGTGCCATATGGAGCTAAAGTTCTTGTTGAATAGGGTGTGTAGCATGGGATGATTCGATGATAATTCATGGCACAAGCGTCGACCAATAAGTCCAAGCTTCATTGCAACTAAACAATGCACCTTTGGTTCATCGTCGAACCGAGGAATTCCTCCAAATGCAAGCTTACATCGAGGTAGTAAACCTCCAAATGAAGACTAAAGCCACTCATTAAATCTAAAAGGGAAAAATGAAGGTCAACGAACAATCTCCATGGATTAGTACCGATCCATTACCCTTAGCTTGGTATCCATCCATGAAAGTTGATGAGTTGGCCATAACGTTTTCAGAGTAACTTCTTCAGGACATGAGGAACTGGGTAGGGATAAATCCATTGATCTTCATCTATAAATAGAGGATGATAGGCACTTTATGGACATACTTTTTTCTACATTCTAATTTTCTACACTTCTGTTGTAATTATTCGATCATCACCGATCTATAGACTACCGATGCATAACATCATAGTTTGTAAAAGTCGCAGATATTGAATAAAAAGTTTAAGTAGATGTGGGCTAGTGATTTACCAAACCACTATCAACTGCTATGTGTTATTTCCTCTTATTTTCATTTAATTTATTTCTCTTCTATACATCTTTAGGGTATTTGTGCCAACTTTTGGCATAAACATCAAGGTTGGCAAAGTTTTGAGTCAAGGTGATAAGGACTTTGGGGTTTTGGATGGTTTGCTTTGGGTCGAGATCAAAGTGGCATGGGAAGAAATTTTTTTGACTTAGCCAAATTCTAGAGTGGAAGAGAACTCGGGATCGACATCCTTTTGCTTTGACTTTTTCATGTGGTTTCTTTGGGTTCTAGGGTGAATGACTTCAGGCTAATGTGGAGCAAAGCAAGGGGTTGGAAAACTTCAACTTCTTAAAGATTTGGAGATAATATGAGAGGTCAAGACTAACCACTTTTATGGTTAGTACCGAGTGCTTTTCATATTGGCCAATTTAATTGAGGCTTTTGGGATGTGGATGTGATGTCTCAGTGTTCATGTACTTGTGGTCATTTGATCATTCAAAGTTTACTCTCGATGATCATGCCATGATGAAGATCGATGATAAAATGACGAGGAGAAGGCGTGTAGCTTTGACGTGATGGCTTTATAACTTTGATGTGTTGATTTTATGACTAATGTGGATGTCTAGAAGTGTTCTGATAATGGCGGCTCGATTGATGGAGTCGTGATGATGATGATCCATTAAGCGGGTTCATTGAAGAGAACTTGTGGATAGAATGTTGAAGGGTTCCATTATGGAGAATGGAACATTGAAGGGTTCCGTGATGATGAATGGAAATATATGGAATGATGGTGGGCACGGATACACAGGCAAAGGGATCGTTGGTACTTAGAATGTTTTTTAATGCACTCAGAAGAAGAGTTATATATTGTGAGGATGCTCATTGGATACTTTGACGGTTACTCCAAGTTGTTGAAGGGATCTGCATACCATGGATAATTAAAGAAATCTGGTGTCAACTATATGGGCTGGTATTTAGGTACATAAAAACAACGATTTTTCCATTAATCCTTGGTAGTTAATGGTCATATGAGTTGTCATATATCCAAAGCATCCAAAGCACATTGAGTGACAATGAGGATTGTTTGATGGATGCTGTGTTTTCCATAATTACTCTAATGTTGTTTGTCGCTATAAGGAAGTCACATGATGTAGGTAACCAATAGATCAATTCCTAGGCACCTGATAGTATACTGGGATGTTTGTATACTTTGTGATGATGATAGTAGAGTAGCATATTATTGTTGTTATATGCTAACTCTTTGGATAAAGGGGAAGGCCATGTATGATTATTTATACCTTTTTTCTTTACAATATTGACTTGTATAGTACTTTGAGATTGTTTATCACTCACACCAGGTTGTTGTCCTACTTGATGTTTTATGCTTTGCTTCTTATTATCTTGGGTACTCTTAAATAAGTAGACTAGATAACGGGTTTGGGTGATTCATGGTGCTATACAGAAGGACAAGCAAGGGATGGTGCCTTCTTGTATTATATGTGGGCTTACTATTACTTACTCCGTTGTGCGACACTATGGAGCCTAGATAGTGGTAGCTATTTTATCTAGAGACAGTTATCTTAATTTTACTTCCAGTTGTATAAACTCTACTATTATTTTGTAACAACGTGCTCTTCAAGTATATTGGGTGCCAAAGATGTAGGGCGGTTGTCACATTTGGTATTTGAGATTAGGTTGCGTAGTTAACTTGAGTTGATATTATATCCATTAGAAATTGGTATGAGTTATCATCCTAGACTGGAATGAGAGAATACATATACGAGAGAGCATACTTGTTATATATTTTGACTTTCAAAGCTATATAGTAGTGTGTATATGGTATATAATTCGCATTTCACAAATACTACTGTTGTAGTTTTTCTTTATGAGAGACTGATCATTCTTGTTACAGATTAAGAATGAGCCGGCATAGAAGTAATACTATGAGGAACTTTGTCTCTAGAGTCGAGGAGGAAGGAGCAGGCTCGGAGGTTGCTAACCCTGACCTACCAGCGATATTCAATAAGATGATGGTGACCATGCTACAAAATGCCCAAACAACTGTTCCAAACACTGCTGTTGGTGGTGGTGCTCAAGTGCATGCGCCCAGGGCCGATTTCACGAAGCTGAATAAAGATATTCCTAGTAGTAATGGCAAACCAAAGGAACAAAATCGACTATAGAAGTGTAGAACTAGTTGGACACCTACCAAAGAATTTTTAATGATTTGGAATTTGATGATGTTGTGAGAAGGACACTAGCTTCTCGATAGCTCCAAGATAAAGCTATGAACTAGTGGAATGCCATAAAAGTTACTACTCTTGATAGCCAGGTCATTTGAGACCAGTTCAAAACCAGATTTGAGGAGAAGGTCATACCGACTACCTAGAAGTCGGTGTTGTTCAGGAAGTTTGTAGAGCTGAAGCTGGGAGATATGTCGGTCTTCGAATATGTAGCTGAGTTTGATGCTTTGTCTATGTACGAGATGTCTTTCATCGACACTCCGCTGAAGAAGAATAAAAAGTTTATCATAGGGTTGGATGACTATCAAGGAGAGAAGCTAGTGGATCACATTGATGAGCCTTTTGAGAAACTCGTCGAGAAAGCTCTTCACCGTAAGAGTTTGTACCCTAAGTCCAAACAATCTATTGCTATTACAGAAGAGCCAAACCCGTAGCACGGTGGTGGAGGCAAGAAGAAATGGAATGGGAAGAGGAAGCAGACCCGTGGAAGGATACTCAGAAGAAGGTGAAATGGAATCATGTTTACTGCATTTGTGGTGATAGGGGTCACTAAGTAAGGGCTACAAGTCCAAGGGGGAATAAGTGCTATAGCTGTGGTAAGGCATGACATTTATAGAAGAAGTGGCCAGAACTAATAAAGCAAAAGTAGATGGCAAAGGCATACGCTTTGGACGTTTTTCTGACTTCGTCAAGTGCTCCCTCAACAAAGGAGAAAGCGAAGGGCGTCACCATTCAAGGTATGCTTTCTATTTTATGCGTTTCCATACAGCTTTTGTTCAATATTGTGGGTTCACATTCCTTTATACATAGCGACTTGGTAGATAGACAAGGACTGAGATCGAAATTGTTGACCGACCTTTAGTAGTGACGAACCATGTTGGAGGCGCCACTAGTCTTTATATGATTTATCATGGTTTGGTATTATCGAGTCGTGGATGCTGTTTTGTTTGTGATTGTTTTGTTTTGGGTTTCTTTAGGTTTGGTATTATTTTGGGGATGGAATGGCTGAGGATGTGTGCTGTAGTGGTGGATTGCAAAATGCTATTGGTGACAATTGGGCCTGAGGAGGCTTGGAAGGTAGAGATTGGCTGCCTACTAGAGGACGAGGTTATGGTTAGCTTTCTATATCCGCTTTAGGTCCCATAAAATGAGTTGTCATATGTGCCTATCAATTGGGGTATCTGGATGTATTTGAGGAGGTGATTGGATTACTGCCACATCGAGAGGTTGAGTTCCATATTCGAGGAGGCATTTTACGAAGTGCTTATATAGAGACCTTTTCGCTCCTATCTTTTGCAACTTTGTTTAACCAGTTGTAAAATCATTTGAACTTTGATATTTTTATGGTAAGTGGTAAACATAAAGTACTTATTAAAATAACAAAGAATCCCCTAAAGATGTCTTTCAAAATCATGTTAAAAATCGCCGAACACAAGGCATTTTCAAAGTGCTCATATAGCGACCATTTTCACTATAACTTTTGCCACTTTGTTCTACAAGTTATATAACTTTTCAAACCACTTCCTCACTGTCCCATACACTACTATAAGTGTAGATTATAACCAAGATATGTACTTTCACAAGGGGATTTTCACTCGAATGGCTTTTGTGCAGGGTAATAAGTTTTAAGGACAACAATTCTGAAAATTAGTTGTAAGGACAAATTATAGGAAAAAGATAAATTAAGTTATCATTTTTAGTTATACAAAAATAATGATAAATGAATTTATCTTTTTCCTGTATAACTTAAAAAGATAAATGAATCTATCATTTTTCTATAAACTGTCCTTAAAACTAATTATTCAGAATTATTGTCCTTAAAAATTATTACCTTGGAATAAGAAGAACTTCAACCTAATTTTCACCTATCTTTACAATATGTTCACAAATAACCATTTTAAGAAGTTTAAATGCAAGGGATTTTGAAGTGCACTTATAACAATTATTCTCACTACGAACATTTTCAAACAGACTTCAACTTCATACACAATCACACTAAATAATTAAACACAAAGTATAGGTAACGGTATGTAACGACCCGTAAAATTTAATGGTTTTAAAAGTATTTTAGCTGGGAATTTGTGAAATTTTAAACAATAAAATTTGAAATTAAAAATTTATTATTTGCAATACGTCTATTTTAATATAGCAACTGGTAAATTTTCATCTGATAATATTGAAGTTTATTTTCCTGTGAAATTTCATTTCAAATCAAACCGGTTAATAACAGTGAATTTAAAAGTTTTCCGAAACCAAAATATGTCAACAGGAGAAAATTTATTCAGATCATTCTGAATCAGACTGCGAAATTCGTTTTTCCAAATTTGGACTTCTACTACTCTGTTTATCTAAATTCTGACCAAATAGCAGCATTTTCGGTACCGGTTATCGATTTTTGATCCGATGATCGTACCACCAATATCTGTATACCGTTTTGATCGTCTTATCGTGTTGATCTCCACAGTATATTCATTTGTGTGTTTTGAGCTCCAGTACACGATGGAAACAATCAAACTGTGCATCGTACTATTACCTAATTTCGTGACTTTTGACTTCTTCTTTTTTTTCTTTTCAATTTAGAACCGTAGCCACAGTAATAAATTACTTTAAATTGTTTTAATTAATTTGCTGAATTAGAGGGTGACCATTTCCATCCATAACCATTTTGAAAATCAAAACGTAGCAAATTTTATACGTTGTAGTCATTTTGAACGGTTCATTTGTGTGCCTGTTCATTTCTTCATTTTTATTTGCCTTTGCTGTCATCCATTTCTTACTTACGTCTATCATCTTCCTCTCCTCTTCCATTTTCACAAATAACCCAATACAGCTTCACGTTCTTCCTTTCCTACTTATTCCCTTCTCTGCTCATTCCACCTAAACCCAACGCCTCGGCTACAACCCCGCAACCACACTCTCTTGACCATTCGTTTTCTCCCCAGTCAAATGCCCTTTCCTCCAAAACTTCGCAGCCTCCCAAGCTATCGCCGCAAAGCACCTTCCCACCACGAAAATCACCAGCCGCTCCTCCTTGTCTAGCAACCACCAATCTGAGCCTCCCTCTCTCGCAACTTCCACCTTGACGCATGACAGCCGAGCCACCTACCGAGGTTTTTGCTCGCCTCACCCTCCCAGACAACCCAATCACCATGCTAACACCACAACAACCGCTGATCCCATCCTCCCCGCCCTGTGCCACTGGATCCACCGCACGCACCACCTAGTCACGTCCACAACCTCCGCTCCTCCCAGAACCTGTCGCCTCACCTCCGCATCCCATCTCCGCCTCTAGCCTAACCGAGATTCCATCTCTCTTCCATTTTGCTCGGTCCTCTTCTCTGGTCTAAAGGAAGGTATTGTACTTATATATATATTTTATTATGTTTGTTGTTATATATATATATAGCTAAGTATATATGTAACAGTATGAATATACGAGTTTATATAGGATATATATACGGTGCGTTGTAGTATAATGGTTTATAAAGTTATAAAGTTAGATGTAGACAACAGTATATTTGTTTTGCCTATCTTTTGATCTAAAAACCAGATCTATATATATTTGATTTCTTTTTAAGAATATGCATATGGTTTTCAGACAATAGTTTGTGGTCTGCATATACTAAGTAAAGTTTTCTAAAGACGAAAAGCTATATATTTGTTTGTAAGTATATATTTATGTTTAAAATATCAGGTTTGCTTATTTTGTTAGTTTATATTTTTCAGGTATATATGTTGTTTTCTTAGATTTGCATAATGATTGTTGTATATATTTTATAAAGGCGTACATATATATTTACAGCTGCTTATAGGTTACTTATATAAATGTTTGATCTTTAAAATATAACCGGTTCATATTTTTTTTAAGGAAGCTTATGGTATGCTGAGAGTTATATTTTACAGTTTTGTTGTGGACTAATCGTACAAAGTTCAATTTTTTTGTTTTTTTTTGTTTAGAGATATATTATATATATTATTATGTAAGTTGTACACATATATGATTTCGATAAAGCTATAGTCTATGTTGCACATATGTCAGTTTGAAATTTGTTTTAAAATTTGTTTTATGATTTGTTGTCGGTGAGAGTTTAAAAGAGGTGAGTCTGCATATTTTAGATTTCTGGTATTTAATTATATGAGTGGTACGCATGAATATATGTTTGATAGTATAGGTTTGTGTTCAACTTTATTTAAATGTTGCTTTATGCATATCGTTTAAGTATTGTTTCGAGAATAAAATATTTTGACTTTAAGTTATGTGTGCTTTAACTTTAATACTGAATTTTTAATTTTATATGTTTTAAGGATAATAATTTCTAATTATATATATATATATATATATCATTTTATTCTAATATGTGTTTAAATGTAATATTGACGTTTGAAATATATAATATAATAATAATATATATTATGTATATATATATCTAGATGATTCTGATTCGTTCTCATCAACTCCTATTTGTCAGCTTTGTTCGTCAAATCTTTCCCATCGTGCTTTACTTCGAAGTTGTGCTTGGACCCGTAACTCATCTTACTCTCGTTCATCCCTAGCCTCGAAAGGTGAGCAATCACTCACGATTAACGTTTTTATATTTATTAAATTTGATTTCAATTGAAACGACAATTGAAATATGATGCTGTAGTTATTTAAATTGTTATATATGCTATTATCTGTATATGTTCACCTGTGACATCTGACACCAGTATCTAGTATTTATATGCCTGTTATTACTATTATCTATATATGTTCACCTATGACACCTGACACTAGTATCTGTTATTTATATTGATGATATATGCCTGTTGTTATATTTTATATTATCTGTTATCACTCTGCAAGTTCCCTGTTAGTATAGAATTCACTATGGGTTGAAATGATACATACCCGAACGGACTTTAGAATAGGAGAAAATCGTTATGGGTTGAAATGATAAACCCAAGCGATTTTCAATTGATTTGAATTTGGGATTACGGGTCGAAATGATATCTACCTGTAATACCCCAAAATTCTGTGAAAAATCATTTTTGTAAAATGATTTAATTTTGAAATATTTAGATTTAAATATGGTGAAATTTCTGGAATAAATAGTGTGCAAGTATATGTGTGCACATGCACACTGAAATGGCACAAGAAAGAACTCCAGATTTCTTGGATTTAAAACAAGAATTAAAGAGCAATACAAACATGATTTTGCAACATGGTTATTTGATTTCTGAGATTTTATGGGTCATCTTAGAAAATAAGAAAAGTAAGTTTTACTTTAGATCAGTAAACAAATTTATTTAAAACCCAGAAAAGAAAATAATATATATATATTTGTAAACTTGTATACATATAGGTGCATATGTTTCTGAATTTAAAAGAGGAATTAAAATAAGCCTAGATAAGATATGTATACAAATATACATTTTTAAATACTGAAAAGTACATATATATATATTAGCAAGTGAAACCATAACATTAAAATGACATGAAATGTGATACAAGTCAATATGCTTGTGTAGGCAAAAATAGCAAAGGGGATTTTCAGAAATAATTAAAATAAATAGAATAGTCACACTTTTAACATGACTAGGTGAGTGGCCATTTTCTGTAAAGTAAAAGGAAGAAAATGCAGCCTTTAATTTGGTTAATATGGCCGGGGTAATATGAATGAAAAATGCATGATGCTAAGCCAGGACAGAAATGGAATTCTGTTTCAATAAAACCCTAGAGGAAAAATGCTTATAAATAGGCAGTTTAGCCAGTAGAATTATTTTACCCCGAGCTGCATAAAAATAAGAAAAGAAGAAGAAAATATTGAAAGGAAGGAGAAAACACTCAAACAAGAATTTTCTGGATTAATAAGAAGAAACATTTAGGTGAGTAATCTCACTGAGTTCATGGCATTAAGACCTGAGTTGAGGCAGCCACTTTTTATATTGCCATTTATGTATTTCTGGTTTTGATGTATATGATTTCATCAATGCTTTTTGGATGTTTTATTTTAAATCTGATATGATTTAATATGGATGATTTTGATGATCTTTGATTGGTTGAGACATTTGTCTTTGGATGAGTATCATACTGTTTTATTTATACTCATAAATGTTAAAGTTCTGGATCTTAAAAATTATATAGAGAATACTCTCAACTGTTATAGATCTATGGCATGGAAACCTTATAAAAATGATTGGAGCTGCATTATACTTGGTATAAGTGCTGAGGCTTGAAAAGAAAAATGTTAAGGGTGCAATAGAAATTTTCTAAGTGCTGAGCCCTTAATCAAAAAAAAAACCCACAAGCTAAAATTATGATTGAACCAGATCTTGAATCTGAATCAATCATAAAGGCTTGCAGATCAGTATAACATGCCATGCCTCTTTTACAGTTGAAAATGTTCTTATATTTACTAAGATCAAGACATATTGACCCCATTTAGGAAATGACTGTCTGATTATTTCTGAGGGGAAATTATGCTAGAAGAAATTATGGATGTTTCCATGTTTGCAGTGACATGTTCACTTAGCATATTTGATGTTAGGATTTAAGACAATACACTAGTAAATAAACTAGGGAAGGGAAGGCCAAGATGACTGCTGGAATGCTTGTCATATTTGAAGTATGCAAGTTGGCACATGGTTTGTTTAAGCCCTGAGATCTTTGTGCAATGATGTGAATTAGTTCATTGC